>JABBOT010000082.1:3709167-6160032 GCA_016165875.1 Acanthopleura granulata
GCCAACACCGGAAATTAGTGCAGGTTACAGCAAGAAGTACATGTACCACATGGAGAGCTAGACCGATTCGTCCACTTATTGTTCACTAGTGGTAGGCCCCTTAACCGTAACTGCTCGGATGTTTATTGAACTAACGTACGTAACCATCGTTGGCTGACGAACAAACATCATGCCAAAAATTAAATCGATGGGCTACATATGTAGAAAGTGCAATTACTATGTAATATAATGGCTACCGGCCTCTAGTGTAAAATTTGAGGAAGTGAGGAAATGAAATGAAATGAAGGAGGCTGTTGTCTCTGCATTGGGTCAAGGCCCTTACGCCAAGCTTTGTCTGAAAATTCGTAACGTGGACGAACCTTCGTGCCAAACACCCCTGTCTCAAAATAAACACCCTACCCGTCTGCTGATAGAAGCCGGCAGAGAAAAGCAGAATGACTTAAGAACTCTCAAAGCGCGGTCACGAGATTTTTGTTAATAATAATGATGTTAGCTTTTTGGATATCAAAATTGGACCAAATAGTCTATATGTGTATCGTAAGAACACTCACATTGGTCAGTTTGTGCATTTTGACAGTTTTGTGCCATGGTGCAGGAAGGTAGCCTGGATGAAATCCCTTGTCTTTAGAGCCAAAAGATTGTGTTCTACTTACTTTTTACAATCGAAATTAAGGAAATCAAAAACGTTTGCCCCATGGAGATGTTTGCCAACGATGCATTTTAAGTCTTATGTTGGAGTGACTTGCGTGCTTTACCATGTTGACGACATGGACTGGCTTCATCCTAAAGGTGAAGGTAAGGTCACTCGATGAGAGGCAACCATCATGTGATTTGGAATCATGTAACGATTGGATATGTTGTCGTTGTCAAACTAGGGCATACTGGGCACCTCCTTGTTGTGACTACTAAGCTGTAAATCACGTTCGTTTTCTTTCGCTGACATATTATTCACTTCTGTTTCACTTGCAATTCTAAGGGTATTTCGAAGCCAGTATTGTGAAATTTTTATTGGCAGCTTTCATAAATGCTGTTCCATTTTGTGGTGAATATGAATGCGTCAGTGGTTGGTAACTGACTTCGAGAGCTATCTCGGCTGTAGGAGTTCTCACGAGAATACGATTGGAACTGGAGTATTCACCTACTATACCTCCTTACAGCGCATTCGCCAATCGCTATGCTTAATTTACATCACTTCCATGAATAGACAATTTTGACCCTTGGAGCACGTGCGACACATGTGGGCTTGTCTACGCCAAGCCTCAACAAATTTTTCTCTCCCAAGGGACTATAATCAGTACTCATCAATAAAATTTCTTTAGTTATCATTGCAAGCATATTGCGTACATTTAGATTCAGCTAATACAGATGTGCTGTGTAATAATGAAAACAAAGATTAGGACAGAGTTTTTGATGTTTTTGCTGTAGTGTCCACATACCCGCTTTTTTAATACAAGGTAGGTAAGTCTTTCCTAACAGAACTGCCGTAAATTTATCTCCCTTGCATCTACTGACACACATTTAGTAACTCAAAGAAACTTATGCTATCAGGCATCTATATCTTAGTCACGTAGGACGAACAACTGTACCTTGATCTGACAGCACGCATCCAATATAGGTCATACCGATACTTATAAATGTTTACATTAAGCTAATGACCAATGTAAAATTTTCAATAAAAGAAGTAACATGCCCCAAAATTCTTCCTGTCACAAGACATGAACGGTTGATCATACGGAGGCAGATCGAGCATAAGTAGATGTAAATAAATTAAGCAGATAAATTCATGTTTTTGGCAGGTTAGCCTAAAACATTGTAAATATCTTTGTTATACATGAATGATTTTTCGCATTTTGGGGGCGTCTTTTTTAATGCCAGGTTAAGTACCACACTGCGTTTTTACTTACAGCCTACAATGGCGACCATGCAGTATATTATGGGTAGAGGAAACGAGAGTGCCAGGAATAAATCAACCGCTTTTAGCAAGTTATGTCGGCGAATTTTTCCACGTGTGAAGTACGTCATAATGGTGGTGGAAGTTAAACCGTTAAACATCATGAAAGCTCCAAGAACAACTGAAACTTAAGGAGGAAACTTAACGTGGAATGGAACTGAACTCGCGCGTAACTTGGTGAATGATTGCGGCCAGCGGACACATCTATTTGTCTCTACGATAAAGAATAAAAGGGTGTAAAGGTATATGAACATGCTTTTGGATATGTCTAAACATTGTTCGTACTCAAATTTTTTTTAAACTTTAGCCTATAAGCCTTCTACAAAAATATACAGAATACAACACTACCTTACAAGCCTTGCGTCAAACTTCTTTTATTGAAAACTTTTTTTCCGCACTTCTTTATTTGAAAGAGAGGACAGGGCGGCCATTACAAGTCAAGCAGGCTAAACTTATTACCCTCGTTGAGCTTCCCTGCAACGATACAATACTCCAATGATCTCGGCCTTAGATAACGCGTGAAAAATTCTCCACAAAACATCTTGTCAGCATTTCATCCTTTATGTCGTTTTACTAAGCAGTCCCATAATGCACTTAGCATACTGTCCATGACAGCAGACAAAGAAGATGTGCATGTCGCCATACCAACTGCACTTGACGCAGCGTCGCGACAGCTTTCTAAATGGATCCATCGTAGACACGTCACATTCAACTTCATTTTATGTATAATTTTGCAGCTTCTTGATACATTTAGCAATAGCCGTAGTTTCGTACTTAGTCACGCAAATTATGAATATCGTACATTATAGCAGGGGCCTCCGTGGCTCAGTCGGTTAGCGCGCTAGCGCAGCGCAATGACTTAGGAGCCTTCCACCAATGGAAACTGTGAATTCAAGTCCAGCTCATGCTGGCTTCCTCTCCGATTGTAGGTGGGAAGGTCTGCCAGCAACCTGAGGATGGTCATTGGTTTTCTCCCACCATAATGCTGGCCGCCGTCGCATAAGTGAAATATTCTTGAGTATGGCGTAAAACACCAATCAAATAAATAAATAAATACATATATTATAGCACACCGCCCCTACTCTACCCCACTCACCCCCACAATCACTGCCCCTACCCCCTTCATTTCCTTTCTCACGTAACATCTGTGATAGGCAGTCTTCAGGTAAGTATAGCGCTATGGTGCAAGGAAAATGGCTACAAGGAATTTCCACTTGTATGTTTCAGCTTCGTGGGACAAGAATGCATAGCTTCGTTGAGTATATGTCCAAATCTCTGTTTTATTTTGTTTGTTTTTCCCAATCTACCTCGCTTGTACCCCACTGCGTCATATGACCCCTATCGTAAGCTAATTCCTTGGCAAAGCTTCCAGAAAGTTGTAGAGGATCTGGTGGAACAGGCGTTTTTTGGGGAGATAAAACACATGCCCAGCGTCTGGTATCATGTAGGCGTACAGGTTGGCCATGTAAGAAAGTTCTTGTATACCGGAGAGCCCAATGTCAAGGTCGTCTTCTCCATAGATCGCTAATGTGGGGATCTGAAAAGACAACAGCGACAACACTTTTTAACTGGTTTTTGAGTATGTGTGGGTTTTAATAAGTAAACGCTGATTTCCACCTTATTTCAGCCATGTCATAGATTACTACATTTAAATAACGAATCAATGTCGATTCTATATCCCATTTAATTTTAAGTACTTTTTTCTCTCCATATATACCAAGCCCGGGAAATTAATATCCCTTGTTGAGCAGTTAATGGCAGACAACACAAAATCGCAGAGAAACACGTAATTTCTTGCTTTGACGCTGCAGTGTTTGTGTACTACTTAAGTACGTTTAAGTACATATGCACCTTGAACTGTGACGTCATTCAAGAAAGAACAAAGGCGCACACGGCTTTGTACCCCTTTGTTAAAGGCGGAAAGGAGTTTTACGAGCTTGCCATTGGTGGAAATCTACATTTAAACTTCACCTGTTTTATTTATTGTAATCAATATTTTTTTCAGTTTTTTAGGCTGTATGGTTTATTGGCGGAGAAATCCGGAGAACCCGGCTTAAACCACGAACCTTTGGCAGGTTACTGTCATGTGACGCACAGATATGGGGGAAGAAAACGAACTTCAACGACCACTAGGTGCAAACTGCCACTCGAGCATCGTCGACGGCTTATTGTTACCCAGTCCCCAAGACAGTTAAAGCTGAGGAATCTACAAATTTACCAGTCCAAGATCGGGTTTGAACCCATACATGCCTCATGTTTCCTACCCACTGAATGGAAAACAACTTAATCTCGTTCCCTAGTTTTGAAAAAAAAAATCCAGGCATCAAGAAATAGTGCTGTAGTTTTTCTCACAGGACCTTCATGAAGAGCATGCTCAAGAAACTCACAGTCCTAGACGTTATATAGCTCATCCAAGCAATCATTCGATCATCTGAAACCCTTACCCTGAAGTCTATATACTGCTGCCTGGAGAATTCCGCGGTGAAGACAGGCGCCAGGGTAACCAGTGCCGTGATGTGGGGTGGGTCCGCGCGGAACACAAACGGCAGGGCGTAGCGGCCGCTCATCGAAGGCGTCACGAGAACGGGCCAGTTCAACCGGAACTCCTTGATCAGATCGCGGACGAACTCCACAGTGTCGAACACCTGGGTGGACACCGAACGACCAAAACCTGGACAAAATAGAAACTCCAGAGGTTACTTGGTTGGTTTGTTTGCTCGATTCAGAATTAACGTCAATTACAGGGTTATGTCGGTCATATCACAACGGTGTCCCTTGAAGAAGGTGAGAACCCATGCCGATATGTTTATATGGTGCTGCCTCAGTGGAATGCCATGCTGATGACACCAGACACGACAACCCTTTTAGTTAAATTAAATTGCCAACTGTCAAATTAGTTCTTGGTCCATTTCTCTTATGGACATCCCACCAGTCCGGCCGCTGTGAATTCAAGTCGAGCTCATGCTGACTTCCTCTCCGGTTATACGTGGATAGGTCTGCCAGCAGTTTGCGGATGGTTGTGGGTTTCCTCCGGGCTCTGCGCGGTTTCTTGCCACCATAATGCTGGCCGCCGTGGTATAAGTAAAACATTCTTGAGTAAGGCGTAAAACACCAATCAAATAAACTAATAAACCAAGTTTCTCACATGCTGATCGCAAAGCGAAGCTTAACCCAAAATTGCCGATGTCAAATACTCGATCCAGGATTGAACCACGCATCTATAGCTTACGAGGCAAAGTTTCCGTCCACTATGCCACCGCAGCCGGTAAAAGTGCAGGGGTTACACGAGTAAGACCTCGTTGTAACACGTGTGATCATTGCGCTTCTCTTAGGTGTCAGATCGATTGACTCGTTGCCTTACTCAGGGAGTATTTACTTATATGAGGGCGAGCAGGTTCATCCAATGGGAGAAACGGGAATGCCCAGTGGAAACAATCGACATTCGCCAGCTATACCTGCCAAAACCCAAGCAGCGAGAACTGAATACAAAAGCACTTATGACGATTCGAACAAGCGCCTTCCTTGGTCAAGGGACTGTCAGTCGCTGCGGGCTTGTCAGTGGCACAAGGACTTAAACCGTCATGATGAGCCGGTGATCTGTGCTCTGGTTTCACTCTCTATACTGGAGCGTTTTACAGAGGAGAATCGTGTTTTTAAACCGTTCTTCTCTCATATTTTTACCAATCCTATTGCTTCAATTCCCAATCTCCTGTAGCGGCAACAACTCTATATTAGTCTGTCTCCAAATACTGCATGTTGCGAATCAATTTTTAAAATTATAGCACATGGAATATTACTTTGCCTTCACTGAAACAATTAATTTGGAAAACATGGTGACAAAATATGTTATGGACACCGTTACGACGAATGCAGTACTTAACTGTATTTTCTTTCAAGATAGTCCCTTTCACTTGAAATGTTATGTATGTTATAAAATACTGTAGCCTAGAGAGTAAAACCAGAACAGCAAGGACAGTGTGATAGCTGGCAAATGGTCACACGTTACCGGTGAAACCCGGCCTCTTGTGGATTTACCTCAGGGTTTTATTCTAACTGTACATATGAGTGTTCAATAAGTAACAACTTTTACGCCTCCTACCATGGCTTAAGCAGATTTAGGTAAAAAAAAAGTGCAGTGATGTTAGACGTCACTGTCTAGAATTATCAGCTCTTCATTCTTGTCTGTGCACTGACAAAACAAAGGGCAACGGCCAACCGTCCCTTGTCGTTAATTCGCATCCGTATATGAGTTGAGTTATGTACATTCAAAAGACAGAATGGTAAGTATTCAAAGGCCTTATTCATATTATATCCACTAATCAGGTTTTACATAATCCTGCGTTCTGATTGATCAAAAAGAATTTCACAGTTGCCTCCCCTGTTACGTGGATCTAAAAAAAGTCGATGGTGGTTTTTACTACAAATTGCTCAATACTTACCCGGTCTTTTCCTTTAAGACTGATATAACTTTTATAATATTAAATCCATCAGTTTGACAGCAGTGCAAAAAAGAAAGCATTCATAAGGTCACGTTAAGACTTTCTGAAGTGTTACAAATTTATAACTTTCTAACAAAACAATTACTCAGTGCTGCAATTTAACACCGCCTCATGTTAAATAAACACATTCAGTTATTCTTTTCGACATTATTGAAAACTGTTGGCTGCTTCTCTTTACATGAATCGGACCTAAGTCCATATTTACATATTTTCGTAGTTCTTCGGGGGTTTGTGTAATTTGTCGTTTTTGGAAACTGGTCTCGAGATCATTGATCCGGAACGCCCATTTGGATGACGGCTGGTACACATATGTCATGAAAATTTTGTAATCTAGCACCATATCGCCTATAAACCATCATTACTCACCTGGCAGGTCGACAGCCACCACCCGGTACCCCAGGGCGGATAAGAGCTGCATGGTGCCCAGGTCCTCCCAGGTCTTAGAGCTGTAGCTGGCCCCGTGGAACAGAAGGACGTCCTGCTTGCTGTCGGTTTCGTTGTCGTACTCCAGGGGCACGGTCTCCCTTACGTATACCCAGTATTGCTGAGAACGGAGAAGGGATAGAAATATTTGGACACGATTATTTGGTCATCCACAAGATTAGACAGAATTAAGCGAAAGATCTGTTGAAGGATGCCATGCTCGGCGCAATATGTTATTACATACATGTTAATTGTGGTGACATTACAGCCTTTTGAGTCATTCTGCACCATGCGACATCTGGTATAACTGCATTTAACATCACTTCAGGTTTATTTTTGTTTTTTGTTTTTTTTTTTGTTTTTGTCTTTTTTTTTTAACCTAACCCTTCTTAAGCCGTGGTGGTAGTTGGTCTGTAAGCTTTTATATGAACAGTTAGAATAATATCCAAGCTGAGGTAAATTGACGAAAGGCCTGATTTCATTTGCCAACCATCACGGTGTCGCCGCTGCTTTGGTTTTACTCTCTATGCTGTGGTCTTTTATATTCGCCATTCGAATCTCGAGTAAAGTGCTGGTAATAAATAACATATCAAATAACGAATATGGCGCTAGCTTCACACTCTTTAGTGGAATGACGAATATAGTGTAAGCACTCAAATCGATATTTAGATGTCAAATAACCATATGAACGAACAGTCTTCAGCGCCGTGTTCGTTATATGAACTTATACCTTCAGTAACATGTTGTATCGAATATGATGCTGTGGGCCTATGTGGCTCAGTCGGTTAGCGCGTTATCGCAGCGCAATGACCCACGAGTCTCCCGCCAATGCGGTCGCTGTGAGTTCAAGTCCAGCTCATGCTGGCCTCCTTTCCGGTAGAACGTGAGAATGTCTGCGAACCTGCAAATGATTGTGGGTTTCCTTCGGGTTCTGCCCTTGTTTCTTCCCAACATATTACTGGCCGCCATCGTATAAGTGAAATATTTCAGAGTATGGCGTAAAACACCACGCAAACAAATAAATAAATGGTGCTGGCACGTTGTTCATTGTTCGGATGAACAAAGACGACAGTGTTGCGTTTCGGAAGAACCCGGATGTAAAATACGAAGTTTACTCGTACAAAGAGCGTAAACGTTCTTTGCATCCTTCCGTTCCGTTATACAGGTACGCAATGACTTGCTGACTCAGGCCTTTCAGATCACATTTCTTCAAATTTTGGAGTAACTTTTGCATTATATCCTGCCAAATTATTTAGAGGATCTAACATACTTACTCATTTTCATGTTCTTTCAGGAGAGTTTTGTTGGTAATTGTTTTACAAAATTCAACCAAATTATGTTTCTAAGGGGCGCAATGGCATGCATATATATTATCTTGCTCAGGCAAATTAAAAAGGTCCAATGCTATGCGTGGCAAGCTGTACCAAGAACGTCTGTCAAGATTTCAGTCGGGCGCGCTTTGTAAACGACGTACCATAGATGAGCTACACGCACAGGGCATTACTTATATATTTATTTGATCTGACTGGTTTTTTACGCCATACTCAACAACATTTCACTTACAAGACGCCGGTCGGCATTATGGAAGGCAGGACACGGGATAGAGCCCGGGGGAAACCCATGGCAATCTGCAGCTAAATGGCTTTAACTTAAGTCAACTACATGGTATTTCTTATGACAAAGCTTAGCTAAGCTGCGTGACATCATACTTAAGACATAATTTAGCCATTATTTACATGCACATGCCATTATTTACATGTACATGCCATTATTTACATGTACATGCCATTATTTACATGTACATGCCATTATTTACCACATTGTTCACCTGAGTCATGGCTCAGCTCAGCTACATTTCATTACTTAGATATAGCTGGTAAGACATAGCTTAGCTGCGCCACATGACATTACGCCAGACACCGCTTAGTTGAGTTGTATTGCTTCACAAGTCGCAGTTGACTCACATTAAAAACGCCTTAGATATAGTTTAGGTGAGCCGCAGTACATCACTTAGTGATACCTTCGTTCACCTACGTCACATTGCTTGAGTCATAGATGTAGCTTCGCACATGCCATTACTTTAAGACATAGTGTAGTTGGGTTAGGTGACGTTACTTAAGACAAAGATCAGTTGAGCTATATGACATTACCTCAGACATAAAATATTTGTAGCGGTATAGCATTACTTGAAACATAGAGTAGTCGAGCTACATGACCGAACTAAAGATACAGATTAGTTAAGCTACATGGCATTGCTTGAGACATACCTTCTTTCAGCTACATGGTATTGCTTGGGACATACCTTCTTTCGGCTATATGACATTGCTTGGGACATAGTTTCTTTCAGCTATATGGCCTTGCTTGGAACATACCTTCTTTCAGCTACATGGCATTGCTTGGGACAAAGCTTCTTTCAGCTACATGGTATTGCTATACGAGTATGGCGTAAGTTTCAGATATATACATATATAAATGGTTGAGCTACATGACATGGCCCCAGTTTCGCGTGTATCTCAGCACATGAATTTAAAACATAGATTAAGGCATAGCCTAGCTGGGCCGTTCCCAAAAATACCGCACACAGCGAATACTGACACATTCGTGAGAGAGGAGTTTGATTACAAATATGCCTCCGGATTTATAACTCTAGGGTTAAATTCATTATCAGCAAAAGACTTTTTACTGTTTTTCATGTCAAGGGGCTTTTTTGAAATTAACCCCTCTAAGGAGCATCAGTGACCCAGCAAAATTTGCCACTGTGGTTAAGCATATAACGTTTTCAG
The DNA here is from genome assembly GCA_016165875.1 of Acanthopleura granulata. Taxonomy (NCBI): domain Eukaryota; kingdom Metazoa; phylum Mollusca; class Polyplacophora; order Chitonida; family Chitonidae; genus Acanthopleura; species Acanthopleura granulata. Next base: position 3,718,824 of record JABBOT010000082.1, read on the forward strand.
GAAATATCCGTTTGTCGCTTTTTGATCATTTGGTGTTCGTGTATTTAAGATTGAAAGATGAAGACTAGAAATCTATCCTTCCTTTTAACGAGTAACCGTTTTTACAAAGACATTTTGTACTTACACCAATATTTTAAACATAAACGTCTAAGACGTGTCACGTGACAGGATTAAATTTGACAGGACGGCGTTGAGAGACTCACACAGACAAACGACTACGCTATTAGCTACCATTGACTTCCCGTGTTAAAGCACAATAAAGATATGTAAGCCTCACTGGAAAGAACAGTGAAATCTATATTCAAACCTGACTTTTGTTTGTTTTGTTTTTTTTTATAATTATCTTTGGGCTGGTAAAAAAATTAAAGTTTTCTTAATGGCTAAAGGTGTGGCTGTCATTGAAGACACTACGTGTCATCGTTCCAAAGGCTCGACTCTGTGGCGAGGTACAGTCTAAGCGCTTATAACGGTAGGAGATTATATACGGAAAGAAAGAAACTGGCACGAGTGGCTTTAAGTCAGGAGATTTTGAGGGTTTAATTTTAATAATTGTCAAATTAAAGTTGAGCGAGAAGAACAATGTGCCATCTCAATGAAAAATACACACTACAAAGTAAGGTAAGGAGCGCTAAAAGGTATATACCCAATTTTTTTTTTCACCTCCCCAAAAAGTAAACTCTTTATCTTGAACGCGAGATAAATCCCAAGTATATCTTTTTTTGGAAGGTGAAAATTTTTTTTCGCATGTCCCTTTTACGGTTCGGTAATGTAAGTCTCTTGGACCTACATCTTTTCAGGACATCTTTCACCCGACTGACAAAATGGAGCCAATCGTTTGCCACACACTGACTGGCTGATTATGTCCGTGATAATTATATCTAGGTCCACGTCAGTTCCATCAGCTTACATGTATCTGTTTTCGTCCGTTGATAAGATGCAAGTACCTTTTCCGCTGGCTGAAAGAAAGTCAGATCGCCTGATAGCAACGAAAGCTAGACTTTATTTTAGTTTTTTTCTTCCTTTTTTTTCTTTTTGGAAGGCAAAACATTATTTTTTTGCATGTATGTGCAAGATTAATCCCGAGTTTATCTTTCTCTGGAAGGTTAAAAAAAAATTTTTTGTCTGTCTCCTTTTACGGCTCCGTAATGGGATGCCTAGCTAATCGAAATAGCCCTTAGAACTGTTTGTTTACGTCAATGCATTCTGGGGAAAATCTCGGGTGTGGCGCCATTTTTACTTGTTATCCACTTGTTATAACATGAGCAGTTTTCGTGAGCTGCGTCAAGTTCGATGGAGATATTGTAGCGAGATGTAGAGAAGTGAAATAAAGAATAAACTCGCTAGATTTTTTAAAAAATATATTGTTTTAAGGATCGATAGACTTAATTTCGTGAAACTTGGTATTCTCTATAAGAGCTTATGTACCCTTGATGTTCCCCTGGTTTATGACCTCACAGTGGTGGTTTGTACTGTAATCAACTATGCAAATGACACACCGAATACTAGGGGATTAGTTTCATGCCTTTCGATGGGACCCCCCCCCCCCCATGGGACGAAAATGGATAATTGTCACGCGACCTGACCATTTCGACCCGAAAAAGCACTTGAAATTATGCTCTAGCCAGTTTCAGGAGAAGTGTTTTAATCCAGTATACAGACCATAAACATTGCGTGTCAAAACGGGAAATGCCACAACTACGTCACGGATATTTTAGCGCTATTCAAGGACAGAGAAGCGATGTAGGATTCTCTTCCGGCAATATTTAATGCTGAATGTATTTCTATTTTCTACAATTAAAAATCTCACCACATACATTTTTTTGCTTGCATCATCTATTTTTTTTATCACGGGTATATAGTTCAGTTAAGTAATGTAAAAAAACACCGGATCAGTTCACCTTTAAGACCGCAACGAGCCACGAACTCTGCTTTTACCATCAGTGTCTTGCGAAAGCGTAACAGGATTTTAGGGCTATTAACGCGTACAAGTTCTTTTGGTCGTTAGATTACAGAAGAAAGTATATTTTATGCAACTGACATGATATGTAACGGATTTACATGCGAAATACAAAGTCAAAAGCGTGAAGGCCGGGCAGGCTTCTAGGGCCGATATCACAGCCATTTTTGACTTCAAAGACAATCTGAAATAGTGATTAACATAGAGCTTATTTTTGGTATGTATAAATTAGAATGAAAATGATCTTTAGAAAAAAGTGTAAAAATTTTAATTTCCAGCACCAAAGCCTAGGTATCATGACGAGGGTTTCAAATTTTTACTAAAGTCAGAGGGAGGTTTTGTAGAAGACCTTAGTCTTAAGGTTTTAAAATTCTAGACAGCAAAGTGTCACTGAATTTGAAGTTTTTAAAAAAATAAATACAGTGTTGTTAATAACAACATGCCGATAAAACATGTATGAAAACGAGAATTTATTCTAAACACAAGTGTAGTAAACATGTGTACTCGAATAACTGAGATTCCAATTAAGTTCGAGGCCCAAGCATTACAAGTTACATAAAAGCTTTTGACAAACATTACTTTTCAAGTGTCTGAAAATATGCCAATGTTTTCCTTTTTTCCTTTCATATTTTGTATCATTTTTCTCTTTTGTTGTGGAAGGCATTTTCACACGCTTTCAACTCTTTGTCAAATCCATTTATGCTTGGCGTCACCTGGTGAATTTCTTCCCTTTAGGAACGGGTGTTAGTTCTGCATGTTTGTGATTTTTCAATTCTAAGGTTGTGCTTGAGGCTGTACATCAGCATCCATCTTGATTAATATGACAGTTTGCCCATTAGGCAACTGACAAATTAAATTTGAGAGTGATCCTGTGTCAGATCTTGAAGATAAGATGAGCCATGGCGTGCTGAATAACTTCACACATAAACGAATGTGTATGGGGAGTCAACCTTCAACAGAAAATGTCATGAAATGGCACTGTATATAAAAATTGCACATCTCTATTTGAATTATTTTGAAAATTTTATAATCAGGTTAATTACCTCAATTTTTTTATACATTCAGGCTTTTTCTGGCGATATCTTTATGACGAGGTCTTTATAAAATAGATTTTAAAATTTTTTTTAGCTTGAATCAATGTCGTACATTTAAAATATACAAAATCTCCAGAAAGCCCACAGGCCGTCAGAGATTAAATGTCTAGAAATATTTGCATAAAATGTGTTGCTATAAACAGGATTTCTGCTTTGTCATGAAATGATTCTTACACTGAAATGGAGTGGACATCTTATTTTCCCTCACTGCTTCCATTCTTTTTTTATTCTTATTTTATTCTTATATCTTATATAAGATATATTCCTTATACATTCGCACAAAAATATCGAACAGAATATCGCTGTGTTCCTCACCACTAAAAGGGTCATACTAGTAGGGATGGATGCGATGCAGCCACCAGTCTTTCTTTCTTTCTTCTGCTAAGCTATCTGTGTAAAGTGTAATAACTATAATAACTGCTGAAACAGTTCGTCAAACATGTACGTAATAATGCACATGACATAATGTACTTCAGTTTTGTCAGTAGCCAATAGGGTAGTTTCGAGTTCCAACTCTTTTGTCACTAAATCTAGATAATGTCCTACTGTATCATGTGACTTGTATAAAAAAAGTTGGACAACTTTTGTCGTCATGGGTTTACCGATCACATGTCTCTCACTTTGGACATGTCACGTACATGATGACATTTCATGCCTTCAGAGATAAAAGAGTTCTAACTCCAAATTCCCGATTATAACTGTTGAAAAGTTCCTGTGATGTCTTCGGCGTCCAACTACAGGGGTATGTCAGAAAAACCCATGTTATATCTCAGTGCTTCCAGTTAAGTTGCTGAAAGATTTTAATAAGTTGTCAAACTAGTGTTTAGTTACTCGGGTCGGGAGATCCGGAATCAAACCAGGGTTGGGTCAAACCAAAGACTTTTAAAATTGTACTTGTTGCCGCCTCGCTTGCCGGTCAGTACTGAAAGGTTAGAGCAAGGAAACGGGCCTAGAGTCAGTATATAATGTGACTGGGTGGGGTTTCATGCCTGGTGTCTTCAGCATGATGTTCCAGTGGCGGCATGGACTCGCCCTGCTACAAAAAGACACAGTATATACATTCTAAGGACTCCTCGTCGTCACATAACTGAAAAATTGTTGAGTATGGCGTTTAACCCAAGCATACATGTACATAAATACATATGTATTTTTAGATATGCGCATTTTGCCTTTTTTTCTGTCAGTCAAGACTCGGACTATTGAATATCGCATTGACTGACTCGGTGCGAAATCTTTTTTCAGATGGGGCACCGGATTAGCGATTAATGTTCATGAAACTGTTGCTAATTTAGTACACACATATATATACGGTCTCTGAACATCTCGGGGCAAAATCTCTATTGGCCATACGCCTACCTATGAAATAGTAACCCACATCTTGCGCTGATAATTTTTTGAGACACCAGTTTTTAGGGCTTAAGAAAAAAAAATAAATTAAAAATGATATCACATGTGCGTGTGCACAAAGTGAAAAAAAACTGACAGAGTACCATGTGGGTGTGTGACTAACGAGAGCCAGGTCTCTGGTAAAACGAGTTGGGCAAAAGTGGAAAAGGCATGGGTAAAAATTAAACTGCTTTAATACACGGCGACATGGTGGGAAAATAGAGTAACCGAAACTGCTGGGGTGTACCTCTCGTACAGAGAAGGTATGTTACATCGTGTTATGTAATAATGCGCGAGTAATGTAATACCCACCGAATAATGTAATAATAATTTCCGTGTTACGTAATATCGCTACGAAACAGACAGACAAATAAACGGCGCAGGTAATTGTAACCATGAGGTTTTAAAAGCAGTGTTGCTGATAACAGCTAAGTCATTAGTAGGCCTCAATCCGTTGTTTGAGAGATGAAGGCTTGCCTTTCCGTTGATCTAACAGATTTCTCCATTCCTGATTACAGCTTAATTTATCAAGAATGGCAAATTCGTTTCCGGCACGAATTAATCCGTTAGCTTAACGAAAAAGCAATCCGTCATCCCTCAGATAGAGGATTTGAGCGTAGAGTGTATTGTCACAGTTAACAGACCGAGTTTGGCTATTTCTTCCTCAATAAACTCGTTATTTTTTTTCTTCAACATCCAAATTGTACATATTTATTCATTCTATATACACAGCTCAAAACAAGAAATATTCCTCGACTGATCGTGCTAGACGCATAGATATAGTTTACATTTATAAAAAATATCCGTTGGTTATATAATTATGAAATATTATTATTTTTAAAAAATTAAAGATGAGCAAATAAACGAAAAAACACAATCCTTTTGGTAAAGCTTGGGTAGTTTCACTTTGAGTCTTTGGGTTATAACACATAATCAACAAAAAAACAAAATAAAACCATCATGCGTATACATTTTAACACAATAATTCGATTAACTCTAATGTCTTCAATTAGACCATTCTTGATAAAGCACGCGTCTCTAATTTTCTAAACGTGGGCAATCTCCGTGTTAAAAAAGATACCCCTGGAGGGAGATTTGCATTCCTGTCAAATTTGTCTATCAACCATGCGAGAATTTAAACATAAGTGTCCACATCCTTCATTAGCAGAGACCTCCAGACGATTATAGCCAATATTACACTACAAAAAATGTATGTATATATATTTATAATATCTGTCTGTATTTTACAACAGAGTAAAGCACTGTGACTACTGTACAGAAAAACAAAAAAAGCGTTTAGATCTAGAAAGCAGTACTATACAAATACAAGTAAGTTATGTAGGTTTATGGAACATCTTTGCCATCGATTTACATTTATAATCAGAACGTAATGTTGATATATATTTGATAGGTATTTGCACCTTTACAGCTTTTTGGCAGCGAAAAATGTATGAGACGTAATGATGTATGATTACATAACTACGCAAATTAATAAACATTTACAGTCAAAAGAAAGCTGTTTATGTGAAGAAAAAAGCAATGCAGCCGTAGCTGCCAGTCATACCGTTAAAATAAAGGACATTCTTATCATAATGTAATTACACGATATGAGGGTTACTGACATGGTATATTTCCGAATCCCACCACAGTGAAACTGTGCAGCGAATTTATCCCACCGACGACCCATAAAACATGAATGAATTAGGCGCATATTTTTAAAAAAACCCACCAACGAGCACCGGCTATATATTAACTATGACATCGTAATGTGGTATTGACGGTGTACTGCATCAACAAATGGGTATACTATTTCATTTACTTATTTATTTATTTGGTTGATGTTTTAGGCCGTACTAAAAACTATTTACTTATGCGACGACGGCCAGCATTATGGTGGGAGGAAACCGGAATGCCAGATGGAAATCAACGACCATCCGAGGGGTAGAGTAAAAACCACGTTTAAAATGCCAGAGAGGTTTGTAAACCAAATTAAAAGTCACTTCAAAAATTTGCTTAAACGTACATGTATGGCAAGTATTTATTTATTTATTTGTTTGTTTGTTTGTTTGTTTGTTTATGCGTTTATTTATTTATGTGTTTATTTGATTGACTGCTGTTTTACGCCATATACCGAAATATTTCACTTATATAAGAAGGCGGCCAAAACTATGTTCGGAAGGGAAACTGATCATCCAAGAAACAATCTACAAAGTAACAGTATTCACTGTTAATGTAACAATGAGATGTCAGGATATCAGGGAAACAAGTGATTTTTCGCTTACTGTGTATAATATCGTTTATCACACACAGGGCATGATATAACACAGGAGGGTACTTATACACGGCAGAACTTTAAAGGACATATAAGTTCATAGTATTTAATTATACGTGAAGGTTCATTTACCTTTCATAAACGGACTGCGCCCTCCACCCACTTACGACGTCCGCCCACTTACCACGTCCACCCACTTACCACGTCCACCCACTTACCACGTCCACCCACTTACCACGTCCGCCCACTTACCACGTCCACCCACATACGACGTCCACCCACTTACCACGTCCACCCACTTACCACGTTCGCCCACTTACCACGTTCGCCCACTTACCACGTCCGCCCACTTACCACGTCCATCCACTTACCACGTCCACCCACTTACCACGTTCGCCCACTTACCACGTCCACCCACTTACCACGTCCACCCACTTACCACGTCCAGCCACTCACGACGTCCACCAACTTACGACGTCGCCCTTCACACATTTACAAGGGCGCCCTTCACTCACTAAAGATGCACTAGGCGCTATTAAAGTAGGCCCTTCACATGGAAAACATTGTCCTAATACTGTTCCACACGTTAACATAATAGTACATAATTATTCAACCCGTGTAAAATATATAATCCTGAGATGGTAGGTTTTTCTATAGTTGTAGTCGATGTGAAAAATTATATCCTTCCTAATTTGTCTTCTCTGCAATTAATAATACCCCTGCATGAAATAAATCATAACAAAGACTTTATTTAAAGAACTCCTGACAAGAAACTCTGCTAATCTACATTAATGTGATAATCGACTCAGCAATGTTCGCTAATTAAAATTCACCCTAATTTTCTGGTTTAAACGTTACCCCCAAGAGGCAAATTCGCGTCCGGCCGAATGAGAGTTCACCCCCAAGAGCCTGTGGAAGTGAGCCAGGACCGATGGCGTCAGTCTGAGTGAAATTACTACTCCACAAAAGCACAGGTACTCATCCCATATCTCACAGACTCAGCAATCTTTTACTTGTTCGCTGGCGGCCGGTTTTAGGGGTGGAGGAAACCGGAGTAACCCAATTAAACCACTGACTCTTGTACTTGTGAACTCGCCAATGCGTGACATGTTACATGGGTGCAAAACGTGTGATCGCCAGCGAACTTCATGGAGGACCACACCATGGGGCACCGTCGACAGCCTTATTGTCACCATGGTCTCAAGAAATCTTCCTTTAAATCCGTTATTTATTGGATGACGGATTAGAGTCCGACTGACCTGACGGAATAATCCCTTCATGTTAGCGAATTAATCCGTTCCTGATAAATTCATCAAATCAACGGAGATGCAATCCGTTATCCCTCAGACTAATGTCATGTTGTTTTTTTTTTTCTGTCTGGTGTTGCCTAGCAATCCGATGTCACTATGGTGACATGACCTACGCACTGCCTACTGCAATAAGCGAGGTCCCACTTCTCGTAGTTTCACGCTTCACAAAAATAATCTCGCGTTGTGTCATAGCTGCTGTCGTGTTCATGCCAAGTGAGGTAATTCCGAGGGCCTGTTTAAACCTGTATAAGTTTTCTCACTCTCTCTTCTCTCTCTCGGACAAACACGATTTCTCTCGTATGAAGTCCTTCTTTGGTCTAGGGTGCATTTGTGAAACCAGTGGCCAAAAATATCAGATAAGGCCGGTTTTCGTGTATTTTGTGTCTATACCAATCGAAAAAAAGAAGAAAACACATCAAACTAGGCCGGTTATTTTCAGTGCACCAATCAAATAAAGAAAATAAATGACATAATATCATAATAAGCCGGTTATTCGTGATTGGGCCAATCCAAAAAATGCTTTTGTTCTGCTGATTCTTGAGTATGCCGATAAAAGAACGCAACCTCATCGATCGAAATGGACTGACTATTCTTTAGTACGCCAATTCCAAAAAGAAAATATTTGAAACGGGAACCAGCTTTTCTTTAAACCAAAGCAAAACTCACCCTTCCGCTCTCTGTATCAAACGTACGGTAGCCTTTTTCCACATCGATTTGCAGGGAGAGGTTCCTGACGTCTGGTAAGGGCGACAAGTCTCGGATATACGTGGGCAGATCAAGGGTCGGGTAGTCGACCTTCACCTCCCGTCGCACACGCCTCTCTCGCTCCATTTCCAGCTCAAGGTCACCGGAGGACATGCGCAGGAGTTGCACCACACACAGGAGAGCCGTCAAGGCGACGACTCCAACCACGCCGATGTGGATGCATACCTGACGGTCAGACTGACCAAAGAATTTCATCTCGTAGAACTGTTGAAAAAAAAATTATAATAATATTTAACTTATGGTTGTTATAGTGAAACATTGATACTGGGATAGGAATAGCTGAAAAACAAAAATGTTAAAATACTTTCTAGTTCTAGGGAATAAGAAATAATTAAAATATAAAGTAAGAAGTACAATTGCCTTTTCCGATCCAGTAACCGTTGTTACAAAGCAGTGTGAGACAGTAGTTTTTCATGTGTCATTTCAAGGGGTAGGCGATGGGTGAATGTGCAAATTTTGTTGAAAATATAATTTTAACATCAACCTCCGTTGAGAACATGCCTTTGGACCTTTTCTCCTGTTAAAATATAAATGTCGCATGGAAGGAATTAAAATGTATTTATTGGCGTAGTCGTTTTTGTAGTCGTTTTTCATACACAGAACACTTTATTTGTTTTCTGTTTTATCATTAAGGTTTCCTACGTATCTTTCAGCTTTATTCAGCTATTTCTTTCTCAAAGCCGTCAAAGTTGAATTTGCTGAATCAAGGGATTAACATGTTAAAATCAAGTTGTACGTCATTTAGGCAATCGTCCTCAAACAGCCAAGACAACAGCTTCCATCTGTGTAAAACCCCAGCCTAAATGAAGCAATACTTCAAAAGCTGACCTTCATCGCACGCGCATAGATCTTTAACACTGTCCACCTTATGTCTGCAAGACCACTTCAAATCATGTCAGATATGTTATTCAGTTAAACTGCTTCGTACTGCGTTGAGTTTCAGCCCTTTCTAATCGGTGCAGACTGTGGTACATCATTTTTGTGGTTGATTAAAATATTCTTGTTGTTCTCTGGTACGATATCATTAAGCATTACTGACAAAAGTGTAATTGTTTAAGTCCCAGAGTCTACACCGTGACATGTTCATTGTGTTAACTTTGCCTTTGATTTGGAGCTCAGCACTGAGAGATCAGAGCAAGGAATTAGGACTAGTCTCTCCGGTGTCAGTACAACGTGACTGAGTGAGGTGTCATGACTGGTGTCTTCGGCATGATGTTCCAGTGGCGGTAGCGCTTTGGTCGGTATGGACTCGCTCTGGCACAAGAAAACATGGCATATGCATACATGTACATTCTAAGCACTCTTCGTCGTCATGTCACTTAAAATTGTTGAGCACGATAAAAACCCCAAATCATACCTACATACAAGGCAAGCGGAGCCTTTACGCACATGATCGAGTGAATCTTAGGATCATGGGTAGCTGAGTATTCTGATGTTGGCGGGTGAGTTTTCCCAAGCGTTAACTGCAGAGATATTTACCCTTTAAGTTGTCGAGACGTCAAAATATGCAGGACCTATGACATTATGTTTATAGAAGTGTATAAATTAATGAAATACGTAAGACACGGAGATAGCCGCAGGCCAGCTGTTGTTGTCACCGTAGCATCACTCCGACATTTCTTATTTTCAATGACAAAGAAAGGCCACTGGCTGTCTCGGCTCAAACACTGCTGTTGATGGGTTTTTTTTGTTGTTTTTTTTTATTTGTTTGTTTGATGTTGATGTGTTTGTCTGTGTTGCTGACAAGTAAGCGCAATAAGGTTTTTATTCGTGTCCCTGGGTAAGAGTAGGGCCTAACGGGTAGGGCCTAATGCAGATCACCAGTTGTTAAGTGATATCGGAAGATAAACCATCGTCCCTCCCGCTGAATGTGCCTACAAATTCAGCAATGTATGTTTATATTAGGATATGCGTTGGTGTAGTAATTGTCAAATTAAATCAAAATCATGAGGCACAATTCTTGTCCAATCGAAACCACTGTAAACGACAGTGTCGTATTGCAAAATGATACCGCTGCATTTTATTTTCTTTAATCCTGCTTGCGCCATGGCAATAGAGGTGTGTAGGCTGCTACTATCGAAGCATTTACATGAACTGTTAGACTGTAACCTTGGCAGAGGTAAACTGTGAAGACGCCGGATCATCACGATGTCATCGTTCCGGTGATGTTGCTCTCAATGAGGTAGTCAATCGTCTACTTGTTTTCCCTATCAGGCAATATTACCTAGCGCTCGCGAGATTTCGGCTTAACTCACCAGGGCCCGTATTTATCAAACCCCTTAAATCAAAAATTCAAATACGACTGCGATTAAAATGTTTTGCTCTAGGATGTTTAAGAAAATGTGCACTGATTTCTTACTGCAGAAAGAAAGTATGTCTCAATCTCAGTTCGCTCCTGATCTGAGTGTAACCTTTTAAACATTGGTTTTTATGCCTTAATTAAGTATTACATTTCTTAATAAAAACGAACACACATGGCACCCAGTCCAATTCCCTTGCCAAAGCTACCAAAACTCACAATGCCCATAGTCTTACAGGCATGGCCCTACTCATGCTTGTTAATACTATATGATATGTCATATTGTGCGTATTTCCATTTCAGATTTAAAACCCAATTATATCTGGTGAAACTTTGGTTATTTATTTACATTGTTTGTTTTCTCACCTCCACTTTAAATTAACAGCTGCAATTCAAGCTCTGAAGTTCATTTATTTATTTATTTTATTCATTTATTTATTTTGATGAACAATTTATTTTAGCTTTGTCACTTAGTTATGGCGAGTTAATGAACTTGTTCAATACATCATCACGTCACACACTGAAGGATATTTTGTATAGAAATGATTAGGCTGGATATATTTCTTATTTGAGATGGTATAGATTTATGGATAGAGGAAACCAGGCACGAGGAAACTGCGGAGAGAGACCGGTTTCCCCCTCTCAGTTTCTGACTTAAAGCTCAATCAAAACAAAGGTCGTGTGATTTCGAACTCCTTACCGAAAGAAGCACTATAGTACAGAACCAACAAGGAGCACTACAGGTCATATATCTGTACGGTCAAAGTGAAAAACCGACGAAACAAAAATTAAAGACAGTGCGAATGTTCTGTGAAAGTTACACTACCTTCTTCCCTGTCATATTTCCACCTGGAATTCGCGGTAGTACAACAGCGTCGTCACACTGAAAGCACATAGACAAGAAGAGGTCACTTTTATCGTCAGGCCTCGTAAACCACAGCGTTAATGACATATATAGATGATTACCTGTCAGATGACTCTTTTTTCAGATTGTGTTAGGTATTTCAGTGGCTTCTTGATGCCACAGGCAAAACATGCGAAATTCTCGGTAGAGGCAAAAAAAAAAAAATATATCTGACAAAATTATGCCGAGTAGGGAAGTTCACGTGCAAAAAATCGAAGGCTAATTTAGGACAGCTACGTTTATATATATCTATACATCAGGGGGGGGGAGATAAATTGACTTTTTTAATTTAAAAAAATTGTGTCGGCGTTTTTAATATTTATGGATTCCTTGAAGCTTCATTAGCCGTGTGAAACAAGATGTAATTAGCCAGTCCCGCGTAAATTGATAGGTCACGTGACAAGATGTTGAACAACTTCCTTGACTTGTACTTTTCTCTCAGAAGAGAAATCGCACCCTTCACAAAAATTGTCTCTGCTGTGATATAGGGACATCTTTGCGAAAGGGATGTTACTCTTACAGCAAAGTAAAAAAAAATGAAGCATACGACACAAAATGTTTGCTTTTAACAACAGAGTTTGCTGCCGTGGTAAGCTGATCTCAGAGGACAGTTATACAATGACTCTTTCAATATCAGCACGTATGTAAGAAGTTTGTCAACTGAAGCGTGGATATTTCCCGGGGGTAGCTTGTGTGCGTTTAAAACAGGCGATACTTAATGTGTAGTGCCATAGGCGTTTACTTAAAACACGCGAAAATAAAAAAAGGAATGCAGAACTCGTCATTTACACTGCACGTGCAGGATCCCCCCTCTACGCAAAAAAAGTGACGAGATGACGAGCTAGAGGTTAAAGTTCAGTTATAAAGTCCATATCAGTCATTTTTTGACTGTGTCTTTTAAGATGCATGGTTTTAATTTTAACATTTTATTTTTAAAAAAGAGGGGGAGGGATATTTGTACATGACATAGTTGTCAGATATCAGCCGCAGGGCTTTCTTTAATTTCTGAGCAATTATTCATCATATCATCTTTATCATTTGGTAAGAAAAAGCCCCAGCCAATGTATGCTAGGGGATGGCGTGTCCTTTGGATGAATGTCACACTGACAATGCTGTAATTGAGAACACCTCGTTGATGTATTTGTATGCAGAAAATAATTATGTTTCATTTCATTGCCGACATTAAATTTATATAACATCAAGTTTTCATTTACTTAAATTTTATCACCTGGGGATGGGAGGGGAGGGGCGGTAAATTATAGCAAGAAGGAAACATGCATGGCCTGCGGAAAACCATCGCCCTTAGCCATGTAACTTCCTGCTGGAAAATTGTGGGCTGGATTCGAACATGCGCATGTAAGAATACCACTATCGGAGAGGAAAGTGATAAACAAAGGGCTTGTTCAACTCTCAGGCAGCGACAAGCCTTGCTCAAGATCAAACAAAGAAACACGAAGACGCTAGACTAATTTCAATACATATATTTGAACAAAATAAAATAAATAGTACAACTAACAATTATATACGAAACAATGCAGATAATTACAAAAATATATATATATAACTTGTTTAAGTGGCATTTAGAAGTTGGGATGGAAGTACACTGGAACATGTCTTTCTTATGGATATACAACTTCTTGGTTTATTATCACGACGTTTCGATGTAGATACTAACATCGTTATATATATATAGTTTCTTACGGATGCTAGAGTCCCAAATCCGGATGATCCAAAGATAAGTCAGTCCACGTAAGTATAGGATCCACATTTCTTCGTAATTCTCGAACTGAAGGATGATAAGTCCTGCAGTGAAGCAGCAGAGGGCCCGGTACGCCGACGATGGTAGATATCCAACTCCCGGCAAGGTGCAGGTTTCCTGGTTAGACCGGTTGACGATGGCGTCTGTAATGCCGAGCTGGTGATGTATGTTTCACTCCTCGGAAATATACACAAGTCACTTTCAGGGTGAACTGGTATGAAATGTACTTAATCGCACGAAGAGACAATGAGCGATACAAGCTCCAAAAGAACGTCTCAAACAAAACAGCAAGTGGCGAAACATAAGCTCACAAAGTGCCGCGTACCGAAAAATGGAGTACAAAATGACAACATTGTCGAAAGGCGAGTAAGCAAAAATCCTTCTATGTAGACAAGAGCAAATATGACTCGAATGGACACAAGTAAAACGACTGCTCTCAAAGTGAACGTAAGTAAATGACTGCGAGGTTCACAACTTCGTCGCTTCACAATTTATTTGGTTAGTGAAGTGCGCAGTGTAGATCGATGATTTTGATATACCAGAGGTTATAGCGGCATATATGAAAAAGAGATATTCAGCACAACATTGGCTCAAAAAGTGATACTTCTTTTAAACAATGTGTTTGGAGCCATAATGAATTAGTTCACACAAACTATCTCTGTAAGTTGCACTTCTGTGTGATTACTATAGATTGAAAAAATCCTAAGCTTAACTGACTGTCTAAGGATTTGTGTTTGAGACACAAATGTATATCACTGTACTATAGCTTCCTCTCCGGCCGTACGTGGGAAGGTCCGCCAGCAAGCTTCCTCTCCGGCCGTACGTGGGAAGGTCCGCCAGCAAGCTTCCTCCCATCTTAATACTGGCCGCTGTCGTAGTTGCAGTTTCTTTGCCTCCGATTCCAGCATACTGCAAACAGTATACCAGATCTAACCCCATTTGCATACGTCACCAACTCAAGACTTCATTGTATACAAATCTGAGAAATGGAGATAACTTATTTACTGTCAAACCTAGGCACAAGGAAAGCGTCTGGTTGTGATGGTATAAGTAACTTCATGCTCAAATATAGTGCTGAAAGTATTGCCTCATCCCTAACTAAGCTTTTTAATTTAATCTCTACAGTCGGGAGTATTCCCCGCGTCATGGAAACTCTCTCGGGTTAGCCCAGTTTTTAAGAAAGGGGATAGACATGATGTTTCAAACTTTCGACCACTTTCTACAATCTTCTCCATGTAAAGTACTGGAGAAAGTTGTATATAAACACCTGTATGAATATTGTCTCAAAAACGATCTTCTAATACCTAACAATCCTGGATTCAAACAAGGAACTCTACCATACATTAGTTAATGAAGATAGTTCATAAATTATATCAAATTTTGACACCAGAAATGACATGTGTTTGGTCGGTGAGTAAAGCACTTGATAAAGTTTGGTATAAAGGGCTTTTGTTTAAATTGGAGGAACTTGGTATTGGATATCCATTGCTTTCCTTGCTGAATGACTATCGGAATGGTGTGTATTAATGGTACTGCATCAGTTGCCAAACCTGTTTACTGTGGGTTGCCTCAGGGTTCTATACTAGGTCCGTTAATTTACTTAAGGGGCCTCCGTGGCTCAGTCGGTTAGCGCGCTATCGCAGCACAATGACCCGAAGCCTCCCACCAATGCGGTAGCTGTGAGTTCAAGTCCAGCTCATGCTGGCTTACTCTCCGGCCGTAAGTGGGAAGATCTGCCAGCAACCTGCTAATGGTCGTGGGTTTCCCCCGGGCTCTGCCTGGTTTCCTCCCACCATAATGCTGGCCGCTGGCGTATAAGTGAAATATTCTTGAGTGCGGCGTAAAACACCACTCAAATAAATAAATAAATAAATAATTTACTTAATATTTGTAAATTATATTATCACAAATATTGAAGGTGATACTAACATATTTGCTGACGACACGCCCTAGTTGGAAGAGATCAATAACTAAATAACTCAGAGGCTGAACTAAATGGAGATCTTGATCGTTTATCAAAATGGGCCAGTCAATGAGTTGTTAACTTTAACGCTCTTAAAACTGTTTACTTCCTTATATCCTGAAAATGCCCTCAAGGAAAGCATGTGCTCGAACAAATTACATCTACCATATCTCCAGGCGTAAACTACACAATATTTATTCCTTCATGTCCAAAATATATTTCTAATTCACTATTATTTGGATCTGATGAATTGAAACCTGATGAAAAGAAAATAATCTTTAAATTTATTGCAGACTCACAGAGATTTTCAGTCAATGGCAAGTATGTAAATAGTTAGATTTTTTCGTAAATTAAATGCTAATGTTAAATACTGTTTCAGTAAGTAGTCATTATGTCTCTGTGTTATAGTCTCATTTTATTAATTATATATGATATGATTTATTTGTTTGTAGTGTAACTATTTCTATTGTTGTATACATTGAATATATGACATGTATAGCCCATTGTATATCTGTATTATATCTATTATTTGTGTTTGTAAGTATTTTCTGTTTTGTCCTGTACATATGTTATTTATTGTCGAGGAGACCCCCGTGTTGGCCATTGGGCTGTGGGGAATCCCCGTTATACAAGTAACGCATTACATTACCACATTAGCTCTCACACACACACACATACACACACACACACACACACACACACACACACACACATATATATATATATATATATATATATATATATATATATAAAAATGATGTCGATCATTTTTAGAGGTCCTGAGATAAACCACCTACTTTTGGCAAATTGCTGACAAACTATCCTATGATTGCCGCGTGCGTCCTACGAAAATGAGACTGGGAAATGACTGATCTCCCATTCCCACCTTCCTTTATATGACTGGACATATTAACAACCCATCGCACGAAACAAATTTAAACATCACACTCACCAACTGACAGGACCGGCTTTGTGGCCTGATTGTTGGAGCGTTTGCTTCGGGGTGGGAAAACACGGGATCTTTCCCTCGTCGGGTCATACCAAAAGCTTTAAAAATGGTACTCGTTACCGCCTAGCTTAGTGATCCACAGAGAGGTTAGAGCAAGGAAACACTATTGGTTGGCCCAGTGTCAGTATAATGTGACGGGGTGGAGTGTCATGTCTGGTGTCTTCAGCATGATGTTCCAGTGGCGGTAGCACTTTGGCGGCATAGACCCGCCCTGCCACAAGAAGACACACTATCTATACATTCTAAGGACTCCTCGTCGTCACATGACTGAAAAATTGCTTAGTACGACGTAAATCCCCAAGCATACATACATATACCAATTCACACGAATCGGCCCCAGGCTATAACGCGAATCAGATTGTCAGATGTTATTTTGAAAGAGAATTTAGGTAACAGTATTATCGTTATTAGAGAATACACTTTCTGAATATATCCGATGTTCTAGTGCTGAAAATTGACCGAGATTACCCCGGGTTTCGACTAGAAATGACACAGCTCCCTTAGCTGATTATATCAGATTGTTAGAAGACATTTCGACAGTGACTTTAGGTAATAGTATTACGGTCATAAGGAAAAGACAGAGTGATCTCGGCGAATTTCCAGCACAAGAACCTGTGCTATGTCAAGTAAGTTTAGTCTCTAACATGAATGCACGAATTAAGACCCGTGCCCATTGCAGGCGACAACTACAACCGCATCTACAACTGCAACTACATGACGTTGCGTACAGTTCCCACTGCCGGCGACATGATAGAACCAGTTCTATCTTTGATCGGCGACCTGTGTTTCGTCCTGATGTCGTCGCGAGAGGTCCCGTGGGCGCAGCCCTAATTTTTCGACCTTGTAGTTGCGGTTGTAGTTGCAGTAGTCAACTGCAGTGGGGATTGGCCTTTAGTCTGCTTGAGAGCGCTGTGGTAGAGGGCTGGTACAGACGATCGTCATTCAGTAAACAGGACATACCAGTCACAGGTTCAAAGCCATGGATGGACCGGGAATTTATGGATTTCATGCTCGTGCATGGTACTTCATTGGTGTCAGATGAGTAAGCGGTCGACGCTTATACGACGGCGGCCAGAATTATGGTGGGAGGAAGATCCCGAAGGAAACCTATGACTACCCGCAGGTTGCTGGCAGATCTTCACACGTACGACCGGGGAGGAAGCCAGCATGAGAGTTATAGGCATGTTACAAATACACCAAACCGTCCAGGCCCCAGTACCCCCGAAACTTTCCGTGATCGTCCGAAGTCAGGCTTGGGCTTAACCTGAAAACAATTTACTTCTCTAAAATTCTGACTTACCTTACTAATTTGTATTTTATGATCAAGAGTTGTCTTAGCCTAAGAGATAATCTTGAAAACTAGCTCTTTAATGCAAATCTAAGTTCAGACATATTACCAAAAGCAGAGATTATGTCTGACTTAGAGGGAAAGACCTCGCAAAAATGAACTTTACCACATTATCAAAATGGTTCATAAAACCCACCATACAATCAAAACATTTCACTGCCTTTAGTTTGGTCCAAAAAAAAATGTACAAATTCAGTGAAAGTATTTTCAGATACAGTTTTTAATGTTTTTTTCACTCACGCAAAGTTCAGTTTTACGAGGTCTTTCCCTTTAAGTCTCATTCTGTGATTCTCGGGTCAGTAGTTAAAAGAAAAGACAACACTAGAACAAATGTATACATGTATCCAAAAAGATTCCCATTAGTAGTTCAAGGAACGTCATTTTTTATTTTTGTGATGTAGGATAACGGAGATATTGCTGTTCAAAGTAAGCAAAAAAACCCATGTAGGGCCCCTATGCTGTCAGTTTTAACCAATCAAAGGCGAAATATTTCTATCACCCGACAAGGCCTCTATTTCCAGTGTGACGTCACCTGTTCCTAGTTCACTATTTTTCCATATAGAAGAAGTATTAAATAATCTGTTTCCCGTGTAATTACTAGATAATTCTGATATACTATAAAGTTTTTTTCAACGAGAAAGATGATAGTGGAATATATCTGGGGTTCTTCCTCAAGGTCTCAACCAGGAGGCCACAAAGGGTGGCTTTGATTGTAATAATAAAGATGACCGTATGTCGCACACAAAAGCGTGACACGGCTCTGATACTGAAGCGTGTATAGGCTATAACACTGAATAGGAAACTAGCTTGAGCTGGACTTGAACTCACAAATATTGCACTGGTAAGCGGCTTTTGATTCATTGTGCTCTATTAGCACGCCAAGCCCTTGTATAACTTGTTTTTTTTAGCCGTAACTAAATTGTCTTCCTCTTCACTCAGCATCTGACATCTAAGTTTTCGGTCAACCAGTGAATGGCAGAAGAGCAAATACGAGTATATACCGAGAAATAGAGACTCCGGCATGACGAAATTTTGAACTTAATTATTACAATTGTGTGTGATTAGTACAAGTGCCTGTGATTATATATAGTATAGGACCTAATTCATTGTGAACTAAAAGGCAGACTAGCGTCGGTGTAAATCACCCATATTGAAGGGTATGATATATCCTAGTGAGTCGATTTTATTCTCAATTTTATTATTATTACCTACATACCCCTGCTACATGAGTAAGGATGTTTTATTCTGATAAAACTTACACACATCTTTAATTCATTTTTTATTATTAATTTTCTTCTTTCTAAAACGAGACTACAAACTTCCTTTCTAGAATGCAGAGGATGGGAAATAATTCTGGGATATGTAGTATAACCAGTAAAATGATAAATCTTTGGGGATATGAAATTATCTCGAAGCCCATTTGTCGGCGTGTCAACAACAACGTGGAAAAGTTTTGATGTGGAACGCCATATCCGATGCGGTGCTCACAATATTTCGTTCACTTTAAACTCTCCAATATGTCCAACAAAATGTTGCATCCATTTCCAGCTCTGTTTAAACACGATGTGTCATTCCCATCTCTTCGAAACAACCGGCGATAAAACAAGGCGTCTCTGTCATAAACTCTCATCCAATGCACAGACTCTTAGCCGACGCTGCCGAGCCTATGTAGATTCCAGTAGGAGTGCTACCGTAAATATTCTAACTGTTCGCTAATTTGTTCTTCGAAGTTGTACCAAGATAGATTTGCCAATTTTTATTTACGTAGGGACACAGGATTATTTTGAAAAAATAGTTGTTTTAGTGATCAAATAGTCTAGCGGCAAGTTTATTTAATCATCTACTTCAGCTTTAAGGTAGGCTGGCCTCCCAGTGCTAATTTTTTTCTAGCATGGAGATGACAGGCTTGTGGGATAATAAATTCGTTGTCAAAATTTTAACCAAGGTGTATGACATAGCTCTGGCTGAAATCTTAATAACTAACAATGTATATGTATATACAATTCTCATTTTTTCACAGATACATTCTTCTGCTAACCATGCCCTAATCTTTACAATTCTGACACGGAAACCTATATATCTTGTTATCGAAATGAAAATTTACCTTTCAAATTGGACCTTCTTTTCGATGGCAACCCCATTGCCTTGATTTCATTTGAGTGAATTGTCTCTATCAACGTTTTGTGTCTCGGTGGTTGGTTGCCGCCTTAAGTCAGGAGATCATCAAGCTCGGCGATTTCTTCGGAAACTTTCAGTTTCCTCCATCCACAAACTTGTCTGGCCTCATATATTATATTAATAAATGAAAAGTTAATTGAATCAGTGAAAAGAGGGGAAAGAAGTAAAGGTATAAAGGCATGATTTGATTTGATTGGTGTTTTACGCCGTATTCAAAACTGTTTCACTTATACGACGACGGCCGGAATTATGGTGCCATGAAACCGGGCAGATCCCGGAGGAAACCCAAGACAATGGGCATGTTTTTGACAGACCTTCACTCGTACGGCCGGAGACGAGAAGAGCATGAGTATGAAGTAAAGAAGAAAGACAGATAAAACAGGAAAGAAGGAAAGCTAGACTTTCCACAACTACGTGCATTCCCGTCTAAGGTGTCTTGAACTAAAAACATCACAATCCAAGACATCAGCACCGAAAAGGATTGGAATGAATCCGTATCAGTCATTTTGTAAGTGAAAGGAAATCAACTCTAACGACATAATAAGATATTCTTGCAACATGTGTGATTCGGAACGCCTCGGTGGTGAAGGAGTTAGAGCAACCGTCTCAAGATCCAGGTTCAAGCCCGGGTGGGGTCACACCAAAGACTTTAAAAATGATACTTGTTGTTGGCTCGGCATTGAGAGACTAGAGCAAGGAAACACGACTAGTCGACCCAGTGTCGGTATAGTGTGACTGGGCGAGGTGTCATATCTGGTGTCTTTGGCATGATGTACCAGTGGCGGCAGACACACTATATACATACACCGGGTGGACTCCTCGTTGTCATATGACTGAAACATTGTTAAGTACGACGTTAAAACCCCAAGCACTCACTCACTCAGGTGTGATTCGAAAAAAAGCTTAAACTACATGGTGAAATTGGGACAAAATCTTCCCTGAATTACAATGACCATTTTACAGTGTTTCGAATAACAGAAATGAAAAAGAGGCTGTTATGTCTGATAAGGAATATATTCCTCTTGACGTTGTTTTGTCTCTGCTGCTTGTTACTGTCTTGTTTTCGTGATTTAATGAAAACTTTCCAATAAAAAAAAAATTAATCTTTTGAACAAAAAAGCACTTATTGAACGATTTTAAAGCTAAATGGACACAACAAAGCAAAGCAACTTTGTTGGAACACCTGTTCGAGACTTTGCCTAACCACACAATCACCGCTCGCCTATGTTGACACGACTTCGTCAAACCGCAATTTCTTGGTGTATGTTTCGAGATGCAATCCGGCCTGCCGGCAGGTGCTTTCTGTCAGGTCCGCAAAACAAATCTCAACGGTAGCAGTTTCTGTCAGCTGACATAATTTTAGTCCGAGTTTTATTGGTTTCCGGGAAAAACTGTTTGAGCAGTTGCTGCCCAAGGCCACCTCGAAACAATTTTCAAGTGTATAAATATCTAAGGAAATGTACTGTTAATAAGATTCGAGTCGTGTGCGCCTTGAGTCGCTGTTGTCAACGCATCAAACATGAGGGCCGCCGTGGCAATCGGCCTGGTTGTCTGCCTATGGGCTCTCCTGGGACCTACAACTCACGCAAGGGTTTGTTTATTTACTGCGTTTCGTCTTCAGCTTTTTGTCAAATGACACGTTTTGCCTGAGCCTGATGGATTCCTCCTCTTTATAGGGGCACTTAAAAGGTTTCTGGTGAAATACACAAGACTATTTCCTTATCAGAAAATACAGTGTTGGTATGAAAAGTATCAAGATTTTTATGCATCATTTTTACAGATATATACATGAAATGTGATATTTACCTTATTTACGGTCAGAATTATGTTTCCAGGAAACAAGATAGAGATAGCCAAACTTCAGACAAAACGTAGCAGGTAAACTAACAGGAGTTAGCCTGAAATCTAACAAGTAGACTTATATAAATGAGTAGGTTGTGATTTCTGATGAAGGACGATTTTCATCTACATAATTCTTCAGACTTGTAACTCGGTTATATTCTATAACTTCTGGCTTCGTGCAAATTATTGCCGTCAAATAACAGACAAGAAAAGTAAAGCCTCTGAAAAGCAAATTTATTATAGAAAAGCCAAAAAGCAAATCTAAAGTCAGCAGTTTGTCTCTCAGTGGCTACAGACTACTTTTTCCGCCTGATTAGTCTTAAGATTTTCTTTTGTGCCTTCCAAAGGCCCACTAAGTTGATCATTTACACCCAGAGATATTAATGTCATGAATGTGTATTCATTGTCTCCAAAGGAAAGAACAGCTGCAGGGAGCGCTGAAACTTTAGGAAATTTCCTGGTATTAAAATAATTAGGTAGTGTAAACTTACAATGTTTTAAACCTTCAATGTTTTATTGAGATTCTGAAATTTTATCAGAAATTTTATACACATCTTTCTGTGTCACAGAGTGTTGCAGACAAGTCAGTGAGACGACAAGAAAGAAGTGAGTATGTCTTACTTGACTGTAGCCTTTCAAATCTTTATAGCCTCATATGTATTACACCACACGAACGGCCCGATTATAGCCACATCCAAACATCGGGGCGACAGTGGAGTTCATGTAGGACTAACAACCAGTCACGAAACGTATGTAGGTTCGCACTCTGATTTTTGTGTATTCGACCGACGTCAACTATAAACCCAGCACTCTTAGTTGTCAATGAGCTTAGAGCGTACACGCCTAAAACATTGCCCGCATGGTTCTAAAGTCACTTGGCTTAAATGCATAGAAAATACAGTGGATTAAATGCCTTGATGAAAGACCGCATTTCATCAAAGAATGGATTATTATTTCTGGTAGAAACACAACATTGACATGTAAGGTTCTAGCTTATCAGCAACATGTACTTAAAGCCATCTAAGGCTCCTCCGTGGCCCAGGGAGGGTAGAGCGCCAGCGCGGCGTTATGACCCCGTGCCTCTCACCTATACGGTCGCTCTGACTTCAAGCCCAGCTCATGTTGGCCTCCTCTCCGGCAGTGCGTAAAAATGTCCGCCAGTAACATGCTTATGGTCGTGGGTTTCCCCCGGTTTCCTCCCACCATAATGCTGGCCGCCGTCGTATAAGTGAAATATTCTAGAGTACGGCGTGAAACACCAACCAAATAAATAAATAAATAAAGCCATCTCATGGTTCAATACTGGCTCTGGACAGGAAATTTGTACAACGATTGTGCAGTCTAACATCTGTGAAAGACCAAGTGACATCAAGCAATATGGTGTGCATATATAAAAAAAGTGGGAATGCATGTCAGTAACTTGACAAAAGTCGGTGGCTTACGCCACGCAATCCATCCCAGAAAATGACCGCGATGGTATTACTGAAATATCCATGAGTACAGCACTCAAATAAACAAACAAAAGCAAATGGTATTCTAAATAAGTGAATTTATAAAACTTCCGTTGCATTTGACGGACTAATTTGTAGTATTTGTATTGTACTATTTGTAGTTTTTTGCGTACATAGTAACCTCCACCAGCAACATGCGGATGGTCATGGATTCTCTAATAAATAAACAAAAACTAATCGTGGTCTAAAGCAGTGTATTTCGACAAGTTTCGATGCATCTGACTTCGTCTATTTTGTACTTTTTTGCGTGCCTATTAAAGTCTGCCGACAACCTGCAGATGGTCGTAGGCTAACCCCGGGGTCTGCCCCGTTTCCTCCCGCCATAATGCTTGCCGCCATCGTATAAGTTAAATATTCTTCAGTACGGCAAGCAAAATAAATAAACACATTTTTTTGCGATCCAGATGCCTTTACATACAAATACCGTCTGTACACGAAGGACGTTGGTATAGTAACGAGCCAGAACTACCCAAACAACTATCCGGTCAACCTACAGACCTTGTACCTGTTCCGGGTGCCGTACAACGGCACGTACAACCTGCACTTCAAGTTCTGCTACTTGGCGACGGAATGCGGGTATGATTACTTCAAGTTCTTCAATGTGCCATCCTCAACTTGGAACAACGTGGCCATGTGTTCCTATAGTTCCCTGCCCACCACTCAATCGGCATGTGAGTATGGCCATCCTTGCAACAAAATTCTTTTCGATCTACCCATCAAAGTAGGACTATGCTTAAATCTCGCTCAGAGTCCTGGCCTTTCTGTTTCCGCACCTGGGAGGGGCATCAAGCAACATCAAGGGAACATCACTCGCCGTCTGATCACTACCTGACACCTTGTGTCCTCTCGACAAGAATTCCACACCTTAAATAATAAAACTCATATCTTTCCAGAGTTCAGACAATTTCCATTATTTGCATACCAAGCATGCAACTATACAACAAAAAAGGCCGGATGGCAGCGCAAAAAAAAGCCCGAAAACACACAGAATTACATAAGTCCTCCCGAAAGCGGATACTACCTATGGTTGCATTGAATCTTGGAATTATTCACGGGCTAAGAGTTCGAAATTTGAATCCGATGTCAAATATCCTAGAATATCGACTGTCTTCACTGAATCACTGAAAACTCGTAGTTTAATTCTTTCCCTCTTGCGTGTGATTAGCTTTTTTAATGCATGGATACATTTGATGTATATTATTTTTTCTACAAATTCCGTTGGCAACCCGGTGTATTCGGTTGATTTAAAAGTAGGTTTCTTGATAATAGACTTGGAACGCTGTAGTTAACGACATGTATTGGAAAGACAAAAATATTTACATCCATAACTGTTCAAACCTTCCCTCTGGTCATCTAAACATTTTACTACTTGCCATTCGATTTACCGAAATTATCATCTGATCCCTTTAGTTTCGTGTCATAAAATCTTCCCAGATTAGTCGAAACAGAGCGTAGTTAGTCGAGTATTATTAGGCCTTCTTTTGTTCTTGTGACGATACTGTGTTTAAGATGATCATTCGGTTTTTGCATATCACTTTTCTTTGAAATAATGCCAACGTTTTGAGGCAGGACTATGTCAGAAATTCAGGATAAATCCCGCTTTACCCAAGGGGGCATGGTACAGAGTCATGCTGGTCTAATATTTTCCCTCCAATTCGAGGGGTGAGCGCGTCCTCTCTGTTGCCGATTCATGGACAAATCTAGAATGGCTGAGAGGAGACAGCCCAGACATATATATATATATGTATAGCAGAAAATGTCCACATAATTTTAATGGCGTCATCGATTGCATTTCAGTCAGATACATCACGAACGATAACGGGGCTGGTGCCAAGTTTTATTCAGACATTATTGTTCCGAGGACGGGATTTAAGCTTGCCTACTGTATCGAGGACAATGAGAGTCTCTCGCCTCAATGTAGTCAGCGCACGGACTTTGATTGTTCCTCGGGCAATGAGACTTTTGACAGTCTGAGTAAGTGCTCATTTCGTTGTATATGTCTTCACATGACCCACGCGCATTTTCATTAAGCCAGTATTGGCTCAGATATAAATACATTTTGCAAATTTCTTGTCAATACGCCTGTGGTTTTCATTAAATCAGTATTATACATATGTATACAATTTTTCACTGTAAGTTTCGTCTACAAGCCATCCTTACTTTTGTTGTTTTCACTAAATCAGTATACATACATGTATAATTTTTCTTAGCAAATTTATATCTTCATACGATCCATAAGTATGTCATTTTCATTAAATCAACATACATGTGTGTGTAATTTTTGTTTGCAAACTTGTCTTCACATATATGCAGATGTGGTTGTCTTTAATGCAATACATACATGATTAAGCACTGGTTCAGTTGCATCTGTCTTAACACCACCCAGACCTAATTTTTCACTGAATTAGTACACCTGTATACAACTTTTTCCTTGTAAATGTTTCTTCAAATCATTTGTACGTCTGTTTATGTTGTTTTCATTAAATCCGAGTATATAACTGTTCTTCGCGAATTTACCTCTGATTGTACACCATGTAGTTTTCATTAAATCAATACACACACACACACACACACACACGCAGGTGCGTGTGATATTTCTTTGCACATTTGTATTCAAGCCATCCATATATACATGCTTTTAATTCAATCAATATATGTGTAAATACATATAAATATTCACATAAAAATATTCCTCTACAGTGGTGAGCTATAATTAAGTAAGATGCACACACGTCTGTTAAAATCAGCCGTAATTTCTGATTTTCAAAGGGAAGAAGCAAACGCAAATCGGAAAGTAGTCTGATGCACTCTTAAGAACCAAGCTAAAAATTCTTGTGGTACATATACCTTTCTAGCTCACTACAAGCATGGTTGTTGCCGGCTTCCGGTTGTTTTCTACCATTCACCTTGCCTCCATTAACTGAAACAAACAATCGTGCAAATAAGGACACCGCATGCTAGCTCCTTGAAAGCGAGTGGCTAGCTCAAAATACAAGCTGCGATGCCCCATACACATCTATAAAACTACCGCAAAAAACAACAAAAAACAACAAGTTTCTAATTGTATCTTAATTTGGAATGAATTTTCTTCATTATATTGAACACCATATTTTAGACGGTTTTGTTCGTGCAACGGTAGCCGCGTTCTGGACGTACCAACAGATTCCACACGGCCAGTTTTGTCAACAAGGCGTGTACACCTACCCAATAAAACCTGACTTCCGGTTTTCATTTCAGATTCGTCAACTGTAAGTAGCAGTCAGTACATGAACAAGTACGAGTGGTATCAACCGGGTACGTTGTTTGTACTAACATCATTTTGTCTTCTTGTACAAGACTCTATTGCAACTGATATTATCAAACCTAAGCCCTTCATAACCCTTCTGCCTACATTCATTTGCTACCTTCACAAGGTAAAGCTTATACTTCGAACGACATGAAATTTACAACTACGCATCATTTAGTAGTTTTACTTAAAGTTGTTCTAATGTACATAAGAAGTTGTCATAAATATTTGCCTTTCAAGAGGTCTACAATAGTAGGGATTTTTTTTTAACTTTTAGTAGAGATCCAATACAGCTGCCATTGTGATTTTAAACATCTGTATTCTTTTCCTTTTCTATGCAGAGACAGGAGGTGCCGATACCTACGATTACGATAACACCAACTATTACAGTTCTCCGTACTATTACAGCTCCTACTACCACAGTTCTTCCTACTATTACAGCTCCTACTACCATAGCTCTCCGTACTACTACAGCTCCTACTACCACAGTTCTCCGTACTACTACAGTTCCTACTACCACAGCTCTCCGTACTACTACAGTTCCTACTACCACAGTTCTCCGTACTACTACAGCTCCTACTACCACAGCTCTCCGTACTATTACAGCTCCTACTACCACAGTTCTCCCTACTACTACAGTTCCTACTACCACAGTTCTCCGTACTACTACAGTTCCTACTACCACAGCTACCCGTACCACTACAGTTCCTACTACCACAGTTCTCCGTACTACTACAGTTCCTACTACCACAGCTACCCGTACTACTACAGTTCCTATTACCACAGTTCTCCCTACTACTACAGTTCCTACTACCACAGTTCTCCATACTACTACAGTTCCTACTACCACAGCTCCCCGTACTACTACAGCTCCTACTACCACAGTTCTCCATACTACTACAGTTCCTACTACCACAGCTCCCCGTACTACTACAGCTCCTACTACCACAGCTCTCCGTACTATTACAGCTCCTACTACCACAGTTCTCCCTACTACTACAGCTCCTACTACCACAGTTCTCCGTACTACTACAGTTCCTACTACCACAGCTACCCGTACTACTACAGTTCCTATTACCACAGTTCTCCCTACTACTACAGTTCCTACTACCACAGCTCCCCGTACTACTACAGTTCCTACTACCACAGCTACCCGTACCACTACAGTTCCTACTACCACAGTTCTTCATACTACTACAGTTCCTACTACCACAGTTCTCAGTACTACTACAGTTCCTACTACCACAGCTCTCCGTATTATTACAGTTCCTACTACCACTACAGTTCCTACTACCACAGTTCTCCGTACTACTACAGTTCCTACTACCACAGCTACCCGTACCACTACAGTTCCTACTACCACAGTTCCCCGTACTACTACAGTTCCTACTACCATAGCTACCCGTACTACTACAGTTCCTACTACCACAGCTCCCCGTACTACTACAGTTCCTACTACCACAGTTCTCAGTACTACTACAGTTCCTACTACCACAGCTCCCCGTACTACTACAGTTCCTACTACCACAGTTCTCCCTACTACTACAGTTCCTACTACCACAGCTACCCGTACCACTACAGTTCCTACTACCACAGTTCTCCCTACTACTACAGTTCCTACTACCACAGTTCTCAGTACTACTACAGTTCCTACTACCACAGCTCTCCATATTATTACAGTTCCTACTACCACTACAGTTCCTACTACCACAGTTCTCCGTACTACTACAGTTCCTACTACCACAGCTCCCTGTACTACTACAGTTCCTACTACCACAGCTCCCCGTACTACTACAGTTCCTACTACCATAGCTCCCCGTACTACTACAGTTCCTACTACCACAGCTACCCGTACTACTACAGTTCCTACTACCACAGCTACCCGTACTACTACAGTTCCTACTACCACAGTTCTCCCTACTACTACAGTTCCTACTACCACAGTTCTCCCTACTACTACAGTTCCTACTACCACAGCTCCCCGTACTACTACAGTTCCTACTACCACAGCTCCCCGTACTACTACAGTTCCTACTACCACAGTTCTCCATACTACTACAGTTCCTACTACCACAGCTCTCCGTGCTACTACAGTTCTCCATACTACACTTCCGACGATGAATTCATATCAAACCCCGGTCCATTTAACATATCCGACTCTGGTAAGATATTTTACTTCTAGTTTTAAACTGTATTCCAGCTTTCACTTCCTCTGCCTGATCAACACTAGGCCTATTCTTTCGTTGTTGTAGTGTGCCTTATCTTTGTAATGTTCTGTATACAGGCAAATGTACATGTACAAGACCCCAGGAATCAGAATAAGTCAAAACTTTAGGCCAAATGTTGAAAACTGATTTTATCGCTTTTTTGTGGATTTTAGAAGTTGAAAATGGGTAGAACTAGCAAGTGTAAAGATTAGATAAAACTGTCGACTTTTTTTTAGCCATACGATGAGCATTACATCGAAATTTAGGGTCTTCGTGGTTGAGGAGGTTAGCGCGCTAGTGCAGCACAATGACCCAGGTGCCTCTCGCCGATGCGATCGCTGTGAGTTCAAGCCCAGTTCATGCTGACTTCCTCTCCAGTCGCACGTGGGTAGGTCCTCCAGCAACCTGTGGATTGTCGTGGATTTGCCTCTGCCCGGTTTCTTGCCACCATAATGTTGGCCGCCGTCGTACAATGAAATATTCTTGATTACGCGGCGTAGAACACCAATCAAATAAACAAATAAATAAATAAACATTGAGCTTTGAAATTTACACTTAATTGAGCCAAATTTGGATTCGTGAAATCGATGCTATAGATGACGGCCTTTAAATTTGGTGAAACCGTATAAAACAAGAGAGCTGTCCTATTTTCAAACTGGCGATGTAACAGATTTCAGACCGCATGTATTTACGTATAATGTGACTGTAATACACAGGCCTCAGCGCCGTTAACCCTTTCTTGCCTTTCTTGATGAATTTGAAAATTATTGACAGGTCACTTCCAATATTAATCTCTCAACTGGACCAGGAATACAGTGAGACAGTCTTCAACTTGATAACTGATTTCAGACGATGTTTCGAACATTCACTTTGTAGGCGTAGATTCTCTAGGTGAAAAGCGGAAGAGAGTGGGGAATTGACATGTTTTGGCCTACCGATTAGGTTCCTGGCCCTGAGGTCGCTGATTCGAAATCTGTACACTGTAAAATGGCCAACGTTCAATGTGCTTAATGGAGGATAATTCTTCAAACAAGGGTGTTTATTTATTTATTTATTTGATTGGTGCTTTACGACGTACTCAAGAAAATTTCGTTTACGACGCCGGCCATCATTATGATGGGAGGAAACCGGACAGAGCCCGGCAGGTTGCTGGCAAACCTTCCCACAAACGGCCAGATAGGAAGCCAGCATGAGCTGGACTTCAACTCACAGCGACCGAATTGGTGGGAGGCTACTAGGTCACTGCCCTGCGCTAGCGCGCTAACCGACTGAGCCACGGAGCCTCCTCCCCCACCCAACAAGCGTGTTCAATAATTTATACATATATATTTAAGTATTAAACCAAAAGTGTGTAAAACATGTATACATGTCCATTCTATAATGCTATGTCCTCTAAGTGTTTAATATCTGACGCATAAAAGTGTTTATGAGTTAAAATTCGAAATTTACAGTATATAGTGGTCTCAGCCAAATTGTGCTGTATAGCTAAAAATGTCATGAATCGCAGATAACGATATAATATATTGCTGTTAAAACTTCTTTCTAAATGACATCCACCAAACTCTGAAACAGATTGTGAGATCACACATCGTATATCATTTGATAACGTTTTCGCCAAGTTTGTTCCTCTTGTTTCTGTGCTCAGGTGGTTGTTGTTGTTGCAGCTGCATCCCCTCTGATCAGTCGGGTTATTGATGACTATTACGAGACCAGAGCTAACATGAACATGGCCGCGGTGAAGAATGAGTACGTGGCCAACACAATCGTGGAAGCCGTACGAAGTGGTACGCTGACTTACTTCGGCCTTCCCAAGGACCGTATGCAAAGGCGGGAAGTGAGGGAGAGAAAAGGCCGGGCTAAACTGCTTGAACTTCAGGAAGAACTGGAACAACAACAACAAAAGGAAAAGGCTTAAATGAGTTTGACAGGTGGGCAGTCTGAAATGTGGTCTTCACTTGATTATTTATGCACTGTAGGTCATCATGCACTTCAGTCCCAAAGAATGATTCGGTGCAAGTATGGACAGGCTATCAAGCCACGTCTCAACTATAGTACTTGGGTCTACATGTATTTATTTCTTTATTTAATTCGTGTTTTACGCCGTACTCAAGAGTATTTCACTTTATACGACGACGGCCAACATTATGGTGGAAGGACACCGGGTAGATCACAGGAAAAATCCTCGACCATCCGCAGGTTGCTGGCGGACCTTCCCACGTACGGCTTGGGAGGAAGTCAGAGGCACCTGGGTCATTACGTCGCGCTTGCGCCTCAATCGCGTACATGTAGAACCTGGCACTTATCCATATCTTCTCCAGCTGGACAATTTTACGCACAACTTGAGTCTGTCCTTAAACACTGGTTCCTGAAGCTCTGCTGAGCCATTTTTTTACATTCGAACTTCCACCGAGGCAAGGTACGAGCTGGCTGTGAGATTGAAAACGAAATCCAACTACTAGAATATACCCTTACAATTGAAAGAAAAATTAAGCAAAAACGGAATAAAGCTAAAAACAAATTCTCAAGGAAAATTTCCGTTCGAAGAAATTTTCGAACAACCGTGGAGCATGTATCTTGTTTGAAGATCGGCTATGAAAGAGGATTTTGGTTCAACAACTGGACTGTTGTTTGACGACTGTTATGATGGTGCAGAGTTTGATATATTCAGTACATGAATAACTAGTGTATTTATTGTATACCGAACATATTAGAACGAGATTGAATGGTAAATGTGAATGAAATTATTCTGAAATAATGAAAATTGTCTTAAGTAAATAAAATTCTTAAGGAAATAAAGGAGAAGGATTCCAGGACTACCGTGTGCTCAATTACCAGTAGGCCTATTTACTGAGGAGTTCTTGAATGTGGGTAAACAATACAATCAGCCCTGTGAATAATTCATCTAGGCACATTATGTTAATTGCTCCTATTCTCTGTTTCAGCTGGCTTCTGACTGACAGCGACCTTGTGTACTTAACTAACAAAACCCTCAAATGAACATGTGCAACTGTTGAACACATTTTGATATACACTGTACAGTCCCTATATATGATTTGAACTTGTCTCTGCTCACATTCTTCTTGCATCATTTAATTCTTTGCATGTTTGCGCCTTTCTGAAATAAAATTATTTACTGTTGAAACCTTTCGCTGATTAATCTGGTGTGATTTTACGTTCTTCATGATGCCATTCCTGGTCAGAGAACTAGTCACCCAGCCGGGTGTACCCAGGTGTCGTCTTCGTCCAGTGTACAATGTACATGCGTACTGGGGGTGTAGGCGAATTTTCCTCTCCCAACAGGCGTCGCTGCAGTGAATTAGGACTTATACGCCATAAGTTCTTTGTTAGGTGACGTCAAACATGTTCCTCCCCCTGCGACGTCCTTTGTTAGGTGACGTCATACATGTTCCTCCCCCTACGACGTCCTTTGTTAGGTGACGTCAAACATGTTCCTCCCCCGCGCTGAAGACGCTGCAGTGGAACCTTGACCGTCAATAAATTGACGTCACATGTCCCACTTCGGACTTCTGCCTGTATCCCATTAGATTTGAATGGTCTGATGCAATATATAGAGGACAGTGCATAGTGAAGGTTGAATAACATAAATATTGTTCGAGTGAGAGGTGGAAATGATGACCCACGAGAGTTCTTTGAAACCCTTCAATGTGCGCATTTCTGAATTGACTACCATGCTCTCTCAATGGAAATCTTTATTGTCAACTGAAAAACAAAAGCTGAAAAGGCTTTTGGAGGCAGGAGAATGAGCAGGTGGATAAACACAGTTGTCCGTTATAAAAGCTTACAGTTGTTGGATTGCCCTTTGATCGGATACAACGTCGATCTGCATTAAGCGGTTATATGGATCGGCTGAGAGGAAAAGACAGCATGGGAAATGTACATAGATGAGCGCATTTGTAGAGGCCTAACCCAATTACAACAAGCCATATATAACGGTAGGCCTATGTAAACTATATACGCACGTTGGGCTGTACGTAAGTATGCTATATTTATAGCTGGCCTTACTTAAAGTGCATGCATGAGTACTCTTTAAAAACGACAGTGTACACAAATTTGCCCGTGAACAGTGACATGTGTATCAGTGGTACACAGCTTAATTGCGTTACACTCATACACAATCATTTGTGAATGTGTTACACAAATTACACAAGACGTGTACTGCTGGTACCCACAATTAGGCGCATGCGCATTTTTGCCACACACTGCGCGTTTATCGAAGAAGATAAATAAAACACAGAGTAAAGCTTTACACGAACACTTATTGTGTACCACTCGTACACAGTGGTTTTAGAGAGTTCTGAGGCGATGAGGATTTAAAACTGCCGTGAAAAGTCTTGCGATCCTAAACAAATGGGTCCAACGGGACAAAGTCAATCTATGCATAGGCCTGTATAAGTCTAATGGTGAACATGTGGCAAAACGTCGCGACCGTGAGGAACTCTGGCCCACTGGGAATAACCACGCGTAAATCGTCGGAAATGAAAACAACTGGATACTTCCAGCCGTAGAAAAATGAGACATGTTCAACACCGAGGAACTGCTGAGTCAGCAACTGTCAGTGATCTCAACCCCTTGCATATGTAGATGGACCAAAATCAGCGTCCGACTTGATGCTCTCAGTTGCTTCTAGTTATTTCCAGTTGCATCTAGTCGTCAGAAACCCAGTTGTTCCCAGTTGCTTAAGTACTTAATATTTCACCCCTTCTCCCCCGGCTTCTGTTGTTCGTACTTAATAAATACGAAAGCCCCCCCCCCCCCCGTGTAATAGATGAATCAGTTTCGTAAACAAAAGAGGTCACTGTGTAAGGCATAATGAACTTAATTTATGCAAGGTAAGGTACAAATTCGAAAGAAAATATTTTAACACTGTGTGGCACACAAGATATTTATTTATTTATTTGCTTGTTTATTTATTTAAATACTTACTTATTTAATTATTTATTTATTTACTTACTTATTTAATTATCTATTTATTTGATTGGTGTTTTACGCCGTTCAGAGGAATTCTTCGCTTATAAGAAGGCAGCCCGCGGGGAAATGGGCAGGATATTTGATTAAAGCCTATGCAACCAACTGTATTTACCTTCTAAGTAATCAAAGCTAAAGTGATTGTAATTTACCCATTTATAGAAACAAATGTGTGTACGCACTGATAAAAACACAAAATAAGGTTTCTGTACATTTTTGTTAGCTACTTGTGAAAAACGTGGTACTCCTAAAACCACTTGCAATGTCACAACATTGATAAAAGCTTGAAATAACAACCCATTCAAATAAGTAAAACTTTACCTAAACATTTAGCTATGTAAGTAATAATCTAAGTTGTTTACTCAAGTAAGTAAAAGTGTTACGTACACAAAATAAGTCACCCACTACTAAGATAACTTTTCAAGTAAAATAACTAGTTAAGTAATGCTTTACCATATAGAATGACTTACACTGGTAAATGTTCACGTCTTTGGATGCAGCTGTGTGACACCAGATGGCCACTGCAGTAATCCTCTGCACACTAATTAAGTACAGTTTTGAATTTTTATGAAATGTTTAACATTACGCATGTTTAATGGGTAATGGTGTGGTAGGCAGAAATACACTTATCTTCAGCAACTTGTATTGTCAGACCTATCCACTGAATTGAATCCAAATAACAGAAGTCAGATTTGAAACCTATGTATGAGGCTCCAGAAATATTTTAACCCATTGATTTGGATGGGTCTATAACATAGAAACATTGGGGCGGGGGAGGGAAGAGAAACTGGACAAAGTAGATCAAAATACAACAAACTGAAATCTTTATTCAATAAGCAGAACCATGAAGTACCTTAGTACTGTTAACAGCACTGAGTCATGTCCGGGGATAAAATTTAACTCAGACAACACTGGTGGTGTGGGAGGAGTACAATTTGCGTTTGCCGTTTTTAAGAAGAAAGACAATTTGACAGAGACTGCTGTTGTGGTAACTTTTCCACTGTCTTGAATATCAAAGACACACTCCTGAATAAATGTAAATGTGGTTTTGAGCTTTACGGGATAATGAATGTTTGGGTTATAGTATAATGTCAATAGTACAAGCACGGCACGCATCATGTCCAGGACCTCCAGAAGGGTGTCCTTTTCTGCCACAATACAGATCTGTGCTGTAGAAACTGGCTCCCCCGTCACGATCATATGAGGTGCCACGTGGACTGCCGCTTCTGCATTTGGCAGGAGACTGTCATCCTAATTCGCAAACAGAAATGTACAGAAAACTAAAGCAGATTTGAAAAATAAGCACTTCAACAAAACTAAAGGTGACGGGAAGGCTAACATACCCATTTAGTGAAGTGCACAGAGTTTCGAGGAAGAGGATGGTTCTCACTTTTTTAGCTTCATTTACAGGAATGCATGTATGTCCGTGCACGACTAGGTTAAAGCACCGACCTCAGGCAGGTCACTGATGAATTTTCCCATGTGGGGTGAACAGATACGTAGGCCTACATCATGCTGATGGAAGGCAAGTGGTCTTCAACAAACCTTAGGCTGCACAAAAGTAACATGAGGTCATTCACAATTTTTGATGAAACATGTTATCAAAATATACACAAGTCCATGTACCTGACTGTCATTAAAAATAAAAATGCATAATTAAATATTAAGTGTGAGTTATGTTGTGATAGACAAAGCAAAACCATGTTTCTAAGCCGTTACTAGAATTGCCAGGTTTATACCACTTGATAAATCAGCTGATGCGGCAGACACTTGTAGTGTCTTATGTAATGTAAACGTTGTAAATGTACCAGTGAGTAAGGTACGAGTGAGGTTCTCCAGCATGCCCGGCAACAGTGATGTATGTACACACAGACTTGTACTGATAACCAGAATAGATCTTGCCTCATCTGCACGGTCTATGTGTTTGTCCTTTTTTGAAATACTACAACACTGACTTTCCACCTGTGATCTCATTCATAAGCGAACTCAGCCTTACGAGCTTCAAGTACTGACTTTGACTTCTTTTCTTGTGAAGTTTCAGTGGTAGGCCTTCTGTAGTCGGCAAAATATGCTGAAATATTATACATACCTCCAACCATGTAAAGAAAAACTTCCTGTCCTCTTGAAGCAAATGTGGCAACAGCAGAATTGCAGCAGTCATGTTTAATTTCTCACCATCCTTATTACCTGCCAAGAACCTGGAATGAAAAAACAGGGAATTAGTAGTTGTGTAACACATATTATAGCCCACTTAATGGTTGACCATGAAAGTAAACAACCTTTATTTGTTGTGCACGGTAAGTTAAATCTGACCTATGGACCTATTGTTGATCTTAAACATGTCTGACTAAATATAGATGAGTTAATTTGACATTTGATTATTGTTCATACTGAGGGATTTTTCACATTATGATCACTGTTAGTTTTATAAGTGGGGGAAACTGTGACGCCTTCTATAGGAAACCATAGACCACATGATTGGGATTGGTGCAAACAGTCTTTCCTACTGTTGCTGGGATTGAACCCGCACCGCGTGTGCCATGTGGCTAGAAGTAGTGCATCACTCATGAACCCAAGGACTTCATGAACACTGTGAGTGGAGAATCCACAAATTCCTGACAAGGTACATGTATGCGTAGGTAGGTTTAGCATGTAAGATCAATTTACAAATTAATTAAATGTTGCCAAAACTTGATATCATCATGTTTATCACGAAGAAAAAGTGAAAATGCTTTAAGAAAAGACTGCCCTACACATAGTTTTATACACTTGCAGCCATCACGCGCTCTGACCTCTGCTATGAAGCAGAAAACACAGAAAGTGGCTTTAAGTTGTCTTCAATAATGGTTCAAATATTTTGTTCACTATAAATATATACATGTTTGCAGAACTACCAATTTGATAACAGGCTAAAAATGCAGGATATTTGTCAAAAGTAAAGTTGCCTGGTCTGCAGAGAAGTAACCAGATGAAATACAGCACTTGTCAAGTCTGGGATATTTTATTGTATAGCTTGGAGCTTCCTCCAAGCACCTCAAAATATCTACAAATTGTACTGGCCTTTGCTACAGGACATGGTATTATGCACCATATGGTGTAGAGTACAACAATCAACTTGACATATAAAACATGATTTGAATGAACTATGTTAATTATGAACTAAAACGAGAAACAAAGTTAGGGAAAGTACACGTTTTATTTTAAAGGACTGACTCTCCTGTTAAGAAGATCAAGAATTTTAGTGCTGTATTCTGACCTTTTCTTTTTTTGGCCTCCAGCCTGGATTATCAACTTTGCAGCCACTAGTCGTAATTTCTGTACCATTACTGCTTCTAAAAAATAATATATTACATTTACTTTTCAATTTTTCTATAAACTGTTCAAAATAATACAAATCATAGCCTATTTAAGTGAACATATACAAACCAAACCAGCATTTCCTGAGACAAGTATACTTTATCTATTGCGGGAAATCTTCACCATATTATGCACACGTTGAGGTTCCTGTTTGTATTGCGTAATCGGTTGGAAAATTATGATTGAGTCAAACGCGCATGTGCAGTTCATGATGTCGTAAGTCAACACTTGGCGAAAAATAATGTACACACAAGCCACATAATCAAAGTGTGGTACAAATGTCGGCGTTCACAGTTGATATTACGTGTACATGTATATCCAATGCCATCCTTCAGTATTAATGACTTCAAGCAGAGAAGAAACGTGAAAGTGGTGCTTTTATTGTCTGAAATTTGGAACCATTTGATTTTTTGGTCAGAATGAAGACAAAAGAAGAAGAATCTTCCTTTGAAAGTGAGTGCTAGCAGTCTTCTTCGGCTCTCTTGACCTTCGTTACCGTCTGGTGTCAACAACAACACCCACCCTTCCCCCGCCCAAAAATATATCGCCATCATGTGTGCAGTTTTCCTACGTTGAAATAAGATACTTTCTATCTCATTATTTACTGATCTGCTGAACTTCATAATGATTTCAGTATGTAGATGTGTTTAGAAAAGTTTTATTGGGTATATCGTAACACCAAACTTTGACTAATTTATTATTTGTAACAACAGACTATATATTTGACTATATTAGGGACTCGGCGCCTGGCTTGTCATGTTTTAGTGAATGTAAGGACGACAATAAGCACACATGCCGTTATGGTCATTGAACGTTACATTCGCTTTTCAGTCCCTCTTTCTTTTATTTACTTACGTCTTTCATTGTTAATGCTTAAGTAACCATTACCTTAAAGACGTAAACATTGTCTTACAACACTCCACAATATTTCACTTATGCCACGGCGGCCAGCATTATGGTGGAAAGAAACCGGGTAGAGCCCGGTGAAAACCCACGAAAATCCGCAGCTGGCTGGCAGGCATACAGCCGGAGAGGAAGCCAGTACGTGTAGGCCTCTATAACATATATGCATGCATGCACGACAACTTTGTGCTAACAATGCGTCAGCTAAGGCTTTATGTTTGACCAATGAAATTATCCTGATTTTAAATATTTTGCTTGCATAATAATTTAAGTCAAGTCTTTCTGGTCCCAGTTTCATGAAGCACACTTAGATAAGTATTAGCTTAACTTCTATGACAACGTGTGTTGTAGAGATAGGAAGTGCACTTAGCTAAGGGTTACTTAGCACTAAGTATGCTTCATGAAACCGGGCCCAGGTTTTGGGTATATGGTGGCCCAAGCCATTCCATTTATCGGGATCGTTACATGGGGAATTCAAGTATACTGTACTTGGGCAATAACCCACGCATGCAAACGCGCAGGCCTCCCCCATTCATTTTCCAAGCACTCATCCACCTTCACAATGCCAACGTTTCATTTCACTTCGATACAGCTGGTGCACAGATAAACAGGTTCATCTAATGAAACCTCTAAATATAAACCTTTGTTTATATCAAGACGACGTTGTGCATTTGAGCGGGGACACTCCGAATGGTCGCACCATGTTCTTCGCTCTGGCATTTCACAGGCCTACTTGAACCGATCTCGAACTATACGGGTCCACTAACGATTCTACAGTCAACCCTCGAAGATATAAAGGGAAGAATTCGTCATCTGGTTTGTGGTGTTCTTTGTAAGTATCGGGTCATTTTGACTTTTCGTCAATCGCACTGTCTTTATACCAGATTTCTTCTGGCTGGCAGACTATCCTCTTTGTGTACTAATAAACTGTAACACATCTACACGTAACAATGAATATCCCAGCCTTAATTTGTCATGTTTTGCCCACAGACATAAAGCACTTACTAATCCTATGTGGACTACAGTTTCACCATGTGAATTTTGGCTGTAAGTAAATTATGCCACTAGGCTATTTGTCTAAAATTATTTCGGAATACACTTACTGTGTATCTTTGACACGTTGGCCGGTATCCATGGCCGTTTTCTGACGATAGCTAATTCGCTGATTGATGTAGGCTGTGTGTACAATTGATACTCATGCAACCGCATGCATGGGCTCATTGCAATCACCTGAATACCGACATCACCACCACGTCATTTTATTTAGTTAAATATGTATTTATTTGTTTAAAAGGCCATTTCTCTTCCACCAGTATGGCCTGCATGCATGTACGTCACACGTGGAAATGTTCGTCCTTAACTTGCCAAATGTCCGTGGTTTAGGCCTGGCGCTCTGGTTTCCTCCCATAAAACTGACTGCCATCGTATACATGTACCGGTATAAGTGAAAAAAATCTATTGCTCAGACCTTCTTTTGTCTGGATATGCAGCCATCATAAATTGTTACTCAGGTATGCAGGTAGTATTTAAGGAATACCTTTATAGATCACTATACTGATTACGCACATTATACGTAGTTGTAAAATCATATATAATGACATGGGTGCCATTGTGACATATAGAGTGTAGGAGGTGGTAAAAACACATATTTAATTATCAACGCGGTTTTTAATTTTTAAAAAATTACCGTATATAATTGGACATAAATACATACGCTCTTTCCTTGCACTCAAAAGTACGTATGGCGTTAAGCCTTTATCAAATAGGCCTACATGTTAAGTACTAGTATAAGAAAGCCTAATCAACATAGGTAGGTTTTACATTGAAGTCACATGAGAGTAGCCTCCCTTGATCAGAACTCCCTTGTGTTGTAGCAGCAATGGAAACGTAAACAAACATTTATGTGTAGAGTTGCATTTCGACACATAATTTCAAATATGCCAAATCTGTTATCGCTTGAATTTGAAATATTTGGAAGAGTACAGGGTAAGCTACATGCGGTGTTGAAGAAGTCAAAGGCTTAAGAGATTAGTGGACATATTTCACGCCGGAGCTCTGTGGTTGGGTGCCGGCGAATTCGTTGTACAGTGTCCAATTTTCGTTCCGATCAGATGCATGCATAAAAACTATGTTTCAGGCCATTGTTATGTAATGAAACATATCTATGTTACCACACCTTCATCTGTTTGATGATACGGATAACAATCCTATCTGTTTTTGTTCAAATATTTTGTTAAATTTATGTATGGTTCTCCTTCATGGTGTTGGAGTTTGAAGTATAACGTAAGTTCAATGTATTGCAGTCACCTTTACAATATGACAGTGCTCTGTGTCAGAGCAGCTAGAAGAGTCATATTGTATAGGACTAAGTCCAATGGGTTAGATAGCCAAAAATAATTTGTTTAAAGCTGACAGCAGTCTGGTCTATTGACATACGTGTAAATACCTAGCATCCTAACCCAAAAAATGTCGCACCCAATCGGTTCATTGTTCTGTAATTTTATTTAGCAGTTTAATGATATTTAATAT
The DNA here is from genome assembly GCA_016165875.1 of Acanthopleura granulata. Taxonomy (NCBI): domain Eukaryota; kingdom Metazoa; phylum Mollusca; class Polyplacophora; order Chitonida; family Chitonidae; genus Acanthopleura; species Acanthopleura granulata. Next base: position 3,759,689 of record JABBOT010000082.1, read on the forward strand.
TGTTTATTCTCTGTTGTATTCCAGGTGTATTTTTCCGAAAGGTGAGTGTTCAAATGATTAATTTCTATAAATCAGCTTGAAAGGGAAAATTCATCAAAAAATACATCTTTTGTTTGTTACCGTTACATGTACATCGTGGAGGTGAAATAGAAGGAGGCACAACACAGGCCTTTCAATGTATGATACCGACTCAGCTGGACTCGAGCTTTGTTTTAACAGCAGATTAACGATGTCTCGCCTCTTGTTAAGTAATCGTGCATAAGCTCTCGTGATCAGTAAACTTTGAAATGTTTGCCGGCCCAATGTCACATGTCGCTCACTCAACCAGAAGGCCCTTGTTTTAATTAGTTGGAATTGTGTATTTGCGCACCTGTGGCCGACTGGCTGTGCTTTTTGAGAAATATAAGAATCTATTGTTGAGAAAAATCAAATTTGCCAAGAAACCACTTACTGTATCCATAATTGTCACATGTGCACATTCAGTTAAAGTAGAAGACAGCTCATGTCTGAGGCCCTGTTCCTGAGGCACTGTTCGTTAAAAAGGTTACAAAATTCTCTTTTGAATGCAAAAACCTGTTGGAATTCATTGCTGAATTATCTTCGTCTGAAGTGTGGATTCACTTGCTGCCGATTGGGGATCTGGAGGCACCCATGCTTGTAAACTTATGAGAGACTGGCCAGTCAGTGAGCTAGGAAATATCAGCTGTTGATAAGCTGTGCCATAAGTCTTCAATGTAACATGTAATAACATAGGGACAGGACACTGTTTTAATGTTTACATATTTTAATTGTAGCAAATACATGTGTGAACAAACCTGCCAAGTATTTCAAGGTCATTGTGTTCTGACAGGAGTAAGTTTCTTGATTATTTCACATTGTTTATTTAGATATATACATAAGTTTCAACCACAAACCTAACAGATTACTGCAATCTCAGATGACAACTGTGTTCCACCTTTGGAAGAATTACATCTCGGCTCACGCAGAATGGCTGCATTTCACGTTAACCGGCAGAGCACAGTGAAATGTCAATTTCCACCTTCGTAGTAGCTGTTAGAAAAAAATACCGAACCGAAATAAACATAATGTTGTCCAACCTTTTTGACAAATTTGACTTTGAACATCTACAATCTTTCACTTTTAGTGTTCACCATATCTTATTTGTCTAAACAATGCATCATAAGTTGACAGGAAATTTGATTTTATAGAACTCCAAAAAATTTTGGATACTTTTAAAAGAGGCCTAGGCATTTTAAATGGGCAATTTTCTCAATTTTCAGTTGTCAGTTTAAAAACAATGAGCTCCTTTACCTTTTTCCCGTCTGCCCCAGATGAATGCCACTAACTATTGCCAAGAGAAAATCATGATTTTAATGTACAGTGTTGACGGGAAAATGGTGATAAAAGAGAAAGTGCAGATGATGGGTACCTCATACAGCCAGATCACGCTACGGCCTGCTTGTGCACTTGCTCTGACGCGCGGTATCATACATTGTACATCAAATGCTGCCCTGCCATGGGAGGTTCTGTTCAGAATACAAAGGCACAACGTGTGAGTCTGGCTGTCTCTTGAGACTGACCAGGCGAGTTTTGCCTCCTTCTATTTTACCTCCATGGTTTCATGTAGATGAGTGAAGATGATACAAGATTTGTATATAATTACAGTGGTGTATGGGTTTGCTTGTAGTTTTCAGTCCAGTCGCACACAAGGAAAATTGTGTATTTTGTATAAAATTTTGTATAAATATATGTCTTAACAATAAAATGTGATATTTTATGCCTTATTATATACATGCGTAATAAAATTCAGATTTCTGATTAAATTTCATTGAAATCACTTGACGCGATGTGGAGGGAAAGAATTCAAGTTAATAACAATTTATTTAAAGCTGCATGATAAACCTATGGCTGTAGGATTCTTTTCCTCTGTCTGGGTATTATACCCCAAGCGTAGTCTCTTGGACACATGATTTTCTATCACACATCCAGGATTTGAGCTTTGCATGTTATAAAAAGAAAGAACACTTGTTTCTTTCTGTGTTGATTCAGTGAGGCAGCACGATATTCTGGTACTTGGGACACCTTGCTATGTAGAAGGACACAATATCGTCTTATAACTGAAATAATGCTGATGTTAAACCCGCCAACAGACTATTCCAGAACCCAGACACTATGGCTATTTTGTTGATAGCCTAAGGAGAGACTCATAAAACTCTTTGCAACCTTAACAAGACGGTTAACTGCACAGGGGTTCAAAACAGAAATAATGATTTTTTTCATATGTTTATTTGTTTGATTGGTGTTTTCCGCCGTATTCAAGAATATTTCACTTATACACCGACGACCAGTATTGTGGTGTGAGGAAATCTGGCAGAGCCCAGGGGAAACCCACCTCCATCTGCAGTTTGCTGGCAGACCTTCCCAGGTATGGCTGGAGAGGAATTTTTCACATGCAAATTATAGATACAGAGGAGGAGTGCAATCTATGGCAGATACCTGCCCCTATGGAACCTCATCAGAGAAGAAAGTCTGGACCTCCGTAGTCCAAAGCCATGAACTCTTTTGTACTTTCCTTTATTGCGGAACAATTTCCAGTGAAGGTATTCTCATGAAACACGTATGCAGAAGACAATGTATTCTAATTGGACCATTTGTGGAAGTGTTCTGTGTCTCTCTCATTATGACCATCATTACCGAATGACAAAGTCATAAAGCCTTGGTGCCTGATTTCGTCCATGCTAACACACAAACTTGTTTTCCTTATCAATTATCAGATAAGGTCCCATATTGTAAATATGGTCATTTTATTTGTGTTTTGTGTTACAGTACACTCAGAAGAAGGCCATTGAGCTGGGTTTAGGAGGCTGGGTCAGGAACACCAGTCAGGGAACAGTCCAAGGCGTGGCTCAGGGACCATCCCCAAAGATAGCGTCCATGTAAGGGAGATAACTGTACCATGGGTTGTCTACCTTTGTACTTGGTACTGTTTCTTGGTCTTCCAATGATCCGCAGCCTCGGGGATTTTTTAAAGGAAAAAACAGCAGCATAGCAATATGCTATCGACCTTTTTACGAGTGAATGAACAACTATCAATGTGATTTAAGTACTTTTTAAATTTGATTTTGGACACAAAAGTGTTTAAATTTCGAGGCTTCACAAAGTAAAATCTGATCAGTGAACACAGAATAATGTCCTGAGTGAGTGCCTAAACATTAAAAAGAAAATAGACCTGATTTTTTTGGAAAACGACTGACTTGTTTTGTCATAGGTCTGACTTTAATAGGACTTGTTTTGGTATAGACCTGACTTGCTTTGGCAATGACCTGATTTGTTTTGCCATACATGTAGACCTGACTTGCTTTGGCATAGAGCTGAATTACATAAGACAGGTTTTGGTTTAATGAATGTATAATTCTCGGTGAATCCAAAAAGCATAATGATAATGTTACGGCGGACCTGAACAAAAATCAGTGTGTGTCAGGCCTTCTGGTTTTTGATTTGTCTCTTCAGGAAAACCTGGCTTCAGACGACTGGCAGCCCAAGTTCCCAGATAGAAAAGGCCGAGTTCAAGGAAACAGTTATTTCAACTCAACAGTTTAAGAAATTCTCCATCGATAAAACACGCTGACAACAATGGACTGCACCATTTGCAATTGTTTGACTTGTTGATCTAATGCAGCGTAAGTTATGAGGATCTTACTAGCCACATACAGTGTGTACGTTTATCTTGCCTTTGTACAGTATCAAATTGTAAAGCTGTTTCGTTTTACTGAAAAGCTTCCATATTTGAGTGTTAATTTATGCCATGCTTGGTTGTAATGTTAAATGTATGTGCATATTAATGGCTTTCTTTATGCATGTGTATCTACATGACAAAATGACAGGCTGAGTTGACTGAACAGAGCAGAGTTAATGAGGTTTGTCTGGCTTTATTTATGCTGCAACATATTTGACTAACTGTGTAATGTCTTTATTAATAAATGAGGAAAACAAACATTTGTATGCTGAGCTTTCTCTTGTTTTTTGGGGTTTTTTTCTACACCTCCCATACATTACTGTAGCGAGAAAACGTAGCTGTCCTTTCTTTTCTTGAAGTGCTTTTTTTTTTTTTTTGGAAATAGCAAATCCTGAGAAAGGGGAATAATCTTTGTAATTCACACTATATTGGTTGGTCTAGCACACTTGCAAGCAGATCTATATGATGCCTAGTTATCCTCTTTTTTCATGTCGCATTTCACTATTAAAAAGGTATCGAGGTCTCAAGTTCAAATCCAGCTCTGTCTGTTTCTGCTGAGAATTCTCGGGTGGTTTACCTTTGATTTCCTCCACCCATCAATCTGACTGCTGACAGCATACTTACAGTGCTAAGTAGCCTCCCTTAGCTAAGTGCACTTCCTCTCTCTACAGCATACGTTGCAATGGAAGTTGAGCGAATACTTAGCTTAGCCAGGCCCCAGTTTCATAAAGCACACTTAAGCTAAGTATACCTTAACTTCCTTGGAAACATATACAGGTATGAAATTACACATAACGAAGTGCTACTTATCACCGGGGGAAACCATCTGTAGGTTGCTGGCAGACCTTCCCATGTATGGCCGAGGGGAAGCCTGAATGAACTGGACTTTGGTGGGAGACTCCTGTGTCATCACACTGCAATTGCATGCTAACCAACTGAGCCACGGAGGCCCCTTCTTCATTTTGATATTGGCACTGTTACCTATACAATGGCAATCAATTTTACAGGCAGAGGAAGTGACCTGCGTTATCTGTCTTTACTGACACTTTTCAACGTGTGATAGCACAGATTTAAGCAGCATGTTAGTGGAAGACGTGGATATTCAACAAACCTAAAAGACTGCGTCAACTGGAGCTAAGTGTCATCAATGCCACTTAATATGAGCTTAAGGGGGCCAGGAAATCCACAAATTCCTGTTCAAATTCACCATTTATGCCTACAGAATATCAGTTATACAGAAATGAACAGCCACAATCCCCATTGTAGCTTTTGAAAAACTGTGCACTCTGCCAGGTCTGCTGCATTCATTTGTACAAAGTAGATAAATATTTATTTCTTTGAGGCCAGAATTTATACGATACTTGATAATTTTTCATTTTGGTACAGTAGTTAGGATTATTTATTTATTTATTGATTGGTGTTAGACGCCGTATTCAAGAATACTTCACTCGTCCGACGGCTGTCAGCATTATGGTAGGAGGAAACTGGGAAGAGACCAATGGGAAACACACGACCATCCACAGGTTGCTGGCAGATCTCACATACAGCTGGAGAGGAAGCCAGCATGAGCTGGACTTGAACTCACAGTGTTCATGTTGGTGAGAGGCACCTGGCTCATTACGCTGCAACTGAGAGCTAAATCCCTTGGCCATAATAACCGATTTAAGCTTGACATACAAAAAAGCAATATTTTAATTTGTCACTATTCTTTCATCACTCTGCTAACAGTCACGACGGAAGTTCTACAAGCTCTCTATTTCCTGTTCCATTGCTATTTGTTACGGCCACAGCGCCTCCAAATGAACCGAACTTTGGCTATTTTTGCCCATTTGTTACAAAGTGAAGGAACTACAGCAACACTGGACAACAGATTCCATCTTGATTCATCGTCGGGTCACTTTATTTGAACGTGGATGGTCACATGACCAGCGCAACCCGTGGTTGAAAGAGACTCGCTTGTTACACACACATCAAGCAGGTCCAATACATGTCATTCTAAGAAATTAAGCAACAATTGAGGACGTCAACAATACTTTCTTGTGAGGAAAACTGGGCGTTTAATTTGTCAATGGAAAAGATAATAAAGGCAACATTTGTACCACACGAGGCGGAGCTAAAAACTAAATGCAAGGTAATAAAATAAAATATGGAAGATCTAAATGTTTGTAACCAGTTGGTAATATTTAGACTATGCAACAGACATGATGATGAAAATGACGATGGAGGTTTATTTACAAGTGTATAATTACATGATGACAATGTTGGTTAATATATCCAAATGCACTATCTGGACGTAGAGGAGATCCGTGGATGGAATAATGATACAAGATCACTAATATGTTCATGTCAAAACATTATCATAAAAAAACAATAACTGCATCTTTCTCATATAAAAACAACTTCCAAGACATGACCACTGCTAACTTCACATTATATTGTTGGAAGACATTAAAAAAACCAAAAAAAACGGTGATGAATTCTAGACGCTTAGGCTTTAGCTGCAAACCGTGGCCTAACCAAAACTCTATCTATTCAGAACTTGTTAGATTTCCACAATGTTACAGGTGAACTAATCCTCTTCAGGATCTGACAGCAAACTTTATTTAAAAGAAATTTACCTATCTAAACATAACTCTGTTGATTTTTGTTCTAAGGAAGTCAACCGTGTAACATTTTAATACTCATCCCGCCCAGAGAATAAAAAAACAAAAATAAAAATGACCTAAGCCATGGCAACTAGAGTTACACTGAAACGAATAATGAAGCCATACTGAACTTGTCATAATAGAACACCACTATGTTCCTCTTGACTTCTGGACAGCAGTATAACTGATTACAAAGCCTTTCGTTGTCAGAGCAACTCGCCATTTCCTAGTCACGTCCTATCAGTGGCTTTGTATCACTTCACCGTCAAGTATGTCTCTTCAACAAAATCCCCCCTCCCAAAAAAAAGAAAATTAAAAGGGACATGACTTGGAAATTATAAAGAATGTGGAAAAAGTCACATTGTAATAAGCATGTACAGATTCAGATGACAGCCTTCACCAGTCGTGTCTGATGTTTGCAATTTGCGTCCGCGTTTACGTGTACCTCCAGTGATGAAAGAGTGTGAACTCGAAACTCTGCCATTCTGAGTTGTGGTTCTGTCTAGCGATTCGTCATAAGGACATGTGATTTCGTCCTATGTAGCATTCTCTTTGGAATAAATCAACAATAAATTCTTTGGCACCATACAAAACACTTCTTTTAACACCTTATTAAACATACACCCCCCCACTCCCCTTAAGAAAAAAAAACAATTGTGAGGCACATATCAGAGATTATCATGATGTTATGAGTCAAAATCAGTGCATACATTTGTTTTAATTCATAAAAGTTTTGACAACCTTCGTACAGAGCAATACGACAGAAAATGCAACAGAATGCAAGTTACAGAAAGAGTCCAAAGTGCAGCAAATAAATGCATGTAACCGAAATGCAACACAGCCCTTTACATACTGCAACAACTGACACCAAGACAAAATACAAATACTGGGATAGCTGTATGTCGTTCTTCCTTTCCAAAATCACTAGAGAACTGTTTGAAATCCAAACATAATTCTACACTCAAAGACTCACATATCATGAAAACATAAGTTAGAGCCCCTTTTTACAAACTATATCAGTATATATAGCGTTCACGATGAAAGAGCAGAACACACAAGAATATCACAAGAAATTCTGATATGGTGTAGAGTGGATTTCTCAGATGCCAGTTTTCTGTGGCCCACTTTTGCACCAGTCCAAACACACCCTCATGCTGCCTGCTACACAATCGTAAGGTTATAAATAATTATTCGTTTGGAGAAAACTAAAATTATCGCAGGCAACATGAACGTAACATGTACACTACCAATACAATCAAATAAAATAACTGAAAGTAGAATGGTGCTAACTGGCCATCAAATCTTTGATTTTACTTTTATATATTTACATTCTCATCTCTAACACAAAGGTGACTCGCATATGTTTACGTGACAATGTTTTATCATTGGTCTCTCTGCAGAATGTGGCAGTAATGTCCACCAATGAGACTGCAGGATCACGGCTGAGAAAAGCTGAATGTGCCTGCCATCATTGTACCATTAAGTACAAAAAATCTGTACCCCTATTGCTTAGTGCTACTGCACTGAGCTGAACCTATTATAAAGGCAGATTAAAGCTTACCATGTAAACTTTCAGTAACTCTTACCAATCATGTGATGATAAGTAAGGCAATGTTTGATTAAGATCCAAGCTAAAGTGTTCTCTGATAAAATCAGCAAATCCTTGGGTTTTGCTTTTATGTGGCACATAAATCTTAAAAGTTGCAGTTGATCTATAAGCCCTGACAGTAGTTAGTAATAAAAAATGTGTAAATTAGTTTTCTGCATAACATTTCTCATTGATCACATTAACTTTATTACAGTTAAAAACAGACATTTCCGATTTTTTTTTTACCGACCGCCACATGTTATTTAATCAATTAATTATCATTAATAATCTTCAGATTTGAACAAAAAAGTTATGAATTTAAAAAATATCTGTGGCAACCATGTTTTTAGAGTTAATGGACGCAGAAAACCTCATGATAATTTTTGTTTCGAACATTTCAGCCATGATTGAGAGAAATTGTACAGGCACGTATGACGTTCAGCACCTTACACTCATAAACACTACATGTGTTCACAAGCTAAACATCACAGCCATGACTGACACCCACGAAACAGCAAGTGTAGGTGTTCAGAATACGAACACCTCATCCACAAGTATCACATATGAATTTAACTGGTGTTTAGATATTCAACACCTCAACTATAATTCTGGGACAAACAAACTGTTTGGATGTTAGACACCTCATGCTTGCTTGACACACAGGAACAGTGACCTCATCATATCATCCAGCTGTTTCAAGCCAATGGTGAGCAAAGTCCTGTAATTAAACAAAGTTACATAACTACTGATGATTCTGGAAACATTTAATACATCATACTTTATTACTTTAAAAATCATGTTTCATATTATTCGAGTGAGAAGTGAAAGACAGCATATGAAAATGCTACATACAAGTATTTTCACCGTTCTTGACAGTATCCTGTATGGAATCCAAACATGTGTGTGAAATAATCTATTAAATATTTACTACTGATATATTTGTATGATATACTATGAAAAACGACATGGGTCAAAGATCATGGCGCAAGCAGTTAGCCCTGCCACAAGAAATGTGTTCAAAAAATCACTTTTTACCCATGAAGAATCTCTCAGAATATCTCAGCATTATGTATTAATGAAGCTTTTGTATGTCACTTAAGGTTATTTCACTGAAAAGTTTTGGGCTGATCAATGAAGCTTAAATGTGAGGACAAGGTGTACATCCACCTGCCAACATCACAAACCATCCACCTGCCAACATCACAAACCATCCACCTGCCAACATCACAAACCACCCACCTGCCAACATCACAAACCATCCATCTGCCAACATCACAAGCCACCCACCTGCCAACATCACAAACCACCCACCTGCCAACATCACAAGCCAACATCACAAACCATCCACCTGCCAACATCACAAACTACCCACCTGTTGTCCTTCTTGGAAAAGAATCCAGCCAGCTTGTCAGCATCTACAAGACTTCTCTCCTGTAAACAGTTCACAAAAAGCTACTAAATTTTACCTGAAGTTTGGTATATAAAAATGCACTTCGAAAAGCACATAACAGCCCTTAAAATGTTACATCTGAAGGTAACGCTGAATTTTTCCTCACAACAACTTAATCAAACTTCACAGAAAAAAACACTTTCAGTACACTGACACTGACACGGTCAGTCCTGTTTCCTTGCTCCAACTTTTCACTTCTCACCAAACGAACAAGGATCATTTTAACAATGTTTGGCATGACGCAACCTGGGATTGATCCCATACCAGGATGTGGTAAGCACTGCAAATGGCTGTTCAATAGCGATCAGCCCTATTAATATGAACGTTGACGGTCTGCCAGCAACCTGCTGACGGTTGTGGGTTCTACGTTCTGCATGGTCTCCTCAAACTATAAGGCTGGCTTGCTGGTTGCTGTGGTATAAGTGAAAGATTCTTGAGTACGCTGGTATAACACCAATCAAGGAAGTAAATAAATAAATGTTACCACAAACAGCACCCTTTATGTACTAGATACGTGGCAAGGTCCGCCAGCAAACTGCAGATGGTTGTGGTTTTCCTCCAAGCCCTGAGGGGTTTCCTCCCACCACAGTGCTGTTGTATAAGTGAAATATTCTTGAGCACAGCGCAAAACACCAATCAAATAAATCAATAAAAAATTTATGTATAAGAAAGACCCATCAACTCTGTTTATATCAAAATGCTATGCCCATCAAGCAGAGAAAAAGGTGTGTCACTCAAGAGATTATGTCCTTTAGGGTATTTTATGTTCACTCACGTCGTTGTTGTTGGGTGGATCAGGGGGGACGATTATATCAAGAGAGGAGCAGAGAGCAGCAAACGGGGCATTCATCTGCGGAATGAGTTTTCGTTTTACATTTAGAGCACTGAAACCAAAAGAAAAAAAGTGCATGTAAAGGCAAAAAAACGAACATTTCTTATTCGCTGACTAACTGACGACTGAAAACTCGAATTCCAAAAACTTTATCCCCTGGGTCTGCCAGCAAACTGTGAATGGTCGTGGATTTCCCCTGGGCTTAGCCCAGTATTCTGCCCATCATAATACTGTCCCGTGTATTAGAAGCAAAATATTCACGAGTACTGCATAAAACACCAATCAAATAAACAAATATTTACGCACATATATGATTGATGTTTTTGAGTTGATGACAGACCTAACCACAGCCAAGAATGTGTATGAACAAACCCAGGGAGCCTGGCATAAACCAGTCCCCCTTCAGCCAATACATCCGGACTTCAAGCCACAGCTGACTTCCAGTATCTGACCACAGTGGTCTTGGGCTGAACAGCTGCAACTTATAAAGCTCAAAATTTTATCAAAAAGTGTTATGATTAAAATACGAGGCATCGTCAATATTATTGACTGTAAATGACCTATATCCTGGTAAGCACTTTCCTGTCATGGAGCAATTCCAAGTCCAATTTTAGACAATCTTATCTCCTTTCTCTCATTTCTCCCCTACAAATGCACTTTTCAACACATATAAACGTCTTCAGTAACACTTTGGATGCCAGTTCTTAAGTTTCTTTAACTTCACAAAAGACATCAGCAGCCCAATAAGGTGAACGAATCAATCTGAATCAAGCAAAATGTGTCACTACATGTCACTATAAAGCTTTGGTGAAATTCACTAAGCATTTTTTTTTTTCATTTATGATCTTGTCTTTGAGACTTTAGTGCGGTTTTCAAGCCAAGCTACTTTTTTAAAGTGAAAAACACCTCACGTTTTAAGTTAAGTTTGTCCAAAAGGTTGGACAATATTATATTTATTTCAGTAAAGTATTTTTTCTAACAGTCAGAATGACAATGAAAACTGACATTTGACATTGCTCCGTGGAGTAGCATGAAATGTGACCATTCTGTCTGTGCTGTGACATAATTGTTCCAAGCGTGGAACGCTCTTGAAACCTGAGACTGTTGTAAGCTGATATCTTTGTGGTTGAAACCTAGGTATATATGTAAATTAAAACTTGATAGGCTCTAGAAAGTTACTCTCGGCACAACACAATGGTCCAGAAATACTTTGCACTGTTGTTCACACTTGTACCAGTTATAATTAAAAGAGTGTCCTGTTCCTTCCCATGTTATTACATGGACGCTCTACCCACCAACCCAACAAGACTGTTGTGCAAAACTAGGAGACTGAGTTATATACCTGGCGAAGTTTTTCCGCAGATCTTTGAGGACGGGCAGGCGTTCATACACTGAGGTGCTCACCTCATTGATCTCACCTCTCTGCATCAGGTCTTGCACTTCCTTGCTGTGAACACAATGACACAAACATAACAGATGAATTTATATTAGATACACAGATTACAAGACAACTTCCCACCTCCTTTACAGGGAAACACCACATAAAGATGGAGTTCCTAAAAGAGTACAAAAACAGTATCTGAAAAACACCTTCACTAATTTTTTTTTTCTTGTTTTTTTTTTTAGATTTTTTTCCATCAATTTTAACACAGTCAAAGGTTCTGATTGTATGGTGACATAATGGACTATGCTCCACATGATGAAACACATATTCAAATATTCCTTTTAACTGATAACATGCTCTGATGTTCATGGGGGTTTTTCTAAAAAAATTTCTTTTTGGAACTCAATCTGACACAAGTCCGAAAACTCAATAATTTTTTCGTCACCAATGTATCAAAACTCAACACAAAATTTGTTTAAACTTCAATGTTCAAATATCACATTGGTTAAGACAATGAGGAAGTGGTCTAGAAAAAACCCTGGTTTACATTTTACGTGACTAAACACAGAGAACTACACCTTTGTCTGTATTTTGATGTGGATATATAAGAGAAAGAGGCCTATTGTATCTTGTGAAAGCTCCAACTTTGCACATACCAGTAGTTAGCTATGGCCTCCCAGGACTTCTGGAACTTCTCCTTTACCAGGTTAGCATCAGCCTCATCCTGGTACAGTGTGAGATTGGAGGTGCTAGAGCCATGGTCCTCTGTGTCCAGACTGACCATACAGCCCTCTAGTGATGGACTGAGAGGTTGTACCTGAGGGACAGACAGACATAGAACAGTGTGAGGGTGGATGTGCTACACCCATGGTCCTCTGTGTCCAGACTGACCATAGAGCCCTCTAGTCATGGACTCAGGGGTTGTACCTGAGGGACAGACATAGAACAGTGTGAGGGTGGATGTGCTAGAGCCATGCTTCTCTGTGTCCAGACTGACCAAAGAGCCCTCTAGTGATGGACTCAGGGGTTGTACCTGAGGGACAGACAGACATAGAACAGTGTGAGGGTGGATGTGCTAGAACCATGCTTCTATGTGTCCAGACTGACCAAAGAGCCCTCTAGTGATGGACTCAGGGGTTGTACCTGAGGGACAGACAGACATAGAACAGTGTGAGGGTGGATGTGCTAGAGTCTGTGTCCAGACTGACCATAGAGCCCTCTAGTGATGGACTGAGAGGTTGTACCTGATGGACAGACAGACATAGAACAGTGTGAGGGTGGATGTGCTACAGCCATGGTCCTCTGTGTCCAGACTGACCATACAGCCCTCTAGTGATGGACTCAGGGGTTGTACCTGAGGGACAGACAGACATAGAACAGTGTGAGGGTGGATGTGCTACACCCATGGTCCTCTATGTCCAGACTGACCAAAGAGCCCTCTAGTGATGGACTGAGGTGTTGTGCCTGAGGGACAGACAGACATAGAACAGTGTGAAGGCGGAAGTGCTAGAGCCATGGCTCTCTGTGTCCAGACTGACCATAGAGCCCTCTAGTGATGGACTGAGGTGTTGTACCTGATGGACAGACAGACATAGAACAGTGTGAGAGTGGATGTGCTACAGCCATGGTTCTCTGTGTCCAGACTGACCATAGAGCCCTCTAGTGATGGACTCAGGGGTTGTACCTGAGGGACAGACAGACATAGAACAGTGTGAGGGTGGATGTGCTACAGCCATGGTCCTCTGTGTCCAGACTGACCATACAGCCCTCTAGTGATGGACTGAGGTGTTGTACCTGAGGGACAGACAGACATAGAACAGTGTGAGGGTGGATGTGCTACACCCATGGTCCTCTGTGTCCAGACTGACCAAAGAGCCCTCTAGTGATGGACTGAGAGGTTGTACCTGAGGGACAGACAGACATAGAACAGTGTGAGGGTGGAAGTGCTAGAGCCATGGTCCTCTGTGTCCAGACTGACCATAGAGCCCTCTAGTCATGGACTCAGGGGTTGTACCTGAGGGACAGACATAGAACAGTGTGAGGGTGGATGTGCTAGAGCCATGCTTCTCTGTGTCCAGACTGACCAAAGAGCCCTCTAGTGATGGACTCAGGGGTTGTACCTGAGGGACAGACAGACATAGAACAGTGTGAGGGTGGACGTGCTAGAACCATGCTTCTATGTGTCCAGACTGACCAAAGAGCCCTCTAGTGATGGACTCAGGGGTTGTACCTGAGGGACAGACAGACATAGAACAGTGTGAGGGTGGATGTGCTAGAGTCTGTGTCCAGACTGACCATAGAGCCCTCTAGTGATGGACTGAGAGGTTGTACCTGATGGACAGACAGACATAGAACAGTGTGAGGGTGGATGTGCTACAGCCATGGTCCTCTGTGTCCAGACTGACCATACAGCCCTCTAGTGATGGACTCAGGGGTTGTACCTGAGGGACAGACAGACATAGAACAGTGTGAGGGTGGATGTGCTACACCCATGGTCCTCTGTGTCCAGACTGACCAAAGAGCCCTCTAGTGATGGACTGAGGTGTTGTACCTGATGGACAGACAGACAGAACAGTGTGAGGGTGGATGTGCTAGAGCCATGGTCCTCTGTGTCCAGACTGACCATAGAGCCCTCTAATGATGGACTGAGGTGTTGTACCTGATGGACAGACAGACATAGAACAGTGTGAGAGTGGATGTGCTAGAGCCATGGTTCTCTGTGTCCAGACTGACCATAGAGCCCTCTAGTGATGGACTCAGGGGTTGTACCTGAGGGACAGACAGACATAGAACAGTGTGAGGGTGGATGTGCTACAGCCATGGTCCTCTGTGTCCAGACTGACCATAGAGCCCTCTAGTGATGGACTGAGGTGTTGTACCTGAGGGACAGACAGACATAGAACAGTGTGAGGGTGGATGTGCTACACCCATGGTCCTCTGTGTCCAGACTGACCAAAGAGCCCTCTAGTGATGGACTGAGAGGTTGTACCTGAGGGACAGACAGACATAGAACAGTGTGAGGGTGGAAGTGCTAGAGCCATGGTCCTCTGTGTCCAGACTGACCATAGAGCCCTCTAGTCATGGACTCAGGGGTTGTACCTGAGGGACAGACATAGAACAGTGTGAGGGTGGATGTGCTAGAGCCATGCTTCTCTGTGTCCAGACTGACCAAAGAGCCCTCTAGTGATGGACTCAGGGGTTGTACCTGAGGGACAGACAGACATAGAACAGTGTGAGGGTGGACGTGCTAGAACCATGCTTCTGTGTGTCCAAACTGACCAAAGAGCCCTCTAGTGATGGACTCAGGGGTTGTACCTGAGGGACAGACAGACATAGAACAGTGTGAGGGTGGATGTGCTAGAGTCTGTGTCCAGACTGACCATAGAGCCCTCTAGTGATGGACTGAGAGGTTGTACCTGATGGACAGACAGACATAGAACAGTGTGAGGGTGGATGTGCTACAGCCATGGTCCTCTGTGTCCAGACTGACCATACAGCCCTCTAGTGATGGACTGAGGTGTTGTACCTGAGGGACAGACAGACATAGAACAGTGTGAGGGTGGATGTGCTACACCCATGGTCCTCTGTGTCCAGACTGACCAAAGAGCCCTCTAGTGATGGACTGAGGTGTTGTGCCTGAGGCACAGACAGACATAGAACAGTGTGAAGGCGGAAGTGCTAGAGCCATGGCTCTCTGTGTCCAGACTGACCATAGAGCCCTCTAGTGATGGACTGAGGTGTTGTACCTGATGGACAGACAGACATAGAACAGTGTGAGAGTGGATGTGCTAGAGCCATGGTTCTCTGTGTCCAGACTGACCATAGAGCCCTCTAGTGATGGACTCAGGGGTTGTACCTGTGGGACAGACAGACATAGAACAGTGTGAGGGTGGATGTGCTACAGCCATGGTCCTCTGTGTCCAGACTGACCATACAGCCCTCTAGTGATGGACTGAGGTGTTGTACCTGAGGGACAGACAGACATAGAACAGTGTGAGGGTGGATGTGCTACACCCATGGTCCTCTGTGTCCAGACTGACCATAGAGCCCTCTAGTGATGGACTGAGGTGTTGTACCTGATGGACAGACAGACATAGAACAGTGTGAAGGTGGAAGTGCTAGAGCCATGGTTCTCTGTGTCCAGACTGACCATAGAGCCCTCTAGTGATGGACTCAGGGGTTGTGCCTGATGGACAGACAGACATAGAACAGTGTGAGAGTGGATGTGCTAGAGCCATGGTTCTCTGTGTCCAGACTGACCACAGAGCCCTCTAGTGATGGACTCAGGGGTTGTACCTGAGGGACAGACAGACATAGAACAGTGTGAGGGTGGACGTGCTAGAGCCATGGTCCTCTGCGTCTAGACTGACCATAGAGCCCTCTAGTGATGGACTGAGGTGTTGTACCTGATGGACAGACAGACATAGAACAGTGTGAGGGTGGAAGTGGTAGAGCCATGCTTCTCTGTGTCCAGACTGACCATAGAGCCCTCTAGTGATGGACTGAGGTGTTGTACCTGAGGGACAGACAGACATAGAACAGGGTGAGGGTGGACGTGCTAGAACCATGGTTCTATGTGTCCAGACTGACCAAAGAGCCCTCTAGTGATGGACTCAGGGGTTGTACCTGATGGACAGACAGACATAGAACAGTGTGAGGGTGGACGTGCTATAGCCATGGTTCTCTGTGTCCAGACTGACCAAAGAGCCCTCTAGTGATGGACTGAGGTGTTGTACCTGAGGGACAGACAGACATAGAACAGTGTGAGGGTGGACGTGCTAGAACCATGCTTCTACGTGTCCAGACTGACCATAGAGCCCTCTAGTGATGGACTCAGGGGTTGTACCTGATGGACAGACAGACATAGAACAGTGTGAGGGTGGACGTGCTAGAACCATGGTCCTCTGTGTCCAGACTGACCAAAGGGCCCTCTGGTGATGGACTCAGGGGTTGGGCCTGAGGGACAGACAGACATAGAACAGTGTGAGGGTGGACGTGCTAGAACCATGGTTCTCTGTGTCCAGACTGACCAAAGAACCCTCTAGTGATGGACTGAGGTGTTGTGCCTGAGGGACAGACAGACATAGAACAGTGTGAGGGTGGACGTGCTAGAACCATGGTCCTCTGTGTCCAGACTGACCATAGAGCCCTCTGGTTATGGACTGAAGTGTTGTGCCTGATGGACAGACAGACATAGAACAGTGTGAGGGTGGATGTGCTACAGCCATGCTTCTCTGTGTCCAGACTGACCATAGAGCCCTCTAGTGATGGACTGAGGGGTTGTACCTGAGGGACAGACAGACATAGAACAGTGTGAGGGTGGATGTGCTACAGCCATGGTTCTCTGTGTCCAGACTGACCATAGAGCTCTATGGTGATGGACTGAGGTGTTGTGCCTGAGGGACAGACAGACATAGAACAGTGTGAGGGTAGAAGTGCTAGAACCATGGTTCTCTGTGTCCAGACTGACCATAGAGCCCTCTAGTGATGGACTGAGGGATTGTACCTGATGGACAGACAGACATAGAACAGTGTGAGGGTGGATGTGCTAGAACCATGGTTCTCTGTGTCCAGACTGACCATAGAGCCCTCTAGTGATGGACTGAGGGATTGTACCTGATGGACAGACAGACATAGAACAGTGTGAGGGTGGACGTGCTACAGCCATGGTCCTCTTTGTCCAGACTGACCACAGAGCCCTCTAGTGATGGACTGAGGGGTTGTACCGGAGGGACAGACAGAGATAGAACAGTGTGAGGGTGGAAGTGCTACAGCCATGGTCCTCTGTGTCCAGACTGACCATAGAGCCCTCTAGTGATGGACTCAGGGGTTGTACCTGAGGGACAGACAGACATAGAACAGTGTGAGGGTGGACGTGCTAGAACCATGCTTCTCTGTGTCCAGACTGACCATAGAGCCCTCTAGTGATGGACTCAGGGTTGTACCTGAGGGACAGACAGACATAGAACAGTGTGAGGGTGGATGTGCTACAGCCATGGTCCTCTGTGTCCAGACTGACCATAGAGCCCTCTAGTGATGGACTCAGCGGTTGTACCTGATGGACAGACAGACATAGAACAGTGTGAGGGTGGACGTGCTAGAGCCATGGTTCTCTGTGTCCAGACTGACCATACAGCCCTCTAGTGATGGACTGAGGGGTTGTACCTGAGGGACAGACAGACATAGAACAGTGTGAGGGTGGATGTGCTACAGCCATGGTCCTCTGTGTCCAGACTGACCATAGAGCCCTCTAGTGATGGACTCAGGGGTTGTACCTGAGGGACAGACAGACATAGAACAGTGTGAGGGTGGACGTGCTAGAGCCATGCTTCTCTGTGTCCAGACTGACCATAGAGCCCTCTAGTGATGGACTCAGGGGTTGTACCTGAGGGACAGACAGACATAGAACAGTGTGAGGGTGGATGTGCTAGAGCCATGGTCCTCTGTGTCCAGACTGACCACAGAGCCCTCTAGTGATGGACTCAGGGGTTGTACCTGATGGACAGACAGACATAGAACAGTGTGAGGGTGGATGTGCTACAGCCATGGTCCTCTGTGTCCAGACTGACCATAGAGCCCTCTAGTCATGGACTGAGAGGTTGTACCTGAGGGACAGACAGACATAGAACAGTGTGAGGGTGGACGTGCTAGAGCCATGGTCCTCTGTGTCCAGACTGACCATAGAGCCCTCTAGTGATGGACTGAGAGGTTGTACCTGATGGACAGACAGACATAGAACAGTGTGAGGGTGGATGTGCTACAGCCATGGTCCTCTGTGTCCAGACTGACCATAGAGCCCTCTAGTGATGGACTCAGGGGTTGTACCTGAGGGACAGACAGACATAGAACAGTGTGAGGGTGGAAGTGCTACAGCCATGGTCCTCTGTGTCCAGACTGACCATACAGCCCTCTAGTGATGGACTCAGCGGTTGTACCTGATGGACAGACAGACATAGAACAGTGTGAGGGTGGACGTGCTAGAACCATGCTTCTCTGTGTCCAGACTGACCATAGAGCCCTCTAGTGATGGACTGAGAGGTTGTACCGGAGGGACAGACAGACATAGAACAGTGTGAGGGTGGACGTGCTACAGCCATGGTCCGCTGTGTCAAGACTGACCACAGAGCCCTCTAGTGATGGACTGAGGGGTTGTACCTGAGGGACAGACAGACATAGAACAGTGTGAGGGTGGACGTGCTAGAGCCATGCTTCTCTGTGTCCAGACTGACCATAGAGCCCTCTAGTGATGGACTCAGGGGTTGTACCTGAGGGACAGACAGACATAGAACAGTGTGAGGGTGGATGTGCTACAGCCATGGTCCTCTGTGTCCAGACTGACCATAGCGCCCTCTAGTGATGGACTGAGGTGTTGTACCTGAGGGACAGACAGACATAGAACAGTGTGAGGGTGGACGTGCTACAGCCATGGTCCTCTGTGTCCAGACTGACCACAGAGCCCTCTAGTGATGGACTCAGGGGTTGTACCTGATGGACAGACAGACACAGAACAGTGTGAGGGTGGATGTGCCACAGCCATGGTCCTCTGTGTCCAGACTGACCATAGAGCCCTCTAGTGATGGACTCAGGGGTTGTACCTGAGGGACAGACAGGCATAGAACAGTGTGAGGGTGGACGTGCTAGAGCCATGGTCCTCTGTGTCCAGACTGACCATAGAGCCCTCTAGTGATGGACTCAGCGGTTGTACCTGATGGACAGACAGACGTAGAACAGTGTGAGGGTGGATGTGCTAGAGCCATGCTTCTCTGTGTCCAGACTGACCATAGAGCCCTCTAGTGATGGACTGAGGTGTTGTACCTGATGGACAGACACACATAGAACAGTGTGAGGGTGGACGTGCTACAGCCATGGTCCTCTGTGTCCAGACTGACCACAGAGCCCTCTAGTGATGGACTGAGGGGTTGTACCTGAGGGACAGACAGACATAGAACAGTGTGAGGGTGGAAGTGCTAGAGCCATGGTCCTCTGTGTCCAGACTGACCATAGAGCCCTCTAGTGATGGACTCAGGGGTTGTACCTGAGGGACAGACAGACATAGAACAGTGTGAGGGTGGACGTGCTAGAACCATGGTTCTCTGTGTCCAGACTGACCATAGAGCCCTCTAGTGATGGACTGAAGTGTTGTACCTGAGGGACAGACAGACATAGAACAGTGTGAGGGTGGATCTGCTAGAACCATGCTTCTCTGTGTCCAGACTGACCATAGAGCCCTCTAGTGATGGACTCAGGGTTGTACCTGAGGGACAGACAGACATAGAACAGTGTGAGGGTGGACGTGCTAGAGCCATGGTCCTCTGTGTCCAGACTGACCATAGAGCCCTCTAGTGATGGACTGAGAGGTTGTACCTGAGGGACAGACAGACATAGAACAGTGTGAGGGTGGAAGTGCTAGAGCCATGGTTCTCTGTGTCCAGACTGACCATAGAGACCTCTAGTGATGGACTGAGAGGTTGTACCTGATGGACAGACAGACAGAACAGTGTGAGGGTGGATGTGCTAGAGCCATGGTCCTCTGTGTCCAGACTGACCATAGAGCCCTCTAATGATGGACTGAGGTGTTGTACCTGAGGGACAGACAGACATAGAACAGTGTGAGGGTAGAAGTGCTAGAGCCATGGTTCTCTGTGTCCAGACTGACCATAGAGACCTCTAGTGATGGACTGAGGTGTTGTACCTGATGGACAGACAGACATAGAACAGTGTGAGGGTGGATGTGCTAGAGCCATGGTTCTCTGTGTCCAGACTGACCATAGAGCCCTCTGGTGATGGACTGAGGTGTTGTACCTGAGGGACAGACAGACATAGAACAGTGTGAGGGTGGACGTGCTAGAACCATGGTTCTCTGTGTCCAGACTGACCAAAGAGCCCTCTAGTGATGGACTCAGGGGTTGTGTCTGAAGGACAGGCAGATAGACAGACTGACATAGAATGTAGAGGAATGAGAACTAAAGCTCATTATATGCAGAATGAGCTGAGAAGTCGGCATTTCTGGAGTCTTGCGAGTTCACACAGGTAGAGGTGAGACAAGATGAGTGCTCTTGCAAACGAACATGACTTTGGTAGGGGTTTTCTTTAGATACTTAGACATGAGTGCAAATTGAGTTTTTGGCATATTTTGAAACTGAGCTTTTTAAAATATAAATTACATTTTTTTGGTTATTTGGGGGTGCATTGAGTTTTTTTTGGTTATCTGGCATGAAATAACCTCTTAAACCACCACCAAGGGCTTACCGATGTCTAGAACTGCATAATTTATCCAACATTGGCAGTGGTGGTGTGTCGACATTATACATGGTCCAATTTCCGATACCTAGCTACACCTTACCAACATAACTTTCTTGGGCTCCAACAATGGACCAGACCATTGTGTAGCGAACAGTGAACATTGTGTAGCATTCCATTATTGAGCTTGGTTGTATATAGCGCTTGACTTTTTAATTTAAAAATAAAACAGAGGTTCAACTGAAGTTAATCAATGTTAAAATGATATCCTAGATGGCGCTACTTGTAGCTGTAGTTGAAGGCTCTGCGTGGTAAGATCGAGTTACAAGTGTCTGATGTAACATTGCCAAGGTGTCAATTTCAAATCAGCTGGATCATAAGAAATTTCATACAGGAGTTCAGTACAGTTTATTTGGCAGGGGTAAAAAGCAGTTAATGCAAGATATCTGTGGAAGTAAAGACTTTACTGAAAAGGTCTAATACCCTAATTCTTTTAATTATTGGGACAGATATCAGTCCTGCTGAAAGCAAAATATCGCATTTCTCTCCCGGTTTTTGACAAAGTAAAGATATGGATGCGTTCGTGATTAGATGGCCTAACAATGGAAGAAAAAAGAAACTTTGTATCCCTGTTAGAGTTACATGTGTGTTAGCTGAAAATAGCAGATCAGGTGTCCCAAATATTAGAATTTGGGTATACAGTCTTTTTGACAAAGATATCCACTTAAAACATAGGCCTTCGGATAGCCTAATGCTATAAATGTAGCATGGTTGTTGTTAATACTTATATAGTAATACATTAATAATACATCTGAGAATGGTGAATTAAATTTCTGATACAAATTAGTGCTGAATAATAAAATTTAAGGGGAAACCTACGATTAAAGAAAACTATTTTAAGATATAGTATATGGTAGGCCTAAGCCATTACCGGTATTTAGAAAAATTAAAATCTTTCCTATCAATCTGGCCATGGCAAACGTCTGTAATTTTATCCACATTTCTCTGTACGAACCCCATTACAATTTCTAGGAAATGGTTTCAGCAAACCAGCTGTTCAGGCCTAAATTTAGGCTACAGGAACTCAAGGACGGAGATTTATTTTTCTACTAAGGGAATCAGCCAGAGTTTAATATTCCGAATAACTAGGTTTAAATATTAAGTCTTGTAAGGTTGTAGAAAAGTACCTAATACAGTGTTATACCACTGGATATGATTAGGTCTACATATTATGTCTGAACTTGGACGACAGTGATACCATCATGTTATTGAATGTCCCTATCAGAAACCATACAAACTTTTTTCACGCCCCCAATACGATGAAAAGCTTGAAAAACTTAATTTTTCCTTTTTTGCACACCTTTTCAAATTAAGTTTGATAAAAGATTTTTTTCTGAAAAAAAAAAACCCCTTTATACTAACAGATAAGGCCAACTACGCAACTACCGTAAACTTCCATCTTTTGCCATGTTGGCCTCACCTCAACCCATATGAACTCTAGAGAATCCCAAAATGCTGATTTGCCTTATGAAAAAAAAAAATTCTACACTCTTTTCACCTGTGAGCAAGCAGCTGTTAGTTTTTCAAGTAAACTCTTTTTATGCAGTAACAGCTGAAAGAATTTCCCAATTAACCTGTTCTACTCCTTACCTGTGATGTTGGGGGCACTTTGCCCAGGTACACCTTTAAATCAGGGACATCCTCAATCTTTTTAAAGCCCTCTAATACCTGTTTCCCCAGGTCTTTTAACCTTGATAAAATTGCCTTTGGTTCCGTAATTAATGAAGAATACCTGGAAATAGACAGGTGTTGGAAATAAAACGCACAATACATTCAGTACCCTGACAGAGGCTTGGGGTTAATAAGCCCATGTACAGGGGCCACGAGGCTGAAGGCATGTCACTATCTCACAATTAGCCAACACGTAGTAGGCTTCTCGTCTTATACTACCATTCACCTGGAACCTGTCTGCTCAGGTTGGATTAACAACTTTCTAAATTTCTAATTGTTTTGACATTTTGCACTGACAAATGAAACAAATGGAAGTATCTGCTACACATCACAATTAAGCCATTTTATCATAGGCTGCACCCTAATAACAAATATGGTCAGAGGTTCAAATCCATATCTTGGCTTTAATCTTCTCCACTGAATAAAAAAAAAAAAAAAAAAAAAAATGGGGGGGGGGGGTCTCCATGGCTCAGTCGGTTAGCTAGGGTAGGGTAATGACCCAGACGCCTCCCACCAATGCGGTCGCTGTGAGTTCAAGGCCAGCTCATGCTGGCTTCCTCTCCGGCTGTACATGGGAAGCTTTGCCAGCAACCTGCAGAGGATCATGGGTTTCCCCCGAGTTCTGCCTGGTTTCCTCCCTCCATAATGCTAGCCGCCTTTGTATAAGTGAAATACTCTTGAGTGCGGCATGAAACACCGATCAAATAAATTAATAAATAAATAACGAAACAAAAGTTTGAAGCAGGACACTCAAACTTGGCTAAAACTTTATTACCAAAGTTGAGAATCAGGACACAAATTGTACTGAATTCAGGCAAATATAACTTCCCCATTTCTTCCAATTATTGAGACACCTGGTTCGCCCCCTTTTAGCTGATATACATGTAATTGTAACAGGAACAAACAGCTTCTTTTTCTCACATCATTCGTTCATATAACGAACAATATATCTGCTGAAAGACCAAGAGAGAAAGATAAGTTTTGGCTTTCAGCATGACTGATACCTGTCCCGAAAATTTGAAGAAACACTGTAATAGTTCTCTTTGGAACGCAATTTTAGGCTAATGTCTGAAGGGGTTTGTACATGTAGTAAGTCCCCTGGTGGGTCATTGGGTAGTTTCCCATGCGCACTGCCTCGTTTTCTTCAATCATTACCGCGAAAATAAACTCTAACCAAATAAACACATTACCAGTACTTACTGTTTTTTCACACCTATTGTGTCCACGATACCCAGCGCATCATCCAACAGACAGCAGGCCTGTCTGATATTAGTGCCATATCCTGAAACAAAAGGGCTACTGTCTAATTACTTGAATCATAATACATTTCATCATAATCATTATTTCTACCTGCAGTTTTTAATGACACAAAACACGTAACTGAACAGCAACAACATTTTTACCAAATACAGACTTTGATTAAATACAGAATGACTGACTTGACTGAATTTGAATGGTTTACATGTCCTTTAAGCATTTTTCTCCTTTAGATGATGGTAGTAAGGTTAATACCTGGAGGAAGCAAGACATCTGTTCTAACTCACCCGTGCTCAGCTTGAAATGGTTCAACAGGGAGCTTGCAGAACTTTCCAATTTTCTGTCAAATACTTGGCCAAACACTGCTATCCAATGTCTGGAAAAACATCAACAACAACAACAAACAATAGAATGAACTACTTCAACCTGTGAATGGCTTTCATGTAAAACCATCAACTTGAGAAACAGGGCAATATTCTAAAAATAGCCTATTGCCCTCAAAGTGTTCTGATGTGTCAAGACATAACCAAAATGATTGTCAAAATCACAACAAATCATATTATCTTAGTTATTTCAGAAGAGGGGTGAAAAGATGCCTTAGCAAAAACAGCATTTTTTTTTTGACGTACTCAGTATTAAAATCTATTCATCCTATTTTAATTTTGAATTCTTACAAGGCCACTGGATATCTCATCAGAGACTGGAAGGACTATGTCACGTCATTTGTACCCAGTATATGCACATATATGGCTAAGGTTTGCACAATGTCATTGGAAACCACTCTCTTCTTGGATTATAGGAATAACTTGCACCTGATTGGTTAAAGCTGACAACATCCTGACCATTTCAATTTTTTCAACAGTCGCAAATTTGCTCACACTGAAGTGAAATCTAAATTATCACAAAATTAAAAATGTACACTTATTAATCTTTTTGAGGGATACTTAATTGCTGTATACATGTAAAAGACTTTTGGCTCAGTGTTGTCTTTTCCTCCAGTACAGATACAAGTATTCCTACACTGGTGAATTACAAGCATCAGATGCGTTTTACATTGGTTATTTATTTTTTTTAGATAGAAAGAGATGATCTGATTGTATATTATTTTGCCTTAATGTCATTCAGTTGAGGAATTAGGTGTAGAAATCATTTTTCAAAGGATACCTTCAAAACATGCGACCTGAGTTTTCTGTGATCGGTATATTGCTTCACATTTCCAAAGGTGCCCTTCATAAGCTGTTCTATCCCCTTCAACTAAAGGTTAAAGTAAGGATGAGATCTTCATAAGGCAATTTTTCAAAACAAAATCTTACTTTTCATAACATTCTAAGACATCGCGGAGAGACCAAGGTGGCTTTCTCAAGACAACGCTCAACCTAAAAACACAGATACACAGCTTCGTTAAGATATTTTTACCACAGCACTGTCAAAATGGCTAGAAATAAACAAGAACCACCTCATTAAAAAGGCAGTGAGACATCAATTCAAGTAAATACCAGTAGAAACATCATAAAAGCCTTATCAATATTAGCCATTTGCTAATACTGGAATTTGGGGACGGGGATGGGTATGTCAGTAATTTGGGGACGGGCATGGGTACGTCAGTAATCTGGGGACTGGGATGGGTACGTCAGTAATCTGGGGACTGGGATGGGTACGTCAGTAATCTGGGGACTGGGATGGGTACGTCAGTAATCTGGGGACTGGGATGGGTATGTCAGTAATTTGGGGGTTCTCTGTTAACAGGGATAATTTCATCATATATTTCTATGTGAAGATTCTAACAACTCAGCCCCACCTCTAACAGTGCTCACCGCACAGCTTATGTCTAAATACTCGAGCAGAAATTGATTATATATTGGAAACAAGGCTACATAAATAGCACACGAAATATGTAAAGACATGTTTCAAATGTAAAGATATATGTTAAATAAACTAGTATAGACTCTCCTAAGGAATCTAGGTATGATGGATGGATATCTAAAGCTGACAAAACATTGTAATAATTTTCATAAGTTTTCTAACTGAATGAAATTAATGACTGCTCTGGTGCCTGTATGCAGCCAATATTTCGAGCCCTCTCAGTTCCAGAGCACCATGTGACCTTACCAGAGGTCATCAAAAGCCTCCCTCATCTCCGCCTCCAGCACATGTGACATGACATTCTTCAGCACTGCCTTCATCTCACAGATTATCTCATCAGCCTGTGGGGATGAGCAGAAATCACAGAACAAACTGTTACAGAATGGCCTGAGGAGAAGGATTTCTCATTGGGGGCGTCCGTGGCTGAGAGCGTTAGCACAATGTAATGACCCAGGAGCCTCTTGTCACCAATGCGGTCACCGTGAGTTCAATCCCAGGTCATGCTGACTTCCTCTCAAATCATACGCGGGAAGGTTTGTCAGCTACCTCTGGATGTTCATGGTCTCCCTCAGACTCAATACGGTTTCCCCTTACCAAAATGCTGGCCACCGTTGTGTAAGTGAAATATTCTGGAGTACGGCATAAAACACCAATTAAATAAATAAACCATTGATCTGTACACAGTTAGGCTTTAATGTCACTTTCTTCATTTATAGACTCAAGATAAGGCAGAATTTCAGAATACTAAATGCAACATACACAAATTTATTCCAAGTGTTCATTAATTTACAATAAAATGTTTTGGGAAAAAGAAATACTGCTTATTTTCCCTTGGATAACACATTTTCTCACCAAATGCAATTCATTTTCTCTATTCCTTTTTGCTGTTTCTTTGACAACAGGGGTAATCTTCCTTTGAGGGATCTTTTCTGCTGGAGGTATTTGTGGTGAAGAACTTGGTCCTTGCGAACTTTCTGAAAAAGAAAAAAAAGGCGAAGGACAGTGAAAAAAAAAGCAAATTCAGGCTATCAACTCAAGAAGCATGAGGGCTCTACATTGGTTGAAACTTTATCTGTGAAATGCCATGCACCAAGAACAAGTCAGTTCAAAGTTCAAATCGAAGGACATTTTTGGGTTAATGTTCAGTACCTTTCATTTTTCATGGCAACATAAGGCATGGTCTTAATTGCAGGACAACCTTGTTGCTAGCCTGCAAACAGGTGCCTGACATTTCTGAAAATACCCCTCTGTATGAAATGGTATGATCATGTCATACATACTGGACAAAAGGCCTCTTGGGTAATTCCACTTTTATCAAAAGGAAGTTTTCAAAAATGTCAGACACCTATTTGCAGGCCTGATGACCTGGCACATCTTACCTGGCTGTGTGACCGTCTGGTTGACGTTCTGAGGGAAAAATGTCACCCCTGAGTTCACCTGAACACTCTGCCACCCTTCCAATATTGTCTGAAAACAGACAAATTTTAACATGATGTGATGACAATTTACGCAAATCACTTGCACAACATTAGCCATCATTTGCATCACACAGTTACCCATCAGGTCTACACTTCTTCTACACATCTAATTCTTCAATGAGTCTGAAAATGTGAGTGAGTGGATGTGTGAATGAGAGCTCGGGAAAATCAGCTGTTGACTGAGTTCATCAACCTCCCCTGTAAACAAAGTTTATCAATCAATCAATCAATCAAACACAGTTTATCAATCAATCAATCAAACACAGTTTATCAATCAATCAATCAAACACAGTTTATCAATCAATCAATCAAACACATAAGAAACAGCTTCAGAATTAGTCTGGATTGAAGCAATGAAGTAGAAGAAATCTTCCCCATGTGGTGTGAAGTTTACATATGTATTTTTGGCCTCTGGTGTAGTGGGAATTTTCTTGCTGTGATGTGACCTCCTCTAATTTAGGGTGACTTCACTTTATGTGGAGTAACCTGAACGGTGTTGTGCGACCTTGTTATGTAAGATTAAGTGTGCCCTAACCTGTAAATTTACACCAGATACATACATCCAGATTAAAAACGAAGCAGCACAGAGAAGAAACAAGCTTAGGCCATCCTTACAAAACTCTTTGTTGGGCTTACCCGACCTCATGAAAGAAAATGTGGTTGGTCAGAAAGGAATTAATAATAACAATAATAATAATGTGATGTCTTTATTTTCTGAGGGTAATACAACTCACTCAATATAGAACTGATCTTCATTCAGGCCCTCCACAAACAAACATTTAAAAAAAGACAAAATACACAAGTGGAACTTAAATGAAAACTGAATGAAATACAGAAGATATCATAATATTTTAATAATCATAATCATTCTCTTTTTTTTATTCTGATTCTTGAAAAAGATAGGGATTTTAAAGAAATTAACATGGAGAAAAAAAAAACTTCTATCGAAATACAATAAAAACTTGAAAAGAGTTGGTTGGGATACATTCAACGAACATCTTTTTAAGGATGTCTTTACCTTCCTGGTGAAGACTTCTATGCTTAAGACTATAGCCTTGGTGGCCAGATTGATATCGTCTGTCAGCAGTACAACTACGGATCCAGGATCTGAAACATGGAAATAGCAAGACTTGTACGTGTAAAACTGCATACAGTTCCCATTTATGTCATCAAATTTTTCTGCAATTAAAAAAACTACTTTTGTACCAGATATGCCAGACCAGTTTTATCCGAGTCACAAAAAGCTACACAACACAACACAACACAGACAGCTGCTTTGATCTATTTATTTACTTAATTGGTGTTTTACACCGTACTCAGAAGTATTTCACTAATACGACGGCAGCCAGCATTCTGGTGGTAGGAAACCGCGCAGAGCCCAGGGGAAACCCATGACCATTCGCCTGTTGCTGGTAGACTTTCCCACGTAAGCCCAGAGAGGACGCCAGCATGAGCTGGACTTGAACTCACAGTGACCGCATTGGTGGAAGGCTACTAGGTCATTGTGCTGCGCTAGCTTACTGAGCAGCTCCTTTGATTATTCCAACATATTATTTATTTTATCTTTGTGATCTGTGTTTATGCCATACACAAAAATATTCTATCTCTATGACACAACTGTCAGGCTTATAGTTGCAGAAAACCAGGTTTCTAAACCTTGCGGACCAGCTGACAAACCTCCTGACTTTAATACAGCAATAGCTGAAGCAACAGGACTAGGGGAGTTTCGAGATCGAACTCTTTTATCGCTGATGGTAAGAAAAGCCCTACTGTACCATGTGACCTGTCAAAAATGTCAGGCAACTATTTCTGATTACATTTACTATAACATGGGCATCTAAGAAAAGTTACTTACACTAGACATTCGATAGGGAAAAGTGAGGAATTGGAAGTTTTTTGATTGAAGAAGCACCTGATTGAAGGAGAGGTCGTTTGTACCTCCCTAGCATGGCAAGACAGGCAATCAGTAAATTAAAATCAACAAAACTGCCTGACATTTTTGACAAGTTACATGGCACAGTAGAACTGTGTTTACCTTCTCCGACAAAAGAGTTCGAACTCAAAACTCCCCCATTAAAATCAAATGTGAACCTCTGCCTCTGACATGTCAGAATGTATTACCAACTATCCACTGAAAACACATCTTTCTAAAGACCAATAAAACTCGCAGAATCAGATAATCAGCAACTGTTCTTTAGGATCACTCATATACAGTTTCTTCTCAGCTCAAAAAGGCAAAAAAACGTTACGTGTCAAAATTGGCAACACAGAGAATACCATCACCAAAAGTGTCAAGCATTTTTCCAACCCCAATACCATAATTTTTCTTTCTTTTTTGTTTGACACGAACCACGTAAAAGAACAAAGCGCACCTTAACTGCATTCAAGGCGCACACAGGTGCAAACAAAAAACTTTATACGAATGGCCCAAGGGCCTAGAATGTTTGTATGGATGCTGACTTACTTTTCTTCTTCCACTGCAGACAGCACGATAAGATTTTGTCATCATTACATGTAACCTCAATGTCCTGGTTCAATTGACTGGCCTACAATAAAGATACAACAACAACTGTGAGGAAGGTGCTCTTATCTTGTCAGCATCAGCACTGTCCTTACTGATGAATGGTCAGCAGACAGTGAGCACATTTTACTGACCCTCAGTATATCCTTGGGCCACTATGTGTGAAGCATTTACAGTTAGGAACTGGTTAATACCCAAAGAATAATTATTCTAACAAAGCAAAGCCTGTGTGTGTGTGTCTGTGTGTGTGTCTGTGTCTGTGTGTCTGTGTGTGTGTGTGTGTGTGTGTGTGTGATGGACTCATTCGAATGTGATTACTGCACACGTGACAATTTGGCTCAAACAATGTAAAATCACAAGAACACATTTCCTCAGCAATCTACTTGTACTCTTATCGAACAAACATCTGTAGCCATGTATTTATGGTAATGACCCAGTCATCCTATTGTCACGAGGTACATGTACATTGAGTTACAGTGTCAAATAGGACAACAAATGACACCATACGCACTAATATCACTGTAATTATTCCACCTTTTCGCATGTTTACATAATCTTCATCTTTATTTATCTTCTGAAGGCATTTTTATGCTTAGTGATAAAATTACACCTTTTCTGTCGCCCCGCAATTTTCCAAAGCAACCAAGGTAGTTTTGTCTCCAAATTCAAATTAAAAAGGTGTATATATGAAATCACACTGAAATATGCTCTTTCATATGTAAGAACCTTAGGGTATTAGGGTACAAGTAGAGCCAGACAGTCCTAGGGTACAAGCACAGCAGCCCTTGTCCAGCTGCCAGATAGTCCTAGGGTCCACGCAGAGCAGCCCTTGTCCAACTGCCAGACAGTCCTAGGGTGCACGCAGAGCAGCCCTTGTCCAACTGCCAGACAGTCCTACGGTGCACGCAGAGCAGCCCTTGTCCAACTGCCAGACAGTCCTAGGGTGCACGCAGAGCAGCCCTTGTCCAACTGCCAGACAGTCCTAGGGTGCACGCAGAGCAGCCCATGTCCAACTGCCAGACAGTCCTAGGGTGCACGCAGAGCCGCCCTTGTCCAACTGCCAGACAGTCCTAGGGTGCACGCAGAGCCGCCCTTGTCCAACTGCCAGACAGTCCTAGGGTGCACGCAGAGCAGCCCTTGTCCAACTGCCAGACAGTCCTAGGGTGCAAGCAGAGCAGCCCTTGTCCAACTGCCAGACAATCCTAGGGTGCAAGCAGAGCAGCCCTTGTCCAACTGCCAGACAGTCCTAGGGTGCACGCAGAGCAGCCCTTGTCCAACTGCCAGACAGTCCTAGGGTGCAAGCAGAGCAGCCCTTGTCCAACTGCCAGACAGTCCTAGGGTGCAAGCAGAGCCGCCCTTGTCCAACTGCCAGACAGTCCTAGGGTGCACGCAGAGCCGCCCTTGTCCAACTGCCAGACAGTCCTAGGGTGCACGCAGAGCAGCCATTGTCCAACTGCCAGACAGTCCTAGAGTGCACGCAGAGCAGCCCTTGTCCAACTGCCAGACAGTCCTAGGGTGCAAGCAGAGCAGCCCTTGTCCAACTGCCAGACAGTCCTAGGGTGCACGCAGAGCAGCCCTTGTCCAACTGCCAGACAGTCCTAGGGTGCACGCAGAGCAGCCCTTGTCCAACTGCCAGACAGTCCTCGGGTGCAAGCAGAGCAGCCCTTGTCCAACTGCCAGACAGTCCTAGGGTCCACGCAGAGCAGCCCTTGTCCAACTGCCAGACAGAGCCATACATGTACATGTCCTATACATGACTGAGCAGTAAACTTTGTGAAAGGCCCTAGGTGTTTTACAAGCCACTTTCTCACTGTGGTAACCACAACAAGAAGTATCAGAAAATTTAGTTTTAGACAAATTCATGTATTTAACAGTTTTTGATACACTGGTGACCAAAAAGTATTGAGTTTCCTGATTTGTTCAAATTGAGTTTCTAAAAAGAATTAGGCCAGAAAAAACCCTAGTCCCAAACCACAACTGTCACTGACCTCCTTTGAACTCTGCCCTTTGATCCGAGGATGTTTGCTGTCAAAGCACTTGTAGAGAAACTTTACAGGAGCCCTGGCTTGATTCTGTGTCTTCCATGTCTGAAATCAGGATGAATCCTGGGAAATAATAACTGTACATACAATTGTGTTTACAACAGGAATACAATAAAATATGTTAGGGGGGAAATGCAGTCGCTGTGAGATCAAGCCCAGCTCCGGGTGACTTCATCTCTGGCCGTATGTGAGAAGGTCTGCCTGCAGAATGGTTTCCCTTGGGTTCTGCTCGGTTTCCTCCCACCATAAGCAGTGTAAGTGAAATATTCTTGAATACGGCGTAAAGCACCAATCAAATAAAATATGTTCATTGGGCGTAACTGGGCTAACTCTCAAAAAAATTTTTATTCAACTCTGGTAAAAGTTACCTGTATCTTTCTTTCTCAAGGTTTAACATTAATTGCCTTAAAATTCCTCTCCTGTTCAGATGAAAGAATAAAAAAAAAATTCCCTACTGTCCAACCTGTTCCTTTCTGATAGGGTACAATTACACACAACAAAGAAGTTATAAAATATGGCCTTAAACAAACACATGCCATGTTAACTGATGTGCCATTCACATGCAATGGTTTACATAATATCTCACAACACATCGAACTGACACAACAAAAATGTCAGATCATAGAACATGTGAAATGCTCTGTTTCAAAGATTCACAAGCGTTACACTATGAAATTACAAATCTGTTGACTGCATTTCGAAGGATAAGCAGATGCTAGCTCTGTCCACTATAGATCAGTAACTGAAATCAACCAGACCCTGAATGGTAGTGGGTTTTCACTGGGATTTGCCCGGTTTTCTCCCTGCATAACGCTGGCCACCATTATATGCAGTGAAATAAGCATGAAATAACTAAATTAATCCAAAAAATCAACCAGCTGATTTATTTATTCATTCATTTGATTGCTGTTTTATGCCGTACTTAAGAATATTTAAATTACACAACAGTGGCCAGCATTATTGTGGGAATAAACTGTGCAGAGCCCAGGGGAAACCCACGACCATTTTGGCAGACATTTCCATGTATTACCAGATAGGAAGCCATGAGCTGGGCTTACATCTAAACTCACAGTGCTTGTATTGATAAGACTAGCGTACTAACCCTTTCAGCCATGGACGCCCCTTGACCAACGGAATCATATATCACACTTACCAGCTGTGGGAAAGTCTGCTGTTTATTCTTGAGTGCGTCCAGTTCTTGTAGAACGACCCAGGGGACAACAAGAGTGGGTCGTCCAAACCCTGGCAACAGATGGATACATCTCCTTTATCACAGGCACTGGATCTTTTATGTCTATACCTTAAACAATTTATTTCATTAATGTTTTTCAGACTTTTCTTCTCAAATGTTTCATTCGTATGGAAGTGGTCAGACTCATAAAAGTTTATCTACAAACAAGCAAATTCTGTGAATTTATTCAAGCTAAATATTAAAAAAACTTTCCACGGATATCTCCTTTTTTCAAACTTGATCTGAGTGTGCAAAAGGTGGACTTGGGCACAAAATTAGTCAAAATTGGACAAAAGTAGGAAGAAGTTTACCAGAGCGTGACAGACGGACCGATTGAAAAAATGTAGAAAACACAGAGCTTGCGAAAAACCTATGCCAATTCCTGTCTTGAAACTGCAGTCAGAACATCAGACTTTATTGGTCATGGCAAACTAATCATTCAGTGGAGTACTCGTTAAACATTTTTGCTTGAAAAAGGTGCAGAATCGGGCTAAGAAGTGTGAAAACAACAAAGATTTGATCTTGTTCAGTTTACAGCGGGTTACGTTCAGATCAAAAATCCTCAATGAAGACCCGTCAAACGCTCGGCAGAAGAAACTTGACTTCATTTCACTGACTAAAATGTTTGCTTCCCAGCTCATCATAAGGACGTCACATTAACGACAGAAATGTTAGAAACTGATACATTGTAAAATTGTAGATGTTGCCCTCCAATCAATTTTTGATGTAACAACGGCAGAAGGCTCTGCTTCACATTAGTGCCACCTTATGGGATTAAAAATATTCTGCCAACAGAACTTATGACCTTAACGGTACTTATGATCTTTCTTTATTTTTTTTATGTATTTCTTTGACGAGAATTAGTCACCTGTACCTTCAAGATTCCTGTCTCGTAGTTCCTCCACAAAGTCCAGATGCCTCATCAAGACATTTGTATCCAGCACGATGAACAACTGACTGAGCTGGAAAACAGTTCACAAGGTTTACCACGACATCAAATCAGTATGTGTGTATGTATGTACACTCAATAAAGTTTTTGTAATTAGAGGACAATGAGGAGTCCTTAGAAGGTACATATGCACACTGTGCCTTCTTGCGGCAGGGCCAGTCCATGCTGCCAAAGTGCTGCCGCCACTGGAACATCATGCCAAAGACACCAACCATGACACTCTGCCTAGTCACATTTTACTGACACCTGGCCAACCAGTCCTGTTTCTTTCCTTTAACTTCTCAGTGCTAAGCCCCAAGCCCCATTTGTAAAGTCTTTGATCTGACCTGACCAGAGACTGATCCCAGATCTCCCCACCTTGAATTGGGTGCTCTAACCAATAGGCCATCAAGGCATTCATCACAACTCCTGAGGAAATCCGGCCCCTATCCCTTGGTTCTTGTTCTCAACAGAAAACTGACTGGGCTAAACCCTCTTCCCCCTCATCCACCCTCCAACAAACAAAAAACAAAACTATGATGAAGAACCTGGGCAAACAACTAGACACTGCCCAGGAGGAAACACCAGGCATTGGGTTGAAAAATCTAGATTATGAATAAAAGAATAAGCAAGTGCTCTAAATTTATTTATTAATTTTTTGGGAAAAAATATTTACAATGGCAGTCAGTGCTATGGCGGGAAGAAACCAACAGGCTGTAATTTCTCAAAAACCTTCGTGTGAAACAGACCTACGTAACCTATCATTCGGTTACATCATTCTGTCTCCGTGCAAACGGTAGGTTATGCAAACGGTTACGCAGTCTATCACACTGTGTGGTGAAAACTACCAAGTTCACTGCCAAAGCGCTTGCCCGTCTTTTGTCCATTTCTTTGTCATTTTCTGGTCGAATACTGAATCCTATCTTCTTAATTCACCACCTTTAATGATTAAGTTGTCTTGTTGTCACATTAGCAGAGAGAACTTTTGTGTACCGACCGGCACACTATTGGCAGCCATTTTAAAAAGTCTTGCAACCTACTCTTGGTCTAGAAATGTAATGAGTTCTGGCATTGAAAACATATTGAAATCTTTGCCATTTTAGGCTCCACTTAAATCTTTGAAACACAACCTAGAAGAATATAAGTTTTTTGTGGGGGGAGGGGACAGTTTGAGCACATGTAGGTTTGGGAGACATCCTTATTGACAGCAATTTTATCAATGTTGAGCCCGAGATCTGCGATGATCTTGTTGAGTTTGGATGAAAGACTCCGAGTTGTGATCAATGTCCGAATTTCAAAATAACTGCCTCAACCCATCTACATCGATGCAGGATAATGTGTCAGTATGGCCTTTGAATGTACGTGAAACCATTGTCTGTGAACACGCAAGTGCTTTCAGTTTTGTTATACAGAGATGACATTCCACGATCAATTGAGGTTTAACTGTGTTTTCAAATACACCATAAGGGTCTGATCTCCTCACGATTTCAGAAATTTATTACCTTTTTCTTTGAGATAATGGGAAGTAAGTCACAGGGTAAGTAGGAACACCTGCAGCAATTTGCCTATGCGAACAGTGGTTGTTCGCACCAAAATGATGTTGGGAAACCTCCACGTAACCTGAATGATCGTTCACACCAAAAATTACAGCCTGAACCAAGCAGAGCCCAGGGGAAAGCCCATGACCATCAACTGGTTGCTGGCAGGTCTCTCCACGTACCGCCGTAGAGGAAGCCAGCATGAGACGGACTTGACCTCACAGTGACAACAGTTGTGCAGCACTAGAATGCTAACCCCTTGGATACGGAGGGTCCTAAACTTCTAAAGAACGTAACACCTTTACCGAAATAACTGGAGACAGCAGATCAACCTTGATAGGCTAACATCTCTTGTCTACATGATCAAATGGGTTAACAAGCTTGTTTAATACCTGGTTTTCCCTGGTGGGTGCCTCTGGGCTTAACACATGCATGGAGTCATCAGCACTGCTGAAGGCTTCTGTCAATGGTCCAAAATACTAAAAAAAAAAAAAAAAAAGACACATACAAATACATTTAGCACATCTATATGTATGTAGACCAGATTAAACTGCCATTACTGAATATTTTGTATGTGGCTTGTAATAGAATTGCCTTAAACATAACAAAAATTGCCCGCGGAAACTGTTGCTACTAAAGCAGCAGTCTTTTACTCACAGAAAGAACCACATCTAGACAATGCCACACAATATAGGCCGTGTGCTGTTCACTGTAGTTGTCAAGTTCGCCCCAATGAAACGGGGCCTACATAAAGCTGTCGCGGAGAGTTGGAGAATTTGACAATGTATATTATATCAAAAGTTCTCCTCGTGACAGGGGCACAATTATAAGAATTCTTAAATCAAAGTATGGAACATATCACATCAAACTACATATATATATACTATATATCACACTACTGAGGTCCTATTGTCTGACGACCGACATCAAAGGGCGCTGCCATGCATGCTAGCCCTCTGAAGGGTAAATATAGCTAAAGAACAAAACAGAGCCATGTTTGCACCCAACATGGCATCCGAAAGTAAAGACACTGACAGCCTTATGCGGCCTCGATGTTATATTTTATGGACATCATGCAAGTGAAGCCTGTGTACCTTCACATGACGAAATTTAGGAAACTTTTCTCTCATGCATATGGTGTACAGCAGAGGGAGGTTGGACGGTTTAAGACCAAATGTGCGCCTAACGTTGATGTTGACTTCCACCACTGAAGTAAACTATTCTACCGTTATGCTTTCACTGACTGCTGGTGGATATTATGAGAAATCAGTCCAGCGAAAACAGAACGCTACAACAGAGGTGTGAACGGTACAGTGGAGCACCAAACACTTGAACTGGAGCAAGGCGAGTTTGAAGGATCATGCAGGCCCAAGAAACTTTGATGAACAGGATTATAGTTTCAGTACGTAAATATACCATTGCTTTCGAATGTATGCACATCACTTGCAGACGTATTCAATACTATATGGGTACAATCAAGTAGGAGTACATATTAATTGTAAGTCTTCAGGATTATTATACATGTACCTGATACAATGATTTCATAATATATTTATATACACATATCTGAGGGTAACAGAATGTCTCAAACATCAACACACAGCTGCAGAATCAATTATTTTCATTCAGTACTCCTTCACACATAGTTAGTGTTGCATGGATGCACCAATTTTGCACTTACGTGTATGATAAATTACAATATTGTTGTACTACTCTCTTTTGAGACTGCCTTGTATACATGTACTTCTGGTGCTTTGAAGTGGTGCTTGGAGAAATTTGAATATTTTCCATGCATTGTTCTGTATTTATCCCTTGGTCAAATTGTTAGACAGTCCAAGTGAAGCATGACAAAAAGACATTAAGCCATCAATCGGACAAAACAATTCTTATTAGCAAATCTTTGGTTGCTTCTCATATAGGTGACATTTGGTTGACTGAACTCCAGCACCAGATATAATACTTGAGAAAATACATTTGCCTTGCAAAGCTGGAAATGGTTTTATTATTACTATTGTAATAAGTGCAATATATATTAACTAAACCATAACATATCTGAACACTGTCCTTTACAAGAATAAAATTATATCTCCATATTAAAGTGAAAGACAGTTCATGTTCTAAGTTAAGTTTGTCAAAAAGCTTGGACAATATTATTATTACTTTAAATGAAATGAGAGAATACTATCATGAATGGTCAGGATAATGTTGTTTTATAAATATACAAGTATTTGTTGTTTTAGGTACCAGCAACACACTTACATGGCCAGCTGTTGTCATTAGCGGTTACTTTGCTAGCCTGGTGTCATTAATACATATGCTTACGAGTCTGAATCTAAGATAATCTGTTGAATGGCTCTGTCACTAACATAATTCATGGGTCGTGTTAAATATTCATTAAACACACTGCTATTTAAGAATTTCCTAGTGTATGGCTGGAGAGTGAAAGGCGAGGACAGACTTATTACCGGAAATTTGCTAGTGTAAGGCTGGAGAGTGAAAGGCGAGGACAGACTTATTACCGGAAATTTGCTCGTGTATGGCTGGAGAGTGAAAGGCGAGGACAGACTTATTACTGGAAATTTGCTAGTGTATGGCTGGAGAGTGAAAGGCGAGGACAGACTTATTACCGGAAATTTTCTAGTGTATGGCTGGAGAGTGAAAGGCGAGGAGAGACTTATTACTGGAAATTTGCTAGTGTACGGCTGGAGAGTGAAAGGCGAGGACAGACTTATTACCGGAAATTTGCCAGTGTGTGGGTGGAGAGTGAAAGGCGAGGACAGACTTATTACCGGAAATTTGCCAGTGTGTGGGTGGAGAGTGGCGAGTGAAAGGCGAGGACAGACTTATTACCGGAAATTTGCCAGTGTATGGCTGGAGAGTGAAAGGCGAGGACAGACTTATTACCGGAAATTTGCTAGTGTATGGCTGGAGAGTGAAAGGCGAGGACAGACTTATTACCGGAAATTTGCTAGTGTATGGCTGGAGAGTGAAAGGCGAGACAGACTTATTACCGGAAATTTGCTAGTGTATGGCTGGAGAGTGGCGAGTGAAAGGCGAGGACAGACTTATTACCGGAAATTTGCCAGTGTGTGGGTGGCGAGTGAAAGGCGAGGACAGACTTATTACCGGAAATTTGCTAGTGTGTGGCTGGAGAGTGAAAGGCGAGGACAGACTTATTACCGGAAATTTGCTAGTGTATGGCTGGAGAGTGAAAGGCGAGGACAGACTTATTACCGGAAATTTGCTAGTGTATGGCTGGAGAGTGAAAGGCGAGAACAGACTTATTACCGGAAATTTGCTAGTGTATGGCTGGAGAGTGAAAGGCGAGAACAGACTTATTACTGGAAATTTGCTAGTGTATGGCTGGAGAGTGAAAGGCGAGGACAGACTTCTTACCGGAAATTTGCTAGTGTACGGCTGGAGAGTGAAAGGCGAGAACAGACTTATTACCGTTACTATACAGTTTTCAGATATTAGTTCAAACACGCAGCCCTTATTATGTAAATATGTACATGTGCCTTGGAATATTCTCAGTACCTTGGAATATTCTCAGTACCTTGGAATATGTGCCTTGGAATATTCTCAGTACCTTGGAATATGTGCCTTGGAATATTCTCAGTACCTTGGAATATTCTCCGTTGCATCGAAGGACATGTATGAGATACAGAAATTTTACCAGTTTAAAGAAGCAGGATACTTTACGTGGAAAAATGTATATGACCTGTTTCCGACACGTGGTCTTTGGATTCAAGACATCCAACCATGATATCACGGCGATGCAAGCAGACTCAGTCATGTTACTACATATAGTACGCGCGGATTGATATATGATGTTTTGGGGTCTTGCTGGAACACTTGTTACTTTGCCAACAAAAAACTTTCCGCATTAAAATGAACATATTCTTCTTATTGTGCCACTTTTGTTTGGAGAACTCTTCGTTGCATCTCCTTTGGTTAAACTAGCATGGATTCATTTCAATACCATGTAGACCCACTCTCACTGGGACCAAAGTTCTTTCCTAAGCGTCTTTCAGCGAAGAGTGTACGGCCTACTAGCTGGATTAATGATTTTCATGGTTCCTTTTTTTCTCTTAAACAAAGTCAGTTTCATGTCAGAAGTGAAACCAAAGTGCTCTGGGCAAACCACTAACCTTTGGCATATAACTGAGAAACTTTCCAACGTCTGACAAAGCTTTGCACAGAGAAAAAGCTTTTCACAGAGCTTCTCC
This sequence comes from Acanthopleura granulata, assembly GCA_016165875.1. Classification (NCBI taxonomy): domain Eukaryota; kingdom Metazoa; phylum Mollusca; class Polyplacophora; order Chitonida; family Chitonidae; genus Acanthopleura; species Acanthopleura granulata. The sequence continues at coordinate 3,799,382 of JABBOT010000082.1, forward strand.
ACAAGAGAGAGAGAGCGTCATGCACTTTTACAGGAAATATTCTATCGCATCAAAAAAAGTTCCAAAAAAAACAGGCTGATACCAAATTAACATTAACAAACAAAACCCTTGTATTATTTTCACGAATTATCATTTTTAGTGTAAACTGTGGAAGTTAGTGCTGTAGCTATACATACCTGTTTGGGGTTGGCCTGTATTGATGACCGTACCACCTGTAACTGTGTGGTGTAACAACAACAACAACCCTTATCACCATTAAAAAATTGTCAACAGATTAAAAAAACACAAACATTTTCAAACAAATTAGTATCAATAAATACACTTGGAATAAAAAAGTTTGAAAGCAATAAACTAGCTCCTTTAATGAGGTGACGAATTGTGCAATGTTAAAGTTGTCATTGCACATTATGTATGACAGCTTTATATTCATGACACTGTACTCATTCACTTCATGTTTATTTTTATTTTTCACTTCTAATAGTGACATCAGAGTTGTGCACACATTTCAGATGTCACATCAAAGCTGAAGAACCTGTGCTGCGACCATAAAGTGCAATCCAAACTTAAAGCCCTGGTGCACAGAATAGCAACTTCTTTCTTTCACATATTACATGGCTAAAGGCAGACACAACATTTCAAAACGTTCAAACACCTATTTCAGAAATGTTTAGTACAGCAACATGAAGGTGGCGTGTAAAATGACCCGTGACCTTGAAACGACCTTCGAACTTACATCAGCCTCATCGACCTCCATGCCCTCCACTTCTTGTACATCCTGAGTGTTCTCAGGCAGCACTCCTGGAAATTACAGGAAAGACATTGAGGAAAAAAATGAATTAGTGTTAAACCCTGGATTAGGCATTCATATTAACATTTATTACACACCATAATACTGACCGCCATCGCACAAGTAAAATATTCGGCATACAACAGCAATCAAATAAAATCAATAAATTAGACATGCCAGAATGGTATTTAATGCCAAGTCGTAGAACTTTTTCACATATATGACAGAGGTCACTTGGTCACTGATAATGCACCAAAAGGCATATTAAAAGCCTCCTGACGTACAATCGCAGCTGAAGCATTGAGAGCCATGGTATTCTCGCGAGAAATCTTATTGTTGCACTGATACATGTGCCAAAATGGGGCCACGTTTTTGCCCCACAAAAACGAGGCAGCATGAGGCAGCATTTTTAACATAATCCTGGCTTCAAAGTACGTGCCCTTAGAATTGGATGTGGAACAAAAGTGAATGACACATCAGCGAAGGAAGACAAATGTGATTTACAACATGGCGGTGCCCAGTAGTTTGAGAACGACACCGTATCCAATGGTTACCCGATTCTGAATCACATGATGCTTACACGTGATCGAGTGACCATACTGACTGACCTCTGAATCAAGATCAAAACGGATCATGTGCACATGTATCTTAGAGATGATACATGTATCTCGACACAGGCCTAACAAAGGAAGTGGGTTTGGCTTTATTTTAGATTGATGATGAGAGCTGGATCAGAATATAAATGATACCTCATTCACATACATGTGGTTGCATGTCCAAATTTAAAGTGCTGAGAAAAACAGAACAGAAGGAAATTTCTGCAGAAGACAAATCTTCGATGTCACTAGCATGAATGGGTTATAACTCAGGAACAAGTACCTGTACAATTTGAAATCAGGGGGTCTCATTTTCAATTTTTATCCTATTTCTCTCCAATGTAAATTCTGTCAGAATAGGGAGTCTCAACCAAGACACCTAAGACATCATCCTGGCTAAATCTATGCAGGTACATGTACATATAAGGAAGGGTTAAGCCTTCAACGTGAAACTTAAAACATTTAATTGTGAAAGTCAACTGTACCTAAAACTGTTTCAATCAAATTATGCAATACAGTTACCATGGTTAGAGTGAATGGTATATATAATGCAAACAGTTTTAAGTTCTTTTGTACATTCCTTCCAATGTCTTCAAAGGGACATCATCTGATACACCCTTCCAGACAAACTTTAAAACTTGAACTGTCCAACAAAGGTCAACATCAAATTCAGACAGGAAATTTTAGATTTGACTTGTCCGGCTGGACGGGTCAAATTGACAGAACAAATTGGATTCTGCATGTCTCAATTGTACAGAAAATCAAATTGGGACAAGCAATCAATTAGGCTGGGTAAGACATTGTCAACCACCACCTGCCCGACTGGAAAGGTAACCTGAGAGTCTAATGTTAAACCCAGGAATACTGACAGATCTCTCAGAATCACACAAACATTAACCCGTATAACCATACATGAAGGCTTGAAACAGATTTTAGGTCAGTAATGCTGTGTTCAGTTGAGTTTGTACTTCTTGCCATTTGCCCAGGCATGTGAATTCAGGTCAGATGAAAGTCTGTTTGCCAAGAAGTCTGAAAATACTATAATATACCAGCCTTAAAAATTCTTTGTTGAAGGTAACCCAATACTATCAGAAAAAATAAGGTTGTTTCGCAGAGAAACATATATATTTTTTCTTATTTTGGAATTTACAGAAATAGATAGGGATGTTGAAGAAATTTACACTGAGAGAAAGGCAAAAATGGAATGCTGTCAAACTCCAATAAAAAATTAGAGTTGGATCCTTCTTTTGGTGGGGTGATTGGGTTGCTCCCAACAAACATATTTTAATGATGGCCTGACTTGATCAAGTAACTATGACATGTGTAAAACTGACCTGTTACAGGGGTACACGTAGATGTGGAGTAGCCACTGTCGCTGAATTCTTTGTGGATCAACACACCACCAGGAGAGTCAGAGCGGAATGCATGCCCAGGCCCCGCTTCTAGCGGAATTTTGAACTTCTCGTTGTCGCTGAGGGTACTTCCTACAGACAAGGTAGATCGAGTCGTATCAGGCGAAGAGCTTGGACAAGTGGCAGGTGTGTCTTCGATCCTGTTCACCCATGACTGAATACTAGCAAGTTTATCGGGATCTTTCAAGTGACCTCGCTCCAAGGGGTCAGCATACACTGGATTGGGACCCACTGGAGGATGATCACTGGTAGCGTCAGATAAACATCTTTTTAAACGCACCTTTTTCTGAACTGTGTGAGGTTTAGTAGTTTTCTCTGAAGGTGGGCTGCTCGTATCATCTATTTGCACTGCAGGTACAACCTGTTCACTTAACCTGAACTGCGAAACTTGACGTTTTGACCCCAATGGGTCATTGATAAGTCTTTTCGGCATAGGTTTCCCCTTTGGACCTTTGGAGTGTATACCCGAGATCTTCAGAGGTGATTTTGAAATCTTCGCTTCCTCAGAAAATCTTTTAGCCTTCTTTGCCTTTGATTTATTTGAAACGTCGGATGTTCTCTTTTCGCCTTTCCTCACAGGGGAAAGCGTCTTAAGTTTCTTCCCCTTTAACTCTGCGTTTCTGTTGACAACTCCTGATGGCTCCATCTGCACTTGACCTGCTTGAGGGGCGTACGAAGGAGACTGTGGCACAGGATTATCCTGAAATCGTTCCAGGATTTCATTCTGTGCGTCTTTTGGGCGAACATGGGCTTGGTTCGGATTATAACTTTGAGAGCGCCCTCTTGTGCCTAGACGGGACTTTATCCCCCTTGCAGTGTCTGGTTCTCGCGTAGTCCACACAGAGTTTTTACGGCGTTTTGGTTTGACATACAGAGGGTAAGCAAGACCAGAGTCATTTGGAAAAGCACGAATTCTGCCTCTGTCAGCAGCGCTTGTTTCACTGTCCAACTCTTCCCAATATGCATTCGGTGATTGGTGCTGAGCAGTAACCAATCGTATGTCTTGCACTGGACTAGCTGTCCAATCCCTGCTCTCTGGAGAGAAACAAGACTGACTTGAAAGACTAGCTTTAAAATTGTGACCCTGTCTATTGAAATCCACTGGCGATGGACTTTCCAGATCTAACTGGTAGAGGTTTTCATCTTCTTCGTCTATGAGAAATTCTGCTTGCCTCACCAAGTCCTGATTAACCTGTGAGTACGATGTTCTGAAATTAACATCCTCATCCAAGTAACCAATGGGTGAATTGTGCACGGAACCATCAAACTTTGGCCCGTGTATAACAGAATAACCCGTTTCTTCACTGTGAATAAATCTTGTATTTATTTCTGGCTCCTCGGGAGTGTAACTATCATGTAATGCATGGGGCTTAACTTGTCTTTTCTCAACACTAGTACCCCTCTTTCCGTTGTACGGATTATGCCTTTGTTTTTTTTCACCTCTGCCCTGCACTGGAAAACCTTTACCATGTACCTGATGACCTCTGGCTGATAGAGGCCGACTTCTGCCTAGCCCGTGAAATCTACCCCTGGTTTCTTCACCCCTTCCTTGCAGAGCAGGAGATATGTCTTCCACTGAAGGGTTCTGGTTGCATTCTTCTAGTTCACTGTCCAATTCATGTTCAAAGCTACCAGGCAGTGACTGACCTGTCCCTTGCACTTTCTGACCAATCCCAGGCAACGGCTGACCTCTACCATGTGCCTGACCTTCACCAGGAAATAGGTGACCTCTGGCAGAGAATGGTTGACCTCTAGCAACTGTTGGTTGACCTCTACAAGGAAATGGTTTACCTCCACTGAAAATTGGTTGATCTTTACCAGGACAAAACTGTCCTCTACCAGGAAATGGCCCACCTCTACCAGGAAAAGGTCGACCTCTGGCAGGACCTGGTTGACCCCTACCAGGCATGGGTTGCCCTCCACCAAGAAATGTTTGACCTCTACCACGTAATGGAAGACTTCTAAATGCACTTGCATGTCCTTCTCCAGAAAAAAGACGTTCAGGCATTCCATGATTGGGTGCATGTATGTCACTCCATTCCGCATGGTGTGCATCTTTCACAAAACCCGCTGGGTTGTTGCCACGGTGACTCTGATGGAATTCGGCAGTGTCTGTCTGACCCTGAAAATCTACACCACATGCACCATCGGAGGAACTTTGCAAATGTTCATGGCCTTGTGTTTGACCTTGGTGAGGCTTTATATGACCTTGATGAAAGCCTGTGCTTTCCACTTGACCTTGAAACTGTTGCCCGTCTGCCTCTTGCTTGGAAGAGTCCACCAGGACTGGGGGTTCCCATGATGACGCCCCCGTGGAGGTGTTGAAGAAGTAGACTCTGTCTGGGTATGTCGTAGACTGTCGCACAATCCAGCCATACGGCAGGCTTGGTTTAGAACTCCCTCCTGTCTCTTTCCCTGAGACATGGAGAGGATCAGTCATTTTATCCAGGCCCAAATGGTTGAGTTAGATAGCTGAAAGATACAAACATACACAAATCATTTTTAATGATTTTTTTTCCTGTTCTGTATTCCAGTCAGGGTTCACGCAACAATGAACACTGATAAATTCCATCGCTTTCAAGGACATTTTTCAGACAGAAATAAGAATTCCAGGACTTTTCCAGGACTTCACATTTCACTGATCCTCACCAATCCAACACTGAATTTGATGAATTCCATGGCTTTCAACTACTTTTTTCAGACAGAAATAAGACTTCCAGGATTTGCAGTATTTTACATTTCACTGATTCTCACCAATGCTTCGCACTTTACGTTTTTTAACACACGTTTGACTGTTTTGTCAGTTGATAACATTTCGCAATGCTACAAGTTTAACCAACATGCATGTACTGTATCAACAGTAAATCTTGTTCTCCTTAAATGTCAAAAATTTGAAACATGAAACAAGCAATCAATAAACAGCCTGGAAACCCTTTTTTGTCATTTTGATCATTGACATCTACACAAATTCCATGACTTTCAAGGCCAAAACATTTTAATCTGGAATCTCATTACTTTGTCTCAAGGATTTCAAGAGTTGTATGGACCCTGACAGGGTTGATCTACATACATGATAATGTCAAGGCCTTAGTGTGGTACAAAGGTTCTTTCACATAAAAATCTTTATTGAACTCAATCTGAAAAAACACTGAAACTCAACTTTTTTTTCTGGGTGCCTATGCTGCGTGATTTCACCAAATATAAACCAAGATACTGAATTTATTTTGAAAAACTTGACTTCACAACATGTCAAAAACTCAATTTACACTTGTTTCTCATTGGAGTCAACCTGATGATCTCAGTTTGATTGGTGTTTTACGCTGTACTGAAGAATATTTCACTTATACACCAGGGGTCAGCATTATGGTGGGAGGAAACCAAAAAACTGTCTACAAAGCCCACTGAACCATAATTTGGGCATAAAACATAATGTCCACATCAGCCCATTATGTCTTCTTGGCAATGTCTTAATGCAATATCAAGATAACTACAAATATTTATGCCAACAAAATGTATTTTCTAGGTTCATGATGAATTCCTACAAAACCTGTTACAGCGAGAAGTCGTGCCCATGGATGACTGGCAGCCATACGCAACTGGCAGCTGAAGAGCCGTCGAACCTTACCAGGAAGCCATAACACTCTGGGAGAAATCTACAGAGTTGAATCTGAGGCTACTGTTCCTTATGACATGTATGCGTGGTGAAATCTGCTTATGAGATTTTCTTTACTGTAGACAAGATTTATACTGAACAAACTGCTGGGAATGACTGTGGATCAAGTTTGCAAGTTTTGTGTTGTAACTGAACAGAATATTGGCTGACAACAGTTCATTATGAATTGATCAGACCATTCCTGCATGTGTTTGTAAACATTAATAGGACCGCATGTGCCACAAGAAAATAACTCAATTATTTAGACACAGTACACCTGCTCCCCATTCATGATTTGTCAAAACATCGGGTAACTCTTGTAAGAGTCTAAGAGCATTAAATTTTTTAAATCTCCATCTGTGTAACTATTTTATTTTATTGATTTTCTGGACGTAATTTATTTTTCAAATTAATGCTATACAAGTCTACCGCCATAAAATTTCACTGCACTAATAAAATCTTATTTCTCTGCATAATGTCATTTGTGAACCACTCATAAAAACCAAACCGTTTTTGTTTTATCCACATATACTTGTACATTAGAATCTTACATTCAGCATCATTACAAATTATACCTCAGACATATGTGTTTGGGCTGGTTTCAGGACCAAAATGACACACTGGATGGGTGTAAAGACCACACTGGAAATAGCTCAGCTACACATAATTAAACGTAGCTTAGAAACAGGTGCACTAACAAATCTCACGGTAACAGATTTCAAAAGAGCACATTTTAAAATGCGACCACAAATGCTGATCTGGGAAGCCATTTATAATGGGTTATCTCCACTCTCAGGTCTGCCAGGTTTGGTCACATGACTCAAACATGGCTCTTGAGCAGCGATCTCTGTCCAGGCCATACACTAGACCTGAAAACAAAGCAATTCTTCATCTAACATACATTTCTGTATGGCTTGGAATGTTCTCTTTTTGACTGTATTACTTTGAGTGATGTCCGCGTAACAATGTATGTGCTATGGTCACTTATGTCTAGCTGCCCCCCACCCCTCCACTTAAATCCCGATATTACACCTGTGCGATCTAACATTCCAGTATTACAGCATGAGGAAACCAGGCTAAGCCTGCTGCAAATGCGACTGTATGAAACGGATTTGAACTCGCAGCAATTGCATTGGTGAGAGGTTCCTGAGTCACTGCTTTCCGTTGCGTTCAGGCGTCAACAATCACATGGTGGTGAATTTGGCACTGGCATGCCATAATCCAGTGGAAAATATGTGTGTGGTATGTGGTGTGTGCAGGCGAGCTAAGACAGAGGTCAGGACCACATCACTGCTAGTTGACGCCTGTTTTTGACGGCCAATATCGCTTAGAAAGGTCTGTTTTAGTGTTCATTGGACCTGGCGTGAAACGGTTTTGCTGGAGAAAGACAGGAGCAGAAATAGCCACCTGGGGCTACATCAGCTGGCTCAAAAGTAAGGCCTACTGCCTGACTGTTAGGTGACAACGATCGTCAAGCCAGGCCCTCCGTGGGGGGAGAATCGTGGTGTCGCGGTCGTGACAACTGATCTGTTTACCTCGATTTTACTCTATTCTGGCGACCAGCAGTATTGACTGTTCTGACGCAGGGAAGCCAACATTGTTGCCTTCTGCATGTCACAATCTGAACGAAGATGTATGCACATACACAATTTTTTCAGGTCCATAAATACTCACTCCAGGTTCGCTGTAATGGTCCATAGCACATGCTCCCATCGACATTACGCAGTGATCTCATCGCAAGGATGTTGATATCCACGTCCATATAATTTAAAAGCCGCTGAAAGAAGAGCGTCGTAAAGCTAAATGTTATGTCGTAAATGAAAACATCATCGTGGCCTTTAAATAAGGGGCCGTCTCTTTTATCTGTTGCTTTGACGGGGTTAATAGTTGTGTATGAATTCCTAAAATATATTGCTGGTGAATTAATTAACAACTAAATCTGGTGAAAAGGTTGGTCAAATGAATATTAAAACTATGGAAGTTGTATTTTAACATAAAATTAAGGATATAAAACCTTTCAAAAATCTACAGGAGAAACTCATCATCTAGAGCCAATCGGTACTCGGAAATTTTTTTGCTCGGATAAAAGTTGTCGAAAATTCATTCATTCTTTTTTTAACAGTGTTCGAGGGGGAAAGCGGGCTTCCTAATTTATAGGTGATCAAAGTGTTGTCCTAGGTTGCTCAATCCTCAATCCCAGGTTGAAATTTGCATTAGAAATGATGCGGACGCTCAAATTGCACGTCTGAGACCTGCGCCATACTCAACCGCGCGGCAATGCTGTCCAACTTTCGGACCGACCTTGTACTCCCACGAAACAAGCCCAACATGCTCCTAAACTGTTATAAAACTCCTCTCTGGAAACATAGATACATGTAATTACATAACATGTTACTTAGCCCATTTAAGGTAGATTTATAGTTTGAGACTGGTATCTCCGATTGACAACTGCCGGAAAACTGTCTATTGTCGTTACGCGTTCAAAATGTGGAAGTTTTAGGCGAATTGAAGTATAGTCGTTTTTGATTTGCGTTAGGTGAGCAACGGAGATCGTAATGATTTAGATATACTAAATGGAATAGTATGTAGTCACCAAGGTTTTCGGAGAGTAGTTTTATTACAGTTTTAGACTCATGTCAGGCACGTGAACGTGAAAGGCCGGTCTAAACGTCAGACTGCATAAAACAGGTGGAAATTTGAGCGTCGTTGGCGACCGCATCATTTCTATTGCAACTTTCAACGTTTGAGCAACCTCGGCATAATCAAATCGTTCTTAAAAAAGGCAATTTCCGGAAATTAAAGACAGTCCTCCGAGAATGATATTTGCGACTACCGCAATCTGTTGCGGTGGGCGATGTTAGCAGGTGTACATACTGTAACGATTAAAGTCGGGTCTAACTAGAACAGAATGGATTGTGTAGAACGGCCTTTACTTTTCAGCGGCAGTGGGTGAGATTGTTGATTCATGATGTTGGGGCCGGCTGCTAGAAGGGATTTCCTAACGGTGGACATAGAGGGAGAAGGCGTACCTGGCTACAACAACAACAAGGGCCGCAGACGGCAGTCTTGTTGGAGAGTAAGTGCTTACACGTGGCTCATCTCACACTTCCTATGGAGATGTGTCCTTCCATCCCCTTTATACCAGCTGATCAGAGGTAGTTGTTAAGACAAGGCTGATGCAGATGTTGGTCGCTGACCCACGTCGCAGATGCTCATTCATTGTGAAAAGATACTGTACTCTTCAATGTTTACATTGTTGCCACTTTACCACGATACAGCCAGCAACCTAGGGCACTTACGATTAATATGTGGAAACATTGGTGTGACCAGCGTATTAGGACCAATCACGGAATAATAATGACAAATAACTCTTCACAATTGACTATGCTGAGATGGCATCATCGGTGTTTCCACATAATCATAAGCGCCCCAAGTCTTCACAACAGCCCATGTCAGATCTGTTTATGGTGCGTCAAAAGTAGTGCACACAAAGTGGCACCAATGACAACATTTCACCTCCACCCCTAACTCTGTAGGGCGGTGATAACGTATACGATCAAAGCACTGTCGTCTTCCATAAGCCTACCTTGAACACCTCTGTACGTCTCGTGCTGTCCTCCACACATTGAGTCTGGGACTGTTAAAGGGTGTTTGTCCATACTCATGGACATCTTAGCTGTCCATTTCAGGTAGGTGTACCCATGTGTCCTCACAGGTAAATCCACACGAGCATAAATCTTGTTGAAACTTGGACAAATTCCAAGTCTAACCGCCATGTTTGAAACTCCTCGCAGCATGGCCAGCATTATGGTGGGAGGAAACTGGGCAGAGCCGGGGGTGAACCCACGACCATCTGCTGGCAGACCTTCCCACGTACGGCTGGAGATGAAGCCTGCATGAGCTGCACTTGAACTCACGGCGACCGCATTGGTGAGAGGCTTCAGTCATTGGGCTGCATTAGCGCGCTAACCGACTGAGCCACGGAGGCCCCCCATATTGATTGAAGGTGTAGATTTGTTTAGTGTGTTAGTAAATTTCAAAATATGATGTCACGGAAAGGTCAGCAGCTGATGCACATGCGCGCCTCGCTGACACAGGTTTTAAAAACGTAGCAACGCGTGGCGTCCTGATAAATATGACCCAATTTTCGACTTCGGCGAAGATTAACAGGAGAATGGTGATGTAAAGGCAAGTAGCAATTGTTGCAAAATGTGCGTAAATATTTCAGCTTTCCGAATTATTGTGCTTGATGTATTCAGGAAGAATCTAATGTGCATGCACCGAAACTGAACAAGGAGGTAGCTCTTTACAAGCTTTGTATCTAAATCGGGTCCACCTAGCCCTCGGGCTAAGCGTGGCCAGTGGTCCCCCCACATATCAGTAAATATAAGCCATCCTTAAGCCGTGGTCTCGGGCTACAGTTCAGACCAGCATCATAATGTGATGGAACAATAAAGTGATATCACTGCCATACAAAATCAAACAGCGTCATATGTCTGCTTTGTTATGCCAAAATCAACTGGTTTTCCCACTGAAAATGGACAGCCTTGTGATTTTTTCTATTTTTTTGTTTTTTTGTTTTATTAATCGTGACTGGAATATGGAAATGTGGACGATTTCATCACATTAACATGATAAATATGCAGGTATCTGTATTTCTTTTTACGAGCAGGTATGGAACAGACTGTCTCGGCTTCAGAAGAACATTATCTGCGTGGTGTTTGTTGTGTGTGCTGTGTCTGGGTTGTTCGTGATACCGTCCCTCTACGGAGATTTCACGAGAGGAGAGGACTCGCAGGATCTGTTGAACAGTCGCGATATTCGCCATCCTCGCAGACGCAACCCCGTAGCAAACATGGAGATGGATGGGAGCAGTGAACTCAGGCAGAAGGCCAAGGAACAAGTCCAGGAAATTTTTGTAAGTGAATTAAAGCAATGATAATCCGCAAGAAAGAAATTCCTGTTTGTGTTAGAAGTCAAATTGTGCCTGTGTTACTCCTTTTGCGTTAAGCTGAGGGCATTGCTAGCCAAATGGCAATGTAGTCTAATTCTTCAGAAGTTTGCGCTAAAATTAACTCAAAAGCAAATTTAACTCTCATTTGAATCAATCATTTCTTGTGAGCCAGGCAAGGGAAAATTCAGTAATAAAGTCCAACAGGCTCAGTTGGTTAGCGCACTAGGGCAGGGTAATGACCTCCCACCATACGGTCGCTGTGAGTTCAAGCCCAGCTCATGCTGGCCTCCTCTGCGGTTGTACGTGGGAATGTCTGGCAGCAACCTGCGGATGGTCGTGGGTTTCCCCCACGCGCTGCTTGGTTTCCTCCCACCTTAATGCTGGCCGTCGTCGTATAAGTCAAATATTCTTGATTTGAAGAAATCTACATGGAGAGAAATCTTAAAAAAAAAAACTTTTATCAAAATAAGAAGGGCCACACACTTGATAGCTGACAGAAGGTGTTGACCTAGCAAATCTTATACACCCACTGCACTACGTGAATGACAGATTTGTGATTATACATACATCACGGGCAAGATTTGTTGGATCAGTTGAATTTTGCCCTACTGTGTGAGGCTGCACTATTGATGATGCGAGAGTTTTACAGTAAACAGCTGGATGAAACAACCTGGCTGTTTCTAGATCAAGCAGGTGTGTTTGATCAATTTTTTTTTTCTTGCTTGAAGTTTGCCTAAAATCACTGAACAGTAAACTTAGTACGTATTTGCACACACGTGTCTAATGTGTGGTGAGCACTCATAGGACGTACCGATATGTGTTGATTGTGTTGGTCTTTTTGTACCCTAATTCTCCGAATTTTCTGAAATTTTCTGAAGTACTGAAATTTTATTCCCCACTTGTTTTGCAGAAGGTAAAAAGATATATTGATATGTTCTTCGTTAGACGGACTAACCACATAGGACAACTGAAACTGTCAGTTCCTGTTGCAGTGGGAAACTCGTAAAACCCTTTTACATGTAAGAAAACGGTCCAAACTTTTTGCTGCATGTGTGCACATTAACGTGATAAAACACTTAGCGAGTGCTCTTGCAAGGCAGCTTCACTGTGTTTTGAACCCTTTTGTGTTGCCAGTCAGAGTAGCCTTCTACATTATGTAGGCTGCAGAGAGTGGTGGAGTTGTCCCCCAAATTAGAAGAATTACAGATTTATTTATTTGATTGGTGTTGAACGCCATACTCAAGAATATTTCACTTGTACATGTACAACAGCAGCCAGCCTTATGGTTGGAGGAAACCTGGCAGAGCCTGGGAAAACCCAAGACAACCCACAGGTTGCTGTCAGACCTTCAGTCGTACATGTAGGGCCAGAGAGGAAATTAGTCCAGACTGGACTTGAACTCACAGCGACTGCATGGGTGGAAGGCATCGGGGTCATTATGCTGCACTAGCACGCAAACCCCTTCTGCCAAGAAGGCCCCCAATTCCTTATTTAGGACACACAAATACAGTGTATGCTGATGGAAACATACACAATCATGTGCCCACATCAAGGAATGCGGCCTAGCTCGTCTTATCGATTGATTCTTGCTTCAAACGAATGTTCCCTAACAACATCCCCAACATTTTCAAGAAATATATTCTGTCCTATCACAGAACAAAAACAGAAGTGTATGATACCAAACTGGAAGAGTCGACTGGTGAACATGTGTTAAGAATGTATGTTCATTAAAGGAAAAAACTGATGCTGTGAGAGCTTTAAAACCTTAATTACAATGCAGGAAATTTGCATGAAAACTCAGCTTTTCATTGGTAGACCAAGATGTATATGCATATGCATGTGCAGAACAACTTCATCTAAATATACATGTGTATGCATTTTTGAAATTTGCTTGTGTTTGTTTTAATGTGCAGAACAACTTGATCTGTAGTCTGAGTGCCCAACCGTTTTCTGGAACTACAAAGCTCTGAATATGCATAGAGCACCAGGTTAGGGGTAATTAGTGTAAGTGGGGTAGGCAGTAAGATTAGAGTTAACTGCCCACAATGTAAATGTAGATCCTCCCTTATATGCCCAGAAGTTGAAGTCTCTAGTTTAGAAATTTCACGCTTTAATCTTCTCATATGTCAGATACTCCTCAGTATTGCTCTAAGTATTGATCTTATTCTTGTTTAAACAATTCCATAGTCAAGAGTTTTTCTCTTTTACGTGATGCTTTTCAGTTTCTTGGGTGAAGCAATCCAAAATGTATGTGGTTCCTGACAAACCTTACCACATGTGTTTGTGATGTGCAGACAAGTACAACCAGGTGTATATGAACCAGTTGGTTAAAAGACTTCTGGTACAACACATCGGTGAAAAACAAATACATGGAGCCTTCAACAAATGTTGGGCTACACAAATGTATACAGAAACATGGTCAATCGCTTATTTTCAAAGACCGCCACCAGGGTGATAAAGAAATCAAGCATTGTTGTCAAGATAGGCCTACGCATTTTGCACAGAATACTGGTTAACAGTTTATGAGTGCTGCCTTCATTTATACATTTAACAATCGATGCATTTACATCTGTATGTCTTTACAGAAGCGTGTCAAGGAGGAGCGTGCGGGTGAGGGGAATCAACAGGCCCCACCCCCCAGAGAGGCAGACGAAGGTGTGTTAGAGCTGGACAAGCAGGTGGCCCCACCCATGGAGGCTGAGGGGCCTGAGGACAGAGATGAGGGGGTGGGGGCTGCAGATGGGCAGAGCAAGGTGAGTTTGGCTTTTGAATATGTAAATGTCAATGCAGAGACAACGTGTCCAGATTTATACAGTGAGGATACACATCTGATATACATGTACACATACATACATTATTTGCATAGAAATATATTTGTATATCAATTTATTCGTGTTCATAAAAAGGCGTACTGTCAAGTTATTCTTCCAAACAAAAATGTCCAATGGCATGGATGCAGCAGTGCTTCTGGTCATTTTCCTTTCAGAGTTTCTCTTTGTTTTTTCACTGTACAGTATTTCGTGTGACTAAAAAGTTTCAAATTCCATGAAAATGTTAAAGATTATCCTTGATTTGTGCACAAAAATTGTCAGTACAGACATACATGTACGTGAATATTTATATATAATTACCATGTACACTTGGTTCTTTCTTTCTTTGTATACAAAGGAGGGCCTTCATGGCTCGGTTATCTACATGTAGCCAAGCTGGTTGCTATGAGTTCAAGTCCAGGTAATGCTGGCTTCCTCCCCGGCCGTAAGTGGAAAGGTCTTCCAGCAACCTGTGGATGGTCGTGGGTTTCCCCTGGGCTGTGCCCAGTTGCCTCCCACTCTAATGCTGGCCGATATCATATAAGTGAAATATTCTTCAGTACAGCATAAAACACCAATCAAATAAATAAATAAATTGTATACAATGCTGTCATTTCACAATTCTCAGGAGAAGCAAGACATTGAGGAGGAACCCTTAGACCATGACCCATTCCAGGGTAAGGCATGCTCTGGTCCATTCATGACAGAAAACCATGCTTTTGTTTCTTTAATTAATTATGTGTATTAATTCCTTTATAAGATTGGCATTTTGTACTCAGCAGTATTTTATTTTTATGGTGAATACAACAGAAATGTCGGCATGCTGTGGGTGTGTTGATTCCACTCTGTAAGGCATTACCATGATGGTATCAACAAAATAATGCTGAAGAGAACTGTATAAAACCTAAAAGCAAGAAAATGTGACTGCAAATCTGATCTGTAACATGTTTGTCTCGTTAGTTAATTCGAGGGCCTCCATGGCCGAAGGGGCTAGCGCTACTGCAGCGTAATGACCCAGGAGCCTCTCATCAGTGCTGTCGCTGTGCTCATGCTGGCTTCCTCTCCAGGCATACGTGGGAAGGTTTGCCATCAACCTGCAGTTGGTCATGGGCTTCCCCCAGGCTCTGCCCAGTTTCCCTCCCCCATAACGCTGGGTGACGTCATATAAGTGAAACATTGTTAAATACGGTGTAAACACCAATGAAAATAAATAAATAAATAAACCAAAAGACACAATGTAATATTTCATTTGCCAAGCAGTTTGTGGAAACTGTCAGAACTTTTGGCCCGGTTTGTTAATTTGCAGGTCCACAGAATCATCGCCAGAGAGCTGTAGTGGCCGCCTTCAAACACGCCTGGGGGGCATACAAGAAATATGCCTGGGGCCATGACGAGTTTAAGCCAATCACCAAGAAGTACTCTGAGTGGTTCAACGTGGGTCTGACGCTGATAGATTCCCTGGACACCATGTACCTTATGGGGCTTAAAAAGGGTGAGAGGCACAACTAAGCTTGGCTACATGAGGCCATAGCACCGATGCAATCACCGTGAGTTCAAGTCCAGTTCTTGCTGTCTTCCTGTCCGATCATACGCAGGAAAGTCTGCCAGCAACATGCAGAGGGTTGTGGGTTTGGTTTCCCCCCAACATATTGCTGGCTGCCATTGTATAAGTGAGATGTTCTTGAGTACAGCATAAACCACCAATCATGTAAATAAATGAAGCCATAACCTTGTGAACCCTAGATACTGAAGCGTGATAATCTATGGCTATGTGCCCCACACTTGTAAATGTTCATTGCCTTTGTCTGAATTGACAGGAATACATCATAAGCTGCAAAAAGGCCTGTCCAGTACATGGATATATGTTATAGAAGCAAACCCAGTGCTAAGTTGAAGAACATACCTTACCCAAGTCCCAAGAACACCTAAGCCGTGTCTGAGAACATATCTAAGTTATGTTCGAGAATGTACCATGAACACACCTAAACCAATTCCAAGAACATATCTGAGCCAAATCCATGAAAGCATGTAAGCTAAGTCAGACAACATACCAAAACTATGTCTGAGAACATACTTAAGCTAAGTCCAAGAGCATACCAAAGCTGAGTCCAAGAGCATATCCAGGCTAAGTCCAAGACCATACCCAGGCTAACTCCAAGAGCATACCTAAGCTAAGTCCAAGAGCATACCCAAGCTAAGTCCAAGAGCATACCTAAGCTAACTCCAGGAGCATACCTAAACATCAGATAAATGCTCTGTATGGAGTGAGATTTATACTGGTGTAAGTTGATTTTTATTAAGTATACATTCAGGTGTGATTCTCTCCTCAATATGGTTGATATATTGCCACCATTCAGTTGAAGTATTCATTCATATGTGGCTGTCTCCACAGTAGGGCTGAAATCTTGCCACCATTTAGTTGAGGTATAATTATTCATTCAAATGTGACTGTTTCCATGGTATGGCTGAAATGTTGCCACCATTCAGTTGAGGTATAATTTTTTATTCAGATGTGGCACATTTCATGTATTAACCATTCATGTAGTCTCCTATCTATTTTATCTGTCAGCCAGTGGGCGTCCATTGTGGTTTTTTTACTTCAAAATGGTTGTTGTTTGCCCCATGCGCAATGCATGCTACTTTTGTGGCAAAGTATGGTTGTGGAGTTGATTGAGTGCATTGACGAAATGGGATATGTTTTCAAGGGCGATTTGGTCCCAAGCTGACTTGACTATTGTCCTGTTATCAGTTTGCCTACAAAACATCATCGTATGTTATCAGTTTGCCTACAAAACATCATCGTATGTTATCAGTTTGCCTACAAAACATCATCGTAAATGCAGGAATGAACAATAGACTACACAGCTTTGACCCAAATTACGCTTAGCGGGAAAAATTTCCAATTGTAAAGTGGGCAAGTTTGAAAACATGAAATGTAATAAAACAGTTACATTGGGCAAGGATTCATTTTGGAAATACGTTTGTACTGTGTCAGTGTTTTATTAACTTACATGTACTGATATGTATTAATTTTATTTTTGTTTTACGCGGTACTCAAGATTAGTTCACTTATAAGACGACCAGCATTATGGTTAGAGGAAACCCGGCAGAACCCACGGGGAAACCCATGACCATCCACAGGTAGACCTTCCCACGTATGGTTAGAGAGGAAGCCAGCATGAGGTGGATTTAAACTCACAGTGACTGCATTGTTGAGAGGCTCCTGAGTCATTACACTGCCTTAGTGCCTTAACCAGCTGAGCCACGGAGGTCCTGATAACAGACATAAAGTAAAGCTTAAACTATCTTATCACCAATGCAATAGTTGTGAGTTCGAGCTCAGCTCACGCTTCCTCTTTGGCGGTACGTGGGATGGTCCACCAGCAACCTGCAGATGGTCGTGGGTTAACCCTGGGCTCACCTTGTTTCCTCCCTCCTTAATGCTGGTCGCCCTCATATAAGAGGTATATTCTCAAGTACGTTGTAAAACATTAATCAAATAAATCAGTAAACGACCTCTATATCTGGGGTATATTTTGTGGACAGAGTTTAAGGAGGCTCGTGATTGGGTGGCTACGGAATTGACCTTTGACCAGAGCCGGGACGTGAACCTGTTTGAGATCACCATCCGTGTGCTGGGAGGTCTGCTCAGTGCCTACCATCTCTCCAAGGATGTTGTGTTCAAACAGAAGGCTGTGAGTAACCTGTCGAAATCTGACATAAGTCTTCCAGAAAATTGATTGAGAATTGATCATGTGTGACTATGTCACATTGCAGCTAACTTTTTTCAGTCACAGGTTCAGGGGTTTTTGTATTCAATTTCTTTTAAGGAACTCAATTTGAACAAATCTGAAAAATTTTTTCATCCCCAGTGTATCAGAAAGGCTCGAGAACTCTATTTGAAAAGGTCCTAGAAAGTCAGGGTATTTATCAAATATCATGCTGTATGAATTCAGAATTACCATAAATGACCTAAAATTTTGTCCAAAAAAAGTGCATTTTTTCAGGTAAATAAATCTCTTAAAAATTCAGCACCAAACTTTGTAGCTCCTCGTCTGACAGGTTGACCTTGGGGAACGGTTATTGCCCTGCTTTGGTTCAGGGACAGGTGTTCCTTACTCAGACGTCAACCTAAGGACCCACAAGGCGCACGCCCCCCGCTGGGGCCCCGACAGCAGCACATCAGAGATCACCACAATACAGCTGGAGTTCAGGGACCTCAGCTACGTGACAGGGGACAGACGCTATGTGGTGAGTGACAGTTTAGTCTACATGTCGCTTTGTACATATAAAATTAATGCCCAAATGGTATCACCACCACACAGCTATGTAGTCATGGTAGTGAGGCCATTCTGCAAAACTTCTTTGTTTGGCGTAACCTGGCCCTATCAGAAACAAAAAGAGAGTGGTTTGGTGTCGAATTTTTTTTCTAGGAAATTTAAGGAATTAACATTAGGAGAAAATCTAAGAAAAAAAGAATCTTTTGTCAAAATTTTAGTTAAAACCTTCAGAATAAAGACTTTCTGTCTGAGGGTTGGACAGGTTACACCCAATGGGTTTGAGAGTGGAAAGGAGTGTGACTCATGGTACACAAGGTACGAGTTCAATTCCAGTTTTGGACAGGGAATTCATGAATTCCCGAGTTCTCACGTTTTTGGCAGACTTTGGTGGCATCTAGTTGTCATTGGAGATGTGGAGCCATCTCACTAGCCTTATGCATCAGTTGAAGGCCACTTGTCATCCATCACAGTAAATTTTTGAGTCAGACATGGCAAAGTTTGTCAGTAATTTCCCAGTGGGATGTTGCTTTTATTCGTGGAGGCGCTCCAGTTTTCTGCTCATATACTGCTTACCATCGTTTATTACATGAAAAATTGTTCAGTGCGGCATTCAACAGCAGTTAAGGATTGAATAAAATAACAAATAAAATAAAATTTTCTAACCATCACCCAGTAATCGTGGGGTTTTTGTAGGCACTTTCTTTTTAGAAACTCAACTTGAACAGATGATTAAACTCAGTATTTTTGGTCACCAATTTATCGAAAACTCTTGTTTACAACTCAATTTTCCGATATTTCTGACTAGAAAAACCCCTGTAATTGTCCATTTTTGGAAACTATTCTTTTGTTTCTGTGTTTTCAGGAAACTGCTCACAAGGTTTCAGAACACGTCCACAGTCTGCCAAAGAAGGACGGGCTGGTGCCGATCTTCATCAACGCTCAGACTGGTCAGTTCCGCTCCACAGCCACCATTACACTGGGGGCCAGAGGTGACAGCTACTACGAGTACCTTCTCAAACAGTGGCTCCAGACGGGCAAAACCTTGACCATGTAAGTCAGTCAGTGTGGGAATACAAGAGGGTGTATGTATTTTGGGCAGGGGGATGGGTGAGGGGACAGCTGCTAGGAGTACCTGCTCAGACAGTGGCTCCAGACGGGCAAAACATTGACCATGTAAGTCAGTCAGTATGGGCATACAAGAGGGTGTTTGTATTTGGAGCAGGGGGATGGGTGAGGGGACAGCTGCTAGGAGTACCTTCTCAAACAGTGGCTCCAGATGGGCAAAACATTGACCATGTAAGTCAGTCAGTATGGGCATACAAGAGGGTGTTTGTATTTGGAGCAGGGGGATGGGTGAGGGGACAGCTGCTAGGAGTACCTGCTCAGACAGTGGCTCCAGACGGGCAAAACCTTGACCATGTAAGTCAGTCAGTATGGGCATACAAGAGGGTGTTTGTATTTGGAGCAGGGGGATGGGTGAGGGGACAGCTGCTAGGAGTACCTGCTCAGACAGTGGCTCCAGACGGGCAAAACCTTGACCATGTAAGTCAGTCAGTATGGGCATACAAGAGGGTGTTTGTATTTGGAGCAGGGGGATGGGTGAGGGGACAGCTGCTAGGAGTACCTGCTCAGACAGTGGCTCCAGACGGGCAAAACATTGACCATGTAAGTCAGTCAGTATGGGCATACAAGAGGGTGTTTGTATTTGGAGCAGGGGGATGGGTGAGGGGACAGCTGCTACGAGTACCTGCTCAGACAGTGGCTCCAGACGGGCAAAACCTTGACCATGTAAGTCAGTCAGTATGGGAATACCAGAAGGTGTATGTATTGGGGCAGGGGGATGGGTATGATGGGTGACGGGACAGCTACAACAAGTACCTGCTCAAACAGTGTCTCAACATTGGCAAAACATTGACCTTGTAAGTGGCAAAGAACGTTGGTCTGCATGCCAATACAGACAGGTTCGGGGTGGTGGGGAGGTGGATATGAACATGTACATGTATTGGAGGTGAGGCGAGCTGGTGCTAAATAGACCTTTCTGCCCTGTCAATTAATAACACACATTTGACCAATCATAGTCAATTATGTTGCCAGTAGGTCAACCAGATGTCCCTCCCACAGGTGTCTGTCTGATTCAACATCGTATAAGGAATATTGGTTTTTTCTAATCTTCAGTTATATGATTTAATACTTTTATTCGTCAAAATTCTTTTCATAGAATATTGTTAGGTTTATTCCACAGGTTTTTTTTCATATAATGTTAATATTTCTGCCCAGTTTCTGCTGGGGACCAGGGTGGCGCTTTGAGGATACTACCCAGGGGTGAAATTTGGCCAATTTTTTTCTATTTCACATTCTTATTCTCCATTCTCCTATCTTTTCTCTCATTTTAAAGATGAAAACCAAATTCGAATTGCAAATACCTAAAATTTGACAAAAAGTAAAACATGTTGGTAACCAAGGCAGTTGTGTTTTCTTAGTTCCCCCTGATTAGTCGGATTAGCTCACTGAAGGGAGGTTACCTTCTGTGGATAGACACACTCCTGCTATAAACTATGCCTGGCTGCTTGGACAGACTACCCTAGCACACTTATTAAATAAAACAACAGCCTTAATCACCCCAACCGGGGTGCCACTGGGGGAGCTGTTTATGAACACTTTTTAGCAGGGTTTGCTCAGAAATGTCAAGATGAAACACCAATTTACACTATGACAGAAGATAAGATTTAAAATTTAACATAAGTAGGTGCATATGTTCACATTTTAGTTGGAGGCAGAACAGTTTGTGATTAAAATTAATTGGCGAACTAATTAATGACCAATTTTATCACACATAATTTTCCTCCAGACATTTTGGTCTTCTTCTATCTTTCTATTCTTCAAACGGTTGTGTGGTGAAATACTTTTATTTCTCACTTTTTTCTTCAACATAAAGATATGAAACTTGTTACACATGTAGCTAAATACCTAAGCTAAAAACAGTCACACTGATTTTTTTTTTCTTTTTCAGTTTAAAATGTATTAGTAAAAGAACATCAAAGTTCCAAAATTTTAAAAAATTTTTGATAGTTTTAACTTCAAATGATTACTCAGAACAATCTAAGACGAATATTAAAAATCTGTTGGATGTTTTTGTAGTTTAAATAGTAAATTAGCCACTGGAGCCAGAAAAATCTGTAAATTTTGAAAATTGGGGAAAAAATAGCAATTTGAAAAACAGCTCTAATTTTTTTTCAAACTTTCTCTATATTTTGGATAACATTAAAGTTAAGTGGATTTTGAAAATGTCATTGAAGTGAGTAGCTATTTAGCTTTCACAATATATATATACAAATGGCCATATTTGATCAGTATTTTGAGCTACACAAGGCAAACTGAGGAATTTTTCCCACGAGGCGCTCTGTTATCCTTAAGTTGATAATGACAGGCGTACCGGAACTTCTTTCTTATTTAGGGCTGTCTTACATATGGAGTTTGTCGGGTGGCTGGGATAGAGCTATAGTGTCCGTCGGATGTTAAAAAACAACAACATTAATTCCAAGAAAAAAGGACAAAAGATGGTGTTCATATTACAGTTATAATTTAAACTTATTTCGGTGTATATAAGTTTGAAACCCCAAAATGTATTTCCTTCAAGAGTTACAAATATATTTTGTCTGAATCATAATTATTGTATTCAAGGGAAATCACTTGTGTGAACAAAATTTTCAAGGGAAAGAACTCTTGTATGTTAATCTTGACCTTCCACTTGTAGCATATTACCCTAAACAGTTATTTGAAGGATTTGTCTGATACATATGGCTTAGAAACACTTGACAATTGAACAGGAATTATAAAACTTCCTTGTTCTTATCTTCAGTGTATCAGTGAAAAATCAAGCCCTCATACTGGTTACAGGTTATTGGTACTTTGATCTTTTCGTACTTTTGATATGGCTGTATTATAGATTGATGTACAGTGTGTATAGGAAAGTAATTTGAGAATTGACTCTCTCATATAGTTGATTGTTACTTAACCCCTCACTTGTGAATTTTTCACTTTTACGATGGCAGACCGGTGTCAGTATTATGGTTGAGTGAAATCAGAATGTTCAGGGAAAAATCCTCCAAATGAGAGAATGAAACCTTTAACTCTGTCAAATTGTACAGTTTGCTCTTCCCAGAGGGCCCTCTATATAAACAATACTTGAACAGGTAACAACAATATATATACATCTACATTTGCATTTTTAAAACTTGAAAGCAGTTAAATATTGCTTTGTCACAGACGCGTACGTCCGTTGAAATCATAGAAATCTGGTACAGTTTACTGACTGAAATATTTTTTTCAAATATCACGACTGAAAACCAGTCTAAAGCTTAATTCATACTTGATTTCTTTATGTACAGGTTTAAAGACGACTATGTGGCAGCAGTTGAAGGCATCAAGAAACACCTGCTGAAAGACTCAGAGCCCAGTAAACTGACGTTTGTTGGAGAACTGCTCAGTGGCAGGACCTTCAGTCCCAAAATGGTGAGTAGAGAGAGGCAATGTACCAGTTGTAGCAGAGGTAAATACAGCTTGAAAGTTGCATAAGCATCACAAGATAAGCCACTGAAAAGTACACCTGAAAGTACTGTACTTTGTGTAAAGTTTAGCTTGTAAAAATGCACTTTCTGAAGCAAGTAAAGAACTTAAAATGATATTTTTTGTTGCCAGCACGTAAATTTTCTCTGATAAGAAGTTAATCAAGGTTCACAACAAACTCTTGAATGATCTCACAGTATGGATGAATTCGGGAGACTTTTGTTAACAGACGCTATTGCTCTGTGCCAGCCACCTGACAAACTCCTTGTCTAAGATAACCCTAAACATAAGAAAGAAGTTCAGGTATATCTGTCATTTCCAGCTTAAGGATACTAGAACCCCTCCTGTGTAGCCCAAAATATTGACCAAATATGGCCATATGTATATATGTTCAGAAAGCTAAACAACTGCTGACTTCAAGAAAAAAGAAACATTCAAAATTTATCTCACTTTAGTATTATTTAAAATAAAGAGAAAGTTTAGAGCAGGAGGCAATACACATTTACCAAAGGCGTGTCTGTTCACAGCAGGTAACCCCCAGTCAGTGAGCTAATTAACCCCCAGTCAGTGAGCTAATTAACCCCCAGTCAGTGAGCTGATCCCCCTTATCAGGGGAAACTAAGAAAACACAACTGCCTTGATGATGCAGACTGTGACTTTGAAAAAAAGAAACTAAACCTCGGGTGAAATACAATGCTATTATTTGAGCTTTTTAAAAGTTAAATGCATTCAAATATTCAAATGTTGGGTCATAGTTTCTTCTGTTGGTGTTTAGGAACTCTGACATAACAAGCCATTTTTCCCACTCGGAACAAAGCATTTATTGTTGGAAAATCACTTTTAAATTAAACATGAGTGAAAGATGACTTAAATAATTGCTTACACCAGTTGATGACAGCCTTCAGCCTTCAAATGGTTTGCACGGCTTTCTCCCACCATAAAACTGGTCGTTGTTGTATAAGTGACAAATTCGTGATATCCAAATGGTTTGCACACGGCTACCTCCCACCATAAAGCTGGTCGTTGTTGTATAAGTGACAAATTCGTGATATCCAAATGGTTTGCACGGCTACCTCCCACCATAAAGCTGGTCGTTGTTGTATAAGTGACAAATTCGTGATATCCAAATCCATAAATAATAGTTCCTCTGAAGAGATGCTGGTTCAAGTTAAATTATTCAGGCTCTAGCTACCTTGGACGGCCCACAGTTTCGCCCCACAAAAGCTCATTTTTACAGGCAAATGTCATCAAATATTACTTTTGGTCTTTGAAAGTCACATTTTTCCTGTAGGAAATCATCCTGGCTTCCAAACAAACCTCACGACTCCTTTATAAAAGCAGTAAAAATCTCAGTCGAGAAAAATGAGCTGCTTCATCATGGATGAAATTTTAGGTTATCTAGGGTATGTCAGAAAAATTTAGTGTCGCAGTAATGTCCCTTCTCTGTCGTGTGTGACACTCTCCCGTGGTATGTGGGAAGGTCTGTCAGCAACCTGGAGATGGTCGTGGGTTTCCCCCAGCCTCTGCTTGGTTTCCTCTCACCATCATGCTGGCCACCGTCGTATAAGTGAAATATTCTTGGGTACGGCGTAAAACACCAACCAAATACATGTAAATAAAGAAATAAATTGTGTGTGACAGGACCACTTGGTGTGTTACCTGGCGGGCACCCTGGCTTTAGGCAGTGTGAACGGCCTGGGGGATGACCACATGGGCATGGCCAAACAGCTGATGAGGACCTGTTACGAGATGTACCACAGGATGCCCACCAAGCTCAGCCCCGAGATTGTCTACTTCAACCTGGCAGAGGGTGCCGACAAAGAGGATCTTATCGTCAAGGTACGTGAAGCTGTTGGATCTTCAGACACATTTCCGAATGGAATATTGATGTTCATTGGCTAAGAAGGAATACAGCTGAAGCTACATGTATTGAGATTCCACGTCAGAGATTCTGTAATTTACCTTACCGGTTATATGCACATGTATTCAGCTTAAGATATACTTTGCAAACATTGGTAAAACCATTCTTTCAAAACGTTGTTGGGATTGGAACGGTGACCTGAGTTATGAAAATTGTTTGAAAAAGAGAAGCAGTTGAGATGTACTGTCACATGAACAAGAAAGAAAAAAGAACAAAATTTTGGGTGAAATACAGTATATGCATCCAGGATGGTTTTGCAGAAATTTCAGGAGCTAAAAGCAGTATTGACATTGCTTGTTAAATTCTTGAATGTTTATTGATTTTAAAATGTGTACGTGCAATTGACCTGAAATTGTCCCCAAATCATGCATTTTTATTGGTAAATAAAAGTAAATAAATATTACTTGTTCCAGTAAGGTATCATTCTCTCATCCAAACAAACCTCAAAACCCCTTTCCGAAGTTACAGTGAGTAACTTTGTAATGGGCAAGATGTTGGGTCATTTGCAGGACTTTTCTGGTGTTATTAAAAGCAGTGTGCAACTGAGCAAGTCACCAGCCATTTGCAGTACTGGTTAAATATAGTGATGTGCACAGCATACATGTAACTGTGTATAACTAACTATTACCTTTATCCGCCGTTGTATTTTTATCTCGTCACCCTCAGCCTGCTGACGCCCACAACCTTCTGCGGCCAGAGACGGTGGAGAGCCTGGTGTACCTGTATCGCCTCACAGGTAACGACATGTACCGGCAGTGGGGTTGGGAGATTTTCCAGGCCTTCGAGAAACACACCAAACTACAGGAGGGCTACTCCTCCATCAACAACGTGAAAAACCCCGAAAACCCTGTGTTCAGAGACAAACTGGAGAGTTTTTTCCTCGGGGAGACGCTCAAATATTTTTACCTGTTGTTCAGCGACGACAAAGACTTGTTACCTTTTGACAAGTACGTGTTCAACAGCGAAGCTCACCCGTTGCCTATTCACAATTCATGATGAATGCCTGGTAGATATTTCACATGGAGATGGTCACCTGCAGTACGAGCTAGACTGGAAAGCTTTCTTGCAGGCAGCAGAGTAGCGAGCCATTAGCTTGCCAGTGGTTTGTTTGTGGTGTATCTATGGAACAGGGAAAGAATGCAACAGTGGCCTGAACGCCGTATTGAATGGTGGACCGCAGCAATATGCTCATATACTCTCACCAGACGAAGGCTGAAAGGTTGCGGAAGGGTGAAAGCCTGCTGTCAGTGTGCTAGCAGTGAGCTAGTGGCCTGCCACTGAAATCACTGAGGCTGGTGGGAAATGCTGATGGTATATTTGTTTGGGCTGTGGATTTCAATCTCTGATAGCCTGTCCTGTATTAGGGGTGATGCAGGAGATGTGCACAGTACCCCAACCTTATCTTACCCATTGTGTTGGAAATCCAGACCCTTTTACAACGAGTTTGCTTTCATCTTGTGAGGGAGCGTTGATTCTTTAAGGATTTACCCTTGAAGCACCAGGCTGTACAGTTACAGTGAGGCACAACACATCACAACACATCACTCCAGAATACTACACAAACACTTGTAATTGGGCAGATTTTGGACATGGTTTTAAACATGACCAGTACATAATCACAACTTCTTGTAATAGCACTACTTAGGACTTTATTCAAGGCACAAGTTCTAGAACCACCGAAAAATGTCGTAATGATTTGAACATGCTATTTATTTATTTTATACGAAGAGTAAACAACATTTATCGATGAGAATTAAGTCCTGGTTAGACCATTCAAGGCCACATGGGAACCAACAGGTGTTTGAATGCTATTTTGTGCATGAGTTACTCCCCCTGTTGGAAGTAGCGATTACTCACCACACTTTGATAAGTTCATTTCTGCATTTCTGATTCTCTTTTTCCACTATTTCTTTTATTGTAATATCCTCACGTTTCACAGAATTTTTTATGGCTCACTGCATGTTTTTGGAAGACACACAGATCTAGGATATTTGTCATATCCAACCAAAGAAATGCTTTTCCTACATATATTTCTCATGGTCTGTTCGTAGCCTGAATCTAATCTACTTGATAACCCACAAAGCCTTACAAATTCAGGTACATGTACCTGTAATTTATGTCATTATGTCGATGGTTTATATTATGTGGCATAATTGTGACATCATAAATGTTCACTAGTGCAATAGGCCACTTAGGTGTAATAACTGTAAAAACATGGAATATTGATGTCTTGGTACATGCCTAAGCACATATCTATGCTTCGGTTACAACAATCACGTGTGTATAGTGCCATCATCTGAAATAATGCAGGTTTAAAGGGAAACACTTCATAGAGCACAAGTGCTCATGCTCCAACTGGTTTTACAACCTGCAGCAAAAGATAAGATAAGTAGTCATCTCTGTAAGGGAGACAATCTGATTATTATATTGTAATATGAAATGCCCCTCAGCAGCCACATTCGAATTCAGGTGAGGAGTACATGTGCATGTTAGGATTGTCTTTTGATACTATTGGACCTTCACATCTCGAGTAGGGCAGGATTATCAGCCGTCAGATTATCAACAGTATTGTGAGTTATTTAAATAATGACCGATTTTTGCTGTGTGGTCACAAATGACATTGTTCATGTTGTTAAAGATTAAGTAAGTTTTGAAGTAACAGAGGTTTTTCTGGCCAGTTTCTTTTTAGAAATTGAATTGAACATATCTTTAAACTGAACAAATCAGAAAAGTTTGTTTTTTATCACCACCAGTGTGTCCAAAAAAACTCAATTTATTTGGTGAAAACTCAATAAAAAATCTGTCTAAAACTCAATTTTCTGATATTGGGAAAGTGGTGTCTGGTAGAAACATCCCTCACTGGGCATCAACTTTTAATGGGCATTAAAACACCAACTACAGCAGTAGACAAAAGCAGGATTATCAGCAGTCAGAATGTCTACAGTATTTTTAGTTACGTAAAATAATGACAGATTTTTGGAGTGACCACAAGTGACATTTTTAAAGAAAGTAAATTTTCAAGTACATTATAATTTTTAAATTAAAAGATCATTTACTGCGATTTCTAACGTCTTGAGCATTTTTCGCCTCCTCGCAGGGTTTTAATTGAGACCTGGTTTTAAAGTCTTTGTTATTCTTCCCAGCTTTGCCCGGAAATACAGCTAACCAATCTCAGACTGCATGTGTCTTGCATGAGAACAATATTCTGTCTCAGATACTGACAAAAAAGTCTTTGTTATACCTATTTTATGAAGCTGTGAAGTACAACAACGCAGTCAATGATTTCTGTTCATATCAAATCATTAAGTGGAAAGAACATAAGCATTTGACTTTATTTAATTTAGTGAAAGATTTCAAACAATATGAAAGTGTCGAAGTAAATAATAAACAGATCACTTCTCAGTAAATGTGGTGCTATAGTTCGTTTGAAAAGGCAGGTAACTGTGTGTACAAGTATCTGACTCAAACACCGCACATTTGTGGTATCCACTGTCCTATGTTGGATAGTCGCTCTTTATAATATTTGCCAAGGATCGATGTTCTTGTGTAGTGTCATGTCGTTGATGCTCAACACAGGCGTATTAGTTACCATAACTTAACATTGTTAAGGACATGAGGCATCAGTATGTACAGCAAACCCACATCAGACATTGAAGATCATATGTGTTTGTGGTCTATGTGCTGCAAACCCTTAGTCATATCGGACGTTGAAGAACATACATGGTCAATAGAACACCTTTAGCCCAAATATATGTAGAGTATATTGTGTGGGTGCCGCATTTTCGGAGGTGGCTAGTACTACTGAATAGTCTGGCTGACATATGGAGGGATCTTTATATTTTAGTATTTTTACGAAAACGTGAATCTTCCAAAACTTCCGTAGACCAAAAAAAAAAAAAACATTTGTTGATAGGTTTATACCTCAACTTACTTGCCAGTGCAACAAAGCCAGTTTTGACTTCGAGAAAAAAATTGGAAATTTAAACCCTTAACGTAGGATGATTTGAACATTAGTAGTTTTAGTGTGAAGACTAGGCCATCCCACTTGGAACTTTTATATTTTACTCTAAAACTGAACTTCAGTGATCTTTTCAATTCTGAATGAATTTTGGGTGAAAAATTACTTTGTGGGGAACGAGTGGACTCTCCAGAATTTTTGAAGCGTGGCATAATCCTTATTTACTGAAATTCTGCCCCCTGGGTATCTCTCTTTGTAGACTGGCATCAAAATTCGCCTTTTTTATTTACCGGTAGCTTTATTGAAATTCAAGCCTATTTCACATAAATAAGTATGTATAATGCATTTTAATACAGTTTAAAAGGGGCTGCCCTAGATGTTCATCTACCTGTACATGGACATGACACTTTATCAAAGTTCAAGTATTTAATCGGCCTTTTCATTGAGAATTCTTCCTCCAATTGCTGAAAACACCGCGCACGTTTGAAACGTAACTGCTTTTTTCCATTCCAACTCTGATTTATTCATAAATTATCGGACTCTTATCTGCGTTTGATATGCACAGAAATCTGTGAAATTAATGAATATACATATAGAAACAGACTTGAGAAATTAGCATTTGAATTTTATGGATTTGATCACCACTGGGTGTATATGTTGCTGTTGCTGTGAAGTAGTAACCGTTTTCTGCATCTGTTACGTCGTCTTACGGACTGCTGTATTATGAGATCGTTGTTTGTTGTTCATCTTGTAACGATCTACTTCCAGTTGGCTGTTTTACAGTTATCTGTCGTAACGTATGTCTTCACTGTGTGTTGACACTGATGTCAGGGCAGGCGCAAATTACGAGTTAAACCCATAAGGCCTGAATTAAACTGTGAAATAAACATGCATGTTTTACGACAGTATTATTCTGTATTTTTAAACAACATATCAGCGTGTGCCATTGTTATAAAGACTCCGTGTTTTTAACCGAAGTTTGATTATTGTACATAAAACAAATATTCATTGGAATATGTATTTTCATGGCGAACTGTTAGTGTGTGGTTTTAAATATTGTCACAGACCGCGATTAAACGCAAACAATCGTGTTTGTTTCAATACTTTAATTTTATGACCAGATAGCCCAGGTTCTGTGTATTTGTTAGTTTTCTAAATGTGATGAAAATCTCGGACGTATTATTATAGTGTATGTGTAAGGCTAGCAGCAGTGTAGATGACATTCGAATCGAATCCCTGTGGATAGTGTCTTGTTAAAAATATCAGGAGCTTGTATGTTTTTATTCCTGAAATGACCAGGTTTGAGATATCAGTTTATACATGTACAATGGGTAGCCTTCTGGATCAAAGTAACTTGGGCGTGAGATGTATGGCCTGTTGTCCTTTGACCCGTTTTACGCAGAAGATGTAATCTTACTGCCATGGAGACGTATCTCAACAGTATATGCCAACATGATAGCTACGTTTGATATATGATGGCACACCACAATGACTCTCCCATTTACCTACATGTTAACGTTTGGCCTCACAGCACTGTCCCTAAACCTGCAAGCCCTAAACCCTCATGGCCTGATAGTCCCTGTTCCCTGAGAAAACTCCAGTCAAATTCCTGATAAGGCACGACCGATAAAATTTTTCGCAAATTTGACAAACGGCTGACAGGGTCAAGCCCACCATAGTTACAGATCAGTGAGCCCTGATTTATCACTACTTTTGCCTTGTGTGCATCCGCCAGAAATTTCCTAAAAAAAAACACAAATATATACCTGGAATGAAGCTTTGAAGCCTATAAAATTATACCACCCATCAAGCAGAAAAAATAAAAAAGGGTAGCACAGGGAAGCAAAATATCTCTAAAATAGAAAGGCTCTAGCTTCGTGACCCGGAAGCATTAAGTGTGGTGTGCCGCCATATACTTACACCCTGCATGTATGTGTAGAACGGCTCCATGTTTGTTTACTCCTGTTTTTGCGGTGACGTCACAGGCCCGCGTATCGATCCAAGAGGCCCTGCCATAGTCCTACACATGTAGGCCTATTATATGTATATAGAAAGACAAGGTCGGAAACAAAGTTTCACCGATTTTAGATATAAATCATGTCTACCCTAATTTGACTGTCATCTGTACTTCCTGATATCCTGCGAGTCTCACGCCGCCAATAGTTTGTGGGAAATATCCACAATGTGGGCATAATCAATCAAAAAGTTAGCACGTCGATCAGGGCTTGATCTGGACAGCGCCATTGTTTTTTGACTGTTCCATTCTCATAATATCACCCATGTATCTCACTTCGCCCAGCACCAGCCAACAGTGAAAAAGTTACGGCATTTATATGATTAATCTCTTACAACAGAAAGCAATACACCTAGCCACGAAAGGTCACAGTGTCTGCTTCATTGGCCAGGCAGGAACTGGGAAGACGTTTGCTGTAAAGATGACAGCAGAAAGACTGAAAATTATTATGGGATGGAACAGTCAGAAAATAATGGTGCTGTGTCCAGATCAAGCAATAATCGACGTGCTGACGTTTTGATGGATTGCATCCACATTGTGAATATTTCCCACAAACTTCGGGCGGGACGACACGCACGTGACGCCAGGAAGTACAGACGGGTTTAAAATTACTGTGGAAATGATTTATATCTAAAATCGGTGAAACTTCGTTTCTGCCCTTGTCTTTCTATATAAATATAGTAGGCCTACAGGTGTTGGACTATGACCGGCCCTGTTGGATCGACACGAGGGCCTGCGGGTGTGTTTTGTTGAGCGGTCTGAAAATCTACTGCTCATGCTTTGGACAGTTCAGCTCGGACCCGATTCCCCATTACTGCTGTATCATTCATTGTGTAGTAGCCTGGGGTTTATACTACCTGATTCAATGGTATTTAAAAGCTGCTTAAGTAAAGCAATACTCACAGCTCTTGATTTGTATCTTGGCAGTATTTAAGCCTAGTCACATAATAAGAATGTGTTTATGTATTTTTAGTTGTATTGGTTTTGGTGGCTGTGGTATAACTTCATCTACTGGGTGGGGATTACTTGGGTTGTGTCCAGCTTGCACCTTGTAGTCCAAAATCATGCAGCGTGGAATAATTACAATTAAGGTTAATTTTGTGTACAAATAATGAAGCCTTTGTATACTTTCCAGTGCATTAATATAACATAGTGGTAAGGACGCTTAGATTTCGGGAGTATTACGGTAGCTGTCCTTGGCCTTGACCTTCTGCGAAGCAGAACGATCCGTGTAATAAATTTTATGTGATTGCGTATAGACATAATATATTTACCGACTGCCTGTTACAGTAGTTTATGTGTATTATGCCATATGAACAGTGTGTAATCTGGTCCGGTGGGAAGTCAGAGTGGGGAGGTTTGGCTATAGTTTCATTTGCAATGATTGGTCAAAAGGGTGATTGACAGATCTGAGTAGGTTTAGAAAACGCGTGCATTTTGAGTGCCTGTGTAATGGTGACCATTTTGTGATTGATTAAATTCATAATATATTTGCTTTCTATTTTAATGAGTGGCATGTATTGTACCCAATGAAGTATATAAACTAGTTGTAGAAAATTATGTAAATAATTGAAGAAAAATAGACCACTCTTGAATGTTCTTGGTAAAACATGATTTTGTACGTCAGGTTGTAGGTTTTGAACGAAAAATTATGGATTTTTAAAATCGTTTTGACGCCAGCATGGCAAATATTTTTGACCTCAAAAGTTTCATAGTTTTTATTATATTCTTAACGAACCTGTGTGTACTGTCCAGCCCGGTCTGCACGATCTCATGGGCAGCTGAATTAGTTCCTTACATTCTTCGCTGTTTGGCTGTAGACAGAGCCTACCCTCATTTGGTCCGATGCAGTGTGAGGAAAATCCTCATGAACCCAGTAGATAAAGTTAGGAAAACCTCGTTATTAATATGATTCCGAAGACTCGGACCAGTGTACGTATTGAACTTAACTGTAAATCAAAATTGGGCCTGTCATTTTTTGATTATCAGTAAGGATCGCCCAAGTTTTTGTCTGTACGTGGTTGTAACAATTACAGTGTAAAAGATAATGCAGCCCTCTGTAGTACACCAGTCAATCCACTTTAATCGAATATCTTTTCACATCTGACTGTTTTTGAGCTATAAACATGAACTCATTGTAACCATTGTCACAGCTCAGTCTTTATTTGCCTTAGCTGAAGTTACCTTGAGACCGAATATTCGTTAAGTAGAAAACTTCTGGAAATATTGGTTAGAAATTTTTAGTGTCTACACGGTATTCACAAGAAAAACTTAAGTAACGTGCAAGGTATATTGCGGTATTCACTGACTTGGCAGTTTGGTTCTTAAGCTGTCAATCATTATAATTCCTTGAGTGCAATCTTTCAAGACTTTTAATGACGTTGTTCAAAGTGATTTTAAGTTCTCATTAATGCAAGCTGTTGTATATAAATGTGTATTTCTGTTTGAATGAAGTAAGCCACGATGTTTAGAGGTTTTCGCCCACTTTTGTCAGTGCACAACTTGTATATGTTGGTCTTAAATGACTGGTCTTAAGATTGACGTATTGGGCATTTTCTTTGTCAGATGCGGCAAATTCTACTAAGTCATTGCTCACATTTGAAACAGAATTTTAGGCCTCAGAAATTATAAATTTGACCGACTAATAGATGCTACTTAAAGATAAATATGTCAACATTTCAAGTTGCAGAACCTAAGAATTGTGACAATATTGATTTTGACAGCAGTTAGAAATTACTTTCTGGAATTGGCCGCTAGCCTACTTATAAGCAAGATAAAGCGAAATGGTGTCTTCTGGCCCATTGTATTTGTTATACGACTTACACTATCGCCTACTGCAGGAATTGACTGAAATATCACCTAATGCTGAAAAGTCATACTAGCGAGACGCAATAATCGGCTGTTATTTTGACATTTTTGCAGAACGCTCCTATAAAAAGCGGCCATCGGGCATCGTATGGCGTGTTTCTTTAACTTTACCTTTATATCCGACATTTGCCAGTTCAGTTTAAGTGTTGTGATGAATCACTTGTGAATTGTTACAACCTAAAATACGGTCTGAAATGATTTCAGAAGAAATTGTCGGTTAGGACCGAGAATCGAAATTAGATAGATTTAATTTGGGGAATCGGGGTTTGTTTGGCTTCAAACCAAAGTTCATCCAGGTGGATTATGGTGTAAAATATATTTTAGGTGGAATACAGTGTTATATTTATCCAGATTCCACGTTCAACTACTGATCTGAATGAAAAAAAAAAATCAACGAAAGTGAATTTGCCACAGACTTTTCATGCGAGAGGTCAAGAGGTTTACTGTCTCAGTCACGTGACTTTTGATATTGCAAATTGTCCTCTGGTGCCACTTTCTCAAAACGCCGAAAGTCAGATTTATCGCCACATTTGTCGTAACGGACGTTTTCTAGGCTAACAGGACAAACAAAGGCGACGTGTATGGTTTACGAGGAAAGTTACGAAGACGGATTTACGCAGTCTTATGAAAGTGAGTCCAGTTTTATACGTTTGTTGCTTTCCTTAAGTGCTCACCCAAAGCGCACAATACTGGGAGCAATAGTAATTTTGATGACCTTTCATATTAATTTGGTATGTAAATAAATTTTAATGTTTCACATTTAATTGTACACATACACATTCTTCAGCTTTTAGAGATAGTTATGGTAATAGTTTAGATATTTACAGAAACGTATGAAATGTGAGATGTAATGTCGGATATGGATACATTTACATATATATATATATATATATTTAATTGCGTATATTATATGCAATAAAACAAAACCTATGTTCGAACTGTGACCTTTATTTTTCCATATTACCGGAAGACTTCTGCATTTTGTCATGCAAAATGAAAATTTTCAATAGGTCAGTACACTCTTATACCGTTGACGTACCAAAACATTTCATTCGCATTGAATACGCTTGTGGACACACCAAATTCGGTTACAAACGCACATCGATGCATCGATCTCAATCCACCTACGTATGTGGAGAAATTCCATTCCGTTCTAGTTGGTTCGCTTGTGCAGTGTGTCAACGGGAATACCGTTCCACGCCGCTGAACTCTGTCCGATTATGGCTGCGCATGCGTGCAATACAAATGACTTCCTGGAAGTAGTTAGTACAAAATGGCTGATATGAACAATCCTACTTGCAGAATTGACAACTATTTTTGGGCATTGTGCAAAAGAGAACCGGCGAAACAGGATCCAAAGGTTTCGCAGCTGGGCCTGGATGGTCTCATCGGCTCAAGAGTCGATCACCGCTCGCGTTTCGCAGGAAAGGGAGTTCCCGAGATGTACGTAATTAGAAGGGAATTCCCGCCCAACAACTCTTTCGGAACCACATAGAGGCGAATCCGTTGTGTCCACGTCAATCCGCATCTATGCGCGTCGCCTTTCAGTGTGTCAGTGGGAAATCTATTCCGAATGAATGCGAATCGATGCGAATTAAATGAAATATTTGGTATTTGGTGTGTCAACGGCATTAAATGATGGAGCTCATAGTGACGTTACATCACATTTGCGGGAATTTATATAATTTTAGGCTAAGCTAAATCATTTAAGAGACGGCTGTTCCTCATCCCCAGGCTGCCACACCAATTACCCTCAATCCTTTGCAAAGAAAACCGTCGTAGGTTCGAATTCGGGAATAGGCATACACGTATATATCCAACATGCGATGGTTTCCTTCCAGTAAGTAGTAACGTGCTTGTCTATTGTCGGACGATGAAACACAGTCTCATTTCTGCTTGACAGGGATTTATTCTAATTTGTCATGACAGTGCTTACGCTGTGGCTTTAGCAACCACCATGATCGACCACTCTCTAAAAAATTACCGAGTACCGTAGGTACACAAACTGCATAAGAATTGAACGTCTACACTTTTGTGTACTAGAGGCACACAACTACGTGCATCCGTTTATCACAAGTACACTTTTTTTTCATGCGCACAATTTGAATACTTCGAGTATACAAAAGATTTAGATGTTCAATTTTGTTGCAGTTTGTCTACTGGACTTAGTACACAGTCGTTTGTAGAGAGCATGTATATAATTAGAATTAAATTAAATAAGAAAGAAATCGCGTGGATAAAATTAGATCATTTGTCTGATTCTGACAAGTGTCGCTGAAGACAACGATAAACACAAACAGGACAGAAATATCATATCTTGTTGCTCATGTATGTTGAAATATAAACTGCTCTCCACCTTACAACAGCAGTCCCGCAGAAATACACTTGCGATTTAAGAGACCTGTAGTTCTCGTTCATTTATGCTGGGAGCTGCTGATCTCTCCTTAAGCATTAAAAAAATAAAGTGCCTCGTAACTTCTTTAATGATTTATCCGACTGAATCAGATTAAAAACCATGAACTGTAGGATGCCTTCTGAAGAACCTCCCCTTCAAGGTTTTAACCCAATGTCAGTAAACTTTTACTTTCATGGATAATATTTCTCTTGACAACTGTCTCTTGGACAAAAGACCATTTACCAGCGTACACTTTCTCTGATGTGCCAATACCTCTGGTGACAATTAAGTCAAGAGGCCAATATTTTCATAGAGCGTTAACAAACTTCGTATAGAAGTTGAATTCCCAAGAATCTCCGTGTAAAAGTTCGGTAAAGACTTTAGCTTAAAACTAGAAACCTTAATAGTTCTCGTCGATTCTTGAACGAGTAATTTGAAAAAAATCAGATAAATTGTTTTTTAATAAAGTTTGTCAAACCTCCCTTTCAGCGACATAATTCAGCCTCACATGCTATGTGCTGCCTGTCGGAGACATGTACAAAATTTACGCTAAGTGATTGAATTGTCTTTAAATTTGAATTGAATTCAACCATTCCATCTATATAGTGGCTTTTCATTCTATATATTGCTATGTCTTAGTTTACCTTAATTGTGTTTCGTTTCTTACTGTCTTCTTATTTTACCCATCTCATTATTGCTTACTTTCCGAGATGGCTATTTCTTTGTCATTTCACACCCTCAACTCCTGTACAACTCGATTTGCTTCTCGCAGATAATTTAAGCAAGGTGATAATTGCATTTTAATTCATTTAAGCGAAAAAGGCTTTTTATTTTGCCCATATGAACAAGAAATCTAGTGAAAGTGCAAAGCTACGGCGCTAAATCTAGCGCTGTTTTCCGAGTGAAATAAAAAAAGGACTTTGTATAAAGCTGACGTTTAGAAAATAATTCACGCCACCCTCCCCTCCACCAACTCTCGTCAAAGCCGTTCACTTTTTTTTCTGTGAACTTGTAGATGTACGTTTGGAGTGAAATCATATATTTTTGTGGAAATGCTCAGGAATGTGCAGGGATAAACATTTTATTTTTTCAATACATTTCTAGTTGCTTTTTTATTCAGTTAATTGGAGAAAGTTTTACTCCAAAAATGTTAGGAGATGTTGTTATTCACCTTAACCGATCAATCAAATGTGGGAGAGAATAATCTGGTACGGGACGCAGTCGGCATTTTGCAAGTATGGCACTTGTTACTTGCCCTTATATTTTAGTGAACTCTAATTAATATAACAATAAGAACCAGAAATCTAAAAAAAGAAAAAGAAAACAGCACAATAAATGTGACGGGAAGATTTCAACTGCTACCAATTTAAATTTAATTAGTTTAGTTAGTTATAAATTAGTGTCTGCAAGTCAAATTAACGTTTATGATTTTCCTTTTGAGGTGGTTAAATGCGGTCTGTTTCAGAGAAAATGTGTTTCTAAATGGTGTCATAGTTTTTCAACAACTGCTGGTCATGTGACTCAAAGTACCAGCCAATAGAAATCATGCAAAGAAGAAAGCGCGCAATTTTCTATTTATCCTCATCTGAGTTGTATTGAGGGGCCAGCCATGTTGATGTTAAAGACGGGGCTGAAATAATAAGGCCGCTCCCCTCCCCACCCCCATCCCCATGCCCCCCAAAAGATGGATACATTTAAAAAAGGCCCTCATGGTTCGATGCTATTTTTGTCGTTGTGGTTCCCAAACGCAAATCATTGACGTTTCCTGAAAGGTTACAGTCATTTGTCCTAGAAATCAAGGCGTTAGCTATTGAATACTCACACCCTTGTTTCTACTGTTCGATATCTCATTAGACAAAAAAAAATCATTTAAAGAAGATTTTATAAAGATATACTAATGCTTGAAGTAAGATTACTACTTTTTCAAGTATTAAATACATTTTATGTCTTGAACGTGAAAGTAAGATTTTTGAACATTAAAGCGTTCCTACTTGAATCTCGTAATTTCATATGCAGTAGAGAATAGGTTTAGAAATATTAACTGGAATGTTTGACTTGTCATGTAGACCTGTCTTTGATTCATCTAATCCGGGATTGTAAGCCAGTTAGCGTCAGAAAGGCAGCAAACCCGTACAGTTTGATGCAATCTGCGTGCGGCATATTCGAAGGTCAAACGTGAAGCTTTATTGCCATGAATTATCTCAGATATTATTCTGACTTTGCTCTCGGTGGGTCATTACACTAGATATTAGTTACAGTTAGCTGGGCCGTGTTCATGAACAACGAATACGACTTTAAATGGTAATTCGTATTGTCAGAAACTCCAGACGCATTTATGATACCACTCTACCGTTGTGGGTCTTTATTGCGTTTTCAATTGTCCGTGATTATAACAGCATTCGGTACCATGTAGCCATAAATTCAACTCACTCTTGCATTCACGTGTCACTTTGCAACGCCGTGGATATCCGGCTGTGGACCCACCGCGATTTCAAAGCTATAACCAGGAACGTGGAAGATACTATTACCTTATGATTTCACAGCGATTAGCCAGCCACATTTCACCTCCCGGATTATTTGCTGCGGTCCTGTCACTTACAGGTCCCATGTCAACTTCCGGTTGCGGCCTGTAATTCCGTGTTACATTGTATCAGATAACAAGGGTTTGGCCTGCCGTCTTGGCCTAGGATCATGTAACAAAGACTCAAAGAAAACAACAACAAAAAGGGTTAACAATCCCTGCGTGAAATTATTCAAATATAGTGGAATGATCCGACCAAGTTCGCCAAAGAATTTACGGTGTTGGATTTCTAATTATTTTATTTTATTTGTAAAACAATAGGAGAGTTTCGAGTTCGATCTCTTTTATCGCT
Organism: Acanthopleura granulata; assembly: GCA_016165875.1. Classification (NCBI taxonomy): domain Eukaryota; kingdom Metazoa; phylum Mollusca; class Polyplacophora; order Chitonida; family Chitonidae; genus Acanthopleura; species Acanthopleura granulata. Next base: position 3,838,468 of record JABBOT010000082.1, read on the forward strand.
AAAGGCAAGAAAAGCCCTACTGTATCATATGACCTGTCAAAAATGTTAGGCAGCTATTTTTGATTACATTTATTATAACATGGGCGTCTAAGAAAAGTTTTTAAAAAAGGTTATTTACACTACACGTACGATAGGGAAAATTAAGGAGCTGTAAGTTTTTTAATTTAAGACGCTCCTGATAGAAGGAGAGGTCGTTTGTGTCGCCCTAACATGGCGAGACAGGTGATCGGTAAATTAAAATCAACAAAATTGACTGACATTTTTGACAAGTCACATGACACAGTTGAACTCTTTTACCTTCTGCGACAAAAGAAGTCGAACTCGAAACTCCCCTATTGTGTTCATCATAGTTGTTCAAAACCTCTCGGATGGTTTAGTCCACGGATGTGTTACTGCATACATGGGATTTAATAAAGCAAATACTAGTGGTTGCAAAGTCCAGATGTAAAGTGCCTGTCCATTTATAGCCTAGAAGTTGTCCTAAATTGACAACCAGTAAGGTTTTAGGGATAAACTCTGTTTCTTTGATCGAGTAAAAGTACTGGCCCATTTTCACCACAACAAGCTGATGTGATGGTACGGAAATGAACCTGCTTTGCATGGATTATAAAACATTTACTGATTTTAAGATTCTAATGTTTTTCAAATATTTAAGGTTTTATTAGTGCCGTACCCGGTTTTGACGTCATAAATGCCAAATTTAGAAAGTATACTTCCTAGGGTCTTGAGGATTTAGCCCAGCTAGAGTGAATCCGATCGCTTAAAGCGGAGTTTGTCGAGAATCGAGAATTGATGAACAGACATGCATACATACAGATATTCCCTCCCTAAAATGAAACACCAACATTGGTTATTACTGACTTAGATCGCTTTTTTCCCTTCCTTAGACAGGTTTTTAAAATATCAAAATGTTTCAAATGTGTTATTTTCCATATTCCCAAGGCATCAGATCATTTATACCATCAAAGAAAATGGTCTTACAATAAATTTTTTAGGATCCCTTGATATCAAATTGTAATTTCTGGAAGACATTGGCTCGAAGAGTAGCGTTCAGTAGGGGATAGATTATACTTAATATACTCTATGTAGGAGTATGGAAAACCATGGCTTATTACTTCAGTTCAAAGAATCCCCAATGTTCTGACATGGCGGTACCGAACTGGCGACTCTCACGGGAACGAGGCCCCCTGTAACTAGAAGGCATGCACGTACAGTTCTTCCGCCGTGGAAGTTATGGCTCTGAACTTAGCGCGGGCGTAGATAGCTACGCGAAAAGTTACCAGAGGATCTGTCAGATTCATGGGCCATTTTACACACAATTACATGCAGGTAATAAGGAGTGTCACATGTACAAACACACGTTAAAACTTTCAAATATCACTAGGAAAAATGAAAGAAAAAGAGGTTCCGAACCTGAGGATACTTTTGACGGACAATGCCATTCGGCTTTGATGACCTAAATGTACTGTTATCGTATTATTTCAAATTCTCAAGGGAACTAGTTTTTTCATATACAGTGTTGACACTGTAAATTTCCAAAGCGTTGTTTTAAAATTTGTTTTCAGTGGACCATAGAGGCAAAAAGGGAACGAATTGGGCAACACCAAGTAAAGCGTTTCTGTAATGACGAAGTGGTAACTCGTGATATAATACAAACTGTAAAATGCGGGATGGTAAAGACCAGAGAGCTACAGATACTTGTACGCCAGTCCAGTCCGGTTCATGAACAGTCAGTCAGATTTCAACGATCGCAATTCCCACAAATCCGTCCTCAAAGTGAGGTATACTTATTGATTCATTCAGTTATTCATTGATTTGATTGGTGTTTTACGCCGTTTTCAAGACTATTTCACTTGTGCGACGGCGGCCAGGATTGTGGTGGGAAGAAACTGGACAGAGCCCACGGGGTCTGCCCTGTTTGCTGGAAGATCCCCAGGCGTATGTGGCCGGAAAGGAAGTCAGCCAGCACTGGATATGAACTCATAGGGATCGCATTGGTGAGAGGCTCATGGATCGTTAAACTGCGCCAGCGCTCTATTCCTGTCGGTCAAGAATGCCCTGCTTTTGATCTCACATCAGCTAGAACTTGACACAGACTCTCTTGCCCATATTTCCTATTGCTAGCCAAAAGATATTCCTACAAACAGAACATGACAGAAGTTGGTCTAAATTTGTAGGTCAGATCACCATCATCCAAGTCATGATCACATGGCACATAGCGGTTTCTCTTGGAGAGGTTTTCGAATTGCGTGTATACCACAGTTAACGTGCATCCAAGCTAGCGCCAGCCCAGACTGTCTTTCCTGTTTTTCATAAGATGTACTACGTGCTACAGTACACATACGATCTTGCGATGCAAGGAAACATTGCCATTTAGCGAATTTACTCTTGTATGGAAGCCGAATGCGCAGTTTAAGGATCCATGAGCCTCTCACCAATGCGATCCCTGTGAGTTCATATCCAGTGCTGGCTGGCTTCCTTTACGGCCACATACGCGTGGGGATCTGCCAGCAAACAGGACAGACTTCCTTGGCTCTGTCCAGTTTCATGCTACATGTCGACATCACTTCCATGTGTTTGAATGGCGCTTGTATATATATCCTGCAGGGTGTAACGAGTCTTGAACGCTCTAAATTCTCCCGCCAGGTCGGAAATAATTGAATATAGGTGTCCATGTCATCAGCTTAACCCAACTGAGCTGGCCTCAGCAACATTTGGAATGCAGTCAAGTTTTCCCTGTCGACAGTTTGTAAACGCAGAGGAAATTTATAAGTACCATTGTTTGACGTTTTGTGACTGGAGATATGGACTAAGTCCAACCGTAACGAGGGAATTCCCTAATAGGGGGTTGTAACACGCATGCGTTATTAAGGCACCGATGTTTTAAGAAGAGGTCCGTAAGTACATGCCTACATAGCTATTTGGGCACATGCCTTGATACTTTTGTACGCCCAAAGCGTTTAATAAGCGATTAAACTTCAAAGGAGCGTGTTTAATAAATTTACACATAAATTTAAGTATTAAACATAAGTGCCTAAAACATTTATACACTATAACGTTATCGTCTCCAAGTGTTTAATATCTGATGAATAAAAGTGTTTATAAGTTGAACATCAAAATGTACAGTGTACCGATATTGCACATATGTAGCATGCTACTATTATTTACCTTTTATGTACTTGTATACTGTTTTTACCGCTTTTATAGGCCAACACTCTCTAAACCACGACTGTGTACCACAAACTGTGACAAAATTGAACATCTACACCTTTGTGTACTAGAAATACGCAACCGTGAGTACTACCAGTATAAAAGGTACATAATTTGTATAACGCTGGTGCAAAAAAGTTTCAGCTGTTTAAGTTTATTATAGTTTGTGTACCCACGATACGGGTTTAAATTATTATATTTGCTAGGGAAGGACCGCATAATTTTGCATGTACTGCACATTGCCATATGTACTTTAGCGCCGATCGATTTACCAGCTGTCCGTAACACCTCTGGGGTTCGATTTAAATCCCTGTGGCGGTTTGGTAAGCACAGTGATGCAAGACGACTAGGAATGCATTGCTCACACGCCATTACTTTGAGCTTGCTCGTCCGTGGACTTTCCTCTTAACCCCGGGCAAAAATGCTAAAACACAGGTAAAGTCTTTAAGAAGGGCGATTTAAGCTTGTCACTTTGCCTCCATCACTAGACACGTGATGAAACAGTGTCATGCGTTATACTGGCAAAACAATTAAAAAAAATTTATTGTTCTCTGGATACGGTAGCGGTAGGCGATTCCTTCTTGAGGTGGCAACTTTTTCTGAAGCTGGGGAAAGTATTCGCCGAAATCTTGTAAAATAGAATCATACTGTACAAAGTTTTTATTGTCGCCTTATTTGACACTATTGGGAAACTCCTAAAACACCTTCTTGCCTTTAAGAAAGTGGCCCAAAGCCGTGTGCTCTTTTGTTCTTTCTTGGATTACGTCAGATTTCTAGGTGCATGTGTGCTCAGAAAGCACTTAGGTAGTACACAAACACAACAGCGTCATGGCAGAAAATGACGTGATTCTCTAGGATTTGGACCCTTTCTTGTAGCCCGCCATTGTCTCCCATTATGCGTGGGTGCTGCGTTTGCCCAGCCTCCAAATATACATTGATAAGAGTTAGTTTAGGCCTTTTCCTTTCGTCCCTTTTCGTAACACTAATTTCTCTTAATGGTCCAGTAATGGTTGATGATTACATTGATCGTTTTTGATGATTCGCAACATGCTATGGTCAATGAATAATAATCAACTGAGACATAACTTCATAGTCGGAAACTTTTTTTTTTTTTTGGAAAATGCGTGGGAGGGACAAACCACGAGGGTTTCAATAGCACTGCGGAATTGATCAGAGTTATAAATAACGAGTACAATTTGTATTGGCTTCCTTCTTGCCATTGCTGGCGTGGAAACTATTCCCTCCAAGCTAATTTAGTCCGCGCGATGTGTAAACCGTCCGCCCTTTCTTCCGTCAGAAAACAGGAATTGTTTCATTTCATCGTCGAGTGACAAAAAAACGCTGGTGTTTTCGATGGAATCGATGTTGACTGATTTTTTATGACCGTGTCAGTAGCGCTAAGCGATAAAGGACTTCTTTCTGTCCGCATAAATACGTGTTCCATAAAATAGTCCGCTCAGAGAAACTCCGGAAACACTCGGAATCGACCGAGCGATGCCGATTGTGGTTCCATTTGATGACAATTTGAAGTAGTGGGGAAGACTGTATTTAAAGTGGTGCGCTCCAGGAACCACAAACTGTACCCTCGACCGCCCTATAGCCGGTCATTCGTGCTAGACCAGGAAAACAAGGGAGTCGGCGAACGATTCGGAGAACTATAAAGGGCTCTGGGCCAAGCAAATCAATAATTTAGGAGGAAACAGCGAAAGCCTTCTTACGGTGCTGACTTAATGACGAGCTGGTGGCGGTATAACTGACTGATCCGAGACCGTCGTGTGAGCATCGGTCGTTAATCCCCGCCTCACACACTTTCCTGTCGCGACGGGACAGCCAGACTGTATCACCCCGATATCCTTGTATAACCTTCATCCCCTTCCCTCCCCCAACAGCACGAGGACTGCTGGCCTTCACTGAAACGCGTGCTTGTGACAGTTACTGAGAACGACTTTCAATAACAGGTAAGATAAATTTCAAAATATATGTATTTTCAGTAAAGGTATTTGAAAATGTTTTCCAGGTGAAAAGGAAATGATGTTTTAGATACCCTGTGAGCTCCACGAATAGCTCTACTCGTTCTTTGTATTCTCAAAGTTTTAACGCCCGTAAAGAAAAGACACTGCGTACGTGTTTGTGGCATTTATTCATTTAACGCGAGAGATGTGAAAATCGCCATTCTAAAGAATATTTTACATATGTGTTTTCGGTACCGGTATCTGAAAATATTTTCCATGGTGAAAATGTATTGTTGTTTTACATTCTCTGCGAGCCGCACGCGTAACTATACTCGTTCCTTATACTTTCAAAGTTTTAACGTCGTGCCCGTAGCATATATTCACTTAATTCGAGAGATGTGGAAATCGCCATTCTAAAGAATGTTTCCACACTGTTTATAGCACAGCGGTCAGCTGTGCATGGATGGCGGCCGCAATTCCTGAGTAAAACCACCGCACTTCCTCCTGTACCTGACATTTTCCCTTATTTCAAACCGCATGCAGCCAAACTGGCGTTTGTATGTGATGAGTTGACAGTATATGTGTATACGTTTTTGGTGGCTTTTCTATAATAGCAACGAAACTTCGAGAGCTACTAGACAAACCTCCTTGCAGGACTCAGAACGCAGTTGACAACGTTCAGTTCACTCTCACAGTACACCTTCGTTTTCAACAAACGATGTCTTTTGTGAGCTTTGGATCACAAGCAGAATTGTATATTTTGCACCTTTAACCATCCCTAAAATGGAGTTATGCAAGTTCTCAAACAAAAGCGTGTTGTCTAAAATCTGACAGTCCAATGCGTTGAATAATAGTGCTGTTGGTTTAAATAAGTTTGCTCTGGGAAGTTTTCGGGCACTGCGCAGAGGTAGGAAAGCCACCTTCCGGATAAACTATTAATCCTTTAGATATACGGAAAAGCATTCCGTCGTCCTTCAAATAAGGGGTTTTTTTTAGGGTAAATTTGTATATTTATCCAAACCTCAAATCTTTTCAATGTTCAAATACATGTACATGTACATATATTTGCACATGCGCATCGACAGCTCTCTGTACAGGCAAAACGTGTTTTATTTGTATTTTATTTTATTTTTTTATTTTTTTTACATTTAATCTGGCCTATATTAAATCACCTTCTATCTATCTATTTTTTACTTCTACCCTAACAATACGGGGCAAGGGACGAGCAGCTACTCGCGCAGCTAGCAGGGAACCTAAAACATTTTTGTTTTCGCCTATAAATTGTTTTCAATATTTTTTCTAAGCCTCTGCGTCACATTATAGGTATAATATTGATAGATTATTGTTATTCCTCTTATCGTGAGACAGTGCCGACAAATTCTGTGTAAAATTCAAAAGATAACTCATACACCGGATACATAGTATTCTGTAATCAAAGTGAATACAGCACATGTTGAGTTGAGTTGGCCAAAAAGGTTGAACAATATTGTGTTCATTTCGGCAAAGTATTTTTTGCTAACAGTTACTACGAAGGCGGAAGGTGACAGTTGACCGTGCTCCATCGACTAGCATGAAACCCCTTGTCACCTGAAACTGTAGTAAGCTGCTAGGGTTGTGTTTGTAATTTATGTGTAGATGTCAGTTTATAACATAAAGTGAAATGATCGAGAAATTTACTACCGCCACAGAACAATGGTCTGGAAATACTTTGCAATGTTACTTAATTACGGTCCATTTTTATGGTGTATCAAGGTTTAAAAGATTTACGGTAAGATCCGTTTGTTCACCTGAAACCAGACTTCTCTTGTTAGAGCTTGCAGTCGAGGAAACCTGCATTGTGAGGAGTATAGGGGTGTGGCCCAACATTTCAGTTGTTCAAACTTTGGTAGTCAATGCACACTTGTCGAAATATGCAATTGTATTTTTTTTTTTTTTTTTTTTTTTTTTTGGTTTTGTTGTTTTTGGGGGTTTTGTTATGCTTTGTTTTTTTGTTTTTGTTCTTTTATTGCATCAGTTACAAATGTACAACACGATGTATGACACAATGTACACTACAAGACAATATGCAATACAATTTATAAACGGCACACTGTACAATACAGTACAATGTTGAAGAGTGTTCCTTCCTACACAAATAAATATACACTTTCAAATACATTAACTCATTTTTATAATGCTGTTCAGAATGAAGTATGAATTTGAAAACGAGGAAAAGGCAAACTACTTATACTTGAGCAGCAATGTAGACAGACAACCATTTTACTTATCTGCTTTCCTAAATTAAGAGTTTTGTTAAATGAAATGAAGCAATTCCCATTTCTTGTTGAATTTCGCTGTGTCATCATTGATTTTTGCCAGTTGCAGTTTTTTTTTTGAAACCTTTTAGAAAAAAAGGGAAGGGAAAAAGGAAGGTGATAAACGTCGATAGTGTGTATCCCCGTTTACACTGTCGAGCCTCATAAAATTGTGCCTGTCAGGAAAAAAAATTGTCTTTCAATCTTGTAACTTGTCCTTTTAACTCTTGTCCTTGTAACTCTTGTGCTTGTAACTCTATGGCTATATTTTTTAAACTTTGGTCAGTAATAAAAAATGTTCATTGGTGATAAGAATTGTTCGTAACGAGGTGATAAAAGTTATGTGCGATGAGGTGGACAAATATCGGAATAGGAAGAGGTATCGGTTAGACCCATTTTTACTTTTCACATTCTGATTTGAGGAATCGGTTAGACTCATTTTTACTCTTCACATTCTGATTTGAGGTATCGGTTAGGCTCATTTTTACTTCTCACATTCTGTTTTGAGGTACCGGTTAGACTCATTTTTACTCTTCACATTCTGATTTGGTATATCAGTTAGGCTCGTTTTTATTTTCCATATTCTACTTTGATGTATTGGTTACTCATTTTTACATTTCACATTCTGATACCAGTTAGACTCATTTTACTTTTCACATTGTACTTTGAACCGAAGTCATCTTAACAGAAAGCAAAACTTTCTCCTTCGTCTAGAAGTGTAGTGTAGCAGAAACAACCCGGATTAACTGTACATTTAAGCCTTTGTTCCCTTTTGATGGTAGAACGTTTACTTTGCTTGATGAATTTGTGCGTGCTTTACTCGGTGTGTCGAGAGAACGGCATATCCTTTTAGAACCGTTTTTGGAAACCGGAATATTTTTCAAATCAGTAAGAATTGGTTGTTGAGCATATTGGTCGCACCCAACATTGATTATATACAAGCATCCTGGTAACACCTCCCCCCCATCCCCCACCCCTGTCCACCACGGATGCCACTACCCTTGGCTTTACACCGTTTTTTCCCTCTTTTTAGCAGAAATCAATTCAGCCAAACTCCCGTAAGAATTCCGGCCTATAGATGACAGTCACTTTGCACGGAAGTTTTACATTCATCTCAAAAAAATTTATGCTGCAGATCAACCGGAAGTCTTGAGAGAATGCATCGGTCAGCACCGGAAAGCACCGAAAAGCTCATTTTAATAAGCTGAGGTAAACGTAGTACATTAGCTACATATGCATATGAGTTTAGCTTGTAGTCATGAAGTTTTTGTCAAATTCTGCTGTATTTTGCATTTGGGATGAACTTCCCTCAGTATGTGATTAAGTTTTCTACACGTTTCTCTTGACTCTTGAACGCGTGTCATGAATAGTCGGTGTACATCTTTGTTACGATATTGCGCAGGAGAAGTTCATGTTCTTAAGGATCTGTGAATATGTTGTTATGCCGTTTTTGCAGTCTTCGAGCCCCACACAATATTTAACACAACGAGGGAACCCGGTCAGTCTGTTTCACGCTTTTCTTTGTCATTTAAGTTTTATTTGATTTATTTTTTTATTTGTGTTTTACGCCCTGCTCAAGAATATGTCACTTATACGACAGCGGCCAGCATTATGGTGGGAGGAAGCCGAGCAGAGCCCACCGAGCAGATTCGAACTCACAGCGACCGCGTTGATGGGAGGCTTCTGGGTCATTACGCCGCGCTAGTGCGCTAACCAACGTCATTTAAGATGATTTACTTGAAACTAAACATCAATGTAGGTATCGGCTTGGAGCTAATTCGTATACAAGAAACGACCTTGGGCTAGGGCTTAATTTTACATAAGACTATATAGAATAGGGAGCAAAACCGGCATGATATCTGACAAATCCTCGTGCACGTGTAACCGGTGAAATCCGGCATCTTGTCAGTTTACTTGGGCAAGGAGTTTATTGCTAGTGTAAATGCCAAGATAGTAACAAAGTACACGTCCTCTAACACGATGATTTAAGCTGAAATAAGTAAAAAGAAAAGTACATGAAGTTAACAGCATTGTACTTGACATCACTCGTTTAGAATTACCCAAAGACCATTAAAAAACGCATCTGAAAGCACACCATTACATCTTCCTTTATCGATCGTTAGGTGGGCTGTATTGGCGATAAGATTATTGATTTCTCTCCGGTCCTAAGACAGGCATTTAATGTCAGATTACTTTATTCATGCGCAATCACACAGTAAAAAGATATCAAGAAAAGTTCACAAGACATATTCACATCTGAAGGTGAAGGTGGAGAAATTTGGTGTCATTTGGCGACATACTGCAACGGTGTGGTCAATACAGCACACCTGTCTTGATACCTGTTTCACTTTTTATGCATTCTTTTCCTTGAAGTACAAACTTAGGATGTAGGTTGTACTAACATCAACCCGTTATAAGAGATGTATAAACATCAACCTGAGGCAATAACCTAGTGGAATTGGCTTAGCAGGTCTTACACTTAAAGGATGCTTAAAGGAACAGACCAGATTTAAACAAAGCACTCGTCATCTAAAAGGCCAAATATGGCTGGGTATTTATTTTAACGGTGATTAAAATGGAAATAAAGATTAAAATGATACAGTTGACTTTTTGGGCCGCATTTTTTCTTAATATACCGATAAATGTCTACTGATATTCATCGGATTTACATAGTTCATTTGGAGTTGATATGTACTCTTCTGTAGGGAAATACATCTTTACGTCTTTGCGCTATCAGTTTTCTTCTCACAATTTTGGGGAAAAATGGTGTGTCCTAGCTGACGTTCATACCCAATCAAGTCAAAGTAGCTCTTTTCTGAGGGAAAACACGTTGATACTACACTGTAAAATGACCAACGATCAACGCATTTCATGGGTGATTGAACTTTAAACAAGCGTGTTTAATAAATGTACACATATATTTAAGTATTAAACGTAAGTGTGTACAGTATGTATATAGGCCTATACTCTAGTTCTGTAATCTCCAAGTGTTTAATATCCTATGCATAAAAGTGTTTATAACTAAAAAATTTAAATTTACAGTGTTTTTTCCTGTCTGTATAATTCTTTTAGAAATCACCTTCAGGAAACGGTTTTCCACATATATCCGTTTGGAGGCTTGGTATATAGCTGATCAGTTGAACTATACTGATATTGCAACATGAAATGTATCTCTGTTATGAGCTTCAATCTCAAAAGATATTCCAAAAATGTTTCCCTCGGAGGGCTTGCTTTTTAACTTAGGGATCGGATTCGAGCTGTTCTTCTAAAGGAATTGTTTTTCCATCAGGGATTCCTTTGGATGTCCCTTGACAAAAAAAATCAAAACTGAAGGGAACTGACACCGAGTGCCTGATTTTCAGCTGAGAAGTAGCTCTCTACATGTCGACGCGGGTCAACAGGGCACAGAAAGCTTTTAAGAAAGAGTTGAGTTGAATTAATATCACGTCTGCTCTAACATCGCTGATTTAAAGGGGGAGTTATGTTTCAGCTAAGCCCCGAGAACAAAAGGCACCCAATCGAAAAGTCACGCTAAAGCCCGCATGCGTCCTGTTAAATCATGCGCGAGACAAAATGGAGAGTATATTGACAGTCTATTATCGGAAGTTCGATCCGTACCGTGTGGTCAATACGCTCTCGTTGTCCAGTCAGTGGTCAGTCTAATACAATGCCCAGTTTTTGTCATTAGAAGCCATTTTAATGGAGACGGTGTTGTATGTTTGGTTTAGGCACGCGCCGATGAACTTCCTCTCTTGAGTGCGTCTTTCTACACCCCCGCGTTCATGACCACTTCCTGCTAATAAAGTCGAGACTTCGCGCATGTGTTGTCAATAGGTCACAGAGGAAAAGCCGCTCATTGGTGATAACGTCATTAGAAGCATTCGACCAGACAAATACTGGCTATGGCAGGGAGTGACCACCCGTGAAATGATTTAATGGATTACCTTTCTCTGTCACGCACTATTATTGTCAGTGGCTATTAGCCCAGTTGTCACTGTCCACTCAGGTCAGGCTGTCTTGACGGGCATGGCTGCTGGCACGTCGCATGGTTTTAGCATTCAACTCTTTTGGCCTGATGAGTGCCCTCACTAAAACTTTTGGTATGGTATGACGAACATTCTCATTAAAATTTCTGGTGTTTTTTTTATGTCAGGCTGACATAGATGGGCGTCAGTTTAGTAAGGGAGTAAAGCAACAGTTTCCCCGAAAGCAATTGATGAAACATGTAAGATACCTGGCAAAGAGTGGCCGTTCACGTCAACTCCAATAAAAAAAATAAGACCTCCATGTGATCAATGCATTTCTGATATCGTGAGTGTAGAATGTTTCCTTGTAGGTAAATAACTCTGTCTGTGATTGTGTTCAAATGCTGAGAAGGTTTCGACAACACGGCTTTGCGGAATAATGTTTGGGAAGCTCTATGACAATCAGGCTGAAGTATGAAATCTGATACCTTTAAAAAAAAATGATAGAATTCTTTACTTTCCACGAGGCCGCCTTTTTAGGGCCAGATTTAGGCATCAGGCAAAATAGACCGCAGCTTTGTGTGTATCCTGTCACTGCATGGACAATAAAAACAGTTCACAGGCGTCAGTGTGATAACTAGCTAGTAGTCACACATTACAATTCGTAACGGCCTAACGAAATGTGAATTTCGTTTTGCTTATAAAAATTCTGTTGCCTCCTTTGAAAATAATTGTTATTTTCAAGTTCAATACCTTGCTATTAAATAATGCAAGATGCCGTGTTTTGGTACATGCAGTTGTTGGACCTTCTGGAGTCATTTCAGCCTCAAAAGCCCTAGAACATTCATAACGTCTTTTGTCATCATTGAAAACTGCTGATTGCTTCTCTTTGCATGAATCCATCCTAATTGTCATATTTATATATTGTCTTAGTTCTTCGTGGTCGGTGTTATTTGTCGTTTTTGGAAACAGGTCTTGTGATTATTGACCCGGAACACCCACTTCGATTGACGGCTGGTATACGAGTGTCGGTTTCGATGTTTAGGTTATATTAATTTTTAGTCGTTCACCATAATAGATATTCCGAGTCTATTATTGCAAGACCAGTTCCAATATAACATTCAACGCAAACCACCGAAAATGAAAGAGTGGGAATAAAGTGGCCAAATGTTAGTTCAGTAAGTGTCTCTAATCACAATTTGCATTTCAGTTGCGTTTTGATTAAAAAGTTTGTTTTTATCTCTGAAATGTAATAACCACACTATGACACTAGATAACCTAGGCTTCGTTAATAAACAATTAAGAGACCAGAGAAGGAGGTATACAGGAAGTAATTAATTATTCTCACTGTACCGAGTAACGGATGCTGAGGTAAATGTCCTCTTGTCATGTGGTAATAACCACACGATGACAGATAACCTAGGCTTCGTTAGTAAACAATTAAGAGACCAGAGAACGAGGTATACAGCAAGCAATTAATTATTCTCACTGTACCGAGTAACGGATGCTGAGGTAAATGCCCTCTTTGGTGTCACCGTTGTATGATCCTCCGTTGCCTCTTTCATTATTTCAGACATTCTCAATTTCTCATTGCATAATTTGGGTGAAAATAACACGGTATTAAATTAATTATCCTACTTTGAACAGATGTAGATTTATCGTGTTGAAAATTCACTGGCGGTTTAATCAGCGGGATATCTATCATTATCTTTGCAAAAAGAATTTCACCTGTGAATCGCAGTTATGACCGGTTCCTTTCCAGAAATAATACCCTGGACATTGTTGTATGCTTGACATTTTCCAAAATGCCGCATACATCACAAATCATATACCTACATTACATGAATTACTCAACCTTGCAGTTGTGGATGTTCCTAGTGTGTAATAGTTAAAATCATCAAAGCGTCATCACCATTTGAAGAAGAAGAAAAAAACTAACTTAGTTCCAAACCTTTCTAAGGACGGTTACATCAGTGGTATATTGTCCGGGTCAGAATAGCCGTCGATACAAAGCCATTTTTACATGTGCTTTTCATGTAACATCTGCAATTATAATCCATGATGCTAACACAGATCAATAGTGTTTTAACCAGCATTGACCTTAAGCGATCGAAAATTGATTGCAATGTTGTGTTCTCGGTGTACATCACTTTGATCTAATTGATCTTTGTGCTAATTGCTTCTCATTAACCTCGACCCCTCCACCCAACACACACACGCACACACACACACACACACGCACACACACACACACACACACACGCACACGCACACACACACACACACACACGCACACGCACACACACACACGCACACACACCGACAACTCCACTTGTAAAGGAGGGATGGCAGCCAATTGCTACAAATGTTGTAACGAGGTTCTCTTAGATTTTCTCGATTGATGATTTGTGTATATCCATATGCTGTATGTCCAAACCGACATTCACATTCCAGCCATCAACTAAATTATACTTTGCGCGTCAACACTCGCAAGTCCAGTTTCCAAAACAACGTTCATCCCAAACAACTAAGAGCGTACACAAAGAAAAAATAATGACGGTTTATGCAGCAGGATTTCAATGGTGGCAAAAACGCGAGGAATGGTCTATGCGGATGAATAAAATCGGTATCCAAATCGTGTAGCATGCTCGTTTACCAATGCATCTCAGGTGCGCTTTCATTGTAACTGTATATGCCTATCGTATTCAACACAGTAAACATACGTCGAAAATTGCATCGAAAGACCCACAGTAAATGACAGCGAGAGACTCTGGAAATTCTCTATCTAGAAAGTCATCGAAAGTGAGCAGAAGGCTCAATCTAAGTGTCAAGTCCGACATTCGCACAGCCTACCCCTCCTTAACGATGAACAAAAGTTCCAAACCGATAATCTCATCACCAATTTTCAAAACCACCCTACATGTATGACACCAATTCCCCAAGCTGTTTATCTACATGACAGGCTACTATACCTCTCTACCGGCACACTTTTAGAAGGCTTCTGGAAATGACTCCATTGCCTTTTTAGCAGCTAACTACAGGCAAGCTGTATTCAGGAAAGCCCTAACCACGGAAGTCTTAATGTGTCGAAGTGTCGAAGTACTAATGCTGTTGATGTCAATAAACATAACGTTTGTTTCTTTTTTTTGTTGTTGTTTTGTTTGTGTTCAACATATTTATTTTCATTTGCTTGCACAGTAATCCACAGGACTATAGCATTCATGCTGATATGTAAATTACAAAGTTTGATTAAAAGTAAAAATATATTCTGGCATTACGGTTTATTTACGAAATTATGTTATTAAAGAACGAGAGCGGAATTATGTACAGAGTATACACACCCTGCATCCGTATATAAATATACACGTATATGCGTTATTTTGTGACGCACGTATTTGCACTCTTATCACCTATTCTGATTTCATTTCTCCGATCAAACAAGCCCAATACTGCCCAGAGTTTTGGTAATGGCAGGCATTGCAAATTTCTGAGTCGCTCCTGTTCATGAATAGATATGACTCCTATTTGCCTTCGATCTCTGCTGGTACGATACACGCCTCTGGCCGCGTCGCCTCCACACAGTGGATATGACAGTTGATCCCCTGGGGTGGAAGTCTTTGATGGGGTTTTGAACATCAGGCAATTCAGTCATGTCCCTAGTCAAGCACCCAATCTTTTCCATCGACCTTTCATTGTTTTATGGTCCAACACTTAAAGCCACTTTCTATTCAGGAAGGTTTAAACAAGGTCCGCCGTTCCAGCGTGTTGTTTCTGGATCAATACATCACCCCTGGGGGGCATTTGATGCGACCTTAAATTGTTAAAATTATAAAAGCCGAGAAAATTCCGAATGTAGGTAATTAATTGATGATCCGTCCTTAAAAACTGCACCGATGTGACGCGAACTCATCATTTATCGCCCCAAGTTGATTCTGTTCATTTCGGTCAAACTCGCCTTTGGTTAAATGTTAAAGTGGTATCATATTAAAGTACTGCACAGGATAATGAAAATTCACAACCGTTATGCCGAATTGAGCCCACCGGAACGGTTCGAGCGCGGTAAACGGAAGTCGTACATACTCCCCCCTTATCTCTCTCTCTCTCTCTCCTGCTCTCTTGCACATTATTAAAACTGGAATTTTGGTGACAGTTGATGAAAATATACTGACGTAAAATTGTTTCAAGAGGTTTTACCTGTTTAAATTATTCGCCTTTATCTGCATTTTTGAATTGGTTTTTGGCGCGTGTCTCTTTATGCTTGCTTATGCCTTTATACGTTTCCAAGTGAGCCTGTGTATAAGTTTAAGACCTTATCTGCATGCTTGTATTTATTTTGTCTGTCTGTTTGTCTGTTACAGAATGATGAATTCCAGTCTCTCACTGGTGTTCTTAGGCCTGATTAGCCACGCCCTCTTGGCGTCAGGAGCGATCGAGACAAAGAGTCGTCAGAAAAGAGACGCAGCGGACGAAGACTCCTCGACATGCGCAGACGACTACGCCGCCACGAGTGTTTGCGTGGCATGCGCAGACCTTCCTCAGGGAATGGAACTTCCGCTCGAGGCGTGTTGTCAGAGTAACTTCGTACAGATGATGTGCGCCGCCTGTCTTTTGGACGTGGAGAGCTGTGCCAAAGAAACTTTAAATGTTAAACTCGACGAACTTACGTCTTTGAAATCCGAAATGAATGATGAGGACGCCGAGGATCCTGGCATGTCAAAGAGATTTGGCCGTTTATTCATGGGAGCGGGTCCGTACGGGTACCGTTACAATAACGGGGACAGCAAACGCTACGGACAACTGTTCATGTCGTACAGGCCTTACTACGGCACTCCAAGTTCCTATAGGGAGAAACGATTCGGCACTTTGTTCATGGGAAACCCAACCCCCCGATACAACAACGGCCGAGACAAGCGCTACGGCACTCTGTTTATGCGCAAGCGCTTTGGTCGGCTTTTCTTGGATTCCGGTTACAAAAGCTGGAGAGATGAAAAAAGGTCACGTGACAACGAACTTCCTATTGATCTGTCAGAGGAGAGTCGCGGGAAGCGCTTCGGTCGTCTGTTTCTTGCAAGTCCTCAGCGAAGCGGAAATGCTGAAAAGAAGAATGTGTAACAGATCTCAAAACTAGGTATTTAAAAAGTTCGCGAGCATTTCTCTTTTTGCGTTAAAGGCTCGAACCGTTGAAAAAAAATCGTGTTCCTTTTTCTTCCAGCCGTCTTGCACAGTCCCTCTATTGTTCCCTTTAAATACAAGAACAAATATTAACATCCCAAAAGACCAACAAAGTGACATAAGGAAGACATGTTTCAGCCTTTCAGAGGACTTTATTATAGTTTTTCGTTAGTCATTGGGGAACAATATTTTAAAAGTCACAACTTTTATATTCCTTTTTACTGGACTTAATGATTCTAAATCAATTAGCAAACCTCCGATAGGACTTATGTAATTGCGGCTCTCGGGGAACCAAAAAGCGATTTCTTCCCCTCTGCGAGTTCACTTTTATTTCTCTTGTGTAAGCGTATAATGGATGTGCACTACAGGAAAAGTAATATGACGAACTTTTAAACCGAAAGTAATCAGTAATGGCGTCGAGGTTTTTCTTAGATGTCACTCCATTATTGAAATCTTGTTATACCACTTCATTTGCGATATTTATTGTTTCTCAAACTGTATAGCAATTACATACATATGAACGCTATCAAGTTTTCTAATAGATACATAATTCCCGAAACAGGCTGAATCCGAAATGCCAAGGTTGCGGATTACATTTTCTGGGGGAATGATTTACAATGTGGAATTTTCGATTGACAAAGAATTGAACAGAAATTCTTTTTCAGGCGTAAAAAATAATGAATATTTGGCGAAGCAAGGCTACAAATCAATCCTGAAGGATCAACTTTCCTAACATAAACACAACTTCTGACAATGTAAGAAAAGACGATAGATGTTCTGAGTCCCACGATAAAACTGTACTATACTTCCTCTCTACATGCTGAATTCATGATTCTCGTAATCTGTTCAAATAATCTACGTTCTGCAGCTGTAATGAATTTACCGGAATTTGTTTAAATTGTTGACCTACTGATCCATGATTCAAGATGTATTTTCAGTTGTTAATCTGATTGTCAAATGAGACAAAACTGAAATGTGATGGCAGTGTGATATGCCAATACAAATGGCCTCGTGTGAGGAGATTGGTGTCTTTTAATGAACGTGGTGAACGTCAAAATCAATAAATCTGTTTGTGTACAAGACTACTGTATGTTTTGTAAGGTTACGGAGAGACGCAGCTTCAACACAGAAGAAATCAGCACAATGTATACCTCTGTATGGGATCCATATCACGCATATAGTAAAACGATGAGTGTATGGAGTGGTTTTACCCAAATAATGAAGATCCCTACACAATGGGATACCTTTTCACGCGCAATACCGATTGCGGTCCCAAGCTGACTTTAACTATTGGTCTCCAGTAACACGTTATCGTAAATGCAGGAATGAATAATGTACTCTACAGCTTTGACCAGAATTACCTTTGGCGAGAAAGATTCCAGATAAAATATTTTAGCCCAGGAGGGGGATTCATTTGACCTGAAGATTTCCTTCGGTGTTAAGGAAGTGTTGTATTGTACGGTGCCAGCGAGGCTAGAAATGCTCCCCTCACACCCAAGAGTCCAACCACAAGGCCGTCAGTCGTTTGCCAGTAGCCCACTTATAGTATGTACGCATTCTTGGGTTTTACGTAAAACTCAACAATTTTTTCAGTTATATGACGACAAGGAGTCCTTAGAATATACATATATATGCTAGATATTTATATTTATGCTAGAGCGAGTGCAGGCCAACAAAGTGCTTCCGCCACTGGAACATCATGCCGAAGGCACAAGACACGACATCCCACCCATTCACATTATACTGAGGCCAGGTCGACAAGCCCTGTTTCCTGACTCTAATCTCTCAGTGATGAGAGCTAGTCAAGGCAGTAACATGTACCATTTTAAGCCTTTGGTATGAGACCCGACCCGGAATTGAACCCCGAATCTGTCGACCCCAAGGCGTACGCTCTAGGCACTACACCACCGAGGCGGCCCGACGTATAATCAGAAGCTTGCCAGCGTGTGCTTAGTTGTGAGCCGCTAGTGGTGAACACGTCACATGCAGACGACCCTTAGTCTGGGCACAGCATCTTACAAATTCATCGCCAGTTCAAAGAAATGCCTTATTTTACTCAGAATTAAACCGAATTCATTTTAATCGCTGTATACAGACAGAAGCTGAAGACATGATCACCTCTGAAAAATATTTTTTAAAAATTTGTTATCACTAACTTTAACACGGACAAGCGTTCCTCCTATAGGGATACTGGCTTCCTCTCCGGCCGTACGTGGAAAGGTCTGCCAGCAACCTGCGGATGATTATGGGTTTCTCCCAGGCTCTTCCCGGTTTCTTCCTATCATAATGCTGGCCGCCGTCGTATAAGTGAAATATTCTCGAGTACGGTGTGAAACATCCATCAAATAAATAAATAAATAAATAAGTAAATAAATAAATAAATAAATCATATAATGAATATCGAGACTTATACACAGTACTTGAAGTCCTTGCGGTTCCCAGCAGAAACGTAGGAAGTGTATGTTATAGAATTGGCCGACATGGGACATGTAATAGTTTATCCAGAATCAGTCATCCTATTCAACATATCAGACGGCACCAGAACTCAGTCACTGCTTTGCAAGACAGCTGTTGTCTGTCACAACGGATACATTATGATGGGAATTACTTACTACTACTAATGCGCACATTGGTCAAATGTTCCCTTCCAAAGTTGAAAAATTTTAAAACTAATCAGACTAATGTCCTATCACATGACGTCGGCTACTTTTTTACATTCAATAGTCCACGTCAGTTCGGTGAACTTTGCGTGATTTCTCTTTATATAATTGCCAGCAAAAAAGGAGGTGTTTTTTTTTTTTTTTTTTTTTTTTTTTTTCCAGTAAAACTACATGTTTTAAAAGGCTTACGACTGTGATGAAACTACGAGCATGGTTCCAGTTACAGTGTGCCTCTAGGTCTTCCGCCTACCCGGCATCCCGTTTCCGGTCTCTCCGCTGACGGGCCTGGGCGGGAATCGATCCTTCTCTAATGGAGTTTTCGTGCTCTTGTCATGTTTATGAAGTGGCGATTTCCGGAACAACTACTCCAAATCATTCTGGAGAGGACTCATTAGCAATTGTGCTCAACAATCCTGTGTTATGTATTTCTCTTTGAGCCTGGTATTTTGTGTGTCGCGTTCCTGCATAGACATTGCTGAGTTTTACCGCAAGCTATCAGAGGTAGAAGGGAGCCTACGTGGTTCAGTTGGCTGGCGCGCTAGCGCAGCGTAAAGAACCATGGGCCACTGACCAATGCGGTCATTGTGAGCTCAAGTCCAGCTCATGCTGGCTTCCTCTCCAGAAAGGTTGAGGATTTCCCCCATGCTCTGCACGGTTTCCTCCCACCATAAGTGAAATATTCTTGAGTACGGCGTAAAACACCAACTAAATAAATAAACCAGAGGTAGTAATGTCAGGTAAAGTTCATTCACAGTTGATTTTCATACCACAAACACCAAAATTTGTATTTCCATTTCTATAATGTTTTATTTTTTTTCATGTATTACAGTTATATTAGTTTACCTGCATTTTAACGAAAGCGCAATTTGCGCTGGACACATCTTTATCATGTCACCTCAACTGATGTGGTAAAGTGATACTATGGGGAACCTTTTCCGTCAAAAATAATTCGGATTCAGGCTTTGTATCCTGTGGCTCATTCCTGCATTTACGATGACGTTTTGAGTACAAACTGATAACGTGAATGTATTTCTCGTGTAGTGGTTAACGTGAAAGACATCTCATGCCTTCAGGCACTCTCCATTAAAAAGATTACAAAATTCTATCTTGAATGCAAAAACCTGTTTGAATTTGTATGAATTCGTTGCTGAATTATCTCCGTTTGAAGTCTAGGGTATTTGCGGCCGCCTGGGGATCTGAAGATGTCGATGTAGTTAAACTTATAAGAGATTGACCAATCAGAGAGCTAGGACACATCAGCTGTTTATAAGCTGTGGCGGAAATGTTCTGTGTTGACTGTCAGTGTAATATGTAATAAGATAGGGACAAGACACTGTTTGAATACTTTACCGAGCTTTTAATGTTACATATTTGAATTATAACAAGTACATGACTGAACAACACTGCGAAGTATTTCCAGACCATTGTGTTCTGGTGGCAGTGACAATGGAACAATGTCGTCACAGCCCACACACAATGACTGCGTTTCATGTTAGCCGACGGAGACCGGTTAAATATCAATTTCCACTGACGCAGTAAACAATACTTTACCGAAATTAACATAATAATGTCCAACCTGTTTGGATAAATTAACTTAGAATATGCGCTGTCTTGCACTTTAAGTCAGCTTGGGACCGAATCGCCATTAAGCGGGAAAAGGTATAGCATTAGACTGGAAATCCTACCAATACGTCCCACTAGAACTCATCTGAGCTCGCGCTAGCACAGAACAATGACCCAGAAGTCTCCCATCAAAGCGGTCGCTGTGAGTTCAAATCCAACAGATGGTCGTGGGTTTCCTCCCACCATAATGCTGGCCGCCGTCATATAAGTGAAATAATCTTGAGTACGGTGTAAAAAGCCATTCAAATAAATCAAATCAAATCATCTGATGTTGGGTCTAGAGAATTGGGTATCATGAATGTGTAAACAATCAATTTATATTGTTTTTAATATTACTCTGGTGATATTAAGGGCAATTAATGCTCCCTAACAGCACGGAGGCCGGACTCATTGCCAACATTTTCATTCTGAAAGTCACACTAGCAACGACAATACACATGTACAGCTCAGTTGCGTTTACACCGACAGAAAGCTGACTACTGCTCGCCAAATGTTGAATGATAAGCGAGATCTTCTAAGACAGATTACAAGTCTTATATAAGTATGACCGACATCGGATTTGAACTCTGAAATGACCGCAAAATAGAAACCAGGTCTCGCTTGAACGAACCGGATGTAATAGGCCTATCCTACAGCTCTGTATTAACTCACCAAGGAATATTTTAATCTCTGCCGTCAGGTATTACTCGATAGTAAGGAATCTTTATAATACAAGTTTACCAATCAAAACTGGGCCTCCGTGGCTCAGTTTGTTAGAGCGCTAGCACAGCTTAGTGACGCAGAAGCCTCCCACCAATGCCCTCGCTGTGAGTTCAAGTCCAGCTCATGCTGGTTACCTCTGCGGCCGTACGTGCAAAGGTCTGCCAGCAATCTGCCGATGGGCATGGGTTTCTACCGGGCTCTGCCCGGTTTCCTCCCATCACATTACTGGCCGGCGTGGTATAAGAGAAATATTCTTGAGTCCGGCGTAAAAGACCAATCAAATAAATGAATGAATACCAATCAACACCGACTTGAACGTAGCAACAACCAGTTTAGAAAGCACCGAACAACAGTAAACGAACCTGATCAGAGTGGCTTGCCGGCTCGCCGTTGCGGTGAGAGCAGAACTTGAGCAGTTGTGAGCGGTTAGTCGTAGCGAAAGAGCTATGAGGGTGAAAACAAAAACATCAACGTAACTTTATAGCTGTATATGGAAAAAAAACTGACTCATGAGTTAATATTTTATTTGCCTTCAAATCTTCTCGTCGCTTCCCAACATCACGTATAATTTATCAGCCCATATAGGAATAAAATCCGGAAATGCCATACACGATCACGTTGTTCAAATTTGATACGTAAGAGTTTGTGAAATAAAATCCCAGATGTAAACGGTGTAAAAATTCGATACGTGATCAGACGTAGATCGGAGCTGGGAAACTGATACTGGTTCAGGCGACAGTTAAACTTACCACTTTTTCTAGCTTGTAGCCTCTAGGTGACCAGAAAAAAAAATGAGGAAAACTTTGCTTTTAATTATTAATATTTATTCTGATAAATAAAGAAAATAACATCAATGTCATAAATAGAGACAGAGATATTGTGCCGTTGTAGAAGATATGAAAATAAATATTTAACAAGACAGGCGATAAATAATAGACACAACTAATTGTCCACCACACTTATTTTCAATAAATGATTTTCCATAACTTTTAGGCATTTTGCAGATTTAGACATTTTCCCGGAATCTCATGGGAATTCGTCTTAGTTTTGTTTTCTATACCATCGAGGGATTTGTCTTCGTCGTGCTCTAAATATGTCTATAAATCCGCCATTGTCGTCGTCCTCGCTAAAGATTTCCTTGTACTTCAAAGCGCTATTTTCCAAATATGAGAAAAATTTCATTCCAGAAAGAACATGCAGGTCTTTATTACTGGCAATGAACTCGTGGATCTGAGCGGAGTCGTAAGCTCGTACATTGGGCATAATGAAGGACAACATGTAATGTCTATAATGATGTTTCTTCTCCATTCGCCCTATCAACATGGTTTTAAAAAGATGCGTTGGAACTGCCACGCGGTTTCCACCAATCACGTGATAATTTATATATTGCTCTCCATTCCGACCTCTTCTGAAATAAAAGAGATATGGTTTGTTTAAGACTGTCTCAACTTATTTTAGTCTATAGAGTGTGAACACGCTTTGATAGTGTTCATACTTACATAATGCTAAAAACTTCCCCATGATCAAAGATAAACTTGATTAACATGGTAGGCACTATATACTAAAGTTTTGCTCAAAAGAACAAGTTTTACTCATCTCAAATGATGTCATGCCTCAGCTGTATTTGTTGTTTTGCTTTAATCATTCACGTTGCATGACCACTGATTTACTTACCAATTCGACCCAGTACGTGGGAAGGTCCGACAGCAACCTGTGGATGGTCGTGGGTTTTCCCCGGGTTCTGCACGGTTTCCTCCAACCAAAATGCTGGTCTCTGTCGTATAACTGAGTACGGCGTAAAACACCAATCAAATAAATAGATCAATCTATTAGTTCGACCCAGTCACACACACACATATATATATATATATATATATATATATATATATACTCATTGGTTGATCGATTTTCTGATGGGTTAATCTTATTTCGTGTGTTTGTCTGAGTGGTTTACCGTGGTATGTACAGTGGTCCTGTGTACAGGTGTACACAAGTGCTGAGGAGGGCGATGTCCCGTACCCCCTCCTCGAGCTGCCGCCAGATGCCCTGGTTAAAGCCCTCGCCCACCTGCAAAAAATAAGCCAGAAAAAGACATAGCCTACAAAAGTGCGTGTGGTGCGATGTTGGGTTAACCAAAACAGTAACAATGAGATTTGTTCAGTAATTTATCTTCACCCAGGTGCGGTGATCATGGGTTTCCTCCGGGGTTTTTCCCGGTTTCATCCCACGATAATGCTGACCACCGTTGTATAAGTGAATTTTTCTTGAGAGTGGCGTAAAGCACAAATCAAAAAAATAAATAAATCAATATACGTATATTTAGTTGCTCTGTTCCACTGTCATACATGTACCTCATTTACATTTGCCTGTGACAAATTCTCCATATTTTCTTTATTTTACAGTTCTTATTTACTTTCTGTGAACTTTAAGTTACGTAAGTATAGCAGTAAGCCACATTCTAAGATGTCTGTTGTGTACCGTCGAAACAGGTCCGAAAGATCGAACATTTAATGATAAAATGCGAAAGTATTCACCCAAACCACAACTGTGAGTCCGCATACACGAGGAGTCATTTCCGCGTCTATTCACCCAAACCACAACTGTGAGTCCGCATACACGAGGAGTCATTTCCGCGTCTATTCACCCAAACCACAACTGTGAGTCCGCATACACGAGGAGTCATTTCCGCGTCTATTCACCCAAACCACAACTGTGAGTCCGCATACACGAGGAGTCATTTCCGCGTCTATTCACCCAAACCACAACTGTGAGTCCGCATACACGAGGAGTCATTTCCGCGTCTATTCACCGAATGCAAATATGTGAAATAAATCTTAATACAAACACCAAAACACTACATACACAAAGAGGGTACTTTCAAATAACGAAGACAAGAGTACCAATAAATGATTCTTTCCACAATAGGTACACAGTTTAAAAACACACATGTGCGTCATCGTTAGGACATTCCAGACGACGAAAAATGCAGGCTGGTGTAATGGGCATGTTTAATGTTTCTGTGAAAACATGGGAAATGGTGAAGGAAAAAAAGACCACTTGGCACCTACGATTGATTGAACATTTTGTACCTCAACATCGCCCATGAATTGTATGTATGGTACCCCCCAAATTTTCCTCCGGCGACCGTGTTGGAGAACCGATTGAACCCAAAAGAATATTAGAATATTCTAATATTTGTGGAATATTAGAATAGAAATGAACGATTTCGTGCCGTGACAAGTTGTATTATGAATTACACTGTTGCAGAATGCGGGTTCCTCCTATCATTAGTAGAATATGTACCGCATCACGTCATCAAACCGTTTGTTTGTTAACTGAACGGCTAATGGTAACATGCATTTTATCAACCTTGCTAACGAGCATGTTCAGTAGGACAGCATACCGATTTGCTTAACATTTGTATAGTATACCCATATGCTTAATTTTTGTACGGTATACCGATATGCTTGACATTTGTACAGTATACCGATATACTTACCATTTGTACAGTACACAAATATGAAAAAAATGAATTTGCGAAAAAATGCAATAAATTTATCAAATTGACTAACTGCCTTCTGTTTTAAAGATGTTAGCTTATGCATTTTGTTTTTGATAGGATTAATACGCGTACAGTATACGATTGGCGCTAACAAAATGAGTTTATTAAAAATGGCGCTAATTCACAAAGCCAATCGAATGTGTTTTGTTATATATATATGGGGGCCTATTCGCTGTCATGTTGATGTGTTTTGGGATGTGGTTTGTATGCGATTAGCCAGATATCTCAGTGTCTTGGCGGTTTTGTACTTATTGGGAATTATTTTAAATATCTCCGGACTGGTACTGTCAGACGAATATTAGAATCGATTAAAAGGTTTTGTTGTTTAGGACGTGCAGCTTTTATTGTATTCTTTAAAATTTGCTCCGAGGGGGTCCATTCAGTAATGTCCAAATGTGAGCTCAGGGCTTACTTTGTGCCCTTAGAGGTTGAAATTTCACCACATCATAAATGTTATAATAACAGCAATGTGGCCCCGACAGTTTTAGAACTGCCGTACTGTACACGACTTGGGCACGGGTTTCATTCTTCGGCGTGGAATATTCTCTTCTCTTCAAGTGATTTATTACCTTATATATTGTCTTAGTTCTTTTGTTGTTTTTGTTGAACGTTGTTTTTTTATAAATTAGTCTTGCGATCATTGACCCCGGAACGTCCATTGTGGTTGACGGAAACAAACACCACTTTTCTTTCCCTCAAGCGGCCCCCGTGGCTCAGTCGGTTAGCGCGCTAGCGCAGCGCAATGTCCCAGAAGCCTCTCACCAGTGCGATCGTTGTAAGTCCAAGTCCAGCTCATGCTGACTTCCTCTCCGACCGTACGTGGGAAGGTCTGCCAGCAACCTGCGGATGGTCGTGGGTTTCCCCCAATCTCTGCCCGGTTTCTTCCAACCATAATGCTGGCCACTGTCGTATAAGTGAAATATTCTTGAGTACGGCGTAAAACATCAATCAAATACATAAATAAATCTTTCCCTCAAGCCTATCATTTTACACCACAAGAGTTACCGGATCAAGTCTTTGGAACAATTTGCCGGGAGAACTACAAATCACTTACCCCATATCTCTGTTTAAATCGAGACTGAAAAAGTATATGTTGACAACATGAATATGGATCTTTTTCTTAAAATTTATTAGCCCGATTGATTTACCACTGATCTTGCATTCACCGGATTTAACGTATTTCTGTTGGTCACCATTATATCTGTATTCTGTACTAACACGACTTCCTTAGTACATAATTACATGCGTTTATGAAGTATTTTTGTACACCGAATATTATGTGGGATAAGACAAGCTCCCTGGGGTTTTTGTCCCCCCCCCCCCAGTATTCGTGTACATATATTATTAATCCATAGTATGTAAGTCATTGTATGTTCTGGTGAGTAAAAATAAATGAAGTAGATGAAAATATCTGTTTCGACGCCTAGATTTATATGATTCCCAATGGCGACTCCGGTCTCAGGTGAACTAACCACACTGTAAATTTTAAAATTTACCTTATAAATACTTTTATGCAGCAGATATTAAACACTTGGAGATTATAGCATTATAGTATAGGCCCATATGCAACTTTTCGACACTTATGTTTAATACTTAAATATATATATATATATTTATTAAACACGCTGGTTTGATGTTTAGTCATCCAATAACCGTGTTGGGCGTTGGCCATTTTACACTGTGTGGCGTTCTGGTAATACGTTATCAGTTTGCTGACAAAACGTCACCTGAAAGACCAGAATGAACAATGGGGACTTAGTACTACAGGCGGAAAGAAAAGTTCTCCATTGCTATAAATAGTGACTAAATTAATATTGACAAACCGACGACTCCGGTTGAATGTGTTAATAGCTATTATACTTGTATCGTTTAGGGTCAGCGATGGGTTTGATGTCTTACTATCAGTGTTACCTGCGGTAAAATGTTGCTTAGTAAGAACGTTTTGTTGATGGCTTCTTGAGACGATCGGTGATTTCCGGCAGCTGCCATGTGACCTCGGTCGTATCCGGACCCTCTGTAGTCTTCAAGACAAGCCCCGTATTGCGGACCTCTAATTGCGTCGTCTGCCCGAAACTTTGACTTTTCCCGATTCCCTGCGGACTGGGAAAGTTCGTCTGGTGTGAGGTACTCATAAACCCAACAGGGAGTTTTCGTGAAATGGTTGTAGCAAACAAAGAAATGACCTTTGGACAGATTGGAGCAGAGTTGGGGGTGGTGGTCTCTTTCTATCGGGCCTTGGTAGAAGCCTGATTTGTTAAACGCCCTCTCAGTGACCACTTCGTCTCCTGTGCCTGTCGGAAATGTCTCATCTTTTGTCTTTCGTCCAAATGTCGTCTGCCAATTCCTTTTCGGCACTTCCCGTCTAAGTGACTTGCGTGACTGGTAATTCTTGTTATTAACTTCCCCGTCTGACCAACCGGACGTCGAAGAATGACGATGTCTTTTACTCACGTGATCAATGCGTCGAAATTTCAAAATGCCAGGGTGTTTGCCTGTATTAAACACTAATCCAGATAGCCAGCGTGTTGTGTTATCCCCGCAGTTGTAACAAATGTGACGCAAAAACATTGAAGGAATTAAGCATACACCGACCTATACGCACAAAACTGAGGTACCGTGGTCAACGTCAGAAACAATTCCAACGTCATTATACCATAGTAACATATGATCATCACCATGACGTCAATGTATTGTGACGTATGGTGACGTTCGGTAATGTTGCAACCATGGCTCTTAGGGAATAGAATTTTTCGTACTGAACAAAATTTTGGTGCTTTAAAGGCAAGCTGCAAAGCTTTGTGGTTTGAAACTAAAAGTTATTAGAGTAAATACACGGTGATGACTGTGTTACGAATTTCTAGGGTCTAAATCTAGACAACTTATGATACAACGCGATCTCTTAATTGTTCCCCTTGGATTTTCGAACCACGTGACTCTAGTTCATTCATGTGACCGTCAAAGACGTCACAGAAACAATAGTAGTACCTTTTAACGTGATTTACGGGAACAAGTGAAAAAAAAAAAAATTCCGAAAATTGAAAACTTTGTAGTTCACCATTGACCTGTAGCGTTCCATCATTTGTAAGTTGGTGCTTGTGGGTTGGAACAGGGGTACGCTGGGGCGGGGAGGTTAAAGGGTTCTAAATTTAATCATGGTGTTGAATGAAACTGGTGCGAATTTAGTCTAGAGTTTAGTCTCGGAATGTCCAGAAAAAATAACTGTAATGTCTTAGATTACGGCTCTTACCATGTGCTAATTTTCAACAGAAAAACAGTAAACTGTTGGCAACACAAGGTTCAAAAGATGTTGAAAAAAGTGACTTCTAAACAATTATTCACCCCATATCGGCTATATGTTCTGATCAGTTTCAGGTAGGTTTACTCATTCATGTGTGATACAGGCAGATCTATGGAAAAATCACCGCGTGTTGCATGCTCACTAGGTCTGACACCAACGCAGTTTAGATTGCACATCAACGCGCATGTGCAGAATGGATTAAACATTAGACAAACAAAAGCATATGGAGACTTATGTCACAAGATAACAGACTTTGGCGACAGCCCGTGACATAGCTCAGTTTTAGTGTTTGGCTTGTTTGTCTTAATGTGTCGAAAACTGTGCTCGAAGTCAGTGTCAGGATTCATATATGAAAAGCGCGAAATTCGCTGAATTGTGAGTAACTGAGTCATGCGCACTCAAAACAGACTGACATCTGTTGTACAATTATGTATTACTGTACGCAAACTGGGTTCCAACCCACCACCCATCGTTCTCCACGTATTGTTCCGTCGCAAAACCCCACGACATATAAATTACTGTTGAGAATATTTATTTATTTATTTATTTGTTTATTTATTTATTTATTTCATTGGTGTTTTACGCCGGATTCAGGAACAATTCACTTATACGAATTCACTTAAATGGCGATCAACAGTATGGTGGAAGGAAACCGAGCAGAGCATGGGGGAAACCCACAACATTCCACAGGTTGCTGGAGGATCTTCCCTCGCACGACTGGAGAGGAAGCTAGCGTGAGGTGGACTTGAATACTTGAACACAGCCATTGCATTAGTCTCTTTAGAATATGGTATTCTACATCAAAATCTACGTCTTGCAGTTCTAAAACAGGTTTGGACGTTGTGAAAATCACACACATAAATCACAAATCTGGGATTGCCCAGATATTTAGCCTAAATTTTGACCGAGCCATGTGTTTTGCTTTATCACGTATTGACAGTAGCGCTTATCACAATCTAATAATAGCATACATATCTTGTACTCAGTCATCTCTACTGAATGCCGGATGACATCGTATAGCGTTGATTTTAACATTGTTTAGTGACATAAAATGCTTTATATATTTCAATGGTTAATGACGGCATGTTTGATACTGTTTCATACACATGTAGGGGTGCATGACATCGATGGGATTTCGGAATAGAGGGCACACTGAGACTTACACCTGCCCAAAATTTAATTGAACTCGGTTGCAAAACATTGCCCAAGAAAGCATTAATTTTTTGTTAAATGTTATGTGTATATCATGACTACAACGATAGCAATTTTCCGCACTGTGTAAATTTTCTTTTTATGTTTTATTTGATATGGATGCGAAACGTCAGAAAGCGTCAAACCTAGGAGAAGCAATTAGCAATTATCATCAGGGAGTACATAGAATATATATCATTTCCTAAACTGATAGATACATCAAGACCAGCGGAAATACCGGCTCGCTGGTTAGGCTGCAGTTAAATGAAGTGAAATGATGTATTAAAAAATACATACAACACTTATAGAAATATGTATCAGACGACTCAGTGTTTCGAAAGCAATTAGCAATCATCGTCAGGGAATACATCGAATAGATATGGTTTCATAGTACTGGCTAGTGGGAGACTCGAGCTCACGCGTGCTGTATGTATTTGTGAACAAACCGCTCTCTTCATATAACTGGAATCTAACAAGAGAGTCGTTCCCATCTGGCTTGATGGCTCAGTTGTTAGACCGGGGTGGGCTAGACACTGTAAGTGTTTGAGCTTTACTCGAGCCATTATTTTCGCTGGTCTCGATATGTCAATACAAGGAACCATATCTGTATGGAAGCATACAGAAACAAGCACTCGTAATGTTGTATCAATCTGTAATTCCGGATCGCACATTGATGCATTCCAGATTTTTCCAAACTGTTTTTCTGTCTTGTGCTAATATACTTGAATCGAAATCGAAATATGTCACCTACATGTATGCAGCTCTGATAAAGTTTATGGGTCATAAACAAATTGCACACCATGCCTACTGGAGGATGATCTGTTCAGGCTATCGGCATTGCACACATGGCATGTATATCGAAGAAATTCCTTGTATGGATTTGAAAGACATCAATTTAGGCAAAACATCAGTCTTACCTTGAAATTAAATGTAGTGGTCAGATGAAGGGTGATCTGAATAAGAATGGATGGGGACGACGAAAACGGAATTCATTTGATTTGCTAGTTGGAGTGTGGGCCAATCGAATTCAACGTAGCAAAAAGTCAAGGCAGCTGTGATGTGAAAATACACGTAAACACTTGGCGAGAGAGTGCAGCGCTTAACCTTAAAAGGAATTGCTTTGGTAAGAAGCCGTTTATTTAAATAAGAACGCCAAAAATATGGCCTGGATCTAACTGAAGCGGAAACCAATCAAACTCCATGTAAGACAAAGTCACGTGCAATTCCGATACCATGCATAATTTCGTGCATGAGTCAAGTCCGAAAATAATCTTCAGGTGTATACTCTGGAGAGAGATGTATAACAACAATACGCACGACAGGTTGTTACCTGTGACCATGTAAGGACATCATCATGTGTCAGTGTGATGATACAAAGACTTGTGAAGTAAGACCGGGAATGATATTCTAAACATCTATGTCTGTACCTGTCTAAGCTTGTCCTTTATAAGTGCACATTCAGTGTTTATACGGACTACACCTCTACAGGTCACGTCCCAGCTTTAATGCAAGCTCTTCACTGATTTTTTATTTATTTAGTGAAGTACAACTGTACACGGCTTGTCCACCTCTCCCTCTCGCTCAAAGAAGAGAAAAGGCCGGACTAAAAGTCGATACTTTTAGACCTGAAATCCTGTAAGAAAACGCCTATAATTTTAATACGTCGGTGTAATAAAAAAAAATACCAATAATTATCTCATACAGAAAAGAAACACAACGGAATATTAACAAACCACCGATGACAAATGCTAAGCATCCATCTAGCACTTATTCATTGGTTCTGGAGTTGTTTATTTGACTTAAGATTCCAACAGGCCTAATTAAGACAGAGTCACACGAGTGACAAATTAAGAACGATGCAACTATAAAGTTTATACATATACAACTGCGACTAACAAACTGTGTGTGATATATTAAGCAATACTTCTTGTAATACCTGGTGTAAATTTTTGGTATCCAAGTCACAAACGTTAAACAATGCTTTGTATTTCTTTGAGAAAAGCACTGTCGTAAAATTATCTATAAGGAAAACATTAAGCAGAAATTACAAATTGCAATTGGAAATAGTACAATAGCTAAAACACAGCTAAATAATACAGGTTTGACCAATAATACAGTGGAAAAGCCTATTTTTTGGCTCACTTCTCACAGCCACATAACGGGGTCGGAAGAACCGAGATCAACCCCGGGTAGGTTCATAGTACTTGTTTCTGCCTACCTTGACACTCATTGTCTAAGTTACCAAGAATTCTAATCCTCACACACACACACACACACACACGCACACACACACACACACACACACACATATATATATATATATATATATATATATAGAATTCTTGGTAACTTAGACATTAAACCCAAGCCTGTATATAAACACATACACAGCCACCGAAAGCGTGCAATAAAAACATATATGAACATGAAAGAAAATTCTTGAACATAGCGTTAAACACCAATCAAGTAAAGTAAGTTAAACACCAATGATGTAAATGAAACTTTGAATTCTAATAGATGTCTGGTGTAGAATTAGAAAAAAATGTTGTAAAACATTGCCGAAAAACTATTATTCACAGTATTTTTTCAGTCGCCATGCAGAGTTAAAGCACGCTTACTCGATGTCCCTTGTATTTAGGTTGTATTTAGATGGTAAACATATCAAGATTCTTCGATGATATGCGGTCAGCCTCATGAGCACTAAACACATGTAGTAGGTCAGGTTTCATCAGAGGTTAACTCAGTGTTAATTTATCGACAAAAGTATTTTCAGTAGATAAAACAAACGGTGTACATATCGAGAGGGGCATTCGCCAGGGAGAGACTTTTTGACCCTTCAACTATACATGTAAATTAACGATATCGTCCTGCCGGTAACAGTCCCGTGATTAACTATTTACATGACCTTATTTGGAGTGTGCGGCCTGGAGATCCCGGGTAGACATATTGCAAACCGCTGCAGGTACAACTGCCGTACCTTCGTGCGCAAGGAATTAAAGGTGAAGCAATAGCTCTGATCTTTTGCGCATGTCCATATAAGGAGCACAGCGCGAGTAACTCGGAGACTTCGGGGCTTAAGCACCAATGTTTAACAGGTTAGCTGTTCTCATGTAGGTCACGTACAGTATATACATTGTGTTGTCACATACTAAAAACAAACCGTTCAGTAGTCATTGGTTTTTACATGCTCAGGCTGCCCTCGGAATAACATCTTCGAGTACAAGGGGAGGTATCAAGCGAGGAAAAAGAAGCATTATCGATTACTGGAAAGCCTCCGTTGTTTCTCAGCCGTTTTCCAGAAGAAGTTTTTGTGGTTCATAACTTCAGCGACAGACCTTTCTAATTTTGCTAATTTTTCACATTTACTACCTGCAGAAACTCGTCACAACGGACTTTCTGATGAAGTATTTAATCCTAATTTGAACTACTAGAACTTTGAAGGGAAAGCAAATCAAGGAAACACACACACACACAAAAAAGGATTTTGGAAATGGCCAAAATGGCGCCCGTGTGGCTACTAATGACTTTTGCTATTCTAGCATTGGGAACGAAGAACGCATTCGGTGTGAGCAATTCAACAGCTCCAACGCCATCACCTGGTGTCAGTGCAAACACAACAAAAAGCGTGCTGGATATCTTCTTCCAAAACCTACAGAAACTTATCGAGGCACAAAATACGACAAGAGAACCTTCGCCTAAAAACGTCACAGAGGGGCTGGACAGTTTCCTGACAAATCTCAACATCCCGAAAATGATATCTAGTCTTTTGTCAATACCAGGCAGTGGCAATCGGAACCCCTTAACGAATATCTTGGGGAGTTGGCTCCCAAACGTTTCTTTACCGGACTGGATGACATCTTCGCCGATGTCCAACTTAGATATGTATCGAACCATAGCCGAATTATTTGCTCCTCAAAATGTCACGGGATTGGGGGCAGTTGTATCCCGACTTAAGCCTCTGTTGAAGCTGTACAGCCCAATGCTGATGGCATCGGCAACTCGTGGATTACAAGGAATGAATATCTCCGAGACCTGTACAAAACACACCACGGCGGTGCTTTCCGGCATGCTGAACGGTCAGCTGTGGGCTTTTCAATGTAAGAATGTTTTCTGATTTATTCGCTTATCTACATATCGATCTCAGCATCAAAATGAACCATGGCTTTTTTAAAAAAAAACAAAAAAACATTTCCATATTATCTTTAGACGTCATCTAAATTTGGACACATCAGAGCTTGTCGATATGAGTTATAAGGCCATAGATGCTTAGCTAGTGTGACATACCTAGCTTACACCTCGCTGAAGGGAATTGGAATGTTAGAACGATTATAGAAAGCAGCCGAAATTTCCCTAAGGAACTGAATAGTTAGAGAGTTTCTTTACGTGGGAGTTTTCTTATATTTTTGGTGTAAAGAAAAGTGAAAAGGTCTCATGTTTACCGTACTGTTGCCATACGCTTTATCTCCACTTCTAGCATGTACTGCTATAATACAATATGAGACATTGGTAAAAAATATTATCCCAACAACGGTAAATGCGTTCCAATTATTTCCCAAATAGGCGAACGCAATGGTTGCCTTTTAAAGTACTGGAAAACAGAAAATACATTACTTCATACACCACGGGGCTTGTTAAAGAGAGTAATAAACGGAAGAATTCCTAGATGGCTGGAGAAAAATAAATCCTCTCCCTCCCTAATAATCTCCTATAATCAACTGAAAAGAACAACTTACAACAACGAAGAGATTAAGGTCAAGAAATAATTTCTGCCTGAAAATAAATACGAAGGGCTTGAAAATTTTTGTTGTATATTTGGTTGCAATGAGCTATCCTTGTATGTTTATCAGTAGGATAAAGCTGGTAAATAACTAAAACAGTTTCTTCTGGATCTCCTAAGATGTTCCAAAAAATTGAGCTATGTCAAATCAGTGATGACAAAATTAATTTACAACTGCCGAATGAGTGAGTGAACGTGCCATCCCCGCCTAGTGACTTCTCCAGGTTGGAATAGTCCAAATAAATTCGGCGCTTGGCACGTCACGCCCTCCAGTTAAATAATAGCTGTCCGAAAATGGCCACTAGGATCTAAAATAACTCCGATCGGTGCTATTATATGATATGATGAGTTTATGAACAGTAGAAATCCTAGCGCCACCTTGATTTATATATTTGTGAAATTATTCACGGACTCCTAGTTTTCAGGCTGTTATGGACATGGGATTTCTGATTATGGATTTATAACGCCCCGTCAATGTGCCATAAACATGAATGCTTATATGGCCTCTAGCCCCATAAGGTACACAAGAAGTTCTTCAGTTCTTCAGCACTGCATGCGTAATCATTGTTATTCCAGATTAGTATCATATAGCGTCTGAGTCCGGGTTTTCTTTTGACTGTCTATGTAAACACAGCGGCGATATCCGAAACAGTGCCATGTTTTAACCTCGTTTCTCTGTCGGTCCCGATACAATGACGAGTCAGAACTGGGTATTCAGTCCACGATCAATCGAAAAGCGCACTGTAGATCATTTTCTGTCAAGATCTATCTCAATAATCAGATCTAAGCTGCTATGAATTGTTTACTTTTCACATGGAGTGATTCACTTGGTACCGGTACGTGATATTCCACCCAGGTTGACCAATCAAATACCAAGGTTGCTACGATACTTTCAACAGTACTAACTTCGATCGTAGAATATAAGGCTCTTAAGCATTAATGGGCGAACCCTCGCTGGCTGATTCCATTAAAACATTACTTGATAATCCTTACCACGGGGGGGGGGGGGGCGTTGTTCTGGGGGTTAGCGCACTAGTGCCGAATAATTACTCTGGGGCCTCTCAACGATGCGATTGCTTTGAGTTCAAACCCTTCGCACGTAGGCTTCCTCTCCGGGAAGGATCTGCCAACAGTCTCTGCCCAGTTTCCTCCCACCATAATGCTGGCCGCCGACGTGTAAGTGAAATATTCTCCAGTTTTGCGTAAAACACAGATCAAATCAATATAATAAATAAATACTGCAGCCAATGTGCTCGCTGGTTCACACCCAGTCCTCGCTAGCTTTGTCAGGAACCTGCTGAAGGGCTCTGGATTTTCTCCCGACATGTTGGGTCCCTTCTTCCATATTCCTTACCGACGTCGTGGAAATGAAATCTGCTGAATTATCTAATAAAGTCAAACAAATGAATATAGGAAACCTAAGCAAGTGACGCAAACATGAAGGACAATTACATAAAGAGGGCTTGAATCTTATCACTGAGAATTCCTTCAGCTTCTTGTCTTCTGGGCAATTTTATATATCATGTGTAAATGAACCGTTTTGGGGGTAAATATTTCAGGGTTCGTGTTAATCTCAAATGGCTGTTATGTTTGGTGAAGTCTGTTTTCTTTTATTTAGTCGCGTACTTTTAGCCTTTTTGTAAAATCACCCATTGTTATTGTCGGTATTTCCTTTTTACAGTGACATGCAACACACAAAATCCTACAAATTGATATGTATCACATCTCCGTACTTGCCATGAAACCCCAGTTAAATCACTGTTTGTGGTGTATAATGTGGTGTAATAATATTCCCATATGCATGTTTTCAACACCTCGCCTCAGTTGGAGGTGTTCAGATCACGTCTGGTATTAACTATTCATCTCACAACCCGAATGCATTGTTAGATTAAAGGACATATAGCTTCAGTGCTGGAAGTGTCTTCAAACTTCTCTCAACGTCAAGCTTCATATCTCTACTATCTCTGGGAAACTGGGGGTTTACATGTATTTTTTTTGTAGTACTTTCTCAACAGCTTCATAATTAGCTTTGTAGACCAATTGTTTTTACTTGGACAGGCACAAATCACAAATTACACTGTACTTGAGATTGCATGTTGACCGAACTTACAAACTGGCTCAAACCATGACGGATTTGAAATTCAGAGAAGATGAAAAAGGGATTTCATCGACTCTGTTAGCAGTCCAGGATTACATCATGTCAGTGTTAGGCACAGTGGCTTTAGTCACGTCTGTCAACATCTGTCAGTCAGAACTGATCCGTCATTATCTCTCATCGGTTTGATCAATTCACATATTTTGTAAACTTAAAAGTTTGAAAAGGTTTGCTGATTAGCTTAGAGTTATTTCAACATAAATGTGAATTTTAAAGCTTCGAAAATAAATAACAGTGAACAGAACGACAAATTTGAATACATACCGGGTGCCTTTAAGTACACTTATACATGTATCCCTTAGCATATTTCATGGTACATTCATTTCCTTCTAATCAAAACCCAATTCCTCTTGCAGTCCTGGATGCCATTGGAAAGCCAATGTCCGGGTTAATGGAGGGCGCTTTCTACTGGCCCGGTAATTTCCACGAGTGCGTGAATATCCAGAGCCCGGGCACTGAAGAGCCAGTCAAGGGGAACTACTGCTTGCTCAAAATCCCCCTCCCGGCGGCTTTCCTCAAGGGATTGTCCGACGCCGGAAAAGACAAAGGGGATATCCAAACGAATGGCATCGCAGCTGGGGTAAGCGTTTTCCGAGGGATGGCTTTGGGGAGAAAACAATGATCGTCTGTGACCTGTTTTTCATATAGACATAGTGGAAAGTCAGCATCGTGGGCTTCTTTAAAGACAGGACATTTATTAAGAAGTCATTCAATCTTGATGACTTTAATCCTGCCATTGGCCAACTTTCTGTGATGCGTCTGAGCATATGTTTGATTTAATGGTGAATAAATCAAATCAAATGAATATTTTCACATCGATTTTGGCCAACAGGGATGATGTTCATTAATACGAAATACAAATCAGATGGGAAAGGTAACGACAGAAAGAGAATTTCACCGAATGGAGCACTTTTAGCCTACCAAAAAGAACTGTGCCAAGTCGAATTTAACCGCATACATGCATAACATTGTGCAAATTTAACACTGATGTCTCCTTCGTTAAAGGTACATAACGGATTCAATCCCGAATCGAATCATACCTTAAGATTTTAAGATTCTGCCCATCTATGAAAAATAGATTCAGTGCTAATTAGCCCGGTGGCAATATAACGTGAAAGGGTGAACCTTCGTGTTCAAGCCCCAGGATCACGAAGCTGTCTTGGGCTTAAGTCAAACTTAGGCTTAACTTCAGAATAGTTTCCTGCATTAAATTTGTGACTCGCCTTGAGGATTTTTATTTCAAGTGTTGTGCTAGACTTGCATGACAATAATGAAAATGGGCATTTAAGTTCAAATTTAAATCTAGGATTAATAACAAGTTCAGAAAGATTGATTGTGACTTAAATGTTTATTTATTTATTTATTTATTTATTTATTTATTTATTTGCTGTTTTACGCCGTACTCAAGAATATTTCACTTATACGACGGCGGCCAGCATTATGGTGGGAGGAGACCAGGTAGAGCCCGGGGGAAACCCACAACGATCCGTAGGTTGTTGGCAGACCTTCTCACGTGCGGCCGGAGAGGAAGCCAGCATGAGCTAACTATACACAGCGACCGAATTGGTGGGAGGCTTCTAGGTCATTACGCTGCGCTAGCGCGCTAACCGACTGAGCCGTGACTTTATTAAGTCTAAGACAGGTTCGTGATCCTGGCGCCAGGCCTGTTACTGCTTGACGTCATTGTGATATGTCCGAAATGATGCTGACAGCGACGATAAATTCAAACCAAACCAACCAGACAAAGTTTACTTGGCACTCTGTATGTAAACTGTCACTTTTTCATATATATAAATAACTAGATCCTAATTCTACAAATACAAACTTACATTTTTATGTATCTGTGTCTGTATTAAGCTGGGATCAGCATTAGGATGATGAATTTAAGAAATACTGATCTCTATGTTGTACAATCTCCAGCTTATTTTCGCAACTGATACATCTCATGAAATCTTGTTGACATTTGATTCCCCTTCAGGTATTTGTCTCATTGTTATCCCTATCTTATGGCGTGTGTGTGCCAAATTCCTGCAGCGTTCATGACGTCACTACTATGGTCAATCAAGGTGGGTGGAAACGTAAAGAGATCGTCCTATTTTTAATGATCATTGTGTACCGGACCTGGATACGAATTCCCGATCTTATTTGTCATCTGCAGGTTGTATCAAGAAGCAACGCACTTGATTACAGTGTGCGGAAATATGTATATATATATATATATATATATATATATATATATATATACGAAATATAAAAGATCAAAAAACAATATACGAAACATGAGAAGTCACTTTTATCGGAACGGCTTTAAAGAAGATAAGGTTAAAGTATGGTTTACAAGGTTGCCTTAGAATTTTTTCAAAGATACATGCATTTGCAATGGCGGTCCGGCACAATTCATACCATGTACATATGCCTTGAATGATCGTGTGGTTGATGTGATTGAGGCCTGTAATAAATTTATTAGAATGTAAATTTATTGCTCATACAAATACACTTGTGTCAAGTCCAAATTAAGACCGGAGTCCCTGTATGGCTGCCCTCAAACCGTACCCAAGACTGCTTGTCATCATGTACTGGTTATTGTTTTAGATCTGATGAAATTGTTACCGGAGTCCCTTTATGGCTGCTCTCCAGCCGTACCCAAGTCTGCTTGTCATCATGTACTGGTTATTGTTTAGGTCTGATGAAATTGTTACCGGAGTCCCGTCATACCCAAGTCTGCTTGTCATCATGTATTGGTTATTGTTTCAGGTCTGATGAAATTGTTACCAGAGTCCCTGTGTGGCTGCTCTCCAGTCATACCCAAGCCTGCTTGTCATCATGTACTGGTTATTGTTTTAGGTCTGATGAAATTGTCACCGGAGTCCCCTGTGTGGCTGCTCTCCAGTCATACCCAAGCCTGCTTGTCATCATGTACTGGTTATTGTTTTAGGTCTGATGAAATTGTTACCGGAGTCCCTTTATGGCTACCCTCCCGTCATACCTGAGCCTGTATGCCATCATGAACAGGATATATCCAAAGACTCGAGGGCCATTATTGTGTCGTAAGTTTCACCATCCAAACCTCAGAGATGTGGAAGCATTTTATGTATACACATTAAAGGAGAAGACAACATATAAGCAATGCCAAAATCAGATGAAAGAGCGTGAAAAGTATCGTGCAAATACAGTCTTTAAGATTTATTTTGATTTTCTGTTTCAGAAGAAAAGATTATTTGAAAACATTTTCCTGTGGTGGTAATTTGGGACCACCTTTTGATATATTGTCTTTGCGTAATAATGTTATAAATGACGATGTTACACGTTTAATAAATATATATGCATTAGAATTTGGAATTTTCATCTAACAAATGTGTTTAACTTGGATTTTGATCAAATTTATATTTTAATACATTCATAAATATTATCATAATTCAGATTTAATACATATCTTTGAATATAAACCACTAATTTACATTCAATTACATTTATTAGACATGCATCACAACCTTATTTAGAGCCTAATTGTGTAAAGATTATATAAGAAGTGGTCCCAAATAACCACCAGACAAAAATAATTTTCAAAATCAAAATAAATAAATTTTCACGGCCTTTCATCTGATTTTGGCATCGTTTTTATGTTTTCTTCTAATTGTTCCATGCAAGTCAAATTGCTATTATTTTCAGTAATGCCTTATCACGATACCCACTCTGCTAAATGAACGGGATTATCGCTACTGCACTTATCAGTCTGCCGGATTGCCTTATTTTTGACATCAGTAACCTGTTGATATTGACAGAATGAGTCCAAAGTGCACGTGCATAGTACGTGTGTTTGTTGCTATTCATATCCTGTACGAGGATCTCTGGTCTCTGTGGGGGGTTGGCATAGTGACACCAATACGATCGCTGTGAGTTTAAGCACAGCTTACGCGGGTTTCCTCTCCTTACGTGGGAAAGTCTTCCAGCAACCTGCGCACAGTCGTGGGTTTCCCCTCACCCTCTCCCCTACCCCAGGGCTGTGTGTTTCCTCCCATTATAATGTTGGCCGTCGACTTATAAGGGAAATTTTCTTGAGTACGGCGTAAAATACCAATTAACTAACTAACTAAATAAATATCAACCTGCATATCATAAAAATATGTTTACTTCTATCTTTGAGGCACTTTGATTGGAATTCCATTTTTTTCTTCGCTTTTTCAGGTGCGTTTTGGGAGGGATTGGATTCATAATTCTGTTGGGTACTCTTTATGATGTCATCACATTGTTACTATGGAAGTACAGAAATCGTAGTGCCGGAAAACTGATTAAATCCAAATCAAACGGAGTTAAACTAGGCGAAGTTATGTCAAACGGAAACGGCCATATTCAGATGCCGGATGATGCAGAAAATGGTATTCTCAAGAAACCACAACTAGATCTTTACGTGGTAGACGGGACAGAGACTAGCAAGCAAACCAGTCTCGAACCGGAAGCGACGTCAAATGGACACTGCCATGCCCCAGAAGAGCCGGAAATAAAGGAACAGAAAGTCTCTGATAAGGGCAACAATAAGTCTTGCGTGAAACAGGAGTCAAGGCCCAAACCAGGTTACCGGTGTTTTTTCTTTTTTCCCAGTTGTGTTGTTCCCTTGTATTTATATTTGCCCCCAAATTGGCTTTCTGGCTCTCTATGAACAGAGAATTAATGTCTGATTAATTTAACTGAAACGGTAACGGATATTCCAGTTGCGTGACAGCGTTTTCCTTTCACTAAATACATGTTGCTTCCACACAACATCATTTAACTATCCTAGAAAGGTATTAAAAAGGTCCAAATGTCCAAACATATTTTATTCACTTGTCATCGCCTTTTTAATTATTCAATGTAATACTATAATAGAGAAATTCATCACCAGCCTGTACGTCACAGATCTATAGCGTGTAGATGCTCAAATTTGCTATAATTCGGTCTGTAATAATCAAATCTTGCGATTATTCCAAACAACATTTTTGTTGACGCTATGACATCAAAAAGAATTATCTTTTCAAACAGTTTTTTATTCTCCCTTATTCCTGACATTTTAACTATACTTGCTTAGCGTGACTGAATGCCTATGTTTCCTGTCTTTCAGGGATAATTGGCGGTTTGCTGATGGCATTTTCCTTGTACACAAACACCAAGAAGCTGGTGAACACTGATCAGAGATCGGGGACTCTGAGCTCGGTCAATGGCATCCGCTTTTTCAGCATGACTTGGGTGGTACTGGGGCACACTTTCATATTCCACTTGGGGATTGCCGGTAAGATCCGCGATGTCTGTAGAAACTGTACGACCCCAACTACTACCATTAATTTCATGTATTTCTTTACTTGATTTTAGTTTACGCCGTACTCAAGAATATTTAACTTCCGGGAGAAGCCCACGACCACACGCAGGTTGCTGGCTGGCCGGAAAGGAAGACAGCGTGAGCTGGACTTGAACCCACAGCGATCGCATTAATCTCTAATTTAATGTATGACCAAAATAGAAAATGCTGGCCATAAATCTGCGTTGAAAACATCTAACCTTCAGCAAAACTTTCCTGGAGATTTAGAGTAAGTCTTGAAGAGAATTATATATGCTGCCCCAAAACGGCATAATTATCATCAGGTATTTCCCCTCGCCGCGTTATACACTTATTGCCGTAAAAAAAATCTTTAATTTCTGTAGC
The DNA here is from genome assembly GCA_016165875.1 of Acanthopleura granulata. Classification (NCBI taxonomy): domain Eukaryota; kingdom Metazoa; phylum Mollusca; class Polyplacophora; order Chitonida; family Chitonidae; genus Acanthopleura; species Acanthopleura granulata. The sequence continues at coordinate 3,880,703 of JABBOT010000082.1, forward strand.
AAGAAAATAACTCAGTAAAATCATACCTTAAAACAATCCATAATTTCATTATAACTCAATTCTCTTTCCAAATATGAAACGGGAATTGGAATAACCTATAATCTCAAAATCGCGGCTCCTTTCAAACTTTTTTTGTTTCATTATATTACTTAATGGTCGTAACGCTTTTCATTCTTTTCCCGTTAACAGATAACATCCTTGGTTACGCACGGGATTTCCAAGCACGCTGGACATCACAAGCGCTTCTCAACGCTCTCGTCTCCGTGGATTCCTTCTTCACGCTAAGGTAAGAAACTGTCGATCAAGAACGCACTTTTGACCAATCTTAATCAATATTGTTGCAACTAAGTCAACCCGGATGCTCCACACACAGGTTACAAATGTTCAATCTTTCTGTGACGTCATGACGTCATTGTTGCTTTCATCAGGAATGGAATGAAAAGACGTCGTCACGAGAAAGGCTGGTTGGAAATCGCCTGTGGCGGATCTGTCCATGAAAACAACAAAACTGGTTCATTCCTTGGAGAGATTACCTTATTAAAACTTACATAAATTTATGACTTTATATTTTCTTATGGCCAGAAACCCAATTTTGTGTGAAGTGTGTGTTGTGTACATGGCATCACCTCTTCTCGATGAAGAATCTTCCGTATGTAATATAGGAAACTCCAATGGACCTTTCCTAGCTGTCAATCAAGAACGCGCATTTGAGCAGTCATGATATATAGTTGCTAGTAGGTCAAATCGTATGTCACACACACCGGTTACAAATATTTACTCTTTCTGTGACATAATGACGTCACAACTGCTTTCACCGGGAATGGGCTCTGGGACATCGTATGTGATGGGTCTGTCCATCATTTTCAGTGATAGTAATAATTTGGACATGTCAGACATTCGCGGTGGCGAGCTATAAATTACGCTGTTGCATTATTACAATGAAGCATGGAAACACACACTACACGAAGTCGCTTTTTCTTAATCCTTTTTATCAGATTCTGTTTTGTGATTATAATTCTGACAGCTTTTAGTCTAAGGACTTGTGGTCGATTCCACATAACCATTCCTGACTTAGGTCCAAATTTAAAACTACCTTATGTAATGGTTTGTTTTTTGGGTAGGTGGACTGGAAAGTCGACACCTTTGTCTTAACGTTTTCGCTACCGAATATTTCCGGAATTCTTCGGGTGTAAGGAATCTTTAGAATACAAGTTTACTAATCAGCACCAACTTGAAAGAAGGCACTGATCAGTGGTAACTAAATGAGCCGATGAGAGCGGCTTGCTGGTTAGCCATACCGATGAGCATAGAATTTGAGCAGCTCTAAGCGGCGAGTTGTAGCGAAAGAGTTAAGATAAAATTGATGAGATTGTCAAGTTTTTCCCAAGGTTATACTCATCTATGGAAAGAAGCGCGGAAAGAAAGAATAATTTCAGAGAAAGGAAATATAATTAGCGGGTCACTGGTAGAATGTTGATTTTGTTTCAGTGGTCTCTTGGTCAGCTACCTAACCTTGAACGAGATGCGGAAAGTCAAGTCAGCCAAGATCAACTGGTTTATGTTCTACTTTCACAGATTTTGGAGGTAAAAATTACTATGTATTAAATACGTCGATGGGCGTTATTAATAGTTCAGTACAATTTTAACCTGGTTGCAAAACATTTCCACAGATTCTTTTCACATAACATTTCCATGGCTGTGTTCCTTGATAATTTCCCTTCATTCTGTTGTATAATATACGCCTAAATGGGCAAGTGTTGATACTGCAAAACGGTCACAATTCTCTTTTTCACTTCTCACGCCTCTGTCAGAACAGATAGCCAGGGTATGACCCACTTCCCAAGTCTCGTTTACGTTGCATACAAAGCCCAATGTGACGGGTTTGGTCAGTGACATGACCTATTACTCTCTGACATGAACACTGATCAGAGGTGTCAGTCATCTTTATCGAGTGCATTTTCCTGCGAACCATCGAGCAACGGAGAAGGCAGCAAATGAAATGAAACTGATTTCATTAACATTAAATGGAAGCAACTTGAATATGTTCAATACTGAAGCAGTATTTAATGTACACTTCCATTAATATTGGACTCGGTATAGCTTTGATCCTATGTGTCACACTGGCTAGTCTCGTGTCTCATACGAGAAAAAACATGGTCTGAGAAGTGAGCCATCCTAGTTATCCGTGTTGAGAAGTGAAAAAGAGATTTGTGACCGTTTTAGAGTATCAAAACTTGGCCATCTATGCGTATATTATACACCAGGATGAAGGCAGGTTATCAAGGAACACAGCCATGCAAATGTTTTGTGAAAAGGATCCGCGGTTTTGGACATCTAGGAGCTAGAAGGGGGCGGGGGGGGGGTTACCCTTGCGAAACAGCGGTGGCCAGCCGCCCACCACGTCTACCGGTCTTTTCGGTCTGACGTCTGTATTATATACGTCAGTATATTAAATACGCATACAGGCGCAGATCGTGTCGACTAGCGTTGTATAAAGGTATAGTAAAAACGCTGTCAAAGAAGTAATGATATTGAAAAGTTTCGAGCAAACTAATGGAGATCGTATTGGTACGGGAAATATGTTAGTGTCCTGAAAGGCTGAAGCGAAACTAATCCGTAACCAATGCGAAAAGAAGGGGCGCTATACTTTTACGTGACTGACGATGTTGTTGTTGTTTCCTTTCAGACTGACCCCTCCCTATATGTTGATTATCATGGTGTACGTCCCTCTGTACCAGTACTGGGGGCAGGGCCCACAGTGGCCCGCTGGGCAGCTGGAGCCAGAAACTTGTAACATTCACTGGTGGAAAAACCTGATCTACATAAACAACTTCAATATGACCGACAGCGTAAGTGTCGTAAATTCATACCCTAGCGTTAACATTTGCCGCCGATAGGATTTGGTTCCCAGTGTGGAACTTTTCCCGCCAAAATAACTCGGGTCTACTTTAAGGTGTCTACGGGATACCTTTTCCGGCGCAATGACGATTCCGTCCCAAGCCGACTTGCCTATTGCTCTCTTGCACTGCACGAGTAATACATTATCAGTTTGTCCACAAAATGTCATCGTAAATGTAGGAATGGGCAACAGACTATACAACTTTGACCAGATTTACCTTTGGTGGGAAAGGCTGAACATTGTTTATCCACGCCTGTGCGGTGATGATTTGTGAGCAAATTTGTGACATATATAGTATTCATATAACATACGAGAACAATGTTCAATCCAAAGTCGGTTTGAATCGCCATAACACGGGAAAAGGGGGCAGTAGTAAAGATGAGAGTGATGTCACGTGGTAGGGTGACGTCCATTCATTGAAAAAGTGGGTCAACGACGAACAATAGCTCAACCTATTCTTTACAAATCCCGAAAAGGGTGCTTCATGTGTTAGAATACAACCATTCTAACATAAAACCAATCCTACATTCTTCATCAGGCCTACATCGAGTTATCCGCTCTGAGATACACACAAGCCATTTTATTCTCCCGGACTCCTTTCAGAGGTTAACCAGTAAGATCATTCGATCACGTGCAAGCATCATGTGATTTAGAAATCATGCAATGATTGGATATGTTGTCGTTTTCATACTAATGGACGCCGCCATGTTAGGACAAATTCCTGTAAATCACAATTAATTTGATTTGCTTGATCTTTATGGCGTACTAAAGAGCTTTTCACTCTTCCACCATGAAATAAAGAAATATATTTATGCATTACAGCGTTTCCTGTTACCAGTCGATCATACTGCCGCTGCGCAATAAAATAACATCGACTGAATCCGCTGCACTATTGACCATCAAGCTCTGGCCGATTCCCATAATGCTGGCCGCCGTCGTATAAGTGATATATTCTTGAGTACTGGGTAAAACACGTTGTCTTCCTTTCCGGCTCGCCAGCAACCTGCGTGTTGTCGTGGATTTCTCCCGGACTTTGCCTGGTTTCCTCCCACCATAATGCTGGCCGCCGTCGAATAAGTGAAATATTCTTAAGTACTGAGTAAAACACGTATCAAAGAAATAAATTAAACAAAGTTGTTGTAAAATTAAAAGACAAAAACAAAAAAAACGGTAGTGTTGGACATCAAAAGTACTGGTTCACTAGTGTATCTGCAACCACAGATAGGACTGAAATAACTGAACATATAACACCCAGTAGCTGTAACGGCCACTAGAAACAATAACAAGGTTTCAAAACTTGACTGAAATGAGATTTTCTGTCACATGTCAAGGATTGGCAGGCTGTGTCGCCAATAGTTAACTATTTTGGGCTGATTGTATAAAAAGTATATTGTATATTTGTTCATTTGTTTATTAGTATTATTGCTTTACATATATTCTCTTTCACTTGAGCGATTATTTGGCACAAAATATTATATTCAATATAATAATACCAATAATAACATGAGACGGTATGTCAGTATCTACGGTTGATGCTGTACGCCTGATACCACTATAGATTATTGTAAATTAGATCATAGTCTATATTGCATAAGGTATCTTGCCGTCTGTAAAGTAGATAGGCCTGCAAGTTCTAAATAGTTAACCAGCTTGGGAGAATAATGATGTGTGCCCAGAATAAAGCGTGGGGGAGTCTGGTAAATATTATGCTACCTGGATTCATATGACTCCCGTTACTCGATGCGGTGTGAATAAGAAATAAGGAAACAGTCCCTGAGGAGACAGCTCGTCGTCAAAGAGGGGAATCGAACGTGTTCAGGTTGGGCTTGTCTTAGACATCAATAACCTGTTGATACCGATAGAGGAATTTCGACATGTACTTGCATAGTACGTTTGTTTGTTATCATCGATGTCTATATATGGATATGAGGGCCTCCGTGACCCGAAGGGCTAGCGCAGCGCATTGACTCAGTTCAAGTCCAGTCCTTCCTCTCCGGTCGTACGTCGGAAAGTCCGTTAGCAACCTGCGGGTGGTCGATCGTGAGTTTCTCACCGTAATGTTAGAATAATGGAAATATTCTTGAGTAGGTCATAAAACACCAAGCAAGTAAAATAAATAAATATTAGATAAATACGGAGATCTCATCTGTCTTGATAAAGCCATGTTTGAATCATGGTGCGATTGTCGCGTCGACCCGTCGAATAAAAATAGAACATACCCTATTTTGTAGCATTTCGAGGCATTCGACAAATCACACTAGGAAATACTACACTAGCATATTCTCCACTAGGCCCCCGACTGACATGTTTAAAGGCTAATTTCGAAATGCTACCCATGTGAGATGTGTATGTCTAAGTAAAACGCCTGCACGGTATTTTGACGATTATCGTGACACATGACACGTGACACAAGATCTAACTGAAATAAATAAATCAATAAATAAATAAAATGTTTCAGTCCTTAAAATGTGTTTAAAGCTACATCTACACTTTTTCACAAAAACACGGTGATTTCAATAATAACAAATTCGTTTCACTTTCGATAATTTATTAATCTCTCAAGTGTGTCTGAGGTGTTTATGTGTTTGTGATGTCGCACTGGCCAGATGAGACGATATAGCGGAAGTCTACATCCACAAACAGGGGCGCACTCAGAATTATACCCTGAAAGTGAAAACCACCGGAAATGTAAATGGTCTAAGGGGAGTAACTCTAGTTACAGGTGACGGTAAATTCATTCTGTAACCAATGTTCCATACCATATCATTTGTTTTCCAGTTAATATAAATTAGAGTTAAAGAGATACTTTGGTATTCAAACATTTATATCTTAATAGCAAGGTGAAATGATAAAGATTGAGAAATTGTGTATTGCTTTCCTAAACTGTAAAATATTGCAACGTATCGAAAGCAATATTGTACGTTTCGTCAGAGAATACTGAAACAAAACTCTTCTGTCCTTCCAACTTTGCCTGGTTTGACGTCACACACTAACACATGACGTCATCAATGGCTGATGTGTATTCGCAAATGACGATGCCCTTTCAAACGCTCTTGACATTATCCCAGCATAAATGCCTTACTTGACGTCACGTCTGCCTGATTTAACATCACATCGTTAAATTTTTACAGACACAGCCGAAGATTTTGTTTTTAAATGATCTTCAGTTATATGGGTTAATATATCTTCAGTTATTTATTGCAAATCCTTCTGAACCTTGGTATTAGGTTTGTTCCGTGGGAATTTTTTTTTTTTTTTTTTTTGTATGATTTTAACATTTCCATGCTGTTTGTGTTCTGACCATAGTAGCATTTTAAAACATAAATGTTTGTTGACTAAGTTTAATTTCCTGGAGCTGATATATCTACGTAATTCCTGAGAAATTTTGTGGTGCATGCTGCGTCGTGTTGAATAACATCGTTTTAGTAACCAACTCCATTAAGCGAGTGTCCGTATGTAAATGTGATCAATAAACCACGACGGAAATAAGTAACGTGTATTTAACATCGAATGTACCTGAGTGACATCCGATGATCTCAGCCACATTTTTGTGGCGGGCAAATGTGTAGGAGGCAGAAACCAAAACACTTGAGTTCCAGGACCAGGACCTTTGTTATCTTCAAGGCTATCCCGACTTTTCATGGCCCAGCTTACATCAATGTAACCTTGTTGAAGTTTGAACTCATGGCCTTTGTGTTCATATTCTGCACTTCTACAGATAAAGTGTACGCAAATTTCTCTTGCAGAATTGGTGATAAAAGCCAGCCGCCCTAATACCAAATACATTTCCAAAATCAAAACAAGCTACTAATAGTCTTCAAGGCTATCCCAACTCAACCCTTTTCAACAATTTACAACATTGTTGTGAATTTACAACAATGCGACATTCTTAGAGATTGAACTCACAACCTTTGGGTTAATACACTGCATTTCTACAGATGAACTCTATGCAAATTTCTCTTGTAGAATAGGCTATGAAACCAGCAGCTCTAAAAACCAATTTACATTGCCCAAATTCTTCAAATTATTTCATTTTTTGCATCAGTTTTATTTCTTATATCATTAAACTGAGGACTGCTACTCGCTTACCTCCTGTTATACTAGTAGGCCAACCGTTGAGTTAGCTAATGTTGTTGTTGTTGTTGTTGACAGTGTATAGGCTGGACGTGGTACTTGGCTAACGACATGCAGTTCTATGTCATCAGTCCTCTGATACTGGTACCGCTCTTCTAGTAAGTAACGACTTCTTGTATAACACCGAGTTCAATACCTGTCAACTTTCACGTTTTGTTTTTTTTTGTTTGTTTTTTTTTTTTCGCAAAAATGTTTCATGATTTTGTTGTATGATGTTTTCAATTTCAAGTAGTGGCGAAATATATGTAAATTTACCACCAAAAGTTTATAAAATACAGCTATAATTTCACAAAACCATTTTCTGTTTAGGGGCTTCGTCCCACCAGACCCAACCAGGTCTTCACGCTAGATCAGACGTGGGCCTGTGGCACTTGAACCACGGCTTTTTGGGGTTCTCACTTCTTTGGTCCTATTTGTGTTGAGTTGTTATCCGCAAAGAACTACACATTTATCTGACAAATTGTTGTTGTTGAAAGTTGCTTAGACCTCGCATTAATTCGGTCGCTGTGAGTTCAAGTCTTGCTCATGCTGGCTTCCTCTTCGGCCGCGCGAGGAAAGCCCTGCCAGCAACTTTCAGATTGCCCAGGGTTTATCTTCTATTATACTAAACTTGGGTATTTGGGAGTTTGTTCAACATTGTAGTGAAATGCTATGTTGTAAATCAAATAGGGCCAACAATACCGAGGGCTTAAATATGTACGGAATGTTAGGTTTGAAGAATGAAGTATTTCGTAATTTCAGCGTCTGCTCAGTTACTTACCATTACCTACTTTGCCTTTTTCTGTTTTCAGCTCCAAGATTCTCGGTATGATCGTTCTCGGCTTGTTCTTCCTGGCCACATTCATAACTACTGGAGTCATCAGTTACGTGAACGAATTTGGACCCGGTGTAGATTCTAGGTAGTACGAGTTGTCTGTTCTTGTTCTTTACATTTTCCTGCCCAGTTGTACTGAAGACTGTTCTGTGAAGGCGCCAGTTTTGTTTCTTATCTGTTTATTTTTACAAATAACATATGCAATTACTTAAATCTCGCTGTTAACATGCCACATTTCAACTGGTTTGCTCCAAATTGTGCATCAACAGTCCGAGAGACTACTCCTTCAAAGAAAGGCAGGAACCAGACTTTTATCCACAATGCCTCGCGACAGACAATTTATGACATAATCAGGCTTTAGGGTTACACTAAGCTTTATGTTAAAATACCACCATCCGCCACCGCCATCCCCTACTCCCTGCTTTCACTCCCAGAGTAATATTGTCAACAATTCAAAATGAGCAGCATAGTACACTGGAACATGTCTTTCTTATGGATATACAACTTCTTGGTTTATTATCAAGACGTCGTGATAATAAACCAAGAAGTTGTATGTCCATAAGAAAGACATGTTCCAGTGTACTTCCATCTCAACTTCTAAATGCCACTTAGTATAGTGTATCGAAAAACTGACAAGTCACACATATGCCAGACAAACGATTCCTAGTCATTATTACGTGAAGTTTCTTTTATCCAGCGTTTGTAATTTGAAGAGACATAGCAGCACGTCATGGAATTCTTAACCTAATGTAACTATTATGATCAAATAATAAAATAAGTTTGAGCAATGAGTAATCCGGATCTTTGTATGATCCGAAAGGTTTTGCCGTGTCTTCCACTTCTTCTCTGCAAAAGGTTTGTGGCAAGCATGAGGGTGTAAATACTCATAAAATGAAGATATACCGAATAATTGACCAATTGTAAAAGGGAAAATGTATTTGTATCTTTATCTGGTAAATGACGGCAGCTTGTATTCTCTCTTATCCTAGACCAGATTTCATGGACAAAATTTACATCAAACCTTGGTGTCGTATTGGGCCGTACCTCGTGGGCATTTTTGTGGGCTATGTGTTGTACCGGACAAAGTGTAAGGTCAAGCTACATGTGGTAAGTACAGCGTCTTCGATATTAGCAAGGCACGGCTTCACGTAACTTTCTAAATTCAGTAAATTGCTTAAGTGGCCCCTCAAATTAAACACTACATAAGCACAGCATGGTGTTGCTTAAGCAAGAACACTTAAATTGTTTGGCAAAACCGATCCCAGAATGATAGTAAAATGATATTGTATTCCTGCATAAACCCAGATTCTGCTGGCGGACTAACCAAGTGCCCCGTTTGATGAAAGTTTGCTTAAACAAAGTGCACTTGGGCTTCTAAGTTTACTTACCGAAGTGTACTTTGTAAGTAAGATAAATTGCTTTCCATAAAACAATTTTAAGTAAACTAAGCTGAGTGAATGTACTTTTAATATTTGATTCGGCAATTGTATGAACAGCTCACTCATTTGTATGTACAGAGATGTAAGAGCTGTAACCTCACTTTGAGTTAAGTGCGTTTCGAGCAGAGTGAATCTTTGATGAAACTCGCTTGGCTTAAAGCTGTGGTTTGGGAAGTTCAGTGCGAAATTCCACTTAAAAAAACTTTCTTGAAACCTGGCTCTGGTCCCTTTGCATTGTTATTGTGTATGCATGTGTCAGATGGGATGACAACATAGCACTGAATAATTCGAGAGCAGTGACGTCTAATGAATGGGAGACTGATGAACAGCACAAAAGCGTCCAAATCGCAGAGAAACACATCGGTTTTTTTCTGCTGTGACACAGCAGTGTTTGTGTACTACCTAACTACTTTCTGATCACATATGCACCAGACAGTGTGACGTAATCCAAGAAAGAACAAAGGAGCAGACGGCTTTGAACCCCTTTGTGAAAGGCGAGAAGGAGCTTTACGAGTTTCCCATTGCACTGAAAATTACTGTAAGCCGTGGCGCTAGGTGCCATGCAAGTTGTTACTTCTTAAGCACTTACATGAACAGTTGAAATCAAACGGTAACTAAGGTAAATTGACAGGAGCCTGGAATTCACCGGTAACGTCTGACCATTTGCCAGCTATCACACAGTCGTCGCTGCTCTGGTTTTAATATCTTTTACATGGTAACAATTGACAGTTTCTCGGCCCATATCAGCTCGCCATTGGTTCTTGAGCCTATTAATGAAGCATTGGCAGGCCGCGAATTGTAATATTATAAATGGCAGACTTCTGGCCTAGAAACCTCCCACAAATACGGTCCCTGTGAGTTCAAGCCCAGCTCATGCTGGCTTACTCTCCGGCCGTACGTGGGAAGGTCTGTCAGCAACCTGCGGATGGTCTTTGGTTTTCAGCAGGCTCTGCCCGGTTTTCTCCAACCATAATGCTGGTCGCCTTCGTATGAGTGAAATGTTCTTGAGTACGGCGTAAAACACTAATCAAATAAATAAATAAATATTTAAAGGTTTTCTACCTTTTTAGTGTAAATCGGTTGATATTGCGTTGTCCCTTCATGTCAAAGGGACTACTTTTCTTGCCTTCCCATCGTACCCTTCCATGCGACGAAAATAGATAATTGCCATACGAGTTGGCCATTTCGAACAGAAATAGCACTCTAAATTATGCCTTGGCCAATTTGCCCAAGGCGTGCTCTTTTTTAGATCAGACTGAAAGTAGTCTAGAGTTTGATAACCGGAAATGCAACAGTTATGTCACGTATGTTTGGCACACTAGCGCCATTCAAGGACAGACAAGCGATGTGCAATTTTCTTCTCGGAATTTTGGGGGTTAAATATATTTTCATTTTGTTCGAGTATAAATACTCACCAGATGCATATTTTTGATTGCATTATTTTTTTATGACAGACGTATTATTGAGTTAAGTAAAGTGAAAAATAGAATCCAGACAGTTCACCTTTAATCTGGTCTAGCATCACTGAGACAGCACACTCTTATGTTGAGTATAACACGTTAATTTCTGGAGTGTACGGATAGAACCAACGATCTTCTACAGCATTCATAAACGAAATTCTTAGATTAGAGAGATTCCAGAGTGTATGGTCACAACCAACGATATTCTACAGCATTCATGGAGGAAATTCCTAGATTAGAGAGATTCCAGACTGTATGGACACAACCAACGATATTCTACAGCATTCATAGAGGAAATTCCTAGATTAGAGAGATTCCAGAGTGTATGGACACAACCAACGATATTCTACAGCATTCGTAGAGGAAATTCCCAGACAGAGAGATCCCAGAGTGTATGGACAGAACCAATGATCCTTTACAGGATTTATACAGAAATTCCTAGATTAGAGAGATCTCAGAGTGTACCGACAGAACCAACGATCTTCTACAGGATTTATACAAGAAATTCACCTTTTATCAGAAGGCACAGATAAGCGTTACACTCGTACAAATCGATGAGTTGTGTATATATCATTTCGTGACTCCTGTCTTCACAGGTTACTGAGGGTCATCGACCGCACTCGTCCATTGCCGCAGGATCGTGGGTGGCAAAGTGACTGGATTTGTATATAAAATTTGCTTTTACTTTATGTTTAGTAATTTATTTGATTAATTTCCACTGGAATTATTTTCAAGAATTTTAAATACGACGGCGATCAGGTTTATGGATTGACGGAAATAGAAGATACAGCCTGAGGGTAAACCACCGGTCTTTAGCCACTTACGAGTGAACCTCCCAACGTGCAGCATAAAGATATTCACGCCTTAGTGGTAGAAGTCAAGTGGCATTAAAAAACGTGAATACTGTGAAAGGAGCCCCACAAGAGCTTGTCAACAAGGCGCCAATAACAATCAGGGCAAGGGAATTTACGGGCCGTTAATATAGTGCTGCCTCACTGGAACACCATTCACCCGTAGTCTAAATAAAACAAGCGCGAGAAAAATGTCTTTCTTTTCAGAATTTCATATTTCGTCTGTTAGTTATTGAATGTATCCTTTAATGCTTCTTTATACATATATGTAACACCCTCATTTCGTACTTTATACAATTAGTTTTTTATACAATTAAAATTTGCTTTGAAAATTTATCTTAATTAATGACCTGAGACAATCCACGTGATTGGTATACGAATATCTGTTACGAGGTCTAGATTGAGAAATTTATTATTGGCTGCTTAGAGAAATAAGACGTTGTTGTTCACGGCATCACAATGAAAAACGGTTTGTTTATGTTAACCAATGTTTTTATGTTAACAAACGTGTTCATGTTAACCAATGGGTTTGTGTCAACCAATGTGTTTATGTTGACCAATGTGTTTATGTTGACCAATGTGTTTATGTTAACCTCTATGATTATGATATTCTATCTGCTCAGGTTAGCCAATCTGTTTATGTTAACCCATTCGTTTATGTTAGCCCTTCTGTTTGTGTTCACCAGTATGCTTATGTTATTTAGTTATTTATTTGATTGTTGTTAACGTCGCACTCAAGAGCCCGGTGGAACCCACGACTATCCCCTGGTTGCTGGCAGATCACTTATGTTAAGCAATATGTTTGTGTTAACCAATTTGTTAATCTTAACCCGTATGTTTATGTTAACCCGTCTGTTGAGGTAAACCAATCTGTTTACCTATGTTTACCTGTCTGCCTGTGTTAACCAAACTGTTAACCACCCTGCCCTCTTTCCTTGCACACAGAGCACGGTGATACTGGGTTGGTGTACTGCCGCCGTGATCTGCCTAGCCGTACTGTACGGACTGTATGGCCACACCAACGGCCATCCACTCAGCACCGAGGCCAGTGCCGTGTACAACGCCCTCCATCGTACAGCCTGGGGCGTCGGGCTTGGCTGGGTCGTGTTCGCCTGCTGCACCGGATACGGGGGTAAGAAACGTGCTGTGCGCATGCGCAAGTTAATTCCGGTTTAGGCACAGGATGGCATGTTGACAATCAATCTGTCTGTTTTCAAAAAAATATGAAACTTTGAAACAGTTGGTGTTATGATTATCAGAGTGTGAACACAAACATGCCACATGCAAACACAAACCTAACGTCACTATGAAATTCCTGAAATGCGCATGTACTATACATGACTTACATATAATAAACTCAAATTAACTTTTGATCAAGCCATTTCAGATTTAATGGTAAAAGTTTCCCTTGTACATCAGCGTATTACACCCAATCGCAAATATAAACACGTCTCCTTTTCGCCCAAAGGTTTGGTCTTAAATTTCGACTGCCACATATTAACAAAAAACAAATGTGTGTTTACTGCTTCTGTTTATTGATCCGTTGGAGTTGAAGAAAAGAGAAAAATAAAGAACTTCGGCTGGGTGCCCTTAAAAATAACGCTTTGTTTCCATCTGAATTCAAGTTGGGTTTTTTTCTTTTAAAGAAATTCTGTAATAGGGTCATAATGTCTTTCTTTAAATAGTACCGGGAAGAATACCAAGCAGCTGTATGCCTTGAGGGCTGCACGTTTGTCTTATCTGAGATCTTATTTATAGACTAATCATATTGCCTTGATTCTAAATCTTCCGTGGAATGGCTTAAGTCACTTGTTTCCTGTTTTGAACATGTGGGCAGAATCCACGTGTTTTCGCCAGAACATGACAGATATCTGGCATGTCACGCGATGTCTGGGACACGGCGGTATTTATTTAGCCTGTGTGTACACGTTTGTAATTCTAAATTCATGTTGATATCATGTACGAAAATCTTCTAAGTTTTTTATTTCTGGAATTTGTTATCTGCATCCGCTTAAACTTGTGCTATAGGTGCTTTATATAGAGATATTACAGCTCATACTGGCTTCCTCTCCGGTTGTACGTGGGTAGCACCCCCCCCCCCCCCATCTTGGTTCTGTTCAGTTTCCTCACATCATAATAATGGCCGCCGTCGTATTCGTGAAATATTCTTGAGTATGGCGTAAAACACCAATCATGTAAATAACTAAATGTTAACCTCCTACCATAATGCATGCGTATAAGTGAAATATTCTTGATTACGTCGTAAAATATCTATCAAATAAATAAATAAATACATTTATTAATGTTTGTCGCACCACAGTCACGCATCTCCTCATTGTATTGGCTTCTTTATTTGTTTACTGGTGTTGTGTTCACCCGTCGCTTGCCAAGTATAATCGACCATGTCACGACGGCGTCTCGCGGTAGCAAATCGTTCTGAATGCCGAACGCCTGATCTGACTGGAACGCCATTGTGAAGACCCATTAGATGTCTTAATCAGCACAATTACACCGGGACTAGCGTCAATACAGGAAACACCAATTAGTCCAATTTTTAGGCCTAGGGCATTACCGACTACAATTAACACAGGTCTTGACCTTGATCGCCAGTTACAAAACGATTATGAAAGCTCGCGCTAGGATTTAAACTTCCTTTTTGTATTTAAACTTCCGTTCTAGATTCAAGATAACAATATCACAGAATGAAAGACCTTAATGGTGTCTATAAACTGCCTAACGCCCACGTGGACGAAATCCTCTTAATGTCACAAGAGCTTAGCTGCCAAGGCAACGCAGAATGCTTACAGAGCAGTTGGACGGACTTAATAATGCTAATTAGTCTTCGTGCAAGTGGGCCCAAGAATCTGGCTAAAAGGCTAACATTTTCATTGACTAAAAGTAAAAATGATGTATTTCTTCCGAGCAGTTTGAGGTAGTACTTATTATGCAGTCCTCGCAAACCATGGTGCTTTGCACTGCATGTATGGTAGAAGTGGTACACTGCAAGCAGGCTTGTTAACTGTAGGGGGAGGTAATTCAGTGAGTAAGGTTTAGGAATCCACGGTAAGAGGCACAAGCGGCGCATGGGTTCAACCCCGGCCTGCGGTAGAGAATTTGCAGATTGCATTTCTTTCATTATGGGTGTGGCCTTGTTGACAATAAGCTGTCGTGTGGCGGTACTCACAGTTTTGCATTTGTTGAGAGCACATGTGTTGCCCACATCATGCACGGTGTGCATATATTTACATGTATATGTCACACCTGGGGTATATTGGTCAGTATAACTTGCCAGATATCGGTGTATTTTTCCTGGTTTCCCCCACTCATAAACCGCCATGATAAAAGCAAACAATTCTTGAATATGACTTTTCAAATAACAAATAACTAAATACATTAAGAAAATAAGTAAATGACCGCCAGGGCACATACCAATCAGAAGATAAACAGACAATAAAACAAACAAACAAGCAAACAGCAAACATTACACGTACCTATTTCACAGGTCATGTGACACCAGGTGCGAGATGTCATTCATGTTAGCCATTATTCTCTAGCTCTGCTTATTTTCTGCATCCTGCCTGATAAATGCATTTTCGTTCATCCTTAAGGTATTGTCAACAGTTTCCTGTCGTGGAAGGCCTTCGTGCCCCTGGCCCGCCTGACATACATGGTTTACCTCGTCCATCTGATTGTTATGTACTACTTCAACACTACGTCCCCTGGACCAATCTTCGCTAGTGACGTCACCATGGTGAGTTGAGTTTATTTTACATATAAAAATACAATAAAAAAAATTTCTTGTGCTCTACAGGGCATGTAAGTGGTTATTCCTCACTAATTACGTAACATAGGATAAATTATTTATCCTTAATTAATTAACGCATAGTATTGTAATCAAGCTACAAGTTACAAGTTTAATTAATTCAGAATACGTCGTTAAGGAGACTTGCCTCTTATAATATTAAAGCGGTGTTAGCTTGCACCTAGCCTACAACCAGCACACCCGAAGCACTTTTATTGTTTACTTAAGTATAGTGCGATCTCAGCCACTTACGATGCAGGGTTACTTTTGTTGTCCTTAAATATGGTGACCAACCATGTGAAATATTTCATCAGCGAACAACAGACAAACCACTGGCGGGCTACAGACTCGCTACTGACTTTCCCCGATTAGTGCGCTAACGCAGCACAATGATCATGAAGCCTCCACCAATGAGGTCGCTGTGCGTTCAAGTCCAGCTCATGCTGGCTTCCTCTCCGGTCGTACGTGGAAAGGTCTGTCAGCAGCTTACGGATGGTCGTGGATTTCCCCCGGGCTTTGCCCGGTTTCCTCCCACCTTAACGCTGGTCGCCATCCTATAAGTGAAATATCCTTGAGTACGGCGTAAAACACCAATAAAATAAAATATATAAATAAACAAATTGACTTTCCCGGATAGAACATTTTTCGGGTCGTGTTTATATTGTTTCATTAAAACTTCAACTTCGAATGGAATATATAGTTACAAAACACTGCTGCAAATTTTTTACGATCTTACTCAAAATTGAAAGTCGGCCATTTTCGCCTAATTTGTATTTATTTATTCATCTGATTGGTGTTTTACGCCGTACTCAAGAATATCTCACCTTTACGACGGCGGCCAGCATTATGGTGGGAGGAAGCCGGCAGGCCTTGCCACGTACGGCCGGAGAGTATGACGACCAGCATGAGCTGGACTTGAACTAACAGCGACAGCACTGGTACCTGATTTGTAAACTGAAAGCAAAGAATCCAGGCAGTCATGTCATTTCTCGTATGAGATTGCTTACGATGCAGAAAAAAAACATTCCGTATACTTGAATATTTAACACACTTTATCTGAATATATGATACATTCTTACAACTTGTTTGACCTCTTTTTATCTTCCAGAGTTACTTGTTTCTTGGGAACTTGGTTTTCTCGTATGGCTTTGCGGTTATTGTCTCCTTAGCCTTCGAGGCTCCAATGATGGGATTGGAGAAGGTTATCTTCAGACGAAAATGAAACTTACAAGTAAACGTGCATGTAAGACGACACTATTTCCTAGATATAACAAGACGAATAAAGCACACGTGACTTAACAACATGTAGGTGACCACCAGTGGAAAGGATTACCATCATGACATCGTTCTTCAAAACAGCAACATTTCTGGAATGCTCGATTCAGTAATCTGACTTCTCATTAGTAATTGCTCTATTTATTTAGCTAAGATAAGTTATACAAGTACATATGCAGGGCTACTATGTGTCAGTTTTTCTATTCCGTTAGTTTTGAAAACGTATGTAAATAGTCAGTTGTGTAACATTTCGTAATATTTGTCAGTGATCATTGATGTTAATAACCAGATGGAATGAATAAATGAATGATTACGGATTAACGTCACTTTGGCACTATTGCAGCGACATAGTGGCAAAGACAACCTGAAAGTGTTAGACACAGTTTTCCCAATATGAAAAGACTATTATCGGATAGAAAATGAAAACTGTCAGAATGCAACTATATACTTTAGTTTCTCTTTGAATGGGCTTCTTGCAATTGGTTTATTTTGGTCACGAAATGAAACCTTCACCACTCACTGAACGAATGACTGATCTTGTTGGGCTTAGACATATACCGCTGGTGACGTCATGAGTTGAATGATTAGATTTAAAACATAAATAATTTAGGTACGTAATATTAATCAGGGTGTTCAATACGTCGACCTATTTTAAACTGAAAATGCCAGTGCAGTTCTGTCAGTGGCTCTTCAAAGCAGGATAAACAGATTGAGGAACATGGGTAAACACCAGATTTAGGAATCCACACCATCCAGACATCAGCGAAGCAGCTTTATGTATCTACCCTAATGCTAAAAGACGTCGTTAATGTTCTCTCCATAACTCGTTGAATTTGTACCATGAGTATTTCTCAAATTGCGGATTGGAAATTGGAAATTTGCGTTACTGGCTGTTTTGAATGCATGTTAACGCCAAAGAACATTACATATTATGCGTATTATATAATATTATATATCATATATATGGGTGTGCTATTTTAATGCACATATTTTAAACATTTTTCCTTGTGTCATTTTTTTAAACTGTGCTTATAAAATGGGGGTGCGACTGAGACAGATGTAAGGATGTCACGGCCTTCATGATTTATATTCTTCCTGCGTATGTTCGTCAAATCTAGGGTTGCGAAAAAAAAACGTCGAAAGTAGAAATAAGCTACTGGCCTGCATAATAGTCAGACGTACTCTATTACAAATTATCCAGTCTTCTGGAATAATGTATATTTTATTCGGATTACTATTGTATTCGTAATATTTCGCCTACCTTATTGCAATATATAGATATGAAATCGTCTGTTCTTATTGATAAGAAGTGAAAGATCTCTCCCTAGGGGGCGAAATGCTTCCTTTAAAAGTTTCCTCATCTCTACGCCAATCAGATCGTGTGTCTGGGTTTAACTTTCACTTTCGGATTCAACCTTACATCACGATGTTTGTCAGGTGTTTGGTAGAGAGCAGTGGTCTAAGTCTGAAATTTTTTAACCATAAATATGACCGCCTAAAACGAAACGAAATGAACTGAAACATTCCTGAGTACAGCATTGAAAGGGACAATGGAGTCAGTAAACAAAATAGAGGAAGTGTGTAAATGTCTGTCCTGTTGTGAACCTGCGGTATGTAACAACTCAACTGTATCTGTATTTCACGTGACACGTAATGTATGACTCTTGGACAGCGTCACCATTTTTTTTTCTATAACCAAACTCAGAATGTAATTTACAAAACCTTAATAAACACTTTTACATGCAAACTGACATAGTTATTGTAGAATTTGGATTACGTTTTTATCTATTATTATTAAATCTGACTTGAAACAAAATATTGCAATTCTTGAGTTTTATGTGACTTGGTTCGAAATCTTAAATGAAGTCAGCGCGTGCGGATGCCGATGTTCAGGAAAGAGCTAATTCAGAATTCTCTCAGATCTTCACAGGGAGAGGACGTCAGCACATTTATTAAAAGCATATTAATTAAAGGAGGATTTAATATTTATTTAATTAGGGGTTATTAATTAATACTTAGTGCTTACATCAAAAGTAAGCATGTACAGCCACATGTATAGATACTGTTTGTGATTTCAAACATACCCATATGTACAAACCAAATTCTTATCGGGATCACCACAATTATAGGTAAATAAAGAAAATGTTGGTTCTGAATGATTACGGTATTACGACACATAGGCAGTATGTCGGCTATACGGTATTACGACACATAGGTAGTATTACGACACATAGGCAGTATGTCGGCTATAACGTGGCGGAATGCTGGTTCCGAGTTTGAGTCATGCTTTATAGGCACAGTATTTTTTACTGTTGCTGTCTTTTTCCATATGAATATTTCATCTGACGGAGAATGCATAAATAAGTCTTTCCTCTAAAAAAGCTTTGTTCTTGGTAAATACCAAGAAATCAAAAGGATGCCGTACTTATAAATGCATGGTGTATCACGACTAGCAAAAAGAAATTTGGTTTACTCCGCTACAAACACGATAACGGAGAACATAATTGTGTTTTTCACGTTGCGATCAATATTTGCTTTACGACATGATAAATATCATGTCAAGGAAACGAGTTACAGAAGACACCCGGATCTAGGCCTGGGAGTAAGTAGGACAGTAAGTCTATCCATGCACACACAACAGAGCTATCCGACGGATTCTGCTCTAGAGCTGGCCTCTTCGACAGGTAACCAATTCACTAATAAATAATAAATGAATCCCTTTCTACCTCTGTCTGTCTCCTCCATTCTCAGTGTCCTGGGGGAGCTTATATTTTATACACAAAATCTGGTGATTGTCCCTTATGTAGGAGAGACGTGTCAAATGTAAAACCGAAGTTATGACATTTGATCGCTGAAACCAACAAGCTTTGGGACATTTGAGTGGACGATTATTATGATATTATGTCATTGCCGTGTTCCAATATTTAAGATTACATCAGAAACAGACTCGCCTTGGCCGTGTACGCAGTTCAAAGTTTGTCTGCCGCCTGGTTTGAATTTCTGTGTGCCAAACTTTGAAAAGTTCGCTAGTAACATGCCAAAGATCAGTGATTTACTGTGACTATCGAGTTGAGGGTCATGGTATTAGCAAAACATTCTTCAGTTTCGGCGTAGTTTTAAGTTCGTTGAAGACAACTTATGTTCCACCAGTACGGTGTGCATGTCAGTACGTCAGATGCGTCTGGAAATGCTGGTCAGCAAGTTGGCAAAGGTCTCCTACCATGAAACTGCCGTCATCACATGTACATCACGTGAAAAAATATAAACATAAATAAATATAGAGTAAAGGTCAGTCGTCCCAAATATACTCCAATCCAGTAACCGCCAAATCCTGGCCTGCATATATCGCCAGGGTCATCACAACAACGTACACTACTCAATGTAGTGCGGATATGGCGGTAGGAAGATAGGAAGCTGGAGTGACAATAGAAATGGATGGGTGACATTTGTTGATAACGATCAGTTTTTGCCAGATTGAGTGATTTAAGACATTTGGCAAGCAGCAAGACAGAAGAAAGACATAACATTCCCGAGACCAGGTCCCTTTGCATTGTGTATTATGTTACTGTCTAATAAATGTGATGACAACACAACATTCTGTGTAATGGGAGGCTATGACGGGCTACAGAAAATCGTAGTGAAAAGCATCATTTCCTGTTGTGACGTTGCAATGCTTGTATTTTACCTAAGTGTTTTACGAACACACCGAAAAGTGTGATGTACTCAAACAATAGGCTGCGTAGTTTCTTGTTTAAGGGGTTCCGTTAAACTGTTGTTAAATTGTTGTTAGCCTCACCACATTTCTTGTTTCACCCAGTCTTGCTTAAACCGTCGTGCTTTAGGTGTATGTAAGAAACCGGTCTTCGGGATTTTGACATTCTATATTTCTTTACCAGTTGCCGACTTGAACTGTGACTTAACCTCTTCGAATAATATGTATAAGTGTGCTTCACTTATCATTTGCATGAACGCTTAGAATAAACCGTAACTGAGGTAAAGCTACAAGAGACCGGATTTTCACCCATATGACCATTTTGACTTTCATCGATCTGGATTTGCCCTCTATGCTGTATAACCTGTTGTACTTGATACAACGGCTCTGCATGACCGGGGTCAAGACCACGGCAATTCTTCACCAGTAAGGTCATCTAACCACGGAAAAGAAACATGAATGGGTCAGAAATATTTCTTTGAGGATATTCATGCTATGCAAAAGGAACACTTTG
Organism: Acanthopleura granulata; assembly: GCA_016165875.1. NCBI lineage: Eukaryota > Metazoa > Mollusca > Polyplacophora > Chitonida > Chitonidae > Acanthopleura > Acanthopleura granulata. Next base: position 3,901,603 of record JABBOT010000082.1, read on the forward strand.
TAAATAAATATCAATGGCTGGCAGTGGTGCAGGGGTGAAATATTGAGTTTTGCACGACATATGATGTACCACTTTTTGACATTTCACTATTTTAGCAAACAAAACAACAAAAATAAACATTGTTTTGTGCAGGCCCACTGAAGAAGCTTTATTTCTGCTGTATACATAATTCATTGCATTTCTGTGTAAATGATAAACAGGACATTGCCAGGCATAAAGTTTAAATGGCATAACCATTATACAGGTAAGACATTGACCTCTAATAATCCAATTATGGAAAAGAGGATAGAGCTCATAAGATAAACAAAAATCGATAGAAAGTCCACAGTGTTTGACGTTATTATTGAGTGGATCCTGTTCAACAAAAACTCCCCTACATTCCAATATTGTGTACTATAGGTCATTCACAGATCACAGCAGATGCGTATTTATATGATCTGTATAACCACTTCAAAAAAGAGAGAGTCACACCTGACTCTACACGTGTTTGTAGAATGTCTGTTGACTTCCACACAGTCATTGTGTTCCGGTGCCATTCACAGTACCGGATATATAAATGGAGAGATAAAGTGGAGCCATCCACCCCCGGGTTAGGCCGGACCAGCTTCCAATTTCCCGTCCACTGTTGATTTACTCTTTAGCTTCAGCGTGTCCTGTGTTCTTACCTGACAGTCCTGTGCACGAATACTCGCTATGAGGCCAGAGGATGGTCCGGACAATAGACATGGAAATAATGGACCCGAAGAAAAACTCGCACAGAGTTTGGATCAGTTAACCATCGTGCTTCACGAGAGAAATGACAGGAGTCCACGCTGACTCAGGATAACAAAACTTCTTTCCCTCAAGCACGCCATTTACGTATTGCTGAGTATTTATTCAATTAGTCAGTCAGTCAGTCAATCAGTCAGTTAATAAGTTGGTTAATTAGTTAGTTAGTTAGTTGATTGTTAGTGAACGCCATTCTCAATTTTTTCCAAGACCAGAGTGCCCGAAGTAAAGCAACTGCCCTTGGCAAGGCACCGACAAGCTTTTCTACATGTGGCATACAGATATGAACAGCATATTGGTGGAAGACAAGTGGTTTTCAGCAAAGGTTAAACTACCCAGTCGGTCTCAGGACCATCGTCATCAGCTCACTATACGAGTGCTAGTTCTCTAGCCGACGTCGGGTTCGAACTCACACTTGGTGTGTCCAAACGATTGAAATACAAGCGTCTTAATCAAAAGGTGAGGATGACCACTGTACACAGTTCTTTGTCATTGTGAGGTAGCCTCCCGCTCTCAGCTGAGTTCTGTTAGTTCGGAGGCGGAGTTCTCTCAGCCCGTTTGTCGGGTGTCCGGTTATCTAGTTACCCGTTGACCTGTTTCGATTTGCTCCCTGATTTTTACATACTATACCTGGGGCCGATTCCACCATGCCGTCTCGGACTGGGGTCAGATTTTCGAATGCAGTTTTAAAGCTTATTTTGGTGCTCTAGAAATATAAATTTTGACCACATCATCCGTATTATCCTTAGCCAAAAGTGTCAAAATTTTGACTTCTAATTTCAAAAACTAAGCCCTGTAGCGAAGTTTTATAGAAATGCCTTTAAGGAATCGGCCGCTGATGTATGCCAGACCAGTCAGGAAATACATCGGAGCTTTCCGGAAATGCATGGGAGCTGCTCGGAAATTCATCTGTGTTATTCGGTAATCCATCTTTATAGCTATATGGACATGTCCATTGCCTTACGCCCATGCCTATCCCTTAGATCTTTAAATTAGCGAGGGACATTATAAAAATTATTCAATAGATCTAAAACACTTTCAGCTGAGGAGGAAGAATTAAAGAAAATCAAAACATCTGATTCTTACATTAAAACGGCAGTGTGTAGTTGAGAGCATATTCGGAACATGTTGTATGCACAAGGTTTTATATCCTGTTTTAAGGTGCAGTTTACAGTTTTTCCCGGCAATGTCAAAAAAATATACACTGGCTGGACATGTCTCAAAAATGACAGAAATCTGTCCTAATAATATAATTTTTATTACCAATTACACCCCTTTAAACTGTATAAAATAATCTCATGCGATATGTCACATCACACATCCCATCATGTGCTAGTCTTCAAAAAATACACTGCACTAAAATGCTCAAAATAAGTACCGGTATAAAAATAATCACTTTCACCCAATTTTGAATCCATATAATTTTTGTCAAGTTTTCAAATGTTCATATATCAGCGCACAAAAAAAGAAAACATAATACGGTTTGGTCAACTTATCATTTTTCCGTTAATTTTTCCAAAAATACATGTCAGCTTATAACAACAACTACGAGCAAATGTTCATGCGCACCATCAGGCATGTTCAATTCCTCAGCAGAGCTACCTTAGTCGCATTTTTGCAAACACAGACATGTGCTACTGGGCAAAAACATAGTCCACCTGTGTGGTCAAACCACACCAATGCATTTTAATACAATTTTACAGAAGGGACCGAAAGCAACGAAACTGTATAGACCTACCACTCCCTTATCGCGGTCGAATAGGTATCTCATTTTGAGATCCAAACTGATTACCCTGAAGTTTTCTGTGGTATGTCTTAGAGAAATGAGAATAAAGACTTTCAGTCATCTAGGCATGTGCAATGGGCGCAAAATTCAGCCTTGTCATTTGAATATATATTTCCGAATTTATCATCGTTGTGATGTTAACCAAATGCCTTCAGCAGAATGTCTACAGGCGTTTTCCGGTGGGTGGACAACCAACGTCATGCAGCCGCTTTAGCTGTAAGGAATGGTGAAACTTGGTGGTTTATCCCCGGGCACTTCGACCATGTATAACGCAGAATGCCCTATACTGATGGTACGAGAGAGCAATTCTTGGGTATTTTGTTAAACAGCAATCAAATCAAATACATTTTGATTTTCGTCTGTATAAGTGCTTTGGACCGTATGTACGTAAAAAGATAAGAGCAAAACACGCGTCAGCACTGTGCACGTTTAACCGATTAGCTACTGAGGAAAGAAAATATAAACATACTTAAATTTCCCAGATGTTTCCTTTCTTGACCTAATTTTAGATTCAAGAACAGATGAATCAGTACAAACGCTTTCCTAATTAAAAAAAATATCAGGGATACACGAATCCATGCAAAATAATGAGCCCATACTAAAATAACAGCTGTATGAAAACAAATATGGCCGAACGAATAATGGAGACAGTGGGTTGCTAATTTGAATAATGAGCATTTAAATTGACCGAAATGTGTTTTTCCACCCCTGTGCATTGCACCATTATACAAGATTTCAGGCATATTTATAACTTTTCATTTCATTTCCAACATCGAATGTTTTTATTTTGCAGCTGAATTATAAAATTCATGAAATGAAAAATATGAAATAAAAAATGGGCTCACCGAATTGCCGTGTTATCGAACGTCAGTGCAAAAACATGCCTTTATATTTCTAACATAAAGGCATAGGCCTAAGTTGAATTTTTTGACATCCATTTTTATTGAAAGATTTCCAGAAAAACTTTTCTGACAAATTGTGTTACGTTAACCTTCCGCAGTTACATTTACCCACCTTTTGGGTCTCATCTTTGCCACATTTTTTCCGTCACATGCGATCTGTCGGCGTAAGTGAATGACAAATGCGGTATACAATATATAAGACATTAAACTCCAAGCATTGGTAAGCATCATTTAGCACAAAGAGGGGTCTCCGTGGCCCTGGTGATTAGAATGCTAGAGAAGTGCAATGACTCAAGAGCCTCTCACAATGCGGTCCCTGCGAGTTCATGCCGAGCTCTGACTGTATTCCTTTCCGGCGGTACGTGGGTACGCCTGGCAGCAACCTGCGGATAGTCGTGGGTTCCGCCGTCCAACTTAAGTAATACATTCTAAAGTACAGCGTAAAGCATCAGTCAAATACATGAATAAATTAATACACAGATCTAATGACTAAAGAATAATGAAACATACTAACGTATAACAAGTGAACCACCAATATAAGGATACAACATTTATTGTGCAGTGTTATGATGTTATAATCCAAGCCGGTGTCGGTGACTAGCGAGCATTTTCTCTAAAATCCTATGTATGTTGAGACTTTGTAAGTATTCATTTGCATGGTCAATTAGAACAAAATCCTAAACCTAAAAGAGGTAAATTGACAAGAGGCCAGATTTCATTGCTTACGTGTGATGACCATTAGCCAACTATCACGACGTCGTCGCCGCTCTGGTTATATTCTTGATGCTGTAGTCTTTTATACTGACAACTCTCTACACCATTGACAGCTGTTCGACATTCAGTATGGTCTGTCGTACTATCAAAGCCAAACCATACAACTTATCAGATTACTGGACCGTTTCAAAGAAATGGCATCGATTAAATGACCAGAATGAATCCCTTCAAAAACATCTTGTGATAAATCTGTTATTTGAGGGACGACATATTGCCATTCCCTTAATCTAACGAATTCATCTGTTCCTAGTAACGAATCATTCTGTTCCGGATAACGAATTAATCCCTCTAAACATGAATGGATTAATCCATTAGATCAAAGAAAAGGCGATCCGTCATCCCTCAAATAACGGATTTAACGGAAGATTTCTTTAAGATGGTTTGCAAAAGACAAATAAAGTTCACTGAGGGTGAAAATTTTTTCCCCTATCTGTCAACTGAAACAAGATTTTAAAAGTAAACATATCGCGCCAAAACACAAAAAACTATCTTGGAAACAGAATGACAATATTTACAAGTTGCAGAGGTCTATCATGAGCATATACATACATCGCCACTCTCAAAAAGTTTTCCGTTGAATCCCCGTTATTTGAGGAATACATTTCCACATACACAGTTCCTCACTATGGATTAGTCCATTATCAAAAACGGAAAAATTCGTTATCAGGAACGCATTAATCCGTTACATCAAATTGCTATCCGTCATCCCCCAGATACCGGATTAACAAAAAATTTTATTAAAGGGCAGATAACTTGTCCTGCAGGCCGAGAAAGAGAACAGGTATTGTCTGTCCCTTGTTCTCGTTTGTTTTTTGTACCGAAACTTGAAATATCCTATAACACAGAGTAAGCACATTATTAATTCCACTGGATTTCATCAACCCACAATTTAATTTAATTTAATTTGTCGCATAAAAGCGGACAAAACGCTGTTTAAAATAAACCAGGCGAGTATGTGGATAAAGCTTCCGTGGTATTGAGGTGTAGCACAACTCACTTTCGCTCAGGTCACAGAGCTACTCTACCAGTAACCCGTACCCTATTACCACTTCCGTTTTTTGAGAAGACGAATGTAATTCTGTGTACTTTAGTCTATATAGTCAGTGTATGATTAGTATGAAAATAATGGAAATTCTCTAAGCACTGGGCACGAATCCATGACTTTTGATGATGAAAGTTCAAACGTCTTGGTGAGAGGGCACAAAGTGTCAGGTAGTGATGAAGCTGTGAGTGACGTCTCCTTGCGGTTGCTAGGCATCCACTCTCACCTTCTCGTGATCAAATTATGTCAAGATTGTTATGGCTGCCTTATCCCGCGCTAGGCGAGGTATGCACCAATGCTTATTGGTCAAGGAATGTCTGGGGCTGAGTTACAACACTACACGCGAACATTGTCGATAATGGAAAATTAAGTTCTGAGACCCTCTTAGGCTACCCTTAGCATATGTCCGGAGCCCCACATTGGGTTCGTGGAAGCAAAAGAAAGTCTTCGTATGCCCACCCGTTTGAGAAGCGAGATAGTCGATAACCAGCATTTCTACACATGCGCACCTCCATTAGCCTTCCAGCGTAGATGAGGATTTATCTGGCGGCAAAGAATACAAAATACACTTTGTTTCATGTGATATGGAAGCATTTTAAACTATTATTATGTAGTTTTTGATTGATTTCTAACGCGTTACACAAGAAATGTTCATTTTCAAAACAGTGTTTAAATAACATGTAAGTTAATTCAAAACTCGGTCTCATCAAAACTGGACTTTGCTGAGGTACACCATTTACGTATGCAGTACAGATTGTTCAGTTGTTTAGTATACTGTATTTCCGGTTGGTATCAGTCATAGTTCACAGTATACTTGTTTATTCCCCTGTACCGTGTCGTGTTATATTTCACTACGTCTTCTGCTTGGCACTGCCTCATACGAGTGGGTAGATTCGGAATCAAGAACATGGTGTTAATAGGCCCAGTCTTTAATATGACGATGAAATGCATTCTAATTAGCCTCTCCCTACGGACGCCTTTGTTGCGAATAAGTCTGTGAGTTCCATGGTTTCAGTGTGTTGAGATCTCGACAGTTTACTGTTAAATTTCTTCACCACCTGACGGAACAGACCGAGAAATTTCCTGTACCCGTCACGGAATTGTTTGTTGGTGTAACCGTAAATGATGCTATTCAGGGAGCTGTTTCCGTGACCCAATTGCACAACAACAACGTGAGCGACCATGGGCAACTTGTCGTCTGGGTCAGAGAGCACGACGCATGCGTAAGGCGTCCAACAAAAGAAGTAGACGAAGAATACGAGGAATAAGGTGCGCGCCAACTGGATTTCCTCTTTCTTTCGAATCTGCATGAGTTTTTCCATGTTGGACATACTGTTAGTTGCCTTTCCTCTCCTCGGTTTCTCCAACGAGAACACCTTCAAACGTTGCTGAGACGCTCGGACATACAGGTAAATGCGCAGGTAACACAAGAACACCAGGACCATGGGCGTGCCGATGGCGAAGAGGCAGAAGTACAGGGTGAAGGCGTAACTTGCCAAACGAGAGTAGCTGCACATCATTGTCTTCATGTCGAAATTATGGGCACCCCAACCCAGAAGTATGGGCATCTCCATGACGACGAAGCTGGTGATCCAAAGCCCAAAACACATGGACAGTGTCGTGCAGCGGGTGTAGATATGGCGGTACTGATGGTTACGGCACAGAAACATGTATCTGAGGAAGAGAAACAGAGGAAATAAAGAGGACATTATTTACAGTATGGTAAAAGAAAAAGCACTGTCGTTTTATTAATTTATTCATTTATTTATTTCTTTATTTATTTATTTATTTGATCGGTGTTTTACGTCGTGCCCAAGAATATATCACTTATACGACGGCGGCCAACGTTATGGTGGGTGGAGCCCGGGGGAAACACACGACCATTCGCAGGTTGTTGGCAAACCTTCCCACTTACGGCCGGAGACGAAGCCAACATGAGTTGGATTTGAACAGCGATCGCATTGGTGAGAGGCACCTGTATCATTACGCTGCTCTAGCGATCTAACTCCTTCAGAGGCCTCCTACTGGCATTTTGAGACCACTGAAACCACTGACGGTACATATATATATATATATATATATATATATATATATATATATATATATATATACATACATATATATATATATATCATTGCACACCTCTACAGTAGACAGGCCTGTACAGACGAATTCACTTACCTCAAAATTGTAAGCACTTTTACCCGTAATTTAACAGTACTATTTTAAACAGTAAGAGTGAGGGTCAATACAACAAACACAAAACTCTAGACACATCACCATTTCGATCACTAATCCCTTTCAAGAAATATCTTCATGTACATACATAACCAGAGTTTCTGTTTAGAGCACAGTGGATGAAATCAATGAAAACATTCAGAACTGGCTTACGTTTGGCGGAGTTGTCTTCCGCCAAGCCTTATTATTTTAGATTTCCATGCTCGCATGAATTGGCCATCAACAAATAAAAACTCATCGACAGTTTTGTAGTTCCTGGAAGACCATTGGAAATAACCATTTAATAACCAAACTCCAGGCGTATTCCTTTTTTCTCTCTGTGTTCTTTTCGATTGGTTTCTAAGCGGCAAAAAACATCCGAACGATGACTGTAGTGAGTGCATGGGCAAGTCTCAAGGAAACAACAACGGTTATTTTCCGGTTTTTTATCTGTGCTTGTGTCCTTTTGTCAGTGATAATGCCGCAGTGTACCACGAGGCTTTCGGCTAATGTTATAGCCTGTAAATTAGTGAAAACAGTGATGTGACAAATCGTTCGTCCTCCACACAAAGAAGCACAGTATTTAACAACCAGACGGGATTTTCAACCTACAAACATATTAAAATGTGACATATACTGCGGAATACTGGCCACAAAGAAGCCGTTTCCATCCTGGGACCCATTTTACAAATAGGGTGTAAATTATGTCAAACACATCGCGACACATATTGTACTGCTATGTCGTCCTGATAGTTACGTTGGACAAAATGTTACACTTTCTTCGTAAAACGGACGCCGGGTCGCCTATACATGCAGCTAAGCTCTGAACATTTACATTTTCATAAGAAATGCTTCGCACCGCATGTACTGGTTTTCACTTACAGATAAACATACACAAATTGTTGAGCGAAGAGGTAACTGCCTCTAAAATTACACAATTCCATTGGAAATACAACTCAGGCTAAATCGACATCATTTGGTTTTTCAACGAATAACAATGACACGTGAAGAATGAAACGTTCTTTTTACAGAGGATTAGTCATTGCTTAAGTGGCGGGCTATAAAAAAGAAGTGTTGATGACTTTGTTATGCAGTATGTTAGCAGTAGGCTGCGTTTCTGTGTGGGCTGCTGTATTCGCAGACCCATGGCTTAGTGCATGACGCCCACGTCTGCATTCTAAAAATTTGGAACCGGTCACACGTTTTCAAATAAAGCCTCATCGTTAAACTGGTCAACGTTTTTCGCGATAAAGTAAGTGTCATCATTTTGTGTAATAAGAACAGGTTTTGCCTCATACGTCAAAATTTATAAACTGCAAAACATTGATGCTGATACTTTATTTCCAATAGTTTTTCACACGCAACCACGTCTTAGAAAGTGCTTCACGAGTATGGCGTGACACACCAATCATATAAATAAATAAATGAAATGCCAGTGTTTTTTTCTTTTACCGTGCTGTAAATAAAAAATACTTCAAACTGGGAATAAAACCTGAACACTTTATTCGACATTTATAACACGCCTCTAAAACATAAGTTTATGTAAAAACCTTTTCTTAAAAACAGAAGATTTTTTCTTCTTCTGCAAACAAATCTAAACCGAGTAACTATGCATTCCTGCCAAGATCTTGCAAATGTCACATCATCAAAGCTTGGCTCGATCCCAATTAACGCTGGACGACATATTACCCTGACATTTGTGGGTGTACTTAAAAACCACTTCTTGGAAACTACCTTGGCACTACCTTTTCACAGAAACCGTCATCGATATTTTAATGATGTCGGAATGATACCTTGGACTTTGTGAAATGAAATCCAAATCGGAACTTCAAGCCGACATAGTATATGATTAATATGAGGTAGGATTTCTTTTTGAAATGCAAAGAATGGCAACTCAAACGGTTACTGTATATTTATTCAGCGTCGCCATCCTGTAGATATTTGACTGATTCGTTGTTGTCCGAAACTGCGAGCAGTTATAAATTCACAGAAATTTTTTTAACGTACCAAGCTTGGAGGCCTCGTCCATGTTAATTAGTGAGTTTGTGTGAAAAAGTACGGTCAGGTGAAATATTAGGGAGCACTGTTGCTGAACATTAGGTGTTTATTACCAGGCTGTACGGCCGTCCGTAACTAAATAATGTGCGACACACGGGACAAGTGATAAATTGACTGTTAGATGCGGTGCTGTGCGATTTGCTCAGCTGCCTGGCAGCCATGATATATTTCTACATCCGTTAAAGCTCTAACATCAAAGGGGACATGGAAATGCCACATACAGGAAGAAAGAGTTAATCAACAAAAAAGTCATAGAGCCGAAAAACCCATTATCAACCTCAAATCGATGTTTCAGACATGGAAGAAGATTCTGTACATATAACACTGGATTTCATGCAAAGAGAAGCATACCTTTTTTGTCAAGTGAAACATCGTCTTTCTTTTTCATACCCTGACCATGAAATATCGACCTCAAGATCACGAAGTTGTCTCAGACTTATGTATGATTTAGACTTAACTTCAAAACAGTTAACAGCATCAAAATTCTCACTAGCCTTAGGGATTTTTAACTCATTGCGAAGAGCTATCTCGGACTTTCACCAAAATTTCAAGTAGCATTTAACTTCAAATATAACTTTAGGAATAATACCACTAGTTAAGGCTAAGTCTCACTAAAATCTAAGACTTCGTTGTCCTGGAGTCAGATGACCATTGTTAGAGAAACCTACACAATCCAAGACTTCAGGGATTCACGGGCCGAGACGTTGGAGTTTTAAAATGGGTCTGTCCCTTGTGGCCTATCCTTTATCTGACCAGTATCTATCTTCACTGGTAAAAGAAGGGTTGCAAATTGTAGCAAATACTGTAGTTTTAGCCATTCTCTTTTCTTTCTATAGCATGTACATCAGGCTTTGTGTTATATCAGCTGGGTGTACTTGCCTTCTCACTCTTTTGGAATATCTTATCTCATACTAGCCAAACAAGAAATGTGGGTATAAACAATAAGTGATACACTTCTATAAAATAGGCTCTATGATTTATTATTACTACTAATGTCTGTTTATTTTAAAATTTTTGTTCACTTGCTTTTGTATTAATTTGCAAGATGATCTAAATTTATGTCTGTGAGAAACATCCTCAGTTCCGTTTTTTTTTTTCCCTTGCACTTCTCTTTCTTTAAAAACAGTCGGACGTAAATTTGATACTTCCTTAATTTTGTCATAATGCGTCGAGCACGCGGAGTCTTGTGGATATACAACACTCACCTTGGGGTTACATTCCAGTCTCAGGTGGTTCAGACTTACAAAAAGTGTACATAGTCACTTGGGTACAGTAATAACCAGCTGCCCGGGCTGTTGGTGGCCAGGTCCAAATTATAGACGCCTTTGCTTTCCTACATTAAACACACTATGGTATAAAGTAGACATTCTTCACACCTGAGCACCGTCAACATGGTAACGTGTGTCAGGGGTGGATGGAGATGCAGAAGTGAAAATGTGCGCCAAGGGGAAAATGTTCTAATGAACGTCGTGAGGGAGGATGGGAGGTAAAGAAAAGTTAAATGTGCGCTAAGGGGAAAATCTTCTAAGGAACGTCGTGAGGGAGGATGGGAGGTAAAGAAAAGTTAAATGTGCGCTAAGGGGAAAATCTTCTAAGGAACGTCGTGAGGGAGGATGGGAGGTAAAGAAAAGTTAAATGTGCGTTTAGGGGAAAATGTTCTAACGAACGTCGTGGGGAGGGGGAATAAAGAAAACTAAAATGTACGTTCAGGGGAAAATGTTATATGTAACACCGTACGGGAGGGGGAGAGTGAAAAGTACATTAAGAGAAGAATGTTTTCATGAACGTCTTACGGGAGGGAGAGAAAAGTGAAAAGTGCGTTACGTGGAAAATGTTCTGCGGAACGTCATTTGAGAGGGGATATAGAGAAGTGAAATGCGCGTTAAGGGGAAATGTTCTGAGGAACGTCGTTGGGGAGGGCGCATGAAGAAAAGTAAAATGTGCGTCAGCAGAAGAATGTTCTAAGCAGCGTCGCCGGGGAGAGGGCGGGTGCATAAACCAGAATAACATTCTGGTGGTGGGGAAACTTCTCCAAGGAATGTCTGCAGACTTCCATGCCACGGATTTCATCTTATGTTCTTACATGACAGAATGTGCACAGCCCTGTATCTATTAAAATTTCAAACTCTTTCACTACCTTACCCACTTTTATTGGTGCTCCAAGGTGTGTGGATGCTGGAACAGGTAATGAAGTGTGAAATGTTTATCTTGTTTATTGATTGTTGATTGTGTGCCACAGATAAAATCTTTATGTTTATTAATGCATGTCGCAGATAAAAATCTTTGTTTATTTATTGAAAATTGTGTGTTACAGATCAAATCGACATTCTTCTTTCAGCCCACAAGCAATGCCTATCCTGTATTACGCAAGAAAACGTGTTGCTATGATGAAGTGTTTTCTTTGGTAATAGAAGTAAAGTGCTCTCTGGTGGTCTAGTGGTTAGAGCGTCCGCCTCGAGTTCGGGAGATCCCGGGTCGGGTCATACCAAAGACTTTAAAAATGGTATTCGTTGCTGTCTCGCTCGGCGCCCAGCATTGAGAGGTTAGAGCAAGGAAACATGACTGGTCTGTCCGGTGTCAGTATAATTTGACTGGGTGGGTGTCATATCTGGTGTCTTCGGCATGATATTCCAGTGGCGGCAGCACTTTGGCGGCATGGACTCACCCTGCCACAAGACGACACATTACATGCACACATCAGAAGGACTCCCTCGTCGTCATGTGACTGAAGCATTGTTAAGTGCGACGTTAAACCTCAAGTACTCACTCACTCACTCACCCACTCGTGTACGACTTAAATTATATCACTGAAATCAATTTTCCAAATTCAAACTTCCAAGAGGAAAAAATCGGAATATATCTCGTACCTCAAAGTATATATCAAAAGGTTTGAGTTTTTTTTCGGTTTTTTTTTGTTTTTTTTGGACATGTGCCTTTTTTGACTCAGAGCAATTCTTTCAACTGATCTCGCTGAAAATGGATTATTTTGCAAATATTCGGCGGCCTCGATGTCACTGTCGAGTCCAAACCATGACATTAGCCACTGGTTAACTCTAATCATATTTACATCACAGTTTTTCCTATTAAAATTATAATTGTTTTTACAATTTTTTTTAAGTTTTTACACGTTGATCATCGAGATTTGTCTTCGTCATTCCACTTAACGCGCTAACACACCGCGGATATCACCCTTAACGTTATGTTCTAAATGGGAAATTGGTCTGGGCTGTATGGATGTACATTTATGCCTTGACGAGTGAGTTTGTGGGTTCGAAACCCTCTGTTACGACCTTATCTGTGACTTCAAGATAGGAGAATTCTCAGTGTACCTGTTTTAAGGCGGTGGCTTTCTCTCCTTCTCGCTAGATTTCTTCTTCCCGTAAACCTAGTCGCCGTGATATGAGTAAAATATTTTTGAATTTTTCAATTAAAAAAATAATTCGTTCATCTCACCATAAAATTATTATCAATACTTATCTGTATTTTACACTGACTGTAGCTGAAGGTTTTTTTTTTTTTTTTTTTTTGGACCAAACATAGAGAAGAGCTGAAAACTAAACCTAAAATAATAATAGATTAAAACTTGATCCATCCAATGTGAAAATCAAAGCTGCGCCTTTAAGATGGAAAGATGGAGAAAACATAAAAATGACATGAAGTTCAGATGAAAGAGTGCAAAAAGTTAGCTGTACATGTCTTCTTGAACATTTTCCTCGATTTTTCTCTAAGGAAAAAAGACACTTGAAAATAAGTTTTGTATGGTGGTTATTTGGGACCACCTTTTGGTATACATAGTCTTTGTGTAATAATGTTATAAATGAGGATGTAACAAATGTTTAATAAATAGTTTTGGCACTAGAGTTGGTCCTTTTCAGCCAACAAATGTGTTCAACCTGGATTTGAATCATTTTTATATTTTTAATATATTCATAAATATTATCACAATTCAGATGAAATGCATATGTTTGGATATAAACAACAAATTTACATTTAAATAAATTTATCAGACATGCATCACATCCTTATTTAGAACATTATTTTGCCACGACGGTAAATACCAAAAGTAGTTTCCAAAAACCCACCACACAAAAATATTTTGAAATACCATTTTCTCCTGTGAAAAAGAATATATTGCAATCATATTTTCAAAACCTGACGCGCTTGCATCTGATTTTGTCATCATTTTTATGTTTTCTTCTCCTTTAAACTTTAAATCTCTGCTGTGAAAAACGGCAAAGTGATTGTGAGAGAAGTTATATATCTGATCAGACCAAGGATTAACGGTTGTTTGGGCCGTTTTAAAAACCATGATAACATCGGCTATGTTGATTTACAAGATATAACCTTATACACAGACATGTTTGTCTATTGTATTATACGTGATTTCATGATCATAGCCTTTGAACACTGGCAAAAATATATCAGTCGCTGCGATATAAATGTGTTTTTTGGCCTTTGACCAAAATCGCTAATTTAAAAAAAATATCGAACGGACAAATTCCCCCTGAAATGCCGCCACCATTAGTCAACTTCAACACTGACATTCACGGAGAAAATCCAATGATTCCGGTACCGGGAAGACGCTTGGTGAAATTAGCCCGAAGATAACAAATGTTCGTGTATTCAACAATTTATCACCTCAGTGAAACCCTTTTGTGCTAGCCTGACATCATCGTATGCTTCTGGACACTGGCAAGAAACCGTGGAAAAACAGGCCAGTTGATTAGACTGAGGAGCGGAAGGACGCAAAGAGCACTCGATATATATGCCTCATTTCTGATTAACTTGTCCTTACGATTCAGTAATTTCAAACAATAGGTCACCTATTGAAACCTAGGGCGATACTTGTTTGCACGCGACTTTTAATACACCTGACGTAGACAAAGCACTTCAATGGTCAAGCATGCCATAGCTCTGGAACAATATATCGGTACTTTCTGTACCGAAATTTGTCAGACGTTTTGTTTCCATTTATGCCAGAATAAAGTCACGAGCACTATTTATTTATTTATGTGGCGGGGGGAGAGGGGGAGGGGGATGAGTCGGGGAAGGTGAAACAGGTGCAGTAAAGAAGGTGCCAAGACAACTATTTTTCATCCTGTTTTATGCATCCACATTTATCACCACCATAAAAGAGCGCCACTGGAATAGTTTCCGAGAACAATAATGTATATTTACAATACTCCTTGCATGCCAATGAATTCTTCTCTTGTGTTTGTGTTCTTCAAATTCGTGCAGTTTTATGGGGGACAGCTTTTGTGTTCAACACCAAGGTAAAGTTTTACGCCTTGTAACTAATTAAGATCAAGCACGTACAGGGCCATGATTTTTTCATCAAAGTATTACCAAGACAGGAGGTTTTTTCTTTAGACAAATTTCGATTAGCACGGAACATTGCTCCTGTCCTGAACATTGCCCTATCCCCTAAAGTCACCCATGTTACCAATGACGCGGCCAGTCATTTTAAAGTTTCTCTGAAGATTAGACACATACATGTAGGCCTTGGTCTTGACCGTTTAGCCTACGATTAAAGAAGACTCTGTGTTATTTACCCGGGGGTGAATTTCACAAAGGCATTTCTGACTTACGACAAATTTTGTGCTACCATCTTACAGATCATTTTCTCAAGGTACAGATATAGTTTTAACAAATCAGAAATGTTGTTTTACGACAAGTTTAACTTATGGTACTAAATATGACAGATTACAGCACAGAGAGTTAAACGAGAACAGCGTCAACAGGGTGATAGTTGGCAAATTTTCACACGTTACCAGAGAAATCCCATCTCTTGCCAATTTACCTCAGTTAAGATTTTATTTTAACTGTTCACGTGTTTAAAAACTAACAACTTGCACTCCCCCTAGCACCATGGAAATGAAGGCCTAACGTTGTGACGAGGTGGAACCTTTGTGGAATCGGTCCCTAGGTGGTTTATCGTTGTGGAGTACACGAGAGTAGGCAAACCGGAATGGATCCGTCGGTTGCTTCGATATTATAAAACCTGGATATATGTGCTCAGAGAGAATTTTGCTCTTTCGAAATTAGGTCCATTTACAGAAACGGATGCAGAACATTCAAGGTATGGTCACTTTAAAGATATACGAAAGCCGTGCGCTGTGACCAGTAAACCAGGACTGCCTAAGGACGCTTTGTGAAAAAGGACCAGGATCAGGACTGATAAATGTCATTTACATCCAGAAAGTCTAATCTCTAATAACGATAATGCTGTTAATATAAAAATCGGATCATGAAAAAAAGATATGTCGCCGAAGAGCTATATCTGGTCCAAGAAAGATGCTGCACTGTGCTTAAAGAAACGTATCAGTGTAATTGCGAAACCAGAAATCACTCAGAACTAGTGCCGACAAATCTGCTTGATTATTTCCTTGATCGGGGTTTAACAACATCATTTCGGTCATATCATGTGGGTAGGGGCCAGGACCGAATGGCGACATAATCACTGTGCTGTCTCACTGAAACAAAATGCCAGAGACACCAGATTTCAAGACGCTCCGCACTGTACCTGTTCCGTCGAACCGACCAGTACTGGGCCTATTTCTCTTATGTTGGGCGCAAATCGAGGCAAAGTCATAGGTATGGGTCGATTAATCCGGAACTGAACTAGGATCTACCTTTTAAAAGACAGACGTCGCATCGAATCAATAAGCCACTGATCCAATAAACGTATCAGTCGATGAATACAACAAACAATCGGATTAACCCGACTCACGACTGGACCCAATCCAGACCAAGCAACTCCGTCCCTGAAAATACCAGGCTTTATATATCCAATATACGAAGTGTTTTTTAGACGTATGAAAGATAAGCTACACACTAATCTTCCACAAAGTAAACCGCCGAAACACTTACCTGTTTAAGGCTATGGCTGCCATATTCCACAAGGAGCAAACACAACTGGGGAGACAGATGCCGGCGATCACGTGACACAAGATGACTTTATCTAGAAAAAACTTCGGACCTCCGATCACGCCTGAAACAAGCATATATGTAAATTGTTACATGTACCTACTGAGTGGTAAATGTTTGCTGGCAATTTCAAAGACAGAGATGTTTACCTAACATGCTGCAGTAATGGATAGATGAAACGTTTTATTTATTTATTTATTCATTTATTTATTTATTTATTTATTCTTTTTTTTTTTTTGCTTCATGCTTTACGCCGTACTCAAGAAAATTTCACTTATACGACGGTGGCCAGGATTATAGTGGGAGGAAACCAGACAGAGCCCGCGGGAAAACCGACCATTAGCAGGTTGCTGGCGGACCTTCCCACTTACGACTGAAGACAGAAACATGCACACCGTCAAATGTGCACGAGTGCGGAAAAATGTTTTAGCAACTATGTCCCTATCTTTGTATTATGTCCCAATGGTATACTTAAAGGTTTGGTAAACGCAAAAAGTACATGTGTCAAGATTGTGCTATCCGCAGGTTACTGGCAAGGGCGTAGTCACTGTGTTTTTCAAGCGTAAATAACGTGCCATAATTTGAAGTATTGACTACAGTGGCAGTGTTGGGATGAAAATTTAGGTTACAGGCATAGCTGCTGTATAATTGGTCGGTTGGTAGTGTTAAATGCCTATGAAGTGTAATAAACGGACATCCATACAATGCTAATGTATGACTCTCTGTGGTATATCTTTAATTACAGAGAACCTAATTTGGGTTATCACACCGCTATGGCTCTGGCGGTCGCTAAGCAACTCACATTTGCATACACTGGTACGTTATGATCTTTATAGTACTCACAAAGTACCAGGTGATATGAATGCAGGATTGTTTCAGGATTAAAGGAAACCTGCATAGTACAGCTTTGACAGACTGAAGACAGCACACTTGGAAAGACAGGGATCCGGGTTAATGACTGTATCTAAGGTGGTCCATACACGATATTTTCCCTTTTTGTTAAGTTAGTAATTTTGTCTTTTTTGTTATTTCCGCCTGCGTGGAAGCACCCAAGTGGAAGTTCAAATGATTCATGATGCCTCGTTTTGGTCCGAAGATAGCCAATCATTTTTTTCCTTGGAAGCGAGAAAAAGACTTTTTGTATCACGTGAGTTTCCACCTGGGTGAAAGAGTTCTCACCAGGTGAAAACCGAAGAAAAAGTTACAAAATTTCAGAAAAAAGAAAAATGCCATAAACTGGGAAGAATAAAACAAATCTCAGATCCTCATGATTACCAACTCTAAAGTGTCAGCTATGACTTGACTTGGGACTGAAACTGGGTTTTCCGCTTACCAGGGCGGCAAGAAATAAAGAAGGGTGTAATCAATCTAACGTTACCAATGGCACAACATTCATTCATGTATTTATTTATTTATTTGTTTGTTTGTTTGTTTGTTT
Source organism: Acanthopleura granulata (assembly GCA_016165875.1). Taxonomy (NCBI): domain Eukaryota; kingdom Metazoa; phylum Mollusca; class Polyplacophora; order Chitonida; family Chitonidae; genus Acanthopleura; species Acanthopleura granulata. The sequence goes on from JABBOT010000082.1 coordinate 3,919,515, forward strand.
ATTTATTCATTTATTTATTTATTTATTTATTTATTTATTCATTTATTTATTTATTTCAAATGGCAGTGGACAGGTTTCTTAACGAAGGGAAACGGAGAGAGTCGTAGAGACATCACATCACAACTCGCCGGATGTCCAGGAAACATTATGACTCATATATAAACCTTCAGTTGAACCGTTGGGAATTCAAAACTGGCCAAGAGTTGATTCGCTAGGGACGAAATCCACAATGACTTTCTGGGTGAAGCAAATATGTCAAATTATCTGTATTTTTTTTTCTGTCCGGTACTTCTACCATTTCCACACTTCCCACGAGGACCTGTCAGACGGCTCAGATACAAAGGGCAGCGTGCACGGATTCCATTTTGTTGTGGGGTATGATGAAATTGTCCTCAAAATTACTTTTAACACAGTTGTCACGTCTGGATAAAGCTGTCCTTGCAACGTGCTGCACCACCATGCGTCGTATCTGAAAGGCTAATTTTACCTCCCATTGCCATCTCGTCTATTTCTGAACAGCTTTAATTGTGCACCAACCGTGTATATTTACCTCTACTGCTCCTTGTTTCCGGTCTACATCGAGGTATCATTAAATTAGGGTTGTTTTCTTTCCCCTCAAATCTTGTGGTTCATTTTCACGTGTTTTTGTTGGCAGAAACTTTGCAAACCCTTAAGTTTAGTGATGTAAGTTTTCATTTGTTTCAGACGCAGAAATTATGTTTGGACTAAATGACTGCATTAAACCACCACATGGAAATATTTAGGATAAAATTTTGAAGACATATAGTCCTGAATCTTCCCCAGAATCGACAAATGTAAAATGTAAATCAAATGAATCAAATGTAAGAGCCTATAACTGCACAAGGAGAGCGGGTTGTCTCGCACAGACTCGTGGAATGACATGGACATTTTGACCTTCATCAAACGACAACTTTTTGAATTTTATCAACCGGGGCAACAAATGGTACAGTGTAGAAAATGTTTAAATCTTTCATAACTACATGCATACCACGGCTGATTTAATACAGATATGCCACATGTTGAAGTGAAAGAAGGCTAAAAAATGATGTATGGTTCATTGGTGGCAGTGTAGACTGTGCATGGGGTCATATTCCATATTTTTCTTTATATTCAACTCCAAGAGAAACATTAAAGTAATCTTGTACTCATCCTCAAAAAGAGCGATACGAAAGTAAAAATTGTGTTCGAAAATAACTATCCTTGACGTCGGAATACCCAGACAACGGTTACGACTCATCTGGATTAAAGATCAAAAGGAAAATATGCGTAGAGAAGTGAACCAATTTTTACGCATATTTTTCAGCTGTCAGTCTATAAAACCTTGCATCATTACGAGAAACATTAAGGCCAAAAATATTCATAAATCCATCTAGAAAATCCTGGCCTATATAATACCATCGGCGTAGCGCCTACAGCCATTACTTGGAAACTTACAGTCTCTTTGTCGGTAAAATCTTATATCTTCATACCTAAATCTCCAGACTTCCGGTTGTACCCTTTCAAAGGGAAAGATTTTTTTACCAGCGGAAGGAATGTAAGGAAATTTTTCCAGACATATTTGTCTGTACACTCCACGTTTATTGGCTTCGTTGTTGGCACTGCCGTCGCTGTTTCCTGTGCCAGGATTAAATGTCCTCAGAAAGAACAATGCCATAAAAGCTTTGTATAGATAAAGCTGAAATTTCACTACCGGTATCCATTTTTTTAGTGTATACTCGAGTCAACGTTCTTTTCCTGAGGGCCGAGTGCAATAACAATGTAAATTTAGAAACAATAATAAAAATGATAATAGTAATAATAATTATGATAATAATAATAATAACGACAACAATAATGATGATAATGATAGCACTGATGATGATGATGATGATGATGATGATGATGATGATGATGATGATGATGATGATGATGATGATGATGATGATGATGATAAGTGATCGACTTGTTTGTTCGGTGAACGCCCTCAGTAGATCACAATTTTTATCAAGAATAATTGTCAGGTTTCGACTGTTTTCACTTTGCTCAACACCGGAGTGCTCTTGCAGAAATCTTGGTAGTCCGTATAATTTTGTAATACGGGTAACACTATGCATATAGCTCGGTTATGTAAACAGGGGGCGTTTTCAGAGTCGGTCAGTCGGCTCCGTAAGTAGGTATGTACGCCAGGGTTTAACGTCGTGCTCGACAATTTTTCAACCATATGACGACAAGAAGTTCTTAGGATGTGTTTACACTGTGTTTTCTTGTGGCAGGGCGAATCCATGCCGCCAAAGTGAAGCCACCACTGAAGCATCATTCCGAAGACAGCAGACATGACACCCCACCCAGTCACATTACGGTGACACCGGGTCGGTCAGTCCCGTTTCCTTCTTCTGACCTCAGTTACTGAGCGCCATGCCGTCCCGGATTTCATCTCGGATCTTACGGCCCTCAGGAGGAGGCGCTAACCACCAAGCCACCGAGCCGGTTGGCTGCTTATGTAAATGGTGGGTTGGTAAGCTACTCACTCAATCCACCTGGTCGACCTGCTAACCATAACTAGACCAAATAAAATGATTTATTATTTATATATCAGTGAAATACAATACATCCCAGTATTTCCTTCAGTGATAAAAGTGATATCTTCACTAGTTAGATATCACTTTTGTTATTACATTTTGATATTACACTGCTGGTGACCTTGACCCATGATCCAGACGCCGTGAAGTCAAAAATGAAACACTTTGTTTTTATGGCGTTCCAATCACTGTGGTGACGTCATAATACAAGTCTAGTCGATGGCTATATTCCGACGTCAAGCAAGAAGACACGACGTCATACTAGACATCATGTTTATTGCTACGACGTCACGCTACTCACAGGTCTTTGAAGGCCTGCTGCTAAGACATTGCTCAAAACTTCTTTCAATACACAAAATCAAGACATTGTTAAAGTATAAATAATACATGGAATATTGCACAGTCATTGTTGAATACCATAAATATGGTTCTCGTGAAAGGTATAAAAGACGCGAAGCGTCTCGTAGGTTATCTTTTCTACCTCTCACTCAAACCATATTTATGGCATTCAACCTTCACTGTGCAATATCCTCTTTCCAGTTATGACCTACACGCCGGTGTAATCCACATAATTGAGCAAATATTTGATGTAGCGTTTTATAGACAATACACCTCTATCATCTTATAGTTTGTTGCACTGAACAATTTCTTAAACCTCATTTATAGTCAGCGTTTATTTTAGTCAGCATTTTCATGTTACTAATTGTGATGACAACACAACATTCTGTGTAATTCTCCATTTGTGACGTCTAACAAATTGCTATTTACATCATAGCATTATTAACTGGGTTGTATGGTGTTATGGGGCGTATAAGTTGCTATTATTGAAGATTTCCGTAAGCAATCAGAATAAAACCATGACTAAGGTATACTGACAAGAGGCTGGATTCAGCGGTTATGGGCAAACATTTGCCAACAGACACACTGTCGCCGCTGTCCTGCTTTTACGTGCTATGTTTTACTCTATGACAACCAGCTTTTAGGAAAAGTTGTCGGGACAAAGAACCACGAAAGAAAAAAGAACAAAGAAAGGATTATATTACAGAGTCGTGTCTAATTGCAATGTCGATATTTGTGCTGTTTACAAGCTGAATTTACGACACATTTGTTTGTTACATTGTTTGAAACTCTGCAAATCATGAGCGTTGATAATTCGGATTTGTTGGGCTATATTATCGATTGAGTTTGACCAGTTTGGTTTCAGAACAGCTGCACGTTTAGACTTCCTCTAATGACAATTTACGTCTTAAGACTTCGGAAATCATAGTCTTTCTGAACAAAGGATGGTCGGTTAAAAGACACATTTACCAGTTATTGACTTTTAAAATGTCCGTGCAAATCAGCTGTTGACCTTCAGCGAGGCGTCATGAATGAAATACACTAATACAACACACAGCCAAAGTCCTCTTCAGCAACAGTAAATTGTCAATAATGTATCACCTTGCTCCTTAGAACTGAGAGAAAACTTAATTCAAATAAGCTCTATAAGTGTCTTGTTTCTTATTTTATCGACAGGCCCTGATGAACTGCACCAGCAGGCTTGCGAAGCGTACTGACAAACCCAACACGCAGTTCCCCACAACACAACTGACTCACATAATTCAAAATCACGATGTTGGTGAGCCCTCGCCGTGAAGCTAAGGGAGTAAGTATCCACTGGAACACTCCCCGTCAAGCACAGCTGTCCATGGGTGATTTCTGGACGATTATGCACCTCTGCCTCATGTATTATATAAGATGACTACACAGAATTTGAGTAATTCTAGATCAGTGACGTCTACCGCATTACATTTAACATGACTGCACATTTTCACCTAATTTGGCTTAAGCCATTGTGCCAGGGGGCGTTGTAGTGTTTCAAATACTTAAATGAACTGTTGGAATAACTGAGGTAAATTGACAAGAGGTTGGATATCTCCGGTAACGTGCGGCCATTTGTCAAATATAACACCGTTTCATCACTGATCTGGTTTTACTATGTAATACCTTTAGCCTACAGTTCTCACAAAGCAGAAGGGCCTGTATGACGTGAAGCTTGCATGCCTTAAGGGTCAACCTGACATTTTATCCCGCTATGCCCTGAGTACAAATGGGACGTGGGTGCTGTTGTTTATGTGTCAGACAACTGTGAATAAGGCAGTGTTGGAAAATTGGACTCCCCTAATTCTAAATTTAGTGACATCTGGTCTACTCTTTTTAGCCATTATACATGTATGTGTAAAAGCAATACAACGCCGCTCTTGCAACCTGCGGTTTTCCTCGGGGCTGTGCCCGGTTTCCTCCGACCATAATGCTGACCGCCGTCGTATAAGTGAAATATCCTTGAGTACGACGTAAAACACCAGTCATATAAATAAATAAATCAAACAGTCGCTCTTTTCCCACATGGGTAATCCCATCTAATGATCAACATGTGTATATCTTTTCTTTACCTAAAACTAGGGGAAAAAATTAAAGATGAACTGTCCCGGTTCTATTTTCCCTTAACTTAAATGAATGCTATACCTGTCATATTAAAGAAATGATGCTGACAAAATAATGTCACTGGTCAGTATATTTACTTGTAGAAAATAAAAACACCAAAAACTTTTTGAATGGCGCTAGTGTCCCAAATATGCGTGACGTTCCCGATTTGAAGTGTTTTTGAGAATGTTTTTAGCCTGTATACCGGATCAAAACACGTCTCCACAAAAGGGATAGAGCTTAATTTATACCGCTTATTCAATTCAAAATTGTCACGATACATGGTAAACATCCATTTTCGTCCCATGGAGGGGTTCGATGGGAGAGCATGAAAACTTATCCCATCCTAATTCTATGTGTGTTTAGCACAGTTGAATGCGGCACAAAATGCAGGCACCCCGCCACTATGACGTCATACACTAGGGGACATCAAGGGCAGGTAAACGGGTAGAGAATAGCAAACTACATGAAACTCACACTATCGGTCTTGAAAAAAAATATCATTTTTTAAAAATATAGCGAGTTTTATTCTTTAAATAACTTCCGCTCCGTGTTTCAAATACTTCTAGTATATTTATATATGTTGTGCCAGTTTTGCCCGAAAAAATTTATCAACCAGGACAGTTCACTTCTTTTCGAAGTACTAATATCTGCTCCAAAAACAAGAAGAATTGGGATAGTTCAATTTGGTCTTATTTATATCGTTAAGCAACTGCAAATATGAAACTGCTGACTTAATCGTGACTTGAAGTGTAACCTAATTCCCTGCTAAGGGACAGGCGCTCTAATCATACAGGGCCTCATTTACAGAATAAACCTCTGGCCCCATGATCACGAACCTAAATAACCCTGAAAAGCATTCCAAACCTAGGCTTCGAAACCGACATTCGTATGCCAGCCGTCAACCAAAATGGACGATCCGGGTCAATAATTTCAAGACCAGTTTCCAACAACATAACGTAAATCACCAGCTGAAAGAACTAAGAAAGCATTCAAAATAAAAAGTTAGGACATATTCATGCAAATATAAACAGTCAACAGATTTCAATGATGAAGAAAAGACGCAATGAATGTTCTAGGTGGACTTTACAAAGAAACAAACCTCTTCTCCTGGATGTGATGAAGACAATATTATTCTCATTGCTGGTTTTGTGGCGCCCAAATCTTCTCGAACAAACCTGAATATATAGGTTTGAAATTGGCCTATATCAGGCCCCCTCATGGCAATGCAGTTCTCACACAGAGAGATATTAAAACGATTGAACAGATTTGTCACTTACCCACAAGGCAAAAGGGAAAGACCATTGTTGTGACCACCAGATCGGCCAGCGCCAGGTTGACAATGAACATATTCCCGGTGGTTCGCAGCCGTGCCGACACAAGAACAGCGCCGATCACCTGACGAAAAAAACACATTATATTGATTGCTCTACTGATCGATTTATTTATTTATTTATTTATTTGATCGGCGTTTTTCGCCGTACATAAGAATACTTCACTTATACGACGGCGTCAAGCAATATGGTGGGAGAAAACCGAGCAGAGCAAGGGCGAAACCCACGACTATCCACAGACTGCTTGCAGATCTTCCCACGTTGCACTGGCGCTCTGTCCACCTCGGTCACGAAGGTCCCACTAATCAGTTGATACTTTTCTTGGATCATGCAATGTCACAATGGCAGCATCACGGGGATATCTTTATCCCCTTCATTATTACCACTTGACAGTAAAATCAAAACTTCTATTTGTATAGAATTCAGAGAAAACTGGTCCAGTAACCCACACCCAATGTATGACTGCGGTAGTCTCAGACTCAAATAAATAACTGTGTAGTCAGATAGGCATTTACTGATCTAGATCATCAGCCGCCTGTGATTGCCAAGTCATTAACCTTAAGCAGTGTAGCTTTGTCCCTGATGTGAGTTTCTGACCTGATCGTGTACCAATTGAGGAGAATCCGTCTTGCAACAGATTTTTTTTTATTGCAGTTGAATCACGCGCCAAACTGAACAGCGCAATATGGTGGCTTGACTGAGTACCTATGACCACAACAAGTGTTCAACCGTTAACAGACAGTATTTCTCATGATCAAACGATCATAAAACTGTCGAATTTCGTATATCAATACAATATCAAAATAGTAAATCAGTAACTTTTGTGACTGTTATGGGTGCATCAAATTTTTTAAATAAGCGTCCATTTTGGGAACAAGAGTATGGCTTCATCGCCAAAAACCAAAATGGTTTCTATCGGTAAAATTAGAAAAAGTTTACGACATTATATGTGAACGAACAATTACAACAATCACTTACATGGATTAAACTTCTGACTGAGACAAGTAAGTAACAAATATGGTTGAACAAAGCCCTGTCAATCATTTACTTTTGTTACAAAATAATAAAACAATTTCAAATGCACAACGAGAATTTCGAAATGATCATTACAAAGATACGTTTTACATGTATTTACAAGGAATCGTCACCAGGGTTTACGAGAGAGGATCACTAAGGGCTAAATTTATAACCGTCATTATCGTTTACCTTAGAAGTAATCAAGACATACAGGTGTAGAAGGAATGGTAATCAAGTTACTATGGCCATCGTGGGCTTTTCTCCCATCATCCGATCATCATCCGATATGGCCGCCCGTCATAGTAGTGAAATATTCTTGAGTGCGGCGTATAACACCAATCAAATAAATAAATAAATAAAATAAATCTATGGCGACAGAGAAACTAAAAGGCATGATGATAGGTAACCTCCTCTCTGTAACCAACAAATGAAACTATACTGAAAAAAATAATGCATGTATGTATGATTGCTTGGGCTTTACGTCGTATTCAAAAATTTTTCACTTATATGTCGACGAGGAGTCTTTAGTATGTATAAATACTGTGTCGTCTTGAGGCAGGGTGAGTCCATGCCGCCAGAGCGCTGGCGCCACTTGAACATCATGCCGAGGACATCAGACATAGCACCCTAGCCCGTCACATTATACTGATACATGGACGATAAGTACTGTTGCCTTGCTTTAGCCTCTAGGTACTGAACGCCAGACGAGGCAGAAATAAGTGGCATTTCTAAAGACTTTGGTATGACCCGACTCGGGATTGATTCCGGATCTCCCGACGTCGCGGTGGGGGCTCCAAACTCTTGGTCACCGAGGCGGTCGATGTATGGGAGTTGTAGCAGCCCGTTGCAGCCCGGTTGTCACTGAACTGCGGAAATGGGCAAATGTGTAAGGCGCGACAAACATATACCACTGATACGTCATTCTGGGTGTGGTACACAAAGAAGAGAATTTGTGTACTCCTGGCGATGATGACCACAATACTACACAGTAGGTTTTAGAACATAGTGTTAAACAACAATGTTTGTTTGTTTGTTTGATTGATTGATCAGTGTTTAATGACTCTTCCAACATTATTAAAGAGGAATGAAATAAAGGAGTAAATAAATTACACTGTGATGTCTGCTACAATTAAGCTTCCATGAAAGAGAATATGTCACCAAGAATGTACGATTGAGCCGCAAAGATATGTCGTGTCATTCATAGCCTGGCTTTGCCCGTGACACATAAAGAACGTCTCTTGAGCTCGGGACACACTTGAAACTAGGGATTTGAAAGGGTGCAGACGGCATCTAGAAACAGAAGAAACCTTTCGTGGTCAGCAGCCCACAGAGCCGACTCCGTCCAGATGAATATGCGGAGGCCTTAACGGGTTTCCTCCTAACATGTTGGCTTATCAGGGTGACATTCTACTTGTGATCAAAATTTATATCACAGCCGACTTGGCTTTCTGTGGCCAAATCGACCTTCTTACAGGCCTTGGCAAACGCATAAAAAAACGAGGACAAGTTTCATCATATATTTAGTTATTTTTTTGTTTTGTTTTTTGTCTTTTGACTTTAGTTACATTTTTTATCTGTACTCACATTAATTTTCTTCTGTATTTTTTTGTTTTTTGCTTTTTTTGTTTTCTTTTTAGAAACAGAGCCAAGTGACCGCGAAAACCGTATTCAAATCTCTGAGGCGAAGCTATTGTTATATGACTTCTCTGTCTCGTGTAGTATAGAGTGTTGTGGGTAGGTGTCATGTCTGGTGTTTTCAGCATGACATTCTGCTGACACCACGCTATAATAATAAAAATAAAAGACCGTAAAACATAAGCAGCGACAACAGTAGTGTGATAGCTGGCAAATGGTCAAACCTAACCGTCGAATTCCGGCCTCTTGTCAATTTACCACCGTTACGGTTTTATTCTAACTGTTCCCATGAGTTTTTAAGAGGTAACAATTTACACACCCCCAAGCACCATGGCTTCAGCAGACTTACGTAAAAAAGTACAGTGATATCAAATGTACACGGGAAATGCCCGAGAGCAAGCAGACACCGCCGTGGTGTGGTGGAAATAAAGATACCACATCCCATACGAACGCACTCTTTAATGTACGGTGTCAGCTAGAATAATGAAGGGTTTCAATGGGCTGGAAATCTGCCGTGATATATCATCCCACCCACCTCCAATCTTAAGAAGTCTTATGGTGGGAATTCTTTAACTTTTATTGCATTGAACATCGGCGTTTTACACCTGAGGAGTGTGCTGTTTCAAGAAACAGCGGCGGTGAGGCCTGCGCGCAAAGAGGAGAAAAACAACCAGGACAAACTGCAAAACTGACAAGTCATCTAACGACGACAGCCTGACTCGAACCCACTACCTCACTGCAATGGCGTGTGCTGTCACGGTTGGGTGCTCAGCTCAGTAATGCATGTTACCCCCATATAGCAAAGCGAACGGAGACCAAAAGGCTTCATTTTTGGCTACTGCGCGTGGTTCCCTGTGATATGTATCACTGAGCTTGTCTTGTTATTGCATTTAAACAGTTAGTGGACAAAGCATCCCCTAGGCTTGGTCCCTCGTGCAATGTATATAGCTTAGTGTTACCGGAACGTGATGATAACATACTGTCTGAGTAATTCTAGATCCGTGATGTCTAACGTATTTTGATTGCAGTTTAAGCTCCTATAATTTAAGCATTTATACACGAACACTCAAAATAAAAGCCTAACTGCGACGCTTTGATATTCGATAGGTATATATAATAACTGAGCCATCGATTGAGTAAATATCGTGGCAGTTATTTTTTTTTTATCCACGGTTTTCGTATAGGAAGAATCTGACGCATGCAATTTGCAGTATGGTACGAAATTCGTATATTTCCGGTCGATTATCTACCTAAAGTAAAACACCCCTGAAAGAAAGGGAAGTTGCTTTCGTGCGTGAAATAATACTCGCGATCAAAATGACAAAGAAACGCATGCCACAAAATATTAGGCCTTGAAAAGTCATAGGAACAGCAGCTGTGTGTTAAGTGTGATGGGAACACTATAATTTGTGTAATTCCATAGATCAGTGACGTCCAATAAATTGCCATTCACTTCAATGCATATTTAAACCTAACTCTATTTGAGCCAGGTGCTAGGGGAGTGTAAGTTGTTACTTTTTAAACATCCACATGAACAGTTAGAATAAAACGCTGAATTAAACTGACAAGAGGCCGCAGTTGACATGTTATGTGTGACCATTTGTCAACAACCATACTGTCTTCGTTGCCCTGATTTTACACTCATGCTCTATATATTGTGTGAAAAGATGGGCCAGAACGCTTGCTCTCTGGGTAAATCAGCTGGCGTACGCCTACATACCCAAATCAGGAAAGCACAAGCAAACATTCGAAGAATTCAAAATTGGGAAAATGGGATTGATAAGAAATAAGACACGGCCTAAAACACGTCCATATATGGGTACACTCCACAAGTAATGCTTCCGGATACGACTGTAGTTAATGTTTGCTTTTGGTCCATTCCGGGAGGCCATTTTTCGTTTGTTTTTTTTTTCTCTTTATTGGGTGATGTCATTTTGTAGGAGAGGTTTCAGAGTTTCATTCTAGATATGAATTTGTGTGTTTTTCAGGAAACTGAGGCAGATGTACCGTCTACATGTCTACAAATCAAAATTATTGTTTGCTAAGTATGCTGATCAAAATGAAGACCTCGTTCTCAAGGTGTCAACAAACTAAAAATTATTTTATATAATATTTAGATGAAATTATTTACGTGTCTTTTTATTTCATGTAAATATAGAAACAAGTCAAACTCTTAAATTATTCGAAGGTAATGTCCACGTGCATGTTTTGGTGGGTTGGTTTCCTTCAAAGGTTTAATTAAAGTTTTAATTTTACGAAGGCGGCATTATATCACTTCTCCGCTCCCTGCGCACAAATCTTGCCCAGTTGTGTAAGATCAACATAAAAGCACATGGGCAATAGGACACATTTTTGGCGGTGGGTTCAAACAGTACAAGCTGAGATAGACACCTCTCACAATCCCAACAGTTCTCTTTCGGTTCTCTGCAACAGGAAACCGGCCGCACGTGGAAAGGTTGTCTGCGGTTGGTCGTGGGTTTCTCGCGGGCTCTGCCTGGTTTCCTCCCACCATAATGCTGCCCACCGTTGTATAAGTGATATATTCTTGAAACGGCGTGAAACAACAATCAAATAAATACATAAATAAAGAGATGAAGAAATGATTTCTGCTACCGCGAGATTGAGGTTGTCTGGCTTTCTTTTCTTCAAAGACGTGGTTAATGATACAGCCAGACTCCCATTGTTCTACCTCTGGAGTTCTAATTCAGCTAATGTTAAAAGTCTGATATAACCTTTGAAATCGATACACTTCTATTGCCTTTGATCAACAGAGGCAGACCTGTCATTAGTGTCTATACTGTTCATGTCTGGAGGCCACAAGTCGCTCGGCTAGGGAAAACACGCCAACACTGTTAGGATCGTAGCCTGCACTCAGGACAATATTAAAGGTCAAATGCTAATGCTTGGTTGTGGGTTCGAATCCATCTGTCGCGTCTTGAATTTTTGTTCATTTATTTACTGGATTTTTACGCCATCCTCGAGAACATTTTAGTTACACGATATAATAATATAAAATAGTATAATGTCATATAGTATAATAAATATTTCACTTATACGACGGCAGCCAGCACTATGGTGGGAGGAAGTCGGGCAGAGAACGGGGGAAACCCACGACCATCCGCAGGTTTCTGGCACTCTTTCCGACGTGTGGCTGTAGAGGAAGCCAGCATGAGCTGGAGGAACTCACAGCGACCGCATTGGTGCGAGGCTTCTGGGTCATTACGCTGGGTTAGCGCGCTAACCAACTGAGCCACGGAGGCCTCCTCTTCGAGGCTTGTTTTGTGCTATAATATTAAACGACACATTGCCAGTGAAATGCTGTGGTTTACACCAGTCTTAAACCCATGTTACTGTTGTAACATGATATGTCATACAACCTCTCGACACAAAATGCAACAATTGGGTAACTTGTTTAAATCTGTAATAAGATATATTTGGTTGATACGAACTTCATTTAACAGCAACTACACTGGTAAGAGGGTGACCAGCTGTGGCAAGATTAACGGGATATGCCAGTGCTTGCCCAAATATATTAAGAGTTACATCTAAACTCAGCCATAACCGTAGCCAACAGTGAGTTGTTTTTGTTATATTCCAGGGCACAACAGGTATTAAGATTTCAGGAGATTGGCGACTGGGTGGGGACGGGGGGTGCTCCGCACAATGCCCTAGCTCCTCTAATTCCAGCTTTGACCCGCTTCCTCTCTGATCATACGCAGGAATGTCTGCCAGCAACCTGTGGATGCTGGCGCTTTCCGGTTTTCTTCCACCATGTTGTTGGTTGGCGTTGTATAGGCCCTAAGTCAAATATTCTTAGGTACCAGCACCATTCAAATTTAAAATGGCTAAGATTTCAGGCGTGATTTAACTCTTAATATCTAAGCGTCAAGTCCGACATTAGCATACTGGTACCACTCGTTAACGGCAAAGGAGCACGGTGTATAATCCCAAGACCCATATAAATTAACTTAGCCTATGTTACTAAGGGACCAGTTTACAACGGAATATGCAAGAAATAATACATAGTAAACAAATCCGGTAGCTTGCCAACAGTGAGGCGCCATAGTTTCCAATGACGCGAGAGTTTTCTAGACAAGGCATCCAATCCAATCCAAAATTCATACTCGTAGCCCATGAATAATTTCTAGTTCAAATATAAATATACATATCTCAGCCGCGCTCTGATTTCAACTGTTCATAAAAACATCACGTTGATGTTAAAGCACTTCAGCATAGCCTTGTCTCAGCGCACCTGATACTTGACATATCAGAGATTTGATCCCTTTGTAAATGTGACACAGTGGTTTCACATTCAGGACTTTACCACAAGTCTTGGATGATGCTCACATAACACAACACCCCAAATGCCTTCAACGTTTAGATAAGCACTCTGGGAGGGTGAACTTCTCAGATCTTCTCAAGTTTGATTCGTCAGAATGATAACACATTAAAAAACAGGTATAATTTTGATGAAAATGAAAAATAAAATTGAAAAATAAACGCACGAAAAACACAAACTTGACTAATAACCTGTTTTGGTAAAGCCATGAGTGTCAGTTCAGAATGCAGAACCATTTTTCAAAGAAATCCAAAACAGAATAAAAACAGTTATCATATTGTCGGAAACGACCCATAAAATGGAACTTAATCTGTAATATGACATGGCGAAGATATGTGCCAAGTTTTAATTAAATACGTAATGAGCAGAGCTCTTTTGTGACTGACGGACTGACAGAACTAACAGGCTGACAGACAGACGTGGTGTAAACCTGTAAGTTTCGACCGGGGCTCGAGTTCATCTCGCAGGATGAAACCAGTACAGTGCACAGTATGAAAGTATAGTCCTAACACTGAAGTTGTCTGGAAAAGAGGGAAATAGAAAACAAAGTTGGGAAGAAAGGAAAGGCAGAAAAAATCGATAAAATCGGACGGCAAAAAGCTATCCACTGTGGAATCAAACGACATCTAAGCCCTAACCTCACTGGTTCACCACAGCACAGAGAGAGTAAAACCAGTGCAGCCACGACAGTTAGCAAATGGCCAAGCTTGTGAAATCCGGCCTCTGATCAGTTTACCTCAGGTTTTATTCTAACTGTCCATGTATATGCTGAAATAGTAGCAACTTCAACAATCCGAGGACAATGAGTATGACTTTAAGCAGAATATAATGGTATCAAAATAATCAGCAATATTAACGGCAATATATTAAACGTTATTCGTAAAAGAATTTACATTTATTTATTTATTTGATTGATGTTTTACGTTGGACTCAAGAATATTTCTCGTCTACAACTTGAACTCACATCAGCAACATTGTTGACATGCAGACATCCGAGTCATCGCGCCGTGCTATAGTCCCTGTCTAGAATTAATTAAAATGAACAGTCAATAAACAGTCATTTAGAAATAATGCGAGAGACCATGCCTATGGGATGCTAAGTCCACCACCAACAGAATCCTAGATTATGCAATAATATACAACATAAAAGACTACAGAACAAAGTGTACAACCAGATCAGCGACGACAGTGAATGTGGTAGTTGAGAACTGGTCACACGTCAAATCCGGTCTTTTGTCAGTTTACACAGCTTAGAGTTTTATTCTAACTTTTTATGGAAATGCTTAAATAGTAGCCACATTTACGGCCTGCAATCAGCCTGGACATATACTAAGGCCTAGCCCTGCCCCAATTCTCCATCGGACACCCTATATAGGCATAAAACAGCTAAAAATAGCTTCACTATTTATGTAATAATTTCACAAAGAACACCCGCCGAAAACTGTATTCTGTATTTTTTGTTGGCCCAGATGACACATCTTGTCAAACAACTAGAAGCCTGGCCTACAACATATACAAATATCATATGGGGTTGACTATCATTTTCTCAAAATAGATCAGCTGGAATGCAGGTATTACCATCTTATTGTCATGAAAACAAGGGGCACTTCATCAGTGGATATTATTTTTCTCTGTTTAATTGTAGCCATAGGTAACTGACTTTTTGTCAACCATTATTTGCCATAGTTTACACCTGCAAAATTACCTGGCAATACTTCAACACACTTCAGAGATACAGGCAATCCCTACCCGTCCCCCACGGTTTTCTGTGTGCCTGAATCTTGCATACAAAATCGAATTAGTGTTTTAAACCTATATTGGACCCATGAGCAGAACACTGGCTTGTCCGCCATATCAGAACTACAGCTTTAATCTCCAGGTAATTTCATATCTACGCCATTTAATATCCTTAATAATACGACTGAACCGTTATACGCAATACACACCTAGTGATTTTTCTGAAAAACGAAGACTTCCGTTTCACTAAATGTGACCGCATTTTGTTTTGGCAGCAACAGGCGAGCAATTATAATGAATAAAAGTAACGACATGCTGCAGGACGGGATGTGAGATGTTATAATGATTAGCCCTTTGTACAGGTGCCAGATATATGCCGTTGCTTGTCCATTGTCCAATTTCTCTCCTGATGGTGAGAAAATAAAATGCCAATATATTGAGCCACAATGAAGTCGTCGTTTTGGGGAGTGACCCTACTAAATATGCACAACGCCAGTTACGACAAAATACTATTTCAAAAATACACAACAGTTAACAGCTACTTCTGTTTCCTACTGTACATACAAAATAATATGCAATATTGTAAAAGCAACAAAAACCCGGGAAATTGTGTGTAATTGTCACGCCGAAGGCCTTATAAAACGCTGAAGTCATTGTAGAACTTATCCTTAAGCCTTCGCAATATCCAAGAGTAGTTAAAAAGTTACCGATTACCGAAGACAAAATACAATTTCAAGAATACCACAATTAACTGCTATCTCTGTTTGCTACATACGTGAGAAATAATCGTCAATATTGGAAGAAAAAAAACGTCTGGAAAAGCCTTTCTGTATAATTGTCACACTTTATACAACGTCGAAGTAATTAAAACTTATTCTCAATAAGCCTAAAGCCGTAGTGTAAGTGAAATATTCTTGAGTGGGACCTAGGACACCAATCCAAAAAAATAAATAAATACATAAGCAATCGCGAAATGAACAAAATAAATATACGGCTACTTCATAAATATCCGGTCTGCCTTTTGACGGGCTTATATTGATGACCCGAGTGGTTCTTGGAAGCAGGTAACAGTATTTATAGTTTCCTTAGATGTAACTGTAAGCTTTTTGTAATCACCGTTTGGCGACAGATCCGTAACATTGCAATGTTTTACAGTACAGTCGCAAGAGTTCAATACATGACAGTTTTTTAATTATAACATTGTTTAACGCCGTTCCCAAGAATTTTTCGCTTATACCATTGCAATTAGTTTTAGGTCTGTGGCCGAGGGAAACCGGCGTTGTCAGGAGAAAAGCGCAGGCGTGCTTTTTCATATAATAAACCCGTGTACAGGGAGACGAAATATTACAAGAATGAATGGCACATTTTAGTGTGCAAAAAGTTCCAGTCTTTTGAAATGGCCTAAAAAGAATGGAGCCATTCACCCTTTCATCATTATTCCATCTTGCTTTATTACCTTTTTAGACTTCCTAATGGTAGAACGAGGCACACAATGAGTCTCAGAATATTCACAATGACACCAATGATTAATAATGAGATTTACTCTATTCTGTATGACTGCAGTATCAGATCTCTTGTAGTATGCACACACAGCACCTGTAAGCAATGCGGGCGTACATAGGACGTCTGCCAGCAACCTGCAGATTGTCGTGGGTTACCCCCGGGCTCTGCCCGGTTTCCTCCCATCATGATGTTGGCCACCGTTGCATAAGTGAAATATTCTTAAGTACGGCGTAAAACACCTATCAACTAACTAAACAAATAAATAAATCCAAGCAATGTACCAGTCAGTCGGCCAATTAACGAGAAGTTGTTGTTGTTCTCAGTAATGTCGGCGTTCGACGTTGACCTATGAGCGGCTAGACCATAGGGATATTACATGGTGTCAGAAGTAGGGTAAGTTTTGATTTAGTGTTAGCATAGGCAGTGAACTTTGTGCAAAAAATCCTGTTACAAGTTAACATGAATATTTCGCCGCCTAAACTATTTAGAGGCGACACTAGCGACCATACAGACGAGTCCTGGAAAACAAGGAAGTAGGGCTTCCACAGACCTAGAAACATGTCTGAAATCCTGTACCTGTTACAGGTAATGTAGCGGGAGATGCAAACATATTGTCCACGAGGCCGGCCTTTGGTATTCCTTTTCAACGTTCAACACAGTTTTGAACCACCGTTCAGCGTTATGGCACATTGTACTGGCTTGGAGGTGTAAGTTTACCCCATTTTCCACTCGTTAAGGACGTTTTGGGCACGTCACTGACCTCAGAAATGGTTGTATTTAAGTCTTTCTTTCCGTGCGGATCATGAGCCGTCTATCGAAGCTTGCGCTGCTTGGTGTAGGCGGCCAAAGATGGCCGATGTCGTTCCCGTTTGTGGACAGCTGTTGTCATTCAAATTTAGCGCAAGGTTTTTCAGTGAGTGAGAAAGCCAGTGAATCCGCCGAAATCTCCATATTTGGGATTTACACATTTGGAGACTAGCACAGGTGAGCCTCACTTCGTTCACTTGTTTTGCCAAAAGCTTTTGTTTTAGCGAAGCTTAGACCCAATTTATGGTACAATAATGAAGTTCTAAGAGTGAAATAAGTTCTGCATTATAAGGTAAGTGACCTAATCTACACATTCAACGTAAGAAAATAAACATAAGAAACATAAGAAATAAGAGAAACGTGAAGCGCCAAGCATTTCTGGACTGACATCAGGAAGATGGTGAAAGCATGATGGATTTCATAACTGACTTGAAAGATCGTGCCAAACAATATGAGTATGGTGAGGCTGAAGGATCAATCTTATGTGACCGCATTATTCAAGAAGTTCAGACCTGACACAAGAACATTTGAATACAATGTCAAAGTCTGATAGCTCTGTTCATTACAGTGACATTGGCTCTCGTGGCAGAGGCCGTCACAAAAACACAAATGATGGTTAGAGAATGTATGAAATGTAACAAACAACATGAGTGTGGAAAATGTCCAGCTTTTGATAAGTATTGTGGTTCCTGTGGACAGAAAAGTCATTTGCCGGATCACCGCTGTGCCGTGCATCGCCAGTTGTTAGAGGTAGAGGTAAACATGGCACCCGTAGAGGCCGGTCTAGAGGTTCGAATCAACAGCATAAACATTCACAGAGAGAAGTTCATACAGTGGACTATGATGATACAGCCTCCAAAGACAACCACTTTTCACATGATGATATGAATAACTTGTTTGAGCAGTGTGTTGTTACATATGTAAATCTGATCATGTTGATGAAAGCCAGAATGATGATGAGTGGTATGTAAACATAAACGTAAATGGTAAAACACTCAGCCTTGAAACTGATAGTCAAGCCAAATGTAATGTGTTGTCTCTGAAAAGCCTGCAGAAGTTAGGAATGGCTCACAAATTACAACCTAGCACAATGTTGATCAGTGGTGTTCATGGTAAGCCTGTTAAAGCAGTTGGTAAAGTTGTACCTACAAAGGTAAAACCATGTAGAATTTCAGGTTCTTAATGACAAACAGAGAGTAGACCTTATTGGTAGAAATGATTGTTCGTGTAAATGATATGAAATGTAATCCTAAATGTGAGAATATACTACGTAAGCAGAAAGATGTATTTGATGACACAACAAGATGTTTTCCAGGTACATATGACATCAGATTATATTAGTCGGTTAAACCCGTTATTCACTCAGCTCGTCCTGTCCCAGCCGCACTCCGTGACCAGGTCAAAGCACAATTAGACCACGTTGTCGCATGTGGAATTATTGCCAAAGTCACATAGGCTAAGGAGTGGGTCAGTCCCATAATGTGTGTACGTACGCCGTATGTGTTAGGATTTGCATGGACCCATCAAGTGTGAATAAGGGTAGACTCAGAGAGCACCATCCAATGCGTTCTCTTGATGATATTGTAATTAGGTTTACATGGAATATTTCACAACACTGGATGGGAATATGGGAATCTATCAAATAAAATTGACGGAAAAAAAAGTTCTATGTATACCACATTCGCTACACCATATGGAAGTTATCGTCACCCACGACTACCAATGGATATCAGCAGTGCTACGGAGATATATCAAAGAACTATGGAAAATGTGTTCGTGGACATGGACAGCATCGAAATAGTCTTGGACGATATGTTAATTCATGGCCCATCACTGGAAGTACCTAATGGTCTGTAAGGTGAATACCTTGTTATATGGACAACATGACAAGACTGCATTGGCTACCAACTCTGATGAAGAATTGAAAAGAGTGAAATCCTTAATCCTTAATGAATGGCCAGAAACACGTCAGGAAGTGCTAGCAGTAGCAGCACAGTATTGGGACTACCGAGATGAACCGTGTAGCTATGGTGACGTTGTGTACCGAGGTCACTGAGTGTGTATTCCGAAATCTCTGCGATCAGAAGCACGGAAGACAATCCATATCTAACATCAAGCGCTAGTCAGAAGCAAACAACGAGCGCGGGACATTGTTTTTTGGCCAGGTATGAGTAAGCAAATAGAAGACGTGCAGTAAGTACAGGACCATTGTTTTTTAGTCATGTGCCTGACACACAGAAACAAAAACCCCTAAGAGCCAGTGATAAGGTACCAGAGCTGACCTGGAGTGAAGTACGGTGTAATTTATATTGGAAATTTCAGGTAAACAGTATTTGACGCTTGTTGACTACTTCTCAAGATTTATTGAAGTTGCACAATTGCCTGACACTCGCACATCTACTGTGATAAGTCACATTAAAACATTGCCCGTTACGGAATCATGGACGTTCTCGTAAGTGACAACGGACCACAGTTTGCGAGCGCGGAATTTCGCAAATTTGCAGAGAGGTACAAAATCCAACTGACAATCTGCTCACCTTATCACCAACAAACCAACGGGTTAGCAGAAAAATCCATCCAAACCGCTAAGTCTTTGATCAAGAAAACCAGAGAGGGCGGTGACTTTTATTTGGCAGGCTTAGACTTACGCAACACCCCAAGCGATAGTGTTATTGGGTCGCCCATGCAACGACTCATGGGTCGCAGAGCAACAACTTTATCGCCAACCACGACAGCCTTACTCCAGCCGAAATGCCAATCCCCAAATGGCCAGCAGAAAGTTTATTATGACCGTGGAGCGATACCGTCACGAGAAATTAAACCTGGAGATGTAGTACGTTTGAGAACACAACAGGGTTGGAAACCAGCTAAGTATATCCAGCAACTCACTTGCCACGATCACACAGCGTTGTATCCGGTGATCAAGCCAAGTCCTACAGATGTAATCGAAATGTGCTGTTACGCACAAATGAACCGCCACACCATGCAAATAGTTCGTAAATTCCCTCAGCCATACTATCCAGCCACAAGGCTTCAGTCTTCTCGTCCTCCTCTGCAAACCTCCCGTAAACCGCCTTCTCAACAGCCAGAAGCAATATTCCAACCGCCAGGAGAAGACAGTCAAACAAGGCTTGGTCGTGAAATCCGTAAACCGGTCTGGATGAAGGATTATGACTGAGCGTGTTGTTTGAATTTGTGTGTAATCAGCCAGCATAGGTAATGACTTAAAGTAGGTAGATATACTATGTGAATAATACCCATGATTCCATATATGTTACTGATTCTGTATACTTTAGTTCATGAGTTACAATAAATCATGTCAAAAAAGAAGAGCAAAGGAAGTCATAAATAGTGTTTAAATGCTTTTCTGATATAACATGCCTAACAATTTCTATATATCCTTCAGTTAGTAGTTGTGTGATACATGTTTGATAATATCATACAAGACATGAGCTCTAGTTTGATTGACGGCTTGCCATAGTTTCATTGTGATAGTTTACTTTACGGGAGCCTCTGTGGCCCAGTCGGTTAGCAACCTGCGGACGATAGTGGGTTTCTCCCGGGCTCTGTCTGGTTTTCTCCCACCATAATTGTGGCCTCCTGGTTGTGACCTTGAGGAATAATCCCAGACGTATTCCCCTAATGGTCTTAAAGTATATTAGAATTATCTCGTAATGAGAGGGAAAGCGGGTGACGTCACAACGGAAGCAGATGCCATCTCAGATGATAGAAAGATCTAGGCCTTACTTGGTTTAAATTGCATAGCATAGCGGACCATTCGATTTTCTCAACATGGGCGATTTTGGTTATATTCAGCTGCGTTTTCTCGGTTATCCTACATCACAAAGACAAAAAGTGAAGTTTTTTTTGGTTGTTGTGTTTTAGTGGCCTAGTGTTGTCTTTTCTGATAAATATCGCACTAAATATTTTACCCATACGACTGGTGTTTAGGTTACGTGTGCCGGAAACCGGCGTGTGTGGGGGGGGGGGGGGACTAGCGTGCGTGGAGGAAACCGGCGTGCGTGCAGGAAACCAGCTTGTGTGAAGGAAATCGGCGTGTCCGGAAGAAACCGGTGTCTTTGAAGTAAACCACCGCCAAGTTTCTGGCAATCCTGGCCAGTCCCTACTTATACGTACCATCTAACGGACTGGCTCTCGCGCTAGTGTCTTGCTTTTAAAGTAGGACCATGCCATAATTCCGCAACCTTTTCGCATATGAGACTGCCACTTTCAGTGCAATTTATGCATTTTTCTAAATTACACTGGTTGGATTGGCCAATTCCGAGGCTTCACAAAAAGTATAATTTTATCAGTCAACACAATAATGCCTTCGGAATATGCCTGAAAAAACGTCTTTTTGCAAATATGCGAAAAGGTTGAAGAATTACAGTATATGTGCTTAAATTCACTGAACAGATAATATATAGAAAATAAAATTTATTTGTACTCTTTCCATTGTTTCTTTTGGTTATTTACGAAAGAGTTGTATTTCTGTCAAACATCTTGTAAAATCTGAGTCACCTTATAAAGGCCTTCAAATGCAAAGATCTCTGACTAGAACAAGAAGAGCTTGTCGGGTACACATCAGTATGGCCAGAACGAGCCTACTTGAACAATAAATGTTCCGTTTCAAAGGCTTTTTTGTAAAACTGACATTCTCACAAATGCTGTCGACAGAGGCATGAAACGCTAATGATGTATGTTAATTAATTAACTAACTTCACGTTACACACACACAGCAATGTTAGACACACACAGAATGCAATAGAACTTCGAAGCGAAATGATGACAACAGAGTATACGATAGTCAAACTAAAATATTCTCACCAGAATGTTACCGATTGTTCCCATCGCCGTGGCCAGAGACAGAACGATCAAGTAAGGAATCGTAAGGTAAGGATATCGCTCAATAAAATCCGTGTGGATCCAGGTTTCGTTGTATGTTTCATTTTCCGACCGATCTACTTCGAACTGCACCTGCTGGCGAATCATACCGAAGAACTCCTCGAGCTCCATGCCGCGTGCTCAGCGGAACATCTGCGCGAGACTGGTGACAAGGTGTCGTTCTGCTTCTGTTTAAGAACGCCTCCCGGCCAGTCATGTGATAAGAGTCCACCGTGATGACGGAAGCTCCAGTAGATCAGAAGTATGGACGTTGAGAGACCAATTATATGCCGCAGGGCATAGATGTAGTCTCCAGTACTGCTGAAGACAGAAGTTATGAAAGTAAATATCATAACAACAGTAGAATAATGTGTCAACTTTGTCTCGTGTGTGTCAGGCCTTCAAGCAGGGGTTTTAAATTCAGAGCGATAAAACGTGACATGGACACTGGCAGGATTTATGTCAACTGCACAAATGCAATTGTGCTATGCAATCATCAAATTAAGCATGCTTCTGACAAGACACATATTCCTCTAGATAAGTTATATCTATTATTGCACTGCGCTATCAGGCTAACCGTTAGGCCGCGAAGGCCTAAAATTCTGTATACATGTCGGCCTCATACACACAACATGTGTTACGCTAGGCTATATGGGCCTATGCTCCATAGCGCTGTTCAGTTACTGACAAGACTGTTCCAACTACACATGGAAAACCCATTTGTAACGGAAATGAGGTCCAAGCTGTTACACATGTGTTTTTCAGAACTTTCAACAATCACTGAATTTTAGTAAACTTGTATCTAGCCATGTAGGGATTGATCGATACCGATTCGGTATATCTTCTTTATCCTATCCATGTAAAACATTTCTATCAATTGTGGAATTTTGAAATGTAGTACCAAGAAGGCTTACATCAAACATAATAGACACCATGGTCAAGCCTGGTCAAGAAAGGAGAAAAAACATTGCGCCCGAAATGGGACTCGAACCCACGACCCTCAGATCTCTCTGAAGTGAATGACTCCTTAAAAGTCTGATGCTCTACCGACTGAGCTATCCGGGCAGCTTACCGAAAAGGGGCCACGAGGGTAGATAATCGCCAGTCTAGTAATGATAAAGAATATTTTGTTTATTTTTGGCTTGTAAATGTTTAATTCTGACAAAATTAGTACTTCGATCGAACTCTATGATCAAAATTAATCACACCAAGTCCCGATCGTTGTATAAAAGCTCCTACACACAGAAAGGCGCGGAGGCGGAAGCTGCGAGTTTGATGGGATATGTTCCACACGAGGGTCCGAAATCAGCCTCTTTTTCGCCAGACCTCGAAGTCGTAAGCCGAGGTGGGCATTTCTAGTAGCATCACCGTTTATTTATATCCATAAACCGGTGTTTTTATCATTAAATACCATGTAGGATTAATTTTAAACATATTAACTCCTCATTCTTTTGGTCATTTGACACCCTTTTTGCCTAGACATGTGGGAAACCGATCCCAGAGAAGTTCTGTTGGTCGGGCAATGTGTTGTAAACAAAATGGCTGCCCCCATGTGCTAAACATCGTGGATTAAAGTTGATACTGATTTCGCCACCATATACCGATTTATATCCGTCTCGTTCGGCTAGTTTAAATTATTGACCTGGTGAAGTGCAGGAAAGAAACGATAGGTGTGTGTGGTGTAGTTAAATGGTCTCGTGGGCTGTGGTAAAGACAAGGTTGCTATCATGTGGTAGTCACGTCAGTTCATTGAATTCCCGTTCACGGTGAACACCAGAGAAGTGGGTCAGCCACCAACAAAGACACCAACCTTGTCATCACAACTTCAGTCCTGATATTTACTGGCCTCAACACTAAAACTCAGCCTTCAATATGTCGCTAAGCTTAAAGCTCACCCAACAAACCCTGCCTACGACTGTGTTTTTAATCCATCATACGCAGATGTCCCAACAAAATTTCTTTCTTTGGTCTTCAAGTTCGAGACCATATTGTGGAAGCTAACATCAAGCTGGAGGACATAGCTCCGGTTTCTTTTCCGGAGTCTCCTCCCTGGCTTCTTCCACAAGCTAAGCTAATATTTGACCTACGTCAACATAAGAAATCCGCTAAAAACCCTCTTATAATTCAGCAAAGTTTCGCTGAAGTAAAAGCTAATTATCCGGATTATACATTTATATATACTGACGGGTCAAAGGATGGGGACAGGGTGGCGGCTGCGGCTGTCTTGGAAGAGTGAGTCGCCTCTCTCCGCCTTCCATCCTCCTCTTCAATTTTTTCTGCCGAGGCCAGAGCTATACTTTTGGCTTTATCATACGTTTCATCCAGTGCTGTCCAGAGAGCAGTCATATGCAGTGACTCGTTGTCCTACCTTTTGGCAATAGAACAAAATAAATTTCAAAACCCATTAATACTAGAAATATTAGCCATCCATAGAAAGTTAATTAAATTGGTATGTCTAGTAGAGACCAAGTGGTTTTAACAAGATGCCGCGTTGGGCATTCTCGTCTAACACACAATTTTATTCTGGATGGGTGCAGTGCTCCCGAGTGTGTTGGATGCGATGCGCAATAACGGCATCAAACATATCCTGGTTGACTGTGTGGACTTTGCCCATGTGCGGCAAAGATTCTGCACAGTAAACTCCATATATGATTTGTTTGACAGCATCGCTGGCGACGCTGTCATAAAATATTTGAAGGCCATTGGCCTTTATCATAAAATATAAATTTTATTCTCAAAATAAACATTTGTTATAAAATTTCCTTATCATGCTGGTTTTCGAGTTTTAAGTGTTTTGGTTTTCTTACCTGATTTTAACCCATGTCCGAACATTTTTGTTTTCTTTTTGATGTTCTCCAGTCACTATCGAAAACCTGAACTGTCTCGTGTTTCCACCTTGTTCTCGCCACGATATGGCTGAGATATTTCCGATGTGGCGTTAAGCCATAATCATTCTTTCATTCTAAATCATTGAACAGAATAAGCATGTCGGTCTGTTCAGCAAAGCACATACTAGCATAAAAAAGCAGACCTTGAAATTCATATTTAACCAGCAGCAAGGGTGTCAGTTTCACAATTGCATTGAAAAGAATAGGGTGTATGTAGCATAATTAATTGAACACTATGTTTCCTCCCATCACATGGCTGGCAGCTGTTGTGTAAGTGAAATTTTCTTCTGTACGGCATAAAACAACAATCAAATAAACGAGTAAATAATGAATGATACAATGTCCAACAATATAACACCTATGACATTTCCTATCTGACAATTCTCAATTGGCTATCCCTAGCTGTGGGCATGGCACTTTTTTGACCCCTCAGTCTGCTTCCGTTGCTTAAATTGGTCACCTGGTTAAATGGTGAAGAGGTAGCTGCGTGAATTATTCTCCATTATGTGGACTTGCGAATATCCTTGCACAACAGCCAATGAATATCTGTCCAGAATAGCCATCAGTATGGCAAGAAGTCCCCATAGTGGAGAATACTTGGCAAAGTTGTGACAATGTAAACATGGCTGCATGTTTCATGCTGTGGCCTCTGTGCAGTGCTCTATTGTGTCTTGACAAGGAAATAAACTGAATCTGTAACTAAGCAGGGAGCCGGTGGTGGCCAAGTGGTTAAAGACACTCGCCTTTCAATCCCATGGACACATAAGATATGGGTTCAATCCTGGCCTTGGGCAGGAGTTTGAGTATTCCACCACTGTCACTGATCATGAAAGTGGTAATAAGTGATCTAGATGCATGCATGACAGTTGCAAAGTCTGATGTTCATTAAAGGCCACTTGTCTTCTGCCAATATGGTGTGCATATCATTGCATTACGTGGGAAAGTTTGTCGTTGACTTGCCAAAGGCCTGTGGTTTACACCAGGCAGTAAGGTTTCTTCCACCGTGAAACTGAATACCTGTACTCTTTCAGCCCACCTTATATCATATGTCTGGCCTGGTGGTTGGCTTGGTAGCACAGGAGGAACCTCTAACGAAAACAGGCTCTTTTGCCACCGAGGTCATTTGTGGGAAGGTGTGCCAGCAGTTTTCTCACAGTTTTAAACCATCATTCAAATAAGTCACTAAAGGATCTTCTTATTTCTTTGCCAGAATATGGCTGAAAACTGGGATGAACCAGTGGCTGCTGTAGCAGAAATCCCAGAAGTGAAACTATTTTCTAAATGGTCATCAGATGATGTGCAGGTCAGCGACATCAGTTTAACTGTAAGTATTTGACAACTACCCAGATATATGTTCACTCTCAAATTCGCTGATTGTGGTGGCGTAGTGAATAGAGCATCTGCTCATAAGCAGTAGATCCAGGATTCAATCCCGAAACAAGTTACACCAAAGACTTAACCATCGGTAATCTTGGGACTGCGTCACTCAGTGCTCAGGTTGAGAGAAATATGCCAAATACTGGTCAGTACAGTAAAACTTGTCCATACTGACCATGCCCAGTGCCACGAAAAAGTGTCCGCTTTGACGATATCGGTTTGTGGAATTTCTGGCCTACCGTGTGCAACAACACTTACTGGTACTTGTACACAGCTTGGCAAATGTGTC
Organism: Acanthopleura granulata; assembly: GCA_016165875.1. NCBI lineage: Eukaryota > Metazoa > Mollusca > Polyplacophora > Chitonida > Chitonidae > Acanthopleura > Acanthopleura granulata. Next base: position 3,946,367 of record JABBOT010000082.1, read on the forward strand.
ACTGATAAACAAAGTTCTGTGCAAGCAAGCAAAGTGAATTAAGTTTTTTTTTTCTTTAAATGGGTGGAGGAATAGGCTTACCAGGACATGGGGAAAAAAAAAATAGTCTAACAAGTAAACATGCGTGGAACTGGAACTTCTGATGCATTGTTTGTCATATCGACAATTTTTTTCATACTTGCCGAGTCAAAGTAAAACTGTTTCCATCTTAGGAAATCCCTGAAAGTAAATGTATTAACAGTGTGTGTCAGTTTAGGACTTACGGGAAATCTTGTAAGACTGAATGATTTGAACATCATCAACCAGGGACTCGTACATTTCCACACAATGTTTCTTAGCAGATTGGTCATCAATACTTGATTTAATGAAATTCGGAAAATAATGCGACCATAAACTGGAGTATTTATTGATATCCTGTATTACTCAGTGTCTTGTCAGCTAACATTGTGTTGAGTGTTCCAATCAATGTCAACTTCCACAGAATGTCTTCATCGTTTAATGAACTGGGCGGTAAGGGGATTATCTTTGCTCAGAACACCTCTCTGACCCCAAGCGGTGATAATGGCGAATGGTAGGAACTGTCAGTCGGTACCACAATGTGTCGGATGATACAGCGTGGATTAACGTGCGCTAGATACAGTGGGGACTGGAAATCCCTGTAGGTATGCAGAATAGACAAGTGTCAGTGTATTCAATGAAAATAACATGGGTTGTAAATGGAGATAAAAGTGGACCAAGTGGCATGGTCAGTATTGACAAGGTTGTAGATATGTAGGTGTTGGCAAGTTTCACTGTATAATGTGACTTGTGTGTCACAATGATGCCTTTGGCATGGAGTTTCAGTAGGAAGTTGGCTGCGACTTGCTACAAGGAGCAGCAACGTTAACCCTCAATCCTGGCCTTCATTTTGTTTTTTTTTTAGCAGGGGTGTGTTTGTGACATCCGTGAGACCCTTCATTATGTCCAGTGTGTGTTATTACCGTACCTAGATGTTGTGTCAGGAGTGCCCTTAACCTCAGAGTTTGACAGCAGATCTCAAATTCGAGGCCTGTGTCTGGTGTCTTGGGAATGGCATTCCTGTATGGAAATTTGATACAGAAAACATGTATATTTAAGTCATATATTCTGGGCAGTGTGGCATAAATTTACAATCAGATAAGTAGATAAATACTGAAAGTGTACAATTGCTTATTCACTAAAGGTGAATTGTGTCGGTTGATCAATTGTTTTGAGCAAAATTGGCACAGTATATCCTAGGGATGTCTGAAACAGAGCCAAAGTTATTTAAGAAAAAAAAAAAAACTTGCCAAATTTTGTTTTCAAGGCCAATTTCATTTTGTGAAGCCTGGTATTCTCTACAAGCTTACCTGTCCTTCATGTCCCCCCAGTGTATGACATCAACCTGGCAGTATGCATTTCTGTGCAGTAATCTGCTCTGCTAATCACACACCGCAGTGTGATGGGATTAGTTTTCATGCCTTCCCATCGAACCCCTCCATGCAAGGAAAATGGATAACTGCCATGTAGCGTGAGTTTTCTACAAGTAAAAGTACTCACCAAATGTATTTTTTTCACGTCTAAATTGCATCATCGAGTTAAGAAAAGTGAAAACATAACGGAGATAACTCACCTTTGATCATTCAAAAGCCTAATAATAGATATCTGCTGTTTATTGATTTTAGCCCAAACGACTTGCTACACTTCTACAGTTAAAAGTGTAAATGAAAACAAAAATGAGTAAAACTACCACGCCAGCTTGTACATCTTACCTGTCAGAGAGCATTGGTTTAAAGTTGAATCCAGGCGCTTTGGTTTCCCTCAGTCTTGGCCAAATGGTGAGCGTGTTAGTGCAGCACAATCAGGAGTCTCTCACCAATGCCTTGAGTTCAAGGCTAGTTCTGGCTGGCTTTCTCTCTGGTTATACGTGGGGAGGTATACCAACAACCTCCGTGGGATTTCCTTTGGCTCTGTCCTTTTCTTTTGCCCCCCACAATAATGCTGGCCACCCATCTCATAAGTGAAACGTTATTGAGTACGGCATAAAACACCAATGAAGTAAATAAATAAATAACATCAGAAGTTGTTGTATGCCCCAGGATTACATCGCTGTGAAGGAGAAATATGCGAAGTACCTGCCACACTCGTCAGGTCGCTACCAGGTGAAGCGCTTCAGGAAGGCCCAGTGCCCGATTGTTGAGAGGCTGTGCAGCTCGCTCATGATGCATGGACGGAACAACGGCAAGAAACTACTGACCATGAGGATCGTGAAGCATGCCTTTGAAATCATTCACCTGTTGACAGGAGAGGTAAGCCAGGGCAGATAATAGAAATGAGCTACCTGAGCATGCAGACACATTCCCTAGTAGTGTTAATGAAGGACCGTCCGAGCTCATTTAGTCATTAGATCCTGTCTTACACTATCAGACAAGGAGACACTGATTGGTTAACTTGGATCAACCATACTTCTTCACTCGAAGTCTGTAGCCTTTTCTCCTCACCTTTAATCACGACAAAGTCTTGATGCGTATCGAGTCATGTCTAACCTATGTATAGCTGGTCAAACCAAAACATTAATGCCAGCCGTACGTTTGTATCCTGTCTACCACCATTGGGAAATTAAAAGCAAATATGCGTGATAAAGGGAGACTAATCTGGTAATGTCCCTCGTAGGATGATTACACAGCTTGATAATTTTTGCTGGCGATGCTGCTTTTGTTTGATTCTCCATACTGAGGGCAGTTACGTGTGCTCTAGTCTAGGTGAGATATAGACCATGACTTAGGGTGAAGTGGTACTCTTGTGTCAGCAGATATTTGGACAAAGGAGGTCAAGAGGTTTGCCCAGTAACTCAAGCATTCTTTCAGTCATAAAAAAAATCCTTGAAAGTCATGGGATTTGAAACTAAAATTTCTTGAAAGCCCTGGAAAGTCATGGACTTCTGTCTGAAAATGGCCCGGTAAGTTATGGACTTCCCTACTTCGGAAGTGGAATGCCTATAACATTGAGCACAACACAAAACACCAGTCACAAAAAGAAAGTCATATCAAAAAAGTCCAGGTGTGTAGCAGTGCATATTAACCAACAGCTATGTTACTCATCCAGATAGTCAGTTATGTGGGACTTTTTCTTTGTATTTCAGAACCCACTGCAGGTTCTGGTGAACGCTATCATCAACAGCGGCCCTCGTGAGGATTCCACGCGTATTGGGCGCGCAGGTACTGTCAGACGACAGGCCGTGGACGTGTCGCCCCTTCGACGTGTTAACCAAGCCATCTGGCTGCTGTGCACGGGCGCACGTGAGGCTGCCTTCCGCAACATCAAGACGATAGCTGAGTGTTTAGCCGATGAGCTGATCAATGCGGCCAAGGTTAGTACGTAGACAGTATTCAGTGAGGATGTTGTTATGATGTGCATTCTCTCTGTAAGTTGTTTAGACAATATTTTCACTCTTTTGTCTCACCTGAGTAAAGCATGTAAGCATAAAGAGATAAAATCTAACAAACTTTAGCTCCCTATGACTGTGTGGCCTTTGATCGATGAGGTCGTGCGTTATAAATTAGCGACATTTCAGATGATCGCCATTTTTTTTAGTCAGAATGCGGCAAAATCCTGCAGTTCCGCGAGATATTTGAACAAGTTCCAATCACTAAACATAGCAGCGGCATGCTTGCCACATTAAATATCCGTTTTATAGAAACTCTACATGGGAAATCATATTCCCATGCAAAATGACTTGTAGCAAAACCAATGGCCAAACTAAAAATACCAGGTAGAAAGTGTGACTTTGAAGTGTTCAACTTCATTAGCCGTACAAAGCAGTTTCAGCCTCAAGCTGTAAAGGCCAATGACAGGCACTCAACTGTGACGGAGCTGATTTGACCACAGCTACTCTGTCGTGTAGAGTGCAGCAGCACGTAGCCTGAAAAGTGAATATCACCAATTAGCTTTCACTGTTTTCTTTGTGGCTTAAAGGAGAACGGCTTTTAAACAGAACTACAGTCGAATGAGTGAACACCAATCAAATATCTTCAGGAAAACTGAAAAATAGTTTGCCTCGTGACCATTTTACTAAACGGAAGTGGATAGCAAGCCGACTTTCAGGGGAGATAAGTCATCTAAGTTATGGCAAGTTTAAATTTTTGAAAAGATGTCTCCCCTTAGAAACGAAGTCTGGAAACCGTCCTAAAGTTATGAATGGAGCAGCAGGCCTTAATATGACGAACGAAACTCTGAACGGGCGTCTTGTTTTTCCAAGTAGTTGCAGTGGAAAGTCACGTGGTGTATGCTCCATGTTTTCAAATTTAAGTGGTCCAGTCCTCCTTTTTATTGTTCCGGTGAAGATATGTAAACCGGTTATTGACCAAAATTGGCTTTCTACTCTTTCTGTCACCCAGTCTTTGTCTCATTTTACAGCATGCTTACACAGTTTTTGACGTTTTGCAAAAGAAAATTGCTATTCTTTGTATTTGTTTTGGGATACTATGCAGATTTAAAAAATTCTGAATAATTTTTTTTTCAGGGTTCCTCCAACTCGTACGCCATCAAGAAGAAGGATGAATTGGAACGTGTGGCCAAGTCTAACCGTTAACCGGTCGCCAGTGTTCCCTTTCAAAATATAACTTCAAAAATACATGTTTTCTTTGGGAAAGAAAAACTGAAGAAAAAAAAAGTTTGTTTTGTAGATTGTTTTGTGTTTATATTTCCCAGATGTTTCAACTGTAATACATATTCTCTGGCTTCCTCTCCAACAATCTATGAATGGCCCTGGGTTTCCTCCCACCATAATGCTGACTGTCTTCGTGCAATTGAAACATTCTTGAGTATGGCGCAAAACATCAATCAAATAAAACATACGTATACATACATGTTCTATTGCCCATCGCAATGACTGAAATACTGCCGAAGTGGCAATGGGCCATAACCATTCATTCTACTGTCCCATGAAACGGGACATGCATGGTATAGCAAAGTGTCGGCAGCCTGCGGCTTGTCCTGGGTTTTCCCCGGGATCTGCCCAGTTTCCTCCCAGTATTATGCTGTCTGCTGCAGTATAAGTGAATATTCGATGTAGTACGGCGTAGAACTTCAATAAAATAAATATTGCTTGTCCACAAATGTTCTTCCAACCCACAACCCACTCCTCTGTTCACAGTGGTGACGTCACTAGCTTACTGTCTGCAGCAGTCTGGACTGAGTTAGTGCTGCCATTAGGAAGTTCAAAATACAAATTAGCAGGAAATGGGATCACAGAGTACCTCTTAATGAGTTGGCCTGAAGCAGGGAAATGAAAGCATAGTACCTCCAAGAAAAGCTAACTGTGACGCTGAGACTTGTTTGATAGCAAATAGCTCTATGCACGAAACAATGCTAAAGCACAGAACCTAGGGTTGTTAGCAGTACCAAAGCCCGACGTGATTTAGTGTTTTCATTCATAGATGATGTAGCTACGGGGTGTCCAGAGTCATATCTAGGTCCCGAAAGAAAATGACTTGAGGACTTCGGAGCCTCTTACCAGTTCGTCCAGCTAATGCTGGCTTCCTCTCCAGTCGTACTTGGGAAGGTCTGTCAGCAACCTGCGGACGGTCGTCAGTTCCTTCCGGAGCTCTGCCCGGTTTCCTTTCACTTTTATGCCCCCGCTGTTGTGTAAGTGAAATATTGAGTACCGTGTAAAACTCTAATAAAAAAAAAAAAAAAAAAAAAGAAAGGAAGAAAGAACTTTGAAGCTCCAGTCATGATGTGCCTTGGAATTTGTAATTTCCTCACGCTTTCGCTGTCTATTACTCTCAGAAAGTAAGTATGTACTGTGTACCTGCGACAAAAATCTCCTACAGTTTCCAGAGAGTGAAGGCGATCGACAGTGTTTGTGTGGCTGTTGACCAAGTTCCGTAATGTGCTAGGATGACTTGTGTTGTAGACATGCAAAAGGTCGCCTGTAACGTGTCTGATGTTGCTGGTTTTAGGCGTGGCACCCCGGAGTTTTCCCCACCCATAAATCTTACCACATTATGAAAGTGAAAAATTCTTGTCGTAAACAATTAACAATCAAGCAATCACCGGGGTCAGGTGTTGGGACTCATGCAGCGTATGTTGTTTGAACAGTGGCTCGAAGTTAGGAGGTTTTTCAGCTACCTGGGGCAAAAACCATGTGTCCCAGAGCCCGCAGTTGGTTCGACTTCTTCGATTCAAAGTTTAAACAGCTGGAATACTGTTGAAAGATGGTTTACCCATGCTGGCCGTGGCATCTTCTCAAAACCGGTGACTTACGGAATCTGCACATACCACATGTAACGTAGGATTTGAGCTGCTATTTGTAGTGAAATTGTCCCTGTGAACTTGTGTGGGACCGACGATGGGCGTTACGTAACGTAAGTTGGCAACCAGCAAGCTGTGTTAGCCGACAATCAAGTGAGCGGCGTAAAACGGTATGAAACAAGTACTGGTCGGTGAAGTAAAGAAACTTGGCTATAGTATACATTTGTTTTCATAACTTGGGCTGGAAATGACACATTTTGACCAAGCCAAGCGATCAAACCTGCCTCCATTGAGATGATTAAACTAGTGAAGACTGAAGCTGAAATTAAACAACGGTATTCTCGTTCATATGAATTAGGAATTACACTTTTCAGATATAACACACAAAGCGCTGCAAAATGGCTGAGGCCACGTCGAGTGTTGCCACATGGGCAACTAGGTGCATGCGTAATTCCGGTCGCCATATACTGGTACCTCGCAGTGGGGCGGCCATGACGTGTAGGAAATGAACACACCATATGAGACCACGGGGGCCACATTTGGTATGTCCCTTGTGGCCACTGGGGCTACATATAGTATATCTCTTGTGAGTTCTGGGGTCACATATGGTATGTCCTTTGTGACCACTGGGGCCATATATGGTATGTCCCTTGTGTCCACGGGGGCCACATATGGTGTGTCCCTTGTGACCACTGGGGCCACAAATGGTCTATCTTGTTAATGCCTGTTATTTTTTTCAAGCTGGTGTCCCATACTAAGTAATTTTAATAATACTTAAAAAGTGAACACTGAAGAAATATTTGCTTCCCACAAGTTGACTCCCAACTCTAACAGTGACTACAGTGATAACTTCACACAAACTGTGCTTAACTTGAACAAATATGACTATGCATATCTACATCTAACTGCGTATCTGTTTCATGGCATAGCTTTGTTACCAGCAACAACACTGTGTAAAATTTTGATATTTTTATGGCGTGAAATACGGTCCAAATCAAAGTTAGATATGGAGCATGAAAGCATTAACACGATGATTACATATCCTACAGTGATACAGCTTTGGTAAAAACTGTTGGTGAATTTGAGTATATGTGGCTATCTTATGTGGCCTTTCTCATATACTTTGTGGCCGCCTTACTGCCATGACGTTCCCCCATCTCCCGGTCGATGGCTCGAAACCCGGAGTGGTCTAAAATCGATGCTATATGAAGAAATCCCTATGGCTGCACGCAGACATCCGTGCACTTCACTTGACTCAGCGGCAAGCAGACGACGAGGTGAAAGATAACATGGGAATAGTTAAGAAAATGAACAACACCGGACAATATTCTGAGAACTACGGTATATAATAACCCGAAATTACAGTATGTTTTACTACAGAACAATCTATATAGCATATGTAAATTGGATTTACAAAGCCGCGAAGCAGAGTTCCCTATCAACTTCCATGTTATTTTGGCACTGTTTTCACCTCCGTATCTGCGCGAGCAAAGTGTGTTGACGCGAGTAAAACTGCTAATCCCCGGATGTCCGCGGTCTCGGAGAATAACGAAAACACTTTTATCTAAATCAACTTTCTAAGTGACCTCTAACAAAATCAGACAATTTGTAGTTTATTGATTGACACTGAATCAAATGCCAAAAAAAAAAAGTAATCTGGACAGAATATATATAGACATGAAAGTATGTATACAGATTTATGACTTTTAGATCAACGTCACAAGAGTCACTGTTTGGCTTGCTTGCTGATGTCCAGCACGGCCTGTTTCAAGAGCTCGTAATCCGCCATTGTGTTGTAGATCTGGGCGGAGATCCGGGCGAAAAGCTCCCCGTTATGTGGACACACGCACATGGCCACCTTGTACCCGTCAAACAAGTCACGCATCAGCGACACGCTTCCGTCCTGTAACACAAGGGGAAGAAGAACACACGTCTTTTATTAATTTATTTATTTACTTGCTTGGTGTTTTTGCGCCATACTCAAGAATATTCACTTATACGACGGCAGCCATCATTATGGAGGGAGGAAATAGGGCAGAGCCCGTGGGAACGCGAGACCACCCGCAGGTTGCTGGGGACCTTCCCACGTGCGATGTTTGGAATGAAGTCAAAAAAGATGCACATCGTCAAACGTGTACGTGTGCTGCAAAATTTTTAAGCAACTATGTCCGTATCTTTGGGTCATGTCCCAACGGTATATTTGACTTGAACTCACAGCGATAGCATTGGTGAGAGGCAAAACAGCGCAGCAAAATAAACCCGAAGCCTCTCACTAACGCGGTCGCTGTGAGTTCAAACCCATCCCACGCTGGCTTCATCTCAGGCTGTACCCAGTTCCCTCCCACCACATCGCTGACGGGCGTCATACAAGGGAAATACTGAATTAGACAAATTAAATAAAATAATCAAATTAAAACCAACGAATCGAGAAAAAACTAACGAAGTTAGTGTTTACCACAGTATCTTCGTAGGGCACCTCGGGTAACTTGATGAGCTTCATGTTTGGCGCTTTCATGGAATCCGGAACCGGAAGTAGACAAGTTCCCCAAGCCTGCGCGAGCATGGCCGCCGCTTGTGAAGACAGACTAGATGTATAGGCATGTATCTTATCCTGGTTGTTAACAAAGAAAGAACAACGACACGTTACTTTCCATTCACCGCATTTGCGTTAACAATAAATGGAATGTTACCGGTAAGTTTTACGCCAGAGCAAGACAGCTTAACATGCCATCAGCTTGTTGACTATGTTGAAGAACATAAGAATACGAATGTTTCTTTGGGCCTAGTAGGAAGATCTGCAACTTGCCTCTATACATCTCATTTCGCCGAGACTGCTAGAAACTTTGAAACCTGATTTATGCACTCAAAATTAAAATCAACAAAAAAAAAAAAATCAACGGTAAAATCTGAAAGAAAAGCTAAATTTCTTACAAACGCTTGATATCGCATATATATGCAGATAATTAATATAGCCTCCATAGACTGAGATCAACAGCCAGCATTACGATCCATGACTACAGACACGCCCCACGTACAGGTGACACTGGAGCCCCGATCTACCAACTGCATGTCCTTACATGCCCTCCTACCTTCTGGTGAAACTTAAGCTCCACTACTTATACATACATGTATCTCCAACGTACTAATGAAACATGTACTTAGATATCCTCCCGCGTCTCGGTGAAACATAAACCAAGCCCTAAGGGCTACTTATACGTCTCCCGATGCACGTCCTCGTAAACCTCGAGCACAGCTCTAACAACTAGTTACATATCCTCCCATTTCATGGTAACACTTGAGCAGGCTCTAACAACTATTTATATATCCTCCCATTTCATGGTAACACTTGAGCCCAGCCCTAACATCTACTTACATATCCTCCCATTCCATGGTAACACTTGAGCCCAGCTCTAACAACTACTTACATATCCTCCCATTTCATGGTAACACTTGAGCCCAGCTCCAACATCTACTTACATATCCTCCCATTCCATGGTAACACTTGAGCCCAGCTCTAACATCTACTTACATATCCTCCCATTCCATGGTAACACTTGAACCCAGCCCTAACAACTACTTACATATCCTCCCATTCCATGGTAACACTTGAGCCCAGCTCTAACAACTACTTACATATCCTCCCATTTCATGGTAACACTTGAGCCCAGCCCTAACAACTACTTACATATCCTCCCATTTCATGGTAACACTTGAGCCCAGCCCTAACAACTACTTACATATCCTCCCATTTCATGGTAACACTTGAGCCCAGCCCTAACATCTACTTACATATCCTCCCATTTCATGGTAACACTTGAGCCCAGCCCTAACAACTACTTACATATCCTCCCATTCCATGGTAACACTTGAGCCCAGCTCTAACAACTACTTACATATCCTCCCATTTCATGGTAACACTTGAGCCCAGCCCTAACAACTACTTACATATCCTCCCATTTCATGGTAACACTTGAGCCCAGCCCTAACAACTACTTACATATCCTCCCATTCCATGGTAACACTTGAGCCCAGCTCTAACAACTACTTACATATCCTCCCATTTCATGGTAACACTTGAGCCCAGCCCTAACAACTACTTACATATCCTCCCATTTCATGGTAACACTTGAGCCCAGCCCTAACATCTACTTACATATCCTCCCATTTCATGGTAACACTTGAGCCCAGCCCTAACAACTACTTACATATCCTCCCATTTCATGGTAACACTTGAGCCCAGCCCTAACAACTACTTACATATCCTCCCATTTCATGGTAACACTTGAGCCCAGCTCTAACAACTACTTACATATCCTCCCATTCCATGGTAACACTTGAGCCCAGCTCTAACAACTACTTACATATCCTCCCATTTCATGGTAACACTTGAGCCCAGCCCTAACAACTACTTACATATCCTCCCATTTCATGGTAACACTTGAGCCCAGTTTTAATAAATACTTACATATCCCCCCACCTCTTGGTAAAACTTGACCCCAGCTTTAACACACAGGTAAGAGCTGTAATCCATGGTTGCTTGATTAGAAAACTCCAGGTGCATCCCTTCTTTGTACATGTGGGAGGTAAGTAGAGGGTTAACCCAGGATTGGTGTCGGGGGTGAACCCAGAGGACGGCACAGCCGCGGGGCACGTAACACCATTTGTGCATGTTGCCTACAAACACAAAACACCATGATGGTGGCATATATAATCATCTGGATTTGAAGACTTGGTGGGAAGTTGATCCCGATCCCCACCCCCACCCCCACCCCACCCTCCAGAAGAGCCGATTCACAATTATAGCATCTCGACTACAAGAGTGTTTATAAGACATTTGTTTTCCGTTTTTCTATGGACGCCGGATGAGGACATCCAGCGCCACGAGGTCGATATCATTCGCGCGCGATGTGAACCGTCCTGGTGTCGCGAGACGAAATGTTCTCATCCGGCTTCCATAGCTCTGTCCTGTGTTAACAAGTTACAGTGGAGTGACAATGAGTGTAACTCGCAGTATTACTGAGTATTTCAAAATAAATAAATAAATAAATATAAGCAATGAACGAAATATAATAAATAGCATTCAGAGGGGTGTACAATCATACCTCGCACAAACAAAAGCACAGAGGCGTCTTAAAATCTGCGATACAGCTATTTACACCCAAGGCAAAGGTATTTACATCTGTGATATTAACGGCATTTTGATCATACTGGTATTCACACTTCACTACTTCACAAATGACCACATCACACCTGTCTACATCACACCTGACTATATGTCACACCTGTGAAGAAGTCGGCTCCAATCTCCTCCACGTTAATGGGGAGATGCCCAGGTGAGTGTGCTCCATCAATCATCACTAGCACCTGATGACGTCGGCAAACTTCAATCAACCGTTTCACAGGTAACACAAGCGCTGTGCTGCTGGTAATGTAATCTGTGAAGAGAATTGCAGTAAATCACCTACCATAATTTCATGGATTTATTCATTTATTTATTTGATTGGTGTTTTACGCCGTACTCGATTCATATTTCACTTATACAACGGTGGACAGCATTATGGTGGGAGGGGACCCACGGCTTACCTTTCCACGTAAGTCCGGTGAGCTGACTTGAACTCACAGCAACCGCATTGGTGAGAGGCGGCTGGGTCAATATATAATACACCGCTCTTGCGCCCTAAACCCCTCAGTCACGGAGGTCTCAGTCACATGTACACAATGGCTGATTGGTGTAATGTAGGCTTACAGATGCACTTCCAACATATTCCACGGGGAGTGGACGGAGTAAACCATCGACTTTTGGCATGCTACTGACGAGCGTGAAAACTACTTACATGTAATCCATATTGGCGCAAGACATTTCTCCTTTTACCAAATACTGGACTCCTCAAACGACACGAGCACCGACCGCCAATACCTTATTTTACAGAAGGTTTCTTGAAGTTATTTGACTGATAGGTGCCATATATATAAACTTAAAAAAGGTCTACCCACAAGCCTCCCACCAATGCAGTCGTTGTCAGCTCATGCTGGCTTCCTCTCCAGCAGTATGCAGGAAGGTCTGCCAGCAACCTGCGGATGGTCGTGGCTTTTCCTCGGGCTGCACAGTTTCCTCCAACTATAATGATATAAGTGAAATATTCTTGAGTACAGTGTAAAACACTAACCAAATAAATAAATAAATAGAAAGGTCTGCCAGCCTCCTGCGGATGGTCTTGGGACTCCCCCGGGCTCTTCCCGGCACCATAATGCTTGCCGCCGTCGTATGATTTATATTCTTCAGTACGGCGTGAAACACCAATCAAATAAATAAATAAATACAGAGCTTGGCCGCCGATATGTTTGAGATCTCTTCTATTTCGAAACAACAATTGTTAAGTCTTCTTACCTATGACGGCAAATTTGACGGCTGGGTTGGCTTTTAGGTAGTTCTCGTAGGTTTCAACCACGGAGTCTTCACTTTTTATAGGAAAATTAATCTCCAGAAGATGGCATTCCGCCCCTGTAAACATGTACAATTGCATGTAAGTCTGAACATAATATTATTATTGTATATATACTATTATGTATACTGGACACTCTGGAAATTTGTATTAAACAGTAGGCTGTTTTGAGTAGTGATTAGCTTGACCTCTGTTGTGTGTCTAGTTTTTTGTTTTCTCTCAAAAGGGAGGGGGGGGGGCAAAATGGGCGTCAAACCATCCACGGGTCATTATATATTTATTTAGGCAAAAACAAACATTGTTTATGGAATATAACCCTACAGAACAACGTATGCGTGTGTTTACATTGATACTAAGGACATCTCATAGATCTCATAGATCCCATAAATTCTCTGCCTCTATCACTGCATTGGGCAGATATGCCAAACACAAGTTTGCTTCCGCGTGGATGATGGCAAGTGATGATCACGTTACATTCATTGCGGTATATGTGACCTTGTATATACCTAATATATGTGCCAAATACAACTTTGAATGTTGCGATAGTTACCTTAATTATTCAGACACACATGTATGTATCTGTCCATAAATGGTTGCGCAATCCCATCCGCTCAAGCTGGCTTCCTCTTGTGGTATAGTCCGCCAAAAAACATGCGGATAGTCGTGGGTATTTGTCGGGTTCTGGCCGGTTAACGCCCGCCATAATGCTGGGCCGCCGTCGTTTAAGTGAAATATTCTTGAGTATGGCATAAAACACCAATCAAATAAATAAATAAAATATAAACGGGTAGCAAGAGTACACTGATTTACCTTCCACTTTATCACAGGCGGCTTGGCAGGCCTTCCTCACGGCCGGATACGTCAGGTTATTCACTAGGATCCCCTCCCCCGATTTGAGGGGCAAAGATTTAACGACACAATTCACACCTGTGAATGATCATATATGAGTGCTTATTCCCTGTGCCTTGAAATAAAAGATTTGAAAAAGAGAACAAAACTATACTGGTTATTCGTTCTGTATAAATTCAGTATAAAAATTTTATATGAAAATTATCAATAATCCAACCCAGTTCCTAGTCACATTTATCAGATGACGTCATAAAAAAACTAATAATGACAGCATGACAAACATAGAAGGAAGATCTGACATAGATGGCCTAGTTATGTGGCCTAGAGTAAGGGACGTCACTCTGTTGGACATCACAATGTCATATCTCAACACATACCATTTCCATAAATGTGCAAAGGAATAGCTTAATGTGTCGGCGAGTTGGTGGACTCACCTGTTGTTGCATTGCCGACAATCACCAGATTTTCAGGGTCAGCACCTACGAACTGAGCGGCTATGTTCGACATCTCCTTGTAAAGACCGGCGTGTCTCCACCGAAAGAATCCATCTGGATTGCTCTCTATTTCCTCCAAGCATCTGAAAAATATACGGTTAAAAAAGGATCTTCGCGCGTAAATGTTCAACACAGACACTGCCAAACTATCAAAATAAACTATTTAATTTGTAATATTAGCAATTTTAATATTATGCTGAAGTCGTTCTTGCAAACTTGTAACCGGGGCTCAAATTCATCGCTGGCTCACACACATCTCATCCACCTTTCAGCATGTCTCTGTAATCAAGTTCTGTTTTACGCACTTGAGCGCTGTTCCCCGTGAGCCGTACTGACTGTCCTCGAAAAACTCACCTCTGTTTCTCTTTCATCACACACTTGGGCACTGTTACCCACGAATCACTTCCCGTGTCCTCTGTATAACTCACCTTTGTTTTTCTTTCATAACACACTTGGGCACTTTTACCCACGAATCACGGCCCGTGTCCTCTGTATAACTCACCTTTGTTTCATCACACACTTGGGCACTGTTCCTCAGGAGTCATGGTCAGTGTCCTCTATATAACTCACCCTTGTTTGGCTTTCATCACACACTTGGGCACTGTTACCCACGAATCAAGGCCCGTGTCCTCTGTATAACTCACCTTTGTTTCTCTTTCATCACACAATTGGGCACTGTTCCCCAGGAGCCGTGGTTGATGAAGCAGTAATCTGGAGACAGACAAAATTGCTTCCTCATGTCAGTCCCGAACTCGATGCCCGCCATACTGTATATGCTAGAGTTGTCACAATGGAATCTAAAAGAAAATAAAGGGCAATTAAACAAGATGTCCGTGCACGAAATATCCGTGCACGAAAACATTCATGTCAGTTACATGATGAGAACGCAATGGTGACTGTGAAAAAGATGACAGTTGACTATCAACACTTTATAATGAATTAGTTTCGCGATACGATGATTTTCTTGTTTCTTTTTTTTTATGTTTCTTTGGATATTTTTCACGAAGAAGACAAAACACGGTGGAACGGACAAGCTTCGAACTCACGACTCCAGTGTGGTGGCGGGTATTTATAGCCCCACAGACTGCAGCAGATGCCACCGTTTACGATTCGGTCCTACAGAGACTGTTGTTTACGAGTGAGGAACACGCGTTTGGACAACACGGGGACATTTAGCTATATTACATCTTTACCCTACTTCTTAGCAAAACTACGTCCATTGGCGGAATACACATAAGTATAACACTTTTCAGAGGCCCCAGTATATTAATAACCTGCTAGGCACAACAACCTGGAGAAATTTAGCTTGTCTTGTCAGTCATGGAATACAGGGCTACTTCATTTCAGACCAAGAGCTGCAAATGCTCGGAGGAAATTCGTCGAAAAAGACCAAGGTCTGAGTCTTAGTCATTTCCGCTGTACCACCCAAAACTGTTTTTGTTTGTTTGTTTGTTTTCAAAGCCCTGCTGACCAACCAGTCATACTCCTCACAGGGCAAGTGCAGCTCTGAGTTCGCTTTACTTCGCTGTGGCCACTTGTAAATTTTTTGCATGGACATGTTAACGCCAAGGTCACGGTGACGGGATCGGGAGTGTTGTCGGAAAACACACACAAAAAAAAGCTCTGTTCCAACCTAAATTTCTTTTAATAATAGATACATGTGAATTCCTTTTATCTATAAAGCTCAGGTATGTACAACATTAACCCCTAACCGACCTCTTACACAATTTTATAGATGAATGTCTGATTATAGGTCCGCGTAAGGACATCAGTTATAAGGTCAAACCTGAACAAACCCATGTACATCGCGCAGGCTCCAAAATTCCAACTTGTGTCAAATGGTGGCAGAGATGTCATGCGAGCAAAGAGCGGCTCATGAGCTGTGGGGAGTATGGCACACTGACCGACATGTACTCTCTGTAGCCCTGGTCTCATCACTTGTTTTTGATTAATGTAGGCCAATTTTCCCATAAAAACTTAATGACCCAGTTTTTAGACAGGAGAAGAATAAAGCACGATGCATGAGGCAGGCCTGTATGTAAACACTCGGTGATATCATGATCGTACATGTAGGCAGGTCTGAGGTGCATATAGCCCCGTACCTACCCGATTCGTGCAGTATCATTCAGGTCAACCCTGATCTTCGTGCATGCAGCCTGTCTGCGGTGAATTTACAAACCGGCTGTTTTCTCAGAGATCTCGTGCTGTGTAGTCAACACTGCACACACCCCCCGAAGCAGTATAGGCTTACAGTGCCTCACTGGCCAGAACTGGGTTACGCTCCGAGAATTGATCCCGTGTTTCACCCGACTTTCCACAGCTGTTTAACTGATAAGCTGACCCAGAAGTCTGATTCATAGACTGTCTCAAGAATTCGTTTGACGTAGCTGACGTGCATCTATACATCAAGTGGCTTAGGACAACATGCATTTCTTTTAGTTACTTACTTCTGCATGCATTTCTTTTAGTTACTTGTTTCTGTATGTTTTGCTTTCTTTGTTTATGTCTGTATTATATCTCCTTCATTGATGTTATGCTTTTTCGGCGATTATCTGTCTGTCTGTCTGGCCGTCTGTCTACATTTTTCGGCAACTTTACGAAAAAAAGCCTTGCGTGGACTGTGTTGAATGTTTGTGCACAGCTTGGCCTAGAATAATAATCAATCCTTATAACTTTTTGGTGAACATAATCATGATCCAAGAATTTTATTAACGAACACTAAGAGATAATACAGAAATGCAGAGTATTGTCCCGTCGTTTGTAGCGTGGGGACTTGTACTCTTTTAAGCTGTGATGGAGGAATGTGCGCTTTCGGGTGACTGCCTATACCAATGATATCTAGCAAAGGAAAAGTTAAACCACAGCAGATGGTTACGGAACCGTTGGACATCCCCCCCCAAATGAAATGTTTTTCAGAATAAAAAGAGACAACTTCATGAATCGTTACAATTACGGAAGAAAATTGTTTTTTACGCCCCGCCCTCCTTCCCCACCAAAGAATTTCTTTATTCCTTGTCTTCACCGTTACGGAGCCGTAAAAGGGCAATGGCCGTTTTCTTTTTTTTCGGAACTGTGCGTTTTTTATTTTTTTCACTTTTTCAGCCGGAGATTTTCTTTTTCTAAGAAGAGGCTCCAAAAAAATTCCCATAAAAAAAATCGAGCTGGAATTAAGTTAAAAAGGAGGTATGGAAAGGCGCTGAAATTGCGCATGGCTAGCACTGCCCGTTGCAGACAGAAATCAGTTAGTTTCTCTGTGAAAATCATCAGTTAGCCGCAAACCACAAACTGGGTCATCGGCATTCGAGTTATCCCAACCGAAGACCACATATAAGCTTATTAAGCTTCCAGCATTTAATTTTTTTCATTGACACTTAATTGGCTCACCGCTCAATCTAAAAGATTTATCGCCGCCTTTTCTGAGTCTCTAATCAAGCTTTAGTTTTCTATCTATGTTTCTTTAAAATATAATTATAAGCACACTGTAAAAATTAATACTGCCATTTTACAGCATAAAGTGCTGGCAATTTTGTGACCAGTGCTTTTAACTGTGTATTTACAGCACCCCTTGTTGGTCTATTCATTGTAGGAATAAAAAAGATATGTACTGCAAATTTTCAGCAGAACCGAGCGAAAATTAACAGAAAGTGTCCGTAGATTCACAGCACATAGTTAAGCAAAAATACTCTGGTTCCTGATGCGGAATTGCAGTATGTTTGTCTGCACTAATACAGTGCTCTGATGTAAATGTACACCATGTAGTATGCAAAGCCACATTAAATGCCAGTGAAGACCTACAACGTAAAGTAACACTTCACAGCTGTTCAATTACAGACAAGTATGCAGCAGTCCCACACTGATAACTGCTGCTTTTATACACCAACTACAGGTGTCGAGTTCCTACACCTGCTGTCAAGCTACAGTGTCATTAGCTTTAAATTTATACTGATTACTGCTGTAATTTCACAGTAATCCATGAATAAAACTACACTGGAAAACCTGGGACAGCTGTAAATGTACATCCAAAACTGCTGGCAATTTTGTGACCAGTACTTTCCACTGTATATGTACAGCCAGTTAACTGCCCTTTTTAACTGTACATTAATAGCATGGCAATTTGTATATTTACAAACATTACGCACATTCGGAAAAGTGTCCCACAAAATCAGAATGAAGGACTGGTGTTCGTGACATATGAATTATGACATATGAATTGTTTCATCCACAAGGAGGGAACCGGTATATCTGGAAAGAAATTGCACCCTGCCTGGAGGAAACCTACATACTTTGAAAAACGGACAGACTTTCCCTGATCTCCTGCTTTGCAAAGCCAGACACAGACCTGAGGACACCTAATTGGCCACAGGCTGAGTGATCTTAAAGCCTGTGCTCATAAAGGCTCCCAAATATACAATTAGAAAGTTTCAAAACTGAAAAAAGAAAAGGTGACATACTATAACAAAATGTTATTTCTTTGTCAGTCAAATGAACAGATAAAAAGGTAAACTGTCTTTAGCAATCAATGACAACTGAAGTTTTCAATTAAACCTATGCAAAAATGAAAATTAGGTGCAAGAGCACTGTATCTTTCTACCAGTACCTGCCATTTACAAGTTGCCAGAACAGAATAAACCATGAATATGCACATAAAAATACAATTCAAACTTGTATAGAGATTACAATTCTACAAAACATCCGTCAAATTGCTGAAAAGTCCTTTCAATCAATTGTCAAAATGACTTTCAGCAGAACACCAACCAAGATATTAACAATACCGAGAAGTGTTGGCAAGCCACTTCACTAGGCTTCTGAGCTCTGAATGTCTGTGTTTGAGTCATCAATGAAAGTGAAAGACACTCAAAAATGAAATTACGGTGAGTGAAAAGACCATTAAAAACTGTATCTGAAAATACCTTCTCTGAAAATTTGGGATTTTTTGGTTTTACCAAATTAAACAGTCAGATATTTTGATTGTATGGTGGGTTTACGGACCATACTGATGACGTGGTTCACCAGAGACATCACAAAACTTTTTACACCTTTTATGTTTAGCTCTGAATAAAGTTCTTGAGAAGTGTACTCCTGTAATGTTTGCCTGTGTGTTATAATGTAATATGACATTAAATTTCTGCTTTAGGGCCAGAGAAATGTAGGCGTGATGTCACTGGCGAACCACGTTATCAATATGGTCCATAAAACCTACCATGTAATGAAAACATTTGACTGCATTTACTTGACTGAAAAAAAAATCTAAAAATTCAGTGAAGGTATTTTCACAAACAGTTTTTAATGGTCTTTTAACTCACCATAACTTCATTTCTTTGTGGTCTTTTAGTTTAAGAGAAAAGTAAACCAAGACATGAAGTAAGCATTCCCTTGCACTGTAAACCAATGAAAACCCTTTCCTTCCAATGGTTTAATCTTTTCACTTCATGTTTACCTCAGGATGAAATTTTCATGAACTGCTTTCATAATGTCTTGTCCAGAATACATTAAAGTTATTCTCACCAAAAAAACAACTCAGATCCAGATAATAAGACATATGAAGGATATTAATGGCTCTAAAACTGTCAATATTGGCCTTAATGCCCACCTTACAGCAAAAATATTTTAATGAATTTAAGTAAAATGAATAACACATATAAGATATAATTAGGGACAGTTTTTGAAGGTCTTTCAAGTAAACCTTCAGTTTTAGGTTTAGTTTTCTTTCAATGCAATTTTATTAAACTATACGTAATTGACACTCAAACTGGACAACTATAATTCCACAAAAAAGAAATCTTTAGCTATACACTCTTATTTGTACTCAAAACATTTTATCCAAAAAATGAGTATGTAATATTTTAACTGCAAACAGGGGTGTCACATTACCAGTTATCGTTTTAAACCTTTAATAGTTGAATTGATCTTGAAAATCCAAATTGTAGTCTTCGGTATTTTCATATTTGAAGTTGCTTTAGATAAAGTAGAAACTCGGTAGCCATAATAACATAATGATTGAACATATACTAATCTATCAAAAATTACCAATTGTAGACAAAAAAACTTTTAGTCAATGCTGTATCCTGTGCACTAACACATATCCATAACAGGAATTACTACAAGGAAACTAAAATCTACTGGTAGCAACAGCAACCCCAGAATCTGCAAAGAATGGGTGGAGACAATAACACCCACCAAATTAAAGGCATGCAGGAAATGAAACAGACGTTTTGTAACCTTCATAAACAACAGAAGACTTGATTGTAACGTCATCAAAGCGCAGCAAAATTCTTCATATTCCAGTCAAAATCGCTAAGGGCATTAAGGAAGGGCAAAACTTTGTTTGGGATTCCAGTTTTCTTCATCTTGCTTCCTCTGGATGGGTTGAGATTAGCCAAACATCTACAATGACACAAAGTATCACAAAGGTCAACTGTTTATATACAGACAGAAATGTGTTATATTAAATGCCTTTGTGTATCTAACATCAGTCTCAAGAATTTTTCACTTATGAAATGTATAATGTATGTATAATGAACAAAAGTATTACGGTATCAAAGAATACTTGATAAAAAATCAGTTACAAGTGATTATTCACATCTAACTCAGCACAATGAACAAAATAAGATTAAAAATACATTTCTTAGAGTAGGCAATTTTATTTATCAAAATAAGAACTAGACGGCATCAAATTTTGCAATGTCCATTTAACAAAAAGTAATCTTTACTCATCTGGATCAGTGGACTCAAGATTAGAAATTTACTAATACATGTGGAAGTCACTAGTAAAAACTAATGTTTGAGTTACATGTTGTTTATTTATCAGAGATATTTCATTCATATATGACCAATAGTCTGGTATATTGAATTTTCTCTTCAGCAAGCAATTAATGAAATGGCACTAAAAACCTCCCCTCTCAATGAACCCCATTGTAAGAAGCAAACACCAGAGTAATTCCATCTAATAGGGAGCTGACACTTTGACTGACCACTTCCTTCTCAATAACCACGAAGTACTTGGAATCAGCATCACCCAGCTGGCCTAAAATGTAAACAAATACTACTCATTTATTCAATACTTGGCCCACAAAATTCATCATACCTTCTGAACATTTCTTCTGACAACATTTTGTCATTTCATGCCTTCTCAACATGTCGCACACACTCTAAAGTAACAAACTACTATAACAGCTTTGTTTGACAAGGTGACACCTGACTGTTCTGTCATTTTACTAGTAAAGATAACAGACATGAAAATATAGGGAGTAAGACAAACACAATATATGACCATGCAGGGACATGTTTTCTTGCTTCCTACCAACCCCGACAATCCTCGCTGCCAGAGGAATATTTCAGGTTATCAAAATAGCTACATATAACTGTTCTGGCTGTGAACAAACCAAACCTCTATTCTCAGAATTGGTACAAAATCTGGCTGGCTGACTGGTTGGCTGGCTGGTTGGCTTCAGAACCAAACTTTATGACTAGTCAAAACGCTTGACATTTTTTTTTGTGAAATCCATGGGCTTAACATTTGTTCGCTTTCAGTTGACGACACAAGACCTTAAGTGGCATCACAGGTCAGACCACACCACAAATATTAAAGATTATTTCCCCTCGGTCCAGAGTCATGGCAGACTGTAGGTAGATTGGGTAGACTAACACTTCAGTATGGCCAGTGTTTGGGCACTGAGAAAGCAAAACAAAGATTAATGCCAATTTATTTCTTAAAAGAACATGTGGAGTCCTCCAATAAGACATTGCAGCTCCTAGTGAACACTATGTTATTGAAGCCAACCAGTCAAAAAGATACTTGCCAGATTTCATACTGAGACACACTAATTGACACACCATGAAGCCTTCATTTAGGGGGATAGGAGGGAGTAACATGTTTTAAAAAGGTTTATGTGACCTGCAGTACTTACCAATTACAGCAATTTGGGGTTTTAAGGTCTTCGCAGTCTGTTCCACATCTTTCCAGTTAATGGTGTCCTTAAATAGGAAGGCTTCATCTAAAAATATGTCCTTGGTAACACCTAAAGCCATTAGCAGGTTGACAGCAAACCATTCCTCACTGTGAAAATCAATCTATATCACAAGGAGTTACAACAACCATGTTATGAAAAAGCCACGGAAATCATATCACCATATCAAGCCTAATACATAGGTTTTCAATATCCAGAAAAAACCTTTCACTAAACCATACAGTATTAAACGTTAAGGGTAACAAACCCTGTATCCTCCACTTCCAATTTCTCTATTTCATGTTTAACGCCACAATCATAAGTATTTAAAAAAAACCCCACACACCCACGCACTGGAACACACAGTGACTGAGTTACCGCGTAGGCTTCATACAATCACTCAGCCATCGACTCACTGAGCACCCCCGGCCTTCCCAAAAAGCTGTGCAAGTTCACCAAGATGTACGTGAAAATCATAGTAAGAGTGATACAGTATCTCAGACTTCAACGAGAAGACCAGGTTCCTCCCCAAAACAAGCAGCCACCACCAGGACAGTCAGGGCACCAGTCAGTGACACACGTTTTCCCCAGCCTTAGATACCTGTTCAAGCCGTTTCTGTACTCCTTTAGTCTGTCTTCGTTTTGCACCTATACAGCTCAACAGTCTGTTTGACTTCTCAGTTAAATTGCTGACTACTTTGGACTTCAGTTCAATGCCAGTGAGTTCTGCGAAATGGTGAAAAAGAAATTCTTCTTCAAATCGAAGTGGCCGTGCACCTTTAAAGCTCCTAACACTAGGCACAGGGTCTTTTCAGTTAATATCCCTGCTCTGCATGGCATAAGTTTCTTTCATATATTGCTTTGCTTTTATGTTGTCCCTATCCCCGTACATTTCTAGCGACTCTTGAATTAGGAATGTTTTCATCTCTTGAAGATCACTGGAGCTGTGACCAGGAACTGCAGGGCTGTAATTTATACAACCATAAGAATCAGAAGGTCTTGATGTTTCCTTCCTTTGCCTAGTATCTGTATTGTCCACAGACATCTTGATGCCTTGGCCATGACCGTAAGCATTTACCAGACGGTCCATAATCTGGGCAACGCGGCCTGCAACTCCCGTTCCAAGAGCTTCATTTTGAATAACATCATTGAAAGACTTTGGATATTTTGATGCCAGTTTGTGTGCAATAATCTGAACATTCCTCTTGTCACAGAGCCTGCTGCAGAGATTTGATTCAGAACACAGTATGCAGATCATCTCCTTCCTGAGGAAGGCTCTCCTTGTTCACAAGCCTTTATCAGCTCAGGGGGAAACTTATGATAGGGTATCCTGAAGGATGCAGTCCAGTTCTGCGAAGGAGACAGCACACTTGTACTGAGTCAGAGTTGCCTGGAGACTTCCGCATAGAAACAGAGGGCGAAGCTTCCAAATCACTGTATTCTTTGAAGACAACGTACATAGACTTAATGTAACCCAAGTAACTAAAGGTCTCATTTTTTATTACATGCGCCCTAAACCTAAATCAAATAATAAAGCAGACAAGCTAGTGCTACGACATGTATATTGATTTATTTCTTTCACTGGCATTTTACACTATACTCAACAATATTTCACTTATACGACGGCGGCAGCCAACACTATGGTGGGAGGAAACCCAGGTTTAACCCACGGCCATCTGCAGACTGCTAGAAGACCTTTCCATGTATGGCCGGAGAGGAAGCCAGCATGAGCTCCATACTTGTGGAAAAAGACTGTTAAGAGTACACAATTTTTTGAAGTACATCATTTTCTCACTTAAACTTCTAAAATTTCAAACATGACCAAGAAGTGCCACTTTTCTCCATTTGAAGCAATTTCATCTTTCAAGAATGCTTAAATACCAACTTTAACAGTTATTACTCACTTGAAGCCAATTATTTTTATGTCTCACTTGTGTGAAAAAATTTAACCCCAGGTTCATTAATTTCTCTCTAGCAATTCTACTCGTAGATCACAGATGTATTTGTTGTCATTAAACCAACCTGATATACCGGAGCAGGAAGCTGTAGTCGACGTCAAACTCTGTCTGTGAGCGTCATCTGAAATATACCACAAAGTGACTGTCAAATAATATTTCAGTTTATGGGGACACATAAAAGAAAAAATTTGTTAGGACTATGGCAATATATAACTGAATTGATTGACTGATTGAGAGGTGTTTTACACTGAGCGCTGTACTAAAAGTACGATACTAAACTCAAGCAACAGCAGCCAGTATTATGAAGCTACTGAAGGGCTAACCTGGACAAAACCAGATTTGAAGATTTGAAGGAGGGATTTAGCCAGCCATCCAAATACGCAGTGTTTCTAGGTCCTCGCTGGAAGCTCCTGTTACTAGCTTGCTTAAGTCCAAACCACTGCTGAAAGGTTTGACAAAGGTTAGCCCATGCTTGTAACATCATTGGTGGAAGGTTACATTGGTTTTAAATGTAGTACAAGTATATAAAAACTATTTGATGCTCACCAAATTTGTGATATGCACATTCAGATCCATTGTGGTATTCCACACAAACAAAATTCTAAGAAAGTTTTTCATATATCACTAGAAGTCCTATAAGTTCAAACCTTACCTATTTAAAACATCAATGTACTCACCAGAAGACTTATTTCTGATCACAGCAGCAATTTTACGGGCTTGAATTGGCTAAACCACATCTGCTAAATCTACTTCTGGATTCAGACACTTCAGCTTGGCACAGGACACCAAGGTCTTGAAGCTTGTTACGAACACCCTCTTTCACACTTGGAGGTAGATCCCACACGAACACCACATTCTGAAGGGCAACATTCATCTCCAAATCTTGTACCATCTTAGTTTCAGCCATCTGCACGAAGAAAAAATAAATACAGGTGAACCAAAGACCTCGGAATTGCTCATTTATCAACCACAATCATCCTGAAAGGGTCATCTTCACACTGTGCTTAGCTAATGAAAAAGATCTGATTTTATTTATTGGTGTTGAAAACCGTACTCCAACATTTTTCTGACAATTTTAATACAACTCCAACAGCCACTCTGTGGCTGGGGTTATTGAGTGCAGCAGTGGAGATGCATCACGTGCAGCCTGATGTTTCAAGGGAAGCCAGCTTACAACATGCCTCTCGCTCAGCAGAATGATGACTTCTGTGACGTTTCATGCTGAGATTAATACTACATTCATGAAAACAAGCACATACATGTAACAATTAATACAATTTAAACTGGTTCTAGATGGAGGTTGTTACAGCAGTCATAAAGAAATACAGGCCTATAACAGACACAGACAATAACACTGTTAATCAAGTGTTTTCACACTGTGGGTGTTAGTGGGTATAGGCTGCCATACTGGCCTTCAGACCGGTTCAGTTGCACTTCGAAATCACTCAATTAATAACGCACATGGTATGTACTCTACGGGTTAATTGCCTCCTTATGCTTCCCTAGTCCACTTGTAACTTATGCTGGGAATTTCTATCAATAAATGTTAATAAAAATAAGCGATATTTCACATCAATTTTCTCAAAATCTCATAAAGTTTTGTTGTTATATAGACGGCCACATCTTCAGTTATTTACTAACAGATTATTTAGTATTGTGAGCTTTTTGTTAACTCTACATGTATCTACATAACGAAAAAATTCATAAAATTTTAAAGCTTAAGCTGTAATTATCAATTTAAAGTCTAATGCTAGGAACTATAGCAATGATAGATAACTAACCCAATGAAAACCCTGTGAGCAGAGGCAATGGCATCCTGGCATAAGACACAAACCTTCAGAACAACAGAATGGTTATCACCAAGCCTGTAGATACAGTGACAGCTGTATTCTAGTAATGCAGAAAATTGATCATGTGCTGTATCAGTGAGCTGAGCTGTCAGCAGCTGAGCTGGGTTGAAAGGCATCTTCCTCTTGAATATCTCATAATTCACAGACTTCATAGAAGTTCATGTCAGGCACATATCTTCCAAGATATTGACTAACAACGAAAAATATTTCCTCTAGAGGTGACAAAAGAATGAGAATAACTTTGCCGAAAATCAAATTATAGTCCAATTTGTAAAGCACGAGAGCTGCATCCCGTCGATATTCTGTTCCACCGATGTTTACATGGTTAACCTGGCATATATCACCTGGCATATATCACCTCCACAGAGAAGAGCACTATTCTTCATCACTGCCTGAATTTTGTCGCCGTGCAAATCCACATGAAACGGCACACCTTGGTGAAGTCAATTTCCTTGCCAAAAAGATTACCAGCACTGTAATACGCTTGCATCAGTTGGTGTCGCCAGGCTAAAGTCTTAGTGATGTTCTTAAAATTCTGACAATGTCTAGCACATTTTTTGAAATAACTGTGCTTTGACTCAAAATGCAATGTCCAAACTCTATTTAATGGGCCAAAATGAAGAATGAGTTGAGGACAATGACATTAAAAAGTGATGCTTAGGATTCAGCTTGTTCTTTGGAAACTCTGAAAGCCGTGTTTCAATGTACTGCTGTACGTATGCATACAATACACCCACTTGTTCTCGGGATATTCTCGGAGAAACAATCAGCTGAACTATCTTCTGAAGCAAAATAAGGTTTTGCCAAACTGTGTCACATGTATCTATTATTCTTTTCCCAATCACCAAAGGGAAAATCTAAGCAGACAAGAAGTTTGTCCTCCAATTTTGTCCTCATTTTTCAAATCATTCACATTTGGTTTGTCCAGCGTCATCCTTCAGGAAATTGTAAGCTGAAAATTTCCTACTCAAAAACTCCCATGTAAACCGCTTTCTAATGCTGATGAAATAGCTGAAATACAGTGCCAGGTCGTACTGGAGGGCACCTTCAAAAAGATCATGCGCTAGGCCTGGTGAACACATGTGAAAATAATTTAGCTCGTTGAGAATGGAATTAAATTTCACACCTTCCTAATTATAAATTTCTCTATTGTCAGTCACTATCTGTAGAGCAAAATTATACCTGTTGAGATCTCGTTTGATACCAAAGCAACATGAATCAGACTTGGCCAATTGCTGAGTTGTCACCAGACAATGCCTACAATTGTAATGGGCCTTGCTGAAGTTTTGTACAAATCAACCAATACAGTGACTTCCAAGATTGTCTCCTGCAATAAAAGCAACAGTCCCTTGTGTTCTGATTGTACAATATCAATTCCCTCTTCTTCAAGTATCTTTAGATCTTTAATGAGATTCACAACGACTTTCTCTTGGTCAAAGAAGTCAAAATCTGTTCCCATACAAAGCAATACAAGCTGTACTGGATCAATTTCAGATCTGCTTAATGTGTGAAGGTTTCCCAAAACAACATACATTGCAAGCACTTTTGTTTCTTCTTTGCACTGCTCAGAGGATTTACCACTTCAAAGGCTTCTTGGTATAGGATAAGTCTCAAAGAAGAAGGCTTTTCTCTAAACAACACATTTTCTTAAAAAAATGTGCCATCTAAATAATCATGCAAGTCTCCATTGTGTGGTCTACTTTCTGGATGCAAATATTGGTATCTTACAGTCTGATCACAGAATATGGCTTGAAGTGTCTGTAGAATTTGGATATAATGACACACACTGGCTTGGTTCTTACAGTCTAGCGCCAGATATATTGCCACCGGTGAGACATATCTGAAGTGTTCTTTGTAATACCTTTGTCTAGTATAATGGCCTCTCAAAATACCATTTTTCACAGAATGACACCTCTCAAAAATTTCAAGGCTGAATGCATCTCTCACCACTCTGCTGATATCATCATCAGATAGACCTTTATCTAATAAATGTTTTCTGAGAGCAGACTGGATAATTTCCGATTTAAACCATTTGTGTTGGACAGTTCACCTATCAAAGTTTGAGTCACTGTGTTAGAGACATGATGCTTTGTTTGAAGGTTTAAATAAAGTAATGCAAGATCCCTTTCCACTTCTTGTGAGATACATTCACTGCTGTCTGGTTGAAATGTGTGGGCTGGGTGGGGGGTCGGGCTCAGAAGACTGAAGAGTTATCTTCGTAAGAACTGTGGTCGACTGAAAGTCTGTCATAACTTGACAACAACTTCAAAACAGATTTGTTCACATGGTTTCGTGTTATATGCGCCGCAATGGTGCCTTCCTTCCTCAAGTTTAAGTTTCCTGGACAGTCTGAAAATGGGCACTGTACAACCTCGCCTTTGCGGATGTGATGCCTTAAATGGCATATCCGGGATTTTACACGATCGATGTTCATATCCTTAACAACAGAACCGAAAGCACATCTGAGTTCTATGTGCTGATCACCAGTTCGTCGTTCCCTAGCCCACTGTCGTTCAGCCTGCTGACAATGACAGACTTGTTGTCTTTGTGCTGTGTGGGAGCCAAACGGTGAACGACAATTTCTCACACCAAAAGGAAATCTCACATCCAGTTTATTGGAGTGTACTCTGCTGTAACGCCGCCAGTATGTCGCCACAGATTTAAATTCTAATTGGCACAGTTGACAATGAAACATAGGTTGTAAAACTACATGCAGCTCATCTGACAAGACTTGACTGGCTACAAATAAATCATTTCCTGTTTGTTTTGGCGCCTGTTTCTACTTCGTCTTCCCAATTTTCCGCCAATTTTCTCTAAACTGAGCATGCGCCGAAAACCGGACGTCTCGATCTCCTGGCGAGGGCAGGCGAGACCATTCGGAACTCCAGGGCCCGTACTTCTTACTTCAAGAACTCAAAAGAAGAAGCGCCATATTTCGCACATAGCCTGATGAACTGAGCATAGTCTGATATGACACTATCCGAGGTGTTCCGAATGGCACAAAAGTCACAAGACAAAATCCAAAATCGAAAGGAAAGGCAAAGAATTCTCAAGCAGGGGAGATCATTGTGGTCAAAGCGTGGCGACATCTAGCGGAAAGGAAGGGGAACCAGTCAGCAACAGGCGACATAAAACTGTAGGCCTACATCAGAGCTGCAATTTCTGAACTTCCCACCAGCAGTTACATAGTTATGCCTATTGTTCGTTTTTTAACCTGTACGCTCCACGCTCACCAAACTACACCAAAACTGAACTACTTAACGACCCAGTTGGCAGTATAGATTTTCAGATTTGAGATAAACATTTGTGTCACTACATAAATTTACGTTTAAACACGTCTTCCTTATAATTCCCCCGCTTTCACTGCGTGTGAGGTCTGGTGACAACACGCCGTCGATCAAAACCTGTAAATCTACAGCTTGTTCATAGCAGTGTTTTACATAAATTTGCAACAGTTTCTCCTCTAAACGAGACAGTTATCTGGGAACTTCAAATAGGACTGTAAAACATCAGTATGTAATATAAATACACAAGGAAGATAGCATAGAATAACCGTGAAAAATGATGTCATCTTTTTACAGTGAAACATGAGGTGAAATTTTACAGGATAATGCATTGTAAAATGGCAAATAATTGTAAATCTATGGCAATTTGTAGATATATACCACCGGGAAGTAAAGCAAAAACAGTGAATGCCTGCATTATTACACCATAAAGGGGTGTAAACGGATCAACAGTGGAATGTTCTGTAATATTTAACATTAGTTTACATTGTATTTTTACACACAGTTTTTACAGTGCAGGATCAATATTACGGAATCTCAATGGAATACATGTTGTATTGTACACAATGATTGGTTACTAACGTACAGACTGTTTTAGGTAGCAGAAAATATCAACTTAGTTGAGATATCCACTTAGCCTATAGTTTCAAACGCTTACATATATCTGCATTGCAACGTCTCCATCCGTAGTGTGCAGCGTAATAATGGCGGTCACACATTCCGCACTATAAGATGAGCTGGACCAAGCTGTCTGTAGGTGGAATATGTAGAACAGAAAAGATCGATGGGTATTTTCATCAACTGTTTTACTTTTTAAAATGTTTAATTATGTAATATTATTACATAATTGTGTATTTAAATCAAAAGCTCATTTTCATGTAATGACAACATCGGCTAGATCCCACAATCCCCTGGTCCAAACCTTGATTCGCAAACACTAAATTCAACAACTAATTACGGCGACATTTATTAGATATACACCAAGGTAAAGTTAGGTCGTCCAAATCAAAAGACAAAATTATTGCTTCAATCACGAAGGAAGTGGTGCCCCAAATCGCAGAGAAACATATCGTTTTCTGCTGTGGCGCTTTCTGGGCACACATGCACGGGAAAGTGTGAGGGAAACCAAGAAAGAACAAACGACCATTGAATGCCAGAATGCAACCCACTGAATGCAAGAAATACAGTCATAACACGAGCACTGCCAAGGCTTGGACATTTTTTTAAATCTAATTTTGCTTAAACCATGGGTTGCTACATGGGGTTTACACTGCTACACTTTTTGAACAGTTACAGTTAGAATTAAACCCCGACTGCGGTCAATTTACAAGTGGTCTGATTACACCAGTTACGTGTTGCCAGATGCCAGCTATCATACTCTCTTGGATGCTCTGGGTACTATCTACAAGCGTATTAGAACCGGTGCGACATGTGATCCCCCTCGGTTTCTCATTGTTGAGAAACATACAGATTTCAAAGGGTAGGTAGTGTCTAAATACGAAAGGAAAATACCCTTCGTTTTTCAAATGGGCCTCTGTTAAAGGTTGTGTTGATTGCATACAACGTCTAATTCATTAGGGTAGCGGTAGGGGTGTTATGGCGGTTTATCGATCAGGCGTTCTTGCAAAAATGTAAAACAAACTAAATTATTCACCCACGGCGGCCTCCATAGCTCAGTGGTTAGAGCACTGGTCTTGTAAACCAGGGGTCGAGAGTTCGATCCTCTCTGGGGGCTTTCTTTGTGCTTTTCTTTCCCACAAACAAAACAGAGATCTGTTGCGTGCTCTTTTAACATAAGACAAAACGGCATTCTGACTGGACTGTTTTACATTGAGGTCCACTTTAAACTTGTAAAATACTGTCTATATCCGGACCTAGTTTACAGCCTCTCGATTTAAAGTTATCCATGGTTTAACAAAACCTTCATAAGAAACGACTATGTAGACCAAAGTCTAAAAGTCTCACTCTGCATGGGAGCGTAGGTACATATCGAGAGTGCCGAGGACAATATTTCCAGTATCATGACTGTTACAGAACTTAATGTGATGAAGCAGGTTGACTGATGCGATACATTATTACAGTGGGGGCCTCTATCCGTGGCCGAGGGGGTAAGTGCGCCAGCGTGGCGTAATGACTAATGGTTTCTCACACCAGTTAGTTCGTTTGCTGTTAGTTCCAATCCAACTCATGCTGACTTCCGGTCGGACGTGGGAAGGTCCGACAGTAAGTGGCGGATGGTCGTAGGTTTCCCAGGCTCTGCTCGGATATAGCCTTGAGTACCTCATAAAACACCATGCAAATAAATAAATAAATAAATTATTAGACAATGACCAGCTATAAAAGAATACCTGCAGTGACCGAAGCGATTATATAGGCTCCTAGATCCCAGGAAAGATGACACTGAAATGGAGGTAGTGAAGATTATAGATAAATATATTTCCAAAAGAACCGTGCTTTTTCTTTAATCGACCTGAATCTCATACTGATCGTAACACACTGAACTCGCTCTTGCAGGGAATATGTTTAGTATCTGAAAACAGACAAGGCAGTTTTGGGATATACAATGAAGTAATCCGTCTTGACTATCTTCAACCGATGGATTACAGTCATTAGCAGACTGAGAATATACTCCTAACAAGTCAGGATTTGAATTTAAAAAGCCAGGGATATATTTTTTGCTCGACCTACGCAATTCTTTACATATTGCTTGTTAAAAACAAAGCGAATTGACATTCAAGCTACAGATAAATGTATGTCCTATATTTTTCACTGTTATATCTATTTTACCTCCATGATTGCAAACATTTAACACTGAAGAAGAAAGGTAAGTCAGTAATATTACACAGAAGTCTCCAGCTTTGTTGAATACAGAAGAGATCTTTACACTCAGACGTGAACCAGTTTGGTTTGTGTACAGATAATGAACACATCTCTATTTACGGAGACGGTGCATTGGTGATTATGAGGGCGTGTTTACAGTAAACAGTGTGCAATATTTCAGGAAATCGTCTGGCTGTGAAGATGAGAAATATATCTACACGTAAATTATGCATCATCACCGAAATAATACATGTTGCGTGTCGCCCGGATGTTCGAGCCACAGCATATAGGCGTCCTACTATTGGTCTTTAGGTTCACCCATATAGGGCAATACAGTAAGCACAAGAGCGTTTGCGCATGCCATTCTTCTACTGTGCTTGATAGGTATGAGTGTAGACAGCTTAATACGGAGTGTCTGTCTAGGTCATCCCGACATTTTGTAATAAAACCAAGCAAGGTACCTTATAGGGGGCCTATGGTAAGATCAAAATGAACAACATGTCAGTGAAAATATTTATTAATCTGGTTGATATTTAACGCCGTATTATAAGAATACGTCGTAAGATGCCTGACATAACCCCGTACTTACAGTGGTACAGGCAGAGCTGAATTCGAGCCTGTGACCGCAGTCTTTAACGGGCACAACTGAGGCGACAGGGACGGTGCTGAGAACGCGGGGATGTAGGCCTAAAAAACATGATTACCATTTTCATTTTATCAAGTCAGCCACTTCGCCTGTAGCTACATATTCTGCCTTGATCTAACAGACAGAAATAATCGATCCACCCGGCTCTATAGCTGATGAATATTAATGTATAATACTAATAATTGTAATATATTAATATTAATCAGGCTACCTTATGAACAATATATAGTTTGGATTGCAAAAGGAGTAAAAATGTTCATGAAATAATATATAATTTCTACAGGTATATATAAACATGTCACCCATGAATGCATGTTCCAGAGAAAGAAATGTGGGGAGTGTACAATATTTCAGTATTGGACAAGAGAACATAGATGAATAATACTGTACTAAAAATAAAAATCCATGATGTCATTGATGTGACTCTGTTCATTATTTGCATGTGTGCAGCTCTCTGTTTTCGGTCTTTCGGAATTAATCTTGTGCCTAGGTATCCGTATTCTCTCTTGTCAGACTGGCGTGCTGCCACCCTGCAGGTCGCGGGTTCGATCCCTGATCTCGATGTTTCGACTCCAGCTTTAAGTCAAGAGGTTTGTCAGGCTATATGCCGAAGGTCGGTGATTTACGGCCCCCGGCCCCCACCATCAACAACCTGCAGACAGTACAATCCCTTCTTACTCGTTAACTCCATGTAATCTAGCGTTTTTCCACTAGTCGCATAGGTTGGGATTTTGTCCAAAACTGGACCCATCAACCAACTTAGAGTTCACCGCCTACTGGTATGTCAAAGAGTTGCCCATGTACATATAGCCAGAATTCATCTCCTGGATTTCGGGTCAACTTGCCGAATTAATATATGAAGGCTCTGAAAAAATTATAAGATCAGTGATTTGCCATGTTCATAATAATGTTTCATTTTATATTTATATGTCAATTCACAGATGAAATTTCAGCGCTATGAATGCCGATGGTTAAGGAAAATGCAATACATAAAATCGTGAAATATAAAAACAGGAACAAAAAGAATTGCAGAGTTGTAATTTGTGTCACTTTCGCTTTGGCACGATATTTGAGCACCATCCATGCCTATATTATAATATTTTAAGAATTTTTTTATGTTCAGTTTTAAAAGTTTTACATACGTACCAAATGCCTTTGTGGAATCGGTCCCAACTTTGAGGGGAATAGAGGCGGCACGAATGGATAAGGCAGCATCATCTTGCCCCACATGACGAAACGTTCCACCCTCAAAAATTTGGTCCGTGAAATCCCTTTGCTTTTCCGATATTCTTACGGAATAATTCCATTCCTGACTCCGCAATCATGCAGGAACAGATTAATCCGCTTGATCAATGGAAAGGCAATCGACCATTCTCCAAATAACGGATTCAATATTACAATGTCTAAGGGCAGATACTGAAGTCTGATCGAAATAGTTCAGCGGTGATTCCAAACCCTAGGCAGTGTGGTCTCGAAGATGTCGCCTGCCTTCTGGAATCTCCCGGTGAGGCAGAAAAGCGAGTCTATCGACTATGCCACAAAAAACCCTGGCATCCTCTGCCTCTCCCTTCCTCCAGGTCAAGCTCTTGAACCTCTCTCCACATACTCTACCTAAGGTGATATTTATATATTTATTTATTTATAACGACGACCCTCCGCAGGTTGCTGGCAGACCTGCCCGGTACGACTGGAGATGAAGCCAATATGAGCTGAGGTTGAACTCACAACGATCGCATTCGTGAGAGCCTCAGGTGATATAAAAACAGCCATGAATCTCGATGCAGTGTCTAACAGTTTGAATCACAGTAAATACCCACACCCAGTTGTTTGCCTCTATCGATCCCTACAGCTAGTGCATGTCTTGGAATTTCCTGAGAAGAAACTTAGACGCCGAAACCGACATTCGTACACCAGCAGTCAACCAAAAATGATGAACGTTCGGGACCAATGATCGGAAAACCAGTTTCCAAAAAGACAATTTAGAAAAGCCATCAAAATGAAGAAAAAAAATTAAGCAAGTATATAGAATAAAAGCAATATAGGATGCATTCATACGACGAGAAGAGCTCAGAAGGTTTCAAATATGACGAAAAGACGCAAGGACTGTTCTAGGCGGGCGAATAAAATTAGCATTCAAATAGTGTACCATTCTAGTTTATGTGATGTAGTAAATCAAACATGTATCTGAGTTACATTTTGATTACAACTGTTCATATATCCTACGTGGTGATCAAATATGAATTTCAGCACAGCCCTCAACACCATTTTTCGTGGAATTAGACACGATTACGAGTCCCAGAGATTCTGAACACTCGATTCGTTCGCATTCACAATTAAGAAAAGTTTACTTGTGAAAAGCAGACATCGGACCAACTGAGGAATCTACCAGAGGAGTGTGTATAACACCAAAACTGCTCGAAGATTTGCCCTTGCAGCCGAGAAGGTGCAGTCCATAAACCTTTGTCCGACAGGGCAAGATGGCGAACACATTTGTCTGTGGCAGGCAATAATCCTTACCTTAGCATCTGGGACTGTAACGGATAACGACTGGCTGCTGGTCTCTTCCACCTGTGGTGCACCGCTTATCCAGGAAGTTCACACCTGGGGGCTGGATGGTTCTGCCGGAATTCCCGCCCCGCGATGCCCCACTTCTGACATTTCCCTTCCCAGAATCTAACTTGCTTAGTTCTACCATCGTATTTGAAGCCATGGTTTACATAGTATATAGCAGTACCAGGAAAAAGGGAACACAGAAGAATGTAAAAATCAAGAAAGCCATATTTTCGCGATTATTGAACTTTGGTTGAATCATACCATTTTTGTATGAATTTGGGAACGGAAATATAGTATATTTAGGCAAATTGTAACAAAGTCCTATCCTGCCAATTGCTACGTCGGCATTAAGTTAAATGAGCAGCGCCAGAGAATTGTGTTCACATGGAGGGTAATTTACCACCGGTGACAACGGGTGGAGGTCACACACGCTGGGTTCAAATCCTTCTTACCGCCCTTTCTTCTCTTCTCTTGTTACGGTCGGTTTGTTCCGTAAATTGTATCGCTATTCTTTTTTAAAACCAGGCAAACGACAGTTCAAATTGAACCGTTCTGTAGTTCCATTGGAATAGGAGTATCAATATGATAAATGGCGTATAAGCCAATGGTGGGGCACAAATGTCGAGAAGCTCTATGTCTCCGTGGTAAGGTTGAAATACCGCCCACGTGGGGTTAAGGCATAAACAAGAACTAAGAGCTCTTGTTAAGGAAATAGCGCAATAGACCACTATTTGTATTACTTAGATTATTATTTTCCAGAAAATAGTTATATATCCTACATGCATCCTGATAATATCTTTTTCAAATGCAAAAGGAAAGTATATGTAAGTACATGATGCTGGTTGGTAAGCCTCAAGGGGATTTTGGGGGGGGGTGTTTTTCTTGGTTGCTTTTTTGGTTTCGTTTTGGGTTTGTTTCTTTTTTTGTTTTTTTTCTTTTGTTGTTGTTGTTTGTTTCTTTTTTCAATTTGATTTACACCAACACCAACTTTAACCGACATTTTCTTGAATTTGTAATAGCCCTTAGGCTTTACTGACTTATACTAGTATTTCGTAGATCGCAAAACAACCGGTCATCCAAAGTAATGCATATTGTGTACTGTGCGAATACCCACCGCATGGAACAATATAAAAGCTATAAACCCAGATAACCACGGAGAAGCCAAACACTCTATTGGCCAGACCCACAAATGACCAGTCAGTGGACAATGGCCTAAGCAATCTCGGCCTAAACGAGCGAGCGTCCTATATTTGAAGTTCAGTTATTTAGACATACATCGGGTAGCTCAATCTCAAGTTAATACACGCGTATTATTGTTGTTCTTTAGTCAATCCTTAATTCTTACTTTTGAAACCGTGTTCAAACCGAAGCGTTTGTTTGTTACGATTTTGTAACTTTGTGACTATACAGTATCCACGAGTACTTGCATATACATTGTAAATGTTCTTAACATTCCTATAATCTCAATAAATAGGGCTCAAAAAGTAACCAAGTATTAAAACGCAAACTTACCTCCCCTTAGCTCACTCTTCAATGTTGAAAGTTACATTTCGTTCACGGACAACTCGATCAACAACAAGGCCGAAAATGACTTTTTGCGCGGAAAATGTGGATTTTGTACGTATATGTGTGTATGGAAGGGGTATTCTATGACAATACATACATTCATACCACCTTATAGATTTACCTACCGACAAGACCTTTAATATCTACAAGATTTCTGTATCTGTAAGATGCATTTGACCCTGTTCAGCAGTGAATTCATTTTTATCTTAA
This sequence comes from Acanthopleura granulata, assembly GCA_016165875.1. Lineage (NCBI taxonomy): Eukaryota > Metazoa > Mollusca > Polyplacophora > Chitonida > Chitonidae > Acanthopleura > Acanthopleura granulata. The sequence goes on from JABBOT010000082.1 coordinate 3,983,238, forward strand.
CCCAGATGAGACTGCAGAAAGGATTCTTGTGATCATCTGACTGATAGGGATTGATAGGGAATTCATTACGCATTTGGGAGTTAGGTCACCATTTAAATTAAATTGAACATTAAAGTGAACGACTTCCAGTCGTTTTTAATGAATGTTGTTCATTGCAGATGCTCCTAATGTGCTTGTGAAATCAAAGATGTCTGGATTAGACGCGCTGGGAATCCCTGGAGGTGACTTTCTCCGGGAAGCTCTGACGAACTGTTCCGATCCATTAGCTGCCATTGAGGAATTCCAGCATGAGAATGGAATCTTGCTGCCGTCTCTCAAACCAGCCTTGCCGTTTTTGGACCTCCATGGTGTCAAACGACTCGATTTTCATCAGTCAGTGATGGAGGAGCTGCGAGAGAAGTTGTTGCAGCGAATCACTGACTTGGCGAGCAAAGATGACCCGAATAAACTTGAGAAACTAGAAGGGCTGTTGGAGAAAAGTTTTCCCGTCATCAAAGTGAAAGCCTTGCGCCCCGTGGTAATGTGCATTCTGAAACACCTGCCCAAAATCAAGGACGAATATCTCCAACAGATTTTGGAGAATCGCGAACTCTACACCGAGGCGTCAACGGAAGTGAAGCGTCAGATCTGGCAGGATAACCAGGCCTTGTTCGGGGACGAAGTGTCACCTTTGCTAACACTGTACATCAAAGAGAAAGAGACTATCCTCTACAGTCACGAAGAAAGTCAGCTGACCTTTTTTCTGCCATCTCCGAAAATGAGACGCCAGGGGGAGGTGGTGCAGAAACTAGTCCACATGATTGGGCGCAACGTGAAACTGTATGACATGGTTCTGCAGTTTCTGAGGACGCTGTTTTTGCGAACTCGCAACACGCACTACTGCACGCTGCGCGCTGAGCTGCTAATGGCCCTCCATGACCTGGAAATCCATGACATCTGTTCCGTGGACCCCTGTCACAAGTTTACTTGGTGTGTGGACGCGTGTATCCGTGAGAGGTTTGTGGATAGTAAGAGATCACGAGAGCTTCAGGGCTTTCTGGACGGCATCAAGAGAGGACAGGAGCAAGTCCTGGGGTAGGTTCTCCAACTTCTTGTCTTACGTCACATCAGAGTGACAGTGCTTTACATAGCCCGTGGTGAAGTGGTGAAGTGGACAAATATCTGATATGAAATCAAACGAAATTTAATGTTTTGGAGCTTTGTTTTCATTTGTTTTTGCATCTTGCAAATGATTTCCACTTCAAGAACCCTTGGTTTCTTACACATTCAGGTATAATATTATTTTTCATTTTTCACTTGTTATAATCAGTGTAATTCTCTCAATGCTTTGTGTTCATTGTATTAATTATAATTGTCTTTTATTTTTTTTTACCAAAAATCAAATAATTTCTAATTTCTGGATACATAGATAACTGCACTCTAGGATTCTGTTACTGATTCCACAAAGTGATATTGACACAATGAAAAGTCTTTTTTATCCAAGGAGTTTAAATCATTTCAAATCAAGTCACCTTCTGGTAATACATGTACACTGCAAAAAAAAAAACACTTTGCAGACTTACTGGCTAACAGACAGATATTTGTTTTATCCCAAATTATTTCATTCCAAGAACTTAATTTGTTAGATGTGTAAGTCCCATTTTAAGAAGCTTCATGGCTTTGTGATAGAGGTCAGATTTATGGAGATCCCCAAACTGACATTTTGTGAAAAAAAAATTATTTTGTTGGCCTGTTGATATCAGTATGACGACCTGTACTTTGACTGATTGGAGTGTCAGGTGTGGTGTATTCAGTATGATGGTACATTCAGGATGCACGAATGGATGAAAGAGAGTGCCCTGCTGCTGGTGAACAGTGTCATCAAGAAATGCTAATATCAAATGTGGTGCCAAGCACAGTTGCCAGACACAACAAGGATCAACACGTCACCTTCCTCTGGCCCAAATTGTAATTCCAACAGCTAGATAGAAACGTCTGCCTCAGAAACATGAATCTCGTTTGGGTGTTGTTTTCAGGGACCTGTCGATGATCCTGTGTGACCCGTTTGTTTTCAGGGACCTGTCGATGATCCTGTGTGACCCGTTTGTTTTCAGGGACCTGTCGATGATCCTGTGTGACCCGTTTGCCATCAACACGGTGTGCGTGTCCCTGATGAGGTGCCTCCAGCAGTGTATCAACACAGAGACAATGCCCAGGGTAAGTCTGGAGAAGGTAGGAATGAACAATAAGGGCTTAGCAGTTCAGCAATTTGTGCTTCTTGTTATTGTATTACAACTTGGTATTTAAGGGCAAACTAAAGTGCATTGTTCTGTGTTGAATTTTGTTAGTAATTAGGTATGTATACTTGGTTTTGGGGGATTTCTAGAGATTACTACGGATAATCTAATGAAAGGTTTATCCTATAATATAATATTCTAAAAGGGATTTCGTGGAAGTCTGACCTGGCTATCTCAGTTAGATAAGTGGAGGACTACAGATCAATTGAGCATGGTAACCCGGTCTGCCTTCAAAACGAACTGTACGTACTGACTGCTAAGTGTTGATTCATGACAATAATGTACTGTTCAAACATCAATGTAAGCTCATCAATGTTATACATGTATCACAGGTCCAAACTCCTATGCTTCAATTTTCTTATTTAATATATCTGCAAACATATTAAAAGGGTATGACATTTTCCCAGTTTAAGCAAGACAGCCCATCTGGCCATCCATCTGTCTTAAGGTTTGTTCTTGTATGTTAATAACTTTTCATGATATATTGTATCTATTGGATATGTGTAACATTTAGTTATCCGAGAAAAAAAATGTCTAGTGGAAGAACCGTGCTTTTCCATATCACAAGCCCAGGGGTTTTTATTTCCACTTTCTCGTTGTGGCAACCGCAATGAGAAGGACAAGAAAATTGAGTTTTAGACAAATTTTTCGTGACTTTTCGTGAAAAAAGTAGACTTTTTGATACATTTAGTGATGCAAAAATATTGAGTTTTCTGATTTGTTCAGATGGAGTTTCTGAAAAGAAATTGGCTAGAAAAAACTCTGATGCCACAGTTAGAATTTTGGGTTCATTAATGCCATTGATATACTTCATTGATAATGCAGACATCATACATGTAAATGGAAGTATCTTTGCTGTGGTAATTGTGTAATTCCAAATGTTTGTGTCATCAGAGGATGTAGACATTGTGTTGTTGCTTAGGATGCTACTCCTGTGTCTTGCGGCATAGGACATGATAGGCAATCAGGGTTTTTACTTTGTATTGTAGGAGAATGTAGACATTGTGTTGTTGCTGAGAATGCTACTTGTGGGTCTACAGACCTGGGACATAATTGACAGTTTTTACTTTGTGTTGTAGGAGAATGTAGACATTGTGTTGTTGCTGAGGATGCTACTCCTGGGTCTACAGACCTGGGACATAATTGACAGTTTTTACTTTGTGTTGTAGGAGAATATAAACATTGTGTTGTTGCTGAGGATGCTACTCCTGGGTCTTCCGGCTTGGGACATGATTGACAGTCAGGGTTTTTACTTTGTATTGTAGGAGAATGTAGACATTGTGTTGTTGCTGAGGATGCTACTTGTGGGTCTACAGACCTGGGACATAATTGACAGTTTTTACTTTGTGTTTTAGGAGAATGTAGACATTGTGTTGTTGCTGAGGATGCTACCCCTGGGTCTACAGACCTGGGACATAATTGACAGTTTTTACTTTGTGTTGTAGGAGAATATAAACATTGTGTTGTTGCTGAGGATGCTACTCCTGGGTCTTCCAGCTTGGGACATGATTGACAGTCAGGGTTTTTACTTTGTATTGTAGGAGAATGTAGACATTGTGTTGTTGCTGAGGATGCTACTCCTGGGTCAACAGATGTGGGGCATAATTGGCAGTTTTTACTTTGTGTTGTAGGAGAATGTAGACATTGTGTTGTTACTGAGGATGCTGCTCCTGGGCCTGCAGGCGTGGGACATGATTGACAATCAGGGTTTTTACTTTGTATTGTAGGAGAATGTAGACATTGTGTTGTTGCTGAGGATGCTACTCCTGGGTCAACAGATGGGGGGCATAATTGACAGTTTTTACTTTGTGTTTTAGGAGAATGTAGACATTGTGTTGTTGCTGAGGATGCTGCTCCTGGGTCTACAGATGTGGGACATAATTGACAGTTTTTACTTTGTGTTGTAGGAGAATGTAGACATTGTGTTGTTGCTGAGGATGCTGCTCCTGGGTCTACAGATGTGGGACATAATTGACAGTTTTTACTTTGTGTTTTAGGAGAATGTAGACATTGTGTTGTTGCTGAGGATACTGCTCCTGGGTCTACAGATGTGGGACATAATTGACAGTTTTTACTTTGTGTTGTAGGAGAATGTAGACATTGTGTTGTTGCTGAGGATGCTGCTCCTGGGCCTGCAGGCCTGGGACATGATTGACAGCCAGGTCTTTAAGGAACCCAAACTGGTAAGACTACCTTCCTCTGCCTCACAATGATAATATAACTCGACCCCCTCAGTGGCCTGGTCTTTAGAGTTTGGATGACCTGGGATCTATCCTTCGTTGGGTGATACCAAAGGCTTTAAAAATGGTACTTGTTGCTGCTTCTCTTGGTGCTCAGCACTGAGAGGTTAGAGCAAGGAAGCAGGACTGGTCGACCCGGTGTCAGCATAATGTGGCCAGGTGGGGTGTCATGTCTGGTGTCTTCGGCATGATGTTGTGGTTTCAGCACTTTGGCAGCATGGACTTACCCTGCCACAAGAAGACGTAGTATATATATTTTAAGGACTCCTACTGAAAAGTACAATCACATATGTACCTTGCAAGAGCATGCACAAGTTGTTGAGTTGCGAGTTCAAACTCTTTTGACTCAAAAAGTAAATAAAGTCTCATTGTACATGTAACTTGTCCAAAATGTTAGGCATTCATTATATTTACTATAACATCATGGCTGTCTGAAAAAAGTTTTCCAGAAGTTATTTAGAGTAGGTGAATGGTGGAAAGAAAAATGAGCAGCTCCTAATGTTCAGAAATTCAGAAGATCCTAATGGAAAGAGGTGTCATTTGTGCCTCTGGAACACAGTGAGATAAATGATAGGTAACTTTTGTGGATATTAGGTTAACAAATTTTTTTGACAAGACACATGATACATTAGGACTTTAATACCTTGAGTTACTAAAGAGTTCAAACTCGAAGCTACCTTATTGCAGAACACAAGGGCGTAAAATCACATGAATAGTGAGTATATGTATATCATATGCAGACGTTTTTTGAGGCAAGAGATGAAAGATTGACCCTGGTCAGGTGCCTGGACATTACTGCCGGTACCATACTACTAATTGTTTTCTACACTTTGGGAAAGTTTGTCGGTTATTTGCCAAAACGGAGTGCTTTTACTTCTGGAAGTGTAGTTTCCTTCTCCCGTGCCACGGCACAAATCACTATTTCCTTCGAGAAGCATGATTATAAGTATGTCCGAATTGCATGATAGTGGCATAATAACATAATTAGCAAACAAACATTGATGATGTTGTTGTTGTAGGAGTCTCTGTTGATCACCAAGTACCTTCCCTTGATCGCGAGCATGATGGTTGAGGATCAGTACCGAGGACTGATTCTGAGGACACAGGAGGAAAAACCCCCGATCTTCACCCCAATACAGCCGTCGGAGTTGTTCGCCACGTTCATCCAGATCAGCGGCATCTCCAGTTTGGTCGCTATGTACTACGCCCTGCAGGTGACGCGACAGCGAGAGCGCATTGCAGCCGTGCAGATCATACCCACGCTGCTTCACTGTGAGAATGATCGCGCATACGAGGACACCTTCCTCCACTCGCTGATCTCATACCTGATCAGCATGGCCGAGGATTTCACGCATGAGGACTTGTGCATCGCTGTCTTTGATGATTTCATCTTGGTAAATACATGGGAATTGTACCTGGTGGGATGTGCATTCAGATTTTTTTCATTCTTGAAAACTCGCCACACAATGGTTGAGGTATTGTCAAATAAGTAAATAAATTAAACAAAATACTCGAACAAATATATAAACAATTGGAGAAGTCTTGCAGAGTAGACCTCAGAGGGATTGTTTTCAGTTGATTTTTGTTATTGTTTGTCTTTGATTTAGAACCCTCAATGAGTATGACATTAAACAAGTAAGTAAATAAATGAAGTTGATTTAGAATGCAGAAATGTGCTTCGTGTACTTACCACTGTGTTCACCATTCATCATTTCAGCCGTCGATATCTCGCGAGAGCGTGAGGCGCCACCTCCTCCGTCTGCTGTGGCATGTCTACACCAAAGTCCCCAATTTGCGGATCCGGGTTATCATGGATGCCATCGAGCCAGGCACTGAGGTTAGTTGATGTTAATCTCACAGAAATTCGTGCTGTCTTGTGCAGACTGGTGTCTAGTGGATGGTGTGATAATGGGGTTATTATGGCACAGCACTTTGTACAACTGGAGTATTTTACTACAGTGTCTTTCACTGACTACATATGTAAGACACTGTCAAGAGTAAGATGTATTCATTGTGCCGGTGATGTGTAAACTTTCCTCTTATATGAATACTGAAAGACTGTGTGTGATTATACACCTGGCTTACCATTGAAAAGGAGGCCTCCGTGGCCGAAGGGGTTGCTTCTTACCAATGATCGCTGTGAGTTCAAGCCCAGCTCATGTTTGCTTCCAGTCTGATCTTATGTGGGAATGTTGCCAGTAACCTGCAGATGGCCATGGGTTTCTTCCCAGGCTCTGCCCGGTTTGCTCACACTATAATACTGGCCGCCAAGCTGTAAGTGTAATTTTCTTGTATACAGCATAAAACACCAATCATATGAATAAATAAATACTGTTAACAAAATTTATCCATAAAATTTTTGTGGAAAACATTTGACACTTTTCTATAATGTAAGTATGATGCATTGATTTTTAATGGAGATTAGTTTAAGATGTCTACTGCCAGTTTTTTTAGCTAAATGAATTCGTATAAATGAACAATGTGACATGTTATATTTAGGTGGAGATAACTGGGTTCCTCATGTGGACTAAATGGGGAGATAACTCTTCTTATCTCTTTTGTGTGTGTGTTGTAGCACAGTGAAGCTGTTCATCAGACGTACAGGGCCCTGGCAGAGAAAGTGGCAGCCTTCCAGCCCAGTGTTCAGGACCAGCCCGGGGAGAAGTTAGACACCCCGCTGATGAATGTCCCTGCCCCCACACCTGTCCCTATCTGAAAGTGGGGATGAAGAACAGGTGACTCTGTTTTTGTATAGTTTTAGTCAGAAAGGATTTGCTGGACAGAGATGTGACGAAGTATGTGAGCAAAATTGAAGACTGACTTTCAAAGCTGAACAGCATTTTTTTCCCAAATGTGCGAGGACTCTGAAAACAGATACCCGTGGAAAAATTGTCAATGTGAGTTTTGGTTAAGAGGCTGTCAAATTCGTATGAAGAGATGTTGAACACTAGTGTGGTAAATGTGAATTGGTTTCACCAGCCTATCTTATTGAAGATGAACTGCTATGAACTAGAATATCCGACAGATTTGAACAGCTCCTCTGTTGAATGTGAACAGATTCGAACAGCTCTTCTGCTGAATATGGACAGATTTGAACAGCTCATCTACTGAATGTGAGCAGATTTGAACAGCTCATCTGCTGAATGTGAGCAGATTTGAACAGCTCATCTGCTGAATGTGAGCAGATTTGAACAGCTCATCTGCTGCATATGGACAGATTTGAACAGCTCATCTGCGGAAAGTGAACAGATTTGAACATCTGGTCAGGTGAATATGGACAGATTTGAAAAGCCTGGTTGCTCTAGGTGTATAGATTTTAACCCAGTGATAGTGTAATGTTTTTTTCACAAATATCTGAAATACAGTGTGAAGGCAAGGCGCATATATTACACATCATCCACTGTCCACTCTGTTTTGTGGGGGTCCATTCTCGAATGAACAATTTGCCGTGCACGCTAAGATGCATGTTAAGACGCACTTCACAATGAGAACGTCAGACCTAACTGGATAGTCAAAAGTATCAAAATGTTCTTGAGTACAGCATTTAACATTGGCTCAGATAAAAGAAGTAAACAAATAAATGTACCAGTACTAGTATGTATGCGTTTACCACATTCCATTGCCTTATGATGTCATGATATGACAAATGTTAAAGGTGTATCACGTTTTTGCTGGTATTGCCTGTCAGTCTCTAGGACACACGAGCTGCAGGTTCAAGCCTGGTCTTGGACAGAATATAAATGTAAATTCCCATGCTATCACTGTTTGTGAGGCCTTGGTGTAAGTAAATGGTCGACGTTGCTCGTGCGAGCCTTTGGGCAGTCTGACATTTGTTATAGACCACTCGCAATCCACCAATATGGTGTGCATATCTGTACATCACATGTACGTACATGTAGGATAATGCCGTGGTAAATTGACGTGGTAGAGTTTGTTATCCCCGGCAGCCAGGCTCCCTCCAGCCATGAAACAAATACCATGGTAAAAGTGAAAAATTCCTGGTTGTGATGTCAGACAACTGATAAAACATAAATAAATAAATACTTTCTCCTGACAGGAGCCTGTAGTGGAATAGAGCTGATGTAAACTACATGTATATGTGCATATAAGTGCTTACAATTTACGGCATCTGATCTAAGTGTATAGTAACAACCACAGTATATGTTGACATTTTGGTAAAGATAAATCCAATAAAATTTTTCATGCTATACCTTCCTGTTGATTGTAGTTTATATTTAACTGTAGTAAGCAGCTTTTAAAGTCATTCGGCCTCATTGTCAGTGTATCTGTAAAATGTTATGGAAATCCTATCCTTTAACATGGCCCATTCACTTGAATAATATGACACCAAAACAGTGTTGACAGAGATGACATGGTTATATTGTAAATTTGCCTGTGTTAAGTTTATGAAGGTGCCCTCTTGGTTGTGTGCTTTCAGAGCTAACAAAGACATTCTGTTGACTGCAGGCCGTTTATCTTCAGGTGTTGATAGTAATATTCTTCCCACGAACTACCCTAAATGTTCTAAAATTTTGACCGAGCACCATATTGCACATTTAGAAAGATTCTGACATTTCTGTGAACTTTTAAAAAAGGTGTTTAAAAGTTTGTTTGGTAGTTAAAAAGATATCCTACTAGAAAAGTGTAAGTTGCAGTAGCAAAGGTAATATTTTGTGATCTTAATTTAGTCCTAAAAATGCAATAAGTTGGGCGAAATTTTTTCTGTCATTAGGTCTTTATTCTAGCAACATTCATGGATGTAAGCCTAGAACTGCTTAAACCAGGGATCATATGTGATCTGTCCATGACCAGTAGGATCACAGGTTCAAATCCAACTCCTGCTTACTGGGATGGAGTGATAAGGCAGGAGGTTTGTTATGTACCTGGTGAAGGGCAGTGGTTTACTCTGCTTTACTCTAGCCAAAAATTCTGCTCCTGCCAGATAAAGGCAAAAACCTTTAGTGTGACATAAAAATGCGAATCAGATCTGCCATTATGTGGTTTGTTGGGGCTATCTGTTGAGATGTAAGCATCATTAGAATGCTCTCCCCTTTTCTAACTACACCTGGGGCCACTTTCACACAATTTCAGAAGTCACATTTCTGGTAACTTTTTACACAAGACGACGTAAAGGTTGTAGCATATCAGATTTATGAGAAAAGTTCTGTAATATTGAATTATGAAGTTTTGTGGTAGTAGAACTACTGGTGTGATGGCTGAGTTGTTGAAATGTCTACATTGGTTTGGTGCTCAGTGAGTTTAGATCTTAGGCTTTACGACTGGCAACCAATGCTGTCCCTGTGAGTTCAAGTTCAGCTCATGCTGGCTTCCTCTCCAGTCGTACATGGGAAGGTCTGTTAGCAAGCTGTGGATGGCCGTGGGTTTACTGCAAGCTCGGCTCAGTTTCCTCCCACCATAATGCTGGCTGCTGTCGTATAAGTGAAATATTCTTGAGTACGGCGTAAAACCAATCAAATAAATAAATAAATAAAACAGCATATAAACAAGATGGGCAATCTTGGTGCATGTATTGTCCTTGTACGTAGTATAAGGATATCATGCTGGTATCACAGTAGTTCAGCTTAGTTGAGTGAAAAGCCTGGTGTCTTCAAAATGGCATTCCAGAATCTGTAAGGCAGCACCAGAAGTACTTTGTCTCCTCTGAGACCATCCTGCTATGCATGTAAACTGTTTTGATATCACTGAAATACTGGTGAAAGAAAGGCCAAAACCCAGGCAAATAAACAACAGTAATATAAAAGAATGCTCAAACATGAAAAATAACAACTTAAGACAGATATTAATTTTTTTTCAAAGTGTAATTGTTGAAAGTCGAGAAAACACGTATAAGAAAAATAGTCTTTTAAGCAACAAGAAATACATCTGTCTATGTACATACATTATGGCCACAAAAGTTTGTAATGTTAACATGTTACTCCTTTGTAAACTACTTGTACATACATGTATATATACATACATGTTCAAAGAGCTGCAGTGAAAGCACATTTCCACACAGACAGACATACCCATATATACATCTTGAATGTACGTAAAACAGTACCTGCATGAAGGTCAGTTACAAATAAATGCTTGCAGAAGGAGTTTGCATTGACAAAAACTGAGCACTTCATGTGGTAAATTCAAGCGATCTGTTTTTCACAGAGTTTATGTACATTTGTACATATATATATACACACATCCACAATCTGAAGACGGTGGTATACTGCAGGAAAAAAATTTTAACACTCGTCCAGATTAAAGATGTGCAGTATGTTAACACATGTTCACAGTTGCCGCGTCTTACGTCGAAATTTGAATCGGGATATGAACAAAACAGATGAGTTACTAAACGAGATAGCCGTTTTGAGTGCCCGCGACTTGAATTGTGTTGTTGTGGGACAAATTGGTGTGTATCCAAATTAAAGCGCCTTAACCCCCTAGTAAATACGTCGCACGCTTGTCGGCAAATTTCTGGCATTTTTAGTTACCTGTAGTCTTTGTCTCACCTGGAACTTTACTTGGACAGATTCAAGATAAGGTTTAAGTCGAAAACTTTCAAAATGTGTAAAAAACGAAACTAGAAATGAGCTGAGTCATGGGCTGTTACTTCACACTGTATTTCAAAGTTGAAGCACAGATATAAATGGCAATGTGCTTTTGTTTCCCCCATCCATCGCATGTTCTGCACACATAAATACTGACACACCACTCCAAAGAGCTATCTGGTTTATTACCTGTGCTGGTGGGACATGACTCAAGTCAAAATCCAGCATTCCATAGTAGAAAAATAAATCAAACCAGGTCCTGGGTTTATTCTGTATAATTTAAAGCATATTTAAGGTTATGCTTGCATAATAATGACATACCGGTACCTTGTCCAGGAGAGCAAGTTTACACACCTAGATATATATACAACTTCTTCTTTTCGCAACTATTAAGCTATTTTCACAACAAAATAATGGCAAGAACAGCAAGGTATGAATTATTTCACAATGACCTACTTATATACACCCTTCATCCACACACAACTGTATATTTCACCTTTTTATGCATTTATATATTTATATGCATTTCTTCCCAAGTGGTTGTCAAATGTAAGAAAATTAAACATTTCATATTTCTTAAACCTTGTTAGTATTAACTTTAAAAATTCCACCTGTAAAGATACTGCAGAGGACAACTTTTATTAACATTTATAAACTGCAGTTTTTATCTGCTTATTTTTTGAAGACCTAATTAGCCTAATGTAATTCTTTAACCTTTTCAGTTGTTTGCAAGGTGTTCAATTAAGCATATTCTGAAGGCATTATTCTGTGCTGACTAATAAACTTATACTTTTTGTGAAGCCCTGAAACTTGCCAATCCAACCTATGTAGTTTTGTCTTCAAAATCAAATGAAAAATGTCTATAAATTGCACTGAAGTTTGCTCTTTCATATGCGAAACGGTTAAGGAATTAGGGTAAAATCATTTTAGTTTTGATAAAAAAGAAAAGATCATGATTTTGCTTTAAGAAAGGGTTTCGGATAGGTTCAGGTGTCAGGAAATTTCAATTTTTCCTGCTTACATATAATATGTAACTAAAAAACCAATATATGTATTCCATTTTCAATCTGCACTTTGAAAGCGGCATGCCAATCTTAAGTTGCATTTTGACCTACATCTCGAAATATTACCTCATCAAAACTGAAAGGAAAGAGACTACATAGTCTATGTTACTGCTTGTATCTGTTTTCATCCGTACACGCTGAGCTGCGTATTCAGGTACTGACAGTCAGGCCTGCGTCAGCTCTGTTGGATAGCCTACCGACAGGAAAAGCCAGTGAAGATACACTGTTTAGAAAGACAGCTCACCCAGCCTCTCCAGCTAGTACAGATCAATCAAAACACCTTTGATCTGATCAATACACCTGGTCGCTATGGCAACATACCAGCACAGGATTGTGGATAATTGATAAGGCCTCAGAGAATAGCTGCAGCAAGCATGTTACAGGTTTCGTGCATCTTCCAGCTGATGATGGTAAGGATGCAGGGTTTCAGATATACATTACACATGTATTAGCTTAGGTGCTGAAAGTTAGTCTCATTGACTTTTGCACATGCATGTGGCCTATGAGTTTTGTCAAGTACCTTAGGGGGAGATTTCCTGAAGCAATTTATGACTCTAGTCAAAACTTTGAAGTTTTATTTGCGTAAGTTTAATGTTGCATAGTTTATACGGCCTGAAAAATACAAATTGTGATACATTTCCATGTATTTTTAACAGAGTGCTTGTTAGGTGTTCGCAATTTCAAATCACAAGCTCCAGAATTAGGTCTTTTAAATCAGCTGCATGCACTTATATATATCAACAGCCAAATGGCCTACACAAATGTTATAAGAACGTTGTAATATGGCAATATGGAAGGATTAATTGTGCTATAATTAAGGCTCATTCAAAGTCAAGCCATTTACCACTGCACAACAATAAATCCACAAAGCTTGCTATAAACAATGACTTTCTGAGCTTCAAAAGAATAATTTTATGATATTTGTATGCTGGTATTTCGCAAACAACCTGCCTTATATAATGACGTCAATTAAATTTATTCTGAACTCACATTCCCTGAACTACAAGTGAAAGTAACATATTTGTTTATTTTAAGAAAATTTTCATCTGACACAACAGGACACACAACAGGAAATTTATACATAATTACCTGGAAAAGCCTGGAGCTAATGGATATATATATATATATATGGCAATTACAGCACATTTTGTATATACATGCCTATATATACATGGAGATGTACCGTGTATACTATCAACACAAAAAATTTAGACAATATTTCTCACACATCCACACATGCATCAACTACAGGTAATTGTTTTTTTAAAGCTGTTTTAGACACAACATTAGCACTCTGTGTGCAACACTGAGATTTATCTCTGTTTTTTTTTATTTTTTGCTAGTTACACAAGCCGAATCGGCATTGCAGAAGTCTCTCGAGATCACACTGGTTTGGGGCGAGACAGGGTAGGGGCTCTCACGAAATACCGTGATTTCACGGAGATTAACAATGTTGTTGTTGTTGGGGGTGAGATCCCCCACCCTGTCTCATCCAAAAGCACTGCAATGTTGAGATGTATCTTGTAATGTCTACTCGGCTTATTGTCAGTGAATAACCTTAAGCTGTTAGTGCACATGTAGATCGAGAACTTGACTTTTCTACTACGATATCTGTAAACAAGAACAGTAAACTGCCTATCATAAACTTTTTTTTATGAATTAATCGCCATGCTGTGCAAAATTAAGTTCTCACTGGGCATGTCATGAGATGATTACCAACAAAGAAATGAAATGTGCATACCAAACAGTTGTACCATTTTCATGCTTGTCGTCATTTAACATGCCATTCATACCGTATCTCCCTTACATTAAATCCGAATAGTGAATTTAAATTTGAAAAATACAGGTGCTAGAATATTACTTTGGGTGCTGAAATGTGTTTCCCAGTAGACTACCACGTGCTACCTTCCAAACAAACCTTGTAATAGGCTTTTAAAGTTGATAAAACTTTCAGAATCACGTGAATCAAAGGGAGTAACTAATTAAACAGTGGGCAACATTTTAGGTCATCTCTGCATCTTCATGTGCACATTTGTCAGGAAGGTCACAATTTTTCCAAAGCTGCATGAGAGAAATGTAAAATTGAGAAACCCTGTGTTCATAAATATACAGACATGTCTATACTTTGTTCCAAAACAATTTCAGCTGAGTGACATATAAAATAGGGGGCCTCCGTGGCTCAGTCGGTTAGCGCCCCAACGTAGCGCAATGACCGAAGCCTCCCACCAATGCGGTCTCTGTGAGTTCAAGCCCAGCTCATGCTGGCTTCCCTCCGGCTGCACTTGGGAAGGTCTGCCATCAACCTGTGGATGGTCGTGGGTTTCCCCTGGGCTTTGCCTGGTTTCGTCCCACACTAATGTTGGCTGCCGTCGTATAACTGAAAAATTCTTGAGTACGGCATAAAACATCAATTAAATAAATATAAAAATAAAATGATATTTACAATTATACTACATATAAACGTGTGTGTATTTCACTTCCATGCATAAATTACACAGCCACAAAAATATCTGGACGAGCAGCATTGTGATTTAAACTGTTCTTATTTTTCAGCTCATGTATGTTCAGCTTAAGATCAGACTTGCTGCATTTCATTTTACCCGGTATATTACAGACACCTGGGCCTGTGTTGACTTTCACTTTCACTTTTGGATAAACAGTTAATAATATATACAATACATGCACTTGAACTACACCAATCACAGAAGTTCAAACTTATAATACACACTATGTACATTGTCCAAATATGTATTAGCTGGAAAACATCATACATGTATATAACATTGTATCACTTTCTGTATATACAATATATATTTTAAATGAAACAGATGTATCCCAAATTATATACATGACCATTCACACATGTAACCATTTAGAGTACTTTCTGCATACAAATGTAAACATTTTAAAGTCTAGGATCATATGAGTTCAATGACTGTTCCCAGCTCTGAGCTTTTGTATTTCTGAAAGCAATGCTGGGAGAATGAAACCTGGGACATTTATATTGCATCCCAGGAAAAACATATGTCAGATCCGTAATGAACACATACCTATATATAGCAGATAAATAAAGTTTAAGTTGACTCTTATCAAGGTTTGCACATGTCCATTTGAAAGATTTCAAATTTCCAGACAGTTTATTCAGGATTTTCTAGACTCAAAATACACATTTTCCTGGCTACTTTGAATGAACATTCTAGAGTTATACAAGCTTGAAGTTAAGTAAAATGACCTTAATTAATTAGACGAGCTTTCAGACATCAGATGTTTTCAGCAATTTCAAAGATACTGAAGATAAATTTCCTCAAAAAAATGTTAGCGTAAACTTGGTATCTTGGGTTGGTTCTGTAGACTCGATTACATTGGCTTTATTTTCCAATCACAAGTTATGATCAGAAATGTTACTATCCAATTCCAAGGTCTTCACGCTCCCTACGAACCATATGTCTGCCACATGGCTGTTTACACAGGTAACAGGAATGTGTAAACCTGGATGTAGAAGTAAGAACGATGAACTGGTATAAGCCACACCTTTCAGAGGTACAAGTTCCCTCTTATCTCTTCATGTTAGTTGAACTTCTTTGATAATTGTCTGATACCATGTTTTGAGTTCAGCAGTCTGGGACATTTCAATAATCAGGATTGTCGTTTTTATTACTACATGTATTGTAATGTCATTTGTTGACATACATTGTAGGGAAGGCGAATGGCCAAACACTACACCCAGCACATGGTACTGAGACAATAACTGATGCGCCATGTTGTACAGCTCTGCCTCATGAATATGCATGAACAGTTAAGAGAATATCTATTAACAGAACTACTGCATATGTATAACAAAACTTGATGCATATCGTTCTCCAGTTATTTCTCTTTACTGTTCACTTCCAAGTATACAGGTATATACTGGTTATGTAACACTATGCTGTTTGTCTGATTCGTCTGAACACCATCTAAATATCATCAACACATTGTGTTTCAATAAACAAGAAGGCGGGACGCATGGCATCAATAAAAGAACAATTTTATCCAGTTTAATAATATATATCTTAAATCCCAACTCATTGCAACCCCTGATTTGTATCGTGGGAAACAAACACTGCTTATGAGTTCTTTTCTAATGTATATGCATACTAGGCATATTGTGATTGCATTGAACTGTACTCCATTGGAGTTAAAACCTGCTGTACTGACAGGCCATCACTAAAAATATTTTTGTTCCAGGGTAACCCGACCATTGTACTCCAAAAAAAGATTCTACTCTACGGTTTTTATTGCTAATTTCTTTGAAATCCTTATCTATTTCATGAGCAAGAAAAGAAAAAAGTATTTACCAACTGACCTTACTTTTTGTGACATGGTCATGTTACCACCAACAACAAATTTTTTAAAGATAGCTCTGTATGCGGTCATATACAGGATGACTGAACTGTGAATTTATATGACTGATGAGATCGCAGTTAATGTGTTAACTCACTCAAATAAATATATATACACAGTAATAATGGGATGCAAAACAAGATATTGTTTCGCAAAACAATACGTCATCTAGCTCACATTATTTCTTGGTTTTCTCTTTGTCCATGTGATGCTTCAGGGCTTCGTGGTATTCCATATTGGTCGTTTGCGGCAGTGAAACAGAGCGTTTTTTCCGAAGCTTGCTTCCTTGGCGCTTCAGCATAGATTTGAATGTCTTGAATGGGTTCGACTCGCTGACAGATGAAGACTTGCCCTCAGCTTGAGGGTTCTTTTGTGAGTCCGACGAGTCAGATTTAAGCGACTCTTGTGATCCTGCAGACACACGAACGTCTGAACTTGATACCGACCGAAGCCTGTCCATAAGCGACATTTTCTTATGTCCATGGTCGAGGGCTATGTCATCTACGGAGAGCGAGTTACTATTCTGAAAAGTCTGAGGGTTTACCTCCTGGCAGGCGCCCGTAAAACCATTAGACAATTCTCTGCTGTAATCAATATTTTCAAAATGCCTGAATTGTCCATCAAGCTTCCTGTCTTCAAGTTTAAATCCTTCCTTATACAAATCATTTACTCCGCTTTCCAAGTCACTGGACGACACAGTCTCTCCGTCCAATCTGGAATCTGTTGCCACGGGGTACCCGGCAATACTTTTACACCGTTCTCGTCCGTTACGCCGTGGGTTGCTTCGACGACATACAACATTTTCCTGACTCGACGAAAGCTCCTCTGCCGTTTCCTCAAATATTGTGTTTTCAATGTTCCTCAGTTCCAGGCTGCTCTTGTGTCGTCGCAATCGATTCTTTACCGCGGTGAATCGACTGACTGGTTTCTGGTGACCTTTATCCTTGGGAGTGACCTTTGACATAAGGTCAGAGGGCAGAGACAATTCCACAGGGGCAGGGAACTTTGGCCCAACCGCCACCATTGAATCATGGCCATTAACAATACCATTTTTATTGCCAAGGGACTTCACATCACCAAATGCTTGCATCAATTTTTGGTTTGTCATAGTCAGGTCTTGAATCTGCATCTCTTGCTTCTGAATTATGTGATCTTTTTCCGCTATCAAGGCCACAATACGCTTCTGCTCCTTGCGCAGCTGACCTTCGAAAAAGAGCAACTGAGAGATTACCTCCCCTAACTGTTGGTCGCGCTCCATCCCTTGCCGTTTCAGGTTTTGCTCATTCCGTTCGACGTGAGTTTTCCAGATCGAGATGAGCTGCTTGGTGCGAGTTTGCTGCAGTGTCAAGTTCGTCTGTGTCTTCTTCACTGTTTCTTCTGTTTCCATCAGTTTCTCCTTCAACACTGTCACTTCCTCTTGAAGCTGAAATGATAAAATAAAAAGTGCCAAACAGATTGAAAAAACATCTATACTAGGTCATATACTTTCCTAGTAAGCTGACTGAAGACTGGCTTTACATGTACGAAACAATAAACTGGAGAGCAAGAGAAAAAAGCCATACACCATGCAATGTCATCTTTTTTGTTCACAAAAATGCTCTGTAAAGGTATTAGCATCATTAGTTTCAGTAAAATTTGGATAATTTTTTTTTGTACGTCTAAAATATAACATTGAATAATTTTCCTGCGGATCGAGCATGCAGACTAATCCTGTTATCAAATAACTGAATGAAATGACTCACGGAGGAAAGATCCTCAGAATTGTCTAGTTGCAAACATATTCCTTCATCCATTGTAAATTCAAGGAGTTTCAATCAATATTCTTTTGGCTTTATAATACCACAAAGATCAATCATTACAAACTAAATATTCTTATGTCCCTCCAATGCCTCAATCAGGGCAGCAATGATTGACAGCATTTGGGGCCAGCATTTAAACCACAGAGTTGTCAAAACACCTGTCACATGGAAAGGGGGGCCAATGAGGGGGGGGGATAGGTTATGAAAGCAAATCACATTTATTGCTCTCAGAGGTGTATAAGTATTAAAGTGCCAGTGCCTTATAATAACTTATGTTGGATAATTCCGTGAAACAGAATCTGTAATTAAAAGTGTTAAACCAATATCAGGTTATAATTAAGCCACAAAATAAACAAAAGTCTAGGATTTTCAGTGCCGTTATTCATACTGGCCATTATCATAAAGGCCCACCCATTGAGAACCCCACCAATAATTTCTACCAATGCTGACAGCTGTTACAATGGCCAATCAAATCCATTGTTGTACGCTTATCCTCAAATCTCCTTATTGGCACCTTCTGAACCATTAAAGGTTGTACTCATCTATTATAACTGTACTTAAGTCTGTACATAGCACTGTTAAGAATTCATTTGTTTGTTTACTTATCTTTCCATGAGCACCATTATCACCTTATCAGTCTATCTGGCACTAGTGAAAAGGTGATAAGTGGCTTTCCTTCTGGATTATAAAACCCTACCTGACACTTCACTGCTTGCTGAAGAATTAGTTTTCTTACACATTATAATAAAAGATTTAATCCAAATTTGTATATATTAACTTAATTTCTTCGCACCCTCCGACGTAAACCTCACACACGTAAATCTTGGTCACCAACATCGTCATATATTTAGTGAAAAATTCTTGAATGTCAGTCAAGCACAATCTGTGATGAATACATTTATAAATATATGAATAATACCTACTCAAACACGTCAAAATGAAGTATTTAGATACAGTACCATAGTTTAATTGTCTACAACAGCTGACATGATACAGGTGACAGGCCTACCAACAGAAGTGCAAATCACCATTTCGTATGCCACTTGAAGTTTTTCACACCTTTTCCATTTGACCCGTCTAATACAGATATATATCGAGAAAATCACATATCTATAAACACTGTATGGCCTGGATCTATTTAGATGATGGACTGATAATTAACAGCTCACAGAACTGCATAGGTCTAAAAAAAAAAAAAAGCCTACACAGATTGGTAGGGAATAAAAACCAGGGTTTGCTGTGCATACATGCACTGTTTATGCATTGCTACTGACTGTGCTATTGTTCCAACTATGTATTGCCTAGGCCTACATGAACTTTAAAAATTTGGTGGCTTAAATGAGAGATTTTGATAAATGACAGTTTCATCTGTGACAAAGAAATATTGCAAAGAGGAAGGTAAATGCATACAAAACTGCAACATAATGTTACATATCAAAGTTGCATGTGCATAAATCGTTGCAAGTATGTCACAACTGAAGTACTGACATGACTGGGGACTTTCCAGTTTGAACTCTTTTGTTGCAGAAGGTGAAAAGAGTTCAACCATGTCACGTGACTATGTCCAAAATGTCAGGCAATTTTGTTCGCTTTAATTTACCGATCATCTGTCTCGCTGTGTTAGGGAGGTACAAACGACCTCTCCTTTGTTGGGAGGCTTCTTATATTAAAAATCTTCCATCGCCTCAATTTTCCCTACTGTTCATGATGTCTAAATAACTTTTTTTTAAACTTTTCTTAGCTGCCCATGTTATAGTAAATGTAATCAGAAATCGTTGCCTAACATTTTTCACAGGTCACATGGTACAGTAGAGCTTTTCTTACCTTCAGCGATAAAAGAGTTCAAGCTCGAAACTCCCCTATTCCTGACACTACAGACCTTCATAGCGTCCAGCTACGTAACTCTGCCGTACATGCCATGACAGAACACACTCAGAATTACATGGCTGCTGGCTTGAAACTGAATTTTTATGTGCATACTGACATCATGATCTTTTTGTTTTCTTTGATTTCACGTGTCGCATTGTATATTCTTGTAAGTTTTAAGAATTGTGTCATTCTTTGTACAAATCCTTGTATTTTTTGTACACATCGCTAGTTTATATTAGCAGTGTAGGCAACATGAACCCAGATACACAAATACATTGTGTAACAAATATTTTAACCATATCGGTAATATGTATTAGCAGTATACGTAATATACACATAGTTATACAAATATAACAAATATTTACAACACAACGGTAGAATGTATTAGCAGTTTATGTAACAAATATGCACACAAATACATAATCGTAAAATAATGTACACTTCATATGTGTGTGTGTGTGTGTGTGTGTGTGTGTGTGTGTATGGACATATACGCACACAGATTTTCATATGTGACCACACAGCCATACAGCTGACCATAAACAAGGCATAAATCACACAAATGCCACCAGATCAACAGCTTAATTATGATTCCCCTGGATATTCCACCAGGTGTGGCAGCTATAAGACCCTCAGGAAGGCAGGTCAACACTCTGAGGCTTCAATACCTTGTGGCTTTCTACCTGTGTATATATAAGACAGGGAATATCGAAACACAATGAACAAGGGCAGCCATAGAGTTCAAACTAATGTCTGTCACTGTATGTATGTAAACAAAGGGAAAATGCTGGTGTTGAAAACCATGAATATTCATGAAGCGACCACTGTTAAAACTGGTGTAGTCATTCACATCAGAAGTACCAACCACCTCTGTCACCAACACTTTGAAACATTCTGACAGAACTATAGGGTGTAGAGAAATAATTTGCACGGTGTAATGGAGCTTGGATCTTTATAATCACACTAACAAATCATTTTTAGCATCCTTTTCATGATCGGCGTATGCATAAATTAAACTAGTAACAGTGCTTTGGTGGTTGAAAAGGTTGAACATTTACAGTATGCAAATTACTATCATAGCAAATATTTTCAGGTCAATACTCATTTAAATGGCAGCCTGGTTCAAGAAGGTTTAAAATTAGAAAAACATCTGCACACATGTGTTTATTATGTTTAACACTGCTGTTGTGATATCAAGACGTCTCCTTAACTCTAGACATAAGTGCTGCCTCACTGAAAAACTGTACCAAAAACAACAGACATGAGATTCCATCAATCCCTACCCAGGAGCAGGATGCACGCACTCTATAAGGCTAAATGCATTGTGTCAGGCCTACATTCTTTTCATAAAATGCTCTGTGATGACTAACATTTATTATAAGTATCTGCATGCTCTGATACCAGATCAGAGGGACACCATGTCCAAGACACTAAACTCACACATCCAGTGTACTAGTCAAGCCAAGTTGACTGATGTTTCAGATTAAGTCTATATACTTTTCACAACACATGGTGATTTGTTTTTGTAAATATATGCCTGGCCTTTCTGCTGTCATCTGAGCAGCCAAGTTCCTACATAGACAAAGGTTTCTATGAATACAGGGGCAAGGGGGTTTTAGTGTGTAACAGGTGAATTCCACCCTGATCATGCCTGTCTTAGTGTGACAGTCCCTCTACACAAACATAACCTTACTGGATGTCCTGAAGAGCCACTCTTAGCCCAGTGATGTCTTTAATCATTTACCTATCTGTTACCGTAATTCACATAATGACCTATCCTTTAAAACTATAAACACAACTTCATTTCGATTACTTGCTTCCTTGGATTGGTGTATAATTCGTTCACTTTTATACTGGCAGCATTTAATATTTTATGTGAAGAATTAACCGTCCGACCCATGGAGTATGGTTGTATTAGACTGGTTTATATGTATAGAGTGAGTCAAATGTCCATTATATACAAAATCATGCGGTAACTGCTGAAATCATTTGCTAATACGAAGTTTTAGTTCAGTGTGGGGTGACTATGTGTATGTTTAAAAACAACACAATGTCTACACACTAAAGAATATTGGAAACCTTGAAAAGCCCAGAAGAAACAACTGTATTTTATCCATGTCCTTGTTGTTTCACATTTAATGGTGTATAAATGAAATCTAATACAATATAAACACTTTCAAATAATCATACTTGTGTTTTGAAGTCATCTCTCTGAAGACCTTGAAATATCCGACTGAAAAATCTGGACCCCTGCATATTCCTTATAGTGTAACAATTGCAACTCAGCACCATAATCATAAACAGTGTGCTTATTACTTGAGTATTTACCATCCTTGTGAACCAGGAATGTTACCAATGTTTTGAGAAGTAAGACTAAAGTTTCCCCCCCAGATTAAATTCCTGGATACCTTACCTCCACAAACATTCAGCCTTCACCCTAACAAAGACTGTGTTAAGTCACACTGCATGATTTTACCATACATGTTCTAAAAAAACTGCTGGTCAAAATGACAGAAAAAATAGGTCTGGAATTGAAATTCCTGGGTTAGAACAGGGTAACATTTATTTATTTGGTATTTTACGGCATACATGTACTCAAGAATATTTCATTTATATGACAGCGGCCAGCATTATGGTGTGATGAAACCGGCAGAGGCCAAAGGAAACTCGCAACCATCCGCAGGTTGCCGGGGGACCTTCTCACGTAAGGCCAGAGAGGAAAGCAGCATAAGCTGGGCTTGAACTCACAGCGAATGCACTGATGAGAGGCTTCTGGGTCATTACACTGCGCTAGCGCACTAACCAACTGAGCTACAGTGACATCCCCACATTTCAGCAACCATGGCAATAGTTCGTTTTCTTTTGGCATCATTTAATATGGTATTTTACAAATTTCTGAAAATGTACTAACAAAAGTTCTTTCTGTTTATACTTTATACACAGTCAAAAGCTCTGGAATAAAAGAATTGAACTGAGTACAGTAATGTACAAAAGTACAGTAATCCAAGATTTGTCCTGTTCTACTGACTTTTAAATGAACAGGCAGGACATCCAGGAAACTGGATATATAATTAAGAATGACTTTGTTCCTAAAACATATCTATATACAGCTTAAACAGCGGACAAACAAATCTTATTAATCATATTTGAGAATGACATCTTATTTAAGTCATCTTGAACAAGTAAACTGTGTAATGATGAAAAATATTCTGTCTGCAACAATGTTTCTCTCCGATGGATTTTTCCCAAGTAAACCCATTAGATAACTTTTTCCTCAGACAAGAAGCAACTCAATACAGCAGCCTATATGGAAAAATTCCCTAGCTTTGTCAGCTTGAAAAAAGCTTTGATGTGGAACTCAATTTAATCCACAGGCCCAACATTTTCCTGCCTTCTTATCAGAGGACTGGTAATTAATGAGACCTTGTAAGCCTTTGATGTCACAGGTAACACATGGCACACCTAGAGTAGACAGGTGAAAATCTCAGGTAAAATGTACCAGGCGGAGTGAAAGTCATCAAGACTGGATAAGGTCAGCTCTGTCGATGACCACGCAAACTCACAGGTCATGCAAAGCTTAGGTATGTAGCTGAATCCCAGATGATCAACGGATTTGCAGAGCCAATCAAATTACTCCATAGTTAGCTACAGCCAATCAGAAAACTGTACGTGGTTAAATTACAAGCACATTCACCTCTATCACGTATACAGACCACAGCCCAAACCAGTACCTGACATGACCTACTTAGACACCCAGATAGTTGTACATCATTAGTCCCAATGTTCTATACAACCTAATCACATTTCTTGATTTAATTGCATAACTTAATTAATGAAGCACATTACTGGCAGAATCATGTATTCATCCATGTATCTTATTTTTCTGAGCTTTTTTAGGGTTCATATTCAAGAATTTTTCAACTGTATGTGGGCAGTTGTGTTACAAGGAAAGTTTAGTTCCCATGGTAAAAAACCACAAACTTCTGACCAGTCAATGATGAACTTTCCCATTTAAATGTGACATACAGAATTCTGCACACCATGCAGGTGAAAGACAAGACAAATGGTCTTCACAAGTCATCTTGACTGATTGTGATTCTGCGCAGGTGGAAGACAAGTGGTCTTCACTGGTTGTGATACTGTGCAGGTGGAAGACAAGTGGTCTTCACTGGTTGTGATACTTCACAGGTGGAAGACAAGTGGTCTTCACTGGTTGTGATACTTCGCAGGTGGAAGACAAGTGGTCTTCACTGGTTGTGATACTTCACAGGTGGAAGACAAGTGGTCTTCACTGATTGTGATACTTCGCAGGTGGAAGACAAGTGGTCTTCACTGATTGTGATACTTCGCAGGTGGAAGACAAGTGGTCTTCACTGATTGTGATACTTCGCAGGTGGAAGACAAGTGGTCTTCACTGATTGTGATACTGCGCAGTTGAAAGACAAGTGGTCTTCACTAGTTGTGATACTTCACAGGTGGAAGACAAGTGGTCTTCACTAGTTGTGATACTGCGCAGTTGAAAGACAAGTGGTCTTCACTAGTTGTGATACTGCGCAGGTGGAAGACAAGTGGTCTTCACTGGTTGTGATACTTCACAGGTGGAAGACAAGTGGTCTTCACTGGTTGTGATACTTCACAGGTGGAAGACAAGTGGTCTTCACTGGTTGTGATACTGCACAGGTGGAAGACAAGTGGTCTTCACTGATTGTGATACTTCACAGGTGGAAGACAAGTGGTCTTCACTGGTTGTGACACTGCGCAGTTGAAAGACAAGTGGTCTTCACTGATTGTGATACTGCGCAGTTGAAAGACAAGTGGTCTTCACTGATTGTGATACTGCACAGGTGGAAGACAAGTGGTCTTCACTGATTGTGACACTGCGCAGTTGAAAGACAAGTGGTCTTCACTGATTGTGATACTGCGCAGTTGAAAGACAAGTGGTCTTCACTGATTGTGATTCTGCGCAGTTGAAAGACAAGTGGTCTTCACTAGTTGTGATACTGCACAGGTGGAAGACAAGTGGTCTTCACTGGTTGTGATACTGCACAGGTGGAAGACAAGTGGTCTTCACTGATTGTGATACTTCACAGGTGGAAGACAAGTGGTCTTCACTGGTTGTGATACTTCACAGGTGGAAGACAAGTGGTCTTCACTGGTTGTGACACTGCGCAGTTGAAAGACAAGTGGTCTTCACTGATTGTGATACTGCGCAGTTGAAAGACAAGTGGTCTTCAATTGACAAGTGGTCTTCACTGGTTGTGATACTGGTTGTGATACACAGGTGGAAGACAAGTGGTCTTCACTGGTTGTGATACTGCGCAGGTGGAAGACAAGTGGTCTTCACTGATTGTGATACTTCACAGGTGGAAGACAAGTGGTCTTCACTGGTTGTGACACTGCGCAGTTGAAAGACAAGTGGTCTTCACTGATTGTGATACTGCGCAGTTGAAAGACAAGTGGTCTTCACTGATTGTGATTCTGCGCAGTTGAAAGACAAGTGGTCTTCACTAGTTGTGATACTGCGCAGGTGGAAGACAAGTGGTCTTCACTGGTTGTGATACTTCACAGGTGGAAGACAAGTGGTCTTCACTGGTTGTGATACTGCGCAGGTGGAAGACAAGTGGTCTTCACTGGTTGTGATACTTCACAGGTGGAAGGCAAGTGGTCTTCACTGGTTGTGATACTTCACAGGTGGAAGACAAGTGGTCTTCACTGGTTGTGATACTTCACAGGTGGAAGACAAGTGGTCTTCACTGGTTGTGATACTGTGCAGGTGGAAGACAAGTGGTCTTCACTGATTGTGATACTTCACAGGTGGAAGACAAGTGGTCTTCACTGATTGTGATACTTCGCAGGTGGAAGACAAGTGGTCTTCACTGATTGTGATACTTCGCAGGTGGAAGACAAGTGGTCTTCACTGATTGTGATACTTCGCAGGTGGAAGACAAGTGGTCTTCACTGATTGTGATACTTCGCAGGTGGAAGACAAGTGGTCTTCACTGATTGTGATACTGCGCAGTTGAAAGACAAGTGGTCTTCACTAGTTGTGATACTTCACAGGTGGAAGACAAGTGGTCTTCACTGGTTGTGATACTGCGCAGGTGGAAGACAAGTGGTCTTCACTGGTTGTGATACTTCGCAGGTGGAAGACAAGTGGTCTTCACTGATTGTGATACTGCGCAGTTGAAAGACAAGTGGTCTTCACTGGTTGTGATACTTCACAGGTGGAAGACAAGTGGTCTTCACTGGTTGTGATACTGTGCAGGTGGAAGACAAGTGGTCTTCACTGGTTGTGATACTTCACAGGTGGAAGACAAGTGGTCTTCACTGGTTGTGATACTGCACAGGTGGAAGACAAGTGGTCTTCACTGATTGTGATACTTCACAGGTGGAAGACAAGTGGTCTTCACTGGTTGTGACACTGCGCAGTTGAAAGACAAGTGGTCTTCACTGATTGTGATACTGCGCAGTTGAAAGACAAGTGGTCTTCACTGATTGTGATACTGCACAGGTGGAAGACAAGTGGTCTTCACTGATTGTGACACTGCGCAGTTGAAAGACAAGTGGTCTTCACTGATTGTGATACTGCGCAGTTGAAAGACAAGTGGTCTTCACTGATTGTGATTCTGCGCAGTTGAAAGACAAGTGGTCTTCACTAGTTGTGATACTGCACAGGTGGAAGACAAGTGGTCTTCACTGGTTGTGACACTGCGCAGTTGAAAGACAAGTGGTCTTCACTGATTGTGATACTGCGCAGTTGAAAGACAAGTGGTCTTCACTGATTGTGATTCTGCGCAGTTGAAAGACAAGTGGTCTTCACTAGTTGTGATACTGCGCAGGTGGAAGACAAGTGGTCTTCACTGGTTGTGATACTTCACAGGTGGAAGACAAGTGGTCTTCACTGGTTGTGATACTGCGCAGGTGGAAGACAAGTGGTCTTCACTGGTTGTGATACTTCACAGGTGGAAGGCAAGTGGTCTTCACTGGTTGTGATACTTCACAGGTGGAAGACAAGTGGTCTTCACTGGTTGTGATACTTCACAGGTGGAAGACAAGTGGTCTTCACTGGTTGTGAGGTGGAAGACAAGTGGTCTTCACTGGTTGTGATACTTCACAGGTGGAAGACAAGTGGTCTTCACTGGTTGTGATACTTCGCAGGTGGAAGACAAGTGGTCTTCACTGATTGTGATACTTCGCAGGTGGAAGACAAGTGGTCTTCACTGATTGTGATACTTCGCAGGTGGAAGACAAGTGGTCTTCACTGATTGTGATACTGCGCAGTTGAAAGACAAGTGGTCTTCACTAGTTGTGATACTTCACAGGTGGAAGACAAGTGGTCTTCACTGGTTGTGATACTGCGCAGGTGGAAGACAAGTGGTCTTCACTGGTTGTGATACTTCACAGGTGGAAGACAAGTGGTCTTCACTGGTTGTGATACTTCGCAGGTGGAAGACAAGTGGTCTTCACTGGTTGTGATACTTCACAGTTGAAAGACAAGTGGTCTTCACTGGTTGTG
This sequence comes from Acanthopleura granulata, assembly GCA_016165875.1. Classification (NCBI taxonomy): domain Eukaryota; kingdom Metazoa; phylum Mollusca; class Polyplacophora; order Chitonida; family Chitonidae; genus Acanthopleura; species Acanthopleura granulata. The sequence continues at coordinate 4,010,927 of JABBOT010000082.1, forward strand.
ATACTTCACAGGTGGAAGACAAGTGGTCTTCACTGGTTGTGATACTGTGCAGGTGGAAGACAAGTGGTCTTCACTGATTGTGATACTTCACAGGTGGAAGACAAGTGGTCTTCACTGATTGTGATACTTCGCAGGTGGAAGACAAGTGGTCTTCACTGATTGTGATACTTCGCAGGTGGAAGACAAGTGGTCTTCACTGATTGTGATACTTCGCAGGTGGAAGACAAGTGGTCTTCACTGATTGTGATACTGCGCAGTTGAAAGACAAGTGGTCTTCACTGTTGTGATACTTGATACTGGTCACAGGTGGAAGACAAGTGGTCTTCACTGGTTGTGATACTGCGCAGGTGGAAGACAAGTGGTCTTCACTGGTTGTGATACTTCACAGGTGGAAGACAAGTGGTCTTCACTGGTTGTGATACTTCACAGGTGGAAGACAAGTGGTCTTCACTGGTTGTGATACTGCGCAGTTGAAAGACAAGTGGTCTTCACTAGTTGTGATACTGCGCAGGTGGAAGACAAGTGGTCTTCACTGGTTGTGATACTTCGCAGGTGGAAGACAAGTGGTCTTCACTGGTTGTGATACTGCACAAAAGATCACACAAACGTCATCGACCACTTACTGTCTTGAAGGCCCCACAAATGGTGTGAGTTGGGAATATACAAATTCCATGCCTTAAAGTCTGGGTTTGAACCTGCATCTTCTGTTGACTGTAAGGTAAGCATAATTACGATTTTGCCAAAACCCACTCTCCAAAACTTCTCTTTCCAATCTTTTTGGTGCACATGAACTTTCATGAGTTCTACAGATCAAACGCTGATGCACAATGCTGCATCACTCAGAATACCTCAAAATATATACAGCTTTTACCAGATGTAGACTGGATACCATTTATTTATTCAGTATTCGATTGGTGTTTTAGGCTTCCCTTTTCCCTCACACGAATACAGCCAGCTTTATGGTGGGAGGAAACTGGGCAGAGCCCGGGAGAAACCCACGATCATCTGTAGGTTGCGGGCAGATCTTCCCACATACGACTGGAGAGAAAGCCAGAGTAAGCTGGGCTCAAAATAATCGCACTAGTGAGATGCCTACTGGTCATTGCAAACACAAGCGTGCTAACTGCAACTGGATACAATTTCATGTGATTATCTCTTTAGGTAGTTAAGTATTCCTCGCCCTGGCAAGTAACACAATTTACGCGAGGTCACTGTGTCACAGAGGGAACAACAAACCCCATGACCTTAAAACATCACCAAAGAGGGAATTACTGCAACAGATCACCATGGAAACAACCATAATCATGACAGGGGCAATTATGTCAAGTTACAATGTATAATGACAGCAAACAATCTAGGGTTGCTGTGGACTATGTGGACCAATGTTCGGCCGCGTGCAATTGTAATGCACTGTGGGGAAATGTGATCCGCTACTATACACACATCATTATAAATTCAAGTTTTTGTGAAGTGACACCAGTATAGGCCTGAATTTATAAATATATATGAACATGTATATTTTCAACTGCTTTTCTCAACTGAAAATAATTAAAAGTTAGTGATGAAAAAAAAAAAATTTAGAACTAAGGAAAGTAATTCCCATTAATTAAACTAAACTTTACGCCAATTAAGCTACGAGTCCGAGTTTTTGTTGTAACATTTTTGCTCGGTACATCCATCCATGTGGGTCATAATGAGTCATTATCCTGCTTCATACATCTGCCCAGGGAATGCCAAGAGGTTACTTCAGCTGACAATAAATATAACACATGTATCAATATACGCAAATCCATACATCAGATTCCAATACTCATCTTGATGCTTGGCTCATGACCTATAACTCTTTGTGCATAAGCATGAATTTTTAAAGCGGTCATCATGAAAGGTTCATGTACATGAATTTATTAACGATATCAGTACATATACAAACACAGCTTCGTCAGTGGATCGGATGGAACTTGGGGAGTAACGTCAGCCTGATCTGAGGCAGTTATGTGTTCGATTGATACATTCCAATTTCAATATTTCGATTTTCGTCAATTTCAATTTTTTTTTTTTTGCCCTCACTGACTTAGGTGCTTTGTGGTGAAGCGCTGGTTGACTGCAACAACCATAAGCCTTGCCTGCATGACAAAAGCAGACTGTTCTTGGTAATGTACTACTTCAGTAAGACGCGTTCCGTAACTAAATGCTATGTTGTTAAGTCATGAAATTTCACTGCACATCATAATTTCACATGATTTTTCACTAGTTTAATACAGCAAGGTCATGTTTCCGGCTGTATGGCATAAAATTTCACCCCCCAAAAGTAAAGTTTTAGAGAAATGTTCATGTCTTTGGTGCTGAAAGATGTATTCTCCCAGACAGTATCACCTTACATGTACCTAACAAACGAGCCTCAAAGCATCTTTCTAAAATCAATATAATTTTCAGAATCGGGAAAAATGGGCAATTCATATTGTCAAGAAGAAACTTTCAGGTCATTTAAGGTGTATTCAGTTGGTGCCAAACTCCATGCAAAATGATCCACTGAATTCATGGTCAAAATTTTAAGTCATTAGCAAAGCCACCTGAAAATTCAAATCCGTGCATGGATTTCTGTACGCATGCATATACCAGTATACTGGAGCCAGCACTCTTTCGACAACAAAGCAATTTATGATTCCTGTCATTCTTCTATATTGTACCTGTACTATGCGTTTATATCTTAATGCTTTTGGTGTCCTTAGGCCAGGCCTGCAGTTCACTCACCTAGCATAAAAAATTGGTTCGCAATCCAGCGATAATGGCTGTATGAAGCATGTCTTTTTTTCCCACCTTAGCCAGCATTATTGAAGAAATGCCGGAGGCAAATCAGTTCTCATCAGGTTTATGATAACAACTGAAGGCCACTGAGACAATAATCTGAGAGAATTAAGTAGAGATGCCATAAAATCTACATTTTAACTGATTCAGTTTTTTTTTTTTTTTCTTTAAGCCAAAATGCATAAATTAGGTCAATATTTCAATTTATGCCTCTATGCAGATACGGAATCAACTTCTATTCATGTCATGGACATAAGAAAATATATGTTTAAAACTGCTGGCATGAATTAAAAATATGAAAAAAAGATACATATCTAGACTTTACGCAGAAAGAAAGTAGACCAAAAGATTGGTTAACTTTATTCAGTGCCTGAAAGGCGGCTAAAATTTGTACGTATTTTTTTTTTGGGGGGGGAGAGGTAGAAATGATGGATTGTTGTCTGGTGGAGTTAGCAATGAAAACGTTGGGCCACAATGCAGGCACCAACACATTTGCTCATAATTCTAAAGCATTATTTTTTCTTCTCTAAGTAAAACCGATTATTAAAAGAAAACATGGTCATTAATTCAAGTCTTAATTGCAGGTAAATCACTAGCTGTGCATGACCATCACTTGTGAAGCGAAAAAATTTAACACCTCATAGGGTGCTTTGCTAGTGGCTCCACGTGCACTGGTGTGTTTGTCCCTCTTTAACGTCGTACCATATGGGAGTTTCCAGTTCGGCCAGTTACCAACAGATGATTGTGGGTTTCCACCAGGCTCTGCTTGGTTTCCTCCACCATAATGCTGGTCATTGTGTAATAAGGGAAATAGTTTCGAGTGATGTGACGTAAAACACCAATCAAATAAATGAATCAATTGCGCTGATTCAACAGCTGATTGCATCAATACCTAATTAAAGCCAAATTAGTGTTAATAAATAATGCCTCAAACTTTCACAGAATGTTTAAATGTCAAACGTACACCTTTTTCCACACCTATTTTAGTAACTGTTCGTACAGGAATACATACAAATCCCTGCAGAGAGTGGGTGGGGCATTTTCAGTGGGAGCAAACAGACTCCTGCATCGATCAGTAAAGCAGCCTACGTCATCTTGGCAAATCCTCATTGATCTCCTAACATTAGAATGACGATAACACTGCACACACAGTCAATATAAAATCAACCTGGCCTGGGCGGGTATTTGCATACTGACCTCCCCTCTCACCATTTTCGGGGCCTTGTATGCATGGTGACAATCAAAGCAGTCGACGACACGTATGGGACCATTAGCACTTGCCAGGATTCACTGAAGATCACTTGTATTGTCTTTCATCAAACATGGGAAAGTTGGTCAGGAATTTGCCAAGGGCAATTGGTTAATCTGGGCACTATGGATTACTCCACCCTGGTGATATAAAACTCAGGTTAACCACCCTCTATCAGAATACCAATCGATCCATAGAAATCCATCATGAGATAACCAGTAGACTTTCTCCACACATCAATTTCAATTCCTGTGCATGAGAGCAGGTTACAGTGGAATGGTTAATTTGCTTGCCTTTCTTGTTTTCAATCACCATATTCCACCCCAGACATGGTTTCAATGCCGACCTCTCACTGGGAATTTGCAGGATTCCCCTGCCTCCACTCAGCTAAAGACCTTGATGCTCCAATAAGCAGTTGACACATCTCTTTATTGTGTGGACTTACATGAAGTTCAGAGTAGAAAGAACTGTAGGAGAGTTCACCAGTAACTACCCAAAGTTCAGTGGTTCACTCTGGGCACTACTAAATTTCATGCCATTAAGGTATAAAAACACTAATTCGATTTTGTACCCAAGATTCAGGGGCACAGAAAATGGTGGGGAGGGGTAGGGATTGGCTGTGTCTCTGAAGTGTGTTGTATTACTGCCAGGTAATTTTGCGGGTATAAACTATGACAATAATGGTTGAAACAAAGTCCATTACTTGTGGCTAAAATTAAACACAGAAAAATATCATTCAATGAGCAAGTGCCCCCCATACCCTGTTTCTATGGTGATAGGACGCTAGTACCTGCATTTCAGCTGATTTATTTTGAGAAAATGGTGGTCAACCCCTGATGACATTTGCATATGTTGTAGGCCAGGCATCTAGTTATTTGACAGTATGTGTCATTTGGGCCAACGAAAATCAGGGAATACAGTTTTAGGAGGGCGTTCTTTGTGAAATTACTACATAAATAGTACGGCTATTTTTTTAGTGTTTTTATACCTAAAGGCACTCAGGTAGAGGCACTTTATTCATAAATAACAAATCCCTGGCCAACATGTGAAATAAGAGATTTAAAAGAAAAGAACACATTTATACAACCTACACCTTAAACGAAAGAGTTATACAAACAGTGTGAAACACTATTTTTTTTACATTTTTTAAAGGTTTCGTAAAAGAGACAAACTGTTTTAAACATTTTTTTACAAAATCCACCTATTCAGGGCACAATGAAAGTCCCGCCATGTTTTAGGCTTGTCCAATGAAAATCCTCCTCTTGAGTAGTCATTGCGACATCATTGTGATTAAGATTTTACTCCTACCATTTAATTAACGAGCATTTCCAGTCTCAGCTAAATATGTTTGTACATCGTGATAATTGTGGATTATAAGTTCTGTGAAAGCCAACTCTAAAAAAGGAAGAGTTTGAGATGTGCTAGAGGGCCACATCATGCCTACAAGCGTGGCTGTGGTCTGCCAAAATGTGTCTGAATTGCGCAATCTGTCCTTTCACAAATTCCCCCTGTCAAAGCCAGAAATCCTGGTTCCCACTCACTTGGTCAGTTAAACAACTGCCCTCAGCCTCACTCCTCTGCGATTCACTGGTAGCCTTGTAAGCCGAAGTTACATTCACTATCATCAGAATTAGAGCTGGGGTCCCCACTGAAGCCCCCCCCCCATTACGTTATCTACATGATTTTTGTTTTTACCTTCAAAGACAGAAGAGCTACTTTTTAAAGCTAAGCACGATGACGTAAGGAATCTGTTTAAATGGCGGCCTAAAAAGGCTTCTCAGTCTTGGATGTTTAACTATTAAATACTCTAATCATGAGCACTTCTGCCACAAAGTTGAGTTTTTTATTTAACCGTAAGTAAAGCTCTTTCTTTTAAGGTACAGGTTGTATAAATGTGTTCCTTTCTTATAAGTGACGTTAAGACTTATGTTAGATTTAAGTCCGTCAATCTTTTGCATCAATGACGTTATGATGTTCCACCCAGGCACATTTATTTCAATCTTATCAGTCACTTGATGGCAGACATTTAAAGAATCAATATCAATACATTTATCTCTTAATCATATCCATAAAACTATCGTAAGCTGTAAATACTCAGCTGACCTCAGACTGTATTTCTTCTGACAGGTGTGTGCCCTTTACAATCTGGAATATATGCCATATAATACTGCACCAATCTATTGAGCTTAAAACACTGGTCACAGATTCAAAGCCAAGGTTTGTCATCTAGATACATGTACCTTGGATGAGGTGAGGTTGTATTTCCCTAGCCTTTACTAGCCAGCTTCACCAAACATTAATTGTTCTACATGCAGTTTTGTGTACCGCTTATCCTGGTGCTGTAGTAACAATAACAACCACAAAATTTCTTAAGAAAGGTGTGAAACAGCTGCCAATCAAACCCTACTAATAAGTATGATTACTTGATCTTAGACAGTTTATTTGAGGCCCAAATATCAAGATGCATAAATTTCAATCATTTATATAAACTGCTTTTATCGTGCAGTTCAAAGGAGAAAGTTCAAAATGTCAGAAGAGTTCATCATACCACTTCAAATGTTAATAGACTCAGCAGAGCATTAAAGTCAAGCTCATGAAAATTTATATCATTTGTTGTTGGGGAATGAAATTTTTCTTGTTTTGAAACAAGAAAACAACATATTACCAGCAGTTTTTGTGAGTGTACACACCAGCACATACTGTTAGGAGTGCCTGCTGAGTCCTGCAGTGTTGGTGTACATATCCCCACACAGGTGTGAAAAAGCCTTAACGAGAATCCAGGTGTGTATTTACAGGTAAATCGCCTCAGTGATAAATATCAGCATTAGCAGTCACTGGACCATGACTTTGTTTTGACCTTTAACTTTATTCCTAATACAAACTAGACTTTTTGTTCAACCACATATGCCCAGCCTACCAAATGAAACTTGATACCCACAGTTACTTGTCCAGTAAGTTGTAGACATTCAATGCTATACACTACCTCTAATTCCTCAGTTATTCTTTATTCTTATAGTTATTCTATTCTTGAGAACATACTCAAAGTGCATTATCCATTGGTTGTAATTTTGGTAGCCAAATAATCCTGGCTCTTGCTGAATGTTGAAATATGTTAATTGCTTACAAGATGAAGCCTGCCAATATTGGCATGATTGGATACTGGTGGTTCGATAGGCTTATGCTTAAATTGTTTCAGGGGGGGCTCCATGGCTCAGTTGGTTAGCGTGCTGGCACAGTGTAATGACCCACATGCCTCTCACAAATTTCTGTTGCTGTGAGTTCAGCTCTTGCTGGCTTCCTCTCCGGCCTTACGTGAGAAAGTCTGCCCGCAATCTGGGGATGGTTGTGGGTTCCATTTGAGCTCTGCCTGGTTTCCTTCCACCATAATGCTGCCCACCTTTGTAGAGGTGAAATATTCTTAAAACACCAACCAAAGGAAGCCAGCATGAGCTGGACTTGAACTCACAGCGACTGCATTGGTGGGAGGCTTCTGGATAATTACGCTGCGCTGGCGCGCTAACCAACTCAGCAACGGAGGCCCCCGTCAACTAATTATTAAATACACGTAATACAATCACTCTTACCTGTGTGTACCTGGGTAATGTTTCAGCATTTGTCAATAATATATCACAGGTGAGCCTAATGCAATGCTGCCAAAGTCAGAATCATCAGGAGTTCAAAGCGTCCACACTATCTACACTTGTACCTGTACTTGTGTGGCCAGTAATTTCACGGCAGGTAAATCTGTGTTGAGTAAAAAGCAGTTACACCTATGATGTGTCTATGAAGTTAATGATGACCGATAGCTCCCTTCCTGCACAACAGAGGGGACTTCCCAAATATCTACAGGTATGTGGTCCAAGGTTAATTCATATGCATGAGGAAAACTTTGGGGATAGGCTTGGAGATCGATCATCAGAGGCATGACTAATTAGTAGCACTAATAAAAAGCATAGGTTAAACTTTGTTGGACAGTATGATCGTGGATCTCATTATAACTTGGGACGAATATGACTGTTATATTTGTCCTAGTTACAATTAAAACATTCCAGGAAGGATACAACATACTGAAATGGAACAATTTACCAGTACGTTACTTTATGATATAGTTATAATGATTCTATATGCCCCATTATCTTGAATGTAATTAGGGATAATATTTGTTAATTAACATGTACATTATGCAAGCTTGTACGTGTGTGTGTGTATATATATACAGACATATATATATATATGTATATATGTATCTACACTGAAAGCATACACATTTGGTGTTCTCAGTTCTCCACGTCACACATTTTCATTATAATTTATATGGCATCTCACATATCTGACAAGATGAATGCCACATGTATGCATTAGTTTTGCAAATGTTTTCAAGACAATTTGAATTATAAAATTTAAGCATGAACTTAGCTGCTATAAAGAAATTATGATACAAATTTATTTTAACCTCTATTCAGTTCTTAGGCTCTATTAAAGTAAAGTAACTATTTTGAACTACTGTTATCTGCAACATGTAATAGAAAAAAACTCATTCTTTAGTGAAAAGAAAAACCAAATCAACTTTCCTAAAGATTTGTCAGTATTTGTGTGTGCCAGTATATAGATTTGACAATACCATTGTATGCCAATTAGTAGATGTAGATATATTTTAAAAAGTACACTATGCAAAGGTATATGACTTTTTTGAGAATTTTGACCTCCCGGTTCTATTAGCTATATCTCTATTTGTGAAATGTCATTCACCCATGAATTGCTGGTCATCTTTTATTCGCTGAACTTGTGATATAGCCAGAAAACTGGGTAATAATAGAGCCTCTCTCACAGGCCCTGCTTGGGTAAACTAACCGGAATAAAAGATGTAACGCCCTTTTATAAACACACTGGAGGCCAACAAAGAATGAATACGAAGGAAAAAAACTAACAGGATTGTAAATATGAGTCAAGTTGTGATAGCGACACTGAAGCTGAGAACACTGGCTGCGTATATTATCCAGACCTATGGTTTTACCAATACATGTACAGAGTCCTCAGTCATGCAGTGAATTAAATCTAATTATGTACAGGAATCATTTTTACTGCTTCGGTGAAGCACAAATTATGTACCAGTGCTGGACAAATGCTGTAGTAGTTTTAACCTAAATTAACAGATAATAGTATACCACTGAACTTATTTCTGGTAGACAGCAAAGTAAATTAGCAAATTAATTTTTTTCTGAAAAAGGAAATTAACTTCACTGTTTACATCAACAATGCCACTGAATACTACCCAAACACATGTATGTTTGATGATGACAGAACTACATTGGCAAATGGGTATGAATAATCAAACAGCACATTTCGAGAGAGGATAATTTGAACAATGGGATATTATACATCTTTGACTGTTTTTTTCGCCAATGACTTAATTTACAATAAAAAAAAATAAATTACTATCTGAAACTGAAATCAATCCAGAAAAGTAAAAAGTAATGGAGTATAATGGAGCCTGAATTGGTTGATAAACAAATAAATTAGTTCATTATATTATTCAAACAGCATCATCTTGCTTACGTATAGAAAGTTTTTTTTCACATTTTTTCATGACTGTACTTCTTTTATCTTAATGGTATGTTAATATCGTATTTTTGTTACTTTATGTAGCAGAAAAATTCTCTCATAAAAATGCCCTGGAAAAGCAAACATCTTTGCATCAGGCCAAAATACATTTATAGGGCAAAATATGTGACCATGAATTTAACAGCAATGTTTCAATGACAGTATTAGCAAAAGAAAAGGGACATTTCTAAGGCCAGTTGTGCTCTCACTGCCCTTACATCATTTTACCCCCAGTACCCGAACTTCTCACATTGTTTCATTGTCAGAAACTGTCACAAAACATGAGATTATCACAAAATCTAGTCAAATGTAAAAGACAATGAAATATGACCATTGTTCTGTCACCCACACAAGTTTTTCCAGAACATTATGATGGCATGCACAAAGCACATAAGCCAATTAGGGAATGAAAGACAAACTTGCTGTACACGGGCATCATATCTGCAGGACAGGTGCTGAACTAAAATTAGTTTCTATATCCTCAGGTAAACGTTGTCTTTTAGGTCAGTGACATTTGTTACATGACATTATCACTCCAGGCAAAGACTGGGTGTTGGCACGCTTATATCATGTGCCATGTGGGTCAAATAAAAATAAAAATGTTTTTTTTAAAGATTTCAGAAATTTGTCAGGTAGTACAGCTTTTTAACACCCTGGAAAATAGCCTGTTCTTGTTCCCGAGAAGCTCTAGCTTTGATAAGTAGACACGTAAGTTCGCACGTGCACCAGGTTGAGCAGTAACGTTACATGTTTGTACTCATCAAACTCTTGTATTTTATTGCGTAATTTCAGCTAATTTCAGCTTACATATGCCTATTCACAGTCTACATTCATGACATTTGTCCTCATAATTCAAGGGCTTCAAAATAAAATGTTGTTATTACATACACTGATAATATGCCACGGATCACATACATATATTCACAGGAAGTCCAAACATCCACATACGTAAAGAATAATGAATTACCGATTCTTACATACCTGATGTGCCCACCGCTGCCTAAGTTAGACCGGCTGGCTTAAGGGTGACTACCTGAGAGCAAAACCACTTTGTCACACAGATCACGGCTAGGAACTGAATTCAAGTGATTGGAAATTATAATGCAACCCACGTAAGATACCTTGGGACATGTTACTGAGGCCATTAACTTATTCACGGGCCCTCATTAATTCTTGAAGGTGGGTCCTCCGCATATTCGAACACTTGCAATATTCTACATTGCGTTCTGAAATTTTCTTTAGGAAACCATTTGATGTAGCTGAGAAAGTGGCTTTATCTAACTTAATTAAAATTATACTTATATTTACACTTGGTCTTCCTGGAGTATACACTCCAGATTCACAAGTATCTGGACCTCTAAATGTTAAATTTTTACAATAAACCTAATTTATATGCACACAAATATTTTTTCCTGATGGAAATGAATATTTATATTTACTCTAAATTATAAAACTCATCTCTGGTTTAATTATATCAGGGTGTCCCTGGCTATTAATGAGGTCCCCATCAACATCACAGCAGCTGTGATGATGTCAGAGGAGAAATCAACATGAGAATCTGGTGCTAATTATCGAAGTACCGCTGAGCATGAAGTGGACAACCTTCACCAAGTTTGATAACTAATTTAGCCACAGAAAAACAGAGGCAAAGCAAAAATAGTAACTCCAAATCGCCACTGGATGGATCTGAAGCCCCATGTCCTTCAGTTAAATTTATTTATTTACTTGATTGGTGTTTTACACTGTACTCAAGAATATTTCAAAACATGTAATTCGACAGCGGCCAGCATTATGGTGAGAAGAAATCCAGTAGAGCCTGGGGGAAACCCACGGCCATCCAAAACGACCTTCCCAAGTACGGCCTAAGAGGAAACCAGCATGAGTTGGACCTGAACTCACAAAGACTGCTTTGTTGGGAGACTCCTGGGTTATTGATCTGCACTAGCGCACTAAACCCCTCGGCCATGGATCCTCACAGCAGTGTGCTGTTTAAAGTTTAATTTTCATCCAAATTCAAGCATGTATGTTCAATGAAAATAATGACATCAGGCACTTAATCAACACAGGCATGCCATCAAATCTTTACCAGGGGCTTTTTTTTTTAGACACTTTCTCCTCGGGGTAACCTCGATGACAAACAAGTGCAAATTGAGCCTTTGTCATATTTTGAAATTGAGTTAAATACGAAAATAAATTCAGTTTTATGGTTACTTGGGGGGTACCAGGCCCAGTGGCACACGGGGAGTTTTTTCCTTTTTCGCAAGCCTTTGGGGTGTAAAAAAAATTAGCAATTTTTTAGCATTTTTCAAATTGAGTTCGATAAAAGGTTTTTGCCTAAAAAAAGAAAAAGCATTTAGAAATTAGACTATTTCTTCAGTTTCTTTCTCTCTTTCTTTCTTTTTTTGTGCACTATACTTTATGACCCAAGCTGTCAACTGCAAATCAGCCATATCAATCTGAATAATTTAACAGAATAAATGTGTCATACTAATGTTTGCAGTAGCAGCAAGACATACCTTAACCCTGGAGATACAAAAGAGTTATATACATCTGACCCAGTTATGTCAAATAATTCCGTTCAAGATCAATGATGGCATACCTGATATATCCCCATGAGAAAAAGTGTATCTCTGCAACCATGGCAACTGTCTGCGCTTAGTCGTTAAGAATCAACACCCATGATGGCAGTTTTTGTCAAGTGGTGATCAGTAACACGTAACATTTAATATCTGAACTGAATTAATCGAAATATGACTTAATGAGTATGTATAACATCTGCTTGCAAAGAAGATTGCACAGCTGATCATTAACAGGGGCATATTAACTAACATTAGGTTTTGCCTTCCACAAAAGGGTATCTATATGAACTCCACTCCCTTCCCTTCCCAACAGCCCTACACCTTTTTCCCTCAATACTGGGGCCCATGACCCCTCCCCACTCCCTTTCCCAACAGCGCTTGTAACCTTTTTCCCAGACATTGGGGCACTTCAGTTTGTATCTGACAATGGCACAAATACATTCTTATTTTAGCTTATTTTGAAATGGTAAATTGTATAAAAATACAAAATTGTTCACCATTTGGAATATATCTATCTAAGCACACACTACTATCATATGTTACAATTACACTAAATGGCCCAAAATTTCACCCCAAAAAGTTGCTTTTTCGGGGAAAAAAAGCCATAAAGTATTATATATATCCATAATATTATATACACAGTAGAATGTCACCCAGCCTTCCAAACAATTTTCAAAACACCTTCCTAAAATCAACGGAACTCTCTAAAACGGGGAAAAATGAGCAATTTAGTCATGGACAAAATTTTAGGTCATTTAGGGTATGTGGGACTGGGGATTAAAATTATACACCGTTGACCATGTGGGGTGAGTCTTACTTGTGATTTGTATTAATAAGGACTCAACTGATTTTGCCATTTTTCAGGCTTAAAAATGTTAATGTGTAAAAAAAAAGAGTTTTTTGAAAAATTGGCAGCAATGTTAAATAGTTAGTGACTAAGTGAACAGCAAATTACGCTGCAAATTAAACAGACAGATAAGATAGAGGTACATGTATATGGATTTTCCTAACTAGAAAAGAGATAAGTAGCCTGATGTATAAGGATTATACAGGCATGAAATACTTGTTAATTATATATCAGAGATATACAGGTAAATCCTGCCATACTGCTGACTGCAATCAGATATGTGGCTGGTTTTCTCCAGGTGTGCCATGAAACTAGCTGACCATAATACCCCTAAGACTTATCTCCACATTCTAATCTCCCCAGGATAACTGATGGTAATTTCTACAGGCACTCATGTGACCTTAATCTGGAGGTGATGAATTCTGAACTTAGGCCTCTACATATAATGCCTATATAGAGTTCATCTGAGGAAACACTTTGGCTGGAAGTGGTGATAACATGTATACAGACAACATAACAGTATAGTCAGCTGACTGGAATGATGACCGGGTTAAATAGCCTAGTTTCACTTCATACTTCAGACAGTTACCAGTTCACAAGATGGCAGGAACAGCAAGTGTGCCTCTAAATTTAACTTCAATATCTGTGTCTACAAGCACCTGAATTTTTGTATGACATACATTTTTGTAGGAAACATTTTGGAGGATTAACTTTGAATTTTGCTGTGTTTAAATAAAAACAATAAGAACAATTTTTCAGATTTTTTTTCTTGAAAAATGCTAAACTTTGGTTGAAAACTGCTGTTTTCCGCAGTGTGACGTCATTGGTGAAACAGATCATCAATACGATCCATAAAGTAAACCTTCCTTATTATCCAAACATCTGCATTCCTTAATTCTGTGAAAACAGATCTAAAATCAATAAGTAAAGGTATTTTCACGTACGGTGTTTAGTTGTGTTTCTACTGAAGCTTGATTGCATCAGTTTTCTGTGTCCTTACCATTAAGGGGCACTAGTATGTCTATCATGTCTGTAACGCTATATATTCAAGACTGAGTCAACATCACTCAGGTATGTGGTCACATAAAGTCAGTCAGTGGTGAAATGTATAAGCCCCACAAAATGCGTCATCATCCAGGTAACCCTATGTCATGATCGATCTGACGCTGTTAACATTTTTTTTTCATCCGTCAGTCTCTTTCATTGTGTGGCTTCCCATTAGCATACTGTTTACCCACGCTTTCATGATCGGAGATGGGAATATTTCCTTCTGAAGCTGTTTAACCTGCATATGAACAAACAGATCCTCCCGTGCCTGCTATCATGGTCAATACCTCATCACAGCTGCTAGCATTTATATAGGGCCTATATATTTATATTCAGTATCAGACAATATATCAAATGATATACATGTACCAAGAATTTGCTTTATTTTTAGAAAATAAAAACAGATAGTGTATCCATATATCCGGTGACTAGAATGCTGTATTTGTCTTAAGGTTTGGCTCATAAGAATGCACTTTTAGAAGCATATAAAAACGTTCAAATAAATTTTTTCATAAGAAATTAACAACATTTCCAAAAAAAAATCCTAAGTCTCACTATAAAGTAGATGAATCACGCAAAATGTCTCACTTGAAAAAAAAGCTAAGCATAGGGTGATATACAGTACAAATACTTGTATTCAGTATCAAACCTATCCGATGACATGCAACAGGACGTTGTTTTATACTTTGACGACAAAAATCGGTATTGTCCATGTAAGGTAGAGTCCAGAATAATAATAGAAAAATCACAGGAGTGGGTTTAAGCGCTGAGCAAGACGCCGTATACACATACTTTAAATTCGTCTAAATATCAGCGCACCCAAAAGGCTTTATACCTCAGTGCACATTGCAGAGCACACAGGACTCTTGCGTGACCTTGCTTAGTCGTGCATTGCATAATAACTTGAGAGATGTTATAGTCCCATCATCGTAACCTCTTTTTTATTGACCTAATACAGACATGCACATCCGTGTGAAGTCATGAAACCGTTTTGGTTCTGTTTAAAAATATATATATATCCTTAACCATAGAATAAAAAAAAAATTAAAAACTTTACTGTCATTCTATATGCACTAGTAAAACAATAAAATCTTTTCTTCACATGGTTTGCTGTGGAACATAGTTTAGTCTCATTAACATAGAAAAAGGGGTTTTGAAATAGTCAAAAACATTTCACAGTATGCTGACTGGCATATTCCTTTTTTGCATTTTTTTTTTGCAAGTGTTAATTTCATGTCCCACTCAACAATATTTGATCAGATCAGTTTCAGATTTATGGGTGGAGGGAACTGGACAGACTCCATCATTATCACTGCATGGCACTGGATGACTGTTTAATCCTCCATTCCTAGACATTTAGGATAGAATTTCTATACGACTGAGTTATGCTCATTTTTCCTGACTCGGAGAATTCTACTCATCTTAGAAAGGTGCTTTGAGTTTTGTTTAGAAGGTAGTTACGATGACATCATGCTGGAAAAATTTAATTTCATGCCCCAAAACAAATATATATTTGTCAGAGAATTCAGTTTTTCTCATCCTATTCTTATGGGCAAGTAATAAATTTGTGTGATCCACATGTACTCACATAAGTCCATTAGCTACTTTTATCTAGAACAGTATTTTTGCCCTGTATACCTGGGCAAAATGAATATTCATTTTCACGGACGAAGCTCACGGAGACATATTTCCAATGATCCTTACTTGACTAATAATAGCTGGGACTAAAATAACAGATATTAGTCCCAGATAACATGTAACATGTGTACTTTAATGTAAAAAATGTAATACCTTACTCATTGCTTCATAATAGTGTTTTCCATGAACACACAGGCCTATATTGTATGTCTCAATAGTGTTTTCCATGAACACACAGGCCTATATTGTATGTCTCAATAGTGTTTTCCATGAACACACAGGCCTATATTGTATGTCTCAAGTGAACTATTACCGGGGGAAAAAAACCCACTGAGTGAGTATAAATACTCACTGAGACCACTGGAAGAGATGATGTCTTTGGAAGGTAATGGAGCCTCACAGCCTCAACTACCTTGAAAAAGTAGGTCAAGATTCATAAAAAAAAAACAAGAAGTTTCGTCTACATGATCATGTGCACATGTGTCTTATGTGAAAATTGCTTACAATTTCAAGTTCAAGAGATATCATATTTACAAGCCTGCTGTCATAAAATATAACTTAAATCATCCAAATGACCTTCAAAAATGTTACCAAAGTCACAGACAAGGAATAGGGTTCTTTCTTAACTCTGTGAGTGAATGTGGTGTATTCTCTGTAAACCTGGCACAAGTGTTCCAGATGAACACAAGTGAGAGGATCAGACGGATGGACAGGCAGACGAACAGACAGAATCCAACCTCTAAGCCAATGACCTGGGTCAATTTTGGCAAAGGGTTAAAAAGAAATCTTCAAGAGCAGAAAGTGTTCAATGATATCTCATACCATGTTTTAAATACATGCACACGTAAAAAAATGCTGAATATATTGACACCTATTAGCAAAACAGGAAGAATGAAAATAGAATTTCCTTACCAAACCCTGCCTACACAGGAAGTGAAACTGATGGAATGTTGTTTTATGACCAACCACAGGTATATTTATTGTTGCGCCCACATCTAATAGCACATGTATATATATGGCACCTTAATAATGTACACAGAGGATATTTTAACTGAAAAGTCTGCACCTCACGCAAAATATAGTGTGAAAACATTTGACTCTGGAGTCAGTGGACAATACTGTTTTCTGGAGACTTCAATCCCAAAGATATATCATGCCAAATCTCCCTTGAAAGATTATCAAAATATCACAAAACTGAGTGCAAAGTGCAAAATGGTTTAGAAACTCCTGTCATTTGTTGCTTCATATTTTTAAGCAGTACATAGTAATCTATTTTGGGATCAAGTGTTATTTTGTATTGCTGATAAGGTTAATTTGAAGGACACCCTATAATACAGAAAATCTGTAACAGGGGTCTAATTTAGGCATTATTTCAGAAAGTTCCTGAAACCATCACAGAAATTCTATATTACATGTACCTAAAACTCTATGTAATACAAGTGCACCTGTTTCGGATTGTGTTATACTGAAAATCTATAACAATTAACCTAATTTGATACTAATTACAGCTTACCCAAAACAGACTAACTAGAATTCAATTAGCCAAGATACTGCAAACAGCAGTTAGCATACATGGGTCCATGTACCATACTGTAAGATACTGAAGTTCACCTAAGGTTTAGGATACAAACAATGTACTTTCAAAAGAACCTAACAGCCTTAACGTGACACTTTTTATACCAACCCTTGATTTTTTTTTCTGTCAAGAAATAAATCAAACTTCAAAAAACACTCTTAAGTGGCCCTGTCAAGTGGAGGATTCAATCATAACCAAGCAAAATGCTAAACTTTAGGTTAAACCCTAACTCTCTGTTTCTGAGGAAAATGTATATGTAGGCGTGTGCTGTTGTCAGATGAGTGCAAAAGGCAAAAACTCGACAGATGTACATCGTAATTACCCTATCTGCCGTAGAGCATGTTTAAGCAAGCAATTATACAACACGATTTAGACGTGGCTTGATAGCAGTGTCAGAAAAAATAATAACATCAAAAAGCTTTGTGATAAAAAAAAAAAAAAAGAAGTGAACTTACCTGTTCTCTTGATTTCTCTTGTTCGTTTTGCGTTTCCATAGCGACCGTGTCATGTCTCGTGTCTTCTGCCTTGTCGGCGACAACAGATGACGTTGTCGACGGGTCGTTGATGTCGACAGCAACTGTCGGTGATATATTCTCCTGAACGACACTTTCAGCGTGTGTGGCCATTTTTCTGTTTTTTTTTTTTTTATCCGATGACCTCAATTTTGTTCCCTTTAAGACACAACCCGTGGTATTATAGGGATATTTGATAGTCTGTAGTACACATGAAATACGCCACCTGCCGTTTGACGAGGAAGAAATTCAGCGGGAAAAATGTGCACATTGCATTTCCGGGTTACGTATTTCAATCGGCCGCAAGTGGCGCAATGATCGCACAACATGACACGCCATACGCTGCTGGATTTCACACTTTTTCATATTCCCAAAATAAGTTACACACACAGGCTTTTTTGCCTCTCAACTCCTGCGTGTTGCATCTAGTAGCCGTGATTTTTTTTTGCAGGCCTGTCGCAAATCTTGCGCTACAAGTTGAACGGCGACAATTCTTTTCTCCTTTCCCCCACGCGTTTACTTGAGTGCTCTTGCTCTCCCACCGTCTGTCTATGGAGTGTTTACATTTCGGCTTCGTTGGTATTTTCTTTAGCCCGTCACACACTGACGTCTGGCGGTAAAAAGAATCCCTCCTAAATCCGTCCAAATTCGCTGAAAAGACAAAGATTTGTTCAGGCAAGGCCGTGACGTATTCTTTCTTTTTTTTTTTTTTTTTTTTTTTTCAAAGCCGATTATAGCGAGGGCGGCATTTCGTGCTCTAGGCCTACCTAATGACACATAAAGTCTAACGCTGCGGCCCATATACTAATCCCATGTAACGTACACAATACGATAGCCCTGAATGCTCGCCAAATTAAACCGCACATACAGAATTACACATCGTAATTCCTCACTTTAAGCCCCTATCTGATAATCGCTCATAAAACTTACAAAGGCTCGCTCCAACCCTACATTGTTCGAGAGGAGAGATTTTAATGGGACAACTATGTTGAGGGGGTGCTTTATAGCCCTCAGCGGGAAATGGACAAGGGTACATCAATAAGCCATATCTGCATTTCCTTTTCATATTCAACGATTTCTACGCCGTTTCTAATCTGTAGACGCTTACATGTGCTAAAATATTACGCCACGACGAATTATTATAAATGTCCATATCACGTTTTAACTTTACAATAGGTAATGCGTACACATTATGCTTGACAAGTTGCATTACGCTGCCTATATGCTTAAACTACATGTACGTAGACTCACTCTACATGTTATATACCTAACACAACACTGTATAATAATTGCAAATTTAATAACCGAGAAGTCAGTTATAATAACTTGTACCAACGGAGGTCTATCGTTCATTTAAATTTAGATAGAGCATTTAATTACAGTTATCCTGTATAACCGTAATCATTTTGATGGTAAATCGATTTGTCGATCTTGAAATCAAATTAACCGCTTGCATCCATACACACGACATGGTTTATAAGATACATGATATTTTTGGAAGTAAAACTGTGTAAATCTACGTTATACATATATAGATTAGAGCTTAAAAACATTTAAGTATACGAGTAAATTAATCTATTCCGCATATAGGAAAGGCCCTGCATAGCTAATACTATACACGCTAAGCAATCATGTACAGTTAGGATTAAGCACGGCTATTAACAAGATAATCGCACGACGAAGAACTGGATCCACTCTTGGTTAAGAGTGGGATTTCACCTCGCTACCGGCCGGTAACAGCCATCGTGCGTGTTGACAGCTTCGAGATTACCTGGATAAGTTATACCTATGTCTATATACCTACCTTATGTCTATACTTGGCGGAGTTTTATCTCGGTGCGTGCGTGCGGGAGAAACCGGAACGACCTAGCCATCGCAGCGACGGTGGGGAGCCTTTGTTAAGGTACCCGTTCTGTCTTAACTGTCTACCAGACAGAACTGGCCTTATATCATGTGTGGGGGAGAAAATCTCCCTTAACTACAATACCCCTTCACTCACAAAGCTGGACATATATATGTGAGCAATATACACGGAGCTATCGCTGCTGTTCGCTTAGTGCCGTTAGTATAAGGCCGTGATAATGCCAGAGTGACAATACCTCGCTGTCCGGGGCCTGGATATCATTTGCCTTCCTTTACCTGACAACCGTGTGTTCAATCAAGCCGAGATGTTCGGTTAAGGCTGGGCCCACGTGGTCTCGTGACGTCAACAGCCGCCGCCGGACATATTGTCGCTCGAAGCTTTCATTTGCGTGAATTTAGTGTTACGCCTTTTTTCATTCTTCTTCTTTGCGAAATCTTGTCGCATCCTTCTGACCCGGTCTAAAAACCAGACAAAGTTGCTCGCGTGTCGGGGTCTTGAAAAGTCAACAGGCGCCAAAAGTTCATCGTAAATCTTTCCACGCGACCTATATATCACAGTTTTCGTTTGAGTACCAGTATTGTTTCGTTGTAGTTTTTTTCCCCTCCTTTCTAAACATACATGTAGTGTGTCAGCTGCTCACTTTGACTCAAACGCCCTGGCGATGCTTATCACGGTGAAATTAACAAGCCTCCAGCCATATATGGAAAATCAATACATTACTGGGCGTTGCACGTGAAAACATGCCTTGTATTTTCCTGCACACTGTACATCATTTGCCAGTCAGTGTTACAAAGTGACGAATGAAACATCAGTAGGTCAAATACCAGACATACCGGACATGTCTGCCTGTGACAGCCTCTTGGCAAATGATAAGACGTCGTTTTTTTGCCAAGCTGAATTACAGTTCTCGCCATATTAACAGAACTCGTGCCATGCATTTCCACCAGACAGTCAGCATATAGAGACTGGCCATATTACTTTTCCATGTGAAGATTTTATCTGTTATAACTTTCTATTTCGATACACGTATCCTCGTTCAGAATTTTATTTTTACGTAATGATTTTCAGATTATAGGACCATTCTCGTATAACATTATCATTAGGGCTTGGTACATGACTTGCTTCTAAATGTACATGCAGCGTGCCTTCCAAACAGTACTCTATTTATTTGATTCGTCATGACTTGATTGGTGTTTAACGCCACATTCAAGAATTTTCCACCTATATAATTGTCGGGTTTGGGGTTGAAAGAAACCTGAGCAAAACACGGACCTTTGTCTACGTGTGTAGGACTACATGATAAGTCTGCATGCGAGCTCTGGTTTCGAACACGCCACCTGATTGGTCTGCGAGGGAAACTTCCGGCAGATCTCGACGGATTGATTGATAAGTTCATAGTATACAGTAGTGGTTTTCAACGAACGCACAACACTGCGCAGCCGGCCTTATACGATCACCATCGTGCGCTTACTGGTACTTAGAGCCATGCTAACTGTGAGAGAGGGTCCTGCACGAAGCCATCCGAAGATTCCCCTGTCTCCCACTCTAAACTTAAAGGCAAATCTACTCGTAAGGCGATGTCTTTGGCCATGTTTTCCCATTCGTAATGAAAATATTTTACTTAGATTTGAGAATAATGCCGAGCCCACTTTTGGAGGGAAAGATGGCCATTCAATACACACGAGCCTAGATTCGGCCTTTCTCGACATAAACCCGAATACAGACGAAGTGAGTCACGATTGCCCTGTCTCCATTCATTGCTGTTGAGGCTTTGCTGGCGACAAAGGGTCGGCGATGAGGTCTCGTGTACTTTTACATGAAATTCTCTGGAACCATACATGACATATGTCGCACGTTGTGAGAAGTTGGCCAGTAACGCACCAAATGTGGCAGGTTTACTCCGGACTTTCCTCTACCATGCCTGCAACACAACTGGCCTCCATCGTATTTATAACTGAAAAAAATCTTAGAAATGGCATTAAACATCAATTTAAAAAATTAAATAATCAGTTCCTGTTGGCTATTTATTACAATGAGACTTAATAGAGAACAAAATGCCACACAGAGCACCGAGTTTTGGGCGGAAATTCTATGTCTGAAGCGGATAGAATCCAACTTCACTCCGCGTGCATGCACTCACCCTACAAGAACCTGACTCCACATTTTTTATAGCCAATGCACATTTTTTTTTCATATTATAGCTATATTAAGACTTTCGTTCAGTATAATGCGTTTCTATCTAGGATTCGCCCCGAGCGCCGGATCTGTAAAATGGCAATCTTTGACAAGAAAATTCCATTATTGGACCACGTTCAAATTATCCTGTCTGTGCTCAGCGGCATACACTTCTCTCCCACGCCGTCTGAATCACGCACGGTGAACCTGCAGACATGAACGGACAGCCGATTCCCCCAACCCTCCAGCTACAGACTTGCGCTCTGTTAAACAGTCCCACGAGTTTAACCGTGGAACTGGAAGCCCAACTCTGATTGGTTGAAGGGGCAACTCCCACCGAACGCAGTGGGCAAGACCTTTCATAACATATGGGACTCTTATGTGTACTCTTTAGAGTGTTAAAATAATTTGAAAACGTTGTAATGCGACCCGTATTATGAATTTCACGAACGTTATTACCGTGCACCGAAGAGGCGATATTTTGTGAAAGGCAATCACCTGGGCTATTCCAAACTAATTACAGACCGCCTCCGTGGCTTTGTGGTTAGATCGTCCGCCTTGAGGTCAGGGGATCCGGAATCAATCCAGGTCAGGCCATACCAAAGACTTTAAAAATGGTACTTGTTGCTGCCTTGCTTGGCCTCAGCCCTGAGAGGTTAGAGCAAGGAAACAGGACTGGTCGGTCCGGGGTCATTATAATGTGACTGGGTTAGTGTCATGTGTGGGGCCTTCGTCATGATGTTCTAGAGGCGGCAGCAATTTGGCAACATGGACTCGCCCAACAACAAAAAGACACAGTATATATACATTCTAAAGATGGTTAAGTACGACGTGAAACCCAAACATACACATACATATACAAAGTAATAAAAAACATTCGACTGGATTTGAGCTGATCGACTTTCTATCAAACATCTTCGGTATGGCCTCATTAAAGGAGGCTGTTTTCCAACCGCTTGTGTGGCGTAGTGGTTAGTGCGTCCGTCTCGAGGTCGGGAGATACGGGGATCAATCACGGTTCAGGCCATACCAATGACTTTGAAGATGGTACTTTTTTTTTCTCCTACAACGCTTGACTCTCAGCAATGATGGGTTACATCAGTGAAACAGGACTGGTTGGCCCGGTCAGTATAAAGTGACTGGGTGGGGTGCCATGTCTTGTGCCTTGGCAGGATGACACAGAATATGTATATATACATTATAACGGCCCTTTGTCGTCAAATGACTGAAAAATTGTTAAAGTGAAAGACAGCGCATGTTCGATGTTAACTTTGCCAAAAAGGCTGGACAGTATTATGTTTATTTTGGTAATGTATTTTTTGTAAACTCTACAACGACAGCGGAAAATGACATTTGATCGTACTCCGTCGTCTAGCATGAAACGCCGCCATTCTGTCTGGGCTGTGATGTAATTCTTCCTAGCGCGGCACACTTGTCAACTGAGACTGTAGCAAGCTGCTAGGGTTGTGTTTGGGTTGTGTCTGTCAATTTATAACATAAAATGATTTAGAAACTTACTCCCGTCAAAATACAATGGTCTGGAAATACTTGGCAGTGTTGTTGACACCTGTACTTGTTATAATTAAAACACAGAACATTAAAACCGTGTCCTGTCCTTGTGTTATTACATGTTACATTGACAGTCAACTCAGAAGATTTACGTCACAGCTTATAAACATCTGATATCTCCTAGCTCTCTGAATGGTCAATCTCTCATAAGCTTAAAATCATGGGCGCCTTCAGATCACCAGCGGGCAGCAAAATACGGCACACTTCAAACGAATTCATATTAATTCAAATGATTTTTTTGCATTCAAGAGACAATTTTATAATCATTTTAATGAACAGTGACTCAATCATGAGCTATCTTTCATTTTAAGCACGACGTAAAACCGACGCATACATACATGCATGTTTGTCTGCCTACCTTTTTATGGAAAAAAGATATACACGGATCTGGATGAAATGTTGGCCACAATCAATTGCATTTTTTGTTTGTTTGTTTGTTTGTTTTTTTTGGTGATATGGATCTGGACCCTATGTATGGAAGCCAGATAAGGTGATCATCGTACCACCGTACCATAGTTCGACGATGATACGAAGCGTTGGAGCGATAGTTCGGAGCGATGACACTGTATACTGTATACGACGTGTTACCAAGAGGCCAACACTGCATTTGGGCGGTGATCCAGTTCTGGGTCTACTGGACCCTGTGAGCATATAGGCGAATCTTCACCACTGGCAGAAGGGACACAAATGTATATTTTACGTCAAACGGAAATTACATCTTTGTACAACTAGCCACAGAAGTCAAATCAACTGCGACGACTACAACACTATCTTGAAACAACTGTGTACCACACGAAGACACAATGTAACAAAACTGAACATGTACACTTTTGTGCAATAGAGGTACACAGCAGTAAGTACCACAAATACACACGTCTTTTCTCAAGACATTACAATATGTGTACCTCTTGTACACAAAAGCTGTAGATGTTCGGTTCAGTTACATTGACTGTATCTGTGGTACACTGTCGTTTTTAGAAAGTGGTTTAGCGATTCACATAAGAGAAAGATTTCCGTTGTACTCCAGCTAATATTGTCACACTGGGATTCTGTTTGATTTATTTCTAGACCAGTGACGTCTGATATATTGCAATAAAGATTAGGGTATTTTTTCTTTACGTAATACGGCTTAAACCATTGTGTTAATGCGGCGTGTACGTTGATACTGTACCTGAACAGGCAGAACAAAACCATGACTTACACAAACTGACAAGGGGCAAAGATCACTGGCCAACTATATCAAACTGTCATTGGTCTTTTGGTTTTATTCTCCTTGCAGTACAGTCTTTCATGTTTCTCCATGTGTCCAACTTCTTCCCTCCCCGGGGGTACCAATCTGTATAGGTGTACATCCCAAAGCCAGGTGACCTCGTCTCGTGACTTGACTTCGGTCTGTTCACTCACCTCAACCATTCACCTCCAAACACCAAACAGCGATCTGATACCCACTGTCTATCCCATCCGCTAGTTCCCACGGGCTGATCAGGGCAGTGATAAATGATCACTTATATGTACAGCTCGGGGCAACTTCCGGGGCTGCGAGGCAGAGCCGATCGAGGGTGTAAGGTACCTTAATCTTTATAACTGCATGAAAACGTGCCGTCATACACAATTGAACTCTGGGACAAGTACTAACACTGAGTCACATTGTACATAGGGATCAGTAAGTAAATGGTACATAGCAGTTGGCAGATAGTCTGGTTTTCCGTGAACGGCGTGATCCGATGAATCGTTATAACCCTGCACATCAATCATATCGGTTACCAATGATTGTAAAACAGAATCGCGAGTCCTATCAATAAAAGTGGACTCGTCCCTTGCCCACATCCGGGCACACAGTTAATCAAGACGGGCGTAAAAGCGTGACACCGAAAGCCCCTCCCCTCCCCTCCCCTTGAGTACTTGTACATATTTCATGTTTTCCATTGAAAGCACATGACAGAATATGCACACCTAACACAGGCGGCGTATATGAAAGACAGATGAGTTAATAGTTCATCCCCAGAATATTTTGTAAACTGTTACAAGTTTTATGTTGATATCCATTCGAATTCGTTGCTGAGAAAGAGAAACGCATATACAGACGAAAAGACTAAGCACTAAGCACTAAGCATGTACAGACTGATGTTGTGAAACATGAGAAAAAATGCCAAAAATAAATTGTAATTGTATTATGTAAAACCGTTCAGGGCATAAAAACAGGCAGCTTGGAATAGTGGGATGGACGCACAGGTGTGGAACGGATGGACGGCACCGTATTAAAACTATATCCCATCACCATCTTGCGTGGGAGTATAAAAAGACACGCGTGCAGTTCTATATTCTGCTGCATTTTGTGATTTTCTTTCAAACAGGTCTGTTGACTTTGAGATTTGCCTGTGTCTGTTTTACTTCCAGCAGAATATTTTTTCTCAATATTTTACCAAGAAGCTACATTAAATCTATAAGTTATTGTGGTGTACAGATTGCAGAAATTCCTTCCGGATTCAAGTGTATTCTGCAAGGAACCATACCAATCTAATTCTTAGGTCGACGCCTCTGAATTCCATGCTTATATTAACATGCATTGGTTCGGCGCATTTTTCGAATAATTGAACAATATTTCTCCGAAATGTCTTAACTTCCAGTAGAGCTTCTGTGAACAGTTGGTAGAAAAGGAACGATCCTACTTTATGATGCGCGATATATTTATCTTAATGTGATAATAACATTATTGATATCAAGAAAGTTCAAGTATTTCGTTATAGCTGACTCCAGTTCGGGCAGTACGGGATCAGTTTCGGGTCAGGTCATACCAAAGGCACTCAGATGGTACTATTTTGTTGTTTGGCGCTCAGCACTGAGAGGTTACAGCAAGCAAACAGGACTGGTCGGCCCGATGTCATGTCTGGTGTCTTCGGCATGATGCTCGTTTGACGTTCAACACTGAGAGGTTACAGCAAGCAAACAGTACTGGTCGGCCCGATGTCATGTTTGGTGTCTTCGGCATGATGCTCCAATGGCGGTAGCACTTTGGCGGCATGGATTCGCCTTGCCAGAGGAAGACACGAACATATATACATAATACGGACTGTTCGTCATCACATGACTGCAAAATTGGAATAATTACGGCGTAAATACTAAGCATACGTTCACGTACGTGCATTCATTCTAGAATACGTTGTACACTCTATGTGTAGTCTCTTTGCACGTGTCATGGAACAGGGGATCTCTGATACATAGGCCCATAGCTATTGTTGATCCATCTACGGCTTTATATTCAGGAGAATTTTGGAATGCAGCATTAGCTTTTGTGTGGTTTCCTTCCTGAAAACACGTTTATAAGTCAATAATATACACTTGAGATATTCATTACTGTCATTCAAGGCATTATCAACCTAAAACTAAAAGGGAACCTGTTATTTCCAGTAACAGAAGTACTTGTCCATCTAAGTTTGGTTTATAAACTGAATGCTGGGCGCGTGCGTTTTCTGCCTGATATACCCGTCTTTTTCTCAGCTCAAAACTTTTATTTTGTTGTTTGGAATTGGTGCATGGAAACTACATAGATAGAGTGGCTTCCGTGTAGTGCAGGAAACATTGCCGGGATCTTGATGCATACCATACACGGATAAAGTACTAGCAAAACTAAAATTTCACATGCATGGCTGTATTTTTCGCCAAGTGATGTGTTTGTCTCAAATCTGCGTTTTCAGAGGCCAGTGGCGGTCACACAATATTACTGATGCTAAAACTTTTATTTGTAATTTTCGAGTGTGATATCTACCATCCTATATATCTTCCATATAATCATTAAAACACCTTCCTAAGATGAATGGATCTCTCAGGTCCAAGATTTTTATTTGAGGTAAACAACCACTAGTTATTTGGAGCCTGATGTATAACAGTAGATGGGTAAAGTACTAATAAATAAATAAACAAACTGCTATTTCATGGCCATGTCTTTTTTGTTTGGGGGCCAAATGAGTCGTTCTCTTTAATTTACCTTCGTGCTTTCAATTTCGAATATATACAGTCCTGTATAGCAGCCCTGTACAGATCAACGGAAAGGCAATCCCCCATCCCTCAAATCAACGGAAAGGCAATCCCCCATCCCTCAAATCAACGGAAAGGCAATCCCCCATCCCTCAAATCAACGGAAAGGCAATCCCCCATCCCTCAAATCAACGCAAGATTTTTTCAGGGTACACAACACGTTTTCCCACAAAACATCACACTAAGGAGGAAGATAAAAGAGACAGAGGATCAGACTGTACAGCTTGGATCTGAGTTACTTTACATACTGGAAAAGTTCAATCAGTAGCGAAATATTCTTTAGTTCCTACACGAAAATACAGTTAGCCGTACCTTGCAATCAGTGGGGACGGTGAAATGGAAGACGACAGACTCATTCATTCATTTCATTGGATTTTTACGCCTGACTTAAGGACATTCCGCTTATACGACGGCGGTAAATATGTTGGGAGGAAACCTGGCAGAGCTAGTTGGATACCCACGACAATCCACAGGCTACTGGCAGACCTCCCCACGTATACAACCACAGAGGAAGCCAGCATGAGCTCTACTTGAACTCACAGCGACGCATTGGAGACAGGCTCCTGGGTCATTTAGTGGCCATTGTACTAACCACTTAGCCACGGGCAAGTGGATTCAGTAATAGTCTGAGACAGTGTCAAATGATACACAGCTTGTTTGCACTTTTAATCGACACACAAACGAATATTTTCTGATGTTGCGAATCATATATACCAAGAAGGCGGAAGGAAATTTGCGTAATTTTGCGAAATCAAGTTGAGCAATGCACAATGTAACAAGGGGGACAACGTTTGGTTGATCTTGAAGATGGGGATCACTAGACTTGAGCAATGTTGTAATTAACTTGAAAGCAGTTAAGTTAGGAAAAAGTGATTCCCCAAATTTTGCAAAGGAGGGCCCAAGTGCCAGGGCTAAAGCGCTATGGGAGTACAAATAAGATTTATGAATATATAAGTAAAACGGTCGGGCTGCTGTTGATTATCTGATAGATGGAACGGTCCAATTTAGCTTTGAGACATCTGGATAGATTTCGATGTATTCTGTGTTATTACAGACTTTAGGACTTCATAATTCAGAACAAGAGAGAAAAGACGCTTGCGGATAGGTAAACAAAGCTGATGTAATAATGTCCCAATGATTTCTTGATTGATTGATCACCGTATTCAGCAATTTATGACGCTTAAATAAACAATACTTACATTTGCATTTACAGTATGATGCTAATTAGATAGAGCTTGCGTATTTCGTATTTTGCAAAGACATTGTTAGTTTATACGGTTAAAGTTTAACGTCGCTTTCAGGCGTCACGTTACCGTCACATTACCACGCATAGTAACAGTACCATATTGTCCCTAAAAAATTTCGTCCATGAATTTTCTACTATGGACCGGGAAAGTCTGAGACTTCTGTTAAGAGAGTCTTTTAACTTAAAACATTAAATGCCCAAGCACAGAAGAAATGCATCGTCATGCATGACATGTTTTAAATTTACAGCACTGGAGTTTAACGTTGAACTGAGGATTCTTTTGAACTTCTGCCATGTTTATGGTTGGAGGAAACCTTGACTGCTCTTTCTGCACCAACGAAACTAGTCCATTTAGATGGACTGAGGATGTTATTTTAAAAATCTGGCATTCATCGCAACCCTGAGTCCATCGGCCGTATTCAAAAGTATTGCCGCAGATCTCCGAACTCAAAAGTCGATGGAACTACCCTCGATAGGGTCTGCGCTCGTGTCACGCGAACTTAGCTCTATTAAAAAATTGACAAAAACGAAAATTTTTATGCCCTTCTCGGTTGTATTATGCACATTTGTATTTTAAGTAAAAAAAACTGGGTTTCAAGATGTTTTCCATGCCAGAACTCGTTTCTCTTACATTTAAGAACCTAGAGTTGATTGCGAGACTTTTCAAAATGGCTGATAATAGTGATCCGCGTGGTACGTTTGAAGTTCTCACAGATAATGTGACCACAAGACTGTGAGTTAATTGGTGTCATCAGTAAAGGTGGTGAATTAAGAAAATAGATTCGAGATTCAACTGGAAAATGACACAGAAATGGGCAAAAAGGGTGAGTTGGAGTGCCACTTTTGTCTATCGATTTCGAGTTCGGAGATCTACGGCGATTTTTTGGATTGCGGGGGATGGACTCTGGGTTGCGATGAATGTCTTTTTAAAATCTGAATTTTTAAAATAACATCCTGAGTCCATCAAGATGGACCTGGGCCCGATACACTGAAGAATCAAATTATTATCCCAATGGTACTCCTTCTATAAGCTTAGTAAATCTTTTTTCAACCATAGCAAAGGGCATATTCTGCTGCAAATAGGAACTACAACTGCCAATGACAACTGCCAATGGCGGCAATTTTGGAAAATACGACCACCTGGCACTTTTTGGAAAATGGCTGCAACGGGGCGAATTCAGAATGGCCCTACGTCCAAAAATACATAAGTTGAGGTATATTCCAACTGTATGCATAGTTTCATGCTTCTTTCATCAAAGGCACAATTTCCTTAATGTCTGCTGTACTATTAGTTCTTTCCTTTCTCAACAGTGGCTTCCGTGGCCGAGAGGAGTAGTGCGCTAGAGCAGTGCAATAACCCAAGAGTCTCCCACCAACGCGGTCGCTTAGATTACAAGTCCGGCTCATGCTGGCTTCCGCTCCGGCCGTACGTTTGGAGGTCTGCCAGTAACCTGCAGATGGTCCAAGGTTGCCCCCGCGCTTTGCCAGGTTTATTCCCACTTCAATGCTGGTGGCCTTTGTAAAAGTGAAATATTCTTGACTACGACGGGCGTAAAATACCACTCAAATAAATAAATAAATAATGACAGACTGCCTAAATGGCCAGATGAGCATTGCCAAAGGCTGATAGTCACCTAGGACCTCTGAGAAGACCAGTGGAGGCCAAGGGAATTTTATGGACTGAGCCAATACATGTACCTTGTGCACTGTAGTGATTACAAGACAAGCACCGCAAGACAAGAGCTACATGTACGAAAACACTGGGAACAAAGCAAAGAAAGACTTGCAAGTTTATCTTGAGTGAGACAATGTTTTATTACACAGATCATGTGTGTAAAGAAAGGCAGCTATACAACTTTATACAACTACAACAGCTGGTTGATCAGACAGATGTCACAAACAGGTAAAACCACACAGGGACCCCAAAACACATTCACAGGGCAGGGCAGAAAGCTGGCACACAACTCAGCCTCAGCCAGACTACAGATGAAGACAGCACCGTATTGTCTACAATCCATACAACCACAGCACACTTTTCACTTTCACACACTGCTTGTCTCCATCCAAAGAGAGCAGACTTTCAGAGTCCACAAGTAACAAAAGCACACATTCTCAATACAACCAATACCACCAAAGCACACTTGTAGTGTCCATACAAGCATACATTCTCATCGATGCACACTTTCAGCACAAACAGTGCACAATTTTACACCATACTTGCACACTTTCAATTTCAGCATACTCCCATTCCACATACACACAGCTAATTTCTTTTCACCTAGCAGCGTAGCCTTTCACGCAAATGAATTCCTGCACAGCAGTAAGAGTATATCGTCCATTAATGGCTGTTCCACACAGCATATTAAACCCTCTCACAACAACACACTTTCACACAGCATTACCCAAAACATTTATACACACTTTGTGCTTGGCCAGCTCTCTGAATTGCCTCAAACAAAGGTTGTCTCTGTATGGTCCATGTACACCCAGAAGGATTGCCTACGAGTTACACCTTGGTAAGAGAAATAACATACTTTTCGTACCTGTGCACTTTAGTTTGCCAGACATTGCATTAACATATGTGACCAGATTTAGTTGGGCTAACCAAGCACACTTTGCCGAGTTATCAGCACACATTTGCATGGATTATCTATACACAGTGTGCAGTCATTACACAAGTCACAAACTGTGGCTTGTTTTAAAAGACTAAAAAAAAAAAAAACTGCCGCACACAACTGTTTAGTTATCCCTCCATTCTGTCAGGGAAACACACAATAAATCATGAGCAACTAAGATAACCCTCGTAAGGTGCAGAATTAAAAAAAAAAAAAAGTTTTGTCATTGTATATAAGGTCCCTATGACAGTGTACATATCTATATATGGATATATACTGTACAGCCCAGCTATACAACAAAAACTTTAAATAAACAAACTATAGAAATAAATTAGGACAACTGTACACGTGTGGTTTGTTTCTCCATGAGTTACCTCCCTAGGTGAAAGCACAATCAGCTATTTATATGGTACATGAACAGAACATGTGCATGGAAGCAACATTGCCAGGGAAAATATGCATTTACATGTACGCATTGCCAACAGATTGCGCAATGCTGACTGAGATACCAGCTGTTCAGTCATACTTTGCACCTTTCGCACAAATCGACTTTGACAATAAATACATCAGAACACTACTTACATTAGATATATGTAGGTATGTATGTTTATATATATATATATATAAGTGTATATGTACACACATCATTAAAACAGTTTCACGCAGTTTTCACTCAGCACCGTATTAAATGCAGACTTTGAGTTACAAGAGCAGGGCTTGCATTACTGTTTTTCAAAGGAATCTGGAAATGGCAAGTTCAGGTAACCGAGTTTCATAGGCAGTGTGACTAGAGCCTGACAAATGTGGCGCTTCACCAAAGCATTGTGCAAAGGGGAATAACTTTTGAGACATTGTGGCAAAAAACACAAATGGTCCTTTGTCTACATACAAGTTATATTGCAATAATACACGTCATGTTCATAGGTTCAAAGTCGACAAAACACAAACAACTTGACAGTGGCAGTGGAGGAGAATAATTCTGTCAATCTCAGAATCAAGGGGAATAACTCTGCGCGTTAGGCACTAACGTGATGCTGTGGTAGTTATTTCCCTTCATTCACAGGTTGGACTTCACTGAGTAACACTTATACAGATGTCAAAATCAGCTGTAAAATCTGTCATTTGGTCCTAGCTATGTAATTCATTATACAGATGATGTTAAAATTAGCATAAATGATGAAGTACTGTTCTGG
This sequence comes from Acanthopleura granulata, assembly GCA_016165875.1. NCBI lineage: Eukaryota > Metazoa > Mollusca > Polyplacophora > Chitonida > Chitonidae > Acanthopleura > Acanthopleura granulata. The sequence goes on from JABBOT010000082.1 coordinate 4,043,478, forward strand.
TGTCAGCTTATAACTTAATATTCATTCCTGAACGGAAAAACACATTGCACATGTTCCGTTGTACATCAGCAGCTTGAAATACAGGATTGGATAAAATTTCAAATATACATCCATATATGTGTACTTGAAACGTGGAGATTATGTCACTGACAGTAAAATCATGTTATCCATAGAGCACTTCATATCTGCTTTCTTATATCTAAATTGCACTTCTGCCCTTAATGAATGAAAAATCTATCAAGTTACAATGCAGAAGAAACAATGTTTTAAATGAAAATTTACTCTAAGTCTTGGAAAGCGGTATTTGCCAACCTGTAACTTTATATGCATTCATGTGTTATTAACATCAGCCAATCAAAAACTCAATGAAAAAATTCTTACATTTGATTTGTCACTTTTTAACCAATCAAATTTTAGCTAACATTACCTCTTTCATTCATCCATTAGGGTCAACAAGTGCAGATTCTTTATAAAAAATAATAACCAATGACATTAAAATTAAAAATGTTCTCACATCTCTTTCTGACTTTCTTTGAGATATGGATGACACGAAAACCTGGTGCTACATTTTTAAGGGTGGTACTCGAAAAATGAAGACTCTATCAAGGGGAGATAACTTTAAGTTGGCAGATATGAAGAGACCACAGTGGGAAGTTTCCCAGAATAAGTTACTCCCCTTGCACATCATAACGTAGTAACATGAATATCCGTTTTTTGTTGGCATGGCCACAACTGTCCTACAATCCTGCAGCAGAAGTTCACAGTCTTCATATTATGTAACAACCAGATCCACACTCACATGCTGGTTTCAGAAGAAATTCGATTGGAAAACAAACACAAATGGCACGTCAATGAAGTCCTGGATGGTAAACCCATGCTTTTTTGAAAAATGGTTTTTCAAGGTCGTACAGATCAACAAGCACTACTTTTGCACGAGGCGTCTGCCCCTTTGATGAGGGTGATTTTCTGCCCGTTATTGGGGGCCACGAGTCCGTTGTGGGGTAACAGTGGGCCACAGTGGTCCTTGAGCTGATTCAGAGTGACCAGGAGCCGGGAATTGGCTGTGTCCAGAGTCTGTATCTTCCTCTCTTGGTCTTCGATGACCTTCTGTTTGTGGGTGACCATCCTCTGCATCGCTGTCTGCTCCTGTCTCAGGTCCTCTTCTACACCAATCAGCCTACAGAAAACAAGGGCTGTAAGTCATTGACCACGTCCCTAATCTTTACTATCCTAATATTAAGAATTGTTAATTATTTGTCTTTGATTACATTTATTTATTTATTTACTTATTTACTTCATTGGTGTTAACCGGGAAGAACTCGGGGGAAACCCATGACCGTCCGCAGGTTGCTAGCAGACCTTCCCACGTACAGCCGGAGAGGAAGCCAGGTTGCTGGCAGACCTTCCCACATACGGCCGGAGAGGAAGCCAGCCTTCTTTGATTAGAGTATTTTAACTAGCAGTCGGCTCTAATAACGTTTTTTTTTTACAGTATTAAAGCTCATACACGTACACCTTTTCAAGGCCATCAGAGCGCTCAGAAAGTGGCCAAATTAGCAACTTTTCATGGACTAAACGTAAGGTCATTTACAAAAGGTCTTGTTTTTGTTATATCTGTACAAAAATAATTGAGCATATGTTTGCTTAAGAAATTTGGTTCACGTATTGATCATGCAAAACCCTAACATAACCACTGAGTTAACCTAAGGTAAAGATGCTTTACTGTCGACCGGTAATGTGAGCTATTAAAATTTATGCAAATTTTATCCACCTTTGGATGATACCTAAATCATATCTTAAAAATGCTGTTCAGCACATTTACTGGCAGCTGCATCTCCATTCTCAAACTATCGGTGTATTGTATCTACCTTCAAACAATTTATATCTCTATTTTCAAACTGCATTTGTATCTCTCTCTACAAAAGTGTCCATTTCAGAGTGCATGTTTTTTATATCTACCTGTGGATGATGTTTTTCATGTGGTCATCTTTCTCTGCCTGCTGCCTCCTCATCCTCTCCTCACTCTCCTCCAGCTTGTGTCTCCATTCGTGGAGAATGTTCTCGGCTCCGTACTCATGATCGGCTAGCCGGGCCTCTGCCTGCTGGAGGCGTCTCTGGGCCTCAGCCAACTGCTGTCTTAGCACTACCACTTCTAACTCGTACTGAAACACCCATTTTCAGGCAAGTCTTAATTTATTTAAACACATAATTAATCGGTGTTTTCAGGTCACACTTATAGACATCCCATAACCCATAAAATGCAAATTTTGCTTTGCATGTGGATCCTTTGAGACAAGGGGTTTTCTTACAACTACAAAAAATTGCAAAAATGAAAAAGTTTCTTTTCACACGCCACATTTACAAACTCTAAGCAATATTAACTTTCTAAAATAGTCACTGCTTCACAAGTAAAATGCCATCAGTATTTGGTGATGTAACTGAGTCACAAGATGTTGTACATTAGGAAATCTTTATTTGTAGACTGTATCATATGTAACATTTTTAATTTCTAAATACTGATAGTGACCTTATTCAGGTACTTCGCAAATGCACTTTCACAGACCATGTTTAAGCTTCTATCATAATACTTCATTTCAGATTTCTGTCCTTGTACAGCGACAGTTCTGTTGATATTCACTGACTCTTTCTGAAAAGCGCGCACCCTGTAATCTTCTGACTGGCCCATGAATTGTCAATCTGTCAGTCAAAATGTGCCACACATGGCGTAGGCTTTTCGTGTTGGCTGCGCAATAATGTGTTTTCATGTCAAGACTTTTCATCAGCAATAATTAGGCATACTTTGGAATACTTTGGAAACCCGCAACCATTTGCAGGTTGCTGTCAAACTCTGAAACATATTTAGACAATTTAAAACAAATGTCATAATAAGCAGTTGTGAAACATAAATGTATGGAAGGTGTAATGGATGATCATGGCTTAACACCACTTTGGCAATCTTTCAACCATACTGTGGCCAGAACACAACATAACAATATGCTGAATCAACAATCAGCATATTTATGGCACAAGTGGTACACCATTTTCCATCCAGTATAGACCACTGGGATCTCTGACCAGTTTCATTGTACTCTGACTTTGGTAGCTTATCTTGTACTGCTCACCTCTTGTTTGGTTTTCTCTTGCTCATGTAACCTCCTCTGTACAGAACTGACCCCCATCAGCACCCCACCCTGGGACAATCGCTTCACCCCGGCACAGCTGGGGCTCTCTGGGGGCGAGTGTGAGCACCCCAGCGAGCGACTGCTGCCCTCTGACCGCCGATGCAACATCGCAGACGGCGAGTTCAGGTTTTGTGAAATCACAGTGTCCGTAGCTGCGCGTCGCAGCTGGTCTGTTGCATGTCTGCGTTGCATATATACAAAGTCTGCGCTCTGAGAAAGGTCCTTAGCCTGTATGGGCGTTTCTGGAAAGGGTGGCCTGGGCCCCCTGTGCCCTTGTTTGGGGCTCGAGTGAGCCTGAAAGGTGTTAGAACTATACATGCTGAGAGGTTTTCGACGAGGGTCCGTAGGGCGGGGTGTTGAGTAGGATCGCACATACGACTTGTCGTCTTGAGTTAAAGACTCGCTGCTGCTCGAACTCGAGATTCCTGCGAATTTTTTCAAGGGATCAGTCCGTTTGGGCGTCCAGTCTTGCGACTTGGCGGGACTCCGCTGTTTGATCGTGTTCGCTTCGTCGTCGCTGTTAATCGAGCTTGAGCTTGATGCGTGCTGAATCGGCGGCGGTGATGACGTTGAGGATGTTGACATGTTGGTGACACGCCGATGCGAGTTTAACAACTGGTGCCGGTAGACTGGGTTAGAGAACGACAAAGGCTGCATGGGAACTGATGGAGACTTTGACGTGTCCCTGCCTGCATCTCCGTGCACGTGGTTCTCTACCGGTGAACTCGACTGGCTATAGCCGAAGGACTGGTAGCCTGAGGAGGCGATGGTGGAGAGCTGACTAATGCTCATCTGACTGCCACGCATGTCACGCTCCAGCTCCATGGAGGAATTCTGATCTTCCGTGCCATCTTCCATGAAGGATATCAAGTCATTGTAGTCTCCATTCACTTCCTCTGCAGCGCTCACGATTTCTGTCCATGACTTATCTACTGTTTGCTGATTGGTCAGCGTGTTCACCACAGACGACACGTCCGCAACTGAACTTCCATCCGTCCTCTGATGAAGCACATATTCGTAACCGTCCGTGTACACGATTGGCGTCGACCCCTTGTACCGAGGCCGCCCTAGAGTGTCTACAGATTCCGAACCCACGGAAACATTTAACAAGTCGACATCTTCCCCGCATCCACGCAGCATGTCCCGTAACACTTCAGTTGGAGATGTCTTCTCTCCATTGTTGTTATTGTTTTGAAGATTCATAATGTTCAAGTTATCATAAATCTGGCTTTGCCTGTTTGACTTTTTGCCAGCGTTCGGGTCGTTTAGGGCTTCCGTCAGCTTCTCCACGATTTCATTCAGCTTGCCAAGTTTTTGCACCACAGTCTGAAAACAAGAGACATAACTCTGGTAAGACCCAGTTGATGCCAGACATTTACGAGTAAAAATTGACTGGAAAAATGTGAAAAAAAACAAAAAACAAATTAACTGCATAGAAACATTTTCAACTTAAGTGCAATTTTAAGCTTATTCACAATATGTGTATTCCTAAAATTTATTGAAAAAATATTATTCTTGGTCATAAAACTCGCAATTTCCAAACAAACTTGAATACATCTCAGGATGAGACAAATTGAGTCAGTTACTTATTTGAGCTCAACAATATAAATACTACCTGATTTAAACTGTTTCCCTTCCCCCTTACGAATCATATTAATAAAAAAGAAACTAGAGCAAATCATGCTTAATCACAGAAACTCACCTCGGATGTTTTACTAAGACATTCCTTGAGGAGTGACTGGAGAATGGAAAGCTCTTTGCCCAAGTCAATGTAACCATCGAACTCTAGCAGCTGATGGTTTGAATCTGAACTCTGCAACAGACACAGCACTGGTGAATACACGAGACTCTGACGACACAGGAGAACAGCTGTCATAGAGTGAGACTGAAGAAATGGGAACATGCAAAATAGTACATCCATAAGTTGAAGTGACAATGATAAACAAAAACACAAGTCCATCCCGGAGATAAAAACATGTAGTTTGACAGACAAATGTCAGTTGAAAAAATAAATAACATACATGTGAAAAAAAAAATCTTCAGGATACACACATATTTACATGCTTTCACTCAAGGTTTCACACAATTCAGGGGAGATAACCCGGGCTGGTGGGATGCACCACCAGCCTGGTAACCTGTGTGGACATGTGCTTACTGAGATCTGTCCCAGGAAGTTCTTCATACTTCCCCACTCCCTCTCCACAAACTCATTCATGAATGTCATGAACTCTTCTTTACCACCGAATCTGGAGCAAAAGACACAAAAACAGGAAATCAGACCTGATCATTCTTTGGAAGATGACCTACCTGTAGAACATATAAACATACTACATGGGCCATAGTTTGTGAACCTAAATGATCATCCCTACATTGAATGAAATCAACAATATTTTTCTTAACATTTACCTTTATATGCATATTTAGATTTTCAAAGAAAAAAAATCATACTGCCACATACAAAAAGATTTAAATTAAATGTTTGCTTTTAAAGTGGCAAGACAATCACTGATGCTAACATATGCTAGCTATTCAAATCAACATGTGTAACAATATGTCGCAATGTCTCACTTTGTGAAGTTTGCCAGTGTCTGGATGGTTTTCGCTATCAGGGTTAAATTCCTGGCAGCTTTCTCTTGAGGATACTCTGAAAATGGAAGGAAATCCACATTTTTCAAACCCACCAAACCAGTAATCAAACACTCACACAATCTTTCACTTGTCACTCTCAATACATCGTAATAAGTGAACTATTCTTCTAGAGTACGGCATGATCGAATCCTCAGAAGGACACCTCAATACCTACATTTCACCTTTAAATTCTGTCCAGGAGCAAATTGCACACTTTGCCTGTTTCAGAGAATTCTGCTGATTTATGGATGTTGTTTGCAGGAGGTAGGATGATATCCTGCTTGAAAAAATATAAGTTCCAGTACCAGAAGTTGTATTTTAGGGCCCGCACTGGCCTTTAAAAATGCTCTGTCTTTGGGCTGTATTTTCAGGGTCATTCCAGTACCAGAAGTTGTATTTTAGGGCCTGCACTAGCCTCTAAAAATGCTCTGTCTTTGGGCTGTATTTTCAGGGTCATTCCAGTACCTGAAGTTGTATTTTAGGGCCTGCACTAGCCTCTAAAACTGCTCTGTCTTTGGGCCGTATTTTCAGGGTCATTCCAGTACCAGAAGTAGTATTTTAGGGCCTGCACTAGCCTCTAAAACTGCTCTGTCTTTGGGCCGTATTTTCAGGGTCATTCCAGTACCAGAAGTAGTATTTTAGGGCCTGCACTAGCCTCTAAAACTGCCCTGTCTTTGGGCAGTATTTTCCGGGTCATTCCAGTCTATAAGCTAATGTTGTCCTTACCTTGTGTGAGGCTGAAGAGACTGGGAGAGAGGATGGCTGGGCAGAGGAAGCGCAGGAAGATCGAGGCACTTATAAGGTTATCACTGATATCTTCCTTCTTCCTCTCCTGACACCGCTCACGGAATGAGCTGAACACCTCCTTCAGTTCACTGCCAACACACAAACATAGTGGTAAACACATGACAAATATATAAACACATTGGTAAAACACTGATGAACACACTGGCAACACACAAACACAAGGGCAACACACTGATAAACACATGGGTAACACATTTTTAGCACAGTAACACATCAGGAAACACATGGGTAACAGTGAATCGGCCAACAGGCTATTACAGTGTTACAAATTAACACATATTCAGGTTTGCAGTCATCACGTGAGCATAATGTATACAACCAGACATCGCTATCTAAATCACCGAACTATTTCACATTCACTTTGTAACTGATTGGTTCCACTGGAGTTTACCACATGACCGTGGCCAGCATAATGGTGGGAGAAAAATGGGCAGAGTCCAGGAGAGCCCACGACCTTCTGCAGGTTGCTGGCAGGCCTTGGCACATACCACAGGAGTGGAAGCCTGCATGAGCTGGACTGGAAGTCACAATGACTGCCCTGGTGAGAGGCTCCTTGTGCTAGCACAACTGTGTTGTGCCAGCACAATAACCCCTTAGGACTATTTTCACTTCAGCCTACAAGAAGGTGCTGCATACCTGGGGAAGTAGCAGTAGGAGTTGATGATCTTCACCCAGGCCATCTCACAGTACATGATCAGGTTGGTCTGGTGTCGCTGTAGTATCGTGTTGTTCTGAACCTTCCCGGGGTCCACCTCGCAGTCGTCTGGCGTGTCGATCACGTTCTTCACAAACTCTCCCAACGTGTCTTGTAAATACTAAAACAACAACAACAACGACGATATCACAATCAGTCCAATCAAATTCCATGCACCAAAAAACTGAAGTGTCTTTCTGACAGTCGAACCTGATTTAGTGGAACTTTTGTAACATCCACAAGTAGATGCAAAGCCAGCCAGAACAAATCTTGAAAATTACCCAGCAGCCTAGGCCTAACTCAAAACACAGGAGCAATTCTGATAAAACTGTATAGTGGTTGATAATGTGGGGACTCTTCAAGTGTCAAATACACAAAATGACAATACAGAAAAGGCTTGTGTACATCAATTATCAGAAAATAAATAACATCCAATTCTTACCCTTTCTCCGACTAACTTCATAAAAGCTTCCATAGCTTTTGTCGCTATACTGTTTCCTCGGAAAGTTAAATGTTCATTATCTGAAAAATAAATGATGCACACATAATAGAAATAATGATTGCTTGCAATTGCATAATACTTTCCTAAATACTGTTAAATTATTGAAAAAGAAAAGAGTTGATACAAGTATACTAACCCATAAGTACAGGGGTTTTGAGCTGAGTGACAAAACAGTGCTATCAGAACTTCTGTCCATTTATATTCAGCAGCTTTCATTTATAACTCCATGCTCAGTATGATGGATAATTTATGGCTAATGAACATATTTTGATCTAAACCCACCTAATCTAGCAATTTCTCCCATCACAACGTCTGCCAGGAAATCTTTTGCCCTGCCCATTTTCTGCATAATGTGTACTAGAGACTTGGCGATATCTTCTTTATCACGCACACTTAGAATTGGTTCCAACACTTCACATAGCAAACAGTACTCTGACGTTAAATACTGGAATCAAAAAAAGACAAGGGAATAAAAATTATAGAAAACCGGTGACAAGTTTTTTGGCTCCAAGACACTTAAATCACTTAAAAGCCAGTCAAAATTTTATTAAGCCACGTAAAACAGATGAAAGTTTTGAAAATTTATACTGCACTTAAATCAGTTATGTTTGTCTACACTCCACCAAGTACCAGTTAATTTTACTCAATTAACTTATGTTACACGACACTGACTTGATAACAATCTTCTACATCGAAACATCATCTACAAACAAACTGAAGTTGCTGATCCTGACGAATCTCTGTCTCGTTACATCATTCCGAACTTCTTAATGCTAATGAAAGAATTAACTTACACTAGTCTGTTTTCAAATGAAATTTTATCGCTCTGCACTTATGTAAACTTGCATTACATTGAAATAAACATAGATTAACTTGCACTCATGTAAACTTACATTAATCAGATCCTTGTAGAGATCCATGGGTAGAATTTGCACAGACTGGTACTTTGCTTTGACCCGTATCAGAGGGAGTTCTGTCTTGCTCTCCTTGCCAGCCTTCCCCACTGTCCCTGAGCTCGTCACAAACCTGAACCCATGAACACAGGCAATATAGGAATAGAGTTTCAAAGATGTGCCACACTGAATAAACGAACGAATGTATGATTATGACTCAACTCCACATCGGCAACATCTCAGTCATTTCGTGGCGAATGCTCAACACTGAAGGTACACCAATGTAGGAATACAGTTTCACATAATTCTGCTATGAGAGTGAAATTCATTTTATAAAGAGAGTCCAGTGTGATGGTCTCAAAGGTAAACTAATATGATAACAGTCTGGTAAACAGAATTTGGATTGGACACTCTTTAAATCAACGAGGTAATTATGACATAATATATTCACCGTTTTGATAATGCTTCCTTAAAGGGGGATTTTAATACGAAAACAAATTCCGTCAATGGACTACTACAAGTAACACTGAGGGGCATTGCTACGCTTGGTCTTACATGGTTTTGTGTTTAATTCTCAGTTAGCAGGTTTTTTGTGTGTTCATTTTACATTGCTTTATTATTTGTTAATTAATGGTTTGACATATAGGTATACACTATAAGTATCTTTTTATCTATATCAGCTGCATGTACTTACCATTTCTCTACATATTGTCTGTTTGTGATTTCATTGACTGGCAGGTTGATATACCCTGTAAGAGAAAGGTTCAGGAGTCCACCATTAACACACACACCTAGGAAAAAACATCACTTGAAGTGCATACTTAGTGCAGTGTTGGGCTATTTGGAAGAGAAAAAAGGTCTGAAAGCTTGCAAGAAAAAAAGAAAAACAAAACCTCACATGTCTGCGATTTGAACACACACTTTGCAGGTGAAAGTACCTTAAAGTTTGTGAAGTCAACGATGCAGCCAGGGCGTTCAAAAACGTGTCTGAGAGGAGGTTTCCGAGGAGAGAGGCTTAACTTACTGTCTGAAGAAAGCGTTTCCACCTGTTTTCTTTTTTTTTTTAATGACTTAAAAAATCTGCATTGTCAGGTACAAGTACATGTAATTAGTCTTGGCTAATAAATACTCCAAAGTCAATGGTGCAGCAGACATGTCAACATCGGTGTGAAACAAATTCTGATGCACAGCAGTGTTTGTTGTCAATCCACTATTTCCCAGGTACATGTGAAAGGTCAGAGGGCAAACAGAATCCCCCCCTCCCCCCCATTTCACTAAATTGGCTTTGCCATTACAGAATGAAAAGACTAGGCATTGTCAAGAAGGGAGAAAGGCCAAATGAAGAAAGGGGGTATTGTCAACTGGGCCTAAACTAAACAACACTGGCGTGAGAATAGAACACTTGCTCTCCCGGAGGAAGGGGGGAGAGAATGTGATTGGAGTAAGAGAGCCACGAGAGCGGGAAAAAAAAAAACCAAAACACGCAGGCGGTCGGCAAGGTCAGTAGGAAATGAGACAGAGGCTGATGATTTCCGTGCTCGCAGTCAAAAGTCAACCAGAGGGTTTAAACTCGGACTGGGATGTGTTGACTTCCTGTTGCATGGCTTTAACTGGCCTATTGTTGTTTCTCTTCTCATAAGAGGATGCAAACAAGCATGAGTTCTGGGAGATTTCAGGTGCATGTAGACAGTGTTCTTGGTGCATGTGTCAGTCATTGGCAGATTGCCCTGTCTTGTTACTTAACGTGTCACTGATATCTTAAAGTTTTCCAGAGTGCATGTATCCAACTTCAAACTTATCCAACTGTCACCTTACCCTGATTGTCTAATTTTTAAGACATCTGCTTTATCCCTTTATAACCAATACAGATGTAATTGTTACAGGGAGACACACTTTTTCCTCTCACAGTTAGTACACCTCATGAGGAACATATACATATCTTAACTCTTCTACAAGAACTGGGAGAGAAAACTGATGGTTTTTCTTTCAGCAGTCCCAAAGAATTATGGCACCAATCAAAATGCCTGTTTTCCAAAGCAATGGAATTAGTTCTCTAAACTCAAATTTTAAATTCATTTCTACCAACAAAAGTTTCTCAAAGCAATGGTATGTGCACGTGTTAACCAAAGCAATGGTATGTGCACGTGTTAACCAAAGCAATGGTATGTGCACATGTTAACCAAAGATATATAAATGCACACTCCTAAAGCGAGACTGACAACGACTTACCTCCTCCAACCAAAGAATCTTACCTCTTATAATATTTTCGGTGTCTTTCTTCAAAATGATATTAATTAGAATGCGTGGCCTTAATTTGCTGTAGCAAATGTTAGCATGAGGACAGAACTGTATCATATAAAAATCACACTACACAGAAACTTTCTAAAGATTTACACAATCATGACATAAAGCTACAAGAATGGCATTCTCTGCAAAAGACAACAATATTTAAAACAAATCAGGACATAGCGTTAGACTTTGAGTAAACTGAGATGGTCTGCTACAGGTGTCATATTTTCCAACTAATTAATGACAGCAGGAATGAAGAACTCACCTAACAACTGGTTCCTGTCTTTCTTCTTTTTCCTGTCTGCCTCTCTGTACAAATTGACTGTTATTGTCTCTACAGCTGGTAAATTGCTGTCGAAAAGGCAACAGAAAAGTTTCGATACATGAACGAATGACTATGGCTCAATTAATGCCACATCAGCAATAGCTGCAAACATTAGATGAAAATCAATTTGTAATATTAGAGTCTGGAAGCATAATGCATGATGGAAAAAATCTCACGAAGGGGGATTAAGAGCGTTATATCAGGGATCAAAGCCATTGATTTCAACAGAATATTGTTAGCAGAATGTGCATATGTGCTAACAAGGGTTTTCATTCAACAAGCTGCACTTTTTCTGCTCTATCAGTATGGGTTTTATGTCACACTTCTATTCGATGCTCATTTGCCCTTTCCAAGCAAACAAGAACAGGACATTAAGCAACATTTCGCCCACAATGACCTGTTTACAAAAGGCTAAAACAGAAGATCCCGGAAATCGCAATATGAACGTGGGAGCGGGTGTCAGTAAACACACAACATTTCTAGACACGCTTTTTCTTCTTACTGAACAAACCAATATAAAACTTACTTGAATTCGAACTGCTCTCCCCAGAAGCACATTTCTGACTTGGTTTTACTGGACGTCCTGGCATAAAGCGTTCTGTCCAGACAGATCTCACAGAAATATCTGAAAATAAAATGAGAAATTACTGAAGTTTGCACCTAAACTCTGGTAAAGGCTGAAAAGAAGAGCAAACTATGTTGATTTATGTATCTGATTTATGTATACTCAAGAATATTTCACTTATACAACAGCAGTCAGCATTATGATGACAAATAAACCTGGCAAAACCAGGCACAAAGTCAAGGCCATCTGCAAGTCACTTCAGGTTAAGAAAAATTTTCAAAACAACCAGGACAAAATGGCCAGAAGTTACTTAAGAAGTAAAATACCAAAGAACTGTCACTGATAATATGACTGTTCCACTTTCCACACGACTAAGTTTCTGTCTTGCTGTTACATGCAAATAATTTAAATTTATTCTGTCAGAGAAATATGAATTTTGGACTATAACATACATCTTCTTGGTGACCTGAATTCTCCACAGTTAAGAAATCTGATCCAGAAACTAGTATATGGACAGTAATGATGTTAATTTTTGTTTTGATGACTTTTTCTGTGGTGTTTTAATTGACAGTAAATGTGAATCTGAAGGTGTCCTACTTTATAACACTGAGGGAATTGGGTGTCAGCTACGGCAGGCAGCTCTGAGTTCAGCTTCCTTAATATCCCATTCTTGTGTTTAATTAGCTCCTAATCAATTCGGCAATCTTCCTGTTTTTAGCGAATTGATTTGGGATTTTGATGACTGCTTAAAGAAGGGGCAGTGGCACGTGTATGTAAATATGGAGAATAAATCAAGTCTCTGTTCTGTATATTGTACATTTGCCATTTTCCTAAGTGTCAAGGTTTTGTAGATCTTTTGTCCTAAAACATATATTTTTTGAAGGATGCTCTGTGTATCAGAGATATGTAACGTTCACAACATAATGTGTTGATTATGTACAGTTCATCCTCCATGGAACTGAGGTAAATAACTCCCACCTAAATTAGGCAATAAATTGAGTTACTTATCTAAGGAAAGTTCAAGAGTCGATCTTCACCTTAAGAGACTAAAAATAGCTTGAAAATGTTTAAAACTTGTCACTCCAATTGAACTTCAAGTAATGTCTTTGCTGCGTTTGACATGGCTAAGGACTTGGCAGTAGTAACACAAACACAAGGTTACGGTAAAGGTGTAACATCCTGAGGAACAGATGACATAGAATTTCGACCGCAACATGGATGCTCCATTTTCTAGATTATGAGAGTTCTACTGATTGTAGAAAGGTGTTTTGAAGTTTGTTTTAAAAGTAGGGTGATATCTCCTGGCAAAATGTTAGTTTCAGCTCCAAAAGTAGTATTTTATGGTGCATATTTGCCAATGAAAATGCATTTTTTGGACGAAATTTTAGGAAATTTTACATTAAGTCATGATGGCATGCATGGCATGTGTCACCAATAAACATGGTAGCAGGGCTTACAGCTTAAGGTTCCCTCTCCTTAGGTTTGACACATTGACCCCACACAACAACAACACTACTATCTGGATACAATGGTCAGTTATCATGGTGGGTACATATACAGACCAGACCATAACAGACCCTGGCATGATACACCAGCACGACACCAGCGTTGATAAGGTTTCGATATATCACTTTCTACTTTGCTCACTTCACTATTGGACAACCTGCCGCTCATATCATCAACAAAAGTCTACAAAAAGCAACCACAAATCTTGGCAGCTATCTTAAGTTTGGTAGCTGTTTATACTTATTCCCCATTGCTATCCCCCCCCCACCCCACATTTCGAAACATTCACTTCATAACCTGACCTTGTTTATCCCTTGTTGGTTAAATCAAGGTTCGTATCTCTTTCTTATTTTACAATGTCCCACAATTCTTTTACTTAGGGTACCTTTCAGCAGTAAGCTATATTATAGCTACCAAAGGTTAGTGGTTTACTCCAGGCACATCTGTTTCTGCATCCCAATATGTATATATACTGCCCTTCATCATATAAGAAAACAAAAAATATTCTTGAGTATGGTGTTAAGCAATGATTAACATATCTAAGCATAAGTCTGTATCTGAGCAATGTCCTCAGGGAACATTACAAGCAATCGTTGGAGGTCAGCTGACTTCAGCAGCATCCCATGCAATCAGGGCAAGCAGTGTGTGGGCCAGGCACATTGGCTAATTTAGCCCCTATTAATCACCCACCATTTTTTAACTTCCCTGTCTGCGGGACTGGTTTAGCAATCTGCTGGCTTGAGTGTTTCCCTACCAGTCCTTTCGTTTTCCTCCTAGTCCTTGAGTCAGAAGTTAATGTTTTTCTTTTCCCGGAACACTTCACATAGGGAAGTACTTTATGACCTGACTATTTCAGGTGAGTTTCCCATGCCATGGTAAATACAACTCAACATACATGCTCACTTAACTTGCTTTTGACAATTGGCTTCTGGAAAGTGTAACATCACTGCTTCACCAAAACACAGTTTGACTTGAGCAAAGTATTTTACAGGCATATATTTACCCAGGAACTTTATTATTTTCACCAAGAGTTGACAGCTTTGGATGTGAACAAAAGCGTGTTTGAAGGCACGTGGCCATGTTATCATTAACCTGAACGGGTCGTTGTCAACTTCGGGCTTTCCAGAAGTTCCACTCCACAATATCAACCGAAACTTACCTTTTCTTGGACGGTACATTTTTGGCTTCAATAACCCAGAGCTTGAGAGAATTATCTGTTCTACGGCTTTGTTCTTGGTTTGGGTGAACAGTCTTCCTCAAACTGAAAAGTAAAAGCATGAAAATTATTGGATGAATTGATCATTCTTTAGTCCTGTATCTTACAATTGAATCAACATTATTGTTGAAACAGAGCCAATCTAAGGAATCACTGAAATGTCTCACATGTATGTTGATGGAGACAGAAACACCAAACAGACTGAGGGAAAATCGTGTGTTGTCATTCTTCTGCGAAGAACATGACTGAGAAATGAGACAATGCCGGGGAAACTTCTAAAGGGAGTGATATGTGATGGCATATTAGGCTCTCCGCCCTACACATATGGTAATATCAAATGTGGCATTCATAACAACTGTATTGAATTTGACCTTCTAGATTTGAGTCAGATTTCTCGCCAGATGTATGCCTCAAGGTTTGACGGCCATTTTTACATGGATCAAAGACAAAATGGCTGAAGAAGAGTCTGCCTTTATTAGATGACATTCTGGGAATCCAGGGAATCCAGGAAACCAGTTGTCAAAGAGATTCCACACCTTTTACGATTTCAGAGCTTAAATGTCAACAGAAATAACCGTGCCTTTGTTTTCATTCTGTAAAACCAAAGAACAAAGAAAAATAAATGGAATGGAACTTGAGAGCTAGAGTTTTCATGTACTTCACCCAGACCGTGGGCCTTTAAGGCCGTAAAATATTTCAATGTCTACTTCTCGGAAAGCACTGAAAATCTGACCTAGAGGGCATTGCAGAAATGTGACCAATTTTTCATTTCCTTATTTGAAACATCAACTTTTAACATACTTCCGCAATCCATGAAAATTTGCTTTCACTGTCTGATTGCTTTTGGTTTAACCTGACTTTCAGAATTATTTGCTCAGTTGCAATGCACGTCAACAGATGCATGCACGTCAACTGAAGACTTATCAATGCACATCACATCATTATGACAGGTTAATATGAAGAGGACAGTGATATTTATATTCCATGTGTACTTTCCAAACCCATTTCATTATTAACATCACACAATCAATAAATTATGCAGCCAAGTTGAAGTTTGTCAGCAAAAGTTTAAATGGTCACTTTGCTAGACAACTGAAACCAAGTAGGCTTCAAATCATTAAGAGACAAAAAAAAAAAAGAAAAAAAACAGGCAAGGGGTAGCCGATTTTCTGTATATTTTGTTTAGTAAAAATCAAACCCATATTATTTGTTTTGAAAATTAATCAACAGGAGTCCAATCCCTTATCTGTACAATGGTCAGAGTTTCAGACCACATGTCCCTCAACAATAACAATGTACAAGTTTATGGAAGAAAAATGCCAAAACAAAGTAAACCATAGCAGCATTACAGATCCAACATCCCTGGCATTTTAGCCTTTACAATAAAGAACCAGCCCAGGTTTAAAATTGACAAGGTGGAAGTTTCAAATAGCTGACACTATGAGAGCCTGTGATCTGTTAAACAAGGCTAAGGACTGACCCACAGCATACCTACCATACATCTCTCCTCTTTCAACAACATACAGGGATGTTTTGACAGCTGAGGTTGGGCTTAATCTAAACATGCTTGTCTGACCAGCCCTTGGCTTAGTTAGGGACCAGGAGGGGGAGGTGAGAGCTGTAAGGTTGGGAGGGGGCAGGAGGGGGAGATGAGAGCTGTAAAGCTTGGGGGGAGAGGTTAAGATGGTCAGAGGCAGAGCTCAATTTCAAGCACTGAGAAACTTTTCGTGACACTTACAGATTATACATGCTTGCACAGGGGTAATCTAACAAAATTTAATGAACTATGACAAATTGCAGGGACCACAGCTTGCAACCTGAGAAATGACAGACAACCTACACTGCTACTTGATGCCCTGCATACGTTTCATGGAAACAGATGTGAGGAGAAAGTATATGTTGATATCACTTGTCCAGGCACTAAGCCAGAATCAATCGATCATTCATTCATTCGAAGCAACAGTACCAAATTGTGAAGCCACGACTACAAGGTACAAGATCTGACAGTCGCTTTCCTTGCACCAAGAATCCTGAATCTCTCATGTATATTCAGACAGCAACAGATCTCCTTCACACAACAATCCCTTTTCATCCACTAATCCTACTGTCTGAATCATAGGCTCAAAAGACAAATCCATTTCCCAATTGCCAAAGGTTACGTATGATAAAAGGCTAATATTTTTACCCAGACATGCCTCTGGCGTAAATCTCAAATCAACTGGATGTATCACTTATCTTCTCCAATACCAAGGCTCCACATCAGCCCAGTACCATGGCAACTTTTATGAACCGCATCTTGGGATCACATCTCTTTACATTAGTGTATAGGATTTCGCATAATCTGGAAAGGTCTCCAATAACAGTCCATGCCCACCAGGGTCAAACAATGCTTAAAAAATTCCATTCACCAGACGTTTTTGTGCGAAGTATTTAATGCGATATCTAAAGGGTATCAAGATGTTCCACAAACACTAGGAGATCCTGTGTTACCAGATCAGATCTGAGCAGCATTCACTCGGCCGGGCAGTGTCATGGGGTGAATTCAGGTCAAGGCTCGAGCCGAGACAACATTCATGATGATATTGGCGCAGTTTTCATAACTGGCAGCCAAGTTTCAGAGCGTTGTAAAACTTTTCATGGTCTGGACACTTTACGAATGAAATCAATACTGCACTGTCTTGGACCAGTGATCTGGTTCGCTCAAACTGACCAGTCAAGTGCATGACCTTTCTGTCTACTCTATGCACGTTAATAACATGATCAGAATTCAGTTTTAATACTGTCTTTGTGTTGCAAAAAATCAAAATCAGCTTAAGACAGACTGAAGACTGACAGCTTAAGCATGTACAAAATGCTTCATGTTATCACATATGTCCTTCTCTATGAAGTTAAAATTATTTTCCACCAGAGCACCAAGTTTACATAGAAATAAACCAGACAGTCTTGACATTACAAAATCTCAGCCTTGTCAAAGAAAGAATTTTTTTATGAGGCCTACAGCTATAACAGTAATCAGGGCTACGGGGGGTGGGGGGGGGACCCTGACAAGTTTTAAACTGCATTTGAACTTAGCCATGTGAAGCAACCAGTGGTCACAGCATGGAAAAAAATTTCACACATCTTTAAACGAATCTGAACATTGGCGCTTTCTCAGAAAATCTAGACATCTTTTTTTCTCTGTCTGACAGCACCAAAAGAAAACCTGAGAAGAAATCCAGCTGTCAATCAAGTTTAAAACCTTTTTAACCCTACATAATTTGCTCTATTTGAGCTCTGCTTTCTCTCGAGCTGTCTCTGTGTCCTCTCACTAAATGCTTCCAGGACATTTTTTTATCCCCTTTAAGCTCTGTCACAATTAAAACTGTTGGTTACTCCCTTGAAAATCTTGGCAAATACTAAAGAACACTTGTCTGTGGATGGTTTCTACACCCCGCCAATACAGCAGAGATGAGCTGAGTTGCAACGATTGCGAGCTGGTGGTTTGAGAGGTCCGGGCAGTGGCCTGGATAGCGCCCGCTCCGCTGACGGATGACAGACTTAATCCTTCACTCTCACAAACTGTTTAACCTCAGATTATGTCAGCACCAGGGACAAAGACGTAACACGAACGTCTCGCCTAGGCTTACACAACACCCAAACCAATACCGCCACAAAACTCCATCCAAACAAAGTCTCAGCCGTATCATTTTGTCCTCCTCAACAACAATGGTTTTTCTGTCTAAACTGACACAAAAAGAATTTGTCCGTAACAAGAACGACAGCTGTGCTCCTATTTGGTGATGTCAACGAACAAAGACTTAGGAAGTTCCAAGGCAAATCCATTATGCAAATCAGTGTCATAAAGAAATAATGTTTAAAACCTCCCACCTGTGTATGCACTTCATGTGAAACATTTCCATCTTTCCATCCATTACCCCCAGGGGACAGGTTATAATCCATCTTTCCATCCATTACCCCCAGGGGACAGGTTATAATCATAAGCATTTCAGGTTAACCTTGTCATAATATATCTGGATGTCTTTCTAAGCAGTCCAAAAGGTCATAAAAAGAATTTCTGGTATTAAAGTCATTTTCTATCATACCTCATTCCCAACCAGACTTATTTTCTTTTAACTATAAAGTTCAAATTGTTAGCTCAAGCTTTGTGCAATTGGTGATACTCAGAAGATTCAGAAACCCAGCTATTGCAATTCTGTATCCAAATAAAAAAAAATTTCATGTTAAAATTTCCTTTAACATGAGAAGAAACGTTGATAAAGAAAAGTAGGGCAAAAATTTCTTAATGAGTAAGTGAAGACATCAGTTGATTGATAACATGGAAAAATCCAGGACCTACTTCAACAGGTAACATGGAAAAATCCAGGACCCAACTTGACTGATAACATGAAATCGTGGTAAAGTCCAGAATCTACCACAACGAATAACATGGAAAACTCAAGGACATACCTTTCTATCCATTTCTCCCTCTCCTCCGCCGTCCTACATGAGATGTACTTGCTGCCGTTGCTGGTGGACACCTGGAAGCAGTGGTCCTGTCCCAGAATGCTACTGTGCAGAGGCTTGATCTCGATGTCCGGAGCCGTCAAGTCGATCGAATGCATGCTGGAAGGACTCGACAACAGCGACTCGTGCGACCGCGACGTGCGGATTCTGGAACTTATGATGGACCTGAAATTGAGGAAAAATCCACGAATGTCTGACAGCATGTCGGAAACAGGCTGTGGGCTTTTCTTTCCTAGCACTAAGGGATGTTCATAATGTCACACACTGAACAGCTGCTGTGATTCTTCATTGTAAATATAAGGTTTGACTTGTCTGTTGTCTTAGAGTCAGTCAGACTACGTTGTAACACACGTCTCTACAACACAGGTAAAATCCCACTTCTGACACCAGCCAGAAAGTGCCAGTGAACTTGCGTTGCTTGAGTACTTCACAAAAACCTTAAATCCACTATCTCAAAGCGTTCCAAAGTACACTCAAATCAGTGTCCTCAAAACAGATGCACTGTCCAGCTCTAACATGGACACGCCAAAAACATTATCAACTGGTCAGCAACTGAGCCATGTGAAAAATTCAGGCTGTCCTGCCTCTAGGAGCCAGCATCATCTTTAAACACATGCAGCCAAGTAGAGAGACGATACTGTGTGCCCTCAGACAAACTTATACAGTTCCCTATCACCCTCAGGTCCTAAGAAATCTTCACTCTGCTTTTCTGTGTGATGGCTTACACAGCTAAGGATGTAAGGCTCTCCTTTTTTTTTTGCTGACTAAGAGTTGTAGCTGGGGCCAGGGCAGACCAGCTGTTTTGTCAGTGGGGATATTCCAACCACTTCTGCTCATGACAAGTTGCTTTAGCCCATCTGTTAAGCTCGCTGTTCACTGGGCAAATCAAGCCAGGCCTTCATCAACTTTTGCCTGGGCCAGGGGACTGTCCAGATTTGTAACGTCTCAGGCACGTGCCTTTCTTCCCTTAAACCAGCACCTTGTTCTGTCCTTAACTGTCCACAATCTCACAAAGACTACTTATCAAACAGAACCCAAGCCTTCTTGCCACAGCCCCCACCCCATTCCCCTCTACAACCCCTTCAAGAAACACCCCACACTCCTGATAAGCAAGAATCCCATAGCCCTTATCGACCTGGCCTATGTCAACATTAAACAAGAATTTCAATTCAAGTCAGGTGTCAGCCTAAATGTTCCTTTGTTTAATTTCAGCCCTTCACTAATAAATTACACACACACACACTGGATGGCTATAAATGCTTAACGACATACACAGAGGGGAGTAAATTGTTAATCCATACTACTAAGCAATAAAAAGCACAACTCCATAACCCAGTTTGTAGTATTACTACCCATTAAATTAGCAAAATAGCTATAGAATTAAAACACTGCCTCTAAAAAATTAATTTCCAATCACTACACACCTTACTTGTCAGTTGTAATCCCTATGCTAGCTGTAGGTTTTTGCATTATAAATATTCTCGGGAATAAATTAGAAGCTTACACAAGGAACAGAAGACCATACATATATTCACAACTAATGGTCACCAAAAAAAAAAACAACAATTTTTCCGTGGAAGCAGAAAAGGCATGCAAATGACTTCTCCATAAGCACATACAGAAACTGCATTCTATAATATTACTAAGTGGTTTTACGTTACTCTACCATGGACCTAAGATAAAGACAAGAGACTACTGACACTAAATGTTTTTCTACTTAAAATCCACTGGAAAAACTGTTCTTATTTATCTTTTCAAATTTCTTATTTTGAAGTTGAGCATAATTCGCTGTCAAGCGTAATCACACTAACAACCTTTTCATGCGAAACCTTTGCTCTACATTTGGAAAACCATCCTTGTGTCAAACCAGAATAAGGTTCTGGTTACACACCCCCTGAGGGGTTCTCAGCACACCTTCGACCATATTCTCAACTGTTACTTTTGTAACAGTGTGCTTAGGGCAAGTTACAAGTAATAGTGTTGTGAGATGGGCAGATGCACAATGTACAGGCTGGTAGGCATGGCTCACTTCTGACAGGGATTAGAGGAACCCTCTGACAGCTGACAAGTGCAATACACTAGTTACAGAAGGTACACCAATATCAGAATTATGCTTTTTCAGTATGAAGACTGTTAGGAGAAGGTACTCAGGACTGCTCCTCTGTCAGCAACACTTAACAATTATTTACTACTGCCACAGATCTTTAACATTACTCTATACCACTGAAGGTAAACACATTACCCATGATAGCCCACTCCACCTCCACATCAACGGGTAGACATTTTAAAACAGACTGCTGTAAACTGCAGGAATATGTGTATTGAGATGTTCACATCATGAATCAATATTACTATTAACATTATCTCCAAAATACAATAAATACTTGTGTCAAATTTATGTCCTGAATCAAGAAAACAAATCTGGAGTTTAAGTTTGGCAGTGCTCTTCTACTTTAAAGGTAGGTCAACTGTGCACGTTATCGGAGGTTTCGGAAACGTATTACTCACAACAGAAGACCGACTGCACAGAAAACACGATACAATCCTAATCATAAACCAGTGCACGACGCCAATATATCACACTGACAAAAAAAAGAACCTTACAGGGTATTGCATGCATGTGTCAAATGATAGAATGTCAGCATGAATACTCTGATCATTCGATAAAACTGATGGATGTTACCAAGGTTACTGGTAGACAGGTAAGAGATATCATGACAAAAGGTTAAGAATCTCATCATTATTACAGGTAATAACAAATAGGGTTCAACTTCTTGGTATCTTGATAGAGAGAGGAAAAGAGCAAAGAAGGTTAATTAAATCAACGGTAAAAAGCTGAAGGCAATTTATTACTCTGTATCTACACAGCCATCTCAGAGCGCAGGGCCATGTTGTCGTTGTTGTAGCAGGGCCTCGTCAATTTAGCCTGGCAGGTGATAACGAGGTTTCGGTTCTGCAGCCAAACAAAGGCTCCCTCTAGAGTATAACCTGTGTGACTCAGGTGCAAGGCGTGAGTAATGCAGCTTCATGACTCCACACACCAGCCACCAGAGGGGGAGGGGAGGAGATTCTCACTAGCCAGCGGCCATGTGATATCACTGAACATGCGCATAATAATGGGCGAGGCTCTACGCCCTTTAACCAGGAAGGCGAACAAAAGTTCTACTTCAAATACAAGCTAAAATTTCAAACTTCACAGGAATAATTAATAAAGATTCTCTACATCCCTGTTTGTTTTCTTTTTCACATGAAAAACTTCAGCATGACACTACACAGGGAAATGAATATCTAATGCATCAACAACAAAGGTTTGTTTGACCGAAAGCAATTATGAAAGAGGTTATTGATCATACACTGGCCTGGGTATAAAAAAACATGTTTTCCAATTAATTTATGGTCTCCATATTTTTTTCTACTCCGCCTGCAAGAATCTAAACAAAACACAACTGTTCACTGTTTTTGGTGAACCTAAACAACTGCAAACTTTACAGGTAGACTTATAAGCAATTCATCAAAGAACCCTGGAATTTTTTGTTTGTTTGCACAGAATAGTTAGTCTCTGAAACTATTGTAAGAGAAGATAGTTCCGAGCAGTACCAGATGAGCTTGCTGGGCAAGACTACAAAAAGGGTGGGTCACACTCGCTGGCACCTAACAGATGCCAAATTGGAATTAAGACATAATCATTCATTCACTCAATCTCACTGTCAGTCAGCTAGATGACAACATGGTAAGAGTGGTGCTCAAAATGTAACAGGAATGATAATGATGGCTATCAAAAAATTTATTCTTACTAGAACAGAGAATTTATGGCACCAAAACATTACAATTGCGATACAGTCTTTGCAGAAACAAAATTTACTGGTTTTGCAACTTTGACGTATATTGTGGAAAAAAACTACAATCTTCCAACCACACAAATAAAGCATTAGAAATCTGTCATGTTCTACATGTAGATGATTAATTACAATATGATCTTTCCAAAAAAGAAAAAGAACAAAAGATAAATTTCTACACTGACATGTAAATCAAATTAATTTCATGTCGGCATGACACATAAAAGTGTCAGAGGCCGCCGACAGCATGACAAACACCCTGGTGCTTTTGCCACTGGATTACGCTATTACATGTAACTGCACTGGTGCAAACGCAGTGTGAGCTGCGCTGCATGGGCTATTGATTACATAGTAAACATTTCCAGACACAATTCAGCGCCTGTAACAATGATTGATCAGTCCACAATTTAATGATGACGCCTCACATTTTATCAGGCTGCTCTGATGTCCCCAATGACCTGTGTGAACAACAGCTGACAACCTGGCCACTGGAGGCACTTTGGAACAATGAAAATGGTCAAGGACCTGAAATTTCACCCCAAAACAAGCCTTCTTAGAGGCAAATACATGTTACAAAATATGACTTTTGGTGCTGACAGTTACATTTTTCTAGTGGGATATATCCTCATAACTCCAAAAGACCTTTATAAGGTAAAAAGAACTCAGAATTTTGTGTTCTTGCTGATTCTAAGTCACTTACCATAATGGACAAAAGCTACACTGTTGAATTACCACACTTAGATGAATAATCACCACTCAGCACACTTCTTTTCATATCTGGTATCAGAAGAGCTATCAAGGATAGTTACGCACAAAATCAGGAAGATTTCATTCTGCTCTTGAAGTGCATGAAGTACAAGTAATACATGTAGCTCTTTTATGGTGTAACTTTTTTATGATCAACCCAGTTACCTATCATTAATATACCGTTTAACAACACCTGAAAGAAACTAAAGTGCGTAAACTTGTGGAGCAAAGGCCAACTGCGTGTAAACACATGTAGTTTTCATGTTTCCGTAATGTGGGATTGTACATCTAGATTGCGCGATGAAAGGTTATCATCTTGCAGCATCATTTGGTAACGTATGATGTACAATGTACGATGATGGTGATCTGGGACCTATTCTGAAAAAGTACATGCATAAATATTTTAACATGGTGCAGCGGCATACAGGGCTGGATCCTACCTAGCGATATCGTTTGAACTATGTCATGTGTTCCTTCCTGTATTCTGTATCATTACCATGGTGTATATCCCCAGAGATTGCCTACAGAGAATAACAAGCTCATGTTTTATGGACATTAGGAAAATATCACATAAAACCTAATATTACAAAGTCAAATGTTCCTGGGGCCTTGGTTGGTTGGTATATGAGAACAAGGCGTGAGCCAGTGTTTTGTTACCACGTGCTTAGGGGATTGTGCAATGTGATACACACTAAGCTAATATCGGCTTCATGAAGAAGTCATCGTGTATTTTTCTGTTGCGGCAAATTTTAGCAGGATTATGCAAATGGAATGCAATCCAATACTGTCAATGCATAAGAAGGAGTGCATATCTGCACACAATAAGAGTACATGGAGAAAAAAAAACAAAAAACATGTTCTAGAGTTGCAAATGTGATACCCCAATTTATCAAAGGATAATGAAAATCAAACACAGGTCAATGGCATTAATGTTCGGATAAAACATGGACAATGACCAACACTAAGTCTACATATGCAATACTGATGTATTCATGCCATTATATGGCTTGTGGGTTCCATCCATCATGAAGCTAAACAGCTGCATCCTGCCTTGTGGTAAGATCTGGTATTATGCTAACGTAGTTATAACTACAGAGACACCTGTTCCGCATTTATTACCTGTGCTCATGTATGTAATGAGGCTTGAGTCATCGGAACATACATGTATTACTGATGTCCAATTAGACTTCATTACATAACATACGTGTAGTAGCTTAAGGGCCTATGCTGTGTTGTCATAATGAATGTGCTACTCTAAAAAAACCCCTGCCATTTGGACATTTCGACATAAACTCATCAGATCTGCTTCCTTGTTCACCTGACAGGGGAGTCCTCAGCTACATTATACTGAACCTGCTGCTTTACATTTACAACATGTAATTCATCATCTTCTCTTTGAAGCTGCAGAGTGAGGTACATATGTATGTAGCAAAATGCTACCTGAGGTTATAGGGATTCAGCTTGTTACTGGCCAAAATTTCTGTGGTTTTCAAGTGTTCATATAAAACTCAATGAAGAAATTCTAAATGCATTCTCTGATTTTCTAACATTTGTTTCCGTGCCATGACTATTCATGACAAACTTCTTCAATCAACAGTATCCAGTAACCATGAGAACATACATGTAACTTTCCAGCTAGTTTAACCATAGCATTTTCCTGTTTAACAGTACAGATGTAGTGGAGGAATTCATCTCCAGGTGGGAAGATTAGGCATGTTTACCAGATTTTAAGGTGACCATTTCATGCTGCAAAAAACCACAACACATGTTTAGGAACGGTACTTAACCTATGAAAATCCTGACAATTAATGTCTCTTCACAGTTTGGTATCACAGGTATTTTATTAACACCTAAAATTTTGGGGAGAGGCACAAGGCATTATAGGCCAAGAGGATATCCTGTAATCAAGATTTAAAAATACATCTGTTAAATCCCTTCAGGTGGGAGTTAACATGTTAAAACTGAACTTTAATAGAAACATTTAATTCCCTGAGGTTACATTTAACCATTGCTTTGCGTTCAGACGCTAACCGCAGTTAATCTGTGATTCATTCTCCAGCTGAACGGAGTACGTTACACCAGTATGTATTCTCTGCGCATAAATGTATGGCGGGCCTCTGTGGCTCAGTTGGTTAGCGCGCCATCGCAGCACAATAACCCGAAGCCTCCCACCAATGCGTTGGCTGTGAGTTCAAGTCCAGCTCATGCTGGCTTCCTCTCCGGCCATAAGTGGGAATGACTGCCAGCAACCTACGGATGGTCATGGATTTCCCCCTGGCTCAGCCCGGTTTCCTTCCACCATCATGCTGGCCGCCGTTGTATAAGTGAAATATTCTTGAGCACACATAAAACACCATTCAAATAAATGAAATAAAGATACATGTATGACTCCAGAGAACCTTGTATCCTAGGCAAACAGATTTGGCATTCAGATGTACTCTGAACTATCTCAAAGTGTGCCTTAAGCTGATAATATCATACTTCTATTAAAATTCTAAAAAACCTGTATTCAACCATGTATTGAAGTGTACAAAACCCCAAATAGGGCTACACTTTAAAGGCCAGCTTTCCCCTAATTCTCCCTCAAAATTTACATGCTAAAAAAGCCAATTAAAATGATTAATTAAAAGTCATGATTATTTTAAAGTTAAGCACAAATTCTAGTAAATATCCCCCCCCTTCATCCCCCCTCCCCCACACACCTTCTACTCTCAAACAAAACATATCTACTTCTTAATGCTGCCTTTACCTACACAGGTACCAATGTAAGTACATGAAAGTTTGAACTGTTCAATAAAGAAGGCCATGTCACTACAACAACAACTCTAATACCAATCCAAAGTACCTACCCCATGCTGTTTGGGCATCAGGTGAGACCAGGCTTTGACCATGTCGAGGGAGTAACCAAGTGGTAATGGTGAGATTATTTTGTACTATGTGGAACAAGCGATGCAGCTACATGTATGTCCATACCACAGTATCACCGGTGTCACTGAATGGGGGTGAGGGGGATAAGTCACCTACATTCACCTCACCCTCAGTCATAAAAACAAGGCCTCCACGTGGTATACATATCATAAATAATCCCTCTGAGTCAGTTGTGGGCCGAATATTTGAACTGTCACAGCTCCTCATGTAAGGCCTGAGGCCTGCATGCATATCACTGGTCTGTGCAAACCGGCCCCTGTTTTGATTGGCTATGCATATTTGATTGAGATCTGTTTTAACGGACCATCTGGTGAATGGGTAAAACACATACATGCAAGGCAGGCTGGCTGGCTTAAGCTGCACCAGGTCAGTCAAAACAAAGCCCAGCTGTCCTACAAGCTACAAGTTTGTCCACAGTCATTGGCTGGCGAGTTGTAACCAGTGCTGTCTCTTAAATCACATTACGTGTGTCCGAATTCCCATTAGGTATCATCAACAGGACACAGATGGGGCAGATATCGAACGGGCAGACTGTATCAGAAGTACTGGTATCATAGCATGTTTATACCAGCCCTCATATGTGCAAACAACACAGCCCATGATTCAGGTAACTGTGGCTGTGGCTGTTTTGAACATTCGCTGACATGGCAGTTAATGTTTTGAACTGCAGTACATCTTACAGAACAATACAGGCTATCCATTGTTTTGCCGTTAGCAAGAATATTCACTCTTGCCAGGACAAGACCAAAAATGCAGAAGCAAAAAATCAAATATAGCAACAAATATACAAGTACCAGATAAATACAAACTTTAAGTGTTATCTACATATAATATAAATTTAAGCCCCCCCCCCAAATTTCAACCCATAGCAAATCCTGATCTAGCCCATACATAAACACATTGAACACTTTAACAGCCAAACTTCTTGAACTTACTTTGACAGTGATTATGGACAACATATGAATGTAAAAATGACTCATCCTAACTGAAAGTCTATACGTCTACAATACTAAATTGATGATTATAATAAAATACCATTTTAACAGCACACGGGTAATAATGAATGCATACGATGAACCGTTAGCTTAAATCTTTCAGCAGGAAACACAAATAATTCATGACATCCGATCATGACATCAGGTGACAAATTAAGTTATGTCCCGCCTTGGACATTTCAAGGTTCAATTGGACAACACATAAACACATGTCCATAAAAAGGGTACATCAGTATTCAATAATGCATGACTCTAAGCATAAATTACATGGTTCATTAGTTTCAGTAAGTCATGTAAATGTAAACACAGAAAAAAGTAATGCACAATGATTAATGCGACATACGGCAGAAAGTGGCCTCTTGAAGTGACCACTAGCGGAAGTGGCCAGTCAGGAAACACCTGATTATAAATAACAGTTGATAAATAATGGGACAGAAGAAAAACAAGCAAGCCAAGTCATGAGTTGAAATTCAAATAATGGTCAGTCAGTACGACCTGTATACATGTATATAAATATATATATATATATGTATATATATGCTTTACATGCACACAATGTGTAACAAGGGTGGAGAAATGAAACCATGCATGGTCATGCCAGGATGGTACAGTAAGGTGAAACCAAGCATCAGGATTTAACCACACTTCAGGAAAAACGGCAACAGGGTTTACTTGCAATGCAGGATAAATAGCAGCAGGACTTAACAGGATAAACGGGAGGAAAACTCCAACAGGATTTGAAGAATGCTCATCACAAGTATCGCATGTTAGCAGGATAAAAGAGTCACAACATATCTCCTAGAGAGATAATGCAAGCAACATAGGATAATGCAAGCAACATAGGATAATGCAACACAGGATAATGCAAGCAACACAGGACAGCATGAGGACAACTCTGGGTAGGATACATTTAAGGAGGATAAAGTGTATACAGAACTAGCTAGCATGAATATCAAGATGTGTACAGGTCCACTTGAAGGAACACAGGAAGGAAAGCAAGGCAGTCTGATTTGTAAGATAACATTACAAGGAGAGTATAAACTCCAATGGAGTAAGGGGAAGCTAGTTTCAACATGGATAAACAAGCAAAAATAAAACAGCCAGGATAAATTACACAGAATACCATATACAAGAATGGCATAAGGATTGAGTAGGATAAAATATAATTCGGGCTTTCAAGGATAATGCTGATAAAGGAAAACTAACACAGTTGCATGACATAGTCACAAGGATGAAACGAGGAGAGTAAACAAGCAGGAGTGAAATGCAGGACAAATCAAAAGGACAATGAAGACCTTTGGCCAGAGGACATCAATTTGCCCACGTATAATTAATTGCATTACATAACAGGACAGCAGGATTGCAGGATGTCAGGGAATCATAATGAAGGATGCAGCAACAATCGCTCTTACAAGTGAAAAGACAAGCTTCAGGGATACCAGAGGACTACAGAAGGGAGATAACTGAAAAACATCATCACAGAGCCTACTAAGGCGGCAATGTTCATACCAGGTATGGAGTGCCTCCGGGGTTTGAACAACACACTGACACGGGCTGTGGGAATGAGAAAACGGGCGGCAACCAATGAGAAATGAAACGGTGATCATGAGAATATAACAAGAATATGATGCATGGAAATGTGAGGCGATTTGGCCCTTCCCTACTACTTCAACCTTTCCAATAAGGACAGAACTTTGGTAGGATCCTAAAGACCACCATGACGACTTGATTTCGGACTAAAGGTCATGATATTCATAAAGAATTCTACAACAACCAAAATTAAACTTACATGTTGAAATAGCAAAGGATTTTCTTTTTTTAACCTTTCAGAACAATATTTAGATGAAAAAGAAATTTCTTGTTTTGCTCCAAACTGATAAGGCTGAAGTATTATGGTAATGGTATCAATGTGACAGGCAAAAATATGGTCTCAGTGACATAACATGTCACCCCTGAAAAAAAGATATACACGTAAACTAACTAATACAAGAGCAATACCACATGTGGATGGCAGTTCACACAATGAACGGTAAAACAAGTGAATATATAACCAAGCATGCTTTTATATGTGAAAACAACAAACAGTAAATATATTAAACAGTAATCATGAAACTACAACCATGAACAAGACAATTAATAATATAACACAACCTAATAGGATCAAAATTAAGAAAGGAATACATCTTAATTTCTAAAATACAAGACAAGTATAAATTCAGTCATCTGGTCCTAACCTGTTGATGAAGTAAAACAATCCCTCACATTAAGCTGACAGAAATCATGCCTTACGTGTTAGAAACCTGACCGGTCTTAATCCGATTTAAGGTGATAACCATGTAATAGGTGTCACCCAGTGGTGAGGTGAGATTCAAGGTCGTGCATCAGTGTGAGTGATGTACAGGGCCGAGTGTGAAGGTGAGCATGCCTCGTGAATATTTGATGAGAAAATCAGACAGGTGTCAAGATGCACAGGTAGATTTATTACCAGATGCCACTGTGCTGAGCTAAATGAGTAGAGTTTTCGAGAATGCCAAAAAAAAAAAAAAAAAGCCATAATGTAGCTCATTTAGAACAGGTGTAATGCCAGATAATCTAGTCCACACAGACAGGTGTACATTGTGCCAGTGGTACTTCATGTACATCCATCATATTCAGCACCTTTCTCTTTGTGTAGGTCATGCGCTTAATATTGATTGGCTAGACCACACTAGACATGCATAGGGTTTGTTCATCAATATAACCACTGTTTTCCCTATACAACCGCAATTGAAATTTTGGCCATTTTTTTTTTTTTTTTTTTTCTTTTAACTAAAGTACTTTTATAATAATCCTCACTACAGTTGTTTTGTTGGTGTCAGTAGTTCAATATGAAATGCCACACAACCAGCCCATCCTTGCTTTGGTGTAGACTGTTGATAGGACGAGACATTCAATCCCTTAAATGTCCTCTGTTTTAAGTCTTGACCTTTTCACTTTCAGTGGTAACCTCTAAGCAGCTCCATGACATTTCAAGAATTGTATGACCCTAAATTTACTCATAAGAATTTGCTCAACTGGTCAGAAATTTGATCTTTACCCAGCCTTGGACCTATCCTGTATCAACGAGTGTGGTCTTTCCTCTTAAAGAGTTATCCCTGCAGATTTATCTCCCTTTAACTGCATGACAACAAACTTCAACACAAACATTTCCCGGCCTGGTACAACTCTTTCATAACAAGGTACTGTCATTTGACCATGTGTATGTTCACTGTGAGTTTGGTCAGTTTCCAGCTAATAAACAAAATTAAAGTAATTCTATGGTTAACTCCACATGTAATAGCTTTCAGGCAATACTTAATTTCATTGAGTTAAATAAACTGACATCACACAATAACCATTTTACAGGAATTTTTTGGTGTCATTCAGAAATAATGCATGTAATAATATTCTGGTAACTAAACTCTCACATCTCTGGACACAAAAGATTACATAAACACATGAGTACTTACAAAGTATGTTCTCCATTTTTATCAGACGCTTTGTGTCTATTTCGTTTTCGAGTTAGACGCCCTAAGCTCATGCTTCGTTTCAAAGAACTCATAATCTTCGCACCGCTATATTCAAAACAAATATTAATAAAAGGGTCAAACGAAGAAGAAAACACAAACAGTTATTCTATAATTCAAAGTCCCAATTCATGCAAATGAAATTGAACGTTAAAATTACAAGTTAATGGTCTGAGTAATGGAATTAAAGAAAACCCACAAAACAAGAAATGAAAACAAAACCAAAATTTTAAATCAAACATTAAACCACACATTTAAAACTTTGAAGAAAAAAAAAGGTGAAACCCAATTCAAATTAATTCAAAACTAATCTGGTGTTAGTCGAATCTGAAAGTTGTGCAGCAGAGTTAAACCTATAAACCAATTTGTTAAAAAAAAAAAATAAAATAAAAAGGATTTGTGATCTGCATTAGTACTGATTGCTTAGTGATGTTACTCATTACAAGAAACAAACTGAAACGTGTAGAGCACAATAAATAACAAATACCCCACCACCATCTTACTGATTTAACTGTACAGTACACGTAATTTTCCAGACACACAGAGATTTATATACAGTCACGTATATCCAAGACCGTTAATCCATCACCAAACCATAATGAAAGCACAGTCAAGGACTACAAGCACAGTAAACTTGAAGCTGCAATATATCCTTTCGACACCTCAATAAGCTGCAAGTGCATTCTGTTGTTGCAAACAAATACTTGTCTGTCATTATTCCAGCATGGAATAATGGCTATTATCGCTGACAATAAACCATAACCACCACTCGGCAATTCTGGGAGGTTTACACAGAGAAAGCTTAGATATCACAATTCATCCAGCACCAAGTCAAAGCCCATGATCCCAACACCATCACTACTTTATTAGACATTTACTCTCTACCCACCATGTTAAATAAAAATTCATTTCATTCAAACTGTCTATCTTTCATAAAACAAAAAACAATGACAAAGAGTAAAAGTTAAGGCCTGTAGAGGAATGACAACAATTTAGTTATCACTGCCATATTAAGTTAACCTGTAAACAGATATGATTTCTTGGGTAAGAATAAATTATACCTGTACCTACTTAATTCAGCTTAATTTCGTGTGTAACAAGGTGACAGGTACAGGAACATCAGTTTTACCCGCCAGGTGATTTTCAAACACAAACGATGATCACATCTGGACAGCTGATCTATATATATATCAGGTAAAATCAGGCCGGGCTAGCTATCCCATTGTAGGTAAAGCCCCATGCCAAACCCCTCCCCACAGCCTATGTGCGTCTGGGTAGGTGTGGCAGTGCAATAAGAGACATGTCTGTGTTGATGGGAACACTAAGGCAGTGAGGTGCCACGGGTCAAGCAAGAAGCTTCCACAGAACTGGGATCAGAATGGCTGGGGAAATTCAGACACCACAAACAGCTGGGACTGGCTACCCCATGGGGGATGGGTGTCTGAGCTGACCCAAGCTATCCCCACCCTACAGAATTTGTGCAGGACTATAATTATCCTGGTCTGTGAGCTGTATACACCTTTGACATCTTTGAAAATCTTATGGCATCAGAAAAATATTTATTTTTTTTAATATGCATGTCTGAATGAACACAAAATATTTTGCGAAAACCTAACAAAGGTAGAAATATCCTTGCTAACAACTGATATGTGGCCATGTACAAACATTCGGCGGGTCTGATTAAAGGCACTGATTAAAACTCACCCCCTGAGGGGTGGGTCACTGGGTGGGACCTGGGTGGATATATATGGGACAGTAAATCCTTCCCATGCAGTCCTGACTGGTTTGTTTACTGTTACACTAACACTCGTCATTCACAAATCAGTGTCTAACTTGTTACCACAGGCAGACACACCAATGACAAGTGTTTATGTGTAAAGAATACATGTCAGGCTGAGCTGTGTGCCATGGCGCTCTGTTATGATAATACAGGCTGATAGCCCACTATACCCCCCCCCCCCATCACCCTAAGGCTGGATTAAAACCTGTACCAGTAATCTAATTACACACTTTTACAAAAATGTCAAATTTAGGCAGTTCTGTACATAGGTACCTACATCCTAAAGCAAGTAAATGATGACTGATTACAACTGAATACCACATCAGCAATGTTTCGAAGAAGAACACATTCAAACCAGGGAGCCTTGAATGGTTTTGGACAAAATGGGTAAGTGTTAGCGTTGAAAAACCAAATTAAAGCACACAACCATTCTCAAAACCAGCTAAACCAACCAGAACATCAAAGAGAACAAGATGTTAGGCAAAATGAAGTACACAATAAAAATCTAAAAGACAGATCTATCCCTGTCTCAATAAATTAATGTGCATTTGGCAGTTTCATTCAAATCTGCTGGATTTCCCAAGTTCTGATAATCGGGGGCGTGTACATTTACTCTGTCCTTCCCCTGTGGAATGGTGTTTCAGATCCATGTTATATTGACCATTATTCTCTTGTAATAAGCGAGTACCCATTTGCCATTTTATCAAATCATGAGAAAAGCAGACAAGAGCACGAGACTACACCGCTTTTGTCTGAATTACTTCAGGCGGGAAAGATTTCCTATTTATAGGTCTGTGGAATTCCGAGACTGTTCTTCATCAACATGGTGTTCCTCAGGCTGTGTGGTGCTAAATACAACCTTCTGATTCTGAACAAAAATTTAACTCATAATGAAACCATTAACTGTGAAAGTCTCGTACAGTTTCAAAATCTTCCCCAAAGCCTATAACCATTTCCATATTCTACAAGTGAAACGAACAACTCTAATTTTGAAACCTAATTAATGATTCACAGAGAATACATTATCACACTGGCTTTTTTATTCTAAATCACTATACTTAATACAGCACCAAATAACTGATTCAATTTTCAAGTACTTAATACAACACCAAATAACTGATTCAATTTTCAAGTACTTAATACAGCACCAAATAACTGATTCAATTTTCAAGTACTTAATGCAGCACCAAATAACTGATTCAATTTTCAAGTGCTTAGTACAGCACCAAATAACTGATTCAATTTTCAAGTACTTAATATGGCACCAAATAACTGATTCAATTTTCAAGTACTTAATACAGCACCAAATAACTGATTCAATTTTCAAGTGCTTAGTACAACACCAAATAACTGATTCAATTTTCAAGTACTTAATACAGCACCAAATAACTGATTCAATTTTCAAGTACTTAATACAGCACCAAACAACTGATTCAATTTTCAAGTCATGTCAGAAAATGACACTCTTTTCATCAGACACCTACCTGAAAATTCCACATCTTCGAACTTTAGTTTTCTTCCTCTCCTCCCTACTGGGCTTAATGAATTTCATTTTGACACCTGACCAGTGGTATTTAATTCCAGGGTGTACACTAGTCAGCTCCACTTTGTTAATCACCTACATACAGGCCACACTCCTAGTTTTCAAACTCTGTCCTCACAATTTGAAATCTTGAAGCCTGGTAGGCTAATGCACCAAACACCAGTAGCTGTCTTTCTGTTAGTCCTGACTGTGACTAACGCTTTGTGATTTGCCCGCCTGCTGCCCTGACATACCAGCATCAAAGGATTACCACATGTTGGCAGTTTCCCCCTATCACCACTGCTGTCACCTTCCCATTTTCCGTTGCCTCTCATGGTCACACCCCCACACTTCCTACTACGGGGCAGAATCATTATCTAATGATGGGTATGAACAACATCCGTTTAGTCCGCTGGTAGCCTGACTGGGCCGTGAAGACAGCCAGTGCTTATAGGCGAAAGGCAGGAGACTGATTGATCCCTGACACCCCACTGAGTGGAAATCCTGTTAGTCGGAGGGGGGGGGTGTGTGTGTCTATAACACCATACATGTACACAGATGATCTAACTATTAACCACAATCCTATAAACTGACCTAGTTCCCTGACCCTGATAAATCTTTGTCAAAATGCAGCGGCAGGGTTGAGTCGCCCTGCCCTCATGCTAGACTGAGCCACACTGACTACCACAAACATGCTGTTGTATGATGCTAACCACCCCCTCTTTCTAGGTCTTTTTTGTTAGGGGTAACCCATAATTACAGTGCACTTGCACAAATTATGCTGGTCGTATTGCCAAATCCTGGGAAAAAAATTACATTGTCTTTTGAAATTTATTCTATAATAATGATAAGATCATGGAGGCACATGACAAGCACAGTTTCATTTGTCTATTTACAGATTATCAAGTAGTGCATCAATTGCTACATTTTTTAACCGGGGTAAAAAATTTGGGGCATACGGGATTATGAGTGTTATCTGATTAAAGCATCATTTTCCAAGAAATGTACATTCTACAATGACACGTCTACGATTTGGAATTTAATCTCTAAGCCAGACAAATACGGAAAACAGAGTCACATGATAAATGAAATGCTATCATACTATAACCCAGGGTTTGCACACAGTGTCACCTTCCTTTCTATACAAGAACCACAGACTTCCAGCCACATCACAGCAGTTTTAGCATGTGTTAGCTAGATGTGTTACTCCCAAGTGATAATCTAATGCTAGATCCTGTCTACCATTTTCCGGTGCAGATGTACCTTTACGTAACAGGATGGAGTCAGGTTCCTCCATTAGAGGTCAAACACCAGAGTATAATGTACAGTAATGCACTAGCTATCCTTGACCCAGCCATAAACACACCTCATTACATCAGTCCATTACGTACCATCATCTCAACATTACCTCTGCTCATAAACTGCTCATTACTGCCCTGAACCTCCCCATTATCATAAATCACAGAGCACATGTACATGTACACAGAATTAAGTTCCTGACACGGGGCAATCATGTGCCATACCACTACAAACAACTTTTTGATGGGTTAAACACACTTTCTAACACAGAAATGTAGAATATATATATATATATATATATATATATATATATATATATATATATATATACAATGTATGTATAAATACATACTGTACATGATCTAAAATTTTGTCCATAAAAGGTCATTTTTAGAGGTAAAAAAAAAGTCTTGAAAAATTGCTTTTGGTCCCGAAACTTGGATGTTTGCAGCAAAATGAATCAGGAAAATGAGTAACTTAGTCATGAACGAAATTTTAGGTCACTTAGGGTACATATACATATATATATAGATAGATATATATATATAAATACACAAGAATTTATTTGAATGTACATGTATCTGCCTGTATACGAAATAAGATACATGACCTGTCCTAATTCTTCAACCTTTTCAACCAACTGTGCAATCAATGTTTTGAAACATTCTGACAAAAGTACGGGGAGCAGAGAAATAATTTGCACAGTTTTATGAAGCTCCCATCTATAATCGCACAAACAAATCATTTTCAGCATCATTTTCATATTAGTTGTGTGCACAAATTCCACTGGAAAGAGTGTTTTAGTGGTTGAAAAGGTTGAAGATTTACAGTAGCCACCTTAATTTTGCTCATTTTGATAACACGTCTGAAAATCAACCAGGGAAAAAGCCTCTAAATTACCCTAACAGATCAACTGTACACTAACGAGGAAGAAGAATGGCTCCAATATATCACACACATGTACATGTATTACAGTGGTGGCTTGTTTTTCTTGGGGTTCACATGCACCCAAAGGCATTGACGACTTCACAAAAACATGCGCACCATTGCAGCACTTGTGTTAATGCTCAAACTCCCGAGGAAATGCAACCATAAATGCTGAACTGCCTGCAGTGAATTAGGACAAAGACAGCTGACTAATACAAGTCCAATTCTGAGCATGGAAATGCCCAAGAAAAGCAATACTCCCTGGTTCCTAACTTGGAAGATTCTATAAAATTAGAAGGAATGTATGACCCTATCAACACCTCAAGAACTTAAACGATTGATTGGGGAACGATACTCGAAAATATTTCACTCATGTGACATCACTGTTCTGCGCTAGCATGCTAACCTCGCGGCCACAGAAACCACAACTGGGGCAACAAATACACTTACACCATACACACTGCCACAACAGGCAAAACCTTCCGTTCTTCAGACTAACCCGGTCTTCAACATAATGCATTTGCCATACATGTCTGTGCATACATCTGTACATACACTCTACAAACACTCCTTGTAAAGGACCTTAAATTTCTTAGAAAAATATATTTTCAGAGGCAAATAAATGCCATTACATCTATAGCACACCTCAAAACACCTTTCTAAACTCAGGTGTACTCTCAGGAAAAATGAGCCACTTAATCCTGGATGAAATTTTAGGGCATTTAGGGTTTGTGTCAATCAAATATGGCTTTCCGGGCACATCCAATTAA
This sequence comes from Acanthopleura granulata, assembly GCA_016165875.1. Classification (NCBI taxonomy): domain Eukaryota; kingdom Metazoa; phylum Mollusca; class Polyplacophora; order Chitonida; family Chitonidae; genus Acanthopleura; species Acanthopleura granulata. Next base: position 4,080,937 of record JABBOT010000082.1, read on the forward strand.
CGTTCAACAATATAATCTTAACGAGAACTGCGCAAGAAACATGTGTTCAACATAAAACTTGGCAAGGTTGTCAACCATCACAAGTGCGGAAAACATCCAATGTAGTACAATAAATGATTACATAATGGGATCGAAGTTCAGGGTCGTTTATCATATGCAACATTGTTGTTTTTGTGCTGCCATGGACACATAAGTTGTGTATATGTATCTTTCTTAACATGACTAGAAAGCAGCTGAACAAATATGCCTCCATAAACATCATGCAGGCATCTAAAAACATGAATCTAATCATTCCATGACTTGGCAAAGTGCACATTATGCTTCATGACACATTATGCTTTTCACACCAGTCATCTTTTCGCAGCCACATGTCAACAAAACCATAACTTTCCCGTCCAAATACACAAATATTCTACCAAAAAAAAAAACAACAACAACAAAGCAACATAAAATCCAAGTATGTATTTGTATGAAGTAATAAAGACTGACAACAGTTTCTGCCATTGTATATGAGGCTAGGACACTAATCACTATTCAAGTAAAATTTTTTTCTACCGTTGCCCTATAAATATAAAGAGAAAGTCTAAAGAGATCATTTAAAGCATTCCACACATAAACCACCATGCAGGGAATCTTGGCTAAATATTTCCCCAGAATACATAGAACAGTAAAATGTAACATTCACATGTATGAAATTACGACTGCAATTACCAGCAAGTTTACCATGCACACACCTCTTTCGGCGAATCCTTCAATTTGATACCCTTTGGCAGAATTTCCCCTCTACTTTATGCATCCTGTTTTCCTGTCCAACATCTGTTTACCTCAGCACACCAGTAGATGTAGTCCATTGGTATATATATTCATATATATATATATAAACACCACCGATTCTCTCAAGACTCAGGCAAAATTCTACCATTCAACATCGTAACCTTAACAAAGCATGTCCCTCGGCGCTGAGTTGTCTTCTAAACACACAAATGTGTGCTCCAAGCTGTCCACTTCTCCCACTGTTTCAAATAACTAATATTTTCTCACAACTGTACCAATGTGTCTGCTCATGATGTCTGACAATACGCCAGTGTTACAATTACCTAGGATTAGGTCGTCCAAACAACCAGCGCCTCAGTTGCTGTCACGCACGCTGCGCTCCCGTTCAAACCCTGAAGGCATCTTCGTGCGTTCTTCACATGGAGACATGCCTTTGTTGAAAACTTTAAACTCCTAACTGATATCATAAAACAATGCGTCTATTTTGGGACATGCAATCAGTTTGATTAGTTGGTTCTTTTAAAATGAAACACCCTTCTAGGTACTTTTTCCTCATTATGTGTTTTTCGGTACTTTGACTGCTTTGAAGTACTTTGCTTAAATATTATGTAACAAAAGTTGATGAGCTTGACAACATGTTGTCATGCTAACACTGGCAGCTCTGAAAATTTTCCTTTCCATTTGTATACACTGTTTTGCACTTTCAAAATAATTTACAACAAATTAAGGTATATCAAAATTAAACTTTCACAATTTAGCTTAATGTATGACCTCAGTAATTTAATACTGCACAGTCCAGATCTGCACACAAAACATGTCGATTAAAGTAACCCAAAACAAGCAGTAATCATCTACTATACTAGCAATAAATTGTTAGCCTCAACATTTTCCCAGTGTGCTGATGACACACTTGCCAGTGGTATAACTACAATAACAGTCCCATAGCCACCCTCCTGAGAACCGGCAACATTCCAGACACCCTGGGAATTAATCTGTCAAATGTGTACATCACATATGCATCTACGGGACGGATAATGATCTTAACATGACAAGCACTGTGAGAATCTGTTTAACAAGCCTGTCCAGACCTTAATCCATTGTTTATCCAGGGCAGCAAAAATTTGTTTATTAAACCACAAGTAATTATTACCAGCTTTGTTGGGTTCTTTGTTTAACCTGCTGGGTTCAAGCTTTTTTATTCCCTTCTCAACCGTTTTATGAACAACTGAGGCCTTGAACACACACACATACACACACATCACCATCATCAGTGTCATGGACAGAGATGCAGCTTCAATTTGTGTATAACAACGCAAACTGGAATGTAAATGATACCATTTTTTGGAGTCTCTTTTTAGTGGGTTCTTTTCTCTTTTCACAATGATGAAATCCTTTTGAAAAATGAATACACATCCCTGCTTCCCTTTATAAGGACAGTTGACATGTGCACCAATGATTTTCATTCCATTTTCACTAAAATGAAAATTAATTGGACAGGTATACTTAGTATTGTTTCTCTACCTATACACAACAGAAAGTGCAATTCCAGAACAAAAACCATCCTTATTAACCTTTTTTGTTGTGTTAAAAGCAATCTAGTTTTTTGATAAAATAAAACTTGGGTGGATGGATATAAAAGTGTCAATAAGCCGAATCGGCACTGAACCGTCTCAAGAGATTAATGCTGTTTGGGCGAGACATGAGTGGGTGGTCTTGCAAACTAATGCAAAATAACACTGAAAAGATGTGATTTCCGGTAGTTGCCACAACAACAACAACTTGTTAAGGTATAGAGACTAACAGAAATCCCGTCTTTTTAGTGTTATTTTGTGTCAGTCTGTCAGAGCACCCAATCATGCCTCGCCCAAACAGATTTAATCTCCAGAGAAGGCTCCAATGATGATTCGGCTAATTCCCCATAATGCCATTCCTAAAAATTTCCACAGATATGCATGTAAACACTTGTGAAGACAAACTGTTCTTAGAATATGTCAAATTATCCAGGCATCCGGGTAATTCTATAAAATTCCAGTCAAGAAAATTCTAATAATATTTAAAAACAAAAAAAAAAACAACAAGACAGTATGATACAATGCTTTCTATCAGAGCTCTATCTACCTGGAAATATTTTCTGAATTAAATGAAAAAGACTAACACAACCACATAACTGGCATACCTGTATAACTCATCGTTAAGCTTGGTTTTCTCTTTTTTCCCCATCACGATCACATCAATCACAGGTAATTCAACAGGTATGCTCCAGTATAATCCAAGTGTTGTGACATCAGATCTTACAACCACCTATCTCACCCAGAGTCACAGGTGAAAATCTTAATTACAGCCAGGTAGCTGTCATATATGCATATATATCACCTTTCACTTTAACTCTGGCAAGTCCAACTCAAACTGGCAACTCTCTCAAACCAGTCCATTTGTCCAACCTGCCTATCTAATTAACCCCCTGGAGAGATATTGGCAAACCTCTACTCCTGGGGACAAGTCAAACCAATAGGCCCTACCCCCGGGGTGTTCTGATACCTTACCTGTATTTCCACCCTCACCACAGGGCTCAGGTAAGAGGATCCTAACTGAACTCTCACATGTTACAGATATGTCCCCACCCCTGGTGCCACTAAGATAATGCCCTGTTTTGACTTGTATATATTTGCTGTTGAATCCAAAGCTTCTTTATTGTTTCCCTGTCATTGACTATAAAACCTTTGACACTTTCTACTAAAATAACACACACATGAAACCCTTGATTACTTATAACATGCTTATACCAATCTTGCCATGTTTATATATAATTAATCAAAATAAATGTATTGTTATTTATGACCAAGAAAGATTTGTTGACACAGACCTTGCAGCTTGGTGGATACAATTTTGTTTATAAAATACTAATTCCACACAGATACATTTTTATCCTTGATTTGGGCATCCAAGCAAACATATAGTGTACAGTTACAAAATACACTGCATGTCACCTGCTTTCTTCTTCTTTCATGGGAAACAAACATTTTTGCTAAATACTTCAACATATACAGTATACCCTTGGTTAACCAAATTTCTTGTTTTAACAATCAGAATTTGCATCATGAACTGCACTATCAACAGAGCATAAGAAAAAAATCCTGCGCGTTTCCTTGTAGCTTACATCTTTAATTTCATGAATTTGCACTTTGCACACAGATACATAAATAATTATTCAAACTTCAAAGCCATAAGATACATGTACACATTACATTCATTTCCAAACTACACCTTTACCAATTCTAATCATTATCTGCTACGACAGAGTACCCAATTCGTCAACATGAAAGCCTAACAAGCCGAGTCAAAATCATCCCAAGTACACAAATGTTTACATATGCTACAAGCCATTACACTGATTAATCTACTGTTCCCTTAGAACTGGACACCTCCCCCTTAATCCCTCATCAGCTGGAGGCCTCCCAGTGCCTTATAATCCTGGCACCACTAAAGAGTTTCATTTTCACCTGCAGTTACTAACAAGTTTTTCCCATCTTTACCTGATAAACAGGTAGCGGTAGGCTGATGGTCAAAAGGTGTAAATTTGTAATCCACTTACGACATTGTGTATACAAACACAAAGGCTTCAGGTCAATTCTACATGAAGCTGGCCACAGTATCCCCCAGCAACTGCCGGCCACAGTGTCATCAACGCGATCTACAAACAATGGCTGTCCATTAGCGGTGCAGCCAGCTTCACTGGCTTCTTAATTGAAATGTTCTCCTTCAAAGGCCTCAATAGGAAACACGACTGACCTGCTCACCTCTAATTTCTCAACCTTTATTTCTGTAACCAAGTTGACAACCCTTCTTTTTTCACAAAGTCTCTTTTGTGTACACAAATATCCACATGTTTCCAGAGTATACTTAAAATGAACAACCCCCACCATACTGATGCCTATAAAATGCATCATTTTTGTAAAGGATTAATTAGTGCTTAATTAGCCTGTTGATGTGTAAATGGATCCTTGCTCTCCACGCTGACAGGTGAAGTTTACAGGTGAGGGCCACCGAAAGGGTGTGCGGATCACTTGTTTATGGGATAGTTCAGGGCATGTATACCGTCCCAACTCATTAGCGGCTTTCACACCTGGGGTGCATGCCGTTAGCACACCTGTGACCTAAAATAACAGCCCCTGTCGTGTGCTGTATTGGTGAATAAAACAAGAAATCCCTAGGTGTCACATTAATCCACTAAGACCCCTTCTACATGATTTATCTCTAATATGTATCCATCACTTTGCTTTTCCAACTCAGATTTTGTTTACAACGCTCAATATAAAGTTAGAATACAAGTACTTTTAATTTAAGCACCAAAACTTTGAAACATACAAATACTACCATGTTTTTAAAAAATCCAACAAAATGCATGTAAACTAGATGTTCTAAGACATGTATCCAAGTCCTTTTGCAATTTTACAAGATATACAAACTATCAAATCCTCCCACGTCACTCCCCCTCCCCCCAAAAATCCAATAGAATTATCTAAAAAATGAAATGTGGAGGAATCAGAAAATAAATCAGGTCATATGGACCGAATCACACACGGACCTCATAAAATATCTATCCATCAACTACCAGGTAAATGTATACCTGTGTATCCCTGAATATCAATAACTTACTACATACACCCAATGAAGGTGCCTGGGCAATTCTGCTGGTGAAACATCACCATATGGCTTTGAAAAACGGTAGCATTTCTGTGCTAAGTGAACAGTTGAATTGTTTCTGGTCATGATATTACATGAAATCTTACATAACCAATGCCATGTGTTAGCTAGACTTCACTGTAATAACTCTATTACGACCTCACGCTTCCAATATAATAATCAACCGGGCTGTAAGGTAACGAGCTAAAGAGCAGATTTACCTGTGACCTCAGGTTCATATGAAATGCAAGGTAATTAATACCTGATAGATTTAATACATAGCTGTACCTGTTTCATTCAAGTGGACTTCAAAGGCAAAAAAGAAATGCACTAAGAAAATACAGTCCCAGAGAAATCTGTAGAAATAAATACTGCACAGACAAACAAACTTAAAGCCAATCGTTATACATGGCATATTCAGACTATTAGGTCTGGCCTAGAGGAATGCCTACACCTTGTAGCGGCTTTAAACAAAGGAACAGAAATCTCAGCAGACAGTTTGCGAAACATGTGTTATATATGTATACCTGATCAATGCCACCTCATCTGTAGTATACCACATCTCCTTACAGGTAACACAATTAATTCCGAACGCTTTCTCATCAGTTCAATGACGACAGGTACGCTGGGCAGATTCGCCCGTACATCCGCTAGAACACGTCTGGCGCTGACGCACTGACAATCACCCTCTCTACAAATGGCTAGTTCAACACGCAGCTAGAGTTTGCCAGACAAGATCAAATTATCTGGTTGGGCGATCTCGGCTCTTCACACTTGCAGCTTGCCTCCACCCTACATTATCAGCCACAACCATCAAATATATTATTAATGTATGCATAAAATACCGACATACATTTACATGGGTAATGTTTGTGGAAATAAGCCCACAAGTGATGACCATTTCTATTCAGTGTTGCAAACACACAAACAAAATATACAGCTATGTATGTATGCATTTCTAACAAAAAAAACTTTAGTAGCACTTAACTTGCATATTTAATCGAATGGGAGTTGAGTAAACATTTGGTGAAACGTTTGCTTATGTACAATGTACAAGTAGATGCCACAGCTACGCAGAAGAGCAACCAAGTTGTGTAATGTACTCAGCCTTGATAAGCTTCACAAATCTTAATGAATCCATGCATATTATATTAAAGGCAAGTACCAAATCAAAAGGAAGACATCTACCAGTTAACATGCACTAAAATATTTTTCTGATGAAACAAACCTTTCAAGAACATCATCCGCAGTAAAGCTTATTAACTGATACAATCATGATAAAAAATGAATAAAGAAACCCCCTCCAAAAAAATGGGTGCAAATCAATACCTTTCACACTTCATTCTACACAAAGGCATCTTGTGACCAAGTTGTAAATATTCATGAGGCTTTTAAATGCATCAATATTGGTCAAGGGTTCTGTCTAAAATTTAGGCGGAAATTTGGTTGACAAGACATAAAAGGATCTTTGTCCTGATAAACAGATCAAATTTGTTATCTCTAATTGAGAACTTGTCATAAAAGACTAGTGTATAGAACACAGCAGATGCTTTCGGAAGTGTCTATGGAAAAAAAAAAAGATGTCAAAAATTAAAAAAATAAAAAAGAAATTGTCTGAACACCTTACGTTCAATTTTGCTGACTTCTGCAGGACACTTTATGAAGAAACCAACCTCCAAAATGTAATTTACACCCTCAATAAACCGGCCCCATCCAACGTTCACTTCAAGACAACACCTGATGTCACAATGGATTTATTATAATGTTAATCTCCATAAGCCACACGGACAGAGCATATTAAAACAAGCAAAAAACAGCAAACTTTCACCCTATGTGGTGAAGTCAACTGGTAAGGAGGGCCAAACTGTCAGGTTTGACAGATCACACTTGTGACCATAAGTCACACACTAACAATACTCAAGTCTCCCTTAACCCGCTATTTTAGGAAATTCCAGTCTGTTTTTAACCCTAAGAAAAAAAACTAAGCACCATGTACTCACTACAGATTCTATGATGAACTCAAGAGCTGTACAAGGGAATTCATTGAGCAGCCAACAAAAAAAACAAAAGAAAACATCTGGTGCTCACTGCCTCCCACCCCTTCTCGTCACAAAGAACACAGCCTTAACATAATATCCTATTTCTCTCCCACACTCCCGCTGTCAATCTGACACCGCACTACTCCGAAATACAATGTAACTTCAGTTTACCTGTATATCTCACTGTAGTTTCTGACATCATGGAACCTTACATGTATGTAAATTAAAAAATGTACACGTGTAGAATGATAATTAAGAAAGAGAGATATATATGAAATAGAAAAGAAAAATATCTAAGGAACCCATGGCAACACATGAAAACCCTAAGCATATCGAAAACTTCACAATTTCGGCTCTTATGTCACCAGGTATGCATATAGTCATGCGTTTCATGTTCAAATATGAAATAATGATCATTTGAGGTCGACACTGTCTGATTAATGTTCATGTTTTACATGCCTTACAAAGTTTCAACAACTAAACTTACATCAGACTTTTCCATTATGTAAGTCTGTCTGACCTATTCACATTTGAAATACAATGAAATTCCAGATAAAAAGATGCAGACTTAAAAAGGAACAAGCTGAGGACTGTATGTCAAAGAAGTTCAATGAAGCACGGAAGTGTAATTTTTTCCTATAATCTCTCCATACTCTTATGCGATTAAGAGAAGATGGAAGTTATAGAAGACTCGAGACTGGAGATCATGACTGTGGTTTGCCTGGTCTATTGTACTGATCTACTGGCATGCCACAAGGTCACACGTTTAGCTCTCTTCTTTTCCACTTTTTCCAACTCTCTAAACCACAAAATCTCCGTTTCACAGGTGTATTTCTAAAATTATCCACCAACACTGGATAAAACAATCAAGACACGATTGTAAGTCAACAGCAAAACTTTCTAAACTACTGACCTATTTTATTGTTCACATGAGGAGTATTAGGTATCTTCCCTACACATGCGAATCTCCTACTCAAAAGTTTGTGTGTTCAGGTTATCTGCGGTAAGGGTTGTGTCAATGACTCAGGAGGTGCTGGTGCAGTGTTAAAGTGGAGATCAAGTGTCTTCATGTGACTGACATCCTATCCCATACAATGCCCTTGGACACTTGTTCTCTAGGCCAGATATTTCACACAAACAGGAGTCGCGGGAGTGTTTCATGAAATGAGTTATGTTTGAATGAAATGCAAAATTTCTTCATTTCAGTGTGATGCTGCATGAAGCATTTTCATCAGTTTATGCCTAGTTATGGTAAATATTATAGGTGCATGGGACTATTCAGAATTATTTCTACGTCAGTTTTCATCACTTTGTTTATTTAATCTTTAAACATACACTCATAATGCACATATGTATGGAAATTATAACTTTTTTGATGATGAAGACAAAAACAGCTATTACTCCTTGCTAAACCATCAGCAATGTGACATAAAACAACTGATGGCAGAGACTTTTTTAATTCATTTAAAATAATCAAATTCTTTATGCAACAGGCATTTTCAATTCCTTCTCCATTGGCAACGCTCAAGTAATTAATGAATATGCAAGCCTTAATGGCTATAGCAGTTTAAGCACAACGACTCCCATTAATTTCACAAACCATTTCTTCATGGATCATTCCACATAAAGCCTCAAATCACTTCACTCAACACTGCACTCTGGAATTATAGGTGTTTTGATACTGCTGTGTTAACAACTTTGTGAAAAACACCACCAGCATTGCTGTAATAAGAAACACCTGTAGCAACTAACTTGTCAGACTCAACACTACAACTCATTTACCATCCGCCCTTTTTTTTTCTTTTGGATGATAGGTAAATGCCAAAAAGGCAGAATGATACCCTAGGCTGCAGTATTTACATGTGCTAATAACAGGCAGTTATGGCCCGGTAACTCAGCTTATTAAAACAGATGCTCACTTGCTATTATTTTCAAAGATTATGCTTGATATAAGGAACTGTAAACTTCACATCTGGGGTAAATATATTAAAACAGCCTCAACAACAGAATCAAAAAATTGCTCTTACTGTATTTGACCTAAAAATGTTCTTCAAGATTGATTACTAAAATGTTGGTCATCACAGATTACCAAAACACTGTTCATGACTTACCACTAAAATGCTGTTCATGAGTGATTACTAAAATAATGTTCATGACGGATTACTAAACTTTTGTTCATGATCAATTACTATTTTATCAGCTAGTGAGAGTTCGACTTATAATCTTAGAAAGGTCTTTTCATGTTTCATTAGAAGGTAGGGTAAAGTCCTACTGAAAAGAAAGCAAATATTTAATAAATAGCAGCTCAGTCAATGTCTGTATAATGTGCAGTAAAAAACACAGGTAAATGACTTAGAGAGGGGCTTGTTAGCGCACAGTGGTATCAACTTTGAGTGAAAGGTTGCAGCTATTGCAAATTTGTACTTGTTTCTTGTTTTTAACAATTAGACATGAGCAGGTGTTCAAGGTAACAAACTAAGGATATACAGGTGAGATAGGTAACTAGATTAACTAGACTGAATGACTTAGACTGAGATAATTACAGTTTCATTAAGGAACAAATTACACCAACATGACAACCTAAAACAATCATAACCGTGCACTGCTGACCAGAGATCAGCTCTTGGCATATCACACATAGACTGTTCATTCTATGAGGGCTACAATATGAGCCAGTTAATTCTGTCGTATCTTTAAAAACGACATGACTTATTGGGCAATATGGGTATAAGTAGTCATGCCTATATGCTGTATTAAATACAGTAAAGCTGAAGTCCTTCTGCAACATGTTTAATACAAAATACTACAGCACATCTGGTAAAAATCAGAGCAGCAACAACAGTTTAGAAGTTGGCACATCATCACCAGGTAGGTAGCCAGTGATATCTAGCTTTTTTTTCGGAATTTTCACTTAGGGACTTATTCCAACTGCTCAAAGACAGTTCTATTGGCTAAGTAGCCAAACACCAAAACAAACTTGATTGAGGTGCAAATTAATTTTCTCACTAAATCCAAACCGTATGACTGATACAGGAGAATGGGAATTCTTGTGGTAAACTTGAATGAGGCTACTGGAGTATAACACTGTAGTTATCAGTCAATTTAAATAAAAAAATAGTAATTAAATAATTATATTTACCTGGATTTCAGGCAAGCATGATATATTAGAATGGTGTCTGATCAGCACAGGTAAATGTCCACAGCCTTGTTGATCAATCTCTCATCCGGAGGTGATCAAGCTTACGTAAAACATTTACTACCACAGGTACAAACACCACAGGAATAAGATCATCACACTCAGGTGACACATTGAGCGTCACGAGTAGTCAGCCTCTCAGGTGAGACAATGCAATCGCAATTCAGGTGGGAGAGCAGACTTTGTCACAGGTACGGTGATCAGTTTCTAGACCACGTGAAGCCGAGACAGACTTAGTGATAAACCTTTCCCTAACCACCAACATATAGCTTAGGAATGGACAGGTCAGGTGGACACCTGAGCTAGTCAGGTAAGATCAGGTCAGCTGACCAATGAGTGGCCACGACGGGCCTGCAGGAGACTAGCTGACCGATAGTCCTGAGGTGTGTGGTCAATGAGACTGATGGACACACACTAGCTCATTCTGCCTACACACACAGGTATGTGGAGCGAGGACGTTTGTTTCTGCTGCTTAGAGCCGTAAACCTTCAAAATCCTTGTAAGCCTTGTCAGCTTTTGCCATGACATGTTTGTACACACAAACTACCTGCCCAAATCTCCTACAAAATTTCCAAGCAGGGATGCTGACTGCACCTTAAACAATTCCAGTATCAAAATTTGTTTGGAACAACCTATTTTCCTTGTCAACTGTATAATTTGGGCTTATTAATTTTAGTATAGTTTTAAGCCTTAATTGGCTTAATTTGCATGGATGAATCAGTCTGTTCCTGTTCCATAACCAGCATTAATCAAGCGTGTGTTTGTAAAGCCCTAAGGGCACAATTTATGTGACACTGGCCACAGGAAGTGGGGGCTTAATTCCTAACACTAACAGGACAGGTAATACCTTGAACAGCTAAGTACCTGTATTGTCTGGTTATGTAATAGATATTTGTCCACCTGAAAGCTGTGGGGGAACAGCTAACTATAAATCCCTTTCTCTATAAATGGTCGACAGCCGGTCAGATTTAAGGCACAGAAATTTCTTTGCTGAAATAATTCATCACTTCATAAAAAAAATTAAAACTCTAAATGACTTTAATCTTCATTCATGACCAAGCTGCTTCTATTTCCTAATTCTGAGAGATCTATTTACTTTAGAAAGTTGTTTTGAGGTTTGCTTAGGAACATTGGATGATAACCTACTGGAAAAATGTTTCATCACCAGAAATAATATTTTATACCATTTACTTGCCTCTAAAGATGCACTTTTCTGGTCGAAATTTAAGATCATGTAAAGTAAATAAAAAAAAGTAAAAAAAAATAGAATTCTGGATAGCCACACTTCACCATATCCCCCCCCCCCCAAAGAATACCATTATTAGTTTTAGCTTCAAATAAACATTTTATTAATTGTTCATTATGTTTGAAGATCAAAATCAAAGAGGCACAGACCATTCGGGGAGGGTGCTTACCTGCAAATGCCCAGGTGTACTTCCATCAATTAACAAAGTAAACCAGATAAAGGAAGTTACAGAGCAAAGCCTAAGCTCTGAAAAGATTATTCACAATGACTTAATCCTACTCTTTTCTTTTCCTGAAGTTTTTAATCTTTTTACATCGGCCTATTTAGTGCCTCAAGGAAACACCTAAACTCTTTCATTTCCCACCTCTTTGATATGCTAATGCAGGTTACTTCAGGTTAATTACCATCATAGCTCAATCAGTTCATTTAAATTAAAATATACATTATTAGGATTTAAATCTTAAGGTTTCATGGTAATCAGAAATCTTGTCTAAATTTTTCTTGAATACATATCAGAGACTTACCTGCAATCAGTGACAGAATAATATATATAAACACAGATAAATAACATTACAATGTGTTTGCTGAATGTAATTCACATGCTGGAGTAAAAAAACTTTATAAAAATCTACAAAATCTTATGCAAATTTAAATCTTTCCATCCTTTTATTTGGATGGGATCATGGGTGGGGGAAGGTGTTGAAAGACTTAGATTTAAACAGTTTAATCTAAAGATGTATGCAAATTTAAATCTTTCCATACTTTTTTCTCGAGAGGAGGGTAGAGGTGGGGTAAAAACATTGAAAAGAGTTTAATTTACTGACAATTAATACTCTTATTACACTTTACCTGAACTACATCTCAGTACTAGTTAGTGAGACTGGCTTCTGGTGCTTAGTTTCTAGTTTGTTCTATAACATGTAATTTAACAGCCATACTTGGTAGTCACATTATAACATAACATGTAATTTAACAGCCATACTTGGTAGTCACATTATAACATAACATGTAATTTAACAGCCATACTTGGTCGTCACATTATAACATAACATGTAATTTAACAGCCATACTTGGTCGTCACATTATAACTTAACATGTAATTTAACAGCCATACTTGGTCGTCACATTATAACTTAACATGTAATTTAACAGCCATACTTGGTAGCCACATTAAAACATAACATGTAATTTAACAGCCATACTTGGTCGTCACATTACAACATAACATGTAATTTAACAGCCATACTTGGTCGTCACATTATAACTTAACATGTAATTTAACAGCCATACTTGGTCGTCACATTACAACATAACATGTAATTTAACAGCCATACTTGGTAGTCACATTATAACTTAACATGTAATTTAACAGCCATACTTGGTCGTCACATTACAACATAACATGTAATTTAACAGCCATACTTGGTCGTCACATTATAACTTAACATGTAATTTAACAGCCATACTTGGTAGCCACATTACAACATAACATGTAATTTAACAGCCATACTTGGTAGTCACATTATAAAATATTTCAATCACACTTAAACTCTGTTCATACACAGAAAAAAAAAGATATAGCCTATAGAAGCCTTAATTTTATTCATATTATATTTAGATGTAAATTCCAGTGAGTTACTCTGCATGAAAGGTCAATAAAACATCTCTGATACTATGGCACGTGAACTAGACATACATACATACAAATCATAAAGGCCTGGCCCCTGTTTAACATACATCACTACACACAGGAGATGGGAGGTAATAACACATGTAAATACATGTATGTATGTATGCTTAGTCCAGTCTGAACACTTTGTACATATGTATATAGTCAAATGCTTGCCCAATGTTTTCTGCTTCATGAATATTCATGTTTTACGCCGACAATTTGGAATCATAACATTCATCATACGCTGATTTTTTCTCGAGTTCTACACGTAAATTTACTTACGGCATGCATACATGTATACATCACGAAACACCCTCTCAACCTGTCGTGTGATTCTATTCTGCCTGCAGTTCTGGCCTTTCGGTCTTTTCAAGGAATGAACTGTATTTCGTTGACAGACATATATGTATGCGCCAGTATATGTACATCTGACATTTTTTTTTAAAAGTCTGATACACAAAAAACCCTATCAGATTGAACTTATTATTTCTCTAATGACATTGTAAGCTATCATAGAAGAAAGCAGAAATACACTGTTGACCTATAACCAGGGTGCAGATGTGACAACGCATACCTATGGCCACCCTCTCCTCCCACACAACACTGGAACTACAGTTCCATTTCAAATAAAGTTAGCTTATAGTTATTCTGTCACAATGATACAGAATGCTAAATATTATAAATTAAAAGTCAGCAGAAATACACTTGATGGCTGTGTATTGTGGAACATAATAATCAGACATTCCCAATGTTCCAAAGCCTTTCAGAACACTACAATCACAAACTTCCATTCTGCAGAATTTTTTTTTTTTATCCAACATTTTTATTTAGTTGTTACTTTGTTTGTTTTCATGTCCATACTGAATTTTTCACTTATACAACGGCACATCCAAGAACGTTAAAAACCTGTATCTTCAAGAAATTTTGAACTGTATCTCATCACTTTATCTCAATGCTACATTTCCTTTCACTTCTGGGAACCAATGCCCTCAAACTGACCTGGTTTTACGTGGTCACTGAAGCCCCCCAGTGGAACAATGTTAATTGATGATCTACACTAATCAGCCATTGTAGGAAGTCTGCTTTCTGCACATCTACTTTCTGCGTGAAGACCAGGGCTTATCTCACCTGAACAAAACTTGGTAACCTGTCATCACTGCAGGTAAATATATTCAGGTGAGTCCCCACCCATACTGTACATACTGTATTTGTCAGTTCCTCTGGCACACTTGTTTTACTGACATTTACCTACTTACATCAACTAGATTTAATTGCCTAATTTCTATGAACCTTTCAGAATGAGTGGGCTGGTGCATTTAAACACAGTAAATGTAATACAGTAATACATATTTAAGCGTTTGAATTCATGCGAAAATTGTTCAATTTCTTACCCACACATGTTAATGTCAACTCTTTGAAAAAGTTTCAAGAAAGATAGTGTTCAAAATCAGGAAATTAGGAAATCATATCTGTTCGATGTATTCCCTGACGATGATTACTAATTGCTTTCAAAACACTAAGTCAGGTGTGGGTATATAGTATTATATGTATTTGTGAATAGACCATTCACTTCACACAACTGGACTCTAACAAGCCAGCTGCTCCCATCTGTCTGGGTAGCTAAGTTGGTAGAGTGCTGGGGCTGGACTCTATCAAGCCAGCCGTCCCCATCTGGATTGGTAGCTCAGTTGGTAGAGCAGTGGGGCTAGACACCTAAGTTGTGAGTTCGAGTCTCACTTGAGCCAGTATTTTTGCTGGTCTCGATATATCAGCGTAGGAAATCATATCTATAATATTAATTGACCATCTATTGAGGTTCTTTAGAAGAAACTGATTCAAACTGCTCTGTATGCTTACAAATACAAACAAAAAAGCAACAGTGAATAAAACAAACCAATTTTCCCACACAGGTCTACAGAATATCATCAGAGAATTTCCGGTTGGGTCAGGTTTCTGACACTTGACATGACAGAGTTTACAAATAATTTCATCTTACGTTGTACAAACTTGTACATTCACACAATCCCAACCATAATTACAATGTTTTATTCCGTATTTTTTTGCGTGAACTCTCATCTCTCTTGTACAATTCACAATATAAATTTAATTCACACTTGGATGACTACATATACACCTAAAGGGCAGAAACCGGCTCTCATGTTTACCAGGGTGTTAAACGATTTTTTTTTACTGTCTACATCAAAGAAGTAAATTCTAATGATAAACCATATTTTAATTAAAATCGTATGTGCTGAATCTGGGTGAGGTCTATTCACCACCACTATGCAGATTATCCCATAATTACTATCTCATTACTACTGTTTTAATATAGTTATGACAGTTAAACATGCAAATCTTCATTATTATATACAACCATAAAAAAGGTTATGGTCTTGGATAATCGTATATAACAATAGTTTGTTATGGTGTTACTTTTAACATTAGTTTGGTCACATCATATACAGTTTCTATAGGCCACCATTTCATAGATGTTGTCTCACTGGCATACAGATCCCGAAGACTCCAGACATCATAAATCTTTAAAATACCTTGCAGATTACAGAAACCTGGCTGCTTTAGGCAATGTGCACAGTACAATGGATTGACAGGACTAAGACTTGAACTCCATTCTTCATCTGAAGAGGCACTTTAACAACTGACTCAAATGCTGTAAACGCTATTGACCTCAGGCTCTTGACACTGTAACTCGATATTCTAAAGTGTCTATAGGTTGAGAAATGTGTATGTAAATAACACTACAATACTGGAATTCTTCTACCCTTTCACATGTTTGCAAGATGTTTATTCAAGCATATTCTGAAGGCATTTTTCTGTTATAACTCATAAAATTATACTTTTTGTGCAGTCTTGAAAGTGGCCAATGCAACCAATGTAGTTTTGTCTCCAAAATCACATTGAAAATTTGCATACAATGCATGGAAAGTTGCTCTTTCTCTATGCGAAGTGGTTGAAGAATTAGGAAATGCACAATTTTTCACATGTAAAATTTTCCAGCATACATACTTTTAAAAGGATGTAGTTAGATTCAAAACAAAAGAAAGGAAGGTTCAGTGAAAGTCAGTGAAATCTTTTTTAATTATGAACAACCAGCCTTTCACATCACACATTGGCTTTGTCATATATTTCAATCAACATAACAAGGGTCAATTAAGCCAGATTTCAATAAACCCAGTAATTTCCCCAAAAAACAATTCCCTTTACAAACTTATCACTATTTGTTCCAAGCCCACACAACAAACCGACAGTAAATCACGGGCCTTGTGAATGAATTAGGTGAGGAATGCTCAGATACTAAAAGAATTTAACCGTGAGAACCTGACCCCAAAACAATGTTGCAATTTGTCACTTCTTAGGAGGAACTATTTGTTTAGTTCTTTTTTACCAGTTGATGCTTTTTCGTTTTTGTTATCTCCCATTACTTTCAGTTCGTTACTTTAACGGATATTAGCTTACAGGTTAACAAGCTAATTACTGATGAACCATCAGAAGACAACTGATAACAGAGTGAGAAGGGCTTTTTGGCCACACCGGGTAATTTAATTACAGTTTTGTTTACGCATAAAACAAACCAATCAAATGTGTGGAACTTCAAGTCATAAAAATCTGTAAGACAACACAGAAACTATATTTCAGATTGTATGTAACTGGCATAACTCTTTGGTTTACAAAAATCTACATGCATAAAACAACTCCATAAGTTATTGTAACAAAAGTAAACTGAAATGTTGAAAACTGTGTTGAATGTAAAACAAAATAGATGATGTATGTTCTTAAAGGTAACATGAGAGCTCAAATTTACTGGTGTATAACACTGTGCAATAAATATATGCATATATACCCCATCTTAACTAGCTTTTATTACTGCTATTGCACTAATAACTGGTATGAAATTTGCACGTGAAGACAGATTGGATGTGCAGGGTTAGCTTTCATATAGATCGTTAGTGAAGTGATCGCTCTAATGACTAGCAGGTATGTTGGTCAGGTCTGGTATGCATATTTGTGACCTAGCTATCTGCATATGCTTATAACAAACATCAGGCTTTATCTCCAATATGGATTCTTTTATCAAAATAAAATTAAAAAAAAATATAAGGAGATAAAAGTTGAACTACAAGTGAGCTAAATGATATACAGGTATGCAAGTAGGGGGTGACCCTACCTGGTGAATATGTAAATACGTGGACTAATTAGGAGGTGATACATGGCAATAAGTGGCTGAATACCTGGGTCGCTTTGACTGACCTGGACTTCATTTACCTGTATGGACAGGTGCTAAATTTAAATTATTATATTTAACCTAAAAATTTGCTCCAAAAACTTGTACACTTTTGTAGGCAAGTAAAGGTCATAAAATATTCGTGGTCCTGAAAGTTATGTTTTTCTAATAGGATATCAGCCCGCCTTATAAACAACCTTCACCATACCCTTTCAGGATAAAAAAATACTCGTGGAATCAGGAAAAATAAGAAGCAAAGCCATTGACAAAATTTTTTTCGAATATGGTAAATAATTTTAAGCCCGTCCGTGCACGGAGCCAATTAAAGACGACCTGAGATGAGCGTTGTGTCAGAGAGTGGATGTAAAATGGCGATGATCCCATCTCATTAACGTGGCACATGGCTGATTACATCTGCCACAAAGATCAAAGGGGGCAGGTGAACATCAAAGGCCAGACAATCTTTGCTCAAAATTCAAACAGAAGGCCAAAGATCAACCAATAGTTAATTTCTCAAGACTCATGAACTTGGAATTAAAATAGTACATTGACATTGCAGGTTATAACGTATGAAGATATACCATATATATGTATATTCATGCAGACTAATTATAACCAAGAGGTATGAAATCTAAAATGGCTTTGGCACACAGCTTGGACTGGGAGCAAGTATTTTTTAATTAAGATGAATGAAAAACATAGTTTAAGAAATCATCAGTAATTCTTAGATATTAACAGACGGCATTACATCCATCCCGACATACTGTTATTCTCAGCTTATTCTAGTACAAGCGGTTTCATCAAGAAGAGCTTATAAGGAAATACGTATCAAGACGCTTAATATCATCAGGTCAATGAACTGGAATGCAGAATGAAATGGCTACCCCACATCATACCATACACGTGTCTGATTAACACACGCACATGTGGCAGAAGAAACAGAAGAAACAACTTTACCTGTCACAAAAAAAAAACAAAAAAAGCAAGCGTCTTGCTCTCAATCAAAGGGGGACAGGTGCTTTGGTTCTTGAGCTGGAATTGGTGTCAATGGCTGTAGCTAATCCAAAAGTTCAGTCTCATAACTGGATAAAACTCAGATTAATCACAAGAACACTCCTGCGGTCTGTCTCTCTCTCTCTCTACACAAAAACTGTATCCCACATCGACAGTCTATTCTCCCACACGTCACAGTCCGCTCTGATACAGGTCGACCTACACAGTACAACTGATGTTGGTATCGGCTGAGCCCTCAAGCACCAGAACTCCGCACTTTAACCCTGGTCTATAACCAGGCACCCAGTCTGACTGACTATGTCCCTACAGGCCTCTCCGTAATTCCCTGTTTTCACTTCCTGGTGGCAGAGCCCTAATTAAGGCTGACGTTAGGTCAGGCTGAAAGCATATATAGAAAGACACAGGCTGTACGTTGAAATTCCAACCCCTTCCCCTCCCTTAACAATCAATTATTTAAGAAGCACTCAGCCAGCTATAGCTGTACCATATGCCATAAATAAGTGATGTTCCTTCTTCTCCTTGTCCTATCCACCAGGGCATAACAGTAACTGTCTGTACTTTATGGTGCCATGGGATAATTCCACGGATACATACAAGCGGGTGTGCTGTAGATCACAGAACTTCAATCATCTGATGAGTCTTCTAATGTCTTCTTCCAGTCACATCCAAGAATTTTTCACTTACCTACATAGGGCAGTACCGGCAGTTAATCACCTAATATCTTCTTTTCAGTATCACTCAAGACTTTGCTTACCTATATAATGCAAGATCCACCTTTGATCACCTGTTTCTTTTATTACTAATATCTAGGTATCTTTGCTTACCTTAGTAACACCTAGATCCACCTGGGAAACCGCTGTACTGTTCGATGCAGGGTATTACAGAATCACAAGTCTTTTTCCATGGAAATGACACAACATGTGCTGCAGAAAGTAAGGCCTTTCTGCATCAGAGTCAAGATAAGCTAAACGTTGATTCAGCACCTCTTCAAAGTGTTAAACCTTGGTAACGAAAGTTTGACCAATTGAACGAACACAGAAAACATCCAGTGCTTAATTTAGAAATCACAATGTTTGATAAAGTGCACCATCACCTGAATTTTCCTGAATTTTTCGGCAAGCGAAATCCATGAGCAGTGCCAGCAATGTCCGTTGCTCTCACCACTAATTTCAAAATTTCCTTTATATGTACACTTACAAAAGCCTTACGACTTTTTTCAAACATCCTCCTCAGTTATGTGATTGGTAGTTTAACTGTGCCTCAAAGTCACCAAGTACTTCATGAATATATCCCTCCAACTTCGCGATTAGGCCCCATTAGAAGACCATGAGGTACAGAAAATAGTTCGGTGCATGGTCATTAGGCCCATGTGATCAAGATAAATGGCTTTATAAATTATTCCTCATTAACACTACATTAACCTAAACCTAAACGACCTGGCTTCGAAGCACTGTTCTCTCCAGGTGAATAAGTGGTATTACACTGGCTCTTAACTGGTCACCTTTACTTTTATACTCACACTTTCTTCCTCCATCTGGAGTAAAAAAAAGAGATTTATGAGAATGATAGCTAGCTCTGCCCCACACACTGAATCAATCGTTTACTTGATACAAGTAACTGGACTCACAAACCACAGCTGTCTCTTTGAGAGAAAACCAATGTGTATGATATCAATTCTCCTGGGGTAAGCAGATATCTGATGGAGTACTATACCGTCACATCAGCTGTCTACTGATTTAATCAACACAGTTGTCTACCGATGATCACCAGAGTCAAAGATGCAGTCTTTGTAGAATGGTCCATAGACACTTTGTTCATAGTCCACACCTCTATTTCCTAAAAAAAACATTCCATCCTAGAACGTAGTCCCGGTAATAATGTTTTTGAAAGATAAAGCAAAGTTGCTTTTCACAAATCAGATACACTTAACAACTTGAGTGCAAAGAACACTGCATGTCCAAAGTTGAGAATTTCAGTTGAGAACTAACACAGTGAAACATCCACTCCTCCTGAAAGGCTGTGTTTTTTTCAGGAGACACTGTCATGCACAGTTCTGTGGTTCGGGGATATTAGCACCTCTTTGCCACCTCTCTGCCTTTAAGTCTCACCTCTCTTAAGATCCCCAGGTCCA
Organism: Acanthopleura granulata; assembly: GCA_016165875.1. Lineage (NCBI taxonomy): Eukaryota > Metazoa > Mollusca > Polyplacophora > Chitonida > Chitonidae > Acanthopleura > Acanthopleura granulata. The sequence goes on from JABBOT010000082.1 coordinate 4,101,932, forward strand.
AAGCGTAAGGAAGCCTCAAGTGCTGGAGGAGTTTCCCTGTGCCTCTCCACACTGACTCACAATCCCCATCTCCCCCCTCCCCCCTTCAGGCACACACAACCAGCCATTTGGTGAGGAAGAGATAAGCTCAATGTGGCAACTAAGTCAGAATGGGGGGGGGGGGGGAGGGTTTATTAACTAAAAAAGACTTCCTTAAAGTTAACCACACAGGAAACCAAACCAAAAGGGCAGACTGGGGAACCCAAGGACTCCTGTAACTTGACTGAAGTCAGGAATGTTCTGTGGTTTGGGAGGCAGGGGGAATTAACAGTGGAAATTACAATGTAGTCGGAGGGGGGGGGGGGGTTGTTGACGTGTGTCTTAGTTAGGAGTAAGGCCCCAAAAAGCAAATGTAAGCTATAATTAATTGCAGAGAAGGATCCCTTCCCCCTTGCCCCCAACCGGGATCAATAACTAAAGCGGGCCAAGCTAAGACAGGAGATGTCCATCACCTGAGATGACCAGGAGGGAGGGCTGTACAGGGACTGATTGCAACCCACAGAGCATTGTCCATTATAACCCTGTCAAAAGGCAAGTCGCTATGGCCTTAATCAGTATAATCTATACAATAGGTTTTAGATAGGAAACAGGAAAACCCATTGTTCTAGGCTTCCTGTAAGTGGCTCGGAGTTTCCGCTTAAATCTTACAGTTGCTGGCCATTTGTCCAACATCTTAATCACATGAAACATTACATGTACATACGTGGAATAAAAAGTCACGATAACCTGATTTGAGTGAGCCCATAATGTACTCGTTACTGAGTTAGATTGGATAATCTCTCTCACAACTCTTGTTCTTGTTTTCTCATCCCCTTCATTATATAACCAATCAGTTCAACTGAACGAGAACCACATATTCCAATAACACTTTTGCCTGATATTTATATGCATTACATAATACAAAAAACAATGGGTTTATACTGCAGTATCCTTATTTTTTCCCCCACATGATTTATCTGCAGTATACTCATTGTCCGTGATAATGCATGCAACAGATTACAGAACATACATGGGTACCAAAACGAAACATAAACCCTCTTGGAGTTTGAACATTACTACGTGACCTACTTCACATACACGCATGTACATGAACTCCTGTGAGAGTCATGCCTTCTCCCATTTTTCACACACTTTCCCACCCAAAGTTAACCATAATCATTTCTACAAGCACTGGTACTTGAAGCAGGCACCATGCACTCCTGACCACATTCATTCTTTTTTCCTCTGGAATTTCACATGCTGAGATAACATCCGTATAAAGCACAAGATTCGGGAAGTCCTTATATATAATGCAGAGAGCAAGTCTTTTGAAGAACTAAACTGCCCAGTCTGGACATTGGAGTAGGATTTATTTGAAGCTGTCAATCCCACAGACATATACTGCACTGTCTATTTAATGTTTCCCATAATCTAGAGACTGTCTCAACTGATGACAACAGTAAATTCTGTTTTCCTGAAAAGGTGTTCCTGATTTGTAAGGAAGGATTTTTGCTCCAGATCATAGTGACAGCAGGTGGTCTTAATTACAGAACTTAACAACAAAATCTCCAACACACCGGGAATGTTTATCCAATCATTCTGCAAACTAGCCAACCTTTCCATTTGTCTAAGCTCGTTCTCTAGCCAAAGAAGAAAAAATATAAGAAAATAATAAAAAAAAAAAAAAAAACACAAGAAGGAACTTGTCAGAGGTTATTTCAGCCATCTTGATTGAGATCCTCATCCTGTCAGACCTACCAGATCACTGTACAATCCTACCCAGCACCTCTGATATGGAGACCAGATGTTCCCATGCAGTTTGACCAAAAATGCTTGTAAATATAGTCTCTTCATCAACTGATATTGCTCATAAGCTTGTGGAGAGGGGCCATGGCCTGACACAGGGGTTAAAACACCAACCCTAGTACTGTGGGGAGTTAAATCTGCCAGCCCCAGGAGATAAGGCAGATTTTATGTACATGTGAGGAATACCTCCATGTTAAAGCATGTGTATGCTTAAAATAGAAAACCCATTAAACCAGGGGTATGAAATAACATGAGCAGAACTGATGTCAAAGGGTAGAATTTCTGATAGATGAGGGTCTTTTTTTCCTTTTTCCCCCCAAAACAAACAATTTTTCTATACTCTAAAGTAAGAGGTGTGGGGTTCAAATTTCCATTATAAGACAGAATAAAGTGTCTTGAGCCACGAAGTATTCATTTGAAAATTAAACCTCTTGCTCATATGCAACCAAACACTTCTCTATTTTTTTCAAGAAGCCAGATTAGCTAGTAAATTGCCAGTAGGTAAAATAAGCTGTTGTTATATCATGGCATTACCTCGCTTATCTAAGGTTTTCTTTCCTTGCAATATCCAATTGTCGCCAGAGAATCTACCAACTTCACATATATTATTCTTCCACCACCATAGGGCAGACTGTTTTATTCTCCACTCCCTGATTGGTTGACTAGATTGAGACATCTGTTGGTCAGATCAGCTTCCTGGTTAAAGCAGCCAGTTGCTGATTGACAAGATGTGCACTGTGCAAAAACCTGAACCTGTTTAAAACACTTTTCCTCCAGGCAATACAAGTAAGCCACAAAAGCTGGCAACAAGAGCCTAAGAACATCTGGTCGGAAGTGGAAGTCTGGCTAAAATGTTAACAGTGAAGGTGATGAGTACGAATCTGCAGATACATCATCCTACATTAGGTGCGCGCACACAGAATCCTTCACAGTACTTCGTTTTAATACAGTCCTGAGGTTGATATTCACCAGAAATTTAAATCTTACAAAAAATCAACAACTAAGAACTGCCGCAACAATTTCCACCTTTATACCGCAGTTTTTGAACCTCACATTTCACACAGACATTCAACTATATTGGGATGGCGTTATTCTATGTACACTGATAAACCTTGAAATTTGACAATTCACACCAATGTAGTTTCGCCTGCAATCTTAATTTAATAAGGTCAATAAATGAAATCATACTGATAACTGCTCTTCAAAAGTTTGAGGTTCTGGGATAAAGGGTATCTCTGAAATCCACAAGGGCCTTTAGTACAATCCAGACTCATTGCTTTAAAGCTTAAGATTGCTGCTTCCTTCAAAGTACACTTCTACGCCACACTTTTTTGTGTGATATGGAGCTTGTAATACTAACAACATACCAATTCCTACAGATCATCACTGAATCCTCTTCCTAAGCTGCAAAAGCACACCTGAATTACTCCAAGATAAGGGGGTGAAACTATGCCCCAATCACCATTTTTTCCCCTCTTATGGTGCGCCTTCAACCAAAGAGACAACCTGAAAGTTTCAGTACTTCATGCTTAAGGTGACACTGAAAAATATCCAATGACCATTACTAAGGCAACAAGGCAATACTTGACTGAGCTACAGTATTACCATCACTTTCCCACTCTCATTAGACACTGGCATCACCCAACACTACCTCTGGTATCTGTAGCGTTCAGCCATAAGGCAACAACTTCTAAATGCATATCCATGAACACACAGGAAAAAGAAGGTATGAAACTTGTTAATAATCAGTTAATAACTTGCAAACCCTTCCGTGGCTTTAGCCGTTTACACTGAACCCCCACTCCAGTTCAGAGAGCTTTAGCTTTATCTTACATGGTCTATGATTTAAAGTTTCTCCAGTGCCTCACTTTCAGGCACTGTTCTGATAAGCAACATCAATGCATTAATAGCTGTTGCTTAAGATAACTTATCTCACAGCACACTGCCCCTCGATCTCTAAATCCCAGACTTCATGACCATCTCCATCCAACAACACAGATAATGGGTAAAATCTATGTACAAGGGTCACTTTTTGTTGGGGAAATTTCTAGACCAATTCTATCTTCTCAAGAGGCCATAAATGTTCATCAAAAAGACAAGACTTGTCTTTGTATCTGCTGTATCCATCCACCAGACAAGACAGCTGATAAATTGTGCAGGGGAAATAGATATTGTTCCTGTTTCAGAAAATCTCAATGAAGTCTGGGAGAAAAAGATACAAAGGTCAAGTATATTAAAACATCACTTTTTGAAAAAACCAGCATTGTGGAAGACAAATTCTGGAGAGCTCATCATTCATTTTACAGATCAAACCTCTTTGTCTGCTTTTACCACTGCATGTTACTAAATGAGCCGTTTAATTGAACTGGCTTGTAAACTGTAAAATTAAATGCTCTAAACTCTCTACCTTGCTAATTATCTTTTAATCAAATTATTCTAACTGATTTAGCTCATGACTTAATCATTAACCTGATACATGTAATGTCAATATGTAATGGTTTCTCCCAACAAACCTTTAACTTCAGATCTGCTATCCAAAAATCACGAAATGTTCATGAGTGATGATACATTTGATGCATTTTAAATATCATTTTAACATTTTGATCAGTTTTTCTATGACCTTTGGAAACAATTGGAGTCTCTACACCATGCATGCGGTCTGCACCTGGACTAGACTGAGGTGAACAGCGTTCAACCATAATGGCTTTCATCTTGCAGCTGTCTGGTCGTAACTTCAAGGAAGTACCATTCTATGGGGTAAGCTTCATGCATACCTGCTGGAGATAAGCGCGTGAGCAGTGAGTTATCGTGGAAATAACTATAGGCCAAAAATAAAGACGGCCAGAATCCACCATCTCAAATGTATTCCACGCTTAGTATGATACCGGTACCTTTTTTGCTCATATACCACTTTACATGTCTGAAAACTACAAATGTATGAGCTCTGGATGTATTTGTATGAGCTCTGGATGTATTTGAAGAAAATTATTTTAAGGACATCTTGTACTTATAATCCTGAGTCACAGTTTTTGGGGCCACATGCAAAAAACTTCGTAAATCAGTTTGTCTCTAGATTATAGAGCCATAAGGCAGACGTCATTTCCCAGGAAAGTTACAAAAAATTAATCTATGAAGTTTTGTGAAAGTGGCCCCAGTTCTTTTATCAGGTCAGCTGCCATGACAACAAAAAAATATTCATTCACTCCAAGATGACACCAGCCAATTTTCTGTGCTCTGGAGTACCTTTTTGTGTGCGACTGCGGCACCGCTCCATCAATCCAGACTGACCATTTTTCTGACTTTCCATATCACACAGCAACAGACTGCCTTTATTCAATCTACGTATTCGCCTATTCGTCAAGGAAATCAGGAAGTAACAAAAAGCTGATTCAAAATCCCTGCCCCAATAAATGCCATTTCATTTAAAAATTCATCTGTTACAGGGGGATCTCTGAGCATCACTGAATCCAATGAATGAATCTGAACATTATCTACAAAACTGCCTGAGACGATTCTGACGCACAAAAAAAAATGTCCCTGCCCCAACAAAGATTTAGATCAATAGCAAAGGTTTTCACTTAGCAGCCGACAAAATATCCCTAGTCTTTCGGGCTCATGAATCTTGCTGCCTCTTTCAGAGGGCGTCTAAGTGCACTTTCTGCCGTGATTACAGGGGCAGGAGATTAGACGCAAAACGACAAGGGCGGAGATGCAACATGCGTGCTGACTGCCCCTGCTGTTAACAAAATGGAATTGCCATCGGTGAGGGAGCGACTTGAACTGCACTCCATCTCTGCAATCAAATCTGCGCTTCCTTTACAGATAATGACGGTCTGCCTGTTAAAATGATCACCTGATGGACACCAGGGCGGGCACATAAAGAGCCTGTCAGGTACCTTGATGTACGTAATGATCACTCAAAAAAAAACATAGACGTAGACTTTTTGTAATGAGATCAACAGCATGAATTGTATAATGCTTCGGGGAGTGCTGAAAACAGTTCCCTTTCTTCCAGATCAGTTAACCTGATTGCAACCCACTGCCCTGTGCACCTCCGCCTGACACCCTGAAGCAGCACAAAAAGGAAATTAAACTTGCACAACACGCATATTTTCTCGCAAATGTGTTAAGAGCCGAGGTCAGGAAGAAGGGCACTGACAGAAAGACGGGATTCCGCATCAGTGGAACAATAAACTTACTGCAAATCATGCATATCGCTGTGACAACGGTTTCACCCATGTCTCAACAAAACTTACTGCTTCACTGAGGTTGCATGCATATTGCATCAAAATTGCCTTAAGGCAACTGTTTATGTCAGAAACTTATTCCGGCTGCATGTTTTGATTTTGATTTTCCATCTGATTACTGTCTGTATATCATATAAATTACTGTTAGAATTTCTTATTTTCAAGTACATGCATATCATAGAACACAAGTACGCACAAACACCAAATCAAATCTGAAGAATGCAATAGTTCAACAGTTTAACTGCTCATTGATTCTTATCCAGCACAAATGAAGAGATACAAGTACGCACATATTAGTTCTTATCCAGCACAAATTAAGAGATTCCAACACATACATATGTTCATCAAACAGGAGAATTTTGTGACGAACATTAAGAATTAACTCCAAGCCTTCGCTAAGAAAGTGCAATAGCCTTATCTATCGTCAGCACACATGACCCCCCTACCCTTCGAAAAAAGCATCCCATGTGTAAGTATCCCCCCATGAAGAACCTGGAATGATACTAAGTCTGGGAGAACTTCCCTATACAGTACACATGGCAAACTACCATTTCACCCTGGTCCCTGCTGAATTATTCACTCAAGGCTAACCAACACCTAAACCATTCCACTTACTGCTTATCACTTTTTTGTTTCAACCTTCAGTATAGTACAGTGTGTTGTCTACTCTAAACAAATGTGAGGCTCTCCTCCACTTGGGACTTGGGTGGACAGGGCTAGAGTGATATTGGCTGAGTTTACATGATGTTATCCCCGTGGCTTGCTTATGGCTAATGGCTCTTAGACCCCCTGGGTAGGGGAGTCAGTATCACTCAGGCATCCTCAGACCTTGTAAACCCTGAAGTAGAATGTCTTGGAAGAAGCTGATAGCTAACCTAGGAAGGAGGCTTCCTAGGAGACCATCAAGCCAGACTTACTTTTCACATTTTTATAACACACACTTTAAAAGAACTCTCACACTGAGAACATGTAGCAAGACAGCTGTCCAATTAAATGCACAGTGTCTACTTCTTCAATGATGTGTTTTTTTTTTTTTTGGACTGTCAGTATCTGTAATCTTTAGTATTAAAGCTGAACCTGAGCAGTAATCAAATCCACAAAAGAGGAAAATTTAATCTGCCTAAATGTGATAACAAAAGCATATGATTAATGATCTTTTTCAACTTCTTGACCTATCATACACAGAAACCTGCAAATTTACACATTTCACACATACCAAGGCTTCCCTTTGTCAAGTTTTAACTCTTATTTAACTGAAATGGGCTACAGCTATAGACAGTTGATAACTTATCACAATCTGAAAATCATATTGGTTCAATGGACCAATGGAATAATATTACACAATACTTCCCCCCTAAAGGAAAGGCATTTTCTAGCATATATCCAAAGGAATTCCTCACATTTACCCATTTGTAACTTCAATAATTTAATACCACTCTGCATGTTTTTGAAGCATAAAAACTGCATTCTTCTTCCAGCTTGGTAGCCAATAAGATAAAAGCAAACAACATTCAACAGCCAATAGGAGCTCAGATTGGTCAGACAAAATTGCATATGCATGAGACACACAGCAGGAAGACATTAGACATAGCTATAATTAGAAAGAAAACAAGACAAAAGCTTTCACATTAGTTCAATAATGGCTTGAAAATGTTAATCAACAGTTCTACTTGACAACACGATTGGGCTTACCGTAATCGTAGTCATAACAACAACATCATAGATAATGAAAACTCACGGGTCATTTTCAGAACTGGCTGGAATGGACCTCTTCCGATCGAGTTTTGTAACGCTCTTTGTCCTTTTCAGGTTGGTTCGGAATGTTTTCTTTGAGAAGAAATTCTGCAAAAGAGGAGACGCACTTACATTACATTTTTGACAGTTGATTTTTTGCCATGCTCAAGATTGTTGACCAGGTAAAAAGCTGTTAAATCCAAGTAGACCTCAGAAGGGAGAGAGAGAGAAAAGATGGATATAACATTATCATATGTCTTCTTGGTCTAGACACATTTGGCCTGAAAAACACACAAGGAAAAACAAAAACGTGATTGATACCACTTCTGACACCAGCAGATACTCAAGCCTCCCTGCCGAGCAATATGTTTTATTACCAAACAATAACATATCTCAGCGCATCAAGGACGAACCACTATGTGTAAAGGTAAAAAAATCACCTGGGCTTTGGAAAACACAACTGACAAATCCATCAACAACAAAATATCATGGGAACATACATATACATGTAGGTTTAAGAGCCATACCTACACATGTAATTCATCTATTTTTGCTGAGGAAATCCAAGACCAAAGGGTCTGGACCTTAGCAAGGTCTTCACAAGGCGATGTGGGAGGTACCCAGAACTAGAGGTTTATCTTTGTTATATGTACGTCATGCCAGCCCATCAAACAATCTTTCCACTTTGTTGCTTCTGCTATCCTGTCTCTTCTACACACACCCATCTATCAGCCTGTAATTCTTCAACCTTTACGTATAATGCCAGGTCGGATATTTTATTAACACCGCGGTAACTGTTCCATTTACAAAGATACATTTTATACACATGTATGCACATTAGACGCTCTAGCTCTTAGCCAGCTACAAAGCCATTTTCTTATAAATATGAGAATTATGTAACAGCATTAAGATGTCTTTTTTTTTTTTTAACAAAGCAGGATGTGAAATTGGGGTCTAATAGAGATGAGACAGGGGAGGCACATATGTTTATAATAAAGAGCATCTGGACTTGTAATAAATGAAGTGAAGTCATCTCAGGCTTCACGTAAGATGTACTTGAGTCTTGAGGTTATAAATCACTACACAGGGTCTGTACATGTAGATTCTGCAGCAATTAAGCTGACCTCATCTTACAGCCAGGCAACAGCTAGGAATCCAAGCTAAGATACGGCAAACATATTCAGTTTCAACAATGTTCTTGATTACTGTAAATCATCTAAAATTTCATCCAGAAAAGTTCATTTTTAGAGGCAAACAAATGACATATAATATTATTTCTGGTGTTGAATCTGACATTTGTCCAATAGGGCATCATCATAGCTTACATTTTTCCAGTAGGGTATCATCATAGCTTACATTTTTCCAGTAGGGTATCATCATAGCTTACATTTTTCCAGTAGGGTATCATCATACCTTCTACAGAAACATCAGAACAAATTTCCAAACTCTGGGAAAATAAGCAGATTAGTCCTGGATGACATTTTAAGTCATTTAGGGTAAATTAAGACCAATAAGTTGCTAGAGCTTCCAAAAAATCCAGAAGTAAATGTACATTATGTCGGACATTTTATGCTGGACCAGCATCCATTGCCAAGGCCGTGTACATGTAAGCTCCCACACTGCCTCACTAGGGAGTTTTCAAAAGCAACCTCACTGACAAGGTGCAAATTCGATGCAAAATTTCCATTAACACAAAGCAAACTGTTACATACCAACAGGTGTGGTTTAATCCAAAACAAAATGTGTAGCTTATCACTGGATCCTGAGTCATAAACTGGTCATAAAAAACACCTGAATGCCTAATTAATCCTATCATTATCCCAAATTGCCAACTTTACAACAGGGAAAAAACCATTACCAAAACCATTAACACAGAATAAAACATCCTGGCATCTTTACAGACTAACACAACCAGTTGACCTCACTCCAGGGGGACATCTTACAGCTGAGGAGGAAGACTGACAGAAACACCGGACATGTGGTAATTTGTGGTTGATAAGCTTCAGTTAATTGGATATGACCCTTACTAGCCCCCAAGGATGTTTCCTGGGAACTTCCATCACCTCTGTAACCATCAGAAATGTTCAAAGTCTAAACCAGGACAAGGCCTGCAGATGTTCTTCTCAGAACACTATCATTCTGTCCTAAATGATGTAAATGGTCTTATCTTAAATACTTAACATGACACTTTTGTGCTTTGTTCTGTAATCTCACCACAACAGCTGTGCACATTTAATGCCGCTGTGTCTTGTCTATATGTATGCCAGAAAAGATGCATAGAAGTAATGTTAAGTCTTCAAACAGTTACAACGAGGCTGCTTAATACAACAATAGGGGAGTTTCCAGTTTAAACTCTTTTATCGCTAAAGGTAAGAAAAGTGCTACTGTACCATGTGACAGGACAAAAATATCAGGCAACTATTTCTGATTACATCTGCTACAACACGAGTGTCTAAAAAAGTGTCACAAAAAGTTATTTAGACTTGAAAAAAGTACGATGAAAACTGAGGAGATGAAGGTTTTTGAACTTAAGAAGTTACCGAAGAAAAGAAATGTCATTTGTACCTCCTGAACACGGTGAGATGGGTGATCACTAAATTTAAGCAAACGTTGCCTCACATTTTTGACAAATCACATGATACAGTAAGACTGTCACCTTCAGCGACAAAAGAGTTTGAGCTCGAAACTCCCCTATTGTAAGGAAATAAGCTATGGGCACCTAGATTGTTCAGATAGCTACAGTTTATATCAAGTGCATTACACTGGGATGAAGTATCAGTCACTATGGATCAAATGTAAATGATGTACACAAGAATCAATTAATTTTCCCAAACTGGAGGAAAATCATTCATAACTAGTAATTAGTCAGTAGTTTTCATTTTCAAGCAAAAATGAATACAGCTGAATTAAACACAAGGGCACGATGTCATTTGGGCATTGTTCCTTAGCACTACTGAAGTTGCTTACAGATAAAAGCATGATCTGTGTGTCACACAAGACTAATTAGATACATCCAAACAACTGCAAGATTTTGCTAATGGAACAGTAAGATTCTACCTTAATTATCTCAAGCAACTGGCCTTGTCCTCTTGGCTATTCAACAAGTGTGCACAAACCTGGTCAACCACTGACAAGTCTATCTTACTTTTAAAACTCCTGACCATACACCAATCATACATCCACTATCCATGTCCTGGGAAGCAAAGTCCCTCAGCCTTTGAATACACAGCCAATTACTGTCAGACAACACTAGCACAGCAGTTTTGATTGGTCAGTCTAAATTAGCTACATAATATAAATGTACCAGCCTGTGCAAAGGTCACCATGTGTCTGACATGAGGTCAAACATGTGCTGGGCCCAGGGGGGAACTCTAGGCTGTACTAAGTACATCAAAGTGAACTGTTAATTTCACTGAAAGCTCAGGCAGCTGTCAAAACACTTTGGACTGTTGAAGCAAACTGGAGCAGCAAATATTAAAGTGGTGATGGAGCTAACTACAAGTTCATAATCACACTCACACCATATGAGCATTATTGGGAAATGCACTTAAGCAGACCATTCTGCTGACTCTCTCTTTTAATGCTCTGCACCTCAAATCTAACTAATAGATTGGTCAAGAAATAGGATTCCTGGTTCAACTCCACACTGAAATCATGGATGGTCAACCAGTACGCACATACAGAAACACTGTCTACACCAGATCATGTAATTGTCCACAACATGCTGAGAACACATTCCTGAGCAGGGACACAACAAGACTTCCAAGAGGATCAGAGAGGACTTCATGAGCAGTTATAAGTATGTAGGAGTGGAGGCATAAAATCTTTCTTCTCTAGAAGGATTTCACAAATATTACTTTCCAGGAAATAAAGGCGCAAACTGATAAAGTGACGTTCTTTCTTTCAGGCCAGGATGCAGAGACTGGTTTATTTGCTTCGTGGTTCACTTCACTTTTCAGTCTTTTTTTTTTGGCTTAAACCAGGATGGTTTTAACTGAGGAAGATTGACAAGAAGCCATATTTCACAGTTCATGGGTAACTATTTGTCGTCCCCACTCTAGTTTGCTTGAGGTGATGTTGTGTTTTTTATACTGCTTCATTGTAACCTGTTGTGGCCAATGCCATCAAACATTTATCCATCTATCGTGCTGCCTCACTGAAACACCATACCAAAGACACCAGATGTGATGCCCAGTTCAGTTAGTGTCTACAGCTAGACTGAGAGCCTTAAGTCTTTTAAGTTTACCCCAGGTGTTAAGTATGTTCAGTGTACAAGCTTACTGATGTATCCTACCCATACTGAGTTTCTGCTGAATGATCTAGCAAACAAGGTTGCCACATCCAAGCTCAGTAGTTTCATAAGCAAACACCAGACCATGTCCCTTTGGGACTGAAGTTGCATGTTTATTTGCTTTTGTACAAGGGACTGAGGTATGTGGTAGATCTACATGGATAACATGCACATGTCATGGATCTGGGAAACCTGGAAATGTAGGGGCGTGGCCTAAAGCTGTGAGCTGACCATGTGAACATGGTTGTACTCCAGGGCCATGTCTATTCTAGTGGGGTTAACCAGTAGCTGTACACCCTGACCGGGCCAGTGGTATGCTGTGTATCCTTGTGCAATTTGTTACTAATGCAACATCATGATTATTCTTTCGATAATTCTCACAAAAGGGAAATTATTTAAATTTCTATGGGCAGGGGTGTAACATAATTACAGAGAATGAAGCAAATGTTTGTTTTTAATGTATTTGACAAGAATTTGTACAGGTTATGCTGTTGTTATTGCAAGAGTTATAGAAGCACTGAGGCAAACATGCCAAGGCATTGCACATACCGCTGTAGAAACACAGCATCAAACAGTAATCAGCAGAGAAATAAATCCAATAAAATCTCTTCACAAAACAAAACATTTTGTTGCTTAGTTTACATACTCGCTGTGAATTCTTCCTAGTATTCTAAACAAAAAGGTTAGAAAGATCAAAGATGAAACACCCCCCCCAAAAAATGTTCTCATTTCTTAATTCAGATGACAACCTGACACCAAATTTAAACGTCATTTCTCCAACAAAATGTTCGATTATTTAAGGCATCTGTTCGAACACAGCAAAATTATGAAAATCTACACAAAACATGACCATGTAAAACTTTTAGGATATGAAAGAGAAGGCTGAACAAAAAATATACAGACTGCTGTTATAACAGGAAAAAGCTGTGCAAGAAACTCTGCTAGTTTGCTTCAAATGATCTTAAAATAGCCAATGTAATATGTTAGCTGGTGATGAAATGCTTTGGGGGGGTTTTCTGCACACACACAACAACACGGCACTGTGCAGGATGATCCCAGATGCAAGTACACCTCACAGGCAGATGCAGCTGTAGACTTTTCCTCCCCAAAGCGAGAACTGATGAGATGTTTGTCAATGACCATGCACTCAGCCTATTTCAAGCCATCAGACGCTGTCTGTTCCCATCATTATGTAATGGTAACCAAGAATCGGCGCTTGAGGATAAACGGAAATAGATGGGGAAGGGTTCGCACAGATAAGGTGTGAAGTCATCTACCAGAAACACTGGGGTACTTATTGATGAGCACAACGGAACAGTGAGGAGCGTCTTAAAAACGTAATCGCTCCCCCCTCCTCTCTCTCTCTCCCTCCCTCTCTTTCCTATATACAGCATATACAACATGTATACAACACTTTTTATTAAACAAATATTACATATTGACAGATTTCCAAACCGACGACATGTGGGTGGGTCAAAACTATAGCAACAATCCCAGTGACTAAGCGAATGTGAACAGAAAATCAGGCAAGGAGAGATTTGTGCCACAGCAAAACTGCAGTCGTTTTTCGCCATGTGCTGCAAGCAGCTCTTTCAGTCATGCTCTTCACTGGTCCATCTCTCGTCCATTTCTCAAACTTTTGATCATATTCTAAGCCATTCACCAGGGGGCCTCTGAGCAAGACGACATTCACCAGGGGGCCTCGGAGCAAGACGACATTCACCAGGGGGCCTCGGAGCAAGACGACATTCACCAGGGGGCCTCGGGGCAAGACAACATCGCCTTTCTGCAGGATATCACAGTTATAGTCAATTTATTCCCTTGTTCTTACATATCCAGTGTCCATTAAAGCACTCCTTCCTTCATTCATTCATGAACCTGTGCAAGAAATACTGGCAAGTTGTTCAAGAAATTATGCATCTTTAATGAGTGAGAAAGTGGCATATTTTTTAATCCTTGGAGGGACTAAAAGCATTGTGAAGCAGGACCTTGATCCATTGTTAGATAAGAAATGGACTGAAGTGCTATGGCTGCAATGTTAAAATATGTTGGTTTCCCCTGTAAGGACGCACAGTCTTTAACGTGACATCATTATGATCAGCTGGAAAGGAACATCGGACGTCATGGTCGTGCTGTTCGGCGTTCAACAGGTCCCCACCGAATGAGTAGTTCATTTAGACAAAACTTGTTCAGAAAGTGCTCAGCGATAATTTCGGAGGCAAAGGATTTGATTTTCTTTGTAATGTGTCAGGGTAATGCAAGAATGGTGCTATCCCCTTCTGCCCATAAGCCAGTGTTTCAATATTTTGTTCTCAATTTCAACATCACGTACTGCAGGGGCCTAGGTGTTGCTCTGGAGACTGCATTGTCGGTGCTGTGGGGCCTTCTGCAGATCACTATACCTCCAAGTTATTAGGGCTTAACCTGCCGCATTAGTAACTGTCAAAGTGGCGCTAATGTTCGTGTCCACCCTAAGGGGGCTGTAATATGAAACGAGCCACGTTGGCCGTCATGCCAACTCTCTTTACAAGCCAGCACACACCTTCACGGATGAGTGTCCGTGCATTAGTTAAGACCTTTGGTGGGGAATTTGATTTTGGGCCACATCAAGATTCCCACCTCCCGCCAAAAGGGACCTGGCTTTCCAGGGGATTCTCCCGTTCGTTTTATTAACAAGGTCCCTGTCTGTCGGAAGATAAATTCTAGAGCTATCTGCCTTCAATTTGGCAAGCTGGCGGGCTGGCTAGATGGGCAGGTTGGCAGACATCCCAATTGGCAATCTGCCTGTCATGTTCCTTACACTCTGTATCAGCTTGCTATCACCCCAGTCTCTGCAAAGATGCCTCTCTGATTGTTTACCATAGGCTGATAGCTTTGGAATTCCAGAGTCCAATACTAAATGAAGGTGATAAGTATCTGAAGGTTGGGTGTTCCAAGAACATTCTGTTCTTCTACTGTGATATCAATATTGAACTTTTCTGATTACAAGAATCAACAAAACATGTGGGTATTAGGAAGCCAGGTGTTTGAAACCTCTCTGTTGTTTTGAAAATAATCTTAATCAATAAGCAAAACGGCATTTTTTACCAGTGCAAAAAAAAGAGGAAAGAAAGAAACATCCAGTAAACTAGAGTGAAAATGACTTTCATGTCAGTTTGTCAATATTCAAATGTTCCTCACTTAGATTAGTGCCCGGAAAATTGGCATACTGACAAAAACTGCAAAATGGTTAACTCACTGAATCCATGAAATCAAATCAATAAAACCACCAGTTCCTCACAATGATAAATCACAGTACCTTATCAACAGTACCAATACTGAACTAGATCAACACTAATCCAGGTAATTTTTGACTTCAGCTTGCAAACGTTTTCATGAACAATCCCCTGGGGCCTAAGGCTTGCAGTATACCATACATCTAGACACATAGTTAAACTGCAAAATTACCTTTGATACAATTTATACATCCATCAAGGTAATTTTGATTAAAGGTCTTTACCATTACAGTAAATGCATATGTCTTTCCTGTATAAATTGAACTCTGGGTTTTAACTGTTCCCCCGAGTTGTTACAATCATGATTCAATTCTTCAGGGAAAAACCCTGGCCACCCCGCCCAACCATAGCTGGTTGAAAACAGGCAGAGAGGAACAACATATCCTGTTATTAGAGTGAGACCATCACACCAAGGCCAGTTACCCCTTCATCCCTGGACCCTGATCACACCAATCAATGTCAAAGGATCAAAAGGTTTTGGGACATAAATTGCTACGGTTTCAAGATCAATGGCCTTAAACCATCATTTCTACTGAAGCAGAGCCAATCATCTGCTGTATCGACATACGCCAAAGATCAGTCTTTCCAGAATATGACCACAAAAGCCCAAATTCTGCTCAAGCTACAGACGAATACTTTCATATGAATACACAGAATGACTAATTTGCAATATGGAGTAGAGTACAATCTAGTCTAAATGGGGTTTTAGGGGAACCATAACAATATGTCACTAACCTACACTGAGATGGGGGGCCTCCATGGCTCAGTCGGTTAGCACGCTAACGCAGCCCAATGACCGAAGCCTCCCACCAATGTGGTCACTGTGAGTTCAAGCCCAGCTCATGCTGGCTTCCTCTCCGGCTGTACGTGGGAAGGTCTGCCAGCAACCTGCAGATGGTCGTGGGTTTCCCCCGGGCTCTGCCCAGTTTCACTCCACCATAATGGTGGCTGCCGTCGTATAAGTGAAATATTCTTGAGTACGGCGTGAAACACCAATCAAATAAATAAATACACTGAGATGAGAGGCCAATGCTGAAACCACACCCTGAGCTAATGGAATGGTAGAAGTTGGCTGCAGGTGTGCTAGTAGTGAGCTGGTGTTTTGTTCTAACCACAGGCTGGTTAAACTTGCCACTAATAACCAAATGTAGCAGCATTATTGGAATAGATTGCAATGCAAGCTTCAAATGTTCTATTGAAAATGTAGTTTTTATCGTAATAAAAACTTTGAACAGTTTTAGTTACAGGCAATACATAGACGTAAGACAGAAAGTGTTTATTGTGATTTTGAAGACTGCATGGAAGCCCAAGTAACAGAAAACAAAAAACCTAGAATTCAGCTCTATGGGTTAAGAAATCTGTGCTAATGACTTACTGCAATCCTATTGGATGAGGTGGTGCCAGAATCCATGGTGACCTCTGTGTTGCTAAGGGAGGAGGGGACGAGGGGAACGCTCCCCCGTCGCTCAGTCACCGCTTTGTCATAGGACGAATCTGAAAAATACAAAGATGATAGCCATTGAGCCAAAGACCATGTGCAACTTATAACTAATGGTATGTACATGTGTAATAAGTTTCACAAGGCAGCAATTGATGTATATGTATAATCATATGAAATGTGTTGTGAAAAAAAAAAACAAACTCCAAAATAAGTTGATGTCATCTTGCACTAAGGCCCCTTACTGTGTCAACGACCCATGTTACCAACAAAATGTCCGAGTCAAAAATGAGCTAAAAAATATACATCTTGGCAACTGCCTCAACGTAGTCCAAACACAGGAGACTTAAAAGCTTATCAGAGTAATCCTTTAAAATTAAATGTACCACAACTTTTAACATTTGAGACACAATTTATTTGTTTATTTATTTGATTGGTGTTTTACGCCGTACTCAAGAATACTTCACTTATATCACGCCGACCAGCATAATGGTGGGAGGAAGCCTGGCAAAGGTTGCTAGCCGATCTTCCCACGTACGGCTGGAGAGGAAGCCAGCATAAGCTGAACTTGAACTCATGGCGACTGCATTGGTGCGAGGCACGGGGTCATAACCACTCCACAACGTAGGCCACCATTTATGACAAAAGTGATAAAAAGCTACAATCCCTCCCCATCCCCCCACCCCTGCAAAAAAATTCACTGATCCAACCAAGTGGAAATGAATTAAATTGACAGAAACCATACGCACTCACAAATACTCGCCTATATAGTGCTTAACACAGAGCAACAGGTAATATTTTTGTGACACAAATAGCATGGGGACAAAATTAGCCCCCAATTATCATCAGTCATGTCTATTTGTCGATGGATTTGCAACAACACAGAGGACGTCAGGTGTAAGAGTGTCCATGGAATTCTTATTTCGTCCAGGACTATTATTTTTTTACCCAAAATGGATTACTTTTATACTGATTAGTGAGTAATTCCCACAAATTTACACAGTAAAAAAACATAATAATTAATGAGGACGGAATTAACACACATCTCAATGAACTTTGGCAAATCTCTAGTATTAAAAAAATACTAAATACTAAAATTAATCACACTAATAATAAAAATAATGCTAGGAATCACCTCTCTCCCCCCTCCCCCCAGCCACAAGAGAAAAATGCGGGAATTCTATTATTTGTGTATTCGGCACGAGTGAAGTTTAAGCCTGACTTGTCTCTCCTTGGGGCAAAGTGCATGGAGGCAGAAAAAGGAGGCTAAGAGTGATCTCACCCTGGCCAAACTTCATACAAAAAAAAAAAAAAAAAAAAAAAAAATACATGTAATTGTCAGGTCAGAAAAAAAAACCTTGGTTACTTATCAAGCAACCATTTCACTCAACCAGACATTAATCTGTGTTCATTTTTTAGCCGCTGGTCTTTTTTCTTCCATTTTCCTGCACGAACACGCACTTGTTCAAGAAAAGAGCCATTGTTTCTCACAACAGAAATCATATGAGCTGAAATGAAAGAAAGTCTGCGCTGCAGTACAAATGCACCCTACATCTTAAAGTTCGCTTCACTGATTTATGATCAGGCAATATAATAAACTTACGTAAGTGTTGATACCATCTTATTTGACACGTGTCTTTCCCTAGAGATAACAGACGATGTCACCGCTACAAAAGGTTTTCTGTTCTTATAATGTAGTCAAATTAAGTTAATTAATTATTTGGTTCAATTAAGGCAGATAAAAAAGGAGTGCATCTATGAGGACGAAACATAAATGAATCAAATGAAATATTACATGTACTTCAAACATAAAAAGCACAGGTACATCAATTTTTAGCGATAGAAGAATCTATATATAGAAAACTGATTCCTTAATTCAAACTGCATGGCCATTTCATATGCAGATTTGCTGACTGTACCAGCCATATCTGTCCTTAGCCTCCATAAAAAACTACCTGTACATACAACAAACTTCTACTCCATGAACGACATCTGCTTTTTATCATCTTTCAGCCTATAATACGGGGTTAAGTCAGCCCCAACTTGTCAACAGCTGCTAAAATCTGCATCTTAAAGTATCAGTCTTAAAAGACTGTGGATGAGCCTTACACATACACATTATCCGAAAAAAATGAAAATCTGTTTAACACATTTCAGTTCTCCATGAAAAATTAAGACACTCAAGGATTTAAAAGACTGGCGGAAAACAATGTAGACAAAACAACGTTTTACTTCATTATCCAATCTACAAAGTCAGTCTGATGGTCTTTGCTACTTCAGTGAAGTCATCAGCTTTGTGTCCTCAGGTGAACTATACATGTACATCATAGAGTTGTCTCCCCTGAACAGCACACGGACAGACCTGTTCACCTAGGCTTTGGGATAGAGGAGTGGATCAGCAGTGACGATGACCTCAGATACGGCCACACGCCTTTGGAGAATGATATAGTATCTCGACCATCAGCTATTTAAGGGGGACAAGAAATTCAAACAGATTACAACTGGAATCAATTTCATTCACTTCAAGAGCTAGTGAAAGAAACTAACTACTAGTGAATTGAGGAAATTGATATTTTTCATAACTAATTGGATATGCAGACAACCTTGGGGACTGGAGAGGTTTCTTTGATCGATAAATCCTGGAATGTCTTAACAGTGCTGCCATTCCAATGGCAATCAATGTAATGGATGCTTGAAATCTATTATAACTGCTGCCAGCCATGGTAGCTCCCTGATTCATTTAAAAATAGACACAAGCCAGATGTCAGTAACACTGTTGAATATTTGCTCACTTTCATAACGTCCATCTGATCCCGTTCTGTGGAGGGAAAAAGGGTCATTGAAGACGAATGATTGATCCACTGGCGTTTTCAGAACACACAAGAAGTTCTCAATCCAAAAGAAAGTCTAATGGCCTGTGACATAACCTATTCTCTCCACGGCATACGTAACTTCAACATGATCTTATTATGGGCATCGAGCAATAGCAACACTGATGCGGCTATGCACATAAAGGAAGAGAACTGATCCTCACCACTCTACAACAGCTTACATCTATACATTTCAGTATTTTCAGAAATGCAATACATATTCCATTTATTCATCCTTAATTTTAAAACTGTCATCTTCAAACTGTATGCATGGCTAAAGGCTCATAAAAATATCGTATTTCTATTTTCAATCTAACTATATATATATACATACCACATAAACTTTCATTCTCTAGATAAATGTGTTCAGCTTTTTGTCCTTTTGCTTTTAGAAGACATTTTTCATGGATGCCATTTGGTACCCAAATCAAGATATCTGTAAATATACACATGCTTCCAAAGATTTTGTTTTATGACACAGACAACCCCAAACCTGCTGACTCAGCATTTCTCTGGCCCAAAAGCCAGTAAATGTGCTCCAAACATGTCAGCCCTCTGACTCAATATTCCATTCTCGGCCATCGCTTCCGACTTGAATGTCATCACAAGGATTTCAACAATTCCCCTAAATTTAGACATATTTTGTACGAGTGATGACTGTATCAGGGAGGCAACCCATTCTTGTGATTCCTGTACACAAAGTTGACAGAACATGGCACATGCCGATGTGACTGACATCTATTGTTACGAGTGTGTATAAGCTCAATCTGTGAATCACATTATATCTCACGGATAGGCTTTCTTTTGTATGTGCAATAAAGGTCTCATATCTACTGATGTATGAATGAACAAGTGGCCCACACGCTGCTAAAGTACAAAAAAAGTCTGGGCCGCAAAAAAATATCCAGCAGGTATGTGTAGATGCCAGAGTTATTTTCAGCTTATCGTGAGAAAACACAAAACACATGGACATGAAAAATATTTTCAGTTCAGCAGATAATGTGTCCATAAAAATTTGGAGCAGTACAATTGTGACATGAACATAAGACAAACAAAGCTTTAGTGCTGAAGAAGCTAACACACAACAAGCTTGAGAACACTTGTTATCTACATACCTATAACTCCTGTTATCTACATTTTTGGATACGTGTAGATAGGCCATTTTTACTTCAGAGGTCACATTATGTACCTTAGTGTATCAAAAGAGTTAGGATTGTTTTGTACATAATGCACAGCCATTGGAAATAGTGGGCATAAAACATTTGACTGGCTACTGAGCTGACATTGTCATAGTACAACTTGTTTGATTTTATTTATTTCTTTGATTGGTGTTTTATGCCATGCTCGAGAATATTTCACGTATAAGAGGTCGTGCAGTATTATGTTGGGAGGAAACTGGGCAGACCCCTGGGGAAACCCACAACCATTCGCAGGTTGCTGGATGACCTTCCCAGGCACGGCCGGAGAGGAACCCAGCATGAGCTGGACTTGAACTCACAACAGCTGCATTGGTGGGAGGCTTCTGAGTCATTGCTCTGCGTTAGCGGTAACCGACTGAGCCAAGGAGGCCCCGTTTGATTTTAATTCTGATAAATCTTATAACTGTCACGGGCCAAACATACCATATCGAACCAGAAGGGATCTGTACTTTTGCTTTCTCACTTGATTCTACCCAGATTCAGAGGGTTTTTTCCAATGAAGGACAACCAACAATAGTGTGATCAGTGTTCCCATATGTTCAACTCAAACTCAATCAAGGACTCCATAATACTACACATACACTTACAAGTAACCATCAACTAAGAAAACCCTTAACATTATTAAGAATTAAGCCACTTCATGCAAATACATGCATACTGGTTTCATTCTTTATGTTAAAATGTTTAACTTAAAGTTTGTAATATCTTATTCACAAACAAAATCCAGAAGATCCAGATGAAAAGCTTGTGTCCTCAATTTAACAGGCCCAGGCCCAAAGAACCATCACAATAAAAGTCATACAACTCAGCCAAATTTTACATGCGTACAATGTACTTCTGATTTGGTTTCCTTAAGAATGAAAACATTTGGAACACGTTTCAGGAATGCACGTATCCATAAAATTCAAAAACAATTTCTGCATATGTTTTTCTGTGAGCATACTGTATAACTACAGTCAAATCTTAAGCTTCATAATAAACCAACCCCTATCAAATATCCAGGCATACATGAAGACAAAAAGACAACACAGTGACAAAGACAAAAGGTGGGTGATTAAGTGCCTCTATTGTTTTCAAATCAAATAAAACCAGCCTGCATTGTTAATTTAGCTGCCGCTTCACAGCTTTCATGAGCAGAACTAAATGTACCATGCAATCAGAGACGGCCATTAGGGCTTAATCTCGCCTTGAACCACTCGAGATCGTGCGCTAGCGCCTCCAGCCCCGTTACTGTTTTAATCCGTGAACTTCACGCCTGTTAAAGTTGTGCCATAGGCTTTGTTCACTTTGTTCTCGTTTTTGCAAAATGTCAAACTGAACTGGATTGGATCTAGAAGTTAAATCCACTTGGATGAACACTAAAATAAACAATGAGTTTTACAACCCTTGCCCTTCATTCTGAGCCTCCCTTTCAATTTCTGCTTTCATCGCAGCCATGTGGGTTATTGGAGCTGTCGCTGTCCACCCTGAAGACAAGGCTCGCTATTAGCACATGGGCAATTTAACCGAAATTGAATTCAATTTATGAATATGGATTGCGGCTTAAGTCTGCTATCAACTGGTGGAGGCCATTCTCTACATGGATTTGCACAAAGGATTCAAGTTCTTCACACGCGAATGCAAATCCCTTATTGTGCAATGCTATGTGGTGCAAACAATGTCCATTCACTTGGGCTGCTTTTTACAACCTTCTTTATTAAAGGCATATAGCAAATATAGCAAGCTGGATGTTTTCGGCAAAGAGAAATGCCATGGGACTTCTTAGAATTAAGTCAACAAGGAATTTTATAATTTCACGCATCACGTACACAGCATGATGCATTCAGAAGCTATATGAAAGTATTTTACACACACACATATATATATATAAATATATACAGCTTTAAGTGGAATTTCCAAAGTGGCCATCATATAAGATTCTGTCACTTAATGTAATCCAGCCCTGCCTCACTGAAATGCGTTACCCCAAAACACCTGACACTCTGGAAACCTTTCACTGACTCCTATTCCTCAACCTTATGTCAAGTGCAATACAAGATTTAAGTACAAGACCAAACTGAAAATAGCTTTTCTTTTACAGTTTAAAACACGACATGTGTCGGTGTTGAACTCTGGTCTACCGCTAAGTGCGTTATTCCAAACATACTTCATGATGTAAATATTGCTCAGCATATTATCCATGAGCAGACCGCCAATGAGAGACTCGGTACAATTCAGTAGCCCACTGGACAGACACCATAAACACTTGGCCAATAAAGATTACAGTACTTCCAGCATCTCTCCTGGCTGTAATCTGCACCTCCAGGTCTACAGATACAAATGTACATGTACACCAGCCAATATGAGCCAAACATGAATGTGGTCCTATTGTAATCTTCCAGCAGCCAGCAGAACAGACAGACAATGTAAACATACCACTGGCAGCTGATCCATCATACAGCACAGTGCTTAGGCTAATACTACCCTGACAATTGGTGGTGCAGTGGTTTGTATCCTTTGAATGGCACCGACTGCAGTTGCCATAGTAGGTTAAACTGCACCCCAAATACCCACAAAACCCATTTATCTTTCCGCTACTTAAGTGAACAATGGTTAATGTAGCGAGAAAACCCAAACACCATCAAGCCTCGCTAACTCCAGACAAATACATGGAAATCGCCTCCCAATGATTTACACAGTACATTTCTACCAGCTGTTGTATTCTAGCTTTAGCCTGTAGATCAGAAAGTAGGGCAATCAGGAGATAAATTAATTTCATTAATCAACATTTTTCTGTTTAAAACAAAGTTTTGAAAGGTTTAAAATCTCAAACCTCATGCCAGTTGGTGGCACCAAACAGACAATATGCAGTAAGCGAATTCTTCTTCTACAACTGAGGTGCTTTTAACACTGTATTTGATTTCCGATGTCCCCTGATACTTACACGTCTTTGGTAACTTATTTTATCATAAATTGCTGTGGAGGTAAACAGGGCATGTCATCCTCTGATCCTTCTTTGAGATCACACAAACAGATTTAATTTAGAATCGATTGGCGCATAATGGTTTGATCACTTTCTTCCGCACACGAAAAAAGACAGGAAAGACCAATGTTTTTCCTCTGCATCGCGCTTGCTCAACACAGTTCAAATCAAATTACAGAGTGTCAAATGTGATCAATGTTCTATTCCACATTTTATTTCGCTTTTTTCCCCTCCACCAATTTTGTTTTCCAATTTCCACAGTTCCCTGAATACGTAATCATGTGTGACTAAAAAGAAACTGCTGACAATAAAAAAAAATAAAATAAAAACTACCTCAATGTTTATCTCCTAATCAATAACACCGCATTAATCCCAATGTGTAGCTGCTAAAATGATAAATCGGTTGAAATTTCACTCTCTCTTTTTAAGCCACAGCTATTTGCTTGAAACACCAAATTTTCCAAGAAAATCATGAATCAATCAATACTATACTGACATACACAGATATATATATATATATATATACCTGACCCCGGATCACTGCTAACATCACAGTTTGTCATTATCGTAGACTCCAATTCAGGCTCCGTTTCAGTCTCCCCTCCCACATTTGTTGCGTTTGTCGTGGATTCCATTTCCGTGGCATCATTTTCCTCCATGTTGTCCACAGAGCTGGCATCGTCCGATTGTAGCAAGGTCATCTTGCCACTGGTGTTTGTGTTGCGCCGACTGGGCGAACTGTGACCCACACAACATGATATGCACCCCATCCTGCCTGGCTGAACAGGTACGCGCACACTTCAGTCACATTCCAGGTAATCAGAGTGCAGAACGTACAGCGGACCTTTACTTACAGCAACTGCATCGCGTCAATAACAATCGCACGTGTTCACCTCAAAACTGTATCTTCCAAGATGCAAACACCTTCAGCTATGTTGCCATGGGAACCAGAACAGGGAAGTACGTGACTGTTAGTTATTCAGCCTTGGTCTGATATACATAGATACTCATTGACACTGAACTGTTACAAATGTCTTTGTGTTGCCATAAATCCTGACTGATAGGGTTCAACACACTTATACATCCAAAGGCTATGACCATTTCTCCAGGGATTCCTCCTATCACAGTATAGCTCCACTCATTACTTCAGCAAGATAGGCTTCAGTGACATGCCCGTCCTTTGACACTGCCCCACTTTTCTTGTTTCTTTTTTTCAATCCATGCTGCTGCCTGTCAGTTGTGAGCCTCGATTCAGGAGAAGAAGTTGGCTTCCGAAGTCTTAAGGGTGGGTAGACAGCCACTGCAAAGCCCTGAGGAAAGCTAGACAATGTCAGCCATCTTCAAGGGCCTGTGGGGAATGCTGATTTCGAGGGTGGGGGTGGGGGGGCGGAACACGGATGCTTCCGACTGTTCCGCATCCAGTTAAATTATCTGCTTCTTTTGAAAAGTCTTGGCAGGTCTGGTATAAGCGGGCCCTCAGTTTGGTCGTCTAAGCTGTTATCAGGTGATTTGTTCCTGTTGGTTTCTCACGCGTCCGTCAATGCCAGTGATGCCCAAAACTCCTTCCCCACAAGGATCAATACGACGACTCCGGCTAATTTAGAATCTACACCAGTTTTCTGGATCTACCAGAGATCAGTGAACCTTAAGTCGCTGATCGCTTCGGACACAGGCACGAATCTTAATAAACAACCCCGTGCTGATAGATCTCTGAGGGCATGGACCAATGCAAACTAACTGGAATTGTCTACATCTAAAACCATGCGGTGCGCACTCAAAAGACTACTCTACACACAAATTGCTTAGGGCATCAAGAAAATTAAAACTTTCAGGTGTCAATGCCATCAAGTATAATATCACACGCAAAAATAAACCATGATCTTCAGACATCAATCTGGCAGCATGAACACAAGGAGGACTATCTTCCCGTTAGTATGTACATGTACTCAAAATACCCACACAATGATACAGAGCAGAGTATATGCCGGGTATTGATACTTCCTGGTTATGCCGCAGACAGAAATAACATGCAAATCAGGAAAGTAATCCTGCGTGTCACAGCGGCTAACCGCACATGCTATTCATGTTCTGGCAACTTGCCAAGCTCCTGACAGTTCCTTAAAGAGCCGAAAGTTGATGTCTCCAAAGAGGTTTTTTTGATTTTGCCAAAGCCGTTTCTGGTTACAGCTGACAGTCATAGGCTCCTCAATGACACACTGAAATAGATCACGCTCGTTTTCAGCTCAATCATCCAATATTTATAGCTCGGTCAGGTGTTTTTCCGTTCGGCCTTTGACAACAATTTGGCGAGAATGCTTGGCATTACCAAGTCCACAATTCATCTCATTCGTCCTAGCCTTTCCCTTCATGAGTGGAAGAGTCGTTAGCGTTTTGCTTCCGATGCGCATTGTCCGAGTGATCACTGTCCAGCAACCGACGCCTAAAAGCGCAGGATCGGTGGACACGTGCCAGTTACTAGCTGACCATGCCACCTAATCAACCCGACATCCACTAAATCAGATTCGGCTTTATCTCCGACTGGAATCACAGAATTTCCCGCCCTAATATGGCCAGGATTTCCCTTCAATTTGGCTCAAGCAGTTGTCAATAGTGCGGCCCCCACTCGATGAAGTGAATACATCAGCACGAGTATCTGTCGGAGAGCTTAGGAAATGCCTTCCACAAGGGAACTGCGGATTGTACACTTGCAAATCAGACAGATGTATCTAATCTGACTACGGTGGTTGCTCTCCCGTACCTCCACAACACATTGGGTCAATTTCCTAGTGTTACAGCAGTCTCCTTTGCCATGATGAATTTTAGCTTAACTGAACAAACCTGTTACAACTATAACAGTCCAGGACACAGTCAACTGGTGGTATAACTTCTAGGATCCAAGTATCTTCCTTAATTGTTTCAGGAACAAAAGGCAGCCCAGAAACAGAACAATCAAGGTACTGCTCGTGCTGCTTAGTTCCTGCTACAGAGATACAATACAGCTAAATAAAAATGTCAACAACACCTGTTGTTGCACGCACCTCGTGCTAGTCAACACACGAAATTATCACTCAGACTACAATGTGCTTCGCTGCACCATAACACCTGTCCCAGAGGAGAGCATCAAACACTGTTACAGTGTCCTCCTCTGTTGGTATGTTTTCAGACAAAAACTGTTAGTTCGTCTGAAGCTGTAGCGAATGCGTACACCCACATCCCCAGCCGACTTATAAAAACCACGTCGTCTACGTGTCTAACACACAGATGAGAACTAACACAGAGTACAGCGTCACGTCACACAACGTCAGCAATGCATAACTGCAGCTGCCTCAGGTATGCAGGCCCAAATTATTTCTGGCCGAGTGAGAGCTTCCTTAAAGAAGAATTTCAATGAACGATAAATCTGGAGGAAAGCTCAGGTATTTTGACACGGTCTGGTACATGCACTTGTAAAAAGCCACCGAGGCAAAATCATGCCCATATCCAGGAGTATATAGCTCGCATACATATATTGTAGGGTTACCAATGTAACCAGGCTTATGATCCAGACTGCCCATATAAATAATACGTGCATATTACATACATATAGGTAGCAGAAATATCTGAGCTTATTGGAGAAAGGCCTCGAGAACTAATAACTGCAGGCTGTCGATCAAATAAAGGGGGAAGTCCCTCTGCTGGAGTTCCATTACAGGTAAATCCCACAGGATGAGCCTAGCAGGATTAATACGGCAAAAGTCAGCAGGAAAAAAAGTAAACACTTTAAAATATGATTACCATAATTACCAGGAGTTGTTCAAGAAACCCTTATCCCTTTAAAAACTCTGCAGTGAGATTAATCTTAGTTCCACTCCAGCTAGCACACAAGTTCTTGCAATTCCTGTGCTTCTAAATAAATCTTTCAATACAGGACCCTGTACAGATGCCAACACTCTTTACACACAGCATATGCATATATACATTTGTACCTACTGTATATATAACAGCTAAACTGTCATCCATGAGCAAGTACATGTACCGGTACTGGGTACAAAATAAAATTTGTGTCTCTGTTATTTTGAGATAAAGATGCAAACCGGACGAGCTTTGAAAAATAATGCTTGAAGTGAAGCACATTAAATAATCTCACACTTAGATTACAGTAGCACATGTAGTTAACTGTCATCTGAACATTACATGTAATTTGAGGGACGCATCTAGCACAATTACTTATTGCTCCACTTCCTCCTGGAAGCCAGACAAGTTTTTGACAGATCTGTCTATCGGAACTCAACAACAACCAACACAACAACTTAATACACCGACCTCTACACTAGGGAGGTTAATTCTTCTCTACAAATCTCAGGCTTAGTCACATACACCTGAGTATACGTAAAGGTGTAATAGGTGGGTGTGGTCAAGTGGTGAGGGGGTGGGGTGATGGAAGAAGAGACGAGTAAAGTCTCCTGTGTTACACATAAAGTCTGAGACCCTAAGCCATTAAGGCCCAGAGTTGCATTAAAGCCCTTCAGATGCACTCATGTGGGCCTGGATAACACAGGTACCCCAAGGGAGGGGGCACCTGACCCCCAACCTCCCAGTGTCCATATGCTGCTCACCCCAGGGCAACTGAAACCTGGGTTTGAGCAGAAAGACAGGAAAAGTAGCTTTCGGGGGCGTTGAGATAATTTCATGTAATACTTAAATTGAATTAGCATCTCATCTGATGGAAGCAATGTGCAAGACTTCAGCCGAAGAGGTTTTTATTTTTCATTAAATCTGTAAGAACTTCATCTTCATGCTTTAAGTCATGGGTGCAGTGCAATAACCCAGAAGCCACTCACCAATACGACTGCAGTGAGTACATTTTATGTGGAAAGATCTGCTAGCAACCTGCGGATGGTCATGTGTTTTCCCCGCCACTTAAGTACGTCGTAAAACACCAATTATGGAAATAAATAAATACACATGGATCTAAAGTTAATGAAATTTAACTTCTTTATGTCTCAATCTCTGTAAAAGGGATATTTCAGTGCAAAATTTTCAAGAAGAAGACAAACCTTTTAAGGTTCAAACAAAATTGTGCACTGATGCAGAAACACATGGGTGAAATCCTAATTTCTGATGGTCAGAGAAGTGCTGAAAGCTTTCCTGCCAATCCTGACCTTCAAGAATCTGGTCACAAATTATGTGCTCGATGTCCAGAGGCAGCTAGGATGGACTCGGAATATGATCTCACTGTTATCTTTGCCAGTTATTGATCATCATGATGAAAGACTTAATTAAATTAGGACCAGTGTGACCTCTGAACTATGACCCGACCCATGAAGGAATACTAGCACCTTGTTCCATCTTTCGATGTCTTTTGAATGGACACAGAATGACCCAAGGGAACAAAGGCAGCCTGATAGAGTCTGCCTCACTCTCTTGAACAGTCTATAAAATTACAGGCTCAGCCTCAAGCTGAGCAGAATATGGAGATAACTAAATGATTCCCCTCAATTTGGTTCATCAGCTCAGAGCCATCTGGGCAGAAATGAGGAGGGAGATAACTAAATAATCAGCCGGTTCGTTTTCTCTGCTTCATTTCGCAGGCAATTACAGCTCGCATTAATATTTGCATAGGTGTATAGGGACGTCCAATAGTTCACGGGGAAAATGCTAACAGGGCATCGGAACAAATCTATCCCACATATAAAACTCATATATTCATGGTAATTTTTTTTTTTGCACCAAAGAACAAAATTTGATAAGTATCTAATATTTTCTATCATTTGCTAGTTCCACTGTATGTGCTAAATGATGACAAAAATCCAAATTGAAAATCATCATCTCCTATTGTCAGGGTTAACAAGTAACAAGACATTTGAAGGACAAAAGGATAGCTTGGTGAAATAGCTATAAAACCCTCACAAAAGTACAGCAATAACATTACATCATCCCACATCAGTTAGTGACCTAACACTATATCCCCAGGTCCACTGGCCATCTAATCGGCCACACACTCTGTGGCTTAAAATCGGCTATTATTCTGAGTTATTTGTAGGTGTAAAGATCAAAGAGTGGTGGATGTATGGTACCACCCTGTTCATGCCTCAAAGTCACTGCTAACCTCCAGCTTCAGCACAGAGGATACTTTTGTGGGCATATCCTCTCACTGACTTAATTACAGGGCAGAATTGCAACAGGAGGTAAGACTCTTCAGGGATTAGACTCAGCCAGTGCTTGGTCAGACAATAGAAAGCTTTGTTAGCACTGGAGTTTGGGGGTGAGGATGGACACACTTCAAGTATTGACTACTGTACACTGGCCACTCTTGACCAAAGCTGCTATACAATGAAGGCAGGCAACACATGTAACTGGAGTGGTCACTAATAGAAACCATATTGATTTCTTGGGCAACAGAACTGTTTGTACAGAGCTACAGGCAAGACAATTCCAGGCTAGCCGCTGTAAACTCTCTGGGAATACGGACAAACAATTCATACTCACGCATACTGGATTATTAACCATGTTTCCTGATCATAATATTAAGGAAGTTGGTCCACATTAATCAAATTTCAATTTAGTTATCTAATATCCCCCTATTCACCACTAAAAAGAATTTTTCATCTGCACCATGGTAATCCACTGGTTTCCATTCATATCTTCGGCCAGATATTCAAAGGAGATCTAAGAATTCCTTGCAGGCTTATAACTACTCACCCAGAAAGTAGTGTGAAAAAAAGAAAATGACTTAGACCAACAAGTTAATTTATCTCCTTTCATTCTAAGCTAAACCACAGCAACAAATCAAGCAGTTATGATTTATGTGACAATCTACGTGCGAGTCAAACAAAAAGATTTCTGTCCTACTGATAATAAAAATAACCGATGAGAACAAAACAAAAACATGACAAACTAAAAAAAGAAACCAGAGCGAAGAAAAATGGTTTGAAACATCTACATAGCAACAAAACCATTTTGCAAAGAAATTTTTGTCACAAGACACGTAGGCAAAACAATGCATAACCTTATCAATGTAGGTCAAATTATGATGTGAAATTTTTTACTACATTGTGTAACAACTTCCAGAAGAATCTAGCTTAAAATAAATACAGGTACAGCTAGTATGTAATTAGCTGTAGTAATGACAGCTTCTAAAGTGTACATTTCTTTCAAAGTAATTTTGATACATCATCCATGACATTTGGTCTTTCTTGCATCTTTGTTGTCACGGAAACAAGGTATTCACCACATATCAACACTGACAGATATATACCATGTCTTTCATATTTTTTCTTCTTGCAGACATGCATAAAATTTTGGTATTGTAAAATGTATTTATAAAACAGTGAAAGCCAGAAAATCTGGTGTTAAGCTATCCTGTAATATGCAGCGAGCACATGGAAGTCAAGTAAAAGTCTACCATAGAAAACACTTTTTTTCACTCTCATAATCAATGCTTCTCTGGATCTTCTTTATGTAACTCCTTATGCATTGGTTGCCAGAACACCATGTTATTACTGAACTGCTCACAACTACTGCTATTATTTCTACAAAAAGCATACTTCCAACACTGGTCAAAATTTCAAAATTTACAACATGAAAATTACATCATAAAATTCCAAAACTGTAAATTTGGAAATTATACAGTATACCATCTCACTCAGCACACAATAGCTTTCAGCCGACTTTCAGCAAGAACAACAAGAATCCAAATCTTCCCTAAAACCTCTAATCTCCAGTCAATGCCCAAACTATAACATAATCTTGTTAATTAATAAATTCCTCACACCAAACCTTATCAGCAGATGTAATCCTTTCAGGGGTCAACTCTTGTCCTAAGGTTTCCTGGTTTCCCTGTCCAGATAGAAACAGCCTGTCAACATAAACAGCTGGAGGCGCTCTGAGTCACGACAAGGGGCTGTCAGCAGTGAAATCTGCACCCACCTAAGGTCCCCTAGCTGACAAGCCTTGTTCATAGGCTATCATCACCAGTGCTGACTCAAACAGTCAGTTTAGGAGGATCTGACAGGCACTTACTTGAATTCATTCCACATCACAACTGCTCTAGATCTGATCTTCACCCAGATGCATACCATAAACAGCTCTCTCACTGGCCTATCTTTTCAGCCTAATTAGAATATTAGGCCAAAGTCCCTTTGATGTTGATAATGGTAATTATATTTGCCTCATATTTCAACTGAATGTCTTTCATCTGGAACAATGTTTGAAACACATTCATTCTTGTGTTGTTTATCAGATAAAAATAGCTTACAGTATACAAGTACTTCACAATGTTAACAAGAGGACAATTTCACATGAGCAAAAAGAACAGGTGTATTTTGTGTAAATTACCAACATCTCATCTTCAATTATTAACTTCAGAAACAAAAAACAATTTTCTGCCACATTAAAACCAAACTGTGTGTCATTACATAGGAAAGCCTGATTCCTCCAGTCTTGACCAAACTCAATTCATTTAAAGTTTGATAACCTTGGATACAGCTTGACATTTTCAGTCAATTAAACAGATTGTTTTCATGCCTTAAGGGCACCAAGGCTTCTCAGGTGACAAAGCTCCACAGAATGACCGGGCCAGATGAGATATACCTGCTAACAAGATACGCCAGCTAACGAAGCATGGGCACTGATAATGTTAAACAGTTGCGTCTTTGTTTAAAATTACGGATAAGATCAAAACTTTACAAGGTTAAATGTTCGATGAGGACTCATGGTTAGTTCATCACACTTGTTGAGTGACTGGGCAAGTTGACTCAAGTTTTAAACTCTTCAGAAACAAAATTAAAAATATTTACAAAACCCTTAAAAAACATACCAAAAATAACTAACTCTATACAGACCCATCACTGGAGTAGCCTTTATGTTCATATGCATTTTCGTATTAAAGTAGCTAACAGAGATCAAGTAATCACTGACATCTGGACAACAAAAGCACTAATCAATGATGGTAATTACCTATGCTAATCACACTGTAAATGGGTTCCCACACCTGCAAGATCCCAAAAGCTGCTTATCCTTAATGAGAAAAGTACATGATGACATGGCTCTTCCTGTTTCAGGAACATAAAAAGAAGCGACCGTGTATATATTCATTGAAATGACAGGCCATGAAAAAATAACTGACTGTAACTTCAGCGTGTTTGCCTTCAGAACAGCGATCACAGGGAGGGGACCTGCAGGAATTCTAAAAGAACGCATACAAAAGGATACGTGGAGGTGGAGACATAAATGTAACTGTATTGCTTTGATTGTGTGTGTCTTCTTTTTGCAGTCCTCTTACAAGTGAAAAATCAATCACCAGCGAAAACTGATTTGCAGTGATTTATGCCAGCTTTTATTTACCACCAAATGAAATAGAAGGCTGTTTTTTAAGGTGTGTCTAACTGCGCAACAAGGGTTAAAATGTTTACGCTTTTACACAAGATGTACTAGTTTCTTAGCGCAGATAACTTTTGCACACAGAGTATAAATCTTAATTTTTCGGCTCTTTTGTGATCCCATGGTCTACATGTACCAATAAATAAAATCATCACAACATCATGACACTTCCGAAACATTTTCTAGAATTCTTAGTTTCTTCATTATGAAAGTATCTATGGCTTCCTTGGTTTAAATATTGCCTTTATTCATTATTAATACTGACGAAAGATTATCAAGCAGTGTTCCTAGATTCATTAACTATTGAAAACTTGGAGCTTGTTTGGAATTAATCTTTTTTTTCACTTTCAAATAATAAAAGAGATAAAAACTGAAGAAATGAAACAGGTCAACTAGGATTTCAGGCCTTCCTATATAGCAGACACATCAAACCTAAATTTCTTAAATTCCTTGATGGATTAATGCACAGAAGAAACACAGAAGTGAAGACCCCTCCTTCTTGATAATCCTGTTTCCTTGTTGTTTCATATCAGATCTGACATCTCTACATCTAAAACCAATCCTACAAACACCAATCTCATTTGCCAATGTCGCCTGCCAGCCTGGTGACCACCCTGCCAGTCACTGAAATGGTCACTTATAGGATGAGGTGTTATCTCTTAGAGTATCTGTCTGGACAGTGGACAAATGATTAGGTTACCCCTCAGGGTGAAATGACTAGGTTACCCCTCAGGATGAAATCACCCGTCTGTGGTCCTCCTAACAGTCCCTGCTGGAATGCTCTGATCCCCAGGAGACAGGCACTGTGGCCAGGGACAATGATTGATGGGTTGAAGTAGATATGTTAATTACTGCTGATGATGACTTTTGCTCTTAAACAGTGGAAAGAGTTTTTCATCCAAGACAATGAATCTTGGGTATAGTGACAACATACTAATAACAACAAGCAAGTGAGGAAATTCTACAATTTATGTTACATAGTTCATACAGAAGCTATTTTGCTTCTATTTGGCCCTAAATTTTATCCATGGTTATGTTACATGTTTCCCCTGATTTCAACAATCCTATTGATCTATAAAAGATGTTTTAAGGTATGTTCCTAGGATGACATCCTACTGGGAAAATACAAGTTTGAAGGCCAAAACTAATTTTTTTAACTACTAATTGCTTCTAAACACAAACTTTTTGGTGCAAATTTTTTAGGGCAAATGAAGTGGACTGTAATTCTCCACAAAACTTTGTAATAATTTCAACAAAAACCAAGGTAACATGATTATTACCATGTTTATTCCGCCGGCTTTCTCTGGAGCTGAGATAGTGTGTACAATACACTGGAGAGAGAGACCTGGACATAAGCCAGGATTACAATAAAGCAGGAAGTCAGGGCCAATCTCCCTCACACAGACAAACAGTCAGGAAATGAGAGACAGTCCCTGATATGCAGGGGGGGGGGGGGTTGTCTCCAAGGGTCTGGATGAACAGAGAGAACAAAGCATGAACACTTAAGAATACAACAATGTCCCTGTTCCCTCAGAGCGAAGCAAGCAACGGTAGGTCAGTGAGAAGTGGTATTAACATGTACACCTCTCCATCATTACAACATTGTTACTGGAGGACACACTTGTCTATCATGTTATATGTGAAACATGTTGTGTGTGGAGTTTGCTACTGAAAACCTGTGACATATGTACCTGTAATACTTAAACAGATCTTGGATGCCATCATAACATGTTTTCACTGAAAAATTACATGATCACAAAAATTCTGAGTGCAGAGCAGATACAAAATCCGAAGGTTATCTGGCAAAGAAGACTGATCTTCATATTGTTTACTCGTAGTTGTGTACCCCAAAACACCGAAAAAGTCACAACAATTCTTGTCACCTCAACATACACTTAAAGAATTCAGATGACTTTGATTTCAACCCCATGAAACATGCATCTTTGTCTTACGTGTATCAATGTATACTATACAGGTTTATATACAATGAGATAATGTGCAGAGAACAAGGGAAATGTTTCTGTTTATCTTGATCATCACAAAGTTTACCCATGAGCATGTGACAATTGTACTGACACATTTCCTTCCTGTAATGGTTCTCAACTGGACAGGCACAAGACAGATGATTAAGGTTCTACTTTCACAGAGAGGCATAGAATTCAGAAAAATCTTTAAATCTTTTTAAGTAATTTGTAATTTTTTTCCCCGATTACAGAGGTATTGGTGAAATCACTTGGTCGTATAAATATTTAAAATACACATATTTTGTCATTTTCGTCTACATACAGCTTTTTTCCTCATGCCAAAAACATGTTTTTTTCCCCCTCAAGTTAAGGAGCTTTCATTCAAAATAATCTCTTAATTCCTCTGACATTTGGACATAAAAGTTTTTATCTGTGGTAAATAAATGGTGTACTTACTATCCTCAAAACAGGTTCCCCAAGTACGAACATAATATCAACCTAAAACACATATGTGAGAATGTGTATACACTAATTCATTCAAGCCATGGCATATAAGAAAATGATAATTTATAACATGGCAGTGTGTCCTGACAAGTTCACGCATCACACCTTAGAGGCCAATACCACACTGCCTATATTTTTCCAGAAGGCTGTTTGATATCTCTCTACTTATGCATCTGATTTCATATCCATCAGAGGATATCTAATAGTTCAAAGTTACTTTCCTCCAGTCTTGAATAAATCAATAAATCACCTGCAGGTAGGGCCTGGGTTTTACACAGTAATTAAGACAGTTCACTTGATGACATCATCAGCCAGACTTTCAGCACAGTTTCTCTATGGTTCATTTTCTTTAACTAATAAAAAAACTTGCCACTCGTTACCATTTATCATATCACGGAAAAGCAGTGTGCTGAATTTAAATCTGGGCTTTGAAAATACAAAGTCACCAGTCTTTGATACAGACATTATCTATATCATCAACATGCTTTTCAGCACATTTCAAGTGTCATTTATATTCTTTAACTCATAAAAATACCTGTCACCTGTTAAAGTTTATCGTTTCACATAAAAAAGAGATGATTGTACTTTGGGGAAAAAAAATCATCGCCATTCTTTGTTACAACAATTCTTCTCAAATCTGGGAAAGGTCTCAAGACTTGAGAGAAAAGGCTGCTAATTCTTGAGTCATAATCAGTTATTGTTTACATCAACTATAGTTCATGAGTTGATTACATTCTTCGGGGTTGTTTCCTACTGTGATCATATACCTGACAATCGGATGACACACAGGCAACGGCAAGGCAAAGGCAATACGGAGCGTATAAACCTCTCCTTGTACAAGATTAGTTGCTGCCAGTTTTTTAGTGCCTGAGTATTCCCAATACACAAGTAGTGTAACTCTGGAAACGAAGACTTCATTGTGACTTAATATTTTGGCATTTTATTTCTGTTTTTTGCAGTAACACTACTCATGCAGTATGTAAACCTCATCAGTGGCACTCCAGGATTCTGGGTATTCCCACAACAGTACTTGATGAAAATGCAGTCATGTATACATATCCATGGGTCATGTAAACTCAGGGATGATCATGAGCATATGTGTGCAAGTGCCAGGAAATGAGTCAGGGAACGTCGTACAGGTGAGATAAGGTGACAAGTGTCCTGCACTAACCCACGTACCTAATGAGCGCGTGGAAAATACATCTCACATCATACAGCTTAACAGCTATGTTTAAAACATTAATACATTCATGTCTTTATGCATATCCCACAGACTTGGGCACAAAAAAAAAATGACCAGCTGTGCATTGCTGGGTATTATGAGAAACACATGTAATTCATAATGAAGTTAACATTCGCAAACCAGAAAGAAAAAATGAAATCCGAAAACAAAAAATGAGATGTTAATGAAACGATGGGCTAAAATAGTGGATTCCATTAAAAGAAATGCCCAATAATCTCACCCTTCAACCACTGTGTGCATGCAGCCAAAACAAGCGAATGTCCAGTTGTACAGTGACCAGTCCAGGTAAAAGTATCCAGTTGTGAGCAACAGGTTAACAGGTATGTCCACTTAAGACTCTGATCCACAGGTAAATCCCTGGTAAGATCTTGACCGTTACCTTTGTACCTGTTGTCAGTATCACACCCTCCCCACAGCTGAGTCAAGGTGTGAGATTATATTAGTCCCTTGAAGACTTCACTGCACTTAAGGGTGACAAGAGGCCAGCTTTGTTTGTATGTAGACCCACGGCTCACTACAGACACACTGATAATGGACAATTTGCCACTCTGACTGAAAAAGGTTCGTTTGACTGGTCAGCGTTGCGACAGTGCGTCAGGGGAACATTTCCCGCTTGGCTGAGTCGACATGTGAACCGTGTGAGTGACGTACCTGGTCGCCTGGGTAATTCATGAAGGTTTCTAATGAGGGCGACAGAAAAGTCGTACCTGCCCGGTAAGCCCTGTCTCAGCCATTCAAACTGTTGTTATTATTACCACAAGATGACGATCCCCTTGTGATTAAATCTGTGACATCCCATAAACAACACACAGTAGTAAAAATTCTAAGAAATCATCCAAGCCCTTGAGGAAAAATCTAGTTCAAATTGGACAGAATGTGACTTAGTGAACTCGTATATCTAGTTCTGACCATCTTGTGTTGCACTTTCAAGATCACACTGGTGAACATAACTGATATGGTGTCCAGAAGTCTTTGATAAAATGAAATGATCACGAGGTAATAATTATGCAACCTGAAGTGTCAACAGTATAAGAGAGATTTCATTCACAAATTGACCAACAATTTTAGGTAATATCAATAAAGAATTACAATGAATGTAATTTTTTTAATAAATTCATAAAAATATGATCATATTTTGCATCTCGGCCAATCAAAATAATAGTATGAGTACCAGTATGTATTTCTCAATTCTGTCTTGTTTTTTAAAATGCGTAATCCTATATGAATGGAAAATTTTCATATACGGGATAAATTACTCACCTAGATTAGCCGTGATCAAATTGTCAATCCACAATAACAGAAAGGATAAAGAATTCAGGGTATTTCGATGATTAATTG
The DNA here is from genome assembly GCA_016165875.1 of Acanthopleura granulata. Lineage (NCBI taxonomy): Eukaryota > Metazoa > Mollusca > Polyplacophora > Chitonida > Chitonidae > Acanthopleura > Acanthopleura granulata. The sequence goes on from JABBOT010000082.1 coordinate 4,140,181, forward strand.
TGAACACCCTCAGGGGTTATGACGAGGAATCTGAGTGAGGTGTTCGACGGTTGACAAAGTGTGTGGTGTCAGAAATGGGATTGACCACTCACAAACACGAATATATTCGACCTCATTTACATAGGTATACATGCTCAGTTTCTATCGTGAGATAATAACAGAGCTCTACTGTAGCCAAAACCTGCACCCTGAATTCAAGACCTGCAAACGGGTCATAGTAAGACATAGCTATCAGTGTCACCATCACGGAATTAGGGACTGACCAGTTATGGTAAAAGATAGTTTGTTGATACTATTTTTGATGTAATGAAGTCCTGTGTTTGAATGCAGCAGTTAAATCACAAAGATACGCCTAAATTAATCATTTACATACATGTAAATACACACATGGTAAAGAAGAAACAAGAATGCCTTCACTTTTCAACATGAAGACAATTATGACCGTTTAATTACTCAACTGAATGTAGTAACATAATTCACCTTTGTATACAATTATGTCCTCAGCATGAATAGCCCATAACAATTTCATTTTTTGTCTTTTTTTTAACTTCTCTCTTATCATAAACAGAAACATTTCTTTTTGTCCTTTGCATGATTATGTCCAATTCATTTTTCAGGCACTTTACTGCCCTTGGGGATATATTGCTATTGATATAGATGGTATATCTAGGTCAGCATTCCTTTCATATCTATGAAATACTCGTACAGTACATGCATTCATAAACCAACGGGTAACACAGCATGCAAATGTGAAATAAAAACCTAAGAGTCAAGAACTCTGCTATCCTTTACACCCCAACTTGCCCGAAAAAATCTTTCCTGACCTTGCATTATCAGTGCCCAAGGCTAACCTAACTAGCTTAATATTTCATATCAAAAAGGGTTTCTTTCTACACAAAAAAACATTACATCACATGGAGGATTACAAGCTATGTCAGACAGGAATAGCACAGCTAATTACAATGTCATTTAATAACCATCTAAGTACATGGAAAGATGTTTTTCCTCTCCTTCATGACTTTTCCATCTTTGCTCTATCTTATACAAGATCTGTAAAGAACGTACCGAATGTTCACTGAACAAACGTCGCGTCGCTTCCCTTCGGATCTCAGGCTGGTAAACTAGAGCTCAGATTGACTTTCAGGCCGACACGCTTCGCAGTCAACTCTGTACTGGTACGTGAAGGATCAACCGAGTCATGGGCGTCTTGTACACAAGTTTCACTTTTATATACGACATACACGTTAACATACAACAAGCCTAATTTTTTTTCCTAGTTTTTGCTAGTTCACGCTTACCAAACTAAAACATCTATTACTTTAGCTTACTTGTTAATTGTTACTTATTTGGTATGTATTAATTAATTTTATGTCATTTATATAATAAACAAAAGGCTACATTACTAACCATTATGGTCTGGTGAACCTTCCTGCATTCAGATCTGTACAGCGTTCTTTAGATCGTATGTTCACGACAACAAGCATGAGACACGCCAGAGATGCATTATACAGAAAGTGAAATAACTCCTAAGAAACTGCAAAAGTTATTGAGTATAACCAGAGATATAACATGACACGCCATTACAAAGAATACATCAAAACTGTTTCCAGACATAATTGTATTTCATCATAAACGAACTAATTATAGCACAAAGCTTCTTTTTTTTCTCTCTTTTTCATTCCCAGCAGGTAAAAAAGAGTTGATCATTTTGAATTATTGCACATTTACTGATTTTACCTGCAACTAAATGCTGATGAGCTTGGCACAACCCATGCGTATGATTCAATCAACCACGCGCTCCTGTGATTACTGCAGCAGATAATCTGACTCAGTTTTTATACTTCCTCTCGATTTTTCTTCCAAAATCTGCAATTTTTGCATCTAATCTGCTATATCTCAAGAAGATGATACGAAAAACAGGCACTTCGATCTGAGATACGAAAGCTTCAATCTTATGTGATTCTAATGTGCCATAACTGTTCCATTATTTTTGAAAGAACGCAAAATTGTGTTTATTGCAGCATGAGCAAGTCAAAAACATGTTTACCATGAGGTAAAGAGTGAAATAAAAACTAATCTATTTATCTCTGGTGATAAGAGACCAATTCCACAAAGCAATTTTAGACCTCAGTCAAAATTTAAAACATCTTCACAGTGCTTAGTTTATGAGATTGGAATCTGAAATTCTGGCACGTTTGTCTGATGACAACATGGACAATGTGGTCAAAATTTTAATTCCAGGGCCCAAAAATAAGTCCTAAAATGGTATTTAAAATTTTGATTCAAGTCAGAAATGGCTTTGTGGAAGCAGACCCAGGTCTGCCAGGAATAGTGCTGCAAACTGTTTAAACTTGGTTAGTTAGAATAGCCTTCAGAGTAGGTTTTCTGCATCATTACCACAACCATACATTCAAAAGCTGCCACATGCAGCTATCTGCTTCAGTAACAAAAGGCCAAAGTTACATAAATCACTGGAGAATAAATCACTTTTCATTGTGACCATTTAAACCCTAACATAAAGATGGGGACTGGGTGTCACTGAATTCCAGAACAAAGAGTCAGGATAGCTATAAAAATCGGAGAATGGAGTGAAAATTGGGGAACAACATGGGATGGCACCCTAGGGAGGGAGATGATTTCCTGTAAAATGCTGGTCTTTAAAACCAATGGCTGCGAACCTGGCAGATGGGCATGCCCTCTCTGGGCCTAAGCCTGGATTATCACTCACTCTAAGCCAGTTCTTACACTGGTCATCTGCCGCCAAGGACTCCCTTGGTTGTCTGTAATGCCTCTTGATCTTTGGCACTGACCAGTTCCAAGCCAGGGACTGATTACTGTGAGTGTGTACGACTTGTGTCTCTCAATCTCCACTATGTCCAGCCTAATGGTCAGCGATGCAGAGGGGGAAACAGCCAAGCAAGTGGTAAAACAGCATGGAGAGGAGAGATGGGACCGATCAATAGAGGACCCAGGGAAATGGGAAATTGTGGAGGGGACAGCTAACAGAGAGCATTATCTTAATGTCTCAAACTTTCAACAAATTAGAACGGTGCGTATTTTCACAAACAGGAAGACGTTATTTTGCCCATTTTGAACCAATAAATGCATAGGGACATGCCAGAAATGCATGATTTGGAATTTGATGCTCTTACAGCACTATAAATTATGAACACTTAGGTTATAACTTAATGTTTATCATATAAATTGTGTAAAGATTTAAACTAAAACTTCCTTTGAAAAAGGTAGCTGCCATATATATGATTTGACAAATATGAAGAAGTTATTTCCTTCATAATGAAACAATAAATGCACGTGGACATGCCACAAAAGTTTTTCAATGCTAGCAAATATACTTCTCAAATATTCTGGCGTAATGTCTTCCAATTATTGTTTCAATTACTCAAAAAATTATTAAGGTAAATTAATCTTGACTACAATTAACCCTCTTCCAAAACCAAGCCTTTCAATTCAACAGTTACTGTACTACTAGAAGCCCATCAATCACCAACCTGTAGACGAATCACATCTTCTCACTCAGAGTGAAGGTTAGAACTCAATAAGTACCTGTATGATGCCCAAGTTCAATTAGCGCGAAGACATTTCAATTAGGTAATCCAATTAACACCTGGGATCAGGTGAGATCTCTCATGTCCACAGCTCACACAAGTGAGAGGCTTATCTAACAGGCAGATCAACAGGTAACCAGGGCAGATGGAAACACTGTGCTGTACAAGTCGCTCCGATAGTCACTTCACTTTTACTTTCCCCATGCATGTCCACTGGATATAGGTAAGCTTGATTCATTGGTGATTATTCAGTAACATTCTGGCCAAAAAGGGGACACATCAGACCGTGGAAATGCCAGCCTCCTTTCGTACTGATATTGCTTAAAACCACATTTACCTAGATCGTAAGTTACACATTTAACCTAAAATAACATGCATTTCAAAAGTTTCTTGATTTAGGTGACTGCTATGGAGGGCAAGACAATACAGAACTTGAAAAACTGTATTTTTGACCCTACATTACACAAATGATCACTTAATATTGAATTAACCTAAAAATGCAGCTTCATGTTTGAAAATACACTGCTGCCAGGTGTAAACGCCAACGGAACATTTTAGGGAGAAGAATTTGAGAATCTCAGTTATCTACCTGGTTCAAAAACCTTTATATGTCGAAGATATCCCCTCATCAGCTTTGGCTGCACATCTCCTGATTGACAATCCAACCTCTCGACAGACCAGCGACTAATGAGTTTAATATGGAAATCACCCTGTTTACCTGTCACTCAGGTGTGAACAGGTGTAAACATTAAGACAGCAGGTGATAGTACAACTCCACAGGTAGCCTCTATCTCTTGTCATTAGGACAGCTTAGCGACCTAGAACAGCTTTACAGCTTTGTTTTCAAAAAGAGGTTGGCCACTATTTCAGCTACATGTGTACCCTTTCACTTTCACTGCCCGTTGTTTAACAGCTGTCAAGCCCTCACCATTAAGACCTGAATGACCAGTTAATGTGGGGCAGTTTTTGGTAAGATTCTACTAAGGCTGTTATCAAGTGGTCCAGACCTATGGTTAACTGTAATGATAGTGTTCTACATCTAGTATTAGAGACTCGGGGGGGGGGGGGAGAGAAGAGCTGTCACAGCAGATCACAATTAGAGCTGCAAGCTGACAAACATTTTTGTACCAAAAAATTTATATATACAAAACTTCTCAAACATTCTTTTGAACCTCACCTGATTCTTTCTCAGTATTTACAAACACCGGATCCAACACAGTTAGTTTTGGGTGACAAAGGGTCTACTCCAAACCTCCAGTTCTATCCACAACAACCAGACAAGTGGCTCTGAAGTTGAATCTATATCAATCAGTGACTCATCACCAATAAAAATGCCACTAATTGTTCACTCATTAACATGCATGCTAACCACTTCAGTTGTTTCGTTGCTGTTGCCCGCTCTTGTTGCTAATTAAGACCTGGATGTTGTGATAGCTGGCCACACCAAAACCACAACAACAGGCACACTGGTTACAGAGGTGTCCCCAACAGCTGTCCTTCAGAGCAGTTACTGTATTGTCTCTCTTGTCAACTTGCAGCCACACAAAAAGTTATTTATAACTGTCCTGGTTTTTTTTTTCTCTGTGTATAAGGCTGGTTGCTTGCTGCATCATGCAGGCTTCCGGTTCTGAACTTATCATCATCCTCACACACAGACACACACACAGAGTACACACACACGCACACGCACACACAGAGTACATGCACACACACACACAGAGTACACACACACACACACATGCACACGCACACACACAGAGTACACACACACACACACGCACACACAGAGTACATGCACACACACACACACAGAGTACATGCACACACACGCACACACACACACACACAGAGAGTACATGTACACACACGCACACACAGAGTACATGCACACACACACACACACACAGAGTACATGCACACACACGCACACACAGAGTACATGCACACACACACACACACAGAGTACATGCACACACACACACACACACACGCACACACAGAGTACATGCACACACACACACACACACACACACACACACACACACACACACACACACACACACAGAGTACATGCACAGTTACCAAGCTGACATGATGTACAATATCTACATCACACATGTCGACAATCAAATGCAAGGTACCATCACACAGCTTGATGATTTGTTATCCCTCACTGTCAAACATCTAGAAATTTAATGAAATCATGTTTACATGTATGATCAAAATCGAATTACATGTAAGAAAGATACATAAAATCTTCTCGCATTATTGGAAATTAAAAGAGTGCTTCAAACCTGTTACACCTAAGCACTGAAGTAATACACACACACAGAGAGAAACTCTCGCTACTGAACATAATATTTAGTTGGTAAGTGTTGTCCAGCGTAATTACCAGATCTCAACATCTCAATCCCAGCTTAAAACAGCTGGTATCCACAGACTTTTCTCTCATGAAAGCAAAACAAAAACAGTTGTTTTCCTTTGCTTAATTGTCTTGGCCTGGTAATTAGTCTACTTTAAAGTCAGTGGATTACTTCTGTCTGAAGTGTCCCAGTTACAGTAACCTCATGTACATATGGCATTGAAGGGGTCGTATGCCCAAACTCAAAGATTATCCAGTGGTCCCACCAGGACAATTATGCGAGTAACAATCCCTGAACATAAAGGACATACAATCAAGAGACAGAATGGTCAGTGACTGTCTATGGCCCCTATAGTAATATGGTCAAGTTTTCACACACACATGCTGACCAAGAGTGTATTATCACCTCCATGACAAAAGAGTACATCTGGCTTTGGCTGAGCAAACACGATGACTCCCACTGAAGGACTAATTGAAAGGGTGAGACGATACAGGCATGTGAATGACACACAGATCAAAACACCTTTTGACAAACTTTAGCATAGCGTGTTCAACAGACAGATCAGTAAACCATTGACAATGCAAGAAAAGAGAGTTTCTCGTTTGTCGAGAATCATCAAGAACAGGAAAGGGCTTGAAGGAATGATTGATGTATGGAATGCAGGTTTTTGAAAAGAACTTGAAACTTCAGAATATCACCTGCTCTTCAGGACAGGAAAACTCTTTTCAGCAATCATCCATTCATAAAACTTGGTGACTGTACTTTGCTTCCTTACCTCTGAAGGAAATACAGAGACAACACAAAACTGAATGTAGTAAAATTGAGGAAATGTACCACAGTGAACAAGCTGCTGGCTAATGACACCTGCAGTTTTAACACGATATCTGTACACTTGAGTAGGTTCTCAACAGAAACGCTACAAAAATACACTTCCTTTGATGTGTGACTAATTGTGCACTGTTAACACTACACCTAGCTTTATAAAGGCCTCACAGGATATGGAATGATATCTATAGTTGGCACGTGACAATTTTCACTTATATTTCAGGAAAATCATAAGCGGAATCTGATTTCCTCTTTGCACAAGAACCTAAGCCAAAACATGATCAACTTGATGCATCACCCTGAGTGTACAGGGACAATGCTCACTAACCGAATCTCATGCGGTAAAGTCCGCTATGTAAATCTGCCTGACTACACTTAATTGGCCAGCACTGTGAAGGCAGTAAGCCTGACAGAGTTATTCCCCCTGATCTGTCATCAGCCTCAGTACCCTGTCGAGACTGCTGTGCTCTCACACAGACAACATATAAAGACATCTATGTTCACAATACCCAACATGCCATTTCTTATAATGACTTTCAGTGAAAAGTGAAAACTTTACAAATAACAAAAGAACAATAAACACACATTTGGACAAATACACAATACCAGAATATTAGAACAGGTTATAGGCCTTCTATATGAAAGGTTCAGATGCTGAACAAAATCAAAAGGGAATGTAACAACAAATTTAACAATGCCGGCTTTAAAATGTACAATTCTACATATTTCTGATCAATTTTAGCAGCAGATACACATGTAAGAAGAAGGAAACACTGATCATAAATTTACACACATGAAAGTCACTGCAATGATAATCAAGACACTGGAGAATCCAAGTATGACAAACTAACAGAGTGAAGCCTGTTTTCATGCCTGTTTTGATTCTTTGCCAATACCGGTTCTCTAAACGCATCTGGCAGACTACCAAATTGGTGAAGATAAATATAGGGAAGTATACATAACAAATCTAGATTCCACCTGCATTGTATGCTCAGGACATCTGCTTTAACAGATACATCTACCTGTACATGTACTTTGATAATGACAGACAAAACTCCAGACACACGAACATGTGAGCATTGTAACATCATCAATACAAGGTTTATTTCTTTATATTTCACAGCAATTTTCAGCCAATTTCAGCAATACTGGATTATGGGTGTAGATAATTCAAAAGAGCATCAAGGAGCCTTCATCATCTCCGAAGCTGCAGCCTACAGGCAGGGATATAAATGGTACTGATTGTACTGATTTTGACCTGTGCATGTGACATTTTTGTATTTTTTTTTCATTTTTGGATATTTTTAAATCACTTTCAAAATTATCTCCTTCGTGGTAAGAATTCAGCTTATCACAAGAAAGCTAAATAAATGTTATTATTATTCTCATGAGTGAAAACAAAAGCATTCAACTTACAACTCAGCTCAATTTTTAGATTTAGGCAAATAAAAACTGAACCTCCAGAGACAATTGACACCTGAATCTTTTGGTTCCATGATCAGGGTTAAACAGCCGTTTTCATATTCCCTCCCATTGCTAATGAAAACAGACTGGCCACCCATCAGAGAACAAAGAACCAATCCACAACAGCATGTACACTGACCAATGTACATGCCATTGGTCAATGTACATGACTGATGACATGTATATTGGTCAGCTGTACTGGTTCATTCTAGAGCGGTCCAATAGAAAACAAGGTTACCAGTGTCAACTGCACCAGCTGTGCCAGAGTTAAATCCCCTTGACAAAACAGGATTACCAGACACACCAGGTGACACCACTTCTAATTAACTTCAAGGGGACAAGTCAATTCCCTGAATAAAGGGTGAAACACTGCTCAGTTGTAAACAACCAGATTATAAGCACAGTTAGTTTCAATAAGTTCAAATCCAGGAGGTCAACCTACTTTTGGCAGAAAATCGCTTATCAAACTTTGTACAAGTGAAGAACTTCCCTGTCCTTTGCATGTTTCACGTGATCAAAGGCAACTTTCAGATGGGAAAGGAACATTTAAGAAGTTGAAATTTTAAGAAAACTATAACTTTCTTCAAGGAAATGAAGAATACGCACAGGCAGTTTCTTACTTGCCGAATTTTAGAACTTAACTGACATACAAATATCACCTGTATATGTACATATCCAACAGCATTATCATTTCTACAGATCAAACACTATTAAGAGACCATGTGAAAAGTTACAGGAATAGGCAGTGCATATATTTACAGCTGACACTCTTTTAATAAAGTGTACTTCCGATTTCTACATGAAACAGTTTAATCCAACAAACAAAAAAAGTTGTGAGGTAATGTACTTAAGTCAGAAACAATGTCAACAGCTTCCACATCCATGATACATCCGTAAACATGGTAACAAGTGCTAGTCAAACCAAACAACATATTCCAGGTGAAAATTCAAATGTCCACTAATTCTTTGTCTACTTTGCAAAATACAACAAACATGTTCCAAAAAAGAAGCAACCTGCACATGTACACTCAACATAGTCTTAAGTGAAATAAATTGGACACAGTGGTATACTGACACTAAAAGGCCTCACACCTCATAGACCCTTGACGACAAAAGGCCATGTTTACACGCTCTTGGCTGTGTTCACATTCCACCCTGACACTAATGTATTTAATATAGGCCTTAACTTGACAACCTTTGATTACAGGTAAGAAAGCAGACAGGTAAAGCACCAATTAAAATGGGATTTTCTGAACAGGGGTCATTATACTAAAAAAGTGATTTAACAACTAAGAACTCGCTGGCTCAAAACTGTTTTCTATGTAGCACATTTCTTTACGGGGAAAGACCTCATAAAAATGAACTTATGATGACAGAAAGGAGCATTAAAAACTGTGTCTGAAAATACCTTCACTGATTTTTTCAGATATTTTTTAACCCAAATAAAAGCAGTCACATGTTTTGATTGTATGGTGGGTTTTAGGGACCATATTAACAATGTGGTTCACAAGTGAGATCACACAACTTTTTGTACACCTTTATGTTCAGGTCTGAATAAAGTTCTTGTGAAGAGTAATCCTCTAATGTTTGCTTGTGAATAAAAATACTAATTTGACATTGAACTTCTGCTTTAGGACCATAGAAAAGTCATAATCCACATTATGAATATGGTCCATAAAACCCACCATACAATCAAACCAATGGATTGCATTTGTTTCTATGAAATTTTTTTTTAGAAAGTCAGTGAATGTATTTTCAGATACAGTTTTTAATGGTCTTCTCACTCACCATAAGTTCATTTTTATGAGGTCTTTCCCTTTAAGCAATAAAATGGCCCCCCACAAAGAAGTACATCAGTATATAAAGGTATACAAAAAATACAGATGTTAAAAATTCCTGACATCTTTTTTTTTCTCTTCCCTGTTTTTCTTCTCTGCTTATCTTACATATTTAAATCACAAAATCTCACACACACATTAGTACTTTTTATCAACTTGGACAACAAAGGTTCAAAGCAAAGTAAAATACATGACAAAAAATAGTAAAATGCACGTAAAGACAACTCTGAATGAGTGATTCACTGATCACATAAAATATCATCCTTGTCACAGAGGCAATTCTTCATTCTTAAATTTTTGCTCAAACCAAACAATGAAATCTAGCTATCTCAATACAACGGAATGAAACAAGAAAACCATTAATACACTACCTGTTTTGGGAATTTTTCGTATCTCAGCTCGTTTCCAGGACAGCTTTTTGCAAATGGTTAGAGCTGAGACGAGGGAATCTTGCATTGTGACGGCTCTAACATGTAATATCCAAGTGCTTTTCAAAGTCGTAATATCCAGAGGTGATTTGTAATATCCAGACGTGTTACTCAAATGGTAATAACCACAAGAATTCTAGTAACACCAACAATGTCTCATTCCAAAGACAACAGCATGCATACCAAGCAGTTTGACTATCTTTGACTCCGAAGATTGAGATTTTTTCAAGACCAAAACTGCAGACACTCGAAAGCTCTGATACTTTCTGACACCAGAAAAAGAGAATCCCAGACAACTCATGTGAGGAGTTCTACAAATGGTAAGGACCCTATGAATTACTCCATACCAAAGAATCCGAAATCCTCACAACGTCAACTTTCTGAAATCTTAATAAACAATATGCAAATACACCTTCCCTCACACATGACAACAAGGCCCAACCCAGCATTCCAAGGATTTCATGTTAGCCTGCAGGAGCACAGAAAATGGTCAGTGACTGACTGATCATACTGACTGGTCAGTAACTCATGCCACTAGTGACAGATGCCCTCTGGTGATCTGCAGGAAATCAAATCAACACCAAGCTGAGCTGTCCACAGATCTGACTGGTACCTTGCCCTGAAGTGGTGACATGTCCAGTACTGTCCAATAGTGTACACCGACAAAGGATTGAATTCATACTGACAAGGGAAGAAAACATCTTTTCTGAATACCAATGTATTAAAATGATTTTTAACTAGAGTAATGTCTGCCTTCTTCATAAAACAAGATTTCATTGAGGCATCACTGACAGTTTTGACAGGCTATACCACAATGATCAAGTTGCCTTCATTTCGAAGAATTCATACAGATCTTGATCTCAATGGTAAATAGGATCAGAAGTTAAAGCTTTTAGGTCTTTGTACTACATTATGTCATTCCTAAATTTGTCGAAAGCTTAATTAATATTTGAGCAAAAAGCTCTTGAACACCGTTAAAACAACTGAGGATGATAGTCTTGCATAAAATCAGTCATTAACCAATGCATCTGATATCAAAGGGCTTCAAAAGCAATTTGAATAGGCACATATTTTCTTTTTCCCACAAAGATGGTCAACATAGTTATGATAATAGTTTTTCCTGTTAAAAGACCAATTATTGAGTTCTAATGACATTGATAAATTGGCTAAAAGCATTCTGCTTTCCAAAAATTGAAGTATTTTACAAAAAAATACCAATACAGCTGCCATGAAAGACCTAAAATTTTGTCCACAAAAGTGCATTTTTAGAGGCAAATAAATGTCATAAAATGTTATTTCCATTGCTGAATATTACATTTTCCAAGTAGGGTAAGATTATGCCTTTAAAACAAACCTCAAAACAATTTCTAAAATCATCAGAATTCTCAGAATCAGGAAAAAATAAGCCACTTAGTCATGGACGAAATTTTGGGTCATTTAGGGTACATGTATTGGGTTGTGCAAGGAGACAGACCTTGGCTGTAGACCACCCTTCAGCCTGTCTGGAGTAATGTCTTGATAGCCCAACCTGTGTTTAATAATTGTTAAATGGTGTGTTATAGGCCTGGGGCCACAGTTAGCTATGTAAACTATGTCAGGGAGTGAACAACCAGAGTTCCAAGGGCTCCCATCAACAAATCACTCCTCTCTCCCCCAACCCCCAGGCTCACAGCATGGTGGGGGCCAGGGAAGAAAGCTGTCCTGAGTGATTAACAGGGCTGTGTGGTCAGTCAGTGGTCTGCTCCACTGGCCACTGACCATCTGCTTCTCTCCCTAGAGCACTTGTACAGTGTGGTCAGTTCTGACAGGATTATAGAGCCAGCAGAGCTATAGTAACATTATTCCTACCACCCCCATGGTCTGTCTGTGGCTGGCCCTGGGGTAGATAGGATCATAGGGTTTAATATTGTGTGTGTATCACCCTTCTAACCATCCTCAATGTTCCCTCCAGGCAGTGACATACAGACCACTCATGGCCACTTGAGTTAAACACACAGAAAAGTTTACAAAGAAGATGATTTCAGACCAAAATGCTAACAAATTGCAGTTAAAAACTCAGAAAAAATTGTCAGTCATTTAAAACAAAACCATTTTCACCAAATTACTACCCTGAGACCAAAACTGATTTCTTAAGTAACACTGCTCATTTACACCAAATGTTTAAATTTTGAAGTAAGTAGGTTAGGAGGTATTTCTTACATACCTGAATCTCAATACACACATTGGTGCCTTTTTAGTTCAGTTTGGAATAGATCAAGCTCATATTCGACAAGCTGTGAGGTTATCTGTACATATTTTTAGAATTGTGACATCCACTGTCTCTTAAGATTACTGAAATCCATAACACAAGCCTAGCGTTTCAAACAGAAATGATACACTGGCATGTATTTCTCCTACGTTATATTGCTCCTTAATTCAGTCCCGTGATGTGGAGGTTAGGCTCAAGAATGGAGAAAATTTAATCCCACAACCTGCATAAAAATCCCATGCATGTTGCCCAAAGTACCACCAGAAGGCCTTTCCACATACATGTACAAGTATATGCCTAGAATCCAGCCAGTCAAAACTGGGTTCAAATTATATAACTCTGTGGCGTAATCATCTGTGAAAGAATTGGGTAATTTCCCTTTAAAACCCAATACCCTGGCTTCCCCCTAAAATGCCATAATGTATATTTCATCCGGAAAATCTCTAGTACAAGTACCCAACACGCAGAAGCCGCGTAACCAGACTGCAGGAACCCGAACCAATGACTGCAACTGCTGCAAACATCAATACTGCTTTCCATATTCATGGCAAAAACTGTCCGCTTGCTAACTTTTGTGCAAGAGAAAAATCCCACTGATGCAATGAAATCAGGCTATATTCAGCAGTCACATTGCACAAATTTATGCAATAACCACATCGATAATGACTTTGCTTTGTTCATGCGACTGTACCATTATTATGTAATGCAATTATTTTCTCCCCCGTGAAAAGGGCAAATGTAGACTTTGCTTAAATGCCATATTTTACAGCGAAAACAAAATTATACTAAATCTGTTATTCTGATGCGTGCTGTTATGCACAGTCCATTAAATAAATGAAGAATTAATGTCTGTTTTTGTATAGGCCTCTGCAAGCTAAACAACAAAGAATGAGTCCAATATAAATCTTTTCTCATTTTCTGAAAGAACCAAATTACACTCTGGTAGAGGAGTACGGACATGTTCTAGGGAAGCTATTCTTGATGCCAGATTCTCTATCAATAACGAAGACACTTAAAACTTCTGGTTTAAAAAGTATCAAATTCTATGTACAGATGGGAGACAAAAACAGCATAAATCTTCTGATAAAGTTCCAATGAATGGCCTCAGGGTTATTACTTGCAACAATGTAAAAACTTCATATCCCCATGAAAGAAAAAGCAAACATTACATACGCGTACCTAGCACTTTAGGATAATAGCTGGCAATTGTCGTGTATGTCTAGACAAAGACCGTTTAAGTTAACTGGAATCTTCTTTAGAACGACAGTTATTTACAGGTTATTTGGAGAGGGAACAAACTAAAGCAAAAAAAAAAAATAACCCAAGAGGAAAACTACCTTAATTCAGAAATTACAGGAACATGAGTAAAAAAAGGCTGATAAAACATGACGGAACTTTTCCTTGTTCCACAACGGACCAATTAACATCTTGACATCGCGTCTGATCAATATTCATAAACTGTTCCACTTCACCAGCTTCCTATGTAACACTTTGCGTAACCAAACCGGGACTAAAAAAAAATTTAATATGATAGCTCTGGATGTAAAAAAAATAAAGGCTTTAGGAAACAGTGCAAGAATATCATGGTTAATAAGTGATCAACAGGGGCAGGAATTTGATGTCAGGCCGCATGTTGAACATAGATAGGGACACAGAACCATCAACGAACCAGTTCTTCATTGGATAGTCACCACAATCAGCACGTAAAATATGGGAGGGTTAAGTGTGGAGGGTCACATCGTGAATCCATCACCACTCAACTTACATCCCATAATCGAATAAATTGGCTTTTTCTCAGACTGATTTATAGGGGATTTGTGTCTAGCTGTTGAGTAAATTCGCTGCCACTAAGAGCGGCTTAACAGAGACTCTGTGATGTAAGACCTGGGCTAAACGAAACTGGAATTTGGCCTGTCACACAGGTTTTACTCGCTTATTGTCAGGAAAACCCACAATGAAAGGAGTGACGATAAATTTGATTTTGTTCTGCTCCTATACAATCTATGTTCCCCCAGCCACAAACTTGTCAGGTATTTTACTTAAGATATTAACGCACTTATCAATGTATAGATTTCAACATGTGGATTCCAAGATTTCAACAAATACCTCAATAAGTGGATTAAAAGCATTAAGCAGTTCAACAACTGGAATTAAATATTTTAACTAATACAGAGACAAGTGGACACCAAGATTTCTGATGTCCCAAACATAACGAAAGCTAAACAATCTAGCACTACTCCCCAGCACAAGTGGACAGCAAGACTGCTGCTTGGTCAAAAACTGAATCTGAGGAATACTTAAGATGACCAAAGTACTGCATGACTTACAAATGACTTGAATTTGATTGGAGATGAAATTACAACCTGAAAAAAATCTTCAAATTTGGGTTAAGAAAGATAAAGATAACATTGGACGATGAATTACACATACATGTATGAGAATGGGTATGGCAGATTTGATCCAAATTACAAAATGGTATGATACTATTTTAAATGTAACAGAAAAAAGAAAAAAAAATGCACTCATTTTAAGACACGAACGTCATACACATGATATATCTAGGGTTGTTATCTCCCTTAAGTGGATTCAGCTGCTCAAATATCCAAAATCAACATGATCTACAGACACATGATGGATGCAGTTTTGTTTCTGATAGTCTCTGTCTAAAAGAAGTACCTGCAGACATCCAACCGACAACTAGATCTGCTGGACGAATACTAAACCGCGCTCCCCTGGAATCCGGTGATAATGGCTCGGCCACTGACGCCTACTGATTGGAGACCAGTGAATAAATACGAAGGTATCGCATTTCTGATGACCTTCTGCGAATCAACGGGATACCTGGTCAGTTTATTTCTGACCACATGGCCATGAAAGCTGACCATATCAGTGTAACAAACAAGACAGCTGGGTGTACTGGGATGGTAGAATCATCGATAAAAAGACAATGAAGCGTGTTTCAAATCTTACACAGGACTATACAGACATGTGGATATCAAGTATTCCAGAGCCACTGACGATAAGCTGTCTGATAAACAGAAATGCATTTCTTTAGTCAGAGTTCAGTAATGATAAAGACTTAGGAAGCCACATGGATGTACATGTTGTTTGGTAAAGGGCCCATATGACCATTCTCTGCATGGAAATTTCCAGACATCTTTTACCAACATTATTAACCATCTCCTTAATCCCATGACTAATGTTTTGTATAAGCATAATTAAATAGAAAAGTTTCATTATTCAAATCCTTCAAACACCATGTTTTCCTCAATTTCCAATTCTTAAGTAAAAAAAAATTCAATGTCAAATTTCTTTCAAAACACAAAACCTAAAACTAAATGTGATACATTTAGTGTTATTGCAAGATTTCATTTCAAGAAAAACCACAATTTAATATCAAAATTCTGTCAAAAGCTGAGACTGATCTGTGTGTTATCAGTTGTCAAATATACTGTTGATTTAAAACTACTATTATGAACTAAATGTACCAACACAACATCAACATTTCTAACTGATACAAAAGATAATCACTTGCACGATAAGGTTTGTCACTTGCTGACCTGTGCGGTTGATAAAGGTATTAGAGTTCACAAAACTTGACTCTTCCCTGTTAAGCAATGCATCCTTAAAGTCTAATCCCAGCCAATTCAATGTGATAGGAAATACTGTAATCCTGAAGACGAATGTTTATAATCCTTTCATATGTTTTGTTCTCTCAGTTCACATTAAGTGGTTATGTACCAAACACCCAATAACCTATTTCTTCTAATTTTGGGGACACCTGACCTGCCCTTTTTAGCTAACACACATGTAATTGTAACAGGGATAAAAAGTTTCTTTTCTCTCCTGGGGTTAGATCATCTACTGACTAACACTTCCGATCTTTACCTTTACAAAAACTTGAGAGATAATCTTTTGCTTTCAGCAGGATAAATATCTGTCCCAATAATTAAAGAGTTAGGGTAAGTGTTATATGAAAGCATTAATAATGACACAGTCAGGCTAAATTGCATAATTCTTACAGGTGGAAGATCTGTTGATTGCAATCAATAGATCAAATGGACCTCTCAGGTGTGACTTTGCAATACAGCAAGTAAAAATAGTTAAATGACAGGTAATTTTGACAAAACATTTCTGGAGAGATTACTTGATAAGATTAAGAGCCCACAAATCTGTAACACTGCTAATGTGACATTCACTTGTAACAAAGTCAAAGATGACAATCATAATTAATGATACTTTCCTCTTCAAACTGCTGTAACCCTGGCTTAACATAATCAAACACCAACAACCTAAAACAGGCCTGCATATTTCTAATACTATCCATAAATGCATGGATTCACCATTTGAAACAAAAATAACAGAAAGATAGTGTCCTATACTTTCTCTTCATGAACATAAATTAGGAATCATTAATTAATAAAAAGAATTGAGCTAAAACCATCACCTACCCCTGAATCCTCGCATGAATTTCACCAGCAGCATGGTGAGGAACTCTCTGTCTGGCTGAACTCACATCAAGGCAAAAACCAGATTAGTTGCTAATGAAATACTGTCACAGAAAATCCGCAGTGATGGGATGAAAAGCTGTCAGTAGCAGCTCTGCCAGTGCACAATGGACAGAAAAAGTTCAGAATATGCCACCGTTTTCTTGTTTACATCAGTATGTCACCTCAAACAGTTCCACTGCATGCCAAATGGGACCATAAAGAAACCCTGTGAAAAATATAGCCAGGAAAAAGACATTTCAGATGGCATGTTTTCCATGGCAGCACTCCTTTTTTTGAGCGGAATTTTTATCAAGAGGTCCGTATCGAATTCCAGCAATCTATGATTTTCGGAAGCAGGGTGTCTGGCAGTCGTTGTGGCATTGGAAGCTTAGCAACCATGGTCTTCACCTCTGCACAGAGATCATAGGTCAAGTCAAGCAACAGAGTGGAATCCCTCTAACTTGATATTGAACACAGTTTAATGTCACAGTTTTTTTCCCCTCCTGCCAGTTTGCTTAGGCCGATAAAACGAGAATAAATAGAGTCTTATGTTTGGATTCAGTGATGAGAAGTCTATGGACCATCGTCTATTTGGGCACTGAGGCTGAACAGCTCCGGGTTTCCCCCTGCCTTCAGCCCACCAACCTGACGGTCTGCAGTAATCAACCCTTCCAATAAAGGGCCCACTTTAGAGCCCAAGCCTCTGTCTTAAAGTCCACACTGTGTGATTAACTTGTGAGAGGAGACAGTCACGGCCATTCCGACAGATTTAAAGTTGCCTGTCAAAACCAGATTCCCTGTCCGCAGGCAAAATCATCACTGATCCCCCCAACACTAAAAGAATGTTAAGGTCCCAGTCTTAATTTCCAGTTGTCTTGTCTGGACAATTTGCTTTGAAGACGTAGACACATGTAGTTCATTAGTGCCAGAAATTGTCCTGTTATTCCACTGCTTCGAAGAGGCCTTTGAAACAAAGTCTTCAAAGTTACGAAATTACCATGACAACAAAGAAAAAGTTCGAGCACTTCACAGCTTAGCGGTTGGCTGCTGCCTTTGTGTTTGTCTTCAAGAAAATTAAGTTAATAAACTCCCGTGATGTAACTCGTCTTGAGTTGAAAAAGAGCTCCTCTGCCTCTTCAAAGCAAAGTGAGAATTGGATTGTCCACTGCTTGGAGTTTAACAGCTCTCTATGGACAAAAAAAAAATAATAAAACAACGAAGGTAGGAAAAGCCTTGGTGCTGAATATTCACAAAGACTTGGACAATCAATGCTGGAACTTGACTTCTCTGATCGGCAACCACAAGCATTCAGGTTTTCTTGGACACATTACCTGAAGGTAATGAAGCAATTAAACCTGCGAACGACAAGAGTTCCTTCTGGTAGCCAGTGCACATTTGTGGATTTGTCACCCCATCTCTCTCTCTCTCTCTCCAGATCTCTCTGGCACTGACGGACTGGTTGGTCCA
This sequence comes from Acanthopleura granulata, assembly GCA_016165875.1. Classification (NCBI taxonomy): domain Eukaryota; kingdom Metazoa; phylum Mollusca; class Polyplacophora; order Chitonida; family Chitonidae; genus Acanthopleura; species Acanthopleura granulata. The sequence continues at coordinate 4,158,870 of JABBOT010000082.1, forward strand.
GCAAGGGTGACAGGCCAGTCAAGTCTGAATTGCCTTTGCTACCAGCCTTAATCCCTGGATGCAAATGCAGGGCATGTGGATGGTGTGTCCAGTCAGTCAGAGGAGAGTGGCTCAGGACAGCTGGGCAGAGTTGACTCACACCATCTGAGTAGTCACCACCGACTCTATCACACTTCACAATCAAGCCTGAGACGGTCAGAAAACAAACTCAGTTCCCAGGGGGCTGGCCCCTGTAGAATAACTCCAGATAGGGATCACTGGAGCAAACCCTTCCTGTCAATGGATACCTTTGCTACCAGAACAATAACACAGCAAATACAAGGTGTCAAAACGGAACAGTTTTTCTAAGGAAAACAGTTAGAAAGCCACCCCAGAAACCATATCAGACAGTGACTGGGGGCATTTTGTTTAACCCATACAGTCCTCTAACCTTTACAGTTTCTTTCAGTGAAACTGACAGGGAAAAAATGAGAAGGTGTTTATATGAGTTTGAGACAAAAACCTAGTCGGTGGTACACTGGTCTGTCCTTTTGGTAATCAAACAAACACACAGGCAGTTGGTTAAAAGTCCTTCAGTTTGGCTTATCTGACAACTCTTAAAGATGCCAGGAGCAATCTTGGAAGATTTGTAATTGTTACTTTTAGAGGAGTATCTTCAGGGATATTGGACTTCACTGGGCTAATCTCCCCACATTCCCACCCTCTTAAAACCATTCCAATGTATTAGTCGGCCAGCTCTGAGGAAGATGGCCCAAGTCTGATCTCATCATTACCATTAACGGGCTGGTACGCCAATGACCAAAAGTGATAACACTGTCTCTTTGGAGAGGTGGGCAGAGAAAGCAGTTTGTCCGCAGCATATCCTATTAACGGCTAGGTCCATGTGGAACTTCTTAGCCAGACCCATCAGTCCCTGGACACTGGTCAAACAGCTCTGCCCATCAATAAAACACTGTTCTAACACCAGGACAAGTATACACAGTTGAACTTGAGGCCATCCAGATGGAGAGATTTGTTAAAGTCCCTAAGTTTTACTCCAGTCTTTTGTCCACTAGGTAATCTGTCTTTGTTGTAAACTGGTGAACACTTCCAGACATCTAACACACAGCACAAGGCGGAACTTGGTCTGTAATTACCGTAAGGTGTTGCTCATCAGACTCAATACCCTGTTAATAGAGACTTGAGAATTCAGCCAGAAACAAAGTGACACTTACAACAAAAGGTGAGGATGAGTTCCATGTACATGTAAGCTTAGTGAGCAACAAACAGTCCATGGCACGACAATATTGTAGTTGTTGCTGGAATATCCAGACGCTCATGGTCATCACTTGGAGACATGGTAATATTAACCGTTTCCATTGACATAAATATGGACTAAATGCCATGCGAATGCACCCACACTACGACTGGCTCTCCTCCCACAACTTAATGATGGGCAATTTCAAAACTGCACACAGGCATTACGAAAATATAAAACACAAGATAAAAAATAAGAAAAAATCCCCATATACTGGATACAAATGAACTACAAGTAGGCTCGTGTCCATCATCATCATTAAATCCTCCTTACCATGAGATATCCAGAATCAAAAAGTGCCACCCATCGAACAAATCGTGAGCAGAGCAGTTGTAGGCGTGAGCGGTCTGAGTGAATGACATAACTGGCATTACATCAGGCCTATTAGGCAGACAATGGTCTTGGGCGATGGATTCGGAGGGATAGACAGCTGTCAGGGTTTTCACCCATGTCAATATATCTCACTGACAGCTAATGCCTGGCCTCATCTCGATTTCCCTAATTCCAGGGGCCTATTGCACAACTGAGAGGATATAATGTCTGTTCAGGGACAGCATAACGTGCCGCGAAAACAAACCAGCCCATCTAAATACATGTACATGTAGCAATCACTCTCACCTAAAAAAAACAAAAAATTCCCCGCACAACATGTTACAGGTTTGGGCCGGTACATATAGAAGTCGGTCCTAAGGGGGACCACCGGCTGATCTCGTATAAAAAATGCCGCCAAACTTTGGCATTAACAAAACAAGTACCGTCGACGATGGTGAGCAAAATTTACAGCGTATATGTCCGCATTCCGGTCTCTTTTGGACGATCCTCCAATGATTAGACTGTGCAGGGGTTAAAATTGGAAGATTGCAATATAGGTACCATTAATAATGTGTGGGGCTAGAGAGAGATGAGACAAGATGGTCGAGAGGCGAGCTAGATAGACACTACCAGCACACAGGCATCGATCTCTGGATTGTGATGACGACGGTTTGTAATCAAACAAATTCTGCCCATGAAATCAACACCAGCTTAATTTGGTGACTGATATCGTCTGGAGGTAGCCACTCTAGCGGGTCAGCTGACGGTACGAGGGTGAAACCAGTCAAAGAAATTACAATTCTGTCAGTCTCGTTGCTGAAGTTGTCCAGCAATCCAATCTTTCCTGGTTTGGTCCAGACAGCATATTTCACTGAATTTTTCCGGGGATCACTTTTCCCACCCTGGTACATACATGGACAGCTCTAGAATTACACAGACCTTGACATAAAGCCATCCAAACTAGAAAAAAAAAGGCGAACATGAGATGAAAATTACATTCAGGCACCAGAAAATTGCAACAAAAATCAATGTTTTATAGACAGACACAAATTGGACCTTTCAATGAGGAAATGTTATACCATAAAATGCCAGTACGAAGTATAATAGCTGATGGTGCAAAGCTTTTCAAAGCGTGAGGTGCTTAGCCACAAATTGAAGCTTCAAGTTTATATAAACATAAAGACGGAAATAAACTTAGATTTGGCACAACATACAGAATGATATGATATGATGAAAAAACAAGTACTTAAATATCAATTTTTCTTTAAAACACACATCACAATGAAACTGAAACCAGACATGAACATATTCATTTCTATAACCATTCCAAGACAAACAAACAAAGAAAATACTAAAATCTTGACCGAAAAAAGAGAAACACACACACACAATTCAATTATTCTCAAATAAACATTTGCTGAACAAGAGGAAAGCTAAGGAACTCCTAAGTCTGCAGTAATCGGGAGTGGCCAACCCAGACCGTAGTCTAACCAAGGTAAGTTCATAGCCTTCTGGTCTACAGCAGCACTGTGTTATTATTCCATAGCTCTCGTAGCTTGACCTTTCCTCTCAGAGACGGAATTCTTAACTCTATGCTCTGATGTCTATGGTAGATAAGGACAAAGAGGACCAAATCTGTAGACACAGGGAGTCTATGGTGCGAGCATTAAGTACTGGTGGATTGTCCGTATAAGTGACAGAGAAAATAGACAATCTAAAAAAACATGGGTCATCCCACGTGATAGAACAGTGTCAATTACTGCTTTGCATTTGTGAAAAGAACTGCTACATCAAAAGCATCCGCCCTTTCAAACACAACTTATCTAAAATAGCTAAAATAACTTTCGTAGCATTCCAAGTAAACTGCATACTGAGAATCAACTTGAATAAAAGCATTTGTTCTTATTTTGAGCAGCCCATACATTTATATGATTTATTTGACTGTTTTTTTTCTTTATGCCATACTCAAGAATTCTCCCCTTACAGGATGATGGTAAGAATGCCATACTCAAGAATTCTCCCCTTACAGGATGATGGTAAGAATGCCATACTCAAGAATTCTCCCCTTACAGGATGATGGTAAGAATGCCATACTCAAGAATTCTCCCCTCACAGGATGATGGTAAGATTTACAGGTCAAGTAAACCATTGACCTCTGACCGGTTACTGTCAAGCTTTGCCACATGCAAGGTACAGAAATGCAAACTATACACACTGGTGCAAGACAAGAGCTACTCATCCCCACAAAACAGGAAGAGTAGGCGAATCTACAAATGTACAAATTCCCTGTCCAAGGCCTGTCCACATTCAAGTTGTCCTGGTGTTGAACAACCACTCCAGCAACTCCACACAACTGGTACAATTGATCTTAATTGTAAGACTGCATATTATCCAGATCACTGCACTTTTCAAAAAATTTTACCCAACAATCTATTACCAACATCAATCTACTGGGCAAATATATACTTCGTGCAAAACTGTTACATGTCAATCTAGTGGCTGCTGGGCTGGTCAGCCGTTGGGTCAGAGTGGTAATTTGACTAGAATATCCAGTCCACTGGATCAGTCTGCTTCCGAAATCCACACTCTCCAGGAAACATGGTTCTATCCATCACGGGTGTCAGAGTAAATTATAAAGGTAACTGCAGTGAAGCAACACACTGAGCTCTCACAGGAGGTCGATCTAACCTTCATGCCCCCCCCCCCCCCGAAAACAACTCAGACACAGTCAACATCGTGTCTTCCAAGAAATAATTTTTCAAACTACATGGGCGCCTCCGTGGCTCAGTCGGTCAGTGCGCTATCACAGCACAATACCCCAAAGCCTCCCACCAATACGGTCGCTGTGAGTTCAAGACCAGCTCATGCTCGCTTCCTCTCCGGCCATACGTGGGAAGGTCTGCCTGGTTGTGGGTTTCCCTCGGGCTCTGCCCTTTTCCTCCCCACATAATGCTGGCCGCCGTGGTATAAGTGAAATATTCTTGAGTACAGTATAAAACACCAATCAAATAAACAAATAAATAATTTAAATTATTATGTTCGTCACTTGATTTTTAATCAGGGCTCAGAGAAGTGTAGCACTTTCCATCAGTCAATCATATGTGTATTTCAGCACTGCTTTTGTCAGCAATGGCAGGGAAGAATCAAGTTTTCTATTTTGCATAATCTCTCTCTGACTTTAAATTCCACAAAAAAGGTATTTTAGAGGCCAAAAATGTAGGTTATAAAATATTACACTTTGTGCAAATACAAGAAACCATACTTATATTTTCTAAGGATATCATCCTGCCTTCCAAACCATCCACAACAGGCAACAACATAAAGTTTTAGATTTACTCTTGTTCCATTAATTATCCTATAACTGCACACCCTGATCACAGATACAGACTGGGGACAGGCAAATACGTGTACCTTGCAGGAAAAACTGGATTCTGTACACTGATGAACTGCACTCCTATCTTATCAAGCTTTCAGTATTTCTTATCGAACTCGTCTTCCCCGAACCCCATTTTTCGTCCAGTCTAAACCACTTATGTCTACAGTTGGAAAGCTTCCCACCTGCTCTGCGATGGAAAAATCCATGGCTACTTTGTCCAGACTAAAAGCTTTCATCCAAAAGATTTTGGTATAATCGTGAACTCTCAGACAGTTACAAGAGGATAAGTGGGTCATTTGCGTCACGTCAATGCATCGGATTTGCATCTGATCGATATGCAACCACAAACGAATTCGTGATGAATCTTCCATGTACATGCAAATGTTGGAGACAACAGTTGGAAGGTGTCAACACAGTTGTCAAGCCCATCGTGGCCGCAAAGGTGATTTGATACAGTACTGGTAACAATTAATAAGAACTATTGTACTTTTTGTACGGAACGAAAACGATTAATATCTCTGCATCAAACATCAGAAGTTATGTTCACATTATCACGAACAAATACAGATCGCAACTGGGGAAAACAAGAGATAACTTTATAAGTAAACTTTGTGCGCCGACTTACCGTCAATGGGTTTGGCCCGCATGCTGAAAACTGGAAAACTAGTATTCAGACCTATAGGGAGTTATTACATCCCAAAATTGCTGTTACTTTACACACTGGTCAAACAACTGACCCTGTTTGATACAAGAAGAAAATTACAAAACATTATTTTATATAGTATACATGTACATCAGCAAACCTATTCGTTGTCTTACCATAAAAATCAGCTATCAGCAATGTTGTATTTTGTTACTCTCCAGGGGCACATTTTACAAACAGGGTGTAAGTTACGTCGCACATAACTGCCATGACGACACATATGGTAGAGATACATCGCCAAGGTAATTACGTTTGACGAAGTGTTACACTGTTTTGGTAAAACAGGGCCCAGGTGTTGTGGATACATGTATCAATTTTAACAGAGGAAAGTCAATCAGATGGGGTTGGTGTTGGGGTGGAAGGATGGTGGTGGGCTTGGGTAAGGGCTTGCGTTGGTTGGGAGAGTGCAAAGCTTATAAAAGCAACTAGCTGAGAAAAGCATCCCTAAGTCAGCTTCTGCGGACAGGCCATCAACATGCAGGTCACATGGTCTCTCCTCTCTCTTGACACCTTTGCCTGCAATTTACCCAGAGTCGATGGCAAATGAGAAAAACCTTTCAAAAGTGTACAAGGCAATTTCTCGACAGACTCCTTAGGGAGCGACTAGTGATCACACCATTACCAATTTTCGAATTTGTCTCAATGAATCAGTCTCATGCATTACAGCACAAGATGGGCCAGCTTGGGTTGGAAGCGGAACAGTGTATCCCCTTAACTGATCATATACTCATTCATTATACCGAATGACAGATTGGAATTTCAAGATTTTTCAACTACAAGAAACTGGGCCATGCATGATTAGATGTCTCTCATCAGAAATGAGACCTGTACATGTTACTGAGACCTTGCAATGAGGCCGCAGGTTCAAATCCACTGGCTGCTAAAACCAGGAGGTTTGTTCACTTTTCTTGCATTTAAGTAGTGAATACCACAAAACTGTGTGCAGCATTTAAACTATCTCCACTTAGTATGAAAGAGACATTATTGCACGTCACATGAAGTCTAGCTTGGGAAACTGCATTTTCAGATGTACATAAAGGCTTTAAAATGATATTTTTGATGCCAACAGTATACTTTTGTGATTTCTTATTCTCGATAATCAAGTTTCCTTGATAAATATAAATAAATCTTTTCAAAAGAAAAAAAAGGAGAAATTTTAAAAGCCCAACATGCTGGATGAATTAATCAATATCAAGAAATAAAAACTAAATGTTCAAAAACATAAACACCTAAGACAAGAACATATAACTCTGAATTAACAATGTGTAAGGAGACATATTCTACTCTTGACTCCAACAAACCACAGCAAATAACACAGTGCATTTCTAAAGCCCCTGAAATGTTTCCTCCCAAAAGCATTCAGGCTAACAGCACTCTAGTGATTTAGTTTTCTGAGAGCCAGAGATTGGGTGATCATCGCAAAGCTTTCTGATGGGAGCATTTACAGGGGACAAGCTACACTAAAACAGGATTTCTGACCAGAAACATCAACGGCTTGGAGAAGCTCAGCCCTTGAATTAGCTACGTCCAATACAGATTCCAAAGCCCATTTAACACTGGTGTGTGTTGTTTGATATTCTCCACTGTCAACTTTCTACGTTTGCAAAAAGAGAAACATTTCTTGGTTAATGTTATCATCGTATTTATTAACACAATATAGGCGGGTTATTTCAACCATTTTTAACTTTTAAATGGCCTAAACTCTCACACTCAAAAAGTGCCTCTTTTAAGTCAAAGAAACATCACATGTTATCACTTCACGAACAATCCTCAAAATACCTTTCAATAAGAGCAACAAAACACTTGTAGTCAAGCAAAATGCACAATGTGGCCGGGAGCCAAATTTTTGGTCATATATCTTCAATCAATTGGAATAATTTTAACCAAATACAGCATTACTCCGTTAAAGAAGTATCTGACGGCAAAAAAAAAATTTACATCCATAAAAATTCTCAGAAGTACACTTTTTTCCAAATTTCAGAGAACTTTTTTCCACTCTTACACTTCTGCTTGGTTTCATCATTTTCATCTTAGAATGGCCAGTTCCTGTGACGTTATCTTGCTCAACTTCATCACTGAGAAGAGATCGCGGATATGGCCTAGTGATGACAGCCACTTCCATTTTACATGCACTGTTTTTTTGGTCAGTGCCACTTTTGCCCACTCAAACCTCGGCAAACATTGATTCAACTCATGCATTTAATTATGAGCACAGGACTCTGCTTGCATAAATCAATGGCAAAGGGCATGAAATCTGGGTGGTGAACTAAAACCAAACAGTCCGTCTTATTTGGTGAGGGGGAAGGGGGAGGGGGGGTCTGCCTTCAGAAACTCATGAGTTCGGTCATGTTCAAGTATTAAACTAACTGTGTGCCTTATCTTTTATACATTGACCAGGTCAGCCCGATTTCTCCCCAGCCCAAATACATGGCAGGCTTACACAAATTCCCATCAACCAGTTCCTCTCCTGCACTCTACCTCCCCTTCTTCTTTTCCTGTCTTCGCATCGATTTGGGAGTTTTTGTGACGGACGAGCCAGAAATTACGTCAGTTGCTTGGTAATGAGCGCGGCGCCAGACTGGCGAGCGCTGGGGGGCGAGTCGGGACCCAGGAGCTCCCACTGCAGTCTCAGTAGGGTGCACACATCTCTTCGCTCATTTAAACTCCACCAGCAATCAGCTAAACCCTGTTTCTTGATCACTTAACCTAACCTCTCAGCCACGGATTAATACCTAACGGGGAGCAAACTTTTTCACAGACCAAGGAACCAGTGTATTAATTTACAGACATACTTTCTTTTTTCAATTTCTTTTTGCTGAAGAACCATCGTCATTAACCTCTGATTTACTTCCACACAATTTTAAAAAATACCAAACTGAAATCGATGAAAATTCTTATCACTTAACTGCTGGCGGGTGCGAAAAACATAAAGTTTTCATCTTCATACTAGGAAAATCCATACCATGCCACAAAATCAGTTTCTGAGCAACTTATTAAAACTTTCCCACATAGCAGGCAAATGCATTATTGCATAATAAGCAAAAAGCATCATACATAACAGTTAATCAAGTTTAGGGCTCTTTCCACTTCAGTAAGAGACATCAGAGCTTTTATAAACTTCTGCTTTTACAGGATTTCACTAGATTGCTTTAACAAGTGTTGAGCGATTATTAGCCTTACTACAGTATCACAAAGGTTTTACTCAGAATACCTCTGTGGTTTATAGTTATGGCAGGGAAAAATTCCCTGTTCATTTAATTCCAAAATACAACCACAATATGGGGTCTAAATTTACAAAAACGTCGAAGATTGTGCATGGCGTGAATTGTCCATGACTTATAAGGACAGTGTAGAGAAATTTATTTATTTATTTGATTGGTGTTTTACTCCATACTCAAGAATATTTTCTGGCGGCGGCCAGCATTATGGTTGGAAGAAACAGGGCAGAGCCCGGGGGAAGCCACAACCATCTGCAGGTTGCTGGCAGACCTTCCCACATACGGCCAGTGAGGAAGCCAGTATGAGCTGGACTTGAACTCACAGTGACTGAGTTGGTGTGTAGACAAATGTCATAATGTATGTGGTCAATAAGCTGGATGTACATGTATGTAGGTTTGTATGTTTAGGTTTACTTAACAATTTTTCAGTCATATGACGACAACCAGTCCTGTGTCACCGCGCTACCTTCTCTGTGCTGAGCACCATGTGAGAAAGGAACAAGAACTGTACTTCAAGTCTTTACTATGACCCGACCCAGGACTGATCCCTGCTCTCCTGACCACGACGTGGACGCTTCAACCACTAGGCCACCGATGAGTTTGATGCCACACTACAGCTGAGTAAATTGGGTGCCCAAGAAAAATTTCATTACTTCATCCTCACTATCACAAGAATCTTCCCTAAATTTTCCCAAAAACACAGAGCAAAAAAACAAAAAAACAAACAAACCTAGATCAGCTAAAATATTAATCAATGTCCAAGAACAATTTCCAGTTTAATGATTTTCAATAATTTCCACACGTGACTAACAGGATGTCAACCATCTTTAATACGGATGATAGACACGCAAACATGGGACAAAACCCACATATTTTTTTCATAATACATTCAAGGCAAACAAAAGGAGACTTGGCGCTGATATCATGGTAAGAGATTAGATTGGCCAAAAGCCTTTGAAAAAACCAGTCCAAGTAGACTGCACGTGAGAAAAAAAGATCCAAAAAGAGCAAATAATATTTTCCACTTTATAATTTCAAGAATTTCAGATCTTGTTTTTCTCGCACAGGCTTCCAGGATGTGAAATGCAATATCGTCAGTCATTAATCACTAGTAAACCAACTCCACCAAAAACAGGGTGAAGAAATCTCATTTTTCAGCTCAAAAAGAAATGACAAGGCACTCGAAAAATTCCGCAGGACTATTCCAAGCGCTCACAGAGAATACTGAACCAAATGACCTGCATGACCAGGCTCATATTAATGGAAAACTTATCCGTGCTCATCCAGGTAATTTATTCATGAAAAAGCAGAAAAGCCGTTAGTTTGATTTGATTGGAAAAAAGTCTTACAAGGTTCAACGGAGTTCATCCATTTCCCAATCAGGGCCCAGTTTCATGAAACTTACTTAGTGCTAAGTAGCTCTTAGCTAAGTGTCATTTACTATCTCTACAACATACGTTGTCATGGCAGTTAAGGGAATACTTCGCTAAGTATGCTTCATGAAACCGGGGCCAGGTTTATAAGATTTAACATGAACACTTTTAAGCAAATTGCTAAAATTTCACTGATGAACAGATTTTTCTTAGAATAAGAATACATATAAAACAAGAAACATTTCAGCTCAGTCATTTGATCAGATAGCATACATATAGGCAGGATAAGAGGATGTTATCAAGGGTTAAAACTTAAGTTATCTCCCCTTGACATTCCGAAAAGAAAAAGGATTCTTTTTTCCCATTTTCAAAGACTTGTTTCATAAATAGTTTTATTTGATTCATAAAAAATAACATTTTATCTCCATATTCTCCGCTGCCCGGCTGTCACACTTGTCCATCACATCTCACAAGAAAATCAATAAAGAATTGCAGAGTTTTGGGGACAAAAAAGAATAAATGTAATCAAGCTTGATGATACAAGCAATGTAATAATTCAACACAACATTCGATTCACTATAGCAGGTGAAAAAAAATAAAAAAAAGACACCCACAAGAAATACTCGCTGAAAGACATTTTTTGGTGGATGATATAACAGGTGGCTCTTTGAATTAACCTCTTTTTCAGAATTTGATTTTCTATGGTAATTTGATCTATTGTGTCATGGAAATTCATCTATGAACTTATTTGGAAAAAAAAAATAAAAATAACAGGTTTCAACTTGACTAATTTTCATAACATCTCAGCTGTCTCTGTTGTTACACTTCTATGCGATAACTTATAACATACAAATAAAATGACGTTATATTTTAGTTTTTCACAACGGAAAGGACGGTTAATTCTCTCACACACTAAACAGCAGAAAATGTTCCAAGAACAGGTCTAAACTTTTCAAATGCATCAGACAATGCTTATCCGAATTTCCTTAGCTGTAAAGAGACTATCCTTAATACATCCCCCTTAGTGACCAGACACATCTGATAATTCAAACCCTAGAGGCCCAGCTGATGAATAATAAATAATGCCTGCTGCCTGCCAAATATAATGATGCATTAACACGCTATTGTCTCAGATTGGCTTATTATTAAGTCTAATCAGTATTCATATAATTAGCAGGTGTTGTGCTCAATTAAATCTATTTATAATTTTGAAAAGGACAGGTTTGGAGGTGTATATGTTATTTCTATGTATGTTTCCCTGATTCAGACAAGAGGTCGTAACACTAGGTGTACACTGATTGGTCATAAGACTAGGTGCACATTGATTGGTCATAAGACTAGGTGTACACTGATTGGTCGTATTACTTAAGGCTGTTCTCAAGAATATCTGGGAAGCCGAGAGCCCGCGCAGAGTATACCAATAATGGTTTCCATCACCAAGCATGCAACACAACAAATTTTCATCTGCCAACTCCATAAAATATACATATATCAAGGAGAATATTAAAAAAAAAAAAAATCTGCGCATAGGCCTATGTAATCAGCACTGTTATCTGCAGACACATTTGTGATTCAGGATGTTGTGTTCAGACACTTCTGAATTCCATCTAGTGATCAAACTATTTCAATTTATGCAGAACAAAAAACATGATACAAGTATACTGAACTATATCTACTTTAAGTTTTGGACTGAATTATCCAAAAACAGAACATGCATGGGTGCAATATGTCAGTTCCTGTTCACATCTCACCTCGAATGGAATACAATTCGGGCGTACAGCCTTCACACTTTCTAGAGATAAGGATAAAATGAATTTGAAATCTGTCCATCAGACTGTTCCTGGTTATCTCCATCCTCTTTTGTTAGACATCTGGCCATGCAATTAGTGAATGCACAAATTCATAGGACTGTCAATCAAAAATATGGGTGTGGCTTGTGTCAGAACCACAGCTTGGCAGAGTGAAACTTGATAGCTACACTTCACAATTAAGCAAATTTTACATAAAACTGTACACATCAAATACACGGCACATCAGTGGACTGGAATTTGGAAACATCCCACACCTAACTGTTCAATATCAAAAAGCAACAACTGACATTTAAGGATGTAATCCATCACAATGAGCAATACCACAAATCTGTTCTAAAAGTTCACCATTTAATGGGATTTCACTTGCTGGCAAATTTGTCTAAAATGCCTCAACAAACCTCAAGAGTGCTGTTCGTTTTTTAGTAGGATAAAACCAGATGTAAGTGTCATATGAAAAACAGGGATGCTTTTTCCCCCAAAAACCTCAACATTTATGTATAACATTAAGTATCTCCAGCAGGACAGATCTACATCTACAAAGGCAAAATGCTGTCTCCTTTAAAATTACGTGACATTCTGAAAACCAAGAAACACTGAACATACGCATGAACAGGACTTTGGAACTGCAAACAAATTTAATTGTATTGAAAATTTTCATACAGAATATTTAAATTTTTTTTGTTATTTCACGGGTGGCTCCCCTATAACAAAGTTCAACAAAGTTAGAAGTCGTGGGAAAATAAAAAATTGATCTGAACGAGGAATGTAACACCTCCATGTATTTTCGCATTTCCGCGCATGCAAACACAACCTCAGTTGACATTTATGCCGAGAATGAAAGACTGATGGGAGGTACAGCAAGAAAACATGTATGTGTTCAATACAAGCTTCTGACATTTTTTTCAGAACACATAAAATGTAGATAATGGCAAGGTGTAAAGCAGGTGTGAAGATCAAGCCCCCCTACCCCCAGAAAAAGGAAAAAAAAAAAAAAAAAGAGAAAGCTTTCTGTGTATGGTCACTGACATTATCTGCTGGATTACAATATTTTTCTACACAAAAACTAATTTCAAAACGCATCACAATCACAAAAAAGAAAAAGAAATTCAGAACTCGAACATCAACCAGAAATGAGAAAATCTGAAGATCACCACTAGACCACTGATGTAAGGATCACGATATTTTACATTAAATCAATGAAGAATTGAAAATCCTCCCGTTACCATTCATATGATGAATATTTCATGATACCACCTTTACAGTAATAATTAGAAGTCGAGAGAAGAGAAAATCTGTGACTTGATTCAAAATTGTGAAAATTCTTTTTTTTTTCTGGTGACAATTCATGAATAGGACATTTACACCTATTCATCATTATTCATTCTTTATTTTTCACGACTGTGGCAACACCACACCTGCATAACAACATTGACTCAGATCTGTTGTTTATCCGTAAATCGGTTCAATTGATGAAGAATTGTGTCAGGCCCAAAGTCAGGGTTAGCCAAGGTTGCGTCTGTCGACAGATGAATTGTAATGACAAAGAAAACACAATACAAACAAATCAACAAACAAACATCGGTAAACAACAGCCATCAATAATAAACAGCAGCCATCAATAATAAACAAACTAACTCACGTTTGCGAATCCTCAGCGATCCATGTTCGGGTTCGTAGTGTCGATTTTCACTCAAGTCTGAAAAACAAAAATAGACGACATTGTGGTTAAGAAAAAAACAAGCCAACATTGCATAATTATCACTTTTGAGATTACAACACTTGTGATTGGGACAGATGAATCCATTCTCTTCTACTTCACACATGCAGTATACATGTTCCTGCAGAAGGCATCCAAACTCACACATCCAACTCTGCTCTTCATAGACCTCGAACATATTCATTTGTCAGAGTTGTTTCCCCTGCAAAGAGATACAGTCTTCACCAAAGCCTACAGCAAAAGGCATGTAATCTCCTCCTTCAACTTTCTTGTATTTCATCCAACTCTGTGTTCTGTCAGTAAAACCTTATCATAAAAACCAAACAAAATAAAAGTAATTGAGGACCAACTCAAACAAGATTAACTGCTGAGGTCATACATTCAGTAGATAAAGACGTCTAAGCTTAAAAACCCTAAAATTCCGTTTTCTTTTAGAATCCCGCTACAATTATGTGGGGCAAAGCAATAAAACTAAAACAAAACTTAATTACAAGTTATCAACCTTATGTAAACAAACGAAGTAAAGTATTTGCTTTAAAAACGGGGTTAACCTACATGTACCCTATGGACATGTATAAAACATTTAAGCATACATGACAATAAACAATGACAGCACAGTTTTGCCTTGAACAGGGGCAAAGAACACCTTGCTGAGATACAGACACTGTTCATGTTTAGTTCCATGAAAATCTGCTTCCTTCATTTTTGACACATAATTAGTGCATGCAAAGAGAATCTGACACCTTCTCAAATACATGTGGCCCTAAAAATATGTACATCTGATAACTTTTAAATTGGTCTTGAAATCAGACATCCCAAAGAGCAAAGGTTCATGTACATACACTTGTACATACATGTTATTAATTTCAAATAAATACTAACAAAGAAGCCAGGAAAGTACTGACACAAAGGAATGGCTTCCTTCTGAAATGGCCTGAACAGCGTGCAATAAATATTCATTTATTTTATTTATTTGACTGGTGTTTTACGCCACAGTCAAGAATATTTCACTAACACAACAGTGTACAACACTATGGAGGGAGGAAACAGGGCCGGGGGAAATCCACGATCCATCCCAAAATTTCTGGCAGACTTCACACTTATGACCAGAGAGGCATGTAATAAATAACACCTGGTATGAAACTCATGTATCCCGTACACCTGCATATATATACACACAATATACACATGAATATGATTAATGACATAAATGTAAGAATTAGCTTGAGAACATGAAAATAAAAGCAGCACAGCTTTCTCATGAAACCTTACTGCACAAGTACAAAAAAAAAAACAAACAAACAAAAAAAAAAAAAACAGTACTCGTGAGCAAGCTTTAATTGTGTGAGCCTCACGCAGACTTAGTGGGAACGTTACATTCGGTCAAAGGCTGACGGCCTTTCTAACCTTAAGATTCGTGCTCTTCCACTGTCATGTGGCACTCTCTAATCCCGCATACAAGACGTCCTTTTTTTGAAACCAGCCGAGTCATGAATTTGATCAAACTTGAAGCCAGCTACTTGTCGCCCTTGTCAAGGCCACAGTGGCATGATTGACAAACACTGCAGGGACCAAAAACTTGCCCAAAATTGCTATGTTCGAAAAACAAGAAAAAGTTGAGAGAAAAAACTACAGAATCAATATGTTAACCAGCCGAGCAAAAGGTTTGTACATCACATATTTTTGGGGAGACTATATGTGTCCAGAAGATTCGAACGTTGAAGAGTTTTTCCCAGGTTAGCCTAAATGACCCCAAAATTCACCCCCATCCTCCCAAAGTGCAAATTAATGTCAAAACTTTAGTTTTGGTGTTGAAACTAACATAATTCCAGTAAGAAATCATCCCTAACCTACTAAACAAACATCATAACACCTCAAGGATTCGGACAAGTGAGCAACCTGGTCACTGAGGAAATTTTAAGTCATTTAGAATACAACATTCCGTTTGACGTGGGGGGGGGGTGCAGGTCTAGCTATAGTGACAAGTCAGATTTTTTTTAGACAAACTTAACAAATCAATAACTTGTAATAAGAGCTGGTGAGGGCCTGGGTGTAACAAAATCATGTCATCATTATATAACCTTTTGAAGGATTACATTACATGAATACAAATATGTACAAGTACAAACAGTACAAAAAATGTACTGTTACTAGTTTCTTGTCCCATTCCAGGAACACACTGCCAAATACGGCCAATTTATCATCTGTTTACAAAACTCTCAGTTGAAATAAACACCTGCCTTAAAGCAAGACATGCCAATTCCCCAGAAATCATAGAAATGGCTACTCTATACTTACATTTGGTTTGTGAATTCAGTCACATTTTTTGCACATATATATTTTGTACTATTGTAATTGCTGGTTTGGATACCTGGATAATTCTTTTTCAGTTAAATAACGTAACTACTTCTATATGCATTAACTAGCATAATAACAACACTCCCTTAATTTAAATGACTACTGTGGGAGAGAAAGTTGAGAAGTAACATGGTAGAAACTTGTACACCTATAACCATACCTTGTATAACATAATATCTTACACAAAGGCATGAAAAATACATAACAAAAGAAGAACAACAACTTACAGCAAAGATAACTTTTTAGGTAACATACTGTAATATATGTAAAGAAAATGTTGGAAAATACCTTTATGTGGCCATACATATACTGGTGAAAGTGAGCACTGTAACCCCCTGGCACTAATAAACAGCAAATCCCCAAATGACTTGATTAATTTATTTCATTGGTGTTTTACACCATACTCAAGTATATTTAACTTTTACGACGGCAGCCAGCATTATGGTGGGAGGAAACCGGGCAGCCAGCATTATGGTGGGTGGAAACTGGGCAGTCAGTCCAGAGGTAACCCACGACTATCTGCAGTTTGCTGGTGGACCTTCCAACGAATGACCGGAGAGGAGAACAGCATGTGCTGGACTTGAACTTACAGTGTCTGCACTGGTGAGAGGCACCCAGGTCACTACGCCGTGCTATCCCAAAATTCAAGCCACATGCATGCTCGTGAAATACAGGTTATGCATGTGCCTAGACTGTGCCAGGAAGGTAGTTAACTGTTTACACAGATCTCTACATGCTCATAAAACTCAGCAGTCAGATTTCACTTGTTTACATAGACAGCGTTGGATTCTTTGCGATAAACAGAGAATGCTAATGCTTTCAAATAAATCTCTGCAGAATGAATGGAATTGCATAATACAATCCACATAAAATGACCTGTTGTGATAAAAATGTTGAGTTGTAATGGACACATTTCTTTGAAGGATATTCCCCAGTACAGCAGTCTGAAAGAACTGTGCAGCTACGTGTATGAACTTCAATCTTCTTATTCAGCTCTGCATTTGTCTTGGCTGTAAACAGTGCTTAATGATTGAATGAATGAACAGTACATTGCCAAAGTAATGCCACAACTTAATTTTTGTTCACTGAATTACTACTTTGTTGACAAAGTGAAACTGACTTCAAATCACGTCTAGAACTATGGTATATGACTAGATTGCACAATAGCTCATGTTTTCTTCCGAAGGCTCACTCTGACAGGCTCTTTCGTTTTACCATATTCGTTATCTTTTTCTCTTCTCGTTTGTGTCAACAAAACATACTGGATTATTCCACTGTTCAAGAGGATACAGGTTCTAAAATGCAAGTGCTTAGAGGAGCTGTCAGTGTTATCCCAGTGGACAATAGCCACTCTGTGTGGCTCCAAATAATTAGATACAGGTAAATACCCTGATATGATCAGAAGCATCAACAGTTACCACAGGTGACTAGATACTGCATTAAACTTAAAAAGGCTAAACATAAAAAACATCAGAAAAGAAAAACTTGAAAAGTAGTATGTATCCACAGAACATAATATGGGAAGTGTACAAAAAATATGTGCAATAATCGATTGATACACCCAAATGTTGTTCTCTGAAGATATTTTTCCTCAGCAAAATTGTGATTAAGGCCAACGAAGTCCATGCAATGATACAAGGACGATGAAATTTAACTGCCTTTGAAAATGTGACTTACCTATCAGTATTCCAGACAAAAAGCCTTCAAACTAGGAGATAAATTCACATGTACATATGACGTCAAAAGCATTTAACATTGGAGGAAAGTATTTTAATTTACTCGAACATTGAGACATTTGTCACCAGACTCAAGAATTGGTAAACCACCGACAAAAGTTATTGACAAATTTTCTGATTCAGGTTGTTTGTTTGTTATTTGCATCAGGTCGGTGTATGGGAAATAACAATAAGGAATGGAATGATTATGGCTTAACGCCACATCGGCAATATCTCAGCCATATCGTGGCGAATAACAATAAGGAATTTAAAAAAGTGAAAAAAAACAATTGTTGAAAAAATGAAAAAATAAAAAACCTTTTTTCTGATAACATTTAATTTTTATGCAAGAATTATCATAATGCAGTTTCAAATAAATTATTTAAGAGCTGTCCCTATCAAAGCATATGTCTTGAAGAAAAAATGTCCACGCCAAAATGAAGGGGAATGAAAATCTTGGAGATAAAAGGTGTGTTGCGGTAATTATTACAAAGGGGCGGAAGACCTCGGTATAAGACTTTCTCAAAACTCTTTCGCATCACTCTGAAGCCAGATATATACGTATTCACAAAGTTTGGGATAAAAACAGCTTAGGCTAGAAGACATACATCCACCTGCTAAGTGATCAAGAAATTAGAACAGGAACCCTTTCTGTCGAGGCAGGATTTCAAAAAGCGATTTCATAGGGGAGTCACACGTCAAAATGTCCACGCGAGGATCTGCGCAAAACCCATATCAAACAAACGCACAAGCCTCTTTCCAAAATCCAGCAACTTTGAGATGCCGGAAATCTGTGTCAGAGGGGTTTATAACATACATGCATTGGCTTCTGGTCAGATATAGATATGTATTTATGTATGACAAACAAAATCCTGATGTCCTTCAGTGACAACTGCCAAGAGCGAGCCTGTGGTGGGCAGATTCGCCCCCGGCCCGCACAAGGGCAGCCCTTCATGCACGTGCCAGACCAGGAAGTCGCTGCCAACAAACACATGCACATGACAATGAGGATCAATGATGGCTACCAGATATGATGACTCAGCAAAACAGGGATTACTGCAGCAATGTACGCAATGTGTGAAAATGTCAAAATTTCTGCTTATAGTTTGGTATAAGTACATTAACACGCTTGTATATGTGTATGACATGATTGCTAACACTGTTTGCAATTGGACCCGGAGGTCAGAACATCCAGAATTGGCCATGCTATAGTTATAGAAGTTCATCAAGAACATTTCTTACACTGAATTCATGAACAGACAAATACAAAATGTCAACAACATCAAAATAAACTTTTCATGAACTATCATCAGGATCAAATGTAACAATATTCAGATGTGTACCACTAACAAGTTGGATTTCTTATTTCTAACATTTAACATTTCTGAATAATAAAGAGCACTCGATCAACCAGACTATATATTATTATGGAATACTTCAACTCAAATACTAATGTTTATATTCTTCCATCCAATTTTTATTGAAATCAACAAAAATTTTATCAAACTAATCTTGCAAGTAAATGAAAGTCACAGCTGGAATCTGCAACATTTCTGTCAACCCTTAAAACAACCATCTTTGATTGGGTACAATTTACTTAATTAACAGCCTAAACACTTAGTATTAACTACTTTTAGCTGGTTTTTCTCCAAAATATGCCTACATTGTTGCTATTATCCAAAAATCACAGATTACTTATCAACATAATAAATGGCAAAACTTCTAAGAGAGAGGTTCCAACAGTTCAAGTCTTTCATGGTACAATTTAGGACAAAAAACTACAAAAAATGGATTAAAGATGATAATATCCTACCTTGACTATCGTTGAAGTCTCACATGTAATTTCCACCCTATCCCCCCCACCCCACCAATTCATGCGAGCTCTCCCATAGGTGAGTAGAAATCGTGATTCTGTAGACTTACCTGGATTAATCCGACGGAGTTAAAACAACAGGTAACGCCTTTAGGCTCAGGTTAAGCCCTTCACCTGGGTTTGGAGGTCAGGCAGATTTGAACTAGCCAACAATTAATACAAACAAAGGCAGCAGTGTTAACATCCAGTCGACAGCAGCCTCATTAACGGTTACCAGCTGATATCACCCATTACAGGGAACTCATGCGCAACTCTGGTAACATGCAATGTCAACTATGCTTGAAAATGTCTGTGCTATTCAACTGACATCACACACATTGATGACAGTGTTAACAGGAAATCTGCAGCAGACCTTGTTCAAGTTTCTCAGCTGACATTACAGCATGATCACAGTGGATACGATATGTGTACAATTCTGGCAAACAAACAAACTGTCAACTTTGCCTCTTTGTTTGAAAATATCTGTGCTATTCACCAGACATCACACACAGTGACGACATTAAAGTTCTTCCTTTCGTCTCTCCCATGCAAACCCGCTTGAAAGCTGTCATCAAAATCACAGACTAATCCTGCATTATAGCAGCACACAACTTAATTTGCCAAAGAAATCAAGTCACCTCATGGCAATGTCTCCAAATCATGCAAAACCATTTGTAGGAACAAATTCTGTATCATCGGAAAAACCTGACCCACAAAAAAAAAAATTAAAAATTCATAAATTATGTATACTAACAGCAACACTGACGATTACAAAGTATTGTCCTTTGTCTAATAGTTTCACCAGGTTGGCCAGGAATATTTCTGAGAGGCTTAATGAAGTATCCCTCAGAACTCCTAGTCTTTGTCCCACCTGGATGCAATTACAGCACTTAGAAGAGGTACAGGCAACACAGACAAAACGCAACTAAATGTATATCTTCGCTGATAATCCAACAAACTGATCACATGTGCTGTCACATCATCCTTGCAATTGTGTGAAACTGGGCAGGTAGACTCGACGACGGAAAGGTGACACATCCAAATCTCGGTGTCACAAGCACCTCCTGAGCCGTCCTACCGAATTAGCCTCTGACTCTTAAAGGAAATCAGGCGTCTCCCTCACATGTACGAGCCCCAGTGAAATGTCAGGTGTAATGCTGGGAAATCCCTACCCAGGAGCCAGCCCCTTCAATTGGGAGAATTTCCCCTAATATGTGATTTGCCATTTACCTTGTGTTGATACACTGTGCGATTTGTTGACAGCTTCACCTGGGGGCCAGGTGAAACATCAAACATTGTCGGGCTGCTGCTCGCTCATGGCTTTGGCTCTCTGGTAAAGCCAGGTAAAGTTAATGAGCCTCAGAACAGGTGAGCTGGCTACAGTGTATTGCTGTATATTTGAGTACTTTGATACCTGAAGAGAGGGTAGACTTGATCCAGGTGATTGTCACTGTCCAGATCTTATCAGCTAATACCTGTCGGAGATCAACAGGTGTTTGATTGCAATCTTTCTCTCTTTGAAGTGACCAGCTACAAAAAATTAACAGCTCACAGACCTTGAAAAACTGAAACTACCTCAGATTTCACCAGACACCAGAACATACAAACTCAGGTGAAGAGAACTAACATACCACAAATCTTCCCACAACTGTTTCAGCCTTTTTTTCACACATAACTTGGGAGCAGATAACCAATTTCTGTCCAGACATACAAAAAAGATGATTCTTTGAGTTGTTCCAACTTTAGTTTTTAAAGAGAGGTGTAAAATATTTTTACACAGTTTATAGTTTTCTACTAAAAATTAAAACAAGTTCATAATTCATAAAAAAGAAATACATGTGTAAAAATAGAATCAATAAAAAAAAACATGTTTTAAGAAATCTTCAAAAATAAATTTATGCTATCACCTATGCTCACATGCACTGAAATTGGGCACTGTTCATGTATATCAAATGCAGAGAAAATTATTGACACTTATTACCATATAAATCGAATGGTTACATGTATAAAACATGGGGTCAGATTCTCAGAGAGAGCTTGGAGAGAAAACTTGCAAATTCTCCAAATAGCTGTTACCTAGATTTCAAGAAATAACACTTAAAATTTAGGTAGTTCTTTCTCAGCAATTACCCTGTATCACACTGTTAACTTTAAGCCTGCTGTTCATGAAGGAGACAGTACATTACAAAAATCATTAGAAACTTTACCACATCACTCGTCCAGACAGATAAGTGTTTTCACAAAGAACTAGAGACCACTCTGACAAGTCTCATTCATTCACAATTTTATTGTGACATAGTCTGTGATGTTATCAGGGAGAGCAGTCAATAGTCCAACAACTGAAGCCATTGACACTAAGCCAGGATGACAAATCCACCCATTACCCTCAATTATCCTGCGTAAATGAGAACGAAAACATGTCTATATTATTTGTCAGGATGCACTGATAAGATCAAAATGATACCTGTATGTCTGGCTTTAGCTATTATCAAATAACAGTCTTTACCTGACAGTCAACAAAGCAAAAAAAAATGCAAACTACATGTGCATGTCTAAGTTTTCTTACATTTTATTATCTTTCTCCACAATGCATGCAGAGGCCTGTAAGATAAAAAATTTAAACAGTTTTGTCTCCCTGGAGTATTTCTAAGCAATATAGGTTTCAACCACTTTATGTTGGGAAAAGAAGTAAACAAAATAGACATTTCTGTGTTAACAGAGCTTTTTAAATTTCCACATCCAGACCCTTGCTTACACTGACCAATGAACCCTACCGACAGCTCCACAAACTTTTAGACTCAACCTCAATTTCTTCTTACAAACATGTAGTTAAGGATTTGTCAGATCATTTCAAAAGAATTTTAGTGAAACCTGAATTCACAACTATTATTCACTAAAAGTGAAACACTCCAAATTTAGGCAATCACAACCTAGCAGTTTAGGTATGTACATGCAGACACTTCGTAATAAAAAACAGTGCCGCAAAGAATAAACGCTGTTGGCATTTTGCCCTGAAAGCAGCTAGCAGTCTCAGATTTATGCTGGATCATTGCATAAGCTCTATCTAATCTGTGAAAATCTGACCTACCCAGATCACTGTCTAGGAGACAGACAATGTTACCATACTTTACATGCCTCATGTCTTAGCTTGTTGATTTCCCTTCAGGGGGTGTTGTTGGGACCACCCTCATAAACTCTAGGTTACATAAGGAATGTTTTAATGTTTTATTTTTGTACAGTCTGACTTCTTAATAGTTAAACAGCAAAGCTGGATATTTAAATATGTCGCAATGTCTGACATACACTTAAGAATGTTCCAGTTCAAAGAGTATTTAACTTTAAATCTGATCCAGTATAAGATGTTAACTGGTCTCCTGAAATTATATCACTGTAGCTCTGTGTATACTTGTTTTGCAAAACTTGCAGTTCACACTATATGTATACATACTACTTTTACTGATGTTCACACTGCACGTATACACACTACCTCTACTGATGTTCACACTGTATGTATACACACTACTTTTACTGATGTTCACACTGTACGTATACACACTACTTCTACTGATGTTCACACTGTACGTATACACACTACTTTTACTGATGTTCACACTGTACGTATACACACTACTTCTACTGATGTTCACACTGTATGTATACATACTACTTCTACTGATGTTCACACTGTATGTATACATACTACTTTTACTGATGTATGTATACACACTACTTCTACTGATGTTCACACTGTATGTATACACACTACTTTTACTGATGTTCACACTGTACGTATACATACTACTTTTACTGATGTTCACACTGTACGTATACATACTACTTTTACTGATGTTCACACTGTACGTATACACACTACTTCTACTGATGTTCACACTGTATGTATACATACTACTTCTACTGATGTTCACACTGTATGTATACATACTACTTTTACTGATGTATGTATACACACTACTTCTACTGATGTTCACACTGTATGTATACACACTACTTTTACTGATGTTCACACTGTACGTATACACACTACTTTTACTGATGTTCACACTGTACGTATACATACT
This sequence comes from Acanthopleura granulata, assembly GCA_016165875.1. Classification (NCBI taxonomy): domain Eukaryota; kingdom Metazoa; phylum Mollusca; class Polyplacophora; order Chitonida; family Chitonidae; genus Acanthopleura; species Acanthopleura granulata. The sequence goes on from JABBOT010000082.1 coordinate 4,182,681, forward strand.
ACTTCTACTGATGTTCACACTGTATGTATATATACTACTTTTACTGATGTATGTATACACACTACTTCTACTGATGTTCACACTGTATGTATACACACTACTTTTACTGATGTTCACACTGTATGTATACATACTACTTTTACTGATGTTCACACTGTATGTATACACACTACTTTTACTGATGTTCACACTGTATGTATACATACTACTTTTACTGATGTTCACACTGTACGTATACATACTACTTCTACTGATGTTCACACTGTATGTATATATACTACTTTTACTGATGTATGTATACACACTACTTCTACTGATGTTCACACTGTATGTATACACACTAATTTTACTGATGTTCACACTGTATGTATACATACTACTTTTACTGATGTTCACACTGTATGTATACATACTACTTTTACTGATGTTCACACTGTATGTATACATACTACTTTTACTGATGTTCACACTGTATGTATACATACTACTTTTACTCATGTACATACTACCTTTACTGATGTTCACACTATAATTTCCTGTGTTTTCCCTGCCACTACATGGTCTTTGAAATATTTCAGACTTTTGTTACCAAGAGAGCAAGTAGGCTAGCTATCCATTTCTTTAATGTTTCCAGTGCACCAGCCCAAAATATCTTTCCATGAAAAGGTTGGCATTAATTGCACATTTCCTTAAAGGCCCCCAAGAAACAGTCTGTTTCACAACACCTAAGATAGTTGCACATTCCTCTATCACACTCACTGAAATAAAATCTTCTAGCTGCAATGACAAAAAAAAAAAAACGAGAACGAGGTAAACTAAAACTGCGAGAGAGTTTGTGCAGTAAGCGTAATCGCTTATGCAAGCTTATCACAGCTGAGCTGATGAAATCTCTTGTCAGTGAGCGCACCGACTGCTGGGATAATGATGAAGCTTCTGCAATGTTTTGTACCTGACGGCAAATAAGCCAGGCACTTCACACCTAACACAAGTCTGTGGAATCTCTACAAAAACCCCCACTTCTTCCAAAGTCTCACCCAACAAGTCTGGTGATATGCATACACAGTGTAAATTTTCAACATTTCTCACTGTATAGTCATACAGTTGTGGATTCAGTCCCCTTCCATAACTTAAAGAACAAGGCAGGGGGAGGAGTTTGTTTGTTTGTATGGGGTTTTCAACAATATGGCCAGGCCCAATGCCACTCATGCATATTCACAGTGCTGCCTCACAGGATCACCATGCTGAAGACACCAGGTGACAAAAAGACACTGGACAAGACACTCCCTCCTATCATATAATATGCCTCGCCTATTCCTCTGAAGCTGTGACAGGTAGGGAGTGCCTTAATTAGCCAGGATTGCTTAACAAGAAGGCTAATTACTGTAATTCTTCAACCTTTTTGCATCTTTGCAAGGTGTTCATTCAAGAATATTTTGAAGGTATTATTCTGTGTTGACTGATGAAATTATACTTTTTGGGAAGCCCTGAAACTGGCCAATCCAACCAATGAGGTTTTATCTCCAAAACCAAATTAAAAATGTGCATAAATTGCACTGCAAGCTGCTCTTTCATATGCAAAAAGGTTGATGAATTAGGGCAGAGAAAATTCACTTCTTGGGGTTCTCTGACACTGGTAAACTTTGATGACCCCTTACAATCATAGTAGCTTCAACCTTTAACATGCTGGGATTATCCCAATGAGACAGGTTTGATTATTTGTCTCCCAATTCCTGGGTGCTCTGAGCACATTACCCACAAGATGAAGCATTTAACACTGACGCTCCAGAATTATCCCCACTCAACAAGGAAAACAGCCGTCAGCAAATCTCTAGTTCCCTTGGAATGCGTTGTTGAATGAAACAACTCTGATGCACAACCCATGTGCATGTATGTGTAGTCAGTCACTAAATAAAACTGGCATACTGAAGATTTGTCCGAAGGCAGTGATGACATTCACAAGCAACCAGCTAGTTTAAACCACACACACAACCATTCCTGTTCTCAAGGTGTGATATACAGTGGTCATAACATTTAATACCTCTTTGTACAACACTGCATCCGTATTCATATGTATTTCTGTCTGATGTTCCACAAGTCTGAGAGTCATATAGAAAGACAAACTTTCTTAGGACAGAGTTATGTCCCCTTGGGAAATAAAGGTTTGACTAGTCGTGGCATTTTCTGCTGATACAATCTCTTTGGTGTATTGCTGGAAGAAGCCTTATTTACAAAATGGTAAATACTCCAAAACAATGACCCCAAGCAAAGCAAGGCACTGAGTATAACTGTTGAGTAAAGAGGGAGAGAGAAAAACAAACTACCTCCCACCCCACCACTTCAATCTCATGCCCAAGAGCCCTGCCCTGCTCTGCTCTGAACCTAAACTCACCCCTGAAGAAGGTGATTCATCTAACATATGTATATTATTATAACCAAGGAGGTTTAAGTGCAATGCTGACCTCTGAGATTTACAAAGGTTCAAAGGTTCAAAGGTCATGGTACTTGCACTGTGTTTTGCCAGGATGGTTCTCAGGTAAGAAATGGCTTGTAACCTCAGATGAAAACCCTTTGAACGAACTCAAATGGAAGGCCAAAGTTGATGTCACTTGAATAACCTTTTTTTTTATTAGGTCACATTCCCAAAAGGCTTCAGCTCTCAAAAAATCAGGATCTGCACATTATCACAGTCAATGTGGTAAGCAATACCTCTGAAACACAATGTACCCACACAGTGCTTTTTCCAACAATTCTTGAAAAGACATCTCATCTCAAGTGAGAGATGTGGGTGATCCTAATCCAACTTCAGTATGGAGAAATTACATTACAAGATGAACAGACTGTTAATGGGCAGGTGATATAGCCATCAACTTTACAGATACCTTCACTCAGAGCACCAAACAAACAAACAAACCTTAAGAGTACCACTACCAGTTCTAGCCCAGTCACACAAAATACACCTGATTTGTTGTGTTCTGTCAATCTGATATGTGCATCAATGATTAAATGTCAAAATGTGTTTAGCGGTAAATAAATGCAAATTCATTTAATGAAAACGCAAACAGTACCACTATTTGTATCTAATGGATGAAGACACTGCACTTCAAATGAAACAATAGCCCTAACTGTGCTTGTAATGAAAGGTCTCCTGTAGAAAATGCATGTAATGCTGGGAATTCCAACAAAGAGCTTGTCAAAGAGAAGATGAATGTAATGGACAGAGATTGGTAATTTCTCAGTGGGTTGCCATCAGTTTTGCTGAAATACATGTAATTCAGCCAATATATATGATCCAAATAAGAAGCAACAGATGTAAACAAGCCATCAGATGGATTGTGGTTTATTAGCCTTACATGAAGGCAGCTTACGATTCTCTACCAATAAAGAATGATGATGTTGACATGCAAACAAAAATAGCTTCATTTTGTATATGGCCCAAACTATTCAAGTTATATTTCGTTTAATTAGAATACAGATTACGTTCAGAATTATTTGTGATGTAACACATTCAAAAAAGAACAAAACACTGTGTCTCTACTTACTCTCTAGTACAACAACTCCAGACAAAGAACAAAACACTGTGTCTCTACTTAATCTCTAGTACAACAACTCCAGACAAAGAACAAAGCACTGTGTCTCTACTTACTCTTTAGTACAACAACTCCAGACAAAGAACAAAACACTATGTCTCTACTTACTCTTTAGTACAACAACTCTTTAGTATATCTGACAAAATATCTACCAGGACCATCTTTTGATGTGTCAGCCAAAAGAATTTTAAAACAGTAAAATATCAATATTTCTCGAATTGCGTGCATGCATGTGCAAGACAGCAGAAAATTTTTCCTTCGTACATAAAAATCCAGCTCGAGACTGGCTTAAGATTTCCCTAGCGACTTCATCTTACAAGACCCTCGGGTCCATACGCTGGACAATCATGCCGAGTTCAGCAGCATTTTCTGCACGCGTTGTCTCTTTAGTGCGCAACACAAAGTGCCACGCTCCCTTAAATCCTGGCCCATCAAGCTCTTTCTGGTGTCACTATCTTGTCCACATACATCGACTGTATTGGAGAAGAGCCAGCCCAAGTTTCAGACAAGTACACATAAACAGAGCTTGTCTGGACAGACAAAAGCAAACAGGCAAACATCTCAGAGTGTATCAATGAAAACCCAAATACCCATAGTAAATTTCCGTAACTGCACTTTAAGGTAGACAATGGTTAGCTTTTTTCAACAGAGCAATTTTGTTCCAGGATAGAGGTGATAATCCCTGCCAAAGACTCTTCGGACATTAAAGCCTGATTTGTTACTATTAATACATCTCCATTAATCACCTGACATTTAATTATTGATTTAATTTGACCCACTACTGGTGTTAGATTCTCATTCAAGAAAAGCTTCCAATTATACTGTGGCGATTAGTTCCATGGACAGAGAAAACCACTACACTTCGGTAAGTAACTAACAGGCTTACATACAAGTGACAGCTCATGCAACTAGCTATCGAAAACTGACCAACTCATGCTTCCAAGTAACTTTATTTACCTAAAAACAAACAAAAATTAAGTACTTTAAGGACCCAGCACATAAAATGTGAAAACTTATGTACTTTAAAGTCCTTGACTTTTTAAAATCAAATTCAAGTACTTTCAAGGTTTTCAAGGGCCTGTGTGAATGGTGACATTTGCAAGAAGACAATGAAGTAACCAGCATGCAAGGATAAAATGGAAGAACTGCAGTGATGTCTTCCCTGGATCTGGGTGATGAAGTCAAGTAACCAAAAAGCTTTCTTTTTAAGGGCCAAACATTGATGTTCTACCTGTAAACAATTCTGTACTCATGGGCTGATCATCTGAACAATTAACAGTTCAGGAGGCTACCAACTGGTTTAAAGGAGGCAGTGAGCCATATGCCATCAGGAACCAGACACTCATCCTTACATGCATGTTAAATTTTTTTGTCACCCAGATAAAGCACTCTCGGCTATGCATCGAAAAGTAACAACTATCCATTACAGCTTTCCAACACACTAGGTCATGGAAACTGAAATTTGCCAACAAAGTATCACTTTATCTACCTGATTTCTAGGCCTTATAGCATCAATATTGACCTATATTATTTAAGAAATTTTACAACAAACTGAAATTTGTTCCCCCAGAGCATGTATCATCGTTTATATGAGGTTGAACATCACTGCCCAGGGTATTTTGGTCACATCACCGCCCTGTCTATAATCTGCTGACACAGTCTAAGTGCTGTCCTATTGAAACACTATGCCTTACTTTTAATCACTTCATTACATGTAAGATGATTCTAATTTAATTTACCACACAGTTACTTGTGAGTTAAAAATTCAAGTCATGAGGCATCAAATTTTAATTGTTTAAATTCAAATACACAACAGAATTATACTGAAATTAATGCTGAAAATATCACCAAAAAAAAAAATTATTAGTCTTGAAAGTTTGTCAACCCCCATTCTTATCATAAAGCATATTGCCAATTTCTGACATTATTTTCAGCTAGCCATGGCAAGTCTGGAATATCATACCTGGCCAACAGGTATGTTTTGCTCCCATAAGACATACGCCCATTTGTAATGAGTATGTGCAGGTAAATGCCAGGTGAGATATTCCAGGGATGATAATGAGTTACATAAACCACGTAGAATATGGCCAGCATGGATCATGTTCTCTTGCACAGATGCTAAGACACAGGATTCCTCTACGACTTCCAGATTACAGTCTGCACATGACATCGTTTCCTTGATCCACCATATCAACTTCCAACATTCCCTAATAATATCTGGCAAATTTCCGTTCCACTCTAAACAATCGTTTGTAACAAGGAAGGGATTGAACAAAAAAAAAGGAAAAAAAATAACGCAGAGACAGGAAGCAGTCTTTAAGACAGCGTATAATATTTTTATGTTTGTTTATCACGTAGGAAGAACCAGTGTCTTGATTAGCAGTCTAATGATGCAAGGAGGCCATCTGGGCCGGGTTTTTTTGTGGCAGAAATCATATTGTCATTGCGAAGCCTTTGGTCTACACAGACACAGGCCAACACCCGTTCTTACGTGCTTCCGTAGACTGGGACAGGAAAAAGAAACATCTGCAGTTGTAGGGGTAAAAAACTGCACATCAGGAGCATGGCAAAAAGCATAAAATAAAGGCATTTGGCACTTTGTTGTCCATTTCGGAGTTTCCATCTTTCATACCCTGATGCAGATGTTGCCAAGTAAATGCGAACAAGGAAAAATAAAACCCCTCATTTCAACATGAACACATCTCATTTCCTTACACATACGAGAAATATAAGTTTAAAGTGGGAAGTTATGAAAACGTTTTACAGGGAACAAGAGCTCCACAGTAGGCCTATTCCTGATCAGACTATTCAGTTACAATTTTTTTTCTTTACCTGTAAACAATGAACCTCATCATTAGCAGTACGGATTGGACTGATTTGATTGTTGCTCAATGCCATTATAACTCGGGAAAATTCCATTACACCTAGGGGTCAGTTTTGTAGATGGAAATATTCAGTAGTTCCTTTGTCCCTAAATTAGTGAGTTCTTGGCAAACTCTCCCATAACTGAGAAATAGTTATATCTGTAGAAAGCAAGTGGTCTGTTGCAAACTTCATGGAAACCAACACAAATAAGTACTGTCAACTGTTTCATGATCCCAGGATTAAAAACAGCCGGAGGAATGTAGAAAAATTTGCTGCCAAGGAACTGGACTGAACGCATGCTTTGTGTGACCTGCATGATTGATTTAATGCAAGCACCTCATCCATGGTTTCATCCGAACAAGAAACCGGGTGTAATTTTACACACAAACATGAGCCCATCGTAAGCACAAAGCATCAATCAAATGAACAAGGACATATAAACTGCATCTCCGAACTGAGTGCATTTTTTTCACCTATGTCATTCCAACTACATTACTCTAGAATCTTGTTTTCATTAACTCACCACCAGCTTTCCATGGTAAAACTCCTATTTTAGCATCAGGCTTACTCATTCATTTCAAAACAGGAAATGTTCTAAAAAGAACTGCCACAGCCGAAGGAAACGTTTACCTGTGGCCAGGAAATATCTAGATCGCCCGTATTATCTGAGACATTACCTCTAAAGGCTCGAACTTAAAAAAAAAATAAATCCTGAGGAAAAAAACAGTTTTAAGCTTCCATGCATTTATAACACTTTGGCTTAAAGAGTAAACATATACTCTACATCCTTACACAAGGAGGAGATAAGCCAACAAGAAAAGCTTCCAGTGGGAAGGGGGAAAAAAAGGCATAAAAATCTTACCGGAATAACTGTCTTTCCTGGAGTCCAATGTGCGACTTTTGAAAAAGCTTTCTGTGGAAACTGCAAGTAAAGGAACAAAAGACGCCACATGAGTACATTTCACAGAGCATCACCAAAAGGCTTTGAGTGCACTTGCTGGAAAGATGAACGCTGCAACATATATATGATTAGCAGTAATTTGTTCTCCTCCCAAATTACAATTTTCCTCAGGCTCTGCCCAGTTTCCTCCCACCATAACGGTGACTGCTGTCATATGGCATAAAACTCCATTCAAATAAAAAAAAATAAATAAAGAACATAGTGAGACTTCAACTAAAATGCTAAGTTACACATACATATAATAACAGACTTCTCAGTTCGTTAAGGTATTAGTCTTACCAAAGCCTATCTGCCATTGACCACTGAGGCTACAGCCTTAAATTCTGCTGGATCAAGCAATGAAGAAACATTCAACCACAGCATGTCCCACACCACTGCACTTCTGAGTGACAGTTTACATCATGATAAGTAGGGTCACAGTTCATATGTTAAGAAGGCTGGGAATGTAACGTTTCTCTACTATCCCCGCCCTGACACTGGATGAGTTAGCAAACTTCTCTCCATTCACACAAAACCTCACTCTGATATCTATTACACACCTCAAACACTGAACCTTTCCTACACCTTATTATCTTTCACATAAATTTCATGAAAGTCAGAGACACCTTGAGAGTTGTTTTCTCTCTCTTTTTCCATAATACTGCTGATGGGCGATATTGCTTCAAATATCTCTACACAACAGTGTCTTCACAAGGCTAAGAGTTCAGGTTGGAATTGGTGATTTCAATCTGCATTGAGTAATGTGTGAGTGGGGCTGAGACAGACTAACGTTTTCCAGCTATGTCCTGGAATCAGACATTCCACAAGCAACGACATATGTACTGAGGGAGTAGAGTAGAGCACTGCAGAGCCCAGGTTGTAAAACTTCAATGGGAGTCCTGGGACTGTTGATACATTAGCCCAGCAATGGGACAAGACAAGTCACTAGTAAGTAAACATCTGCAGGTCTAGGGCAAAGAGGTCAAACATTTCAGCGAGTCGAAGGTCAAGGAACAGATGGCGCCAACATAAAGATTCCTCAGGTTTAATTCTTAGTGTGTTTAAAAAATGATACTGAATGTACTTACATCACATGGTACATGTTTAAGACGAACATACATGTAACATCCTATAGAGTCTAAAAAAAAAAAAGATGAACACACTGCACGTTGTCAACAGCATTCCAGGGGACTTCACATATACACGTACCATACTGAAGAAAATCACACAGCAATTCATATCAGCATGGTCAATGTCCTTCTACTTGATAACAAAATATTCCTACTGTTCTATAATTTATACTTTGTTGTTCATTTCGCTTTCTTTTTTTTTTAGTGGTATCAACCTGTCTGACACTGATTTATGCAAGTTAATTTCATAATATCCAGTTATATGTACAAGAACCTGGAGTTCAAAAAATCAGGATCTCTTTTCCAAGGCAGTGACGAACGTCGTGCTTACATAACAATTCTACAGGAGTTCACATGCACAGAACACACCAAATCCTACACACAAATGACAAACAGAACCATAGCAAACATCCACTCATATCTGCTCACAACTCCTCACCAAAAAAACTTCTTTGCAGCCCAACTAAGGAATCCACAAGAGTTCTTTTTCACAGGGGTTAATTGTGTTGCCTTATTCACAGTCGGGTCATCAGGTAAAACGTGATGCTCTAGGAAGAGCTTGGCAGAGCAAAGCTACTCTCATATTGACAATGACAACGTACACCCCGACCGTCCTCTAATATTGACACAAAAGAACTCTTCACAATTGGCCAATTTATGATTCATCTTATCTGGCTAATAAATACGTCCTATTAGGCCAATCTTTTGGAGTCATTTACTTTTCCTAGCTACATGTACGCTTGGGTTGGCTTTTTTGGCTTTTTCCTTCATTTTTCTCTCAAATGGAAATAATAAGTTAGTCATCAGTAATGGTTACTCAGAGAATTTGCCCACCCAGTTTGTTCTGGACATGTGGGCCTCATATAACGGCTACAACAGCGTGAAATAAATCATTGGACACAAAATGGATATTGCCAGTTGTCCCTGACCCTAGTCTGTCATTTCTCTCTCTCTCTCTCTTTCTTTATCTCTCTCTCTCTCTCTCTTTTTTAACCTCCACCCCTCTTGCCCAATGGGCATTACTGTAATTCAGGGCTGTATCGGAATCCATGTTCATTTCACTCTAAGACTTAATTCAAACAAACTTTTAGTCACTTTGCACATTTCGGTAAAGAGCCCATGTTTCAAATCACATCCATTAATTCTCCTCCAAACTGACTGGTCATTTCCGCAATAGTCCACCACCATTTGGGAATTGCACTGGTGGTTACAACAACAACAGCCTCGCCATCTATTTACCAGAGTTGCAGACAATCACAAGCCTGGAAGGGCTGGAGGGGGGAAAAAACATGCGTAATAGCTTCGGGCAGTTAAACCATCTCTTAGTAGAGTGCACTGATCATTAATTTCTCTCTACATTGGCATGGCTGATGAGGACTGAATGAAGTTAACCAGTGTAAATTCTACTGCATGTCTTCTTCCATTTCCAGAAGAGGAGCTCTCTCTCCAGAGAGACATCGTTGGCAAGTCATTTGCGCCTCTCCGATGGCGAAGATTTCCAATTTTCCACGAAGACGGTAAGGAAATTAGACAAATGGTTCTTTCGAGGTTCCTTGGGCAGGAGGAATGTCCCCATTTTTATTGCTCTCTGAAGACCCCTTAAAAGCCCCTGAAGCCCGTGAGTCATGATGGAGTATAATAAATGGTGCCCACCAAGGGGCAGTTACCTGTGAGAGGACAACTGCACATATTATTACCAACACCTGGATTTATATACATGTATGCAGATACAATGGTGAATAAGTGCATGCACACGCAATATTGGCAAACAGGAACACCACTGCTTCCTGCAAACTTTTGTTCACTGGCTGTGCCATCAGCACAGTCAAGCACAAGAATAATCAGTCATCAACTGCAAATTCAAAACATAGTTAGCGAATAGCAACAAATGTTTCACAGTATCAGATACATAAAATCATCTTCAAAGACACAGCTTTTTGGTAACTGCAAAGCTTTATGTCCTAAATTCAGATAAATGTTCCTTAAGCAGCCAAACACTGCCCCAGGTGCAGGAAATTTACCTTCTGAAATCAGAGATCACAGTAGGTTATCAAAAGTTATAATTCAGGGTTTTTGTAAAGAAGGCTTCTCTCCTCCCCCACCCCCCACCCCTCACTTTCGACGAAAAAAAAAAGAAAAAAAACACTGGTGTGGTGGATTGCGTATGGAGAACCAATGAGATCAAAACACTCTTCTTTCCTCTGGAAGACCCCAGGTGCCATCTCAGCATTACATAAAATTTAAGTCAAAGCAATAGTAATGTATCTAGACATGCCACCAAGTATGTAGATTCATACTGGTGAAAATATTCATAGTTAACACTGATATCAGACAGAACTGCAGCTGGAAATATTCAACTGAAATTAGAGAGAAAGAAAAAAATGTGTTGTCTCAACAAATGCATCACATTTTAATACATCACAGCTATGATACATCTTGACTTTATACAAGTATATAAGCCTCAATGAAATAAGTGAAAAGATGTACTCTGGACAAGAGAGTGTCATCAGACAGTGAACCCAGCAAGTGCAAACTGTATAAATGTGAAAAGATTATAAAGAGAAGATTAAAGATACATTTTAAACCCCTGGAATTTGGCACTGGATATCAACATATTTCAACAGAATTCCCATAATTCCAAGGATACATCAAATGAGATGAATTGGCGAGTATACAGCACTTAAAAGCTAAAAATCTGCTTTGCTGTATCTTAGTAACAGATGGCAGAGGCCATTAAAAATGCACAGGTAAAGCATGCAGTGTACTTAGTACATGAGGCTTTTCTATTCAGATAATGAGTAAATAGGAACATTTTTGCAGAAATGCATCTCTCAGGTATTACATAAGCTACCAATAAATAAAAACCTTATTTACTTATTATTTGACTAGAAAAACCACAGCAATTTATTTAGGTCTCTTTTGTGCTAATTACACCACATGTCCATGCTATCCATACCAGCCACAATGAGTCAAATTTTAAAGCTGCGATGTAAAAATCATTTCCTTAATCACTTGTATATATATATATGCATATAAATACAAATGAACAGATCAAGTGCAAGTACGTCTATATCAACATACTAGTTACGCTAATCCAAAACAGATTTCTCAATTGCCCGAGAGTCCTGTCAACAGACTTAACAGAGCCACAAAAGAGTGTCTTGGACATCCACATTATGTGTCAGTACACTAGGCTTAATCATGCCATGTTTCCAACTGCAAAGCAAACATGGTAAATGCCACAACCCTCATGAGAAATTCATACAAATTAAGCTCCTCTATACCTGACCTCAAAAGAAGTCTGCTTAAAAAAGTAAGTCCCAAACAAATCGAGAACATTGTCCTAATTGTGACATGTGGCTAAGAGACACAAGCTGAGCAACGTGGATGTTTGGTTCAATCCACGGCTATGCACGTCAGCACACATGCCACAAGGACACGCCACATGCGGATGGAGGAAAAAGGCCGCCCAACCATCTTCAAAGATTGTACGATCAAGGAACCAGGCTTCAAACACATATATGTACACCTGCAGAAGGATTAGCTGTTCTAATAAAGCTTAAACTTCCAGATAATGTTTTTATCGTACGCATTAGCGAATCTGCTCGCCTCTAAAGCCTAAACAACTATTATGAAGAAAAAAAATGTATACGCACTAGGGCACAAGACTGACTTATCCATCACATGCTTAAAATATGTCATTAAAGTAACATTATTTGCATCAACTTTATCTGGTAGGCTAAAACTGTGATGAAACAAATTCCTAACGATCAAAAACACAATGCAAAAAGAGAAATCAAAAGTGAAAGCAATCGGCTTCAAGATTAAGGCAATGCAAAAGCCCATTAAATCAAGGAACCAAACAACGATGAATGTGTAGCTGAACACCATACACATGTTTGCATATCTCAAACATACTAACATTTTTGACACTACTTTTTTCAAGAATGAGAATATTCAACTGTAGCCAATTAGCCTATACTAATTATGCTCTTGTCACTCAAATGCAGAAAGAATTAAGTGCCAAACGTGACCAAAATATGATTTGCATGTTTGTTCGTTTTGTTTGTTTTTTTTTGAAATTATTCAAAATTAATTCAAACTGTCAATTACTCCCAAATGTCTTACCCTCAATCTTGATGAACTTCATTATCAGGTGGTGCGAATATATCCACAGACAACAACACACCTGACACAGGTGAAAAAGCTCGTTATAACAGCTGCCTACCTGGCCGTTGTCCTCAGGTGAGACACAATGAACTTGTGTCTCTCAAATCAAACTCTACATTCAACTTTCCACAGCTAATTTACATTGGCTGGTTTGAGCCAACAATGGGGGGGCTGTCTCTATACGGGTGATCACTGCAAATAGAACAGCCTCATTCCTAAAGCCAACAACTCCTCCGTTCACCGTGTACCCTTTTCGCAAACTGATCTTCGCGTCTTCGACAAACACCGGGCACTTCTTGCACTTCCTTACTTTGACTCACACCAGTTTCTTCACAACACACACTTTTTTTTTTTCTCTTCCATTTTTTGGCTTTTTTTTTTTCTTTCTTATTTCACAAAACAATTCTGGTTAACAAAATATAATGCATGGTTTCGTATCTGCAGGTTGCACAGGCTTATACCTTGCAGACCAGTGTTGATACAACACACTGTATCGAGCGAGACTCGGACATGAATATCTACATGGCGCGCTTTGTATTTCGCTAAAGTCAGCCATTTTTACAACAATATACTTGTCTCCTGTCCGAAGGAAAATTGTCGACTTTGAAAAGCAGGAAATAAACAAATCCTTTGATTTTATAGGTTAACACATACACCTCTGTTTTGATTCTAGGTGTCAGTATGTTACATAACTCTCTGGTTTTAACAATGCTGGATTAGGCTATATATCCCATAATACTACATGTACATACAAAAAGGCTGACTAGCTCAACAACAAACATGGATCATTTCCTGTTGGTGTTCAAGACGCATGGATTTCTCTGGACGTTTTGAAGGCTTGAAAGCTATCGCTATGACCTCAAATGGTGCATTATAATACAAAAAAAATATACTCAAAGAAACTAAAATACATCCTTCATTCTTTATATCTAAAGGAATATGTTGAGGTCCTCGAATTTGCAGAGTGCTATCTTACTTCCACACCTAGCACACTCCTGAAACAATAACACATATCTATATACCTCACGAAATCGAGTCTCAGGAATTCATGACTTAGTGTGCAAATCACTCTCTTCGACTTGGTGTGCAAATCACACTCTTCGGCTTTTGCAACGGGTGTGATAATCACATAGCTGCACAAAGACGACAACCCATATAATTAGACTATGTGGCAAAAACACCGTTCACACAATCGTATGCAAATGGTGAAACATCATTAACGGCAACAAGATTTTCAGAGCACACCAGAAAGACTGAAATTAATCACTGGCACTACTGCGTCTACTTAGTATAATTCCTACACTTACAACACTTACATGTAAGTGCCATTCTTTACACAAGTTCATAAATCACAAGAAGTTACATTACATGCTTACATGTAAAACACTATCATTAACTTCTCAGAAGATTCATTAAGTCCTTCTTGCTCTGAAGAATTCAACTATTACTGTTGTAGTCATTCACATAATCAGTTTACTGATCAGTGAAAGACAATCTATAAGCCTTTAGAAGTATCATTAGGTTCTTCCTACCCTGGAGAAATCATCTGTATGTGCTATCTCCCACTTGAAGTTTCACGATTCGAAAAAAGGTAATTGTAATGCTAATTCATAAGCCCTAACAAGATTCACTATGTCCTTATCTTTTACTTCTCAGTAGATAAGTACAGTACGTATGCAACTCCTCACTACAGTTGACAAGTCCAGGAAAGGTCCATCACACTTGCTGGTAAGTCTCCAGAACATTTATCAAGTTTTCCTGGCAACAAGAATTCAGCTGTTGGTGTAAATACTCCATATACAGTTCACAAATTAGAAGAAATAATTTTAATGCTAACTGAAGATCTTGGATGTGTCCTCCTTGCCCTTTGGAAGTTACGTCTATCTTGTAATGTAGTAGATACAATCACACATTTCACATATCAGAGACACAATCCGTGATGCTAAACTCAAATTTCCTTTCTCTGGCCACAGTACAATAGTTTTCTTACATGATGCAAAACAATGGTAATCCCATAGGAGAACAGTTCAGCACGCCCCATGTAAGGTTACATGAGTGAAGTAAACAGAGCATGTTCCAGAGGGTTTTGTCACAATATTGCCACACAGACAGATCTGTTTGTATCACTTGGTGGGGGGGGAGACAAGGAGATAAGAGGACAGGAGACAAGGAGCAGAGTACGGGGGTGGGGATCGGAAATGAGGCAGGAGAAGTAATATGTTAAACACCACAGACATGTATAAGGTGCTCGGGGCAAAGGTGCTTCAGTTCAGTAATTTTCTATGTCCGAGGAGCAGCTAAAGCAAAATTTCAGAATACCATACTTTTGAATTTTCCGACTCAAATTTGTGAAATTGCATAAAAATTTCTTTTCTTTGCATCCTATGAGTTGTGCAGTGATGTTAAAACCTAACCATTGCCATAAGAAGTCGTCAATCACTTCATTAAGACTGTAAATAAAGCTGGAAAATTTTAGCTCGTCAAAAGTCCTTTTACCTTGAAAGATCCAAACATCTGACAAGTGCTATATGTCCAGCAAGGCGACAAACACTGTGACCCTCTACCTTAGAAATGCTTTTAAACTGGGCAGTATAAATGGCAGTCACTTTCTTACAGGACTGATATTTCATAGTTGGGTTTACAAATATACACAATTTACAAAACAACTAATAAAATAAGAGACAAAAAAATCACAGTTCATGAAGTGATGTGTCTCATACATGAACATGACTATGTTCAAGTAACATCCAGTGTATGTGTCTCCATCAGTGAAAGCCACTGCACGTGTGTGCAAGGGTTGACTCTCTCCAAGGAATCACTGCAGTGCACTTGGCTAGAATGTTCTCTTAAAACTTCTTCGATGGTGTTCTGTGATTATGAACACTTCTAGAATTTTGCTACATTTTGGAGGCATTTCTGAATATTATACACACAAATAGAAACTGCACAAGTCCATCCTGGCTATCACATTTTAAACACATATTTTCAAAGTCATGTCCCATGTTAACCTACCCAGCCACACTACTATTCCTTTCTCACAGCCAATGTTAAGTTGTTCTTACAAATGCTGGATTACATATAGGCACAAAGGTTAAAATAAAATCAAAGTCAAATATCACGTACCGTGTACTGGTAAATGCAAGCAGTAACAAAAATCAGTAAGATCTGATAACAGGTGCTAAAATGTCAAACTATAATCTCAGAGCTGATCAATTTTCAGGCAAAATTTAACAAGTCAGCTGACAGGTAAAAGTTAACGGGTGTGATCTAACATCCCTGATGCTGCGGCGGAGCCCTAACGTCAACACTGATAATGTAACGCAACAATGACATCATTACGGCATTGCCGGTATGTCCGCCTCAATACACTGTACACGGCTTAAATATGCAAAATCGATGGTTGAACTTGAACTTGTTTGTTTTCACCATTATGTGAGTTTGCGGTGAAATGTCAATAATATTCAGGGTAAATTTACAGAGGGGATAAAAACTGAGGGGAGCACTAGACTCGTATTTCTCTGATGTGAAGACAAAAAAAAAATCCTTTATACTTCAGGCAAGTGTAATTTTCTTTTTTTGGGGACTTTCCTTTCGTTCCAAACAGACTCGAGTTGAGCACGAATTATCTAACTATCGCTGAACAAAAAGGGGTTGTAGATTGTACTGAGAGTGTTTGAGATCATTATCTAAACAGTGTCGTAATACTCACCGAAGCTGTACTTCTTCCAACGGAAAAACATCGTGTCTTTGTCAAGGATTAAATCACCTTTCAACAGAGGTCGACTGGTTTGAAAGTCATCAGCACTCAAAATTACTCAATTTGTCATGGTTTCACAAGAAAGAAACATCTTCTCACAGCAACTTTTGGAAGCTGATTCACCACAGGTCTTCTCACACAGAATTAGAAACGGGACATTAAACAGTGTTGCATAAATCCACATGGAACCAAACAATCATTTCCACAATCACTTCCAGACTGAAGTCCACAAGCCAAAACCAGTGCAAGGCACCATGACAACTGACGGCAAGAAATGTTCCATCCAAAGGTTCTTGACCAGACACACAACTACACTTCTTGCTCCCCTATTCACCACGAGTTCACCAACAGAGCCCTGGAATCCAACTGTCTACCTTCAGATGAGAAGAGGTTGAAAAAGCTTTGGGGTAAAACCGTTGAAGTATCCAGGGTAAGTCCCAAGTCTGAAGCCTAAAGACTCCAGAGTCTTAACGCAGAGAAAGAGGGAAGCTTAGGCCAGCAGAAAGACCTGATCACATGAGGACATAGTAATTACTTAACACTTTTCCCTCCAGACACAGGCTTCACGTCAAGCACAACCTGACAGGCCAATGACTTCAGCTCTCCGGTGAACTGGTAGGCTTCAATGTTTCTTAGGCAAAAAGAACCCTCTGTCCCCTGTCTCGTCATCTCTGTTGTTGTTGTTGTGGATCATTTCATTTCCGATGTCGCTTCAGTACTAAAATCAGTTTACACAGTTCTACAGACCCTTATAAAATCCGAAGTTCTTTATAGGCATACACAAAATGTAGCACCAGCTCCAAGCACAAAACCAAACCCTGACACTCTAGACAGCTCCGAACTTATCTTCTAACATAAAACCACATAAATCTCATCTTTAACCAATCAGCTAAAGCCATCACTATCTTACTAGCTAGATAGGAGTACCATGACATCAGAATGTACATGTAGCTTGGTACTTTTCTTATAGTCTCCGAGGGGAGACACTGCACCACACACCTTCCTCTCACTGGGTCTACATCTCCTTATGTTACCTAGAGACTTGTACAAGAGGTTTTCCAGCACACTGCTAACCCAATACTCCCAGCATGTGGGCTCTGATAGTCAGGGAGAGAGGGGGAGGGCTATAGCCTTAGTCTGCTGAAGCCTTTACTAAAAGGGCTATTTCCAACAGTATCACTGGCTGATTACATCTCCATCTCTTAGATTGCTCTATTAACATCCTTGGGGCTCCTCTAGGGATTTAAGTGGTGGGAGAGACAGGGGCTACTGGTGGGGAGGAGAGGGCATGAAATATGACCTTAATGTATCACTTGATGTGACACCAGAGGATATACTGTGCCTGGGGTTACCACTGGGGAAAATGGGGTGGCTACTCACAAGGGACCTTTCCACAAGCTGTTGTGAATCCATACAGAAAGGATGAATCTGGTGTAATTTTGTCAGCTCTTAAAAATAATTAAGCCTGATGATACTATCTTCTCACTCTGCACCATGATGATTTCAAGCATTAAGCTTTTTTTGTTAGAATTAATTTTTTTTTTAACTTTTCCACGTTCTTGAAATAACTTTATTGCTGTTGTACAGGAAGAGAGCTTTCGTAATTCCCAAAACGATGAACCATGTCTAGAGCAGCCAGACAAATCAGAAAAATGTAGATCGCCATATAAACACAGAGCTACATTTCCATCAAGTCAGGCTGACCTTTAAAGTATCAGAAGTCTTTGGAATCGACTTTTCTTTGTAACTGGCTAGGTTCAACTTGAAATACTTTTATTGCTGTTCTAATGGAAGACAGCTTAAACATGTTGAAAATTCAAAAGAAGGTCAATCTGCTTTTTAAACCCATACACATCTGAAAGCTCTAGTACTTATATTTATGAACATAAACAAACAGTTGCATTTACATCAGGTCAAGCCAACCTTTCCCTGCAGTACCAGAAGACAACCAATCAAGTAGCTGGAGAAAGCACTCCCAGATATTTGACTCTCTGCCAATGACAGGATGTCCAGACAGACCTGTCCAGTAGAGATGCCAGCTGAGCAGGAATCTGTCTATACTGTTATCATCATTGGCGATTTCCAATGGTTACTGGAACAGGAAGCAATAACCGGACCTTTTGCCACATAGAATATACAAAGGCACGAAATTTCACAGCCAGGGTTTGCTTCATGTGGTCTCCTTTCACCACAGAATACATGTACAAATTTTTACAGTCCAGGTAACTTTCTTGAAAGGACAAGGTCTCCTTCCTCTGCCAGGGTTTCCATCAATAATGCTGATCACGCTCTTTGGCAAATTCCAAATTTAAATTTCCTTTACAAGAGAAGCACGTATGAACATGGACAGAAGACCTTCTACCTGTGACATATTTTTAATTTAATCAAACAAAAAGATATCAACAAAGAATCTTTAAAAACACTGCCACTAAAATCCATGTCACATGGCAAAATGCATCAGCATGTCACACAAATATCTGGCAATCCACCAGCCCTGGAAATATTTAGATTCTCAAATCCACCAGTCCTCATTTCTCTTAACAAAACAACAGCATACATGTACCATACATCCCAATGCATGTACGCATGTCCATGTGTAAGAAGAGAGCCTTCTACTGTACAACTGCAGTCTACACTGTTACATGTAAACACTATAGCATCCTGGAGATAAGATTCACCCATCCCAGCTCAGCTAGCAGAAAAACATCCGGATCTTAGCCGACTAGATGCTGTAAGACTTCTAAAACTCCACCTACCCAGTTCCTTCAGTTATTTATTTCATTCTCATGTATATGTATGTTACAGTGTAACATAATGTTGCCATCAAACCAGTTACCTGAAGGTTTTTGAAGTTCAAAAACACAAAAAAGCAGGTTGCAGGCTAAGATTTGATCTCTGATACACACTAAATTTGATTTTGGAAATGAAACTACATCAATCCAATTTCTGGGCTTCTAAATAGGTACAATTTTATCAGTCTAGGCACAATAATGCCCTCAAAATATGCTGGAATAAACACGTGAAAAATTGATGTATTACGGTATAGCATCAATTTACACCTTTTCTATGTCATTATAGAAACACAACTGTGAGAAGCTCATCCAAATGAACATGGGAACAGTACAAGGCGTAAAAAGGAACAAATCTCATTAATATAACATTCAACCGAATCGTGTGGTGGTTGACTTCAAACGAATATTTTCCACCAAAAAAAGACTAATAAACAAAATTACACCCCATCAATGACAACACAACTGCATCTGACACATACATCTATCAGCATGAATGAACATCCACAACTTATATTTACAGCAAAACTATCGAATTTTTAAAACAACTATGCTCTAACATAAAAACTGCACAGGAGGTTCCTTAAAACTACTCCCATTCCTGAGGTTCACAGCACAATCCAATGTTCTGACCAGAAAATTCCTTTATTGTCAGGTGATAAATGGCAATGTGAATGGAGTCATGGAGTATTTCCGTTGCCATAGAAAGTTTAAACATCACAGAGAGCTTTTAGAAATCAGCCGCAAGTTAAACTCCAGTTTCTGCCACAACAAATTTACGAATTGTTTACAATCAATGATATAACTTTCATAAACACTGATAAGAGTACCAAGCCACTGAAAAAGATCTGCATCTCTTCCACATCTTTTCTCTAAATAAACAAGTCAATTTACACCCGTAAACATGATAAAGAAATTCTTAACTTTTGACAAAACATTTTTAGGTGAAGCTGTAAATCTGAATATGTTCTGTTGTTTTTTTTTTTGTTTTTGTTTTTTTTTTCACAAGAAACGTTTACAAATAGGAACTCTTGCCATCGGATCCTGCTGAAATAAACATTAAACAATTTCTTGACCTTCGTTACGCTAGATGAACACACAGGAAGAGCCTTATTTCCATAAAACTGCATGAACACTACAGATTTAATACTGACTTACAATTTATGACATAGGACCAGAGATGTAATTGATCTCTGCTTCGAAGGAAATTTGTTTTTTTTAATCTCTTTCATTTCTCCTTTAGGTCAATCCAGCAAACTTTTACCAAGGCCTCTTTTCCACATTCAAAGAGGTCACTGAGAGCCAGCAGTACCCTAAATGATCAAAAATTTCGTGCATGAGTAAGTTGCTCATTCTTCCTAATTCTGGGAGTTCTATTGATTGTAGGAAAGTCTTTTGTGGACTGCTAGGAAGGTAAGATGATATCTTAACAGAAAAATGGTAAATTTCAGCCCCAAATGTAATATTTCATGACATTTATTTACCTCAAAAGTGCAATTTTTTGGATGAAATTTTAGGACATTTACAGTGACCTGCCTCTGACCAAATTTAAATGGACAGGAACCTTATCTTGAAACACAGATGATGAAAAGATGCAGAGTGAAGATAACACTAGGCAGCTGATGACAACCCATTTAAGCAGGAGGAGGGTTGGGTGAGAGGGACAACACCATATGAACATAACACATATGTACACTTGCACTGTAGTTCTGAAAACCGGGACTTACTTATCTGATTCCTTGAGAAAGATGAACTTGTAAAATGGTGATCAGTTTTATGGGTGGAGAAAACCTGAGTAAACAGAGTATCCCCTCTTCCATCCCCCCCCCTTGCCAACTATATACACAAAAACCTTTGACAAGTTGACGAAGAATTTCTTACAGGAGACATATAAACTTGAACGCCATATAAGTGGAAGACAAGTGATCTTCTAGTCCTTGACTGCCTGTTATCCCCAAAGCGCCAATGAACAATGAGACTTCCCCTCTACCGATTTTGGTTCGATAGCCCGACTAGAATTTGTCTTGAAAGGTTCCTGTGACAGATTTTCACAACAAAAAACTTTTCTTTTTTATAATGCTCTTTATCTTTTTCAAGACAATTTCCACATGAACTGGCTACATCTGGTTATCTGTTTAATGTGGGATGCACAGAACAGGACTTCTGTAGATCATTTTTAATTCCTCTGATACTTGACAGCCTAGTCAGCAAAGCTGTCTACATATATATATATATATATATATATATGTATATATATATATATATGTATATACTTTTTGTAAGTTTCATTAACTCTCATAATCACTAGCCTATCTTCGATGAAATGAAATTTGAACATCATGTAAAATTCAGTAAACTATGAATGGCAATAAACACACGCTCGTACAGGTAAACCTGGGATCTGTCGTCAGCAGGTTAAAGGCCTTCTTAATACATCAGGCCCATACTCTCTGGTAGCCTAAACCTACAATCCAACAGTTGTCAATAAGTTAAGTGATTTCCTTAGAGAAACTGATAAAACTCTCTTATCACTAAGTCCTGGCGGCCTGTAAGCAATAACCATGACAGCAGAAACCCAAATGTTTAACCCAGAGGGTTCAATACCTGAAACTTATAACCAGGCCAAATGTACCACAATTCCTGCCAGGAATCCCACCAAGGACACTTTGCCAAAAGGGTGGTAAAATTGACCTCCCAGGGGGACACTCAAACCATTAGAATCAAGACCCAGGTATATTGCTGGGCAAGGAGCATCCTATAGCTTTCAGCTGCTGAAGTTAAGGAGATACAACCTAGAGACACATGAATGTATTAGTGGTGAATTTTCCCCCTCATGATGTCTTGAGCTGTCTGGATGGAGTCTGGATGTATACTGCTTATCAGCAAACTGAACTAATGAGGAGACATGGAACCTGCTCCTGGCCTCCTTCCCACAGAACACAGGACATGTGCTCTTCGCCCCAGGGGAGGGACAGGCTGGTTAAGGTGGAATGAAACCAGCTGGTCTGGCAAGTGTCAAGTGTCCATGTTATATAGGGCCAAGGGAGAACTTGATTAATGAGACCTTAAGTAGTTCCAAAGTAAGGCTGGCTACCAGGAACATCCTGGACAGCATTCCTGGCCATGGTCAGAAAACAATGAGCTCTTAGCTGAGCTTAAGACCACAGCACAGCAACAACAAACATTTTTACAAGGGTTTTCACATACTTGACGGTTGACTCCCTACTTGCCTCATGATATTTTTTAATACCACATAAATTATCTTAGAATACATTAAATATAAATGCAACAAAACCCCATCACAGGTTGCCCTTGCATTTCTAGACAACACAATTTCTCTTGTTCAAGCAAGTTACAAAATATTTCTAGTTTTTCGAGAAACTCAAAATCATTACTGAAATGAATTAGAACGAATAGCACATTCATCAATTTTAGAATCGATTCATGGCAAGTCAATGCTCATGATATGTTTCAGTTGTTCTTGGCAAAGACGATCTGTGGCCTGCATGGACAAATTCTGGCTTAAAACTCTCAAATCTGAGATCAACCTTGCTTTTACATCCATGAGGCTGCAATGACAGGCTCTATTACATGATCTATTACACTGACAATATATCCGCTCAGTTTCCATCCAGACTTTGCACATTTCCGATACAAGCCTCACATTTCTCCAATGCTCCCAGTTTAATCTGCCAATGTCCTAACTGGACACTATATACAGAGCATGATGTTTGCGAAATCTCTCAAGGTTAATAAATAAGATATTCCACATATGAACAAACAGCGGGGGACATATTTACTTTCTCCAATGCCTGTCTCATAACTGGATATGATCACCACTGCAAATACTGGTATACCTGACGTAACTGCACAGCTTCAGACAAAAAAAAGCTACAGTGTTTAGAAACATCATACTGTGGTTTTGGTTTCACTTGTGCTTAGAGCCCCACGCAGATTCTACTCCTTCAAGAAACTGTTTACTCTCCAATAAAAACAAGCAGACTGCTGGAGCTTCTTCAAGGCTGCATGGTCTTACATGGCACCATTTGGCACACTTGAGATAACAGATGGCAGCGACCCTGTTAACCCAGTTTTGTTTCTCCTAGCACCTTCCACATTACATTCACACATTCTGGTATCAAAACAGAGATATTTTAGTTTCTTTCAGTCCTTCTTGATGTGGTACTATACTTGGCAGCTTGCCATCCAATGAACTGCATTTACCAACACGCCATCTTCATAACAACCATAGAAGAAAAATATTTCTAATATTAATTTAAATATTTATTTCATTACTATTCATGGCATCAAACGATGTGCTCTGGTAATGCTTTTCAAAGTGCAAAATTACTAAATGTGTGTTAATTGTTACAATGGAACAATTTTTCTCTTCATTCGTTGTTAAAATATGATCAGCTAACGAAAAAACACAGCCACAAATTCTCTTACTGGCTACAGAATAGTGAGCACTTCTATATTCCCCACCCACTTACATGTATACATCAGGCTCTATTTCCAAACCTGGAATTAACCAATTAAATAGTAAAATATAATAAGTGAATAAAAACATCGCCATTAATTAGGTCTTATCAGTTAGATGGCGAGAAAAAAGATGCATCCTATGAGTTTAAATTACCTGTTCATGAGTGCCCCACACCAGACACTAGACTATATGCAAACCTTATATTAGCCAGTACAAAAGCAACCTTCAACTAAGTAACAGTTGAGTTCCCGCAGGCAAATAAAATGATATACATGTTTTCATGAACTCTTGTGAAATGTGTACATTATCACATCCAAAGCAAGCAGCCACCAACTACTTTCAACATGAAAACCAATGTCATCCAACTTCCATTTCCAACTTTTTGTATTAGGTGTGCTAGGCCATTTCCCTTCACAACCTCAATCACCAAAGGTATATCACCTTGTGCTTTCCATCCAGAAAAAAACAGCCACCCTCACTCCAACAAGCCTTAACAGAGTTGATGTATGATAGACACAGTTGTCAAGGGCATATAAATAAGCAATAGTGCTACCTGTAGATAATAAACAAGGGTTTAAGCAGGTAGCCCATTAAAACTGGTTGACACAGGTATCAGAGTAATTCTGCAGTATGACAAAAAGTATCGCATCCCAACTGGCAATATGTACTTAGCATACTCAATCAATTATAATGCAGCTTACCTTCACATAAATATTTAAAGGAAGGTTTTGAAAATGTTCTATTACAGTATATATATATATATATTTTTTTTTTTTTTTTTTTGGTTTATTATTCACCCTTCAGCTGTATTACCCAAGCCAACTAGTTACAAAGATACATGTATAACATTTCTATATTAGCTATATCAACTTTCCAAACCAAACTTTCAACTTCCCTATTACATGTATGCACAATGCATTTTGTTAATTAAACTTTTAAAATGTTCTTTTCCCGAAAGTATACACAGCAGCCTGACATTATTTCATTCCTGATAATTTTTATTCATATTTCCCCAACTAAAGTTCATTCTCACATTGTAGAGCTGTCTTACATTGAGTCTGTCAGTCATGGCCTATACGATCTTATTCTACAAAGTCTATACTTGAAAGGTCCATAAACAATCCATCAGTCAGGTATTTAACACTTTTATGCTTACAAATAGAGTCATCACCATTAACATTACCTTAATGGAACATTCATCATTGCCGGAGCACAGGCACAGCTTAGGTCGTTAGCAGGTAATTAACTGTGATCATTAAAACCAAGTTTACTGTTCTGTGGGCCTGAGTGGGACCTCAAAGTGTGGGGCATATAAAGTGACATTCTACATGCAGAGACAGAAAAATATTGTCACTTTGGAATATCCTGAACTAGGCTGAAACAAAAAGGCAGTTTTAATCAGCAGAACATACATGAAAAGTCTGAACATCCATTTCTAATGATTCTTTTAGAAATATTTCATCACCATGACTTTAGCACGCATGTACACAAACATATACACACACAGAAATACTTCGTCACATTGTGAAAACATGACCAAAGTTATAGAAAGCTCCCATTTCAAGTCAGAAGATACAGCTGATTTGATACCAAAAGAGGCATCTAATCTGTATGACTTTTACAAATCAGATAATCCTTCATTTATCTTTTATTAATCTTCACATTTTCTTCTTATCAGGTAAAACTTACTAGTAATGTCACTTTTTCATAACAATGAATCCACCGACTTAGCCAAATGATGAAGTCCCAACTTCTGACTGAAAATTCAAACCTTACACACGTGTTAATACAACAACTACAAGAAACTGACATTATAACTGTCTGAAATCTCAACTTTAATAACAATTCTTCATTAGATGGTTTAATGTATTAATCCTAATACAATGATCACTTCATGCCAGTTATAGTTAGCCATGTATCCCAACGATCAGGCCATCAACCATGTCCAAAGTCAAATTCTTAAAGATGTACAAAAGGTTGACATAAGGATGAACAATTACCAGTTATTGTATATGTATATCAAAATTGTTTAAAGATGATTTTACTCTCCACTGTTTATTTAATCTTCATGAACACTTTTCTTTAAACAAGATCTGTTTTACCCATAAACTACATGTATAATGTAGCAATCAATTCAACAAAATTGTAAAAATTAAAAAAAAAAAAACAAAATTCAACAGAACAGTTTGTTCAGTATATAGCTTGGACACAAAAATATGCTTTTTGGTACAGCCTTACACAAACATACTTGCACTTACCCAAATGGCCTGTTCAAGATATAGAAATTATTCCCAAATAAATGGTACACAAACTTGTGAAAAGTATTACCTGTGATTCCCTGACCTAACAATGAATTCAATTGTGATTGCACATGCAAGCATACAGAACTAGCCAGACACAATAATAATACACAAAACTTTGGGCTGTGCAAACTGCCTTCAAGATTTTAACTCAGATAGAAGACAATACAGGTCACACTGACAAGTATTAACATTCCCTTCACTTTGATCAACAGGCCACTGTTCTCTGCCACCGACTGCCTAATGGCTTTCTGACTGACAGACACAGAAATGGATTTAGCGACTGACAGATTATCACGCCGAGATTCGTTGCCATGGTGCATGAGAAACTGAAACGTCTGTGTTGTGGATCAGTATGTAAATGCTGCATTACAGGGGCACTGACTGGAGTTTGTCTTTGAAGTATAAATACTGCACATGAAGTACACGTCCATTCCATAAACACTTACGTACAAATTTTTAGTCGAGAGTCAGTAGTAAATTTTAACGCATAAATATAATACAGTTGAGTATCAACAATACAGCCAGAGTATCTCTACTTAAGACTATATTTCAGTTTGTCACCAGTTACATGTACGTTAAATAAGCCAAAATTCGCACAAAAGTTGCGACCTTCAGCTACATGAAATAAGCTTTCGGGCTGGTGTCATCTTACACTCATGCCCCTTGTTAAGTGATTAGCCCATATTACAGAGGATGTACATGTACAACCTTGACTATCTCACCAACTAACAGATACACAGAGAGACATATAGGGCTACTTCCCACACCTACGTGTAAAAACCAAAGCAACTGTACTCAATATTTTATAAGGGCCAACATTAAAATGGCCTCCACAAATCATCTTACATGACAACAACATCTTTTACAGATTCTTAGTTTGTAATAAAAAGGAGAATTTTGTACAGTAGGTCCTAAGCATATATGTACCTGTATCATTGTTTCACAGATTTTTGACATATAACCTTCTTCACATCATTATGCATGATAAGCAAACCACACACAAAATGAGGACCATAATCTCAGGTCATAAAGGCCTCAGATAACAGACGAACTTCAGCCCAACCAGTACATGCATGAAATTTTGAAATCTACAAGAGAATACAAACTTTGTGTATGTACACACCTGGTCCTAACAAAGAATTTGGTGAAGAAAAATGAAAATTTCTGTGGGTTTTTCTTCCACTTGTTCCAAAGTCAACGTGTAATTAGCACCTGATTACTACATGTATACCTGCAGCTCACTGACTTATCTGAAGTAAGATTTCATTCGTAGGGGTGCAAGTAATGCAAATCACAAACGCGCATCCATGAATACGTCGACAATACAGAAATAACCTTATGAGAAAACACCCCGAGCGAGTTGGCCCTGACACTGCAGGCATTTTTGGACGACTCAAATGTGAGACTTGTAATATCAAAGATGACACTTGACAGGTGAGCTTCACACCTGCACAATTCGTCCTGCTGATTGATGAGTGTTTGAGGGCACGATGTCAGTTGCACAGGTACTCTGAGCTTGTCTGTCAGTCATGACCTCCTGCAGAGTGCTCCCATTGATTGATAATTCTACACCATGTCTGTTTTTCCACACAAAAAACATGCAGTTAAACACGGTTCTGATTTTTTGTTTTTGCCATGCAACTTCATCATCAGGAGAGATCAAAACTCACCAGCAGGAAAGTCTCATATACTATAAATTGTCACTGTAAAAACTTAATTGAAAACCTGAATGCATGGGCAACATGCATCAAATTTTCAATTGACTTTTTCACACAGAACAGCAATTTGAGTAATTCAATTTCAAGATCTACAATTCAAAAGTTATACTTCAGTGCACAGCAAAAAGTTTTCAAAACTGACAAAACAGAGTTACATATATCAAACAGTATATGCATTGACAAAGTTCTAACTCTGTGGAGCTTACCTAGATTCCGACCCAACCAAATAACATGGTCTAACACATCAGAGCAAAAACAAGACACCACTTGTTTTCAAAAACCGCAAGGAAAAACGGAAACATTTGAGGAGGTTCTACTGCTCTAAATTTGGATGCTGAATGTTTGATCTGTGCCAAATACCAGTAAATTTAAGGTGAAAGAAGAAAAAAAACATGTGTAATATGAGGTTTCCTGAAGGCAGAAGGATTGCAGGTAATCCAAAAGTAAACGTATCTAACGCCCTTCACTTTGCAGATAAGGCCCAAGGAAACATGCAAACCCCTGGCCAGTGTTCCGATCCCGCCATTTTACCAACGAGGATGTGGGAAGTCCCGTCAGGCTGTTGCTATGTGAACTGAAGACTTAGGAGTGGCCCCGTTCTCTGCTACCATCAGTATCGCTCACCACAACCCCAACAATTCCACCTCAAACACACACCAGATTCATGCCAGATTAACACTCCCATAAAACAGATTTTCTCTGACTAACATCTCTATGAAGTCAAAACATCAACGAAAATCTGGATGGAACAAAACCCAAGAAAAATTATGAGAAGGAGCTTACAGAAGTCAAGCCCAACATATCACAATAAAAATATGAATTTATCACATATGGAGTTACTTCCGTACTATAAGCCCATCATTTCCTTTCACCAAGCAATTTCTATCCTGCATGGATTACTCCCATTTTCTTATCAACAATTCTTATTGTTACTGTGTATAATACAACATTTTAACACAACTGAAAAGATATCTAATTTATAATACATTACATAAAATTTCAAGACCAAGTTGATCATTTTTCTTGATCCTGGGATTTCTATTGATTGTACGAAGGTGTTTTGAGGTTTGTTTGGAAGGTGAGATGATATCCTACTAGAAAAGTGTATTTTTCAGCACCAAATATAATGTTTTATGACATTTATTTACCTCTAAAAATGCACTTTTTTGGACAAAAGGTTTAGTCAGTTACAGTAAGTTGCATATTTTCCATGATTTTAACAGTTCCGTTCATCTTGGAAAAGTGTTGGTTTGTCTGGAAAATAAGATACCCTACTGGAAAGGTGTAATGTACATGAAGCAATATATTTTGACATTTGGTCACCCCTAAAATGCAATTTTGGGAATGTCAAATTTTATGTTATGTACCATATTATATAAAGAGAATGTTTAATCATCACAAATGGCCTAAAACATCCACTCATCCCTGACCTGCTTGAAAACTCAACATGAATACCCATAATTCCCCAGAAGCAACTGCTGTGTCAAGAAGCATTGAGTAACATTCTTCGTCTCCGAAAACCAACATCCCCACTGTTAAGGGATATTAGGTTATATTAAACGACAGCATCTCATTCACAGCATTTCCATTCATTTCCCTATTTCATGTACACGTACTCCCAGGCTTAATTCTAGGAATGTCTGTCATGCATCTCTTGCCCTTATACGTGTACCTCCACTGAACGACCGCTCAAAGCAAACCAAAAGGCCAGCAGGTGAAAATGAAAGTGGAGTGACTTTCGCTGCACGCTTCCTTTCGCATGTTCCTGTGCAAACAGCACAGAGCACACAGTCCAGTATCGACACTTCCTATTCACATTAGGCCCTGGATTAAACACACGCCAGTTAACCTCTCAAAGGGCACCCTAGGGGGAAAAGCCAGGTATCCTGCCCCAGGAACCGAGCATTAGGAGAAATGTGCAGCTATGTGGGTGAGTGAAAGGGGGGGGGGGGGGAGGGGGTGTCAGTACACCCAGACTAGGGTCACATCTCTGCCCAGGTGAACTAATTGTTTCCACGAGACCCAAATCTCTCAAAGTGATAAGAATAATGTGTCCCAGCAATTTTTTACTGTTGCGGTGAACCAATCTGTCCAGGTGAACCTCTAATCTGTTCAGGTTAACAAAATCAGTCCAGGTGAAACATAAATCTGTCAAAGCGAACCAATACATTAATTTGTTCAGTAAAAACCAGATCTGTCTTGCTGAACTACATCTGATCAGGTGAACCATTAATGTGTTTTGGTAAACCATTAATGTGTGGAGGTGAACCATTAATGTGTGGAGGTGAACCATTAAGGTGCACAAGTTAACCATTACTGTATGGTGCTGAACCATTAATGTGTCGAGCTGAACCATTAATGTGTCGAGCTAAACCATTAATGTGTCGAGCTGAACCATTAATGTGTGCAAGTTAATAATTAATGTATGCAGAAAAAACCAGTAATGGCTCCCAGTGAATTAACACTGAATCTGTTCATATTCAAGGCTTCTACATAAGGGATACTTCAAGACTACTGTTTTGTGTGGACCAAAACATCCACAACTTGATGTAGATATTACAAAGTTTTACTCTAGAAACCATCAGTTTTCGTTAACCAAAAAGAGCGATCACATTTAATTGGTTGATTTCCCTGAGACTCTTTCTGAGAATACTTCACCTGTACCATGGTGAGCTTACAGAGACCACTGGCCTCAAAACCGACACTCGGACACCAGCTATCAACCAAAATGGGCATTCCTTGTCAATCATTCCTATGCCAGTTTCCAAAATGATAAATATATTTATATTTCATACTTATATATATATATATAAATATTTATACTTATATATATATATATATATAAATATATCTTAAATATATAAATGTATTTATATTTAGATACTTGGCAAACCTCCCTGATATTGCAATAACACAACAGTCACACCAGCATGATGTGTGTATGTATTTAAAACACATCTTTATTGCTAATCAAACAAACAGGATGTAAAATTTCCTGATTATTTAAAATGTAACATTTTCATCCAAATTCATAGTGTTGAAATAAAGTCAAAAACTGCTTTGAGAAGCTGAAACTGATCAGCCAATAATCTTAAAATTCACGAAATCACGAAGACAAATTAAATGTATATTGATGGTTGTATCAGCTGTGACAATCTTCGAAGGTTAAACACTTTTCATTCTTATGGCCATTTCATACACTGCATTTATCACATTCCCTGAACAGTTTAATGCGCTATATACAAACTAATCACTTGTTCACTACTTAGATTACTGATCTGGGCAGATTTGATCAAATTAATGTGAAACTTATAATGTACATGTAAAGTTTAAGTAATCTAAATGTTCTTTATTTTCTGATAGGAGGGATAACAAAGCAATGAAACTAAAGACAGATGCTTTAGGTTTTGAATAAAAGCTACTGAGCTCTGCGTGTGGTATCGAAACTTTGCTTAACCACATCAACAATCGTGATACATCATCTGATGTACAATGTTGCCAGCATCTCCATCAGTCATTTTGATTAGATCACCTGTGTAGACAATGATAAATGAACCCTTACATTGAGACTGATACACTTCAAAGATCATGAAGATCATGACAATTTTATGTGACGTGTTGACATGAGTATCTTAACAATGGCTTCCATTAAAAATACTCATGAAAATGCTTTCAAAGTTAATTCTTTTTTTTTCATATAAGAATATTCAAGAGATGTGCAATTATATCTACTGGACAATGAATACTGCTCCTAGACTTAACTGTATTTTAACAGCACATTGCTAACACACTCAACACTTAACGAGCTACTTTGTAGTCAGACCATCTGTGCCTTAAAAGCATGGTGAAATGATAAAGATTGAGACTGAAATGCGTCAAAGTATCTTTTTAAGTTTTAAAAAATCACTGCCATGTTATCATTTCACATGTGTATTTCTGAACTTCCTGTCAAGCTCTCTACCCATATTAACGAATGATTCTGCAGAAAATCGCAAACCAGACAACTAATTGAACTTGAACTTTGTGTTAAAATTTAAGTGCATGCAATAATTTATGATATGAGTAACACTGATGTAACACTATATAAATACAAATAAATAAACTGAACAGACAGGTTGTTTACAGATACAGATCTATCCAAAAGAAAAACTCTGACTTCAAATATTTGCCAAGAAAAAACAATTCAACCCTTGGTACACAACGGCCAGATATTACAAAACAGATTCCAATAATCTATTTCTCTAATCAACTCAATGTGTGTAATATATATGACATGCGAACATATCACAAAATCTAACCCTCTTTGAGTGAACTGCATCTGGCATGTTGCTAAAACAAACACTTGCCAAACTTAAATGTACACTCCAATTTGAAAACAAGATATGACCTGCCATAGATATTGGCAAATGACAAGACTTCTCACATCCTATTACTAATCCAATGAAGAAATCAGCCTACAAATGGTTTATTTAAAGCGGGATACACCTGTCACTTGGTGCCAAATACAATAAGTCAGCTATTGTTACAATTTAATTTGATCAAAAAATCTATCTACAGATATTGGTTTTCCCCCCAAAGTTCACTCACTCAGTGTGAGATTCTTTCAGTTATTGTCAAAATTGATCCTTCTTTGTACCTGATTCTTAAAATGAATCACAATGCACCAGAAGTTTACCTCTGGGCCTTCAGCGCAATAAAAAGGATTACCCTACACGACCTCAACTTCAATCTGTGACTAAGTTGCTCATTTTTCCTTATTCTGGGAGTTATAGTGTTTGAGGGAAAATGTTTTACAGTTTGCTTGGAAAGTAGGACGATATCCTACTGGAGAAATGTAAGTTTCATCACCATATGTGATCTTTTATGACATTTATTTACATCTAAAAATACACTTTTTTGGATGAGATTTGAGGTCACTTACAGTGCCTTCTTCCTGAGGCATGTATCACACATCCAGATAAATGGTCACTTCCCAATGCAAGTTTGAGATTTGAGTGTATTTTAAATTCCTTTAACTGTACTCATTTTTTTTGTAAGATAAATGTCTGATATGTTAACCCTATACTCTTCACAACATAATCGTGAATGGACCAGGGAACAGCAATGTGCAAGTCAGCTGCTTTGATGTGTGAGCAATTCAACCTGAACGCAATGTGCAAAGAGTTATCTCCCTTGCATTCCACAAACCTTTTCTCTGCTTCAGAAATCTAATGTATCTAAATTTTTGATCAATGACAAATTTACATGTAGACTGAAAACATGGTATCATTTATCAGTATTTATCACCCTTGCTCTTCTTTCAACAAAAATAATTCTGTGCTGCTATTTGGGCTTAGTTAGTGTGGGTAGCAACTGCACGTGGAATCATGCCTGATGACATGCAGATTTAGTAATCGCTTTCATTTCACAGCCTCTTAGATTGGACAACAGAGACTACAGGCTGAAACTGCAGGGTTTTTTTTCCATTTTTTTTAAAAAGAAAACATTCACATCAAAAAATAATATGGAAGGCCAAAAAATAAAAACATGGACAAGATAGCGAGAGACTGAAAGAGAAAATGAAAGGCAGAGAGACAAAGCTTGAAAATGAAAGTGAAAGGAAGACTTACTTGTATCTTCCTCCTGTACACAGGCAAACTCTTCTGGGCTATGTTGTATTGCATTCTCTTTGATACTCTGCAGAGTCTCGTAACCCCACCGCTTGTCAAACTCCTCTTTACCACAGTCCAGCCTAAGCGTTTCCAAGTCACCGCTGCAGCTGAGGTCAGACATATTGGCAGCCTGGGAACATGGCAAAAGATAAAAGCTAACACACGATAAAGCTAACACATGACTGCAGCAACTGAGATCTTAAAACCACGGAAACAACATTCCAAAAGGCCTACAAGTCACTAAAATTCAATTCGCTCTGGTTAACAGATGTACCCATCATGCCTGTGGCAATGTGTAATTTTTTTGAGTTAGGATCACTTGTCATGTTAAATAGCACAAAAATGATTAAAAAATAATTAGGATATCACTAAATTGTCCTTAATGAGCAGGACTATGGAACGAATGTCACCTAACATCAGGAAGTTCCATAGGAAATTACACAACCTTTTAGAGAGCACAACACCAACATTATTTGAATGTGCCTTGACTTTGTGGGTTATCACTTCAGGGTCAGAGTTTTTTAAACCACTGAACCACCCAGAGAGCATGAAGGACTGTAACTTGTCAGAGAATGATTACATAAATGTGAATCAATATTGCAAGACAAACATTTAAAAAAAAAATGTCAACATAAACTTGTTTAAAAATCATCACTTCCACATTTATCTACATGTATCTGCAGATAGGCATCATTTCCACCAGAAGAATCTGAAATACATGTACAGTGTATACTTAGAATGTTTTTCACATACAGGTATTTATTACACCAAATGCGACTGACCTGAAATCTTGCACAATTAACAACTGTAGCCTCTGGATTACTTGGACAGAAAAAGAATGCAATGTGTGTGCAAATAACTGGAACGGGAAGTGATGTCATGTGAAAACAAAAATCAAATGTGTTTTTTAAATATACTGACGTAATTTGGTGTCCTCATCACAAATCTGGTCTTATTACTTTCCTACGAAGCATACTCTTGGTGCAAAATTGCAATCAAATTGCGAAAAAGTGCAATTTTCCACATATTTGCAGGTAAGGTAAGAAAAGATCGTTAAAGCTATAAAGCTCAAGGTTGCTCACTGGAAAGCCGTGCATATGTACTGTATGTGTGCTGAAAATCTTTGAGCTGTCTTAAAAAAATGCAGGATGTACAGGGCTTCAAAAGTTTACAAAAAGGCCAATTTTTGCATCTACAATGAATTTGTGTTTAGGATGAATGTACAAATATCGTAACTGACATC
The DNA here is from genome assembly GCA_016165875.1 of Acanthopleura granulata. NCBI lineage: Eukaryota > Metazoa > Mollusca > Polyplacophora > Chitonida > Chitonidae > Acanthopleura > Acanthopleura granulata. The sequence goes on from JABBOT010000082.1 coordinate 4,217,317, forward strand.
CTGACCACAAAACTGGTCTTATTTCTTCCCAGTGATGCATATTTGTGTCACAAATTGCGATCGAAGTGCGAAAAGCGCAATTCCCCCAGTATTTGCATGTGACATGACAGAAATAGTTAAATCTGTCAAGCTCAGGATCGCTCAGTGGTAAGTGCTATTTGTGTACAGTAAGTGTGCTGACAATTTTTGAGTTGTTTTAAAAAATACAGGATTTACAGGGCTTCAAACGTTTAGCAAAAGGGTCATTTACTATGTTTGGTACATAAACATCTATATGCTATACAATACAAGTACAATGAATTCGTGTTTAGGATGAATGTACAAATATAGTTTGACGTCCAGATCACGAATCTGATCTTATTTCTTTCCTATGATGCATACTTTCTTTCCATATTTGGAGGTCATGTAACAGATATACTTTACAGCCGTAAAGCTGAAAATCACCAACTACAAATCACTACATATGTACGATATGTGTGCCTAAATTTGTTGGGCTGTGTTAATAAAGGGGACTTACAATGTTTCAGATATTGCTCACAGGCTGAATTACTACATATGGCATCTATATGCATGCTACATGTAGACAGTGTACATGCAGTGTATTAATGGCCCCCAAAAATGTACGCTTTCTAATTACGTCATCCATGTGCTATAACATGAAGACACCATTTAGTCAATACAAACTGACGACACAAGGATCAGAAATACTGGCTTGAAGCCTGGCATTGCTTCTTTAGCAGCTATATTTCATTTATTTCTTTATTTGATTGGTGTTTTATGCAGTGTTTAATAATATCTCACTTATACAACAGCAACCAGCATTATGGTGGGAAGAAACCAGGTAGAGTTCAGAGGAAACCCACAACCATCCACAGGTTGCTGGCAGATCTTCCCACACATGGCCGGAGAGGAAGCCAGCATGAGCTGGACTTGAACTCACAGCGACTACATTGGTGGGAGGCTTCTGGATCATTACACTGCACTACTGCACTAACCCACTGAGCCAGGGAGGTCCCCCATACAGGCACAGAACCACAATTTGTCATTTTTCTGAAGCTTTATATGCAACCAAACACAAACCTTCAATCTAAGTAATCTTATTTGTGTGGATCTATTTTAATCAAAACTTTTCCTTAATCACACATTGTAGGCTTATACCTTTAATACAATAATTTAAAATGTCTGAATTGTCATGTCCATATCCCTTTTATATAACTTTCACAATGATGAAAACAGGGTTATCAGTAAAACCCAGTTTTGCTCACTGCAAAGATTCTGAGATCAGGGGAGATCACTCTAATGGGAAATCAACCACATGGCCCAGGTCCAACTGTGCAGGTCCATCAATGGATGTAACATCAAGTATACAATTTTCTCAAAATCCAACGCTGGTTTGTCAAAGAGAATCTAAGAATATTTTCCCCCAATATTTCTGCAAATAAGATCACCTAAGTGATCACTAAGATCCGTACCTGTCTGAAGAATTCAGTACTCACCTATAATATAGTTTAACTTGTATCATTTATTTGACTTGATAATTGGGATTCAAGACCAATTTGAATACACAGGAATCTAAAATCAGACTCCCAAGGATTCCCTTGAATTCTAACATTAAAAAAAAATTGAGCCCTGTCTACCACTTGTTTAAGTGGCATTTAGAAGTTGGGATGGAAGTACACTGGAACATGTCTTTCTTATGGATATACAACTTCTTGGTTTATTATCACGACGTTAACTTGATAACGATGTTAGTATCTACATCAAAACGTCGTGATAATAAACCAAGAAGTTGTATATCCATAAGAAAGACATGTTCCAGTGTACTTCCTGTCTACCAGTCTGTAAATATTTCACAGCTGTATTTAAAATGACATAACCTACCATTCACTTAATGGTACATGCATATAACTTTCACACCTCACAAAAACTTGCAAGTTCTTTAAAAGTCACATGAGTCGGAATCAGAAATAATATATTGTCTCTCTCCTATCACAAAAAACAAAGACCAAGGAGTAAATAGGCCAAAATGAAACAAAATTAGTAAAATTCTTGCCACTCTTAGAGGAACACTCACCTCACTGAACAGCTACTAACCTCCTAGCCTATTGTCACAGTCAACTTTATTTCTTTATTTATTTATTTAAATGGTGTTTTATGCCATGTTAAAGAATGTTTCACTAGTGCACTGACAACCATCAACCAGTACGACAGCAGTCAGCTTAGCCAGAAGTTAATGCTTTCATGCTCCCTTACTGATCTGGTGCAATTAATGATCTATGCCCCTGACCCAGTGAGAGCTTTTAAAACATCTACATTTAATTTTTCTACCAAGACCTAAGGACAGCCCCAGACTTACATCTTCACTGGAGTGGCAGGAGAATGTGCTACCATCAAGTAAGAGGACACAGAATCTGGGATTCCACTGGGGGAGGGGCTGGACGCCGTCCGCAAACGCCAGGCGATCTTCTTCTCTGTCTAGTTCTGAAAATAAACAACACATATGCCACACTTTATCTTTTATCTTCACTTGACTGATGTTCAATACACTGCTCAAGAATTGTTTACTTTACATGCATGTAACAGTGGTTGGTTTATGGCAGAAACAAGAGTACCAGAAGTAAACCGACTTCTGGCAGGTACCTGACAAACCTCAGGACTTAAAGCCACAGCCAAAACACCCATAAATGGGATTGAACACATGACCTCAGCAGTCAAGATCACCACAACATGGCCGCTGCGGCTTTAAGGCATAATCAATCATCATTCATTCATTAGTCGAGGGCCCACCAGTCGCTGGTAGCCAGTGCTATTTACCATCTGAGCCAGATTTCGTGAAAAGATATATTTATTCAGTTATCTGATTGGTGTTTTATGCCACAGTCAAGAATATTTGACTTATATAACGGTGGCCAGCATTACGTGAGAGGAAACCGAGCAGAGTCCAAGAGAAAATCACAACCATCCGCATGCTGCTGGCAGACCATCCCTAGTACAGAGAGGAAGCCAGCATCTGCTTGACTTGAACTTCCAGCAACCGCATTGGTGGGAGACTTCTGGGTCATTGGGCTACGCTGGTGCGCTAATCAACTGAGCCACGGAGGCCACTCAGTGAAAAGAGGTAAAGGGCCATACACCTACATGGCCAAACATCAGCTTTCCCCTATAGCATTTCAAAACTCATGTGACAACTACTTAAATATAACTGAAAAGTCCTAATAATTTTAATACCCCCCAGGCATATAGAAGACAGACAATTTTTCCACTGCAATGAGCCTCATAATCACAAATAGCCCAAGCTGTAGACAAATAATGCTATCAGTCCCATCAGAATTCACAGTAGTAGTAGTAGACACAGTACACATGTACTTATGTCGTACAATCGGTTGGTCTGTCAAAATTTGTCATATCCTTACCTTATCCTCACCATTGCAAAAAATCCAAGTTTTTGATATCGTTATTACTACTACTATTATGAACACAGCATACAATGTATGGATAAATACTGTGTTACACAGGTAAATAATGCTGTTAGTGTTATCAGAAGTTACAGTCAGAGCAGATACAGTATACATGACTGTAAGTTGCATGATCAGTCAGTCAAATTACATGTACGTCACATCCCTTAACATGGGCCATACTCGTAATGAGGAGTTTGAAACGAGATCAATATTTCAGGGGAGATCACAACTTTCGCCACATTTGCTCTTATTTCAAAACAAGCCTAATGTAATGGCAAGCTAGCATATGTGGGCTACTTGTATGTATAAGTAATATTTAGTTAGAATTTACAATGCACAGTGTATGTACAGCATACAGTACACCAAACCACTGGTAAATGCTGGGTGTATAAAATTATTTTAAGAAATACAAAAGTACTACATAATGAACTGCGTAAATTTACCTACATACATAATGAAGTCATACATGCATAAACAGGCAAATAATATTACAATGAAATTTTTAATGTATATTAATGTGTATATATATATATATATATACACACACACACATATAGTTTGCTGTATTTGAATGCAGACATGTATGCATTAGCGAATTAACCCTAGTGTATTTCAAATTTTTTTTTTCCATCCAAGAATGCCAACACTGGTCCCCCACCAACTCTTTCACCCCATGTGTAACACATGGTTTCAAATCTTCACATGGGAACCAGTGGTAGTGACACACAATAAATACACTGCTTCAGGAATAGCATATTAGTCTGAAAAAGAAAAAAAAAACAGATATGCCTAAATAGCATAGCATAATGTATTTATTAGCTCTGATGGTCCTTTCTTTGGCACTTCCCTATCCTGACAAAAACCTCCATTCCTCGCTCAAATCCTCTTTCTTAATGACTGCACAGATAGGGCTGTTCAACAGTTTATGAGAACAATCTCAAGGCATGGGAAAACTCTCAGTCCACTAAATCTGACATGTATGCCTACATGTATTTATATGGCAGCATTGATGAGGTATAAGTACACGCTTTACTAAACTGTCAAAAGAAAGTACAGTTACAAAGTAGACTAGGTAAAGTCCCATTGATGTGGCTCAGGTAGATGATGTATGACAGGTGAGATAACGACAAGGTAACACACCTGGCGTGAGAATCAGGTTAGATTCCCTACAGCCAACTCACACGTAGCCTCTGCTTGAAAGCCAAGACGTCTCCCTCGTAATCCTTTAACCAACAGTTTGTTCTTAAGCCAAACTGGGACCATCACTGTCTGAGCCTAAAAATACAGCTTTAAAGAGATTTAAAGCTGATATACAGGACTCACTGGGAGCGATGTTAGATTGTAAATCTACACCTGAGCGTAATTATACTGAGAATTACAGTCATGAAAAATAACTCATGTGTAGGCTTGAGCAAAATCTGAGGTCAATATATTACATTTGTAAGGTCACCACTTCTTTTCTTTTCAAACTGCTAAACACAATACATGTTCTTGCGTTCTTGCATGGAGAAATTAACGACATAATAAACTCTATCAGATGCCGTTCATCTGGACTAATGATACCGCATATGGGAGGAAAAAATTCCATCTATAATTTTAACAAGCACATGTGTGAACATCAAAAAGATGGTTTTACATCCATGACTTTAAAAGTGTTTGCAAATAAGACCATTAAAGGTTTTTAAAGCTTTGGGATTTCTATAAAAACAATGTTGAAAACAAGTTATTTTTTCGCCCCTAATGAGAACAAATACCTTCCTGTCAGCAAGCCTAATGGTGGCTCTAATGACTTTAAGCACAAGTTGAAAAGGTGATGGTAATGGATTTAAATGTTGTTCCTAAACAAAATAGCTGATGAAGACAACTGAGCTGAGTCAAATAAGACCTTGAAGTGAGAACATGTTTTACAGGCTCTGTTCACACTCAATATGCAATCTGTATTTCTACAATAACCAAACAGCAATGCATCTAGACAGTCAGGTGATTTTAGAAAAATGTTACCACTCAATGGAATACATGTATAGCTAAATGAAGATGTCTCATTTCCAAGTTTCTCCTATTTCTCCTAGCTCGCCCATGTTAATTTTGTAACAACAGGGCATCTCAGACACCATGGCTCCCCCCTGGCTAAACCTACGCTTGTATAGTAAAGCTACATGTATTAAATCACCCCCAGTTTCATCACTATTCCTCGTCTACGTAAGTTTTGAAATACCAGTACATGTATCACCTGCATTTACGAGGCTCACTGCGGATCACACAAAATTTCGGGTAATTTTTCTTCATCAACTAGGTATGTACACCAGGGCGATTGATTATTGAAAAATTCCACAAAATTAGAGGTGACCAATAAAGGCTTTACTTCATGTACATGTACTATTTTATGCAATGTATTATGCAGTGTGATAAGACTTTATCATGTATATTACACAGAGCAACACTTGCACCTGTGTATCGAGCTTACATACACATTTAGTAGCAGTCTAAGGTGAGCAGAGAAATTGATCACCTCAAATTAATGTTCATGAGAAGTACATCAATTTAGATCACGGGCAAAAAAAAAAAAAGAAAAAAAATTGGTACATGCACATATATACTATAATTAACCAACATCGGCCAAGATAAAAGACCAGGTGTCAAGAGTTCACCACCACAGAGGGGATTAGTCTCTATGAGTGAGCCATAACCTGACGACCACGTAACCACGTGTTCAGACTGGCCACTTTCCCAGCAGGCATGTTGTGGACTACCTATTGTGACCTCAGTCTCAGGAACCCCGTCTGCAGACATGTACGGCAGAGCCCGAGGTTATTGTATGAGGTCACGCTTCTGTGACACCGCAGAGGTCAATGAGAGCTTTCGGGGGAGTCCCAGGGATAAAACCCAACTCTCGCTAATCCTCCTTATATGAAGCTGGCAATGTTGTCAACTGGCATAACGGCACGCGAGGCCTATTATATCGAGCAGAGGAAAGTATCCGTGGCATTTCGGGTTCCACGTCTGAATATTTCCAGAGCAGACACAGGAGATCTTCCGATGGGTTTAGTTATAGAGATAGGACAATAAATAGTCTGCCATCTGTTGACAAGGGAGCCAGACGAGACATGGGATGGATTATCTTTATCCACATTGGGTTTAGATGTCAAATAAATATGCTCGCATACATGTTGATTGTCCACCCTCACTGGTCTCTCATTATTGCCAGCCCTACGGCCTGACAACGCTCCGAAAATAATCTCAAACGTATGCGTTTGTGGAAAAAATTCAATTTTTAATTTTTCTTTATTTTCTCTAACTTTATGCACAAAAATTACCCTTTAAAAACTGTTTTAATGATTCAAATGGTGAAGGTTTACATCCCCAAGCCTTTAATTTACATAGCCCAGAGTAGCAGCTGGCTATGAGCCTGTTCAGTCAACCTGACAAAACACCGGAAGCTGAGTGAGCAATGATACAATACTGGCTTGAAGCCTCATTGACAACTCCATAAAACACTTTCTGATGTAGTGCAGGCCACGATGCCCTGGACATATCATTCATTAATTCTCTTCTCTTGTCTGACATGGACAGTCAACCACCTGACAATGTGTACTTTGTGTAAACATATACAGTACACATGACATCAATCCTCAACCATATCCCATATCCCTCACTGACTTCATGGTGTTCTGTGGAAGTTAATTTTGGCTGATCTCATGAGAGTTTATATCACCACTAGTGCATGTGCATGATATTAAACTATTTTGTATAGTGTAAGTGTGAATGTACCCATGTAGGCCTACATTTTCACTTTCCTCTTCCATATACCTAAATGTGCCACGAAAAGGTGATCGGCCTTTTCCATCTGGCAGTCAAATTTGGACGTTCTACTATTTAACATGGATCTGATCCTATCTTTTAGCATGAATCTGATTCTATCCTTTCACATGAATATGATCACATTTTCACACAGAGGTCAGATCTCCTCTTTTAATCTGGACATTATCCTATCTTTTAGCATGGATATGATCCAATCTTTCAGCGTGGATTTTATCCTACCTTGCAGCATGGATTTGACCCTATCTTTTGACATGGATCTGATCCTACCTGTATCTTATAGCATGGATCTGATCCTGTCTTTCAACATAGATCTGATCTTATCTATTAGCATGGATGTGATTCTGTCTATTAACAACCAATCTGATCTTTTAACACAGGCCATTAACCTATTTGTAGGAGCCATAGTGCAACATGTCACAAAATCCTACATGGGCGATGTCACAGTTAATTATGACATCGTGCTAGTTAATAGACACATCCATTAACATGTGCACATCTAATTCTGTTTACAGTTACTGGTTAATTAACATAGTTTATATTCAAACATACATGAACATGTTTGCCTTAACATAAATTTTACATGTACATTGTTCTTCATAAAGAGTTAATTTTGTAAAAGGACAGGAAATATACAAAAGTGATAGTCCCTCATAAACTTTTCTGTACACTCAGACAAATCAGTACCGTCCACACTTCCAAGTACCAGGACAAGTGCATATAATCTACATGCAGGCACACATTTCCGATGTTCTACACAGGTAGTTAATACAACACACACACAAAGCAGGTCTGATTTGGTCCGGTTTATATTTAGTGAGACCACACCTGAATCTTGAGCTGCATTCATGGTAACCAGATTCTTAAGTGTAATCTGGAACAGGTTAAACAGGGATTCACATATCAAACTTTGCGCAGTATTTATTTTGTCCGTGTAATGAACAGGGCCTTAGTTGGTTAGCATACTAGTGCAGTGCAAGGACCCAGGAGCCTCTCATCAACGTAGTTGCTCTGAGTTCAAGTCCAGCTCATATTGGCTTCCTCAGCGGGGCTCTGCTTGTTTCCTCCCACCATAATGCTGGTTACCATTGCATAAGTGAAAAATTCTTAAGTACAGCGTAAAAGACTAATCAAATAAATAAATAAATACAATGAACAGACAATGAGAATGTCACAAATGTCATTTGTCAAAGTGCATGTATGATCTGGTATATGTTACATGAAATTCCAAACAGAGTAACAGTGCTTCTTTGGCTCTATCAACCTTGCAGTGAAAAAGAGAAATTAACCAACTTTAAAATTGCACATCCTCACTCAACAGTGTATATAAGCAACAAGTTACATGGATGATTGATATCTACTCGTACAAATTCCATGCAGTTGCTTTTTCAAAGTAAAACACTGACTGCATTTCTCCATGTCCAGTTGATATTACATCAAATAAACAACCCTTCTGCAATGTTACCAGCATGTACTTTAGCTTAATCAATATTTATTTATTTATTTATTTATTTCATAGGTGTTTTTACGCCATGCTCAAGAATATTTCACTTGTACGAAGGCAAGCAACATTACTGTGAGAGGAAACCAGGCAGAGCCCGGGAGAAACCCACGACCATCCACAGGTTGCTGGCAGAGCTTCCCACGTACAGCCGGAGAGGAAGCCAGCACGAGCTGGGCTTGAACTCATAGCGACCGCATTGGTGGGAGGCTTCGGTCATTGCGCTGCGTTAACGCCCTAAGCAACGCTGAATCAATAAGCCGCACAACAAAAACATGACCATTCCAAAGGTTAAAGAGAAATTGAGTTATTAGCTAGTGTAACAACCATTGGCAAGGCGACTGATTTCTACTGGTCCACGCAGTTTGCATGTCTCTACCCTTTATTACAACTCCCCCCCCCCCTCACTTAGGGCACGATGACTCAACAGTAACGACCCACTACTACCACCATCTCTCCATTCAGTTCCATGTATATGATGTTATGATGTAACAAACCCACACATGCTTGCAATCTTGTGGGAGGGAGCTAGTGCCAGACGAGGACTTGAAAGACTCGAACATTCTCACATGTCAAATTCCCATGGCAATCATCAATTAGTTTTCTGTACAAACACCCGTGAAAAAAAAAAAAAAAAAAATGATTGGCAAACAAGATACAAAGCGAAAAAAGTAAAAGAAAAGCTAACAGCTACCATCGCTGTATGTCTCACGTAAACTGCAACAGTTTATTGCTTCAGAATTATGAGGTGGCCTTAATTTTCAGTGAATCACTCGGTTCTTGTTTCAAATTAAGCTTTCATCCAAAACCCACTCCCATAAAGGCAAGAGAAAAACCCCACAAAACGGGCACAGTAATGAATGAAAATTTATTTGGGTGCATGAATTCATTACTTAGCATCACAATAATATAAAGCAAATAAATGCTCTTGTTTATTCCAGCTCAAAGTTCAATGTACATGAACATGCACTTCAGGTTTCTTTACTCACATGGAAATCAGAAACTGAAAACTGATTCAAACTTGAAAATTTCAGTACTTATAAATGAAAGATAAAACTAAAAACAAAGTTTGTCATTACACATTACATTATTTAATGTGTATAAACAAACATATTTACTGATAATCATATTTACAGGCAAAAAAGTGGAAAAATATTTTAAATGAGTTGGCCCATGGAGCAATACATTATTCAGCACATTTTTTATTCATTTACACACAGTTTACCATTTTTTCCTATCTTTCTTCGATCAAAATAACCCAGAGCCACATTTTAATGTACACCTGCATGCTCATGTATACTGACACTCACAATTCACCGTCTTGGACAGACCTCACCACAACATGGTTGAAATACTGCCCAAGTGGCATTAAGCCACATTATCATTCATTCATTCTTGGACAGAAAAGTCTCCATTTTCGGATTCAAAGTAGCTATCAAGCCTTCAGCGTGTCAATCCGTTATAAAATGAATAATAAACAGTCCAGTCATTTTCTGTCAGTTCCTGAACACGTTTTAAAGATTTCCGGATACAGGAGGAGCATGCAGACAATACTGCAATTTCACTGGCTACAGCTCTGGGTTGAGAACTGTAGAAAAGAAGGAGTGAATAAAGAGCAGCCCATAGTAGGAGAAAAAACAGAGGGAAAAGAGGGAAAAAATGTCTGCTCTCTCTTTTGCTTTGCTTTCAATAAAAAACACACGCGATGGTGATAGAATTGCAGATGACATTCGATCATACACATTCAATGGCTTCACAAACAAGGCTCTGGAGTTTTTGAAAAGAAACGGAAATAGACCATTAACTGTCTTCTTGTGAAGCTCTCAGGTAAGAGTTTTTTCTTCATAAATCTTTTGACTGGCAGGCATGAATAAAACATGCCGGCAGATTGGCTGGATTTGGGAGGATAGCGTGGTACACACAGGGGGACCAGACTTGCTGCCACTTCTACATTCACCCCACAGCATTCTGACTCGGGTAATGGGGCAATGGAAGTGCCAATTTGACGAAATGGTCACACAGCACATCTGTAATGCACATTATTTGAGCCTTACGTTACATGTGTGTACACTCAATTTGAGCATACATGTATTTGTACGTGTGGTTTGCCTTTCACTTTCGATATTTATTTACTGTTATAGTCTCTGGTATTCAAACTCAACCTACATGTACTGGCTATATTTGCATGAAATGATAATTAAACAAATTAAGCAAGAACAACATCTACAGTATATAAACTCTACTTTCTTATTTGAAATGTTTGCAAATTTGAAAACCTTAGAAACAATGAATAAACGGTGTACTCAAAATGCAAATATGTACATATTGAGACACATTTAAATGCATATATTTCTGAAATGCTTTCCTACACAGCACTGTACAAACACTGCTGTGATGATGTAAAGCTTTAATCATTCACTCATTCATTCAAACCACAGACGGCATTTGAACTAAACTATGGTGACTGTCCGAGCCCCCGAGCCCCCTCCATCCACTTCCCTAGCTCAAGACAAGTTGTCCAGGGTAAGGTTTCTCTCCCTTAAGTGCACTGACCGGCGAAACTCGATCATGTCGATCAAGATCACCTTGCCCCAGGGGTCAACTGCTCCACACTGACCGCTATTAAGGCAATGAGCAGAGACAGGAATGCAGAAAATCAATTCCCACGGAAGGAATTCAATCAGCTAGCGTACTACATGTAACAGTTACACCGTGGAGGTCTACGAGTATAGGATCTGGGAGATGTGGCGATAAGGCCTGCATAGTTTACTGGAACACTTACACGTAGCCATGAATTATATTATCAGCATCTTAGCAGTCATCGTAAAAGACTCCTTAAAGACAAAAATCAGAAAGCCAGAAATCAGAATTTACAAGAGGGGTTTAACTGGGCGCATGTACACTGTAATTTAACAGTGGGTGTTACTGTATGTGTTGGCTGGCTGCAGTGGCTGGATATATTCTGTGCAGGTCTTATGGTAGAAACTAACAACCACGATTTTATATCTTGCTTTTATTCACAGGTGTACTTTAACCATGATAATGACCTTCCTTATTCAAGGAAAAAAATATGTACATGTGTGTGTGTTTCAGACGAAACAGCCACTGAAACCATGGGACGCTTACACGAAACTTTGCGAAACAAATTTCTATTTTCGAAAATTACTTTGTTGAGGTTATAGCACCATAAAAAGGGACGATTCAAATTCAAATCAAGTTAGAAACATGCCGCCAGACCTGCATGTACATGATTATTTATTTATTTCAATAGTGTTTTACACTGAATATTCCACTTATATGATGGCAGCCAGTATTACGGCAGGAGGGAACTGCCACACACTGACGGTCATCCACAGACTGCAGGCAGACTTTCCCACAATGCCACATACCACTGGAGAGGAAGTCAGCATGAGCTGGATTTGAACTCACAGCAACCACATTGGCGAGAGGCTCCCATGTCATTGTGCTCCACTACCACGCCGGCCACTTCAGCCCCACATGAAAATGTTTACAAGGCAAAGCAGCAATCTGCTTTACATAATCTTAACAAATAGCTAAGGTTGGGACAGTCTCAATTATGAAAGAATAGTTGATTCTCTTTCCTTCCATTAACTTTCATCTTGAAGTTACCAAGGTTTTTCAGAAATGTATATATGTATAAGCTAACATACATCTACATGCTTTGAATGGGGTAGAAATTACATCTGTATATAGAGTCACATACACACATTTACCTCCAAATTTCTATGGTCTTTACCTTACATGTATGCATTGCAATTATACTGGAGAGCTTTGGAATTACATGTAAATGTTGAGACACTTGTAAGCGCGATATAGGGTTGTACATGAACAGACATGTACGTGTACAGAATACTGAAGTCAACAACTCAAAATAAAACCACTTCACAAAGAAAGGTGTGAACATCAGGGCAATGCGTGACAGCCAGGTACTAAAATCCCCAAGGCTCTGGGGAGGCTGGAAAGTTAATCTGGCTAGCCTGAGCTTTATGGTAGAACTATACAGCACAGAACTAAGGGAAGGGCATGTACATGAGTGTACAAAAGGGCTGTAGGCCAGGGACAACATTATACCTAGCCAGACCTCATGAGGACAAATCAACCGGTCAAATGCCAATCAATCCACAACCCTATTTCCTCTTTAAATATTTGATCTGCTTTCACTATGCTGGACTAAGAGCTTTGACTAAAACAGATCTGACTGCATACTGAGTCCGCTGGACCTCTGACAGTGTGCCAATGACCGATTCACCATCAAAGGCCTGTTTGTACCGGGATAAATCAATTAAGGCAACATTTTCGCACAATGCGGGGTCTTTTGCACCTTGCCCACAGACAGCTGGTTCAAACGTCTGACCAGTAATTGTAAGACTCACATGAAAGGCGGGACGAAAATTAATGTTGTTGTTGAAATCCAAACCACGGGAATTGAACTGATTCATCAAGGAATGCCCAAGCACTAACAAGGTACATTAATTGACCCTGTGGGAGGGAAATGGCCTTGTGAAATAACTTCTCTCCTGTCCTCCTGTTATTGCCATCCCCAGGTGAAAGCTTTAAATGACTCCCCCATCTTAACTTTGATTAACACCAGGTAAATTGTACCACACCTATGGGTTTGAAGTTATCAAGTTTGAAGCTGTACGACACATGGACATGTTTAAAGCAGATAATACAGTAAAACTTGTCTAAACCGACCATACCCGGTTCGGCAAAAAAACTGTTCGTTCTGACAAGATGTTGCTTTGTGGAATATGCTATGTGCAACAACACTTACCGGTACTGCCTTGTACACAACTTCCAGATGTGCCACTAATAAAAAGTTCTATGCAAGCAAGCAAGGTGAATTAAGCGGTTTATTTTTGGCTCAACTTTCTTTTCTTTAAATGCTTAGAGGAAAAGGCCTATCGATAGGCCTACATGAAAAAGTAAACATCAGTGGAACTGCACCTTCTGAGGCCTTGTCTGTCACATCAGCAATTTTTTTCATACTTGTCAGGAGAGAGTTAAAACTGTTTCCATCTCAGGAAATCCCTGAAAGTAAATTTCCCAACAGTGTGTGTCAGTTTAGGACTCAGGGAAAGTCTTGTGAGACTGAATGAGTTTAATTTCATCAATCAGGGACTCGTACATTTTCACACGATGTTTCTCAGCAGATCGGTCAGCCATGATTGATTTAATGAAATCTGGAAAACAATATGAGCATAAATTGTAGTATTAATTGACATTATGAATTACTCACTGTCATCTCAGCTAACACTTGTGTGGAGTGTTTCACTCAAAATCAACTTCAAGAGAATGTCTTCACTGTTTAGAGAACTGTCCACTAAGAGGATTATCTCCTTTTTTGAAAACACCTCTCTGACTCTCAACAGTGTTAACAACAGAGTGTAAGAGCAGTCGGTCAGCACTACGCTGTGTCGGATTATAGCGCGTGGATTAACATGCACTAGAAACAGTGGGATCTGGAAATCTGTATTTAGAATAGACAAGTGTCGGTGTACTCAATAAAAATAACATGAGTTGTAAATGGAGATAAAAGTGAACCAAGTGGCTTGGTTGGTATTGACCAGATGTTGGTTTTTAGATGTGTCAGTGTTGGAAAGTTTCACAGTAGTACCATAACCAAAAATGATGTCCTACAATCTTCAACCACTTTACCAAATAAGATGGCAAAAAAGGCAACCATTTTTTTCTCACTAGAAATACTTTCAGACAAGTAAAAGTCGAACATCTCATCTAATCACTGCTTCTCCAGGAATTGTGAATCACTTGAACTTTTTTTGGCCCATGTATGTACCTCTCCAGGGCCCACTTGAACGAAGCCCTCTTAACGTTACATTAACTACCATAGCAACCAGCGCCATAGGCGTTACGTCACCATGGCAGCTACGTGCTCGTAACACTAAGGTGGTTTCGCGCAAAAGGGGCCCAGGGGTCTTTCTAGGTAATACCTTTTTGGAAACTCAATTTGAACAATCAGAAAACTCAATATTTTCTTTCATCAATGTATCATAAACTCAAGTTAAACTCAGTTTTCTGATATTTCTCGTGCTAACTACAACAAAGTGGCTAGAGAAAACTCTGGTCTCAGAGAAATGGCTCAATATCTTGATATCATAACCTACAGTTGCCAGAGTCATTTCAAGCAAACCTATAATAACAGCCCAGTATATCCTGGCATCTACGAATTATGTGGATTGTGCAGGCATGATTCATTTCCCTTCATTATGTCACAGATTGAGACTGACCATGAAATTTCCAATATCGCCATTTGTCTTTGACGGAGTACTACACTGGTTGCCTAGACAGACTGGAACCTGGCAGTTTCCCCTATATCTAATACCATTATCCAAGACAGACCAAATATGAGATGGACTTGAATTCCAGCCATCTAATTGACATTGAGGCTTAATGAAGCCTGCTGAAATAATAGAGAGACCAGTGATAAATCTTGGCCAGTGACAGGTCTGTGGGCTAAATAATACTATCAGGAACCCCTAATGAGGCTTGCCACTTTGGCGCCAAAGGTTCTGGCCAAGGGAAGTAATCCTTTCCACCAACTGGACAGAGGAGTATAATATATTTCACCCTGGCACAGAACATTGCTGAGATGGTTTAAACCAGCTAGTTTATTTCTTTACATGTATGTATTTCTTTTAAAGTTTAACACCATAGTCAAGAATACTTCACACCAACACACCAAGAATGTACACCAACAATTACACATAATGCCTCGTTTCAGGTGAATGTACATTTGAAAATGTATATCTCTTCAAAATTAATGTACACGTACAACATAGACATGTCTTTCAAGAGGACAAAATCAACACCTCAAAATTATTGTCAAAGAAGTTTGGATTTGAAGTTAAAGAGCAGCAACAAAGAGAGATCCTGTTTTGATAAGAAGAACCAAAATTATAACGACACATAAGAATTTGCTGTCAGCAATGAAGGTGGAAGGTGTAAAGGTGTACCATGAACATTTCTGGCTGAAAAGTGCATTAGGTGCAGGCATTGGTATTCAAAAATTAAGTTATTTCATCAAAACAAAAAGCTATCTCAAAGACATCAAGACACTGGCTAAACCAATTCCTGAGTCTTCTCTTCAAAATGGCTGCCCTAAATGTTAGCCTAGATGTACATGTAACTAAAGCCTGACATACATATTTAGTACCTTTAATAGTGTGTCCATCCACATATATATCTGCTGACAATGCACAGGGATTCTGAAAGCAAAATGTTTCACTGCAGTCATTAAGATCAAGTTCTTCGCCAAAACAGTTGACAAGCTGTTCCAGTTTGGTCAAATAAATCACCCGAGATACGTGTACATTTTAGCTGCTCTGAAAAATAAAGAGAAAAAAAAAAGCAAGCCAGTTATTATACGAATGGCTTTGCAAATCACACATCAGGTCGATCTTGAGAACAACTATTCAGGAGTTATTAGACTATTAACGCTGGTAATGGGCAGAGAATGGTTTCTCCCTGGTATCTGACATTTTAACCTGAATGATCGCATTATAAAGATACTGAAATCAATGCCTCCCACAATTCAGCTGCTAGAGCTGCTGTAACTATAGGCACTGCAACTGGGACACTACCGAGGAAGGGGGGGATTAAGCAAGGGGAGGAGGGGAATTAAGCCTTGGTCTGAGGGCTGGATGATTGCGTGACTGGCCTGATCACTGATAACTGAAAGAATTAAGCTCAGAGTACATGAACTGACGTTGAACAACAAGTATGCCTGTTCATGTATTTGTGAACAAAAGGGCTAATTAAACACGAAAGCAATATGCACTTAACTCACTTAACACTTAATCATCAGCTTCAATATGGAAAAAGGTGGGAGGTCACTGGCCAAGTTGCGCCAATGGACCACTGGTCTTCTTGTTAGCACAGCAAATCAGAAAGCTTTGTCTGGTGTTGAAAGCAAATTGTCACCTCTTATCGCATATACATGTACCTGGTGGAGAGATCCTTTCGTCCAATAGTGGTCATTTACATTCCCCAGTCAACATGATTTTCACATGGTATCAACGTCTTCTCTTATGAAGTCAAAAATGCGTAATGAACATGTACAGGTAACACAGGCAACCATTAGCTGATGTATTTCCAATAAGTTCAAAGAATCTCATTAGGTGTTGAACTAAATATACTAAAAACACCTTAAATGAAAGGGCACTGGAAATTAATCAATTCCATGTACATGTGCCATGAGCTTTAAGGGTACATGCACTTATTCTCTCCGGCAAATGCCACAATTCTTCTAACTTTTTGGGACACTTGATCTGCCCTTTTTAGCCAACATACATGTAAATCTAACAGGCGTACAGTTTCCTATCTCTTTTCATGGTTACACAATCTAATGAACAGCATATCCATGTCTTTACTTTTTCAAAAAAACTGGGAGATAAATGGGACATTTTTCTTTCAGCATGACTAATAACTATCCCAATAATAAGAAGAATTAGGGTTCACTGTAATTCAAGCAAGGTTTTGCATACTTGTGAATGACTACAAGATTACATGTACGTAATTTTATCCAGATAAAAGGAGAACGAACACAGTTGTACAATGCAATTGTCTTTTATTTAAGTGTTCTATGGATGTTACTCTGTCCTCAAAAAGTTTCCTCTAATATGGTGGCAAATTGAGATGTAACTGTTTTAGGTCACAAAGGTCAGTACTAAATAACACACATGTACAATGTCTTACAGACGCTGATGACATCCTCATAGATAAAGACAGAATTATGTTCATAAATCAATGTACATGCTATGATCCAGAATCAAACTTCTTGAGCATGCATCATGTGTTCCTCAGCACTGTGTTTGACTACAATAAGGCATTATCAGTTGCGTACAACTTGTTCGTGTTGTGTTCTCATTTTTCTGGCAGTACAACAAGTACAAACAGAGCTTGCTTTGCATCAACCTGAAAAACTGCTCACATTTGTTCAAATGAGTCAACTTCCTGAACCACAAAAAATTAATTTCAGGAAAAGCAAAACCTGTTTGTGATCTCATAATAATAATACATTATATAAAAAAAAAAAACAATTAGTCATTTGCGAAATAAACAAAAGGAACAGGTTTTGTCTGTCTTACAGGCTCCTATAAATAAATAAACACCCATTATTAGGAACTACAAGTGTGTACATGTATGTGTATGTTAACATGACATCCTTGAGTACAGTTCCCACAACTCAACTACAGTTAAGACACATCATTGCATCAACAACAATACATATACACGTCTGTATACACTGTGTTAACATAAAGTATTTCTCTTCCAAACATTTATAACACTAAAAATTCCCTTAATGTGTCTAGTTGGTTTGTGAATTTCTACATTCTCTGGCCCTCACTGTTGGGCCTTCGTCCTCGGTGACAAAAGGTGGGTGACACGGCACTTCAGAAACAGCTTGGGATGCTTACCAGCAAGACTGTAAGTCACCCAATAAAGAACAACCAAATAAACAAATAGTCCATGACTAAGTTTCTTGTTTGAGTCAAGGGGTTCTACTGATTGCAGGAAGGTGTTTAAAGGTTTGTTTGCAAGGTAGGATGATGATATCCAGCTGGGAAAATGTAAGTTTCAGCATGAAATATAATGTTTTATGACCATTATTTCCCTCTAAAAATGCAAACCAAATTGGACAAAATTTTGGATGTAGCCCATTTTTGGTAAGCAAAGAAATATTTAGTTCTTATTACCCGTGCACCGCTAGACAAAGCTACTTGTAAAGATATCAGAAATCTATTATCACATTTGGCACTTATATACCAGTTTACATATGTATGTACAGTCTTTATTGTTGTTTATTTGACAAAAGGTTAGCTCCAGTAGCTGTTTGCCATTTCGTCCAGTCATGCAAGCATGGGATGAACTGACATATTGGCGCAATGCCACTTCCTGCACTGCTGGAAAAGCCCTTGAGAACTCTCCGCGTTCATTGTTTGCTGACATGTGCAATACTGCCAAAACACTATCAAGTGCGTCCGTGTGATGGGCATGGCTGGAAAACTAATACCAGTTCGACTTCATCTCTGATGTCTTCACAATAGAACGATAAGAGGCAAGCCAGCAGGTTATCACGTCACTGCGAATTTATCCCCTTGTCAGAAACAGGTCAGCGATCTGTAGGGGGAATTTAGCGGACAAAGCGAGCGCGAGAGCCAGAGAGATCCCCAGTACGGGTGGCAGACTGAAATCAGTGCCAACTTGGCAACATGTGTCTGTGAGTCTTGGCACTTGAATCAATCTCAAGGGATTATATAATTTAGAGTGGGAGCCAAACTGTGGCCGGCAGATGCATTGGAATTCACCAGAGGGCACACATCTAACTGCACATTTTCCCTCTCTACCCTCAAAAATTTTTAAAAAAAAGGAAAGAAAGGATAATCCTTTCTCTACTGGAATATTTGTGTGATTTTTCTTGCGCACACAGATGTAAGCTTTTTTAAGTCATACATATACATGTACGCTATCCATGTAAAACTGATCCACTTATGAATAAATATCTGTTATCCTATCGCCAATATTTACAAGGGCTGGATGTAAAACTTTACGGGTGACATCTGATCTGCATCAAAATTGATGTACGTACACCGGGTCTATACTGTATTTACATGTATCTGTGCAATAACCTTATTATCTTTGATATTAAAGCAGTTTTTGGAGGATTGGATATTAAAGCACTTTTTGGAGGTGTATGCTAACATACTTAAAGTTTAACTTAACAGAAGCAGGCATATTAAGTCCATAATTGGGTTACAAATACATCAAAGGATGCAGAAGAATACCTAATCTGTATTATCACTAGACCATGCTCAAAACCCAAGGAGTATGTTTGTGTACATTTTAAAAAAGTACTGAAACTGATATACAGATCAATACCATCTCTTACAACCCGAATTCCTCAAACTCTGGGCGTAGGAAAAAACAATTTTCAGTTTCATTTATAATGGAAGCAGTTTTGTTTGGATTGGCCACTTTCAGGGCTTCAGAAAACTTATGACTTTATCAGTATCCACAGAATGATGCCCTCTCAGCAAATGTGCCAAAAAGATTGAAGAATCACAGTGAGGCAGTTATGTAGGAATTTCAAACACAATACAGCGCACTATAAATGAACAATTACAATTCAACAGTACATTCAGCCTTATATGAGCACAAATTTATCGTACCGTATCAACCAAACCACTTCAGTTCAGTTTGAATATAAACACATCTGAATTCCAACAACTGGCCCACAATAACCATATGATCATGGAATTCTTCTCTAGGTCAACAAGTCAAGGGTTTTCCATGTCTCAGGTGTGATTTAGAATTTCTGACAGCAGGCCAAGGTGTGACAGGTACATGTAAAAAGCATCTGAGGTCAGAGTGCAGAGGTCAACAAGTCATAAGCAACAGTACCGGTATTTTACATGCGGGTACACATACATGTACAACATTGATATATTAACCACATATGCATATACAAGTAGTGTACGTGCAAACGCGTTGAACACATTTGACCAGGTTATTTCTATGATTTGCTCGCCCTATTAAAGACAGATTAATATAAGGACAACATGTTGTTTTCACTGCATTTTAGACATCATGGCGCTTCGTGTCTCGTGGGTTATCATTTCCATCTCTCGCTTGAAACAATATTTATGGTACTCAACCTTCACCGTGCAATATCCTCTATATAACATGTACAATGTCCCTACATAAATCACTCAAAGAAAATAAGAGGACAAAACAATTGACACATCCTGTCATACCAAAATACATCTACACAAGCAAACCCACTTAAGATGTTAATTATGATAGCAAGTCCTTGAAAAAGGTGTGAGCTCAGTAACTTTAACAAACACAATGAAACACACAGATCATACGCCATGAATTATTATGAAAAAGTTAAGCATAAAAAATCTTTTCTTTTAATTTGGTTATAATACATAGAAAAGACTGACCTTTGAGATGACAAACAAAAAGAATGAAAGGTTTAAAAGACCTTAACCCCAAACTGAATCACTGGCAGTTTACTGCATGGCACTTGTATACAGTAGTATAGGGGAAACAGGGACTCAAGTCTGTGTTCATTAAATTATGTGAAAGATATTGCTCTGATAATATGCACGTATTTACAAATACATGTATGATGTAATTTCTACAGACATTAATCAGGTGTACATGTACAGGTAGAGCCTACTGTCCTGTGCACAAATCTGCACACGTTAAGCAAGACGTCCTAACACTGTCTGGCCTCTAAAAAATTATCCATTACATCAAAACGGGTCAACAGTCGGCAGTATTATCAGCATGCACAAATGTCAAAACAATTTCACAAACAACTCTTTGTTACTGCCCTAGGTTTGCTCTCCTAGTTACAAGCTACTATTAAATACAGCTTAAACCATATGTATTACAAGCACAAGTACCCTTCACTAAGCCAATACAATTGCCAACATATCGCATAATACCCACAGGGTCGCAAGCAATTAAGCCCGGCTGAAATTGGATTTGAACATAATTCTGATTAAAACGTATAAAGAGCCCCTAAAAGTTATTTCCATCAGCCGTGGCCTGTTTTGTTCACTTCATTTTTACCATAACCATAAAAACCTGTCATCCAGATGTATTAATACATGTTTGTAGTAGAGACCTAAGAACCACTATAAGCATCTTCAAAAATAATAGGTCTATTCATAATACAGATGTACATTTTAGTTCTGTAAATATTAACTTAATCCGCTACTGGCAGGAGAAGTCATTCAAAACTGTTGCTTTTGTACACTTCAGATGTAATCTTCACTTTTCTTCCTAGAAGAACCATCCACATGACACATATAACATCACTTCACTGATCCTGTTTTCTTCAGGTAGCATCGGGAACATGTATGATTGATGTCCGTGTTTCCACAGACATGACATGCACACTGATATTTATAGGGCTAATGAAGGCAGCGAATCGACCTGCTGTGACAAGTTTAACGAGATCACGCCGATAAAGTTGACACAAGGATGATCTGGAGGATTTAGCACAACATAAAAGCCGGCGAGGGCGGAGCAGATACAGCACATAATCATTCCAAGCCTTAATGCAAGGCTTAACAACTTTTACGAACACTTGTTATCACTCATGTTTCGTGTAAATGATTAGTTAGTTGGTAGTCTTCCTCTGGGGTCAGACAGGGAGCTGTCCTCCCTCCAGACCTGTTCACAATTTTCCATGCTAATCCCTTGTTATTCTGCCATCCACAGAACAAGGTATTTAAAGGCAGGCCTGGCCCTGCTGAACTGGAACAGATAACGTTAATATTACACTGTGACACATCATTAACCTCAAATGAGGTGCTTGTGTTGTTGATCTGTCGTCACGTGAATTCCAAGCCAGGCTAATATGAGGCTCAGCTGCAATTTATACCGATATTGTTATACGGCCACACATGTAGCCAATATACTGATGTGATCTGATGTCATTGCTTCAGGCCGCATCAACAGCATAAATACATAAATGCGCACCTACCACTGAACACATACATGTAGTGTATGCCTAAAAAGCCTTCAGTAACAGAGCACCAAGGAACGCAACACCTGCTCTTAATTCCCATTAAGCTTCCCATACTGCAATAAGTTCTGCAGGCCTGTCAATTTTTTTAGCAATCAATATTTACTGAAGTTGAAATACATCGCCGGCAGCAATTTCCAAGCTTGTGTATGCCTACCTCCTAGACAATGATTAAAGCTGAATTAGATTCTGCAGGAGGAAATCAAAAGCATGAAGTGCTCAGCTGTAAGCCTAGGCATTGTTTTCTTTATCTACCATAGTTCTAACCCACAAATTGTTAAAGACGTAATACTGGACTGCAGGGATTATAGGGCAGAAATAAAACTTAACAGCACTTTGTTATGCAAAATTTTTTTTTCATTTTAACACAGACAGCTTATATCACCAGTTTTTATGTCACTGTTACAGTGATGAGGCAATATTCATGTGAACAACTCTTCCCTCTACTATACATGTAGATTAACAATGTAATATTTCTTATTAAACCAGGCACTGCTCATCAGACCTACTGTAATATGTACAGTACATGAAGCTTTACAGTCAAACATTAAAAACCTGCAATGTATTTGGCTTCAAGAAGACAAGACATGAGATGCACATTGAAACACTTGGCAGGCAAATGTCCATGTAGAGGTTTGCCCAAGACTGACTGAAACTACATGTATAAAACATTGCTAAGAGGTGAAGCCGAGATACAATGTTGTGTTGTCTGAATAAATCACGGGCTAACCTATTCAGCACATACTGTCATTCCGGAGCAACAAATTATCAAAATCAACAGTGGTACTAAGAAAACAGATCTTTCAAACATAATGGGTAGTATACGGAAATCCTAACAACTGACTGGTTGAGTGTGGTGAGAAAAAAAAAGAGAGTATGTGCTAAATATACGCTTAACTTTTATCATGACAATACAAAGAAGCACAAGTAGACCTACATGTACATGTATAGTGATAAGCATGAAGAGTTCTATTCCAGATCTCTATACTTTTTCTGTTATCAAGCAAATGCTTTTCCGAAGCAACCAGGTATCAGCTCGACCTACAACTAACTCCAGCCCTAAAACATCTTCATACGTGTATATCATAGCTTAATACTCTTGTGCACACAGATATGGGGCTTTGGGAAGGGCTATTTTCATCTACATTGGCATTTCTAATTATTGTCAGAAATACATGTAACTAACAAGAAATGTGAAAACGTTAATGGCCCGTGTATCAACTAATCTGTCAAATATAGTGATGTCTGTCTCTCTGGGGAAATTAACCTGCCCTAAGGGCAACATTCTGTCTGTAAGAACTATACATGTAGCCCAGTCCTGAGTATTCATTACTGGTACACAAGTCCTTCATGTTATGATGCAGTGAGTTTTAACACTCTGCAGAGATTAAACAAGGGGCAATGCTTAACGCCTTTCTGTTTATCTTTATTTTCCACATAAAAGCATTTTTACATCAACTCCAACTACTCAATTAATGCTCTTTGTGGCAATTAGTCTCTAATTATCTTTACCAGTGATGGTGATGAGAGATTTTTCTGGCTCCAAGCCTCTTGTGCATGGATAAACCATGATGATACAGTGAAAAATGCACACATACCACAGTACAAGAAAAAAATAACAATGGTGGCCTTGTAAAAGCAGTAAAAATAGTTTGTGTTTTTAACTTGATAAAATATTTCAGTATCAGTAGACGTTCAGGTCTACTGATAATTCAAGTGAAATAACGTATATGTACAGTATGAGACAACAGCTTGACATGACTGTACATGTAAATAAATTGACATTTAGTGTAGAAACCATTTCTTTCAAAATGCAACATACCAAAGTATGGATGTGCACTAAGCATATATATAGAAGTCATTTAATCTTAATGTTAACAGAAAAGCAACACAAAGATACATACATGTACATGTTAACTAAAATAAAATGCAATTCATATCTAGCTGTCAATGATTATGTAATGTTTAACCCCAGAGGAATTACATGCCATTTCCATAAAGTTTATTTTGTGATGTTTCTCACACAGTGATTCATGTACATACACCATACTACACATGAATTCACTGTGAATTTTTGGAATGTGATGAAGTCTAAATTACGACTCAAATATAAAGCTCCCTTGAATGTCTGCACATGATCATCTTCCTCGACTCAGGTGTGATAATGACAATGCAGCTTAACACAGGTGTCACAAGTACAAAGGTAGGTAAGCATCCGTGTACATGTAGCTGTAACAATGCTGTCGGGGCACCACAAATGTGCATTCAGAAGACCATTACGAAGAAAAGCCTAAGCATGTGTTGGCAGGGCACCACATGACTGTAGCATGGTTGTGGAGCCGTATCAAGTGCGTACTTGGTGAATGCTCATGGCATACTGCATACATGTATCTTCATAAACTTTCCTTCCTTTCACAAACAGTACATGCAGATCACTGCCACACAATTTCAACTGATAAATTTTCACGAGTTTGACTGTAGAACATTCCTGAATGAGAAGAAAATTAAAGCTGCTCCAGGGATAAACTGTCTGAAATTGTGCTTCGCCTTGCTTTCCTATCACACTCGAGAACTGTCCTACACAAATTTTTAAAGTATATGTGGACTACCATGGTAATCTACCATGAAAAGTATATGTGGACTACCATGGTAATCTACCATGAAAAGTATATGTGGACTACCATGGTAATCTACCATGAAAAGTATATGTGGACTACCGTGGTAATCTACAATGAAAGGTATATGTGGACTACCGTGATAATCTACCATGAAAAGTATATGTGGACTACCGTGGTAATCTACCATGAAAAGTATATGTGTAGTACCATGGTAATCTACCATGAAAATTACTTTCCGTCATGTCTACATGTACCTTTAACATAAAGAAATTCTATCTACAGCCCAATAAAAACTTTAGAACACGGCCCTTTTTTTCAAGGATCTGTCAGGTTAGGTGCAACAAACATATTTTTAATGATGGCCTCAGAAGTTTGTTTTACCAGAACTGATTGTGGAACTTTCCAATAGTAACTCAGAACAGTGGGGTCCATGGATAATGTACCACGAAGAATTCACTACACTGGATCTGCAGTACCTGCAAGAGTTGGACACCAGTAAAATCTTGAATATGAGAAACAAATAGAGAAGCAGTTCTCTCTATGAGGAAAAATTTCAACACAATCCTTGACCTTGTGTTGTGCTAGCAAGTGGACATCTCCATGTGTCAGCCAGGACAATGGACCTGTATATGAACAATGTACATATTAGACCTACATGTACACCCCCACAATTATACCTACATGTACACCCCCACAATTATGCTTACATGTACACCCCCACAATTATACCTACATGTACTCCTCCACAATTATGCTTACATGTACACCCCCACAATTATACCTACATGTACACCTCCACAATTATACCTACATGTACACCCCCACAATTATACCTACATGTACTCCTCCACAATTATGCTTACATGTACACCTCCACAATTATACCTACATGTACACCCCCACAATTATGCTTACACCCCCACAATTATGCTTACATGTACACCCCCACAATTATACACTGGCTGCTCACAAGGAAGGTTTACATACACCATAAAAACCCTGAACATTCCTAAAAATTCTGCAGACTTGCAGTCAGCTGCAAACAAACTTTTCTCCAGGATTGTAGCAGCCTGTAGGAATTGTTTTTTTTTTTTGTTTTTTTTTTTGTCATGACAGGAATGTTTTGTTTTAGATTACAAATAAAGTTCCACTATCAGTTTTGAATGGGACTGTACTATGAGAGCAAACTTCTTAGGTCATCCGTAGTGCAGGTAACCTAGCCAACTCGCCCAAAAAGCACCCTACTCATTAACTTTTATTAGGCTTCAGATGCACTGACTAATTTTTCTCATGTTAATTTCTTTAAAATCTTTATCTATTTCATACACAAAAATTAAGAAAAAAAGATATATTTCTCTACCGACTAGCCCTATTATTTATGATAGGCTTGTGTTACCTGCAACAAAGGACTTTTTAATGATGTATAGTCCTGTTTCGTGTACACACCAACGAGTTACTCCTTCAGTGTCAACAGCATAGTTATATACACGGCAAAACTAAATGCCAGGATATGTACATGTACATCTATTAGGCCTGATTCTACACGTACCTCCCCAGACATGTAAATTTATCGCTGGAAAGCTTAACTCGATCTTTCAATGTAAAACATCATAACTTCGATGGCTGTTATTTGAAATATTTTACATAAAAGGCAGTTAGCATTACAGATGATACAGAGAGGACTCAACCCACGGCCATCCATATGTAAAACCTGGCCATCCATAGACAAAACCTTGTAGAAGTAAGATTACTGGTTCACCCAATCTGTGTGTCTTGCTCAAGGAATTTAAGGTAACTACAGCAGGTCACTTTGTGGAGGTCACTCCTTGTCAAGTGTCACCAGGTAAATATTACTGTTTGTTCCGGCAGGTAAGGGTTCTCCTCACTGGGAGACAGCTGATCACTGTCACCTACAGGTGAGCCATTGCCGGGCATATTGTAAATACTGGTGTTTTTACTGCAGTTTTCCTTCTCCACCTTGATCAGGTGAAGAGATACTACTCATGTCTCCTAAATCCTCAACACAGTCTGCCTGTAAACTGTTAATTTAGATGCAGTTTGAATACAATGATTCACAAGATACTGAAGACTTCACAAAATTTAGAAAATAACCTGTTCAAATCAGATCGTACGTTCCTCTAATATGCTAAAACGTACTCTACGTCTGTGGTTGAATCTGTTGGAGTTGCTGAATTCTACTAACATGAAGATCTAAAGACCTAACCTTCACATACTGATAGCTACCACACATTCCAGAAATGTATGTACATACATGTACCTGGTGCAAGTATTTAGAAATTGACAAAATCTAGAACTCTGGCTTCCTCATCGGATGTACATGGGAAGGTCTGCTAATCACCTATGGATGGTCATGGACTTCCCATGGGCTTTGCTCGGTTTCCTCCCACGATAACGCTGGCTGTCTTCCTTTACATGTAGTAAACTCGACGACCAAGTAAAATATCAAACACATAAATAAACTCTAAATAAATAAAAATCAAAATTCTACAATGTTGCAGGTTTTTCCTTGACATCTCTGATAACAACATCATGCATACATGTACTGTTCTGATTAACACTGGCCATTCTTGTAAACACATACAATGTATATGTGCAGTGTACATGATATCTGGGATTTCAGTCATAGAAAGAAAACAGTTTTACCCTGTTAAAAAGTTGAAATATTCTTTGCAAGAAACTGTTGAACTCTCCTTGCAATTCCATGAACGCCAGCTGCATTTTTAGGGTAGTCACTTTTTTCATGAAGCACCACATATTTTCGCAAAAAATATTAATTACCAATAATGAACATGATGACATGTGTGTCCATATTCATGTATGGCTACAGAATTACTCTTCCACAGAGAAAAAGCAGTTCACAACAAAGCCTCCCTGTATCTTTCTTATATACACATGGTAAATATATCATATTAAGACTACATGTAGTAGCCATATACTTACAACATACATTGTTGTCTAACTGTTACATGTATCCTGTAGGTCGGGGTTGAAAACTTTTTAATGTATTAAAGGTATCAATCCTAGCAGAAGACTACATATAACTGCACTATTGTTGTACATGTACATGTGAGTTTTCTCTCACAGTCCACTATTTAGTATCCTGGTACATGTGCATGAGGCCTGCCTGGAGTACTGTAGTTCTAGTGTATTTAGGGTAACACTGTATATTAAGTCAGCCTTGAGTACAGAATCTGTAGTGTATTTACAGTAACATTGTACATGAAGCCCGCCTTCAGTGCAGTATTACTAGTGTATTTATAGTAAGCACTGTGGTATTGCAGTAGCAGGAACACTGACCCTGAACTTCATGTAAATGTCCTCAGACGATATAGAATATCAGTAATAACAAACACTGACTGACTACTGTGCAGACTGCATGCTGTAACCACCCATGGTATAACACTGGCACTTATCTATTGTACACAGTCTATCAAACTGTAATGTACATACACATGTAAAGTGAAGGCCATGTAGAATAGCTCAGACAAGCAAAGACCACTTGACAATTGCCAAGTACAACATCACTGAGAAATCGCCTGTACCTTACTGATGTACGTAAATATTTATGTAAACTTTATATGGTACGTGCATGAATGTAAACAAAAATTATGAAGGCTTGCACAAGGTTTTCACTGATTTAAACTTTGAGGAAAAACGACTTCATTTTTAAATTTGAAAACCTTCAATACTGTTTCCAGGAAGACAACATTTGCTATCTGTGCTGTAAACAGACAGACATGGTTATAATGTACAATGTAGCCTTGTTTATAATGTACAATGTTTATACTGCACATGTACAGTAAGTATGGCATTTGAACCATGTTAGATGTATGTCTTACCCTTATGTAGGGAGTACTAACTGAAAGGCTAAAATGAGGCATTCATTCAATATAACAGTCCTTTTGTACTTGCTATACACATAACCATGTGTAATCATGCAATGCATTCACTACTAACAACAGTTAATTTCATTACTAAGGCTCAGTCAGATTTTAATTACACCCAAATTATGATGGTTTCTCCAGGGGCATTTCAATCAACCGTGTCTGCCATGACTCTTGCCTCATTAGATGCACAGGTATTTAAGTTCAGACATGTACCTGGAATATGCTGCTCTGGCACATGTATCAAGTATACTTCAAATTACACTAGAAATATTTTTTGCCCAATGCAGCTAATGCAGCGACAAAACTTCATTCTCCTTTCAAACAACACTAATAGTTTTTGATAGGCTGAATTTTAAAAGGCCTCAAAATATTTCAGAAACATTGTTCCAAAATGCACCTGTCACTTGTGAAACATAACTTTTAATTCCCGCAGTCACGGTGAAAAATTACCTGCCTATCAAAAGCAGATAGGTGCCTGATAATTTCAACCCCTGGTTTTACAAGAGTGTCAGTTCTCGCTGCCTCTCGTCACCCACCCCCTCCTTTCCCCCCCACCCACCAAAGTTTCACATGAGATACAGCTGGCAGTAACATTACAGCAGTGAATTTAGAGGAGGTTCACCAATCTGCCCATTGACAGGCGAGAATATTGACAGAGCATGCACAGAGACTGTGACAAACACAGACAAAATCATTGACAAGCCAGCCAGAGAAGGTGAAGAAAAACAATTATCTCTTTGACAGCGAGGAGTCTGAAGGATGAGACAGCTTGCATCAAATATTGGCCACAGACTTAAGGTGCACATCTCGACGTTTTATCACGCTTGGCCGGGAGATGCGGAGTACGCGGGTGAAGTGCACTCTGCAGGAAGTCAGCTTGTGATGTTGGCTCAGGTAAATCACACCTGTAGCTGCACTGATTAGCCTGATCTCTGACAGACAGGTGAGGTCAGGTGTGACAATACCTGCTGAGATATCAAAGCTTTAAGCAGTTTTCTGAACGAAATTAAATGCAAATGTACAGCAACTGACATTGACAGTCATGATACAAATGAATTGGCCAGTTTATTTACTTCAGATATCACTTGCTGGCATCAAATATCCAAATTCTGTAATTAAGAGTGCCTCTCTGATCAGAATACAAACTGCATAGAAATATTAAAATTATACGAAAGAAATCCTACTGAACAAGCCTAGCCCTATGGTTCAAAAACACAAAATCTTCGGCTGCGTCTGTAAAATTTTCCAGATGTGATGTGATAATATTCCTTATCTGACATCGAATCAGGTTGAGTTGTGATGTCGAGTAAGGCATTTATGCTGAGGTGGCGTCAAGAGCATTTGAATGGGCAACATCATTTGTCCATACATGTTTGCGATTGGTGACTTTATGTGTTTGTGTGTGACATCACACCAGGACAAGTGGAAAGGGTAAAAAATTTTGTTTTCGTATTGTAGGCCGAAATATATAATATCAGTTTTACTGAACTGCTATATTTTTATAATTTAGAAACGCAATTCAGATTATCTCAATCTTTATCATTTGATCTTGCTTTTAGGAGACAGATCTATGTGTTGACATTCAAGGGGCTTTTTAATTATGGGTACCACAAATCAAAATAGTATCCAGTTGTATTGCTTATCCATCAAAATAGTATCCATTTGTATCATTCATCCATCAAAATGTATCCATTTGTATTGTTCATCCCTCAAACTAGTATCCAATTGTATCATTCATCCATCAACATACATGTACACCCAGTGTCCACTTGTAGCCTTAACAAGACCATCCACATGTCCTGCTTACATTCTACTGGTATACGTATGCACCTATCAAACTGGGTACATCAACACCGCAAAGCTTTAGATGCACATGTAGGTCAAACTGGGCATGTGGCTGTCATAAGTTTCAGGCTCATGGTTGAAGTTTAGCCCTCAGACACATACATATATTACATAAGCAGTACAATGGGGCTCCACAATGCTACCCACGTTAAGACGCCTTCATAACAAGACCCCGGGCATAAATATGCAGGGCCATTCTCACCTGTAGCAATGCCAGATATCATTTATTCACAGCAAAAAGACCATGGATGCCAGTTTTTTTGTGATAGTGGCAGTCAGGGGTTAAATATTTAATCATTACAGTACAATCCATCATGTTAAGCCCGGTAGTATCGAGAGCTATAAAATGTAGCTGATCTAATGTAAAAACCATGAGGTCAAATCTGGGACAGACAGTAATCATGTAACATTTATTATTAATGTTGTATTGCATGTAAATGGATGGATCTGCACATCCTAATTTTCCTTGAACACAGTAAATTTCTTTGGAAGAGTGAAAATTCACCTTGTTTTTACCGAAGACGGTTTGATAAAATCAAAATGCACATGTAGTAATAATGTCACAGTGCTTGTTGTTTCCACAGGTGACACTATGTCAAACTATTTCTCTGGAATCCAACAATGTCTACCTTTCGGCATACCCTGTAATAACAGCCAGAAAACTGCTGGCAAACCAATCAATTCTGTGGTTAATTTGGCGGTTAGTTTGTTTCACCTGTCATGTTTCAGTCCCCTGCCCCCCACCCAATCACCCTGGCACCATTCCCTGTCACCCACTGTCTCTACTCACTGAGTACATATTGATGTAGTGTTAGTTGTGGCTGGACTATTTATTGCCATCCTATTTTCTGACCACACCTCCTGTGTAAACTGATCCTCGACCTCATGTTCACTGTGCACAGTCATCAATACTGAGAGCCGTAAATACCCCACTGATTAATGGCATTATTTACCTTGCACATTCTAGGATACTAAACACCACGAATAACCAATGATGAATGATGGTAAGGCACATGTATTGCACCATCCACTGACTTCCTCTTGCAATTCGGGTAATCACTGACCAGTCATCAAAACCAAATATCCTAAATCCTGTTTAATTCCCCTCCCCTTGATTTTTTCTAACTTTGCTTGTATCTATTTTTTCTCAAATGCTACCATCTAATCCCTTTGAAACCAATTAAAACAAAAATATCGAAATGAA
The DNA here is from genome assembly GCA_016165875.1 of Acanthopleura granulata. Taxonomy (NCBI): domain Eukaryota; kingdom Metazoa; phylum Mollusca; class Polyplacophora; order Chitonida; family Chitonidae; genus Acanthopleura; species Acanthopleura granulata. Next base: position 4,249,252 of record JABBOT010000082.1, read on the forward strand.
AGGGTTTCCTTCCACAAATTTTTTTCAGAAGGGTCACTTTATCTTAAAAAAAAAATTTACAGGTATTGTCTCCCACAATCGAACAGGTTTTCCTTGTACATCTAACGACATGGTTTGCTTTAGAATCAAAAAGCACTCCTGTCCAATGCCTTAATGTACATGTATATGCCTATTCAGATGATTTACAGGCCAGACAGATACCTGAAAGTCAGCCTGGTTGCACACCTGTCCATAACGGTTTTCTCACCTTTAATCACAGACAATAATTACGCTGATTATTCCCCTCATTAAGTTACACTTCAGGTAGGTACCTGTCAAACTCGGGACGATTAAACTAACAGACATTCCTTTAATAGGACTATTTAACTAGAACCGAGAAGTTGGGGGAAAGAAACAGAAGCAGCACACGTATATGTGAATGTCCAAGTGAAACTAAGGCTCACTTCATTGAAGCACTTGTACACGTATGTTCACTGAAAGGTTAACTCTACACATATTAAAGCAGATCTGTACCAACTCTGACAAACATACACATATCATCTGTTTCAGTTTTAATAAGCCGAATCAGCATTGGAGCCGTCTGGCGAGATTAACACTGTTTTGGGTGAGACATGGGTGGGAGCTCTCAAAAACTAATGCAAAACAACGCTAAAAAAACATGATTTTCTGGTAGTCGCTATGAATACACATCTAACAGACATGATTCCGCAACCCCTTTTCAGTCAGTTTTTATTCGTTACTTTGCTGGACTTCGCTCACAAAAAAGTGTAGGTGAAGAGACATTTTTTCAGATGCCAGGAGAGTTACAAGTCCACCATAGGCCGAGAGCGATAGCTCTGGTTTTAAGTTTAACCAAAAATGCCCTGTATCGGATTGTTGCCGTATAGTGACTACCGGAAATCATGTCTTTTTGGCGTTATTTTCCGAAAGCACCCACTCGTGTCTCGCCCAAACAGCGTTAATCTCAGGAGACGGCACCAATGCCAATTCGGCTTATACATGTCCAGTAGATGTACATGTATATATTGAGTTGATCGTCTGTCTTCACTACATAACCTGCAGATCATTATGTACATGTATACACAGCCTCACTACATGTACATGTATGTCTGCCTTAACTTCCACGAATGATTTATGCTCTTCTGACTTGGCTGTGTACATGTATGTCTTTTAGAACTTTCTAATGGTATGTGTACGCTTCTGCGGCCGTGCAATGGCAAAATGACACAAGTGACAATCAACCTTATCGACACTGTAATCAACATTTATATTTGACTCCGGAAATCAAATTTAATTAGGGCTAATACCAACAAAGCCTCTATTTACACTTGGATAAAAAGAGAATAACTTGCTAAGCTAAATACTTTAAATAGTGCAGTCACTCAAAATCCACATCTGAAAAAGTTTCTTTGTGTCAGTTGCTTCCCATTGTCATTGTAGGGCAGTGTGTATGCCTGCTTCAATTTCCATACATGGAGTATGCTGTTCTCACTTTCCGGCTTGCACACATGAACATCTGTTCTAACCTCCATGCATAGAACACATGCATATGTACAGTATGCCTGTCTGCTTTGACTTCCACCCATGATGTAACAGTATGCCGTTCCAACTTCCCTGCATATATATATTTTTTCTAACTTTAATTTTGTTCCACATGTATCTTCTATATACCACATACACATCCATGTATGACTGTTCAAACATCATCTACGTATATGTCAGTTCTGTCAACGATGTACATCTGTACCACATTCAATCCAGCCTGACCAGGTCTTTCGGTTTGAGCCAACTCTGGAATATACCTTTCATCTAACTCTCTCTCACCAATATCACATACTCAACACCCACATGGACCTACATGTACCTCGACCATTCCCAAGTTTTCAAGAAAGGTGCCGACATACATTGTCTGAAGAAGGTATGGCTCAGATCACCTTAATATCTCAATCTGCGTCTGACAGAGAGACGCTCCCAAGTTGTTAGCCATAAACCCAAGTTGTCCATCATCGTCCGTATGATTTATACGTCTGTTTCCCTGTCTGCAAAACCAATCCATCCCGGACTTAATTCTCAGCATCCAGGAGTATCAGAGCCCTTATTGTGTATTACTAGGTACACATACATGTATATCGAGGACACACACACCCAAGTTGATCGGCATTAGGTGAAATGCTTATCCTTCATGTTTTGCATCCATCCAACTGGCTTTTCTGGTTATGAAATAATTTCAAAGTCAATGTGAAATCTTGTTTGACGGAGAAAAGCTGAGTGTGCTACTTGATGCATTACAGTACATGCAGCCTATCCTATATTCAAATTTCAGCGGTGATGAGCATCTTGAAAGGAGGATTGTGTTGTTGTTGTTCCTTTTGGTACAAATGGCATTCTTGCTCTTAGGTGTTTGCATCTCTTGGATGAGCAAATGAGCACCAGTCATGTCTTGTTTTTTATTGGGGTTTTTTCTGCAGATACTCTACACATTATATACTTTGTATACAGCAAACTGTGAGGATATGTGGGTGTATATACAATGTACAAAGGAACTGTAAAGTAATCCGGTAAAGCAAATTCATCCAACAAAGCATATGCCTGGGTAGATTTTATTCTCACTTCATTAATTTCATCTTAGCAAATGCCAGCAATGTATAGAAAAAATGCTATTCATCTGATGACTCTTTGTCGTGATCAACCATTAGCATACCACTGCACACACGTTTGACACCAACGTTCTTTGTGCAATCCCAGCTCATCCTGGCTTCCTCTCTGGTCATAGGAAAAAGTCTGGAAAAGTTGTGGGAAAGTGTGCACGCCAGCAACTTGTGGATGGTTGTGGGTTTCCCTTAGGATCTGCTCGGTTTCCTCCTACCATAACACAAGTGAAATATTCTTATGTTTGGAGTAAAACATCAATGAAATAAATAACATAATCAAATTTAAACTTTTTCAAAGTTAAACACCAATACAGATGTGAGTGCACCTATTCACCTAATAGGGAGTCTCTGTTATGATTATGTTTACACTGAACTCTTACACTCAGCATGAGTGTAAAAGTTCAGCGTAAAAAATAAATCCCAACACAGCTCCAAAGATAACAGTGAAGATTCCCGCTTGCTTTGTTTGTGACTTATTCTCAGCTTATCAGCAGATTTAAACACTTCATTCAGTAGGGCTGCGTTATGTGTGTGGCCTGTCCTTAACCATATCGACTCTCTCAGAACTTCAAACGGCTCTGCAGATTCATAAAGCAAAGCAACGCAAGGGGCCACTTTCAGCAAGACCGTCACATATGTTTTCAATGTACACGGATTCACATCTCGTTTAAGCCGAAGCAGGACAGGGCACACAAATAACTCTGCGAAACATGTTGCACTTCTCGCAGCTGACAGACGGATGAAGCTGCACACCATGTTGACATTGTTCAGCAAATTATGCAAAAAACTCCCAGTTCCAAGTGTGTCATTTGCTCCACGCCAGACAAGTCTTGAGAATGTTAACTTAATAGCCAGAGCACTGATGACATAGAGGGCCAGATCACCGGTTGCGCCACAAATATGTCTGTCAAATTTCGATGATGTAACATAATTTACAGCTGCAGACATGTCAACAAGAACTGCTTGCTTTTTTTTTTTTAAAACAAAAGCCTTTGAAAAGCATCTTTTAAGCAAGAGCAATGTACCATTATGTTAAAGCAATGTGTGAAATGGTATCTATGTTTGACAAGTTTGTTTGCCTGAGGTTTGTCACCAAGGAATCACCATGCAACAGGCCTGTCACAAATGTATGCATGTGTTTAACAGTTTTGCTTCATTAAACACCACACCCAAGACACCGGACATGACACTCGGCTGTTTCTCAGTATACAAATACTGTACATGCACCATGCTCACCTACATGTACACTGAGTGACTATTTCCCTTTAAGATTCTGTTACCTTTCATAACTGCCAGGTGTAAAAGTATCCAAATGCTCATTTTCAAACACCTGGTCTCTAAAGGCACAACACAACTTAGGTGCGAGCATACTGTAGAGTAAAGTCCGGGGTAATGTCAGATTTACAAAGAATTTCTCACGCTTCACAGGTATAATAATCATAATTTAATTGTACAAAATGTCATGATTGAAAGATAAAAGGCTCATAGCTGTACTTATATGAAAAGATTCATTCTCCAGCATACATGTGCACTAAGCTACACGTACATGTGTATGTAGTTTAGTGTGTCCTTGTTAGACAAATGAGAGTTGAAATGCATGTCCATAGCACAGGATTATTGTATATCAATATTCCTCTTACATTTCACACTTTAACAAGGCACATCTAACACACATATTACAGTGTAATAGTTTAAAAGTTATTTTACATGTGATTGTGCCATGCTTTTGTTGGTTAAATTGCTCACAGTTTGAAAAATATACGAACAAGGTTTCTCAGGCTCAACATCTTTACAGTAGGATTCATTTGATCCTCTGTGAATCTTTCAGGGTTATTTTACATGAACTTTTTCTTAGTTTAGTCTTAAGACAAACTTGAGGGGACAGTATAAGTTAAGCTACATTACGTTGGCTACATGTATGATTTACTCCCAGACAACAGGAATACAACACGTCTCCACTTCTGTGCTGTGTTCCTCTCTGTCGATCCTACCACGCTCGCCTCCCTAAGCTCACATGTAGCTAACCAGCGAACAACACCACATACATCGGCTTGGTTACCCTTGTATAATGTAGGACATATCAATAGCAGTGAGGGCTTAAAGGCTTTAACTCGGGGATTTATATCACAAGGCACGGTGACCAGTGCAGAGACAGATGCAGCAGATGTTCTGCTTATGCAGCAAATCCAATACGACCATACACACGTTCACGTATGCATCAACCTCTCTACCATAAAAATATGAAGCTCATTACTGTAATTCCCCCAATAATCTGATGACGATACTGGTAAGGGTCATTATATTAACAGACCTACAGCAATATTTGCATGTGGTTTTTTCTTGTAGTCAACACATATATGACAGTCCATTAAGCTTCAAAAAATTTAACAACGCCATCCTTAAAAATATGTTTGTTAGGCGTTACGTAACTGATTTGCTACAAAGGGCCCTTCTGGAAAATTTTTATTGACGTTCTGATACTTTTGTTTTTTTCATTTTTCTCTCCGTGTTCATTTCTTTAAAATTCCCTTCTTTCTCATCAACCAGAATTAAAAAAAAATTCTCTGCCGACTGAACCTATTTTCTGATAGGAAACGCAGATACCTGTACACATATGTAGAAATCCAAACAAATATTTCACATCTCCAATATACATAAACATGTACAAATACTTTTTCCGTAACATGTACATGACAATGTCTCACTTTCAACACCAACCATTCACTCCTCACATCATTTTATTTTCCTTCTTCAAGTATTCATCAACAACGCCAACATCATGGATTCATCCCTAACCCAAAATGTTCATCCATAACGCCAACATCATGGATTCATCCCTAACCCAAATTATTCATCCATAACGACAACATCATGGATTCATCCCTAACCCAAATTATTCATCCATAACGACAACATCATGGATTCATCCCTAACCCAAAACATTCATTCCTAACCCCAATCATTCATTCCTACTCACAGCCAAGCCAATATCCACCACATTCCACTAAAACTAGGCGTATTTAACATGTTCAAATTGCTACTAAATGTACATGTACAAACGCATCATTGTCTAGAATGACCTTTACCCATGGCATGTTCAAGCCCCTTTGGTGCTTAGCTTCATTGACCCTCATTACACATGTATTGGGTCTAATAGCCAATGAACACTCCCAGATAAATGTCATTTCAAAGAGCATTCGGCCGTCCTTGGTGTGACATAAAATCTATGAGCATCAATAAAATGTAATGTACAGCCCCATTCCTTTCCCTAAAGCAGCACTATTGTGGCATGTAAGATCCAACATGTACAGGCCACGCCATCGTTATTGGCTTCCTAAAAGTACAAATTTTATGCTTGGGTATAAGAAATAAATTTCATAAACAAACATAAACAACATGATATTGTAGTTAACATCTATTTGTCTCATTTTTGTGTTTCATTTTTATACCCACAAACGTGTACCTGAACATTATCAATCAAATATACCTCGCCAATATCAACGTTTTATTAATGCTGATCTTTGCAGAGAAACGTCCCTCCTTCATGTACAGCTTTACAGTCAAACAGAAGATTATTAATCTTTGCAAGCCGGTAGATTGAAACATGCAAAAGAAACTCTTAATTGTAACTGTGAATATCCAATCCATAAGCCCTTCCATAACAGTACAGGTATATCCTTGTAGCAAGTTGGTTTTAAGTGTACATGTATATGTAATACCAGGGGATTTTCTAGTCCACTCTCTACAATGAAAAATTTTGTATGGAGTTTTCATAAACCAAATTGAGTTTTAGATACACTGGTGATGAAAAATACTGATTTCTCTGACTTTGTCAAATTAACTTTCTAAAATTGGCTAGAAAAACCCCTGAATAACAAACATATATTTATGTATTTATATGCTGCCTCACTAAAACACAATGCCAAAGTCACCGGGAGTAAAGTCCCACAACCAAGCACATGTACGATTATGTACGTTATTAAACCCAGTGAAAACTAGATTCATAACATAAAAATGTCAGTCATGACAAGAGCTTAAGCCGTATTGTGCTTGTGCTCTAAGTACTGACGACAATCCATTTTACCAGAAGTCTGTCTGCGAGCGAAAGGTGTTCAGTGTTGTGATAGGTGATTTCATCCAGTCCCTGCTGGGAGAACAGGTAACCTTATACAGTACCTTGGCCATAAATCTCATTAGTAACCATGGCTACTCGTGACTAACCCATTAAAGGCAATTCCATGTAAATCACAGTGGATCAGTGCCTTCACTTTAGTTAGAGTATCATGTTGTCTATATAACAATACTGTCATCCTTCTAAAATATTTATGTCAATGTAACAATGTACTTTTCATCATCACAAACTGGAAATACAAATTATAATATTGCTTCATTTTCCACTTTGATACATCCCAACTGAACAGGTGGCTCATTCTACATGTATGGTCATTTGCATGAGCATGTGATTATATGGAATAACACAGGCCTACAAATTTACCCAGCGTATGGAATATTTCTGATTATTTCTGATTATGTAACAGTACATGTAATGGCCGACAATGCCAACACATCCACAGTGCACCGACTACAGCCTATCCAAAATACCAAGGACACGCTTACAAAACTCTCTGCTATGTGCAACCTGAAACTATGAGAAAAAATAGGGTTGATCAGTGCCTAATTCTTTTTTTGTCCTTCTGGCTCTTGACAATGATAGCGACTTTAAAGAAATTGACATGGAGAGATAAAATATCAAAAACTTTTATCAACGTACCAATGAAAACTTTTGAGTGGGGGGCTTATGCAGTAAAATATGACACATATCAAATATGACACATCAAAATATGACACTTGTAAAATTCAGGTGAAATAAGTTCAGACAAGGACCTGCGATGATATATAACCTTAACATACATGTACAGGTATATATGGGTACATTTGTTCTTTGTAAATGAATATCAGATGTCTCACTAAGATGTACACGGGACAAATTTTTAGATTACATGTAAATGTAGTAGTCAGAGAAGAGAGTAACCCAGGTGAAGCTATGGGTATAGACAGACAATGCTAACAACACAGCTTGGCTCTATTGATCAGACCTCAGCCACACACTTTATCTTTTGCCTGAACAAACATCATATGGGGATGTCAGTCTGTAGCCAGAGCTGGTTTCCTCAACCAAATAAGGCCTGTCTTGGGAGGTAGACTTAACACAAGATTAGCAAAGACAACGCACAAGGATGCGAAGTCAACATGTGATCTGAAGCCAGGTTGAATAGGGTCTCACATCAAAAAAATAAACATAAAGCACAAGGCTGTGTACTGATATTATGCAGTCCGAGTAAAAGCATGAACAAACTGCATAATATACTAGTAATTTGCATGTCTTTGCACTTACGCCAACAGAAGTTGTTTCAAAAGTGTGCTGAAGAAGATTTAATCATGAAACCCATCTACTTCTGAAACAATACAAAGGAACAGAAAGGAACAAGTATTATTGCCTGGCTTAAGTCTTAGGTACTTTTTGTATGGGTGTTCCATGTAGTCTAACATGGAGTTCCTATTTTAGGACATCTCTAAATCTTCGTTCATCTTCTCAAGCTTCAGCTAGTAGACAGTTATACATGTACATGCACACCTACATCGCACCACATGCACAATTACATGCACACCTAGATATGAATAGTCAAAACATTGTTTCAAACAATTTCAAACAGTTTCAAAAATGTCTGAAAACACATGTGTACATGTACATTTGTAGATATAAATGACTCCTTGACCACATAGATGTATGTGTATAAGTTTGTGTGTGTCTATATCATTCCACTTTATGAGTTATATCACCCAAATTTTTCCAAAATTCTACACAAGAAGACTTCAGATTTGAATGAATGAAACAAAACAGCAGTAACTCGGGCCATCCTTAAAAAACTGTTTGTTGGGCGTAATCCGACCTTATGAGAAAAAAAAGCCTTGGTCGGTAAGGAACTGTCTTCTTTTTTCTTCATTCTGCCACTAGAAAAATATTGGGATTTTAAATAAATTAACATGGAAAGAAAAATAAAAAAAGAAACTTTTACCAAAATACCAATGAAAACTTTTGAGTGCGTCCCTTTTTCCAAAAGTAGGTCAGATTACGCCCAACCAACATATTTTTAAGGATTCATTTGTAATGAAGCTGTCATTAGAATATCAGAAAAACTTCTGTCACAGAATATTATTCATCCGAACGTGCAGATACATCTAGCCTTGTAAGGTAGTTCCCGCAAACTTGTTAATGGGACACGGATTAACTGTCAAAACAATCCTTCCTCCAACTAACTGAGAATGCGACCTTAGTGGGACAGATTAGAATTCCACAAACATCAAAGCTGCAAAACAATATTCCCACAGCAACACATGGACCAGTCTCCCTCTGTGCTAATGTGTAAGTTCAACTCCTTGTCGAAAGCCATATCACCAATTTTGCATAATGGACTGCCAACAATTATCGGCAAAGTCCTACATGTGAATGGAGATCAATCTGATGTACACAGCTTAAATGTACATGTACAATGAAGCTCACTGAGATGTTGCCACAAGGGAATGTAGTGTGCTAATTACATTGTTCAACGTGTAACCCTAGAACTCTGATGTCTTTCAATTACCTCGCTGGAGTGAAATTAAGTATCTGGAATGTGTTCTGGAGTTAATCATGACCAATAAAATTGTTCCAAGCATGCCCGTACATGAAGATGGAAAGATCTGTGTAACCTGTGGCCAGACACGGATGTCTCACACGTGAAAACAGTTCTAAAGCAATTCCACTTCACCCATTTATTTCCTCTTAACTTCTTAACATTATTCACAAAAAGTGGCAAGGCCCAGATTTGATACCAGAACCATAATAAAGAAAGACATCCTGTCACCAGGGAAGTCAGAATTTGCAGCATGAATCCAAAAGAACGTTTCCTTTGCTTGTTTACAATTTTGTTAATTATACACGTAGATTCCGAATACCGTACTTGGATTGCAACAATGGCTGGAATAATGTTCACTTGGCAAGCAAAGATGAAAATGAAATTTACAGTCTCCCAACACAGTTAATGTGCAATCTACTGAAGTGCAGATTCAAAATTTAATGGGCACAATTCTTCCACAAACTGCAACTCATTTTTTTTTTCAGAAGAACTTTAACAGCTTTTCCCTAATATTTATCCTGAATCTCACACCATCCACAAATCCTTCATGGAGAAGTCAGTATGCGTTTCAGTTCCATTCATTCCATTTTACCTCCGCTACGTGCCTGGGGAAAAAAGAGAACGCGATCAAAACTGCCATATTCTATCAACACTTAATCTTTTCATCCCTGATATGTTGCATGTCGCCTGAAACGCAAGCCACCAAAAGCCGCCTTAATTTGAAGTTGACAATTGGAGGAGTTATCTGGGGGGCCCGTTCTCCCTGACTTGGGACATGCGGGTGAGATTAGGGCTCAGCAAGGCTCTGTTCTCACTGGTGTTAATCTGACACACACACATCCGGGCCTTTTGGCGGGTATCCAGCGGCACATCACACAGGCGGCCTTTATCCAGGCAGCCTACAGTCAATACCAGGTGATTAGAGTGGTGGACAGAGGACAAAGACTGCTGACCAGAGTGTCTCTGTCCCCAACAGATCACCACCTATTGTATAGCCTCAATTTCCCAGCGCCTACGTAAAAGATCCGTAGATTGGCGCTTCTCAAAATCACGTTTAGGGATGAAGCTTTGTGACAAAGTTTCAGAGATAAGAGCCTTGAAAGTTAAGGTGCTACACAGCATTCGAACAATACATGTAGAGTACATGTACATGTAATTTTGTTCAAGTGGTACAGGTATATCCCTTTTGCTTCAGGACAAACCAACACAAGGGTAGTCAATTTCAACAGAACCATATCAAAACAGGATAATCAAAAGTTACTGTAAATATGCCAGGCAGATGTATTGAATATATACACCTGTACATGTACTCAGAATACAAGTAAAGAAATTATTTTTAAATATGCCATCAGTCATGGTTTTGATGTTGAATTCTTGAAGATCTTGAAAATCTTACATAAAAGCCTGTAAAGCCAATTTATCTGCATTTTACTTTTAAAAAACAAGAGAGAGAATTGTGTTCTTCCAAGTCTTAAACAAAACATGGGCAAGGATGTCATTATGTTTACAATTAAGTTCACTCAACTTTCCTGCAGCAGAAACATTCACTACACACCAAAGGTGTTAAGCATGTCTCAAACATCTTGTACAATGTGCATACAAATCCAAAAATAAAGCCAAGACGAAGAAAACCTATGGCCGACAGGTGAGTGTGTGCCATGTCAGAGCACCTGTCTAATCTTAGCCTGGCCCACATAATGACAGGTATTCACAGGGAGGAGGAGGGGGAGATTAGCAGGTACCTGCTCAGGTAAGCTGAGACTTGAGGGGTGAGACATCAAGACTAGGAAAATGTTGCACAAACTGTGAGCCAGAGAATTAGCAATGGACATTCTCCATGATTCACCGTCCTAGATGATTATCCAGTCACTGCATTCACAGACCTGTGTCAGCTCGCCCACAGTGGGTGAGGTCAGTCAGCAGTTGGGTGGACAGAAGGTGTTACGAGGCCTGAGATTTGACCAGAGCTCTTCAACCTGCATTTGTACACACTACAAACCAAGGTTAAAAGAACCTGGGTTGCTGTCCTTAATACGAAAACTCTGCGTAAATGTATAGTTGACAATTTGTTCCAGGTTTCCCAGAATATGTGACGCACCTTGAGAGTGAATGCGACTCAGGATTGCAAGTCGAAAGGATGACAGGTAGAAGAAAAGCACATGGACGAGTCTTCAAGTACACACATATGCATGTACATCACTAGCTTTGTAATACTTACTGACATGATGTATTCTTGTAAAAAAAAAACATGTGTACAGACAGGCATAACAATTGAAAATAAACACCAAGGACTGAGATCAAAGAAAGGCAGCACAAAGCACAAACGATGAAGTCACTCACGGCCCAAAAGGAACGACATGTACCCACGTCCCCAACCACCACCACCAACAAACTGTAAGTCGTACCAGCTTGGGTTTCTGCTGATTACAGGTACATGATAAATACCCTGACAGGAAACACTGAAATCAAGCCAACCCCAAAGGCGGACACCAAGTGACGGCATTTCACCAGGCTGTAATTTTTGGCGTGAACGATCGTTCAGGTTACCTGGAGGTTACGCAACATCCTTTTGATGCCAACGATCACAGGTGCTGCTACTGACCTTGTGACTTACTTCCCATTATGTCAAAGAAAGAGATAATAAATTTCTGAAAATGTGAGATCAGACACTTATGGTATATTTTACAACAAAATCAAGCTGCACTCAACCATGGAATGATATTTCCTTATAACAAAACCAAAAGCACTTACATGTATGTGTTCACAGACAATGGTTTCATGTACGTGTATCCTGTAAAGGACGCACTAACACTTTTACGTGCAGTCCGTCGATGTAGATGGCTTCAGGAAATTATTTTAAAACTCTGACGTTCATCGAAACCCTGAGTCCTTCACCCGAACTCAACAAAATCACTGCGGACCTCGGACTCGACAACGATGAAAAGTGCTGTTGATGAGGTTCAGTTTCAGGGGGCCTCAAAACTGCCCCCCTCCCCCCCCAAAAAAGGTTGTATTATGAAGATTTAAGTGACGCCTACAGAAGACACTGAAAATGTCGAAAGTTTTCAATATGTTTTCGATGCCAGAACTCTGTTACATTGAGGACAAAGAGTAGGTCGCAAAACTTTTCCAAATGACTGCCAACAGTGAGCTTGTTGCTACGTACAAAGTTCTCTCTGCTAATGTGACAAATGGACAACTTCAAGTCAGTAAAGTGAGTGAATTAAGAAGATAGGATTCAATATTCAACCAGAACATAGACAAAGAAATGGGCAAAAGAGGTGCCATCTAGACAAACTAAGTTATCTGTCTGTGAATGAGGCTCTTTGAAGGGCCATGCAGCCTGAAGCGGTCACACACTTATTTGTGGTTATGTTCCTGGGAACAGATCGGCAAAATCGATTTATTGGTCTGCACAATTACACTTCATTTAATCAACATGCAAATGATTGTTTTGTTTATGGCCAATTTTGTGGCCTGCACGTTGTATACAGCCTATAATACTCACAGATGAAATCGCCACTGGCGCAAGCACTTTAGCTCTGAATTTCCTACTTTTCACCACACAGTGTAATGGACTGCGTAACATTTCATGTAACCTGTCGTTCGCACAGAGGCAGAACGATGTAACCGAACAATGGGTTAAGTAGATCTGTCTTCACGTGAACGGCATTTCCTTCAAGTAGGTTTTTGAAAACTTACAGCCTGGTTTACCGAGTACATTTGAGGGATTGGTAGTGCCAAGGTTTTTGGCTAAAGGCACTAGAGTGCGTTTTGCCTGGTATCAAAAAAAAAATAAGCTCAACTTAAAACCTCTGCGAAACTGGTGAGAGCTGGGCTTGAAATTGCAACTTCATCAGTCATTCAGGGCTTAGTTGACTTTAATCACTTTACCCAGATAAATGAGGGATTGACTATCTACATGTATGGCTTAATGCTATGTCGATCCAGGCAGGGCCACTGATAAATGTATATGTACCGATGTATCTGACTGACATTCCAAAGGCTTGTGTCTGTGAAAGCACCAAAATCTTTGAAATTCCGCCATCGAGAATGGGATTCACTCCACCTCTATCGTGACTTAGGCCCTTGCATACACATCTAAGTTGCCATAAATAAACGACGTATGGACTTGCATGCTTGCATCACCTCTGATACCGCAATCCTGATGGATGGTACAGGTATTGTATTATATGGGTGCGTTACAATTCAGCTGTATTTGCCTAGACCACCATACCCACCAGGCATCTACGTGTGTGTAGCACTATAAATGAGTGTGATATTAATCTATGACAATTATTCTGCCTGTGATACCAAAAAAAAAAAAAACAAAAATACTCCAAAAAACACTGGTCCATGACGTGCAATCGATAACATGGAAACTGTAGGTGGTTATCGATTCTTGCTGGTATGACAAAGCTTAAACACTCCCTAAACAAATCAATTGCCTACATGTACACTCTCCATACATGCTACTTCAACCTGAATGATGTCCACGTGGAGACCTGACATGGACACCTACATGTGTACTAGCCAGCTACCAATGGTTACCTAAGTGTGCATCAAGTGGATTTGCACATGTGAGTACAAGCATGCATATAAAACACTACCACGCTTGTGTACACGAAATACTACAATTACATGGAACTGCCCATCCGTGTATTTCACTCCTTTTGTACCACTTTATCCTGGCCTCCTTTTTTGCATAATAGAACCCCTGGCACTGATACAAACAAAATATACATGCCTCTATTCCAGTACTTGTACACATGCAATTTGTAAAATTGTACAATAAACACCTGCTCATTTATGTACATGTAGATTTCGCTGTCCCAATCTATCAAGAAAAAGCTCCCAGCACCTGCAACATCCATTCAAATGAACATGTCAACTTGTGCATATCAGAAATACAGCTGTGAGCATACTGTTACTCGCTAGCGCATGCACATGTACAGTTTCCTAGGTCAACATGCACTTAACAGTAGATACAAAGATGTATGTACTAGTACAACAGATTCTCTAGGCAAATTCTGTTTACAAACTCAATTTGAACAAATCAGACAACTCCATATTTTTTTCATCATTAATGTATCAAAACCTCAATTCCTTTCATGAAAACTCAATACAAAATTTGTCTACAGCTCAATTTTTCAACATTTCTCGTAGTGGCTACCACAACAAGAAAGTGGCTAGAAAAATCCCTGATGTACATAGAAAGGGAAAACTGGGTACACTGTATTTACATGTACATTAGCTCATGTTACTGTACAAACAGCTCACCAAACAAGACTTATATATACATGTAGCTATATAGACAAGGATGTACAAGTACATGTGTGTAGCTCTACATGTAGTATTTGAGTGCTGTTTTCTCTTTGATAAAAACACAAAGCATCTTGGCAAGTGACCCTGGCATATTTTCACCTTGAATCACAGACGTAAGAACAATGAAGGTATATTTAATAACAAAGGTACGAGAACAACACTGTTATCGGGTGTTCATCACAGGTGTCAGAGTGCCTTTGAGACAGTGATTATGATGTCATGTTTTAAGGTAGTTCAACTCTGCTGCCCAAAAACAATAATGAGGCAACATTCGTCTTTTCACACAAAAACAAACATCAGGCTTTTAGTAAGACAATTCAGACCTTTAATAAGAACCTTTACATGTGGGCCCTTAAATAACATCACTTTAAGTATATAAGTATGATGTAATCTCCATGACATGCACGAGTCGCACAAGGCACACGAGGCCACATGCTACAATGAAGTCTGACAGCAGTATTAGATGGACTTTAAAGGCACTGTACAGGTTATATTCCAATCAAATGAGCCCAAGGTCACCCCTTAAAAAATTCTTTGTTTGGTGTACCCGGACCCTATCAGAAAAAAGAGATTTATATCAAAATCAAAACGAAAAGCTTAGAGCAGGGCCACATGTCTGGAGGGTCAATCAGGTTACCCCTTGGAACGGTCTCACCCCCAGCACCCCATCCTCCCAAGAAGATCAAAATTTCATTTACTTGCACTGGGTTACAGGCCTAGTACTTTTAATTTATTGTGCTTGTCAAACTCCCTATCATAAAACAGAACAATGGAAGCAGATTTCAAAATGTACAAAAGTCCTCTGTGACAAAAAGGTTAAGTAGAAACAGACCACACAAAAAGCTATTTTGCTCAATCAAAAGTCAGCATGTTTGGGTTCACCCTACAGAAATATTTACAATCTCTAGCCTTACTAATAAAACAGGAAAACAGAGGTTTGACTTTGGAAACCTGGCTGGCCTCATTCACAGAACACATGGACAAGCTGATCCCACAAAAACCTCTGCCAATTTAATCTATTTTCAACAGCATCAATAAGTCGCAAATTTCACTTGAATTATAACATCAAGAGCGTTGTCGAAGATGTGCAAATATTCACTGACTCCTTTGCACCACATGACAGGAATCTGTGAATCCAAATGTTCCCGTTGCTATTAAATGTGTGGTTTTTCAATGCTGCTGCTGTTGATTTGATATTGTTTGATTCCGACATCTGTCAGCACAGCTGTTTTCATTGAAAACTGACATTTCAATGAAGGGGAATTTGTCAGGGCCTTCTCTTGATTCCTGCATGTAACCCAATAAGCGAGGTGGGGACTAGGACATGCCCTGACCCAGGGCAGGCTTCAGGTCAGGATAGGAAAAAGTCGCCAAAAAGTTCAACAAAAAACCAGGCTTAAAACAGAAACATCACTAACATTATGTTCTTCAAATGCTCTAACAAGTATAGCAGATAGGACATACAAATGAAATCTGATATACATGTACTGCGTGGTCACAAAATATCTTTCCATTTATTCCATGTAGGTTCACTTGTTTTATTAGGCTATTTTAAGTTCCTTAAATTTAAAATATAAGAAATTTTAACTCCTTAACTAACTACAAATTTATGATCCAGTCTAAAAACTTAAAAAGAAAGCAAATCTAATCACCAAGCATACATGTTTTTTCAAGAAATTTCTGCTCATATTTATATGTAAACATAAAAAGGCAAAGACTGTGAAAAAATGAAAAGGAGCTCACATATTAAAATTTTAACCCAACAACTGAATGAGCCAATTCAGTTATATATTATTCAATCTCGTTAGCTCAATGTTATTTCTGAGTGTCATATATTTCAGTTCAATCTACACATTTCTAGACTGCAATCACACTTGGTAATGCATACACATATATATGCAAATTGAGTGAAGTCAATCAGACGGCCCCAACCTCCACAAGATCTGCATGCAATGATTTTCTTTGCGCTCCACAGCATCACAAAGACAACTTGAATCCTGGACGGCAGTGTGTCAATGGATTTACAGGAATCCCATAACAGCTTCCAGAAGTCAAACTGTCAATGATGTCAGCCCTAGGGCTAGTTTTAGAGAATTGGCCTTTTCCATCGGTGTAAGGTGCTAACAGCATGTACATGATGCTTCCGCTTTTCTCCTGTTACCAGTGAGTCAGCATTACAGGCGGTAACATCCGTGATCGCAGTTCACATGAGACTCGCTTGCCAGTTATCTAACACCGCTGTGGGGACGGGCTGTCGAATGCTAGACTGATGTAAGGGAACACCGCATGTGAGAGACAGGAAGTCAAATTGATGCGGATATAAGGAGACGTCGGAATCAGGATGTCAAGGATTGAATTCATCCAAATAAGATGTATACACTCAGCTAACATTTGTCCTAATCAAGCAATGCTGCTTGTTAGAATCAGAGTTATGAGTTATAATTTAAATAGCACACATGTACAAGTATGTTGTCAGCTACAATAAATCAAGTCTCTGAAGTGCCATTTTTACGTGTACTTTGCAGGTCTTCAAAATCATGTCACAAAATGAGTTCCCCTAAATGATCTAAAATTTCGACAAAAATAAGTGCATCTTTGGAGGCAATTTAATGTCACAAAAGACTGTTTTTGGTGTTTAAACTTATATTTTCCCTGTAGGATATCAACCTACCAACTAAACCAACCTCAAACCACATTTTTAAGATCAGCAGAACTCTCATAATCGTGAAAAATAAGTCACTTAGTCATGGACGAAGGCAGGGTTGGAACTTCCACCTCCAGTGTCCTAGAATGTGAAAGGCAAGCACCTTTCACCACTTGGCCACAGGGTAAAGTTGCCAAGAGAGGATGCAGTTGTGCACCACATTCAGGACAATCGTTAGACATGGCACATACATGAATGTCTACAAGTACATAGATCGCTCAATTAATCACACCTGTGATCATGTTTATTAATGACCTTTCAGGTGCACAAGAAAAACCACCATACATACATATAGATAAATACCTGTCCTGAAATGTAAATGTACAACACCTATAGCTACATAAATTACAGGTGTCCTTTTGATTTAATCAGGTGGAAATCGACAGATGCAACAAAAACCAGTTTCTCCCCTGCTCATAGAAGGAATGTCACACTTGTTTTCGAGCTGATGACTTTCTGATGCTGGACCTGCCAGTGCATATATATATACACACAGACACACACATACACAGTACAGTGGGTAAATCGTACTGGTTGACCAAATGGCTGTTGAAAGTCCTATGACCCCACCCATTAGTACTACAGGTACAGTTAGTGTACTGTGCCACCATATGTTACTGTAAACCTCCTAATAAAAAATTCCTGCCATACTTAATTTCTGTACCATCCTGGAGTGTCATTCTCCTAACTCTTGAAGTTCTAACTTTCAAATTTTTCTTCAACAACTGAATTCAACAGAATTTGAAGATTTTAACGCAAATGACCAATAACACAGATACATGTACCTATTCCTGCAATAATCACCCAATTAATTATACTCTTATCTGCATATTTTCACATGTATGTATGTAAATCTATCAAGGTTTGTAAGATCTAGATGCTGAATATTCTGCTAAGTATTCTCTGCTAAGTTTATGTCAGTTTCAACACTCTTATCTGTACACCTTTACACAGTGTATTCACTTTACACCTTTGTAATTAAATTCCTCGGGGACATTATTACAGACTGAATGCCTATTGCTTGCAGCTGTTCACCTGACTGCTATGATGTGAAAAGTTGCACCTCTCAACCCCATGCTATATACATGTACGAGGAACAAATGAGAAGCATCTTCAAGTACATGTACAGCTATCTAGCTGTCAAGGGCATACATGTGCAGGACAGAGATGACAGGAATCTAGTTAAGGGAACATATCTTCAGTATTCCCACCAGACCTCACCCCAGTGGTGTGACTGTCCTGTAGCAATTATGTTCGAAATCTGTATAGAAGTGAGAATGTATCAGTCAATAGCGATCAAGATAACATCTGTGAACAATCACACATCACAGGAACGATTTAATCACTTAGTGCAGTTTACCAAAGCATGTGGTACACACGCTGATATTTATTAAACATGAGGCCCACTCTAAAAAGAAAAAAATTCCTTTAGGTAGACCAATTTAAAAAAAGAAAAAACGAACCTTATAGCAAGTTTGCACTCATTTTCTCTTTAAGCCAAACTTTTTCAACCATTAACATATTTCTCGAAGTGAAAACATGAAAAACGACACACAAACATGTATCGGTATGTCATGAGGCATCATTTACCTTCTTTCAGCCAGTATCCGCATGTGTGTCTTTCATTTCATTCCCATACCATGTAGCATTTGTCACTATATACATGTTGAGCCAGAAATAAGTATGTGTACTACATAACAATCAGTAACTTGAATTAGGGTTTTAAATTTTTTCTCTTTTTTTTTATTCATAAATACTTTTACAAATCCTACAACTAGTTAAGAACATTATATCTCCATGCTCGCATGAGAGAACAATTTTCCAACTTAATACAGATTCACACAGATTATTATTAGTAAAAGACAAATAAAAAAATCAACACAATTTTGTACCACAAACCAAGGAGCTGACAAGGGTGTCAACAGTGTGGATGAACGTCGTCTATTCGCTCAGAAGCCATATGAAAATTAACTCCTCCACTTCATGGTTAAGAACATAAAGAGGCCACAAATTAAAGCCGAGAATCATCTTGTTTTGTTTTTTTCTGCCTTTTCCTTATTCCCTCTCAGGTTCAACGTAGCTGAGCATAACACTGTTCGCCACCGCACTTCACACAGTACATCAACATCAATAAATACTGTGGATATTTTTTCTTCTGTTGTTTAGCAAACCCAGTAAGCATGAAATCCTTGTGTTTAAGGCTGACAGGCCCTTGGTTAAAGATAGATTGAGAGGCCTGTACTGTATACTGTATGCAGTCATACATGGGAGGGCTCCACATTAACCATGCTAAGTCAACTGTTAAGTGTTGACAGATCCATGTACACATAGCTTTTTGAGTATCATATACTGTCAGAAGTAAAATACATAGATACATGTTGACATACGTTAAATATTATTCCTGTGTGTATTTTATTCCGTATAGTGCGAGCTTTAAGCAAGCGTTCATAGGTTGTATTATTGGGAGGTGTCATCGTTGAATTACACACAGAAAAGTGTGAGAAGCACTTGAATGAGTAGGGCCAAACAAACAGAAATACATATACTAGAAGTCAATTATTCAGTAGATGGGATAAACCTTAATGTAAGTCCATTCCTGATGAAATGTTAATGTATTCAGATCCAAATACATCCCACGATCCATTCCTCGTAAAATCAATCTGCACACAAATTCAGACAGTTGTAAATATTACACCACTAAAAAAAAAAAAGGAATAAAAAAAACCCCATGGTCTCCAAGATGTGTTTTGCATGACAATTAATATTGCCAGATTGATTAGCATCTGATTTGAATATAAAATCAATACAAGTGTTCCGCCTTAGGCATTATATGTGTATGGATAAGGGTGGGAGATTTGGGAGGGCGCAGGGTGTACTTAAGGTGACCTGGTAACTAACCACATGCACTGCCATCCATTATAATGAGTGACCTTCCTTCCTTGATCATTTCCCTCTCCATACAGCCCACAGCACATGAACACATTTTTATATCCCCTCCCCAAAGCCCCAATAGTACACCACAGTTACCTTATCGTACCAAAAGCTGTGATGACATCCAGAAAGGAAATCAATAGAACACACCTACATGCCTGTACAAACGTGTGTATATATACGGTTCCATTGTATGCAATCAGTTATGCCAGCTGCATTGCTCATACTGTTCAGAAACAGCAAAGTGCACTCAGGCATTAACACAGTTGGCAATGTAAAATAATTTTCCATCCTGATGTGGCTTTTATAAAAAAAATAATTTGCATGGAGCTTTCTGTCCACACATGTAATCAGTATGTGTTGAAAGATTTGAAAGTTGCAAGAGTCTCTAAAAGGGTTTTGTGTTTTCAAAAACAGTTGCATTTATGTACATGCACATGAAAATGGTCCCTATTTCTTCTCCTGTATTGTAAATGTAAAAGCAGCAGAAGTATTAATCAATTTGATCAATTTGATTGTATTTTCTTTCATTTCCAATAAATCTGACTGTTTTTATCACTTTCCTTCCAATATATCTCATCATTCAAAATACGGTAGACCAGGCATCGACATGTGAAATTGTGGCAATAGTGCTAGACAGAAAAATAACTTAAAACGCGAAAACATACAACCCATTACAAAATAATTTCTCCCCATGCTGCACAGCTGCCTGCTAAAGCCAAATTTATACACCCAGCCACCCACGCACCATACTATTAATACAAAGTATCAACATTTGAACTGTTGCACACTGTAGCTTATTCATTACTGTTTTAAAGGGACAATACATTGTAGAACACTATAAGAGTACTAATATGTGTCATACTTAATCTACATTTTTACTTAGCATTTGGGGCACTGGAAACAAGAAAGGGGGGTCAAAGCAGCGGCACTGGTATTCAATTTGCAATCAAATGCTGTCATGTCGTGTGTAACTTATAAGTTGTGTCAGACGTATCAGTGTCAATCACCGTTTGTGTCTCAAATCTTGCACGTCCAAGAAAAATAACTTCAAAGCTGTCAAAAAAGACATCAGCTTTGAGTTTGATCAAGTTACTTCCAAAACACTAAAAGGCATCTCTTCGTCTCAGACTGTCAATGCTCATCTGTGATAGGCAATAAATGCTGCGAAAGATAACAGTTAGACATTTAACTTGTTCGAGCACCGCAAGTTGACAAACGAGGTGTTTTCCAGCGATAGAGCGTCGGCATATGAACCATGCAAGGCTACTACTCACCCCACACGTTCAGCCAGCCCTCGACTCTCCCAGGTAGTGCATCCAAGCCACTCAAGGGCTCGCAATCACATGCTTTACTCGCCATTTTCTTAACGTAAAATCCACAGCGTAAAACAAGTTCACATGACTGATCTCACTGAATGACTCGGCCGCTCGATCTGCCGACCGCTACTCAATATCCGCCATGTTGTCTGCTGCTACGCGGACTGATTTCTCGAACTATATATTCCTAGGGCACAAACCGCATAACTTCCGTAAATCGGTGGCAAAATGATGCCTCCTTTAAGGATGAAAAGCAAATACTTCGATTTCTTCCCATTTATCAAAATTAATGCAAATCATTTAAACCTGGAACATTAATGGAAACGGATCTACGTTTAGAGCGGATGTATTGGACCCGTGTGTGGTTAGGCCGTATGAAAACAAACCGCCAAAAGCCGTCACGTTAAATGCATAACAAGGAGCTAGAGCGCAGTCAATGAAAAGTATGTCAGCGTACAAGAGGTTATCTCATTGTGCTAAGTAGACCACAGTCTAAGAAGAAAACAATTCCCGCCCATTTCAACAATAACAGACATTGTTTAATCATTCACTACACTGCTGTGGCTTCCTCGAAAGGAATTTTCACAGATAGCAAAACACTTCATAGTGAAGCCTGTAGCCGTTTTGCCAGCAAGGACAAATTTACCTAGGCCTACATGGATGCAAGTAACATACGGCCTGCTTTTATGTAGAAGCGATAACGTATAGACTACACACAGATCTACTGTCCTGCACAAAATATCTTACACTGCAATAAATCACAGAAAAATGAAATAAAAAGTGATTTTTCCAAAATCTTACTGTGCGTGCATATATATTTATAGGCCTATGTACATGTGTCAGGTCAACATGAGCAATTCATAGAAAGCCAATTATGTACACGGCTGCATCGATTACCTTACTGGTGTATGCGTAACACAGACGTGCATACAGGTCGATGTTGTATATTAACATAAAATGAAATAGATTTTTACGTTAAAGTTTTATATTCCATAACCAAATATATGTATGTGTTTTTATTTGCAACTCAGTGCATAGATCTACTGGTATAATTAATGTTTAATTGAAGAATACTTCATTTAAATTTCAAAGGTTTGTGGAGGTCTAGAATAAATCTATCCTATCCTGAGAAACCAAGAAAACCCTCCTGAAGCTAGTTAACCCACAGCCCAATCCGGACAGCATGCGCTGTATTCGAACTCGCGAACTCGCCAACTGAGCGTGCTACCGCTGACGATCAGACAGTCCGAAAGGCATGCACATCCACTGGTCATAACTTACGGCTTAGTTTTAAAGCATTTGAAATTCGATGCACGCTTCTGTGCATGGATTAAGGCCTATACCATATGATATACAGGTCGAGTACAGGTCGTTGCCTCACATGTGGAAAAGCTTAACAGTAACGTGAATGTAATGTAATGTTTGGAAGAAAAAATAAAGATTTAATGCATATACATCAAGAACCTCGACATATGTTTAATTGGACTGCCACTATTGACACCGCTGGCCGCTTTCACAGCCACATTTAACACCGCTGGCCGCTTTCACAGCCTCAGTTGACACAACTTATATATTGCCGTTTCGACTGCCATGGACAATTGATAGCACTGTAAGAGCATGCACTTGACCGATGTAATTAGGTGCTCTGTTTGGCCAAATCATGGTTAAATGTATACAATATTATACATCCTTATATATAGGTTCATCGCTTATATGTATACTGGAGGTTTTCGCCGTGATCCGTGTTTCTTTAGCTATATAAAACTGAATCTCCTCTTGAATTATAAGTGAAATATTCTTATTCACTATAGGCGTGGCGTAAAAAAGTACATAGAAATAAATATATATTTTTCATTTTTGCCACTGAAGAAGATTTCATGTGGTTCGTTTTATTTGTCTGGTCGCGGACTGATTTTAAAGCCCTGTTCGTGATGCTGCAGGTAAGTTATTATTTACTTTACTTGTTATTTATTTATTAGGTCGGAGATTTACGCTGTACATGCTCAAGAACATCTCACTCACACGACGGACTCCGGTGTTGTGGTGCATGTGACATGTAAATATGCTTGGATACACGGCGTAAAACACTAAATGAATG
Source organism: Acanthopleura granulata (assembly GCA_016165875.1). Lineage (NCBI taxonomy): Eukaryota > Metazoa > Mollusca > Polyplacophora > Chitonida > Chitonidae > Acanthopleura > Acanthopleura granulata. The sequence continues at coordinate 4,272,957 of JABBOT010000082.1, forward strand.
TATCAAGAACATTTCACTTTAATATACGACGGCTGGCAGCGAGTCCGGGGGAATTGAATAGAGAGATATATTTAAAGATATTAAGATACGTTTATATCAGTTTCATGTAACTGCACTAGATCGTTATCTGTAGGGGCCTATATATGTCAACGTGGTGTATAGTCTGTTTCCTGCTCGTTTGCTCTGATTTAAGGCGTTAGTGTTCCCATGACAACAGCTGTAGTGTTGTTTACTAGTGGTGCGACACGTCCTCGCCATAACACGATTGGAAGATGTACTGTCATGCATGCGTTCATTCTAAATATGGTATATGTCGATGCGTGTATGTATATTAACTACATGATTCCACATTGCGTATGCTCCTGATATACAATATAACCGGCAGGACATGCATGCATGTGCTGTGTCAGTTAAATACTGATCGATCGGATTACAATTACTTCAGCATTAATAAGATTAATGGACTAATTAGATACATATATAACCCATAGTGCTCTTTAGAGGTATAGATTCCATCAGCCACACAATAATTGCACATATTATTGACAGACATGATTATCAACCTATATATATATGCAGACATATTAAGTTGTTATCCCATAAGGTTTCCTACTCAAAAAGACAATTTATGCCCCAAAGAGATCCGACCTGTTGTGACTGATTTATATAAAAAAACAACTTGATTGTGCAATTAACTTAAACTGGGCTATAAACAGCATAATTGCATACATGTATATTTCAAAATCGTGACCTCAAATTATAGGGTATAATGCAAATGTCCTAAAATTTCGCCCAAAAGAGAACATTTTAGAGGCAAATTAATCTCATGCAATATTTCTTTTGGTGGCAAAACTTTAATTTTCCATGCATTAAGTTATCATTCTACCTTCCACACAGACATTGAAACAAACTTTAAATCAACAAAACTCTCATAATCAGGGAAAATGAGTATCTTATATAAGGTATATATAGTCATGAATGAAATTTTAGGTCATAGATACAGTAAGCCAAGCATTCAAGCATGCATATATATAGTTGGCGACAGGCCTCTGGGCAATAGCACAGTATAAATGACAAGGATGTGTGTTTAGTTTGCCTTTATTCCATAACAGAGGCCTACTTATAGCTCTTGATCAATGGGGTCATGGGTTCGAATCCAGAGTGTGAGCATGAGGCACGATCGTTTCTCTCAATTGCTCATGTCCGCTGTTTTCTTCACCCATATATCCCCGATCGCTGCCACACTGCCTAAACATACGAGTCTAAAGTATGCATGTCTTATACAGGCCCCAAAATGAAGTAAACAAGTCTCTATATTAGTAACATTGTATATTATCTATGCATTGTTGACCCTCTTTGAGAGGTGACAAGCTCACGAAAACACTGATCGAACATGAATACCGCCATGTTGGAACTCTTTCGTCCCAATTGTGACGTGACTGGGCCCATATTCTGTTTCACAGATGTAATAGACTATTCTATATAATTGCTGTGCGCTGAACTCATTCATATAATTAGGGTTAGGGTAAATGCAAAGTTGATGTACCGTAAGATTACAGGTGTAATTCGCTTAATCGATCTTTACCTATGTAATCTTAAAATGAAAGACAACTGATATTCTAAGTCAAGTTTGCCAAAAAGGCTGCACAATGTTATGTTTATTTCGTTCAACTGTTTTTTCTAACAGCCATTTCGACAGTGAAAATTGACATTTCACCGTGCTCCATCGACTAACGTGAAACGCAGCCATTCTGTCTGAACCGTGACGTAATTGTTCAAAGCGCGGAGCAGTCCTGATACTGTAGTATGCTGCTAGAGGTGTGGTTGAAAGTTAAGCATATATGTAAGTTTATTACATGAAATGATCTAGAAGCTTACTCTCGCCATAACACAATGGTTTGCAAATAATTTGTAGTGTTATTCACACTTGTACTGATTATAATTAAAACATGTAACGTTAAAAGAGTGACCGGTCCCTCTGCTATTACATGTTATATTGACATTCAACTCAGAACATGTACATCACAGCTTATAAACAGCTGGTATCTCCTGGCTCTCTGATTGGTCAGTGTGTCATGGGGTTAAAAGCATGGCTGCCTTCGTATCCCCAGTCGGCAGCAAAATACTCCATTCAGCAACGAATTCATACAAATTCAAATCGGTTTTTGTATTCAATAGAGAATTTTGTAATCTTTTTAATGAGCAGTGCCTCAGTCATCAGTTGTCTTTCACTTTAGTGTATAATCATTTTAAATTGCAAAATAATCTTACATACTTGATTAAACAATTCAGTATAAAAGTGCATGATGATGTCTGTTTTGATGGCATTTAGAAGCAAGCTCATTAAAATAATAGTACCTGTACTCTAATAATACGTTCAATAGACATTTCAACGGATAAAAGCTTGTCTACATAAATTAAAGGGAGTACTTATATATAAATATAAAATATATATATATAAATATGTATAAGTACATAATGTTTTTGATAACTTTTGAATCGACATTTCATACAGAGAGTATATATTAACCAAAACTCTCCCCCCCCCCCCCCCCAAAAAAAAAGAAAAGAAAAATCCTTGTCCACCTTCAATTATTTTTCCCCGGGAAAGTTTCAAAGATATCGCCTGTAATTTCGATTATAATGCATAGGGTGTGCATTATACAGGGGTCATATTACCATGTGTCTGATTTCCAACATTCAAGTAAGTAATCATACAAATATGTATGCAAAGTCTTGACTGAGTACGGCGTTATAAACATTCAAGTAAATAAATAAACACAATATTCGTATAAATAACTGTACATGTATGTGTATATATAAATTACAGCTTTGGCTAGCATTGTACGGACTTCCTATTAGAGTAGCCTCCCTTGAAAATAACCAATTTCCGTTTAAGATTTTATTTTCCAGACAGTTAGATTGCTTTATTTTATTTACTGCAGGAGTCATATGTCACATATATATTGTCATCGAATTAAGTATGCATGTTTAGAACACAGATATGTACATAAATGTGCCGAGGCTTCTTGTAAATGATACAGTATTCCGTTTGTAGTATTTGAGAATTAATAGGGGACTTAGCAGTCTGTGTTTATATAGTTATGACTTGTGACTGAGTCATAGGGCAGTGTCTGTTGTAGCTCGGCGAAAACCCTCTGCCTCTGAACGACAACTGCTTGAGTCCAGGATATCACACAAACCACCATAAATTTGGCTGATCCCTGTCAGCCTTTTATTCCATCATGACTGTCACGGTATATACTCAAGAATATTTCACCTCTACCATGGCACTCAGTTTTATGGTTGGTGATAGCCGGGGGAGGGGGGAGATACTAAAACCTCTGACCTTGAGCAAGATACTGAAGAACTTTCCCACATGCAGCGTAAACACTGAGCTAGTACCTTATATAAAAGACTACATCTTAGAGATTAAATCCAGGACAGAGACGACAGTGTGCTAATTGACATATGTTCACACGTTACCGAGGAAATCCGACCTCTTGTCAATTTACCTCAGACATATAAGGATTTATTTTAACTGTTCATGCAACTGTTAAAAAGTAACAACTTACACTCGTTTAATACCATGGCTTTTGCGGAATGTGGCGAAAAAAAAATTGCTGTTGGTTGCGATTCTTAGACGTCACTGGTAGAATGGTCACACCTATAACAAATGAATTTATAACTCAGTTAGGGTTTTATTCTAACTGTTCAAGGTGACGACATACACGCCCCCAGTCCCTTAGCTTACGCAGAATTATAGATAACAAAATGTCATTGTGCATCTGCAAATTTGCAACAGTCGTTTTTAGTGAAGATACCACTCGTCAACCATAAAAACGCGTTCCAGTACGATAACTGCAAGACCCATTTGCCAACAACCTAAAAACACCAGATCACATGACCAAGGGCTATTTAAGAGATACTTTTGTATATTAAGAGGAAAAAAGACAGAAGTAGTCACTAAGTTTCACTCATACAGAAAAGACCGTCGATTTTCTAAGCATGGGATTCAATTCAAATTTACAAGAATAAATCATTTATGTGTACATGTTGTCTCAGTACAAAAAAATCAAGAGTCATCTGCCTGTGCAGGTATTCTTAAAAGATCACAGGAAGAACTTGACAGGTCATGGTTGAGGCATGGTGCAATAAAAACACTACAAAATTCTCTCTTAAATGCAAAAACCTGTTTGGTATTGTATGAATTCGTTGCTGAATTATCTTCGTTTGAAGCGTATAGCCTTTTGCTGCCGACTGGGGATCTGTAGGCGCCCATGGCCTTAGGCTAATGAGAGTGTGGCCAATCAGAGAGCTAGGAGATGTCAGCTGTATAAGCTGTGACGTAAATGTTATGAGTTGACTGTCAAAGTAACATGTAATAACATAGGGACAGGGCACTGTTTTAATGTTATATGTTTAATTATAACATGTACATGCGTGAATAACACAGCAAATTATTTACAGACCATTGTTTTGTGGCGGGAGTAAGTTGTTATCTTTTTTTTTCTTTTCTTTTCTTTTTTTATCGTTTCATGTTATAAATTAAGTCTGAACTACAACTCTATCAGCTTACAACTCTCTGAAGTGACAAGAATTTTCCGCGTTTGGAACAATTACGTCACGACCCACACAGAAAGGCTGTTGTTTCATGCTAACGGAGCTCGGTCAAAGATCAATTTCCACTGTCGTAGTAGCTGTTACAAAACATACTTTACCGAAATAAACATAACATTGTCCAAGCTCAACTTTGAACATGAGCTGTGTTCTCTTCAAGTGCACGCCATATAAAGATGCATCCACGTGTGCTCTCTCTACTATCTATACTACGATTCCTCTTAAATATTTAACTGCCTTTGTGGTAAAAGGGATAATTTCAACTTTGAAATTTCAATTTACCTTTATTTGGAATATAAGATACCAAAGGACCATGCGTTCGGCGTGTGCATAACTCGCCATATATATAACATTTGTTAGATCCTGTGTAATCTGTAATCATGTGAATATTCGTCCGGAGTTAGTGATTCATACATTAGTGGGTCAAGGGTATTCCACAAAACGTCTTCAATAGGGGAGTTTCGATTTCGAGATATAGTATATAAATACTTGACCGCCCCGATGGATCAATCCCTGGTCATATACCAAAGACGTTAGAAATGCTACACGTGTCGCTGCCTTGGTTGACGCTCAGCACTGAGAGATTAGAGCAAGAAAACGGGACTGGTCGGCGTGGTGTCAGTATAATGTGACTAGGTTGGGTGTCATGTCTGATGTCTTCGGCATGATGTTCCACTGACGGCAGCACTTTGGTGGCATGAACTCGCCCAGCCACAAGACACAGTATATGTACATTGTAAAAACTCCTCCACGTCTTTTGATGGAAAAAGTGCGACGTAAATCCCAAACATACAAATATACACACGTACATACATACATACATACATATTTACATATTTTCCATTCACACGTTTATGTATAGCAATTAAGGCCTAATCACACCTAGTAAACCCTGAATGTTTATCCTACATGTTAAACAGCGAAAGCTTTTTACACCTGAAGCTGACTTACTTACATTTCTGAAGATAATTACAAACAAGTTTCAACCTGATGGGTCAAACCCAGCCGTTGTCTTTGCAGTATAATACAGGTTAAATGAAGCCGGCTTTCTTTGACCTATAACATATTTGTGCAGGTAGGTGTATAGCGCCATTGCATGTGGACAATACCTCATATAGAGTGCAATCATAATATGCCGTGTACTTATCACAGGTTAAGAAGGGATTAGCTACATGTTTGCAGCAGGAAAAGATGTTTTGTTATATTAGAGGGCATGCATTATACTGGGTATAACTCTTTTATTTATGTATAGGTAGGTATAACATCACTGTGTATGCACAATACCTCATATAGTAATAATAATGAAAACTGAAGGCATCACCACGTATGTCGTTCCACATTTTCACGTAGTTTTCGATCTACATGCCGGAGTTCTCCTCCTGTGTAAGTGGAAAACTAGAAAATAAGTGGAACAACATGCGTGATGATGCCTTGATTTATTTATTTAATTGATTGGTGTTTTACGCCGTACACAAGAATATTCCACGCATACGACGTCGTCCAGCATTATGGTGGGAGGAAACGGGGCAGAGACCGGGGGAAACCCACGACCATCCGCAGGTTGCTTGCAGACCTTCCCACGTACTGTCGGAGAGGAAGCCAGCCTGAGCTGACAGCGACCGCATCGGTGGGAGGCTTCTGGGTCATTGCGCTACGCTAGTGTGCTAACCAACTAAGCCACGGAGGTCCGCGTGATGCCTTGAGTTTTCATTATTATTATTACTGGGAATCCACGTGGAAGTCTGAAGCAGTATTTAATACCTCATATAGAGTGGAATCGTAACATACCGTGTACTTATCACAGGTTAAGAAGGGATTAGTTACATGTTTGCAGCAGGAAAAGTGTTTGGTTTCATTAGACAGCATTAAAGGCTCATATTGGGCTTAACTCCTTCGCTGTGTACATACCAGAACCATATTTATTAGACTTGAGTCCAATTTACTAAATGCGCACAACGCATGCATTCTTATATCACACAAAGACCTCGACTGTATATACAGCCTTAATGTATTGCCGATTTACGGTTTGGACTGTATTTGACAGACGGAGTGTGAAGTCAAAGTCTTTTTATTTCCTATCGTAAACCTGTGTAAACGTGAACACCGTCTGGATCTTGTAAAACGAAGGTCGGGGTTACGTTGCCTGTGGGCCAGTATAAATAGCGGTACATTTACTCACATGCCGACTTCAGGTGGAAATCTCCAGGTAACTCGATATTGAAAACTGTCTGTATGCTGATGGATGGAATTTTAATCAACTTCGTTCCCGCACATACCAAGAAAAGGTCTGGTCACGTCTGGAGAACGAGCGCTGGTCTCCATATCTAAACCATGTATAATGATCATAACTAGCATTATACGTCTATAGTCACACAGGTAAGGGCTAAGGTCAGTATTACTATTGTACTATTGTAAGTTTTGTACACACCAAAAGTTCACCTGTGAATAGATCTATGTAATCGAGGTTGAACAGACAGGTAAGCTTACGCGATGCTCTCTACTGGTAAATAGCTATACATTATCCAGAGCTATAGTATTGATTGTTGCATATTTATACTACTTTAACTCATTGTGTACATACAAATATATATAGTTTTTATATATTGCTGGGTAATGATATTCATTAGCGGTAAATAAAGCTCTGGCTGTTAATACTCGTCCCGATGTGTTAAACTGTTTTCACCAAAGAGCGTTTCACTTATTAACGACTGAGCACAGGTTCAGGCTTAATTACTTACCAAAATGGGCCTCACTGCAAAAGGTTCGGGTTTAAGTAAATTGCCTAGTCATAAAGTTGGTAATCTTAATTTGCATACTTCATGGCTTGAATTGACTTTCAACTTGCACTGCATGTTCAGTTTGCTGTCAGTAGGCTATAATGCGGTCATAAATTTTGTATAGGACGAGTCTTTCGTGTGGTGCATACACCTACATGCGGCACCACTATATATGACGTATTATATGGGAATTGCTGTGATTTATTTATTCATTTGACCACGGACGCCCCTGAGAACTGTTGTGATATCACCGACATAATGTGAAAATGAACTTTGATTTACACCCCAGTAAAATTAAAGAGCGTCTGAAGTACAATGATAAATCATGTAGGCTATTCTTATATTATAGCTTATTTATATGTTGTTGGGGAGCGTATGAAAAATGTTAAACTTACATATAAGTAAACTTAATTTTATGAGTATGCTTTGGGATTACTCCCTCAAATATTGTATGTTAGACTATACTCATTACTTTTAATCATTTCAAGTTTCAAAGAAATCTATTATTTGAATAAATCCTGCCAACGGTTATTCCAGTCGAATGGTCATGTTTAGACAATCTAAGCTTCCACATACATTATATATTGAGCCGTAAACGCAAATTTTAGGTATAACAAAATATCACGAGACTGACTGTATTATAGCCTCACAGATCCACAAGCGTGTATATTAAAGTAGTATTTATAAGGGTTGGCTTTTTACTTATGCATTGCATGTAAGATCCATAAATTGTGTATAATCCATATTGCTTTGTCATGCGGGCATTTTGCCAACATGCCTCTGTCGCACTGCGTAAATATCTGAAAATACACACATATATAGGTCTATTGTATACAAGCATGCTTTGTTTTGAAGGACCTGTTTTTCTGGTGCATGCATGGCTGTATAGTCTGGATATTAACGTAACGAAACAGGACGTGTTAAGATATCAGTAATGACTTCTCTTTGTACATTTATCCAGGACTGAACGCCAGTATGGATTGTTATCATACCGAACACGCCAGCTCGGGCAGTTTCCCACAGAAACCAGCATTGTAGGCCGAACAGAAGTGGCAGAAGCTACTGAAGAGTAGCTTGTTTGACATGAAATATAGTGTTACGACTTTGACATTGTAAGAAACTCGAAGAAACACATTCGTCAAGAAAGGTGTCACGCCCAGGTGACACTCAGGGCGAACCAGGACCAGGATTTGGATAAGACAGTGTTTGTTTTGGAGTTCTGTTTTGAGAGATAGCCTTCGTGTACCGTCACGCGCGACACTTTGATACAGGCCGTCTGATACGTGTGGCATTATCAGGGAGCGGTTGTTTGCCATATATTTTGTGTGGATGCAGGCCCGGTTGGACACTCCGGATATTTTCAGTCATCGCACTGGACTTGAAACTGCATGAAATATTATGGATTGAGATGTTGAAACCTGGCTTTCCAAACTAAGTTTTATATAGCTATGAGCAGAGGGAGAAAAAGATAGTCCTAATTGTTCAAGCATTCTTGTACTCATATTGGCAACGTTTTGAAAATCATAAAACTGGGACAAAATGAAACGATCATAAGAAAAAAAGTTGACTCAGTGGTCGTCGTTGCAATTAAAAGATGTAGCCTACATGCACACTTGATGGAAAGAGGAACCAGGTAAGAAATGGCGGTTCCAACAACGACTGGTTGTCAAGGCAACCTCAATATTGTGGATACTTCAGATGTGGCCTTGACAAAATGGTGCAAGCAATTCCCCGACAAAGAGTCGCGCAGTTTTGAAATGGTCTTAAAACGCTACCTTGAGGAAGGAAACACGGATTCTTTTCTAAAGATGTTACGACGTTTGAACAGCTCATTTCTGTCCATCCGTCATTTCCCCACAAGACACACCATCGGGAGATATTTTCTTGGCAAAGCCGTAGAAAACAATGATGTAGAACTTGTGACGCAGTTGATACGCCATGGTGCTGACGTCACAGAATTCCATAGAGGCCAAACCGTCCTCCATCTGGCGGTAAGCTTAGGAAATCTTCCGTTGTTGAAGCAACTGACAGAGACAGGAGCTAGTTTGTGTCAGTTGGACAGGAGAGGTAATTCTTTAATATTCATTGCCATGGAATCTCCAAGTGACAACAAGGTTTGTTTAACTTTTTCTACATATGTTGCTTTATATGGGCCTTATATGAAATTTGAATATTTGACTAGCGTTTAATGTGGTACTAAGAATTTTTTTTGCTTTGTGCATTTTACATATATATTTGTTTATCTCTTTAATGATGGCGATCATTCAAATAGGTCTAGGAAACAAAGCAGAGCCCGACAGAGACACAACCATATCACGTGAATTGTGTAGGCCTCTCTACAATTATAACCGAGCATTAGCACTCTAATTGGGTTCGAACCCACGGCTTTATTTGGTAGGGGTTAATAGACACCCAGCACATTATTGGTTTGAGGTTTTTAAAGTAAAAGACAGCTCATGACTGAGGTTCTGTTCATTAAAAAGATTATAAAATTCTCTCTTTAATTTAAAAACCGGTTTGAAATTGTATGAATTCGTCGTTTGAAGTGTGGAGTATTGTACCCTACCACAACCCTAGCAACTTACTACAGTCTCAGGTGACAAGAGTGTTCCGCGCTTAAAACAATTACGTCACACCCCAGACAAAATGGCTGCGTTTCAAGCTAGCCGTCGGAGAAGGGTCAAATGTCACTTTCCGCCGTCGTAGTAGTTGTTAGAAGAAAAAAAACTTTACCAAAATAAACATAATATTGTCCGACCTTTTCGGCAAACTCGACTTAGAACATGTGCTGTCTTTCACTTTAAAGAAACTTCATCACACCGTTGATAATTCAACGGTTCTTCGAGGAACATAGTTTGGTGTCAAGATGCATTCTATATCAGCGTTTTCTTAAAGTGGGTTAAATTGTAAAATCAACGTTATAAATGACATGGCGAGTTATTGAAAGTTAAAGCAGAACGCATGTCCAGGAGCAATGCTGTTTTTGTTTTGAAAGAATTGCGTCGTACAAATAAGTGTCTTAAATTATCTCATTTTATCTTTCAGATTGAAGTGTTAACTTGGCTGATAGATCAAGGCGTGGACTTGGCGAGGCGAAACCACGCCGGGAAGGAACCACTTCATGTGGCCGCCACGTCATCCGTTGATCTCGTGGATATTATCGTCAAAGCTGGATGTGATGTAAATGCACGTGATGACGTCAGTGGTTGCACTCCTCTCCATTTAGCATGTACCCGATGCGCTCCTGCAACAGTGGCCTATCTTCTCGCTACTGGCGCTAGTATAAACCTCGTGAACTTTGATAACGAAACTCCTTTGCTCAGACTTTTGAAATATGTTAATAGTTTTCTAGATACACATTCGAGAACTCGCTTGCGACTGGCCAGCTGTCTCGTTCATCTTGGCGGTCATCTTGGATTCCTTCACCATGCAAAATTCGTAAGGAAGCCTGCTCACCGAAAAGGTATTGCGCATTTCAGGCATATCGTTCAAAGTTCGAGAGAAATCAGTTCCCTGCAACACAAGTCACGTTTAGTGGTAAGAAAGTGTCTTGGAAAATTGGATCTGGCAAAAAACGTGGAAGTTTTACCCATTCCCCAAGATTTAAAGCAATATATCATGTTTGCGGACTCGCGGACGGCCAAGTTTCTGCGCAAGATGGCGAGATCCGATCCAACAATGACGTGTTTGTAATGCTCACTGTTATTACTGGCACCATTTAAAGACCATGACTCTGCAACTTTTGTTTGCATTACCACAAAGTATATGTGAACAAATAATTACAAAGCGTTTTTCACTTAGTCTTTTCGTGACACCAAAGGTGTTTGTTCACTCCCAGTGTTAGGTAGCTCAACGTGCTTATTGTTCTGATTGGCGTCCTGATTGTTTGTCGAGCGATGTGTTACCGTTATAAACGGTAGACATGGATGGTGCAAGTCTGAAAGTGGGTGCCTGACATTTTTGCCAAACCCATTTGGACGAAATGATATTACCATGTTGTCCAAGTTATATATTACTGTGCAAAGACCTCTTGGATCATAAAAAACTTCACCACAAGGTGTGTTTTCAGAAACGACAGGCATTTCTATGCAGACTTGTAGTGCGATTGTTATGTCGTTTTGATGGTCGCCCATCAAGTTGACTGGAGTCCACTTGCCTTCTAGCCTTTTTACATGCTTAATAAACTGGTCTGAGAAACACTGCAAATTTCTGCCAAAGGAACCGCTGCACGTGGGTGCCACCTCATCAGTTGAGCTCGTGCCCACATTCGTAAAAGCGATGACGTCAGTGGTTGCACTCTTCTCCATTTAGCATTCAGGTTTCCATACGTAAAACTTATCGTTGTCGTCGGAAAATATCCTTGAATACATATATCGTAATCTGTGCTCGGTTAGTGGGCACCGCGGCACAAGAGCGATTTGTATACAACTTTATAACATATCACAGCAGGAAATTATTTATTTCTATTCGTACATAAAAGTGTCATGCTGGGCCAAAATATATCACATTCCGGACCGGCTTACTCACGTTTAATCTTTGAAGCTACACAGTTTATGACTAATTTATAGATTAGCTCATGTGAGTACACTTATGGTTTCAGATAGTGTTTCATGCCTGTGCTTGCTGGGTTAAAGATTTAACTGATGTGTTTAAATGTTTTTTTAAAGAGACAAAAAGTGAACAAGTTAACAATTCACTGTTATCCCAATGAAATAAGTACAGTGTCACAAGTCTCCGACTATCATTGTTAGAAAGCACTAATTTTTTTCAAAAATAGACCGTATACAGGAAAAAGTAGGTAAATTGTCATTGTATCAAGTTTCAGTCGAATGTGATGAACTGTTCTAAAAGGCCAGAAGAAGAATTTGAGTTGGGGGTCCGAAACTGGAGCTTGATCTGTAACTTGTTATGGCGAGCCCGTGTATTAAGTTTTATTGTACTGAACCGTTTTGCAAAATAATCCGGACAACTGTATACAAATCGAAATTTGGAGAAAAACAGCAATAATTTTCTCCATACAGGATGTAGGCATTCGAACTTGAAATTTATCAGTAAATTGATGTTGTAGACAAGTACAAAGTTTCTGTTCTACACTATGAACGGTTTCCAATGAAAGTTCGGAGAACTCAAACAGTTTTAGAAAAACACAAATCGTTTGTTTTTTTCATGTTGAACCGACTCAGTGAATGTTCTCGGTTACTTTGTTAACCTTTACTTCCAACTGTAACAGAAACATTTGCGTTCGTTTGAATATTCGCAACTAGCTTCTCCTACATGTACATCTCCTGGTTATTTATTTATTTGATTGCTGTTATACGCCGTGCTCAAGAATAGTTTGGTTATTGGTACACCTGACGAACTTGTACATGCACAGTACACTCTATACTACCAACGATGCCTGTTCTATTGGTAAACAATTTGGCCCTAACTATTTACTTAACGGTTCTTTTAGATCATATTCAAGAAGAAACCGGAATACTGACGGTCTTCCTGCTTGTGATGTCCTATAGAACTACACACCAAACTGGTGGAAGGGGTACCCAGTTAGTACATTATACTGCGCAATCGATCCTAAGACCCAGTTCATCTTTACAACAAATCAACACAATGTGATACAACATGAAGGCAGGATCGCTTGTAAAGCTTTCTCTTTTGGTTTCTTAATATCAAGAGCAGAGCTTGGAATAAAATCGGCATCGACTTGGGCCAAAATAGAATAAAAAAACAGAAGATTAACTCTTCGAAATTATACATTTTTATATTCCGAACAGTCATTCATTTCACTATTACAGTTTTCCATGTAAATGTCGAGAAAATAAACGTTTGTAAAAATTAAGACCGTTTCAATGGATACGCAGGTAGGGGAGATAACTAAATATACAAGTATGTTAACTTGTGCTAAAGTCATGTTAGCATTAACTCCCCTGAAAGAAATAAGAACAAAACAAATTACACTAAAACGACGTCCACGAAAACTGACAAGCAAATGTAAATCTCAAGCTTCTAGACCATTAACATTTAAGTAAAATGTTAAAAGCAAAGAAGAGGGTCATTTAAAAAATGAAAAGACACTGATGAAACTTAACATGATCTAAATCACAACAAAGTATTTCATCAGAAAATAGATCTCCCAAACAAAACCGCTTTCATTCCAGCTTACACACACCAGCTCGTGCAAGGCTGTGGGATAACAATAGTTCAGTTTTGTTACTTGTAATACTGGAAACTACATATTAATTGTTTATTTAATCAGTTTCCCTAAGAATTATAAGTAAAGGAAGACAATGGGTGAAAATGTGTAGGAATCTATCTTGTCTAGCAGTTGTTCACCATAGAATGACATTCCATCAGCTGTTGGCAGTTTTACATATCCACAACATGTAATCCAGCAGGATTTATAAAGAGAATTAAATTCGAGGAAGAAGGAGAGTAACATTTTCACATGACATTAAAATGTTATAACCATGATTAAGTTGTTTTTCAGGTACCACAGAAAGGATCAATGAAACTTTGGGATAAAGCGTGTAGGTTTTATATAAAACGACACTGGGGAGGGATGGGAGAAGGCGGGGAAGGGAGTGGGGAAGGCAAACAGTCACTAGAAAGGCACAACCACTTCAAAGCATTCCATATGAATATGTTAACTGCAATATATACAGAATAATTCCATTTCTATAAATTAGGATAGAAATTGGGCCACAGGCCTCTGGGGTCAGTAAGAAAGGACATGTGTATAACAAATATACAGTCTTAAATGAGGTGTACAAATATATAGATACATTGTATATAAGTGGAAAGTGAATAACACCACATATAAAGGCCAATACTGGACAACAGATGAATGGCATAGACTGAATGCATTGCCATGGCAACATGCGAGATGTGGATTCAGGGCTTTATTGTTGTAATATTTTTACCATAATCTAACTGGATTCTCGCAGATAATCTTTGCTGAAATCCACCGGAATCTTGTCCACATCTAGTATCACAGGAATTCTATCCAAGTAATGATTTAATAGCATATGAAAGCAAACAGGTTTTGGAGAATTTTGGATCTGAAACAATGTATATTTTTATTAAATAAAACAACTGAATGAATTTGACTTTTTCACGGGAATCCAAGTAAATTCAAGAAGATTTTGTTCACAGGAGTCATGACGAGAAATCCAAATGCTGGATTCGAATCAAAAATAAGGCCCCATTATCAACAGGTGTCAACCATAGAGTAGCTTAGAAGTTCAGCTCAGGTACGAGGCATGTTGTGAAAACAGACAGAAAACCCACGCATAATTTCCGAAACACACATGATCCTAGCTCTATGTACATGTAAGTGTCCAGTCAGGAAACTGCTGGTTTTGAAAGTCTACAAATAAACATACATGTACAGAAGACTGACCAACTCACTTAGACTGGGATACATCCAAAAACTGAATTGCATGGTCGAGTGATACACTGGGATTTATAATCTATTGAAAATTTTATGGTAAAGTGTAAAATGCTGCAGGACTAAAACAATTAACGAGTAGGTGATTTAGGGTCAGTGAGAACACCCAAACATGTAATTGTTTATTTTACACACTACAAATGAATGATACATGTATATTTATAATACTGGGAATTCAACAACATTGAACATATCTTCTCAATTCTTTAAACAGTTTAGACTTTTTTTCATCTGATTCCACAGAGACATAGACTCTTACCTTAAAAAAAAAAAAAGAAACACTTGTGTATTGTAAAGTAACACACACAAGCAAGTCTGAATGATTCTTAACAGCAGAGTTTACATTTTGTAAGACACTTAAGACACTTTTCTGGGATCAAAAGGCTTGCCATAAACATAAAAATGTCACAACTTGGCCTTGGGTGACTAAACGATGGAAAACAAATCCTTGAAAAAAAAAAAACTCTTTTCACAGCTTCACAAGAATGCCCAGCACTCTAGAATTTAAAATTTGCTATTTTAGGCAGTTTTTACCAAAAACTCCCCGGATTTAAAACCAACTATTCATGAAAGATACAGCATAACTTATCACCAGAAGTGCTATTTGATGTACACATATTCTTCTATTTTCAAAACAATGACTGTAAATTAACAAGAGTTAACAGCCTTCAACATACCACAACAATACAAGAATACAATAATTTTTCAAGAACATTTAATCTGAGTTGCAAATCTTCAACACTCTTTCTGACCTTAATGCTATAAAAATCTTATTTGGTAATCACTTTAAAAACCACTCTCCAAAATAAACACACATCAGCTGTTCCCTGTAAAATACACAATGCTCTGCTTCAAATGTTAAAGAGCAAAAATGTCTGTTCCCATTCATAGCTCCAGCATCCTATTTTATTCGGCCTTTGGTGTCTTGTTTTTCTTGCCAAGTATTTTCATCAGTTCTTTGCTCATGTAGTAAGGTTTCTCTGGTGTCCCATCATGCCTTTCAAGGTCCTCCACTGAAAGTACAACAGCAAGGTCAAGATCAACAAAGGTCAATGTAATCAAAGGTCAAGGCCAACAAAGGTCAAGGCCAACAACGGTTAACTCAAGATCTGGGTCAACAATGTACTCAGTCATTAAAGACAACAGGTCCGAGTGAGGGTTCGACACTAAAATCAGGAAAGGGTGCGGCCTGCCAGCTTTGGGTCAAGAAAAACTATAATCTTGCAAAACCTGGTAGAATAATCTATATCCTATATAAAACTCCAACGACTCGATGTCGACATACAATGTACTAAAATCAGCTGAATTTTCATCCATAAGGTAAAACAAATTTAGAACATGGGCTGAAAACACTGCTTGGTGTCATAATCTTGCAAGATCCTTTCTCAAATACTAACACGGCATATACTCATTTTCTTATCGTATCCTGCATTATTTGCTGATCAATACTGTAGAAGGGCACAGTACAAAATGGTTTTCACTTTTCACGGGACAATATGAAATGCCGCTGATGGTATTCAACACAGAGATATAGAAGTCGCATATCGTCAGTATATGTCTGCAGTATCCCTCTATTCCACCTGCAAATAACAAATTGCACAGAGAGATATGTCAATGTTGCCACTTGCTTATAGGTGACCGTTGATGAAAACCTTAACACCATCAGAGGGAGTGACATGAACGACTTACGGAAGCAGAGGAACAGCGTATCCACTGCCATGTCGTACACACTAAAGAAGGCTGCTGCTATCACGTACGACCCCAGCGCTGTCACCTGCAGAGCAAAGGGCAAAGATTAAGGTCAAGGATAACCGGCAAATTCAAACAGGTCAAGGACAAACTAAAATTCTGCTGCGTGTTTTAAACACAAAGCACATACATGTACATGCTGACTTTTTAGTGCAAATTAGAGAAAAAAATAAAACACAAAATCAATGCCCCAATGTTCAAAATTTTATCAGGTTATTTCGAATGTTTGTAAATGTACAAAATTTGAAAGTTCTATCTCAAAAATTTCAACTTGGAATGTACAAGAACTTACTACAACAGGTATTATATAGAAGTTCAGATTAGGCTGGTACTCAGTCAAGAAAGAGATGCGGCCATCATAGAAGAAGTAAGCAGCCGTTGCTGAAATCAAACACACAACAAAGGGCGTGAGGGAAAACCAAGGGGGGATTGAATGAGAACACCAAATCAAAAGTATCATGTTCAGATCTTGGTGTGAAAGAAAAAGAAAAAAATACTGACTCAATACATGACTTATATTCCTGAAAACTCTTAGTCATTTTAGCAACCAGATTGCATGTCTTATCATTAGGTCTTATTTTAAAAGTCAAAGTGGTCCGAAATCACTTTATTTGCAGATTTCTTGGCTACATGCAGAAGTACTTGTATATGTCATCTGGAATGAAGAAAGCTCTTCAAATAATTTTGAATGGTTTTGAAAGCATAGTTATAATAGGTAATCACAGCATAGTTACATTAAGTAATCACAGCATAGTTACATTAAGTAATCACAGCATAGATATAATAAGTAATCACAGCATACTTATCATAAGTAATCACAGCATAGTTATAATAAGTAGTCATAGCATAGTTATAATAAGTAATCACAGCATAGTTATAATAAGTAATCACTGCATAGTTATAATAAGTAATCACTGCATAGTTATAATAAGTAATCACAGCATAGTTACATTAAGTAATCACAGCTAAGTTATAATAAGTAATCACAGTATAGTAATAATAAGAAATCATGTATCACTTTATTTAAAATAATAATAAAGAGGACGTCTTACTGATAGCTCCAACAATGACTAACTTTCCGATGAAGAGGAGAAAATCTGTCACCTTGTCAATAACCACCACTCTGAAAAACACAATCCACATATTTATTTACAATTCTACCAGTCTACTTTAATTTTCTTTCCCATAAGTATTAATCTTGCTGAGGTGTAATTGCAATGACCAATTCTTTAACCAACAGATCAAAGAAAACTCTTTGATGTCACGTCACATGAATAATTCCTTCATACACCAGCAAAAGTTATAAAACTGTGGCCCGTCTCATTTATTTTTTTGATTGGTGTTTTACGCTGCACACAAGAATATACCACTTGTACGACAACGGCCATCATTATGGTGGAAGGATGCCGAGCAGAGCCCGGGGGGAAACCCACGACAATCCACAGGTTGCTGGCAGACATTCCCACACATGGCCGGAGAGGAAACCAGCATGAGCAACCGCAACCGCACTTGTGAGAGGCTCCTGGATCATTACGGCGAGCCAAACAGGCCAGTTTCATGAAGCATATAAGTAAGCCTTAACTACCATGGTAGCTTATGTTATACAGATATGAAGTACACTTAGCTAAGTGCTACAATTAGCACTAATTATCTTTAGTAAATCAGTAAGAGCCAGAAGAAACTTGACTAGGTAGAGCTCTAATACTCAATAAAACAACAGGGCAAACCTACCTCACAGCATTCCTCAGTATTAAGAAGAAGGCGTTTTTAGCAGAAGTGCAAAAGTTTTTGCCATACACAGCCACCTGAAATCAACAAGATAAAGCATAAAATTTCTTACCTTTTCCCACATGCACATGATCAATTCCTTTGACAGTTTTATCAGATAAGTGGATTCAGGAAACTAAGCTGAGATTAAGGCACAAGTATGACAGTTCTCCAACTGCATAGGCCAGATGATCTACATTTATTTGATAAAAAGCCACAGCCACACCAGTTGGATCTGGAGTTTTTTTGCTTGTAATGATTACCGGTAGGTGTTAGTGGAAATATTGAATGTTTGCAACAGTAAAGGTAGGTTTTCAAATGTGACTTCTACTTTGTTTTCTGTGTGAATATTATTTTTACATATGCTACAAATCTGATGAAGACAGAAGGGCATGAATTTTACAGAATGACAAGAGGAAGCGCTTTTCCAGAACTTCATAGCTACTTATTCTTCAACCTCTTCGCACGTTCGCAAGGTGTTCATTTAAGCATATTCTGAAGGAATTATTCTGTGTTGACTAATAAACTTATACTTTTTGTGAAACCCTGAAACTGGCCAATCCAACCAATTTTTTTAGTTTTGTCTCCGAAATCAAATTAAAAATGTGCATAAATTGCATTTAAAGTTGTTCTTTTACATGCAAAAAGGTTGTGAAATTAGGGTGGTCAATGAAGAGAACAACATACCAGGATATAGGCATTTTTGTTGATGAATCTCAGGAACTTCTCCAGGCACCAGAAACAACACTTAAGGCACCTGAAAGGAGAAATGCAGAAGTAAACTGAGTGGGTTGAAATGGAAATAAAAGTAGTATTCCTTTGTGGCTTACCACTGAGATGGCACCACACTTACAAGAAAATATCTTACACTTCTCTGATGTGCCATATAAAGAAACACGGCAAAATACATGTCTCTGCATGTTACACCCTACCCAAACACATCAATAAATGAGGATGACATTAATATTTCTGAAACTTTCATTCTTCTTGGAAAAATGTCACTATTCCTTGGAAATCATCAAATCATCAAACCTCCGCGAAAACTTCCTTTTTTTCTCAAAGATGAAAATGGACTCACTTGAGGAAAAACTTGGCCACTTTGTTTTCCGCTGCTTTTAGTTTTGCATCCAGGTACTCAAGGAAAACTCGGATAAGCTGGACTATAGCAATGATGAGAGCTCCGAATGCCAGCGTTCCCATGTGATACCTACAAGATATATAGGTACAAGGAATCATCAGACAAGTATCATTTCATTTAACTGATTACGGGTCACCTCTTGAAATTGTTTGGATTATTATTACTATTATTATTTTTAGTTCTCTCGTAAAATTCCAATACCTCCCAAAGTACTAACGGCAGAGAATCCAAACTTTTGATGTTTAGTGTCCATTGGCAAGTCACGTGATTTAGCAGCCATTTAGAATTTCATTGTTAAGCTCAAAAAATCTTTTTCTCACAGACCGATATACCTGTTGGAAGGAAATTCCATTTGCTGTTTCTAGGTGAGTGGCCCTACTCAGATAGCCTTGCACATTAAATTTGATATGCAAATTAGGCTGTAACTGACCTCGGAAGTGACAATAAAATGACGCCACCTTTAAATATGGCTTAAAATGATTAACCAAACAAACTATCTGGTGCTCCTTTTTGTCAGGATTACAAATCTGCGAGAATTATTTTCGTACATTGTATAGTTTTCAAATTATGACCAAAAAACCAACAAAAATTTTTCAAAACCCTCCCATTTGAACAACACTGGATCTTCGTGCAACATGAAATGTAATCTTTACCTGGGTTAAGTCAAAGGCATATAGAGAAAGCCTCATCTCGATATTCCTGGTATCTATCAGCCCAGGGAAAACCTTTGAAACTTGAATCATTCCCGCTTCTGTCATGAAAGCGTCTCTAAACCTTACGAGTGTTTTCTTTCTGTCTTTCACCATCAGCTGTGAGCCGAAGATCAGAGCTGCATTTTGTGTGTGCTGGTCTAAAGTATTAGAGATTATGTATATGCTAGTTGGCAGTCTAAGGTTCAAAGCCAGTTCATGTATTTTCAATTTTGTCATGTTTTTTCTCCGCTTTTCCTGCTTTTGTTATTACTATTACAGTTTGGGCATGCATAACGAACGTGGCCGAACCCCGCGATTGTTTCCCCTGACATCTGTATTTGTTAGTAGGGGTGGACGTATGAAACCAAACCAATCGCCGCAGTTTACCGCAGAAATACGAGTAAACCTTGCAACAATGCAACTCTCATCTTTTGTTGTCGGCTATAAGCAAGAGATCAAGGCTGCCTTATCTGTAGTCTGTAGTACTAGGCCCATTGTACACAATATATCTCGTGTTCAAATCTAGCTTATTCCTTTTCAATTTTATCACTTTGTTTTCTTCATTTCATTGCTATGAAGTTTATATCAGATTACCTGAAATGGTAATTACGTAATAGCGAGGACCCCAGCAACGCTGTTGGATAACAGCTTTAATTAATGTTTAATTCCTTATCTGAAGTTTAAGTGTAAGGGTAGGACTTACTGAGCAAACTCATCAGTGTTACGAGGGCAATGATACCGCACTTGGATAAAGACGTTCTTACCTCTCCAAATTTGTGTTTTGAAATATATCTAAATACCCTAATTCTTCTAATTTTTAGGACATCGCTGCATTACACGTAATTGTAAGAGGAATACAGACTATCTTCTTTTCTTCACATGGTTAGTCCATCCATTGAACAACTTACATGTATCCACACCTTCACTTTTTGAAAAAAAAAAAAAAAGTTAAAAACAAAACAATAATAGGAGAGAAATGTAACTTTTCCTTGGAGCTTCACTAATTCGTATCACAAACACTGGAAGGAGTTATGGTAAATTTTGTATCTACCGTGAATATTGTGTGACACAAACTCTATTTTGTACAACTACATATATGGCAATTATTTAACACTTTTTGCATGGGAACAATAGAAGGTGCCAAACTAGGAAATGTCATCATATGTTTACCTAAGACATCTGCCAAATGAGGAGAGCAGAGGGAATGTTGGGATGTCTTTGGGTTTGGTGAATGCCCAATAATACGAGGCGAAGGCGCCCGCCAATGTCATCTGCCCAAGAGCTATGAAGAAATTAACCAGCCAGAACAGCATAAACAGGTTGTAAATCTGCAGGTAAAACGTGTACCTGGGAATAAACAAACACATTCAGGAGAACATTTAATACACAGAGTATATCATACACCTGAAACTCTGACTGCAACTAAAAGATCACAAATAATGTAACCAATAATACTTATTTTGGCAGAATGGATGAAAACAGAAGAGAATGTTCAAAGGCTCTCATTTTTGCTTCTGACCTGCGTGGGAACATGCTTATGGAATATGTCCTATCAAAGAAATCAGACGCAAGACGGCACCTTCTCAAGGTAAACAAGGGTCGTACGATGTGACTGCAGAAACGGGTGTATTTATCAGGTTAACAGGAATAACACCATACATATACACACTTGGTCTAGTATTGTCTTGTTGTTTTGGAATTTAGTGAAAAAAGTTCCGTTCTAAAAAGTGTGTAAAGGTAGTTTTGGGTACTGATTTCTTTTAGCTTAGTGGTTGCCATGTTAATGCTTACTCTTTGCTTTGGCTTACATATGCTTTAGTAAACAGTTCAGGTGGTAGAGTTGTCTAAACACTACATGTATTTCATTTTATTTTAATCACATTTAAGGCAAACTCACTCATCGCCTCCATATTTGATGACACCGCAGATGTCACTGCCAGATGTGTTATCCTAAGGAAAATGGAAACATAAGATCCAGTGGTAAAGAAAGAAGACAAAACAGAGGTAATTCATAGCAAACTGTGAGATTTGCAGAGCTATTTTCTTCTTCTTGATTCCTGTATGATGGAATCTCTTTTAGACTCAAAACAGAAAGAGAAAGATAGATGAGCTAAGCTGAGAAAATGTTACAGGCAAACCATTTCATGTTGAATTCCAAAACCGTGACAATAAATTACTACAAACTTGTGGTCTTTTCAAAGAACAAAATAGGTTTTGAAATTCTATACATATGCTTTTTTTTTACAACACTTAACAATTTTTGATTGTTTACTTGATATAATACAATATTTTCATATTCAACATGAAATTAATGAAAACTCATTATGTATGAATAGGCAAAAAACAAAACAAAGCAAGGACATTGTAAAATGTCCACACAGGCAAATTACTGTTATCAATCACACTCTTTGGTAGTGAAACTTCCATTTTTGCAGGTAGCATATGATCCCACCTTTCAAACAAACCACAAAACATCTTCAAACAATAAACAAAACTTTCAGAATAAGGACAAATAAGCAAATCAGTTCGGGAAGAAATTTTAGGTCAATTAAAATTAATAATTTAATTAAGAAAATTTTAAAATTAATCAGGTTAATTTAAATTTTAAAATTAATCAGGTTAATTTAAAATTAAGTAATTCCAGGATTTCTGACTTCATGATCCAATGAGGATAGTTCAGTCTAGTTTTATAGACAATCGATTCCCAGGTTTACTGACTTACCTTGACATCACAGGGTATTTTCTGAAAGAGGCTGTCTGTCCGTTTCTGTATTTCTTCGTCTGTCAGTCCTGTGAGGTTGTTTTTGGCAACTCCTTCGCTCCGGCCAACAGAGGCCAGGAAACTGAACAGGTGGTCAAGGAAACTTTGCTTGCTTTCTTATTTATTTATTTGATTCGTGTTTTACACAGTACTCAAGAATATTTCACTTATATGACGGCGGCCATCATTATTTTGACAGAGCACTGGGGGAAACCCATGACCATCCGCAGGTTGCTGGCAGACCTTCCCATGTACAGCCGGAGAAGAAGCCAGCATGGACTTGAACTCACAGCGACCACATAGGTGGAAGGCTTCTGGGTCATCACTCTGTGCCAGTGCACTAACCAACTGAGCCACGGATGCCCAGCCTGTTTTCTTAATTTCATATCTTTTTTCTTGTGAGTAAATTTTTTTTATCTTAATCACTTAATGGACTAAACTGTCAGAACATGAAAAAGTTTCAACAAGAAAGACCATTCAACTGAACAGCTTGTCTTTGATTCCATGAAACAACAAATAAAACTTGCCACAAGATTCTATTAAGAACGAGTAAAAACACACTGATAGGACTTTCTAGCTAGCATTTTCTCTCATGGAAGGCACAGAAAAATTTCTCTCTCACAACTGCAGTAAAAGCCCAGTGACACCAGAGCTATGACTACCTGTAACCTTTGTGATTCGTCCCACAGTTTTGATCGTGGTCAATTGTGGCATTGTTACCCCGTTTAAAGCTCTGGAAATAGTTTGCAGTCTCACTTAATTAATTCGCCTATCGACTCTTGCAGGACTCCTATTTATATCTGTAGGATTCATGTGATAGGATGGAATCAAATTTAAGGCAGTCTGTAATAGAAAAGTGACTACACTTCAGGAAAATTGCAGCTAGTACAGTCAAACTAGTCGGATTCGCATCTGATTGCCAGTGAACTACGTGCCATTACCTTTTTTGATTACCTTTAGATTCATCCAGATTCACCAACATCCCCCACGACTTTATCATCCACTCACTCCAACATTTATGATGATTACCAGCGATTTTTCACTCGCAGATTGACTGAACTGGTCGTAAGTGCGGGTGTAACTGAGTCTGCACAGCAATCCCTTGTCACGGAGTTAATCGAGGATACACAGCAATGGCTGCCCACAGGCCGATGACCGCAATCTGCAGGAGGAAGGGGATCACTGGCCACAGCAGGGTGAACAACATGCTGCCCACGGCTCTGCAACACAAACAGTTCCTCGGTCATTTACCTGACTGGCGTTCTGCCACATATGAAACCATCTGATGCCTGATCCACAGGAGGAAGGGGAAAACTGGCCACAAGGGTATGAGCAGCTTATGTACTATCCACAACTCTAAAACACATTCACTCATTTATATGGCTGATATAAAGGCAGAAAAAGGCAACTCATAAAACTCCTTCTTGCCTGTCATAAGCTTTGAACTCTTTATTCTTTTCTTCATTACATCACAGTGTATGGGGGCTCATGAAACACACAGGTAAACATGTATTCTATAACCACTGCAACACAGAAGTAAACCATGAGTGCTGCTGCCAGTTTGGCTGTTTTTTGTTGTTGATTTCTCGTTCACAAACAGACAGGAAACTATGAAATCATTGAGTGCATTCTCCTTAACTTACCTGCTGCCCTCTTTAATCAAGGCTATGGCGATGCAGATTCTCTCCCTTAGAAACAGAAGGATCAGCAGTACGATCAGAAGCAGGACGGCCGAGATGATCGCTGCAGAAATACGACACATTGTACCCGTTAATACACAGACAAGGTTTTTCAAACTACATGTATTTTGGAAGTTTCACCTCAACTTTCTCCCAAAAGGAGCAGTTTTAGAGGCAAAAAAAATCTCACAAATTATCAATTTTGGTGCTGAAGGATATATATCTTTCCAGTAAGATAGCACCTTATCACCTTTCAAACAAACCTAAAACCACCTTACCAAGATCAACGGAACCCCAAGAATCAGATGAAATGAGCAAATTAGCCATAGATAGCATTTTGGATCATTCACAGTCATTCATTTATCTTGATTGAAGTTTAGAGCCGTGCTCATAAGTTTCTCACTCATAAGACAGCAGTCATTTCAGGTATGAAACAACAACAACCAAAAAACAATATATAAATAGCTAATCATTCTAGTAAAAAACAATTTTAGGAACCATATTTTCTGTATTTTTCTTTTTTGTCTCTTTTTTTTCTCCTCATGAAAGAACGCATAAAAATTGTCGCCTAAAAATAAATTTAAAAAAAATTTACTTAATTACTGTTCTTTGAAACTGGACAGCTATTTCAGACAGACAAGCTAAAAACCCACCAAAAGTTAACCAGAACGAGGACTGTTTGAAGTTCAATGTTATGACTGCCAAGTGGAAATTGAACGATTGCTCGGTGTCTTTTGTATCCAGGTAGCCTCGCACACAGTAATAACAGGCTGAAAAACAACCAATCACAAGAACTATCACAAACGCACAAGGGCCAATCACAGATGGGGTTTCAGTGAGGCGAATCAATGAAAGGCAACTATCAATGATCAAGTTGGTGATTTTAGATAAGATGTAGTTGAAAACAATCTTTTAACAGACATGAGATATTTCAATGAGAATCTTATACACGAAATTCTCTTGCAAAGTTGCTAATTTTCAAACTGGGAAAGCGCACAAACATCATTTTGCTTCAAAATAAAGCATGAATACATTTTTTTTGTCTTCCACACATTCACAGACAAACCTATATTTGCTCTTAACTTTTATTTTGGAATCAAAACTAGAACCCAAAATATTTCCTTCTGAGCTTTCAGCCATTTTGATGGAAATCAATGAAGAGAAAAAAAACAAAAATGCTTTTGATTTCTGGACAACTTCAACAGAGAATTCTCCTCTCCATGAAAAAAAAAAAGAAAAGAAAAAAAGCCTGCCCTGCGGAAAAACTCACAAAATCCGAAGATTCCCAAGAAGAGGATTATAGTGAGCCAGACCATGGGGGCAGCGATCCATCTCATCAGCGTGATCCAGAGAAGGGAGATAACCATGGCAGCCACCAGACATCTGCACACGAACACAGACATGCACAGATCAGTTCAATTACAGACATGTTTGACTTTCCATGTTAAAATCAATAAGTTGCAAGGTGGTGAATTTCTTTACACAGATGATATATGTTGTGACTTGAGGAGTCATCCCTGATGCATGTGGATGTACCATTGTGCAGGGACAGACTCAAAGATACTGTAACATGTTCAATATTATTAAATGTATCAATGGGGACAAAAGTACCATTTTTAATTCATTCCTAATATGGCTTCTCTCCATACAGTACTTCAATCAAAGTAATCAATATTTTTCGCCCAATTTTGCTTTGAAACATGAACCCTCAAGATGTTGGTCAGATAACTTGACGGTATATACTAACATCAATATCATCCACCAGGTGGCCACCAGATCTTGAACGACCTTGTCCGAATATTCTTTGACCTTCAGAAACTGTCTCAGGAATCTGAAGTGAGAAAAGGCAGCAGGTGTTTTGTTTATATTTTTAGGAAAAAGAGCATATAAAATTTGTACAAAATACATTATGGTAAACATTCAGTAAACCCGAATATGGCGTAGTTCAAAGCTGGATCAACAGATTTGCATGTATTTAAATTACAATATCAAATTACCAATATCAGTAATATCTTTCCATTACCTGAACATTTCCTACATGTACTTTTCCAAATTCCAAATTCTTTCTTTTTTTTATAATCTCTTACGGAAAAAGTGGTTTATATTGACATGCATAAATACACTGCACATGTATTCATCTTAATAATGCAAACATGCAGGTACATGTAAATATGCATTTATTTTAATATCTTAAAGTGCAAAATACACATCATATAATTGTAAACTCTGCGGAAGACATATATAAATAGAGCTTGTTGGCCTACTTTCAACAGACATAGCCAATACATCGTATATGAGCTGGAGTAATATGGGGTGAATTCTTCTTGGTGTATACAAAGTATACATCAAATAGCGATAAAAAAAAATATGGACACTAGGAAATTGTTCCATGCCTACTTCATGAGAAATGATATCCTGGCCTTCAAACTGTCATCGGTTCATGGACATGTAACTACCAAAGGATGCAACAAGATAACAAGACTTTCACTGCTGGAAATGCGTCGACACGATATGACAAGGCACATGTATATTTACAAAGAGTAGGTAAATCAGCATGCATGTCGCTTGTCGCATTCCTTTTCGTAAGTGCAGCGCTGCATTTAATTTCAATATGAAGTCATTTATAGTTGATTAATGCTCATATGCATTCCTGATCTCACCTGAGGAACCGCTCCCAGACCATTTCTGACCTTTACGCCACGGTCAAGGTTAGTAAGTACGAAAAAACTGACTGGAGACAACTCTTTCGCTTTTAAGTCATCAAACAATTGGAACCTTACATTTTATGACTTTAAGAAAACATAAAAAAACGATGCCAAAATCAATGTAACTGAAAGAATGTGAAAATTTATTTGCAGATATAGTCTTTAATATTTATTTTGGTCTTCTCTTTCAGGAGAAAAAAGAGTACATGTGTTTGAAAACATTTTTGCACGGTGGTTATTTGGGAGCATCTCTGGTATATACACAGTCTTGGCATAATACTGTCCTAAATAAGGATTTGATGCATGTCTAATAAATGCATTTGAATGTAAATTAGTTGTTTATATTCAAACATATACAATTAATCTGAATTATGTTTATTATACAATGTAAATATAATCCATATTCAGGTTGAACACATTTGTTAGATGAAAACACCAAATTCTAGTGCAAATGGCGATTTATTATTTATTTTATTGGTGTTTTATGCTGTGCTGAAGAATATTTCACTTATACAACCGTGGCGAGCGCTATGGTAGGAGGAAACCGGGCAGAGTGGGGGTGGGGGTTGGGGTTGGGGTTAATTCATGACCATCTGTAAGTTGCTGGCAAACCTTCCCACAAACAGGCGGAGAGGAGCCCAGTATGAGCTGGACTTGAACTCACTGTGACCTCATTGGTGAGAGATTCCTGGATCACTGCACTGTACTTGCGCCCTAACCAACTGAGCCACAGAGGCCCCTAATGGTAGCGTTATTTATAACACATGCGTATTATCTGTACAATACATTTCATGCTCATCTGATTTTGGCATTGTCTTTATGTTTCCTCCTCCTTTAAATCTTTCAAGCACAGCTCCTGCTGGCTTCCTCTCCGACCGTACGTGGGAAGGTCTGCCAGCAACCTGCGGATGGTTGTGGGTTTCCCCTGGGCTCTGCCCGGTTTCCTCCCACCATAATGTTGCCGTATAAGTGAAATATTCTTGAGTACGGTGGAAAATACCAATCAAATAAATAAAGAAATATTTAAATCTCTCATATAACAACTTACAGTGTCGTGTGTCAAGTCTGTGGTGCATGCAGGTGCATCTTGCTATTATTCTAATCATTTCTATAGAAAGTTTATTTTCTGGTGTGTTTGAGTTACATTCAGAAACGGTTTTCACATTCCATGGCCAGAAGATCTGATCCAAATCCTAGTTTTTTTAGGATTAGTGCCTGTCACAGATTTTTACAGCCAGCTGAAGATCGTCACTGAGAACCTGTTTTCATGGTACAGATTTTACCAAATTACTGGCAATCAATGGGGTGACATATGGGTGTATTAAGTCAATCCAAACATTCACACCATCACTCCATTTCTTCTTCCTTGAAAAAAAAATTCATGGTACAGATTTTACCAAATTACTGGCAATCAATGGGGTGACATATGGGTGTATTAAGTCAATCCAAACATTCACACCATCACTCCATTTCTTCTTCCCTGAAAAAAAAATTCATAATTCATTGATAATACTCACTGTTCTCCAGCTTCTAATGAAGTCCCATTGAGTTCATTATCTCCTTTGTCCACAAGAGTATCAAAATTTGGAATTTTTCCTGATATGACTTCTGGGACACAACGATTGAGCACTGAATAAATATGAAGCATTTTACTGGTCAATAACAAGCAAAAAATTCAAAACCAAAACAGTTTAGTTAAATGAAAAAATGAAATCTTTTATACGTGCATGCCCAAATGCATTAAAAAGGGCAGGTTTAGGCTAGATATTCTGTTTAAGATGAAATTTAAATTCGGTGGCTAATTCTC
Organism: Acanthopleura granulata; assembly: GCA_016165875.1. NCBI lineage: Eukaryota > Metazoa > Mollusca > Polyplacophora > Chitonida > Chitonidae > Acanthopleura > Acanthopleura granulata. The sequence continues at coordinate 4,302,096 of JABBOT010000082.1, forward strand.
TACACTCTGAATATTGCTGGTGAATGCAGGTCATCAAAATGAAGTCATAATTGATCAACTGGACTCAACAATTTGGTAACAATACAATGAAAAGAAGACATAAAAAGGAAGAAATAAAGAAATCAAGTAATAAAGAAAGAAATATAAAATTAATAAAGCGATAAAAAAATGCAGGCCAACTGAATTCCACAATACAAAGGCATTAACAGAAGAATCATTGCCTGACATTTGGTACAAAACAGGTGTGAACGGGGTTTGAATCTCACTGACAGCCCATATTACCTGCTTCACTCTTGAGAACATAGGGGGGACATTCATCATTGTCAATTCTCTCTTTACATGTCTGGAAATGGAAAAAAAAAAAAGGCTATAGCTACAGATTACGTTCTAGGAGAAACCCTAGGGCTTTCTACTGTCACCATCCAGGAATTTATTTATTATTTACTTATTTTATTGGTGTTTTATGTCGTACTCAAGAACATTTCACTTATACGATGGCAGCCAGCATTATGGTGGGAGGAAATGGGCAGTGCATGGGAAAACCCTCGACCATCCGTATGTTGCTGACAGACCTTCCCACATATAGCCGGAGAGGAAGCCAGCCTAGGATGGACTTGAATGTACAGCCACCACATTGGTGAGAGGCACTCCTGTCATTATGCTGCACTAGTGCCGTGGCCACAGAGGCCAGCTTGAGGAATTTATATATCAATACCATCAGCATTTGGTTAAACTAAAGTTATACATGACCTGAGCATCATTCTTCATCTCTTTACATTACAATAGCCTTCCTTTCAGGTATTATATATATATTATATATATGTATTATTGGGATTATATAGGAGATGAAGAGACAAAAAAAAAAAAATCAATTTTTAAAACATCACTGGTACTTATCAAATCATAACTCAACTTTCAGTGGATACCGTCACGTAGCTATAAAATATACTAAACTATTGGTATAAGATTGCACACATTTAAATCAATTAATGCTGCTTGCTTTTGAGTCCTGGTTGAAGTTTTCATAAATTTACCAACTTGTAAGCAAAAAAAAAAAGAAAAAAATTTGTTCCAAATCAGTTTGTGTGAAAAACAGTAGGCCTAATCACTGTTTAAAACTAGTTATCTACATATAGAACATGGTAAGTGTTACCTCAGATTTATTTATTTGACTGGTGTTTTATGCCATACTCAAGAAAATTTCACTTTTGCGCCGGCAGCCGACATTGTGGAGGGAGGAAACCAGGCAGGGGCAGGGGGAAATCCATGAGCATCTGTGGGTTTGTTACCTTGGACTTATCTCCTGGGTTGGTGCAGATGCTGTCAGGATCACATTGATCAGGCAAACCTCCTCCTCTACGATACGCTTTGGTGTCATTCGGACAGTGGGCAACACACACCTGTAAAAACATCAAGTGCCAGTTAAAGCACTTTACCATCTTTACGTCAACAGACCATATTTATTTACTGAGAATTACTGACATGGCAAAAATGGTCTGTTAATTATAAAACTTGAAGTAAGAATGAATGAACGATTATGAAGTAACACAACTTCGGCAATATTTCAGCCATGTTGGGGTGAAATATAATTCAGAAAATAACGGCTTGTAATTATTCAACTGTTCTCTAACATCATCTATCCTTAATAATTGTTTATATGACAACAGTCCAGTGAAAGCTCCAGGGAAAACAGGGTTTCTGGGTGAACCACTGAGCATCAGTTACTGTCCAACTCAGTGAACCACTGAGCATCAGTTACTGTCCAACTTATAAATTAGGAATAACGTGTTACCTATATCTTGAACTAGAACACTGGGTTAATCCAATAAAATCAAGCACAGTCCATTAAACCACAATATGGATTAGTACAGTAGCATGTAGGTGAAGGGAAAGATGATCTGAATTAGGACACATCTATCAGAACATGCAGGCTGGGGGAGGGAGAGGGCACTTTCACTCACTTGAGGGGTGGGGCAGCCATCCACAAACACACCTGGTCCAAACTTGGCACAGGTGAGCAAGTCATAAAAGTACAGGTAGGGTTTTTCTCTGAAACCAAAGCAGACAAAGGCAGGGATTAATTGAGAGCAGTTGCACTTTACTCAGTTTTTATTTCAATTTGAAGGGTTTTTTTTTTTTTATTTTTTGGCTTTTTTTACTTCAAAAAAATCTGGTAAACTGTATCCTTCAGATTTATTTATTTACTTATTTGATTGGTTATTTCTCCATGTTCAAGAGTATTCAACATGTTCAACAGCGGACAGCATAACGGTGGGAGGAAACCTGGGGGAACCCATGACCATCTGCAGGTTACTGGCAGATCTTCCCACGACCATCTGCAGATTGCTGGCAGATCTTCCCACGACCATCTGCAGGTTGCTGGCAGATCTTCCCACGTTTGGCTGGAGAGGAGTATTCTTCAAATGCTAAGGTCCAATAACTGTTCAATTTAATTTCATTTACATATAATGATGGCAATGACTTGACTTCCACAGCCCCCAAAATCCAGTATTCTGCAGCACTGAACAGTTTTTCTTTTACGAGGAAATTTTAAAATTTAAGGACTTGCTAAGAGTGAGTTGAGTTCATTTGAATATTTCCATAGTTTATTTATTCATTTATTTCTTTGATTGGTGTTTTACGCCATACTCAAGAATATTTCACTTATACAACAGCCGCCAGCCTTATGATGGGAGGAAACTAGGCCGATCTTCCCACTCACGGCTTGAGAGGAACCAACTGAGCCATGGAGGACCCCCTATTTCCATAGAATACACTCCATATAAAGATATTAAAATAAACATCAGTGTTTAATTTAGATTGTTAAGTTAGGACCTGAATGTCTACTCTTTTCTCGCCTGACATTACGCTGTAATCAATTGGTGTATTCTTGCATAAAGAACTACTTACTTTTTGGTTCCATAACCACAGAGATTACCTTGGGAGTCTTGAGGGTAGAGCAGTAACCGTGGATTTCCATAGGTGTAGGCTGCAAACAAAAACACATCACCTGAACTGATTAATTGCCCATGGGATATCCAGTCAGCTCTGCTTCAAGAACAAAGCACAGGGCCCTTTAAGCCTACATGTATCCAACAACATCACAGGCTTTAGCAACTGTGCAGGATCCTACTAAATTCTTTTCTTTCTGTTTGTGTATTGTATTTGTAAAAATATGCTCCAGTCTGTGTCATTCTGTGTCAAATGTCAGAAAATCTCATGTAAAATTAAGCTTACCGAATTATGTGCAACTGCTGGGAAGTAATTAACACCACTTTGGTTGAAAACTAGTTTGCTATTTACATAGGGGCAAGACAGATGAAGTGTGTAGTTGACAACTTACCAAAATAGGCCACCACACCTAAACCAACCACAAATATCAAAAAGAGAAGGCAGCAGATAATGTCTGTACAGGACCTACAGATAAAACACAAACCACATCATGAATACAAATAAAGAAACATTCCAAGAAAGTACATTCTCATGTAGCAGGGTATGTGAGAAATACTACCAAGTTTGACAACAAGCATATGTTCACACAGTATATGTGCATTACTCTTTTAACTGGAAACTGGCAATCTACACTAAGATCCGCTTCCAGCTACCAAGCACATTGTTTTAAAGCACATCAGAATCATACATGTAACTGTGACCGGGTGATTGTAAAGATGCAATATTTAAATTTACAACGCAGAACTAAGTTATAGGTGTTCTTGTGTTTGTATATTCATATACGTGTATTTACCTGATTGTCATTTAATTCGACAATTAGGAATTTTTTGCCTATGTACATGCACTATATGGCGGTCAGTTTTGGTGGGTGGATAAATCGAACCAGGGTAAACCACCAACCTTTGTTACGTTACTGACAAACTTTCCCACCTGTGACAACCTAATGTCAGTGGAATACAAGTGTCTTTAACAAACGCTACTTGCTGTAAATCTTCAACCTATTCCACTACTAAAGGACTTTTTCAGTGGAATTTAAGCACACAAATGACGCTAAAATGTTATGTCCGTGTGATCAAAAATGTGAGTTTCACAGAACTGTGCGCATTATTTCTCCACACTCAATAGTTCTGCCAGAAAGTTTCAATATATTGCCGGCAGAGGTGGTTGTAAAGGTTGAAGAATTAGTAGGGTATGTCTGACTGTGCATTTTTAATAGATGCATAAATGTCGTCAACCACTTATTATCACCAAGCTCGCACAAAAATCAAGAGGAGATAATCCACAAATTTCTTGCCCAAGGCCAGGATTAAACCAGTACCTTAAGTCTCCAATGCTATCAATCAGACAAGCATCTTAAACTACTTGCAGGGCATCACAGCAAATTTTATGTGTTAATTGAAGGTACATTTACCTACAATTAACGCGTAAATTTGCCGTCATGGTGTCGTATCGCCGTGCTATGGTTGAAAAATTGCCGACATGGCATAAAGCCCTAATCATTCATTCATTCGGATTCAGCTCTTTCACATTACATTTAATCTCAAATCTCACCTCTTTTTAATAGGTCCATTAAAGGTGGGGTCATATGTCAGAGGGGTGCCTGAAGCAGACAAGAGAAAAGTTCAACATGAAATCCAAACAGACACATTTACTAAATTATACTTGTAGCGCTGTGATAAAATAGCAACACTTGCTAATGATGATGTGACAGCGCCTTTCCAAAGCTTTCATTCGACTAACAACATATGACAACAAATAGCTAAAACACTGATTTCCTTCCATGCACAAAATTGAAGGGCCTAATAATTTAACCACCAACTTACTTTCATCAGTGTCCTCAGGGGCTGGTTTCCCCGCTGTCATATTTCAGGTGTTTTGCAGCAACACCTGACGTGAACCCTCCAAACTAACGAACTTTCGATAAAACTGCCTGTATTAAAGCTGTGTTTCAATAATGATTGTATTTAACAATATGTTCACAGCTGCTGTCAGTTGTCAGGTGATTAAATACTGATCAGGACTAGAACTCGTACAGGTAACCATATCAAATACCACTGATAACAGTCAGATCATGTTCAATGCTACCTGGCTAACCACCTGATAGCTGTACCAGTAATTCACGTTTCTATATACACAGTCCTTCAACATGTTACACACTGCTTGTGGCAAATTTTCTGTCCCTGGACAAGTTATAAAGGTTCTTTCCCCACTCTTACTAGTTTCTGCCACGCAGCTTACATAACAGGCTTACATGTAAATACTGGTTATTATCTGGGGATTCAAAGCGGCGAGGGTCTACCAGGACCCCCTAAGGCACGCCAGCATGAAGAAAACAATTAGGAAAACTTTGGAATACATGTAAGATGGTGATAAAAAATGTGTTGCCTTTTTTAAAAATGAAATGTGTCTCTGTATGCATCTTTAAGTTAGGACTTACTGAAAATAAATAGTTTTTGAACTTTGGTGAATCTGCACACTGTCTACCACTCGAGAGCCTCGGACCCACTATAACAACAGCACACCAATCTACTTGCATAAACCTTACAGCCATAAAGCCCTCACTAATGTCTATAACAGAAATGGACATTGGCTGCACTAGCTAATGCATGTTGCGTCAAACATCAATATACTTATTGACCACATGCTACTGTAACTCCCACTCTGAAGTCAACCTGTGAATTTATTGATCAGTGACTGGATTGATCTTGAACAGGAGTATATTGTGTTTGGTAACATATGTATGAGCTGGGAGATCGAAGTGCTGGACCCTGCTTGAGGTCAACATGTACTAAAATGTCTACACGTCTACATGTACTAAAATGTCTACATGTACCAAAGGTCATATCACCCAACTCTGTAAACTTGAAAGAGCTCAAATCTCGTCAGTGCTTCACGTCTACTTTATATATTTCCATGGACATGTACATGTATATTTATTTGATTCTCAAGGCGTTTAGCACTGCCTGACACGACCATTCCGAAAATGGTCACCAACCACAGTGTCCATATTTATCATGAAGGTCTTGGACAACTGTTAGTATTGAAATAAAAATTCTCACAATGAATCACTTAGTGCAGCAAACTGTTTTGAAGTTAAGAATAAGTTTGACTTAAGCCCAAGACAGCTTTGTGATCCCCGGCCTGGTGGTAATCCAAGGGACATCAATCTGCATGCACTTCAGGCATATCAGATCAAGGGAGACAACTTTGGATCTCCTCTGCTTCTCCGGACCAACTTATGTCCAGCTACTAACAAGAACAATGTTCTGCATCAAATGGTTATTTTTGACAAGGGCCAATTGTTTGGTATAAGACAAAAGTGTCATACAAATAACAGGATGGCTTTATTAACAAAATGAACAGATGGAAGACTTGTCATCATGTTCTACACCAGCTTAAAACTTAATCCCAGGCGTTGATTACTGGTACCAGGCTACAATAGATTGTAGAAAAAAGCTTTTGTTTTTCACTGCACATGCTGTTGGCATGGTTTGCATTTTATGGGTGCCATTCTGAATCATCCAAAAATGGATTTACACATAAGAATGCCTTTAGTTTTCAGCGTTATGGGTGTAGAAAAAAAGAGAAGTGCCTTGCGTAAACCCTCAAACCCATCACCTTTAGTTGCTTATCAACTTTCCCACGCGCAACGAGGAGGTCCCTGCAATTTACTGTACACAATATGGGTGAAAGGCAATCAATAATCTTTAACAAACTAACAGGCACTCCAGTGATTGCTAATTGTCATCTAGGTTCCACAAAGAGTGACAGCTAATGGAGGGAACTGCAAAATCTGTGTCCAAGGGAGGAAATGCTAAGGTTACCAACATACACTCTCAAAAACCGAACCTACAAATGGCCATGCGTTTCTTCCCAGACTCTGCTGGGTCTCCTCTCATCATAATGCTGCTCACAGTCGAAGAAGTCAAATATTCCTGAGTCCGGCGTAAAAACACCAAGCAAATAAGTAAATAAACAAGTGACCTAAAATTTCATCCATGATGAAGTTGCTTATTTTTTTTTTGGACTGAGAGTTCTACTGATATTAGAAAGGTGTTTTGATGTTTGTTTAGAAGGTAGGATGATATCCTACAGAAAAAAATGCTTTAAAGTTTCAGCATTAAAAATAACATTTTATGGCTTCCTCTTTGGCCATACATGGGAAGGTCTGCCAGCAACCTGCCACTGTATAAGTGAAATATTCTTGAGTACATTGCAAAACACTAATCAAATAAATAAATGAATAAATAAAGATACTGATAATACGATATAATGACATAATATTATATATTGTTAGATGAATTCTTTGGGAGGTATTTAGAAGCAAACAGACAACTCGTGCCAAACTATCATGCACATAAGCCTTAGAGACTTCAGAAACAAGCAAACACACAAGGTCCCACTTGTTGTAGTTTCACACAGCAAACACTGATCTGGCCTTATTTCATGTAGGCTGTCACCCGACAAGGGAGGTAATTCAGTGCAGGCCAACTGATTTGCTTACATGCCCATGTGTCAGAATGATTACATGTGGCCTATATGTAAGCTGTTGGTGTACAAAACTCTCACAGCTACATATACATGTAGTAACAGTGTGCGTGTGTGACATACAAATGTTAACATCATTTCCTTCATGTCAAGGCGATGTAATTCATCATAAAAATGGAGTTATGTAAGAATCATGTTACCACTGACAACGGTACATGTGCCTCTTCCAGTGGCTACAGATTTCCTACCAGCCAGCCAGCTCCAGGAGATAAGTCTCCTCTCAATCTTGCCTACTAAAAGTTGGATGATGGATAATCAAATTTCATGCACATTTATAATAATCATCATCATGTGGCAATTCTTCTACTGTTATGGTCACACAAAAATCCACGAAGCAAAACTTGCACACTGGATAATAAATGCTAGAAATTCTTTACCACAAGACTGCAAAATAAATATAGTATTATGCTTACTTAAATACTGAAAGCAATAATCTACAGCAATCCATTTAATATCAGCTTCACAGAAATGTACATGTAAATGGACTGGAAACAAGTTGGCAGAGACAAAGGAAAATTACCCCAAATGACCTGAAATTTCATCAATGAAAATATACAAGTGTCGCTCCTTTTTCTTGATTCTAAGAGATCTTGTGGTTTTAAAAAGGCGTTTTGATGTGTGCTTGGTACATGTAAGTTAGATGCTATTCCAATGCAAAAATGCTTGTTTCAGAACCAAAAATCATATTTTAAGACGTCATTTTACCTCTAAAACTGTACTTTTCCACAGTGAAATTTTAGGTCATTTAATGTATGCAAAGGATTCTGTAGACACCAACTGCACAACATACATGTACATGGAGACACGAAACATGACCATAGAAGATAACCATACATACACTACATGTGTCTTTTGAGACCCTTAAAATCATGACCCAGCTGTAAATAACCAAACATCTTCTAGCACTGGTCTAGAGGAGGTTGCTAAACATGCTAAATGTTTCATCATAGAAACAAGTGGCCCTAATTCGCGGGCATGTGGCCTCGAAGGTTTAAGGTACATGTACATACCTATCTCTCTAAGACCACGCCTACCAAACCACAGATGTTCATAGAGGTAGAACCAGCAGAAATCCGAACTTAAGAGACACCTTTTCAAACAGAGCCAGGGGAAAGGCCAAGGAGTGTCAGATATCTCATCCCCCCCTCCCTCCCACCCCCCCACCATAAGTTACATGTATTACCCAGTCAATCTGACTCTCTCCTGGCCCCCTGTTCCTCAGATCCCAAGCTACAGGATCCAAATGGGTGTATGTATTTATAGCAGGACAATCAAATGCATGCAGTTTTCAATACTACTAGGATAACTGTCACTGTTGGCTGTTATTAAAGACTTATTGTTCACTTCTATCAGATGATTGGATCCACAACGCCATTTTTTGTCTACAAATGTTGAATGATTTCGTTGACCACTCTTTTCTTTTTCTTCTCATTATAAACGGCAAATGGACTATACAACGTACATATATATATATATATATATAGATGTGGTTATATTAAGCTTTATGACTAAGAGTCATTCAACTAGTTCAAAAATAACCCCTGTTAATGTCATTACCTCCTGCAGTCCACAACCAGACAAAACTGCTTTATACCACACATTACATTTATGAGTAATTTAACCAATACTATTAAATTCGATGTTGGTGTCCAAGGCATTTTATTCCATGCATACATACAAGTGTATACAAATAATCTAACCTGAAATAAGCAAGTAGATGTTACGTATGTGTGCAGTGTATACATGTATATGCATATATAGATGTAAAACATACAGGTCCAAGTATTATTTCTTCCATTAAGAAAGACAAGAAAGAAAGAAAAAAAAAAAGAGAGAGAGAGTGAGAGAAAAGAAAAGGTTATTACCTTGTCCTCTCCAGGCTAATTATCACTTTCAACAGGTATTCAGTACTTATCATTCACATCACAGGATTCTCACTCAGATTTTATACGTAAGCACAGCAACTCAATCAATTCAGGCACAGTTCAGATAGCTGCCTTCCCAGCCACCATGGCTGTTCTACATGTACATTTAGGTTTAACTGTTAAGGGACCAAGGGCATGAAAATGTCTTATTTCACTCCCTGTGGAGGACTTTAAAACTTCAAAAACTGCTTTGCATTGTTTTGTTAATAATCAGTTTGGGAAAAATGGTCATTATTCATCATAATTACAGTGTAGTAGCACTAATGAATATACACATATATAATTCAATAACCAATGCGGTCGCTGTGAGTTCAAGTCCAGCTCATGCTGGCTTCCTCTCTGGCCGTATGTGGGAAGGTCTGTCAGCAACCTGCGCATCATCTTGGGTTTCCCCCGGGCTCTGCTCGGTTTCCTCCCATCATAACACTGCCTGCCTTCGTACCAGTTAAAAATACCAATCAAATAAATAAATATAGTTCCAAAAGTCACGGGCACGTTTTGTCTTCACCATATACTTGTAGACCCTAAATACTGAGAGGGAGTGGAGCTAGCCTGTTCAAGTTTTCCAAGGTACTTGAACATCTGAGGTTATGGTGGTGGTAGTGGTTCAAAACAAGCCTAGGGCAGGGAATTTGTACAATCCCCTGCTCTCACTGCTGATGTGAGGTCATCGAGACAACAGGGGAGTTTCAAGTTCGAACTCTTTTATCGCTAAATGTAAGAAAAGCCCTACTGTACAATGTGACCTGTCAAAAATGTTAGGCAGTTATTTCTGATTACAGCTACTATAACACAGGCTTCTAAGAGAAGTTATTTAGACTAGACGTACAATAGGGAAACTTGTGGAACTGGAAGTTTTTTTTAATTTAAGAAGCTCATCAACAAAGGAAATCGTTCATACTTCCCTAACACAGAGAGACAGGTGATCGGTAAATTGGTAAATCCATACGTGAACAAAACTGCCTGACATTTTTGACGAGTCACATGACACAAATGAACTTGTTTTACCTTCTGCGACAAAAAGAGTTCAAACTCCATTACTGACAACTCTCCTGCTGATGTTCATTTGACAGTCAAACATTTGCTGAAGTCCTCTTGCCTCCAACTAACACTGGTGTGTACATCTGTAGATCTGGCACACAAGATACAACTCACTAATAAACTGACACAGGTTTGTATCTTATATTCGCACGATGAAAAGTTCATATCTAATTTGTCAGATGTCAATGGTTATGCACTGACCAGCAATTAAATTCGTATACTTTATTTCACATAAAGTCTTGCATTTTTCAAGTGACTGACTTCATTCTGATTGATTCATCCATGTGATTGGGTCTCTTGCAACATATTTAATTTATTTATTTATTCATTTGATTGATGTTTTACGCCATACTCAAGAATATTTCAGGTACACAACCGCAACCAGCATTATGATGTGAGGAAATTGGGCAGAGCCCCAGGGGGAATCCCACAGCCATCCGCAGGTTGCTGGCAGACCTTCCTGCATATGGCCAGACAGGGAGTCAACATGAGCTGGACTTCAACTCACAGCGACAGCATTGGTGGGAGGCCAGCGTGCTAACCAACTGAGCCACAGAGGCTCTGGGAGACATTTTTGTGAAGTCTGATTACTTCCTTATGTGTTGGAGCCTAAGGTGTCAGTTTGTAGCCTTTATCTGATTCTGAAAGTCTAAACTTATGTGAAATACAGTACCATATAAGTACAGTACCATATAAATACAGTACCATATAAATACAGTACCATATAAATACAAAGAGCCGCATAAAAGAAAGCTCAGATACATGTGCATCTGATCAAAAAAAAAAAAAAAAAAAAAAAAAAAAAAAAGAGACAGACACACAATTGTACATGATCGTGTATTTACGCAAATTGTCTTTGTCCTTCAACCTGTGCAGAAATATGCTTCAAGCTTCGAGCTGACAAAATTAGCACTAAGAACTCCTTGAGCAGTATTTGCAATTCATCGACAGATCTCAGATATTATCTGCCGACACATTCCTACAAAGGCTAAAGAGTTTCCTCACTGCACCTGCGTACTGAGCATCTGTGTATGTACTCTGATGCTTAAGCCACATGCTGTATAGGTACATCTAGAAGAAATTAATCATCAAATTTTGTACCTCAGGTGTATGTTATCGTTTCATTGTCTTTATACCATATGCACATGTATTTTACAAGTCTTTAGCAAATCAAGGAATGTATGTATGTATGTTTGCATGTTTACGTCATACTCAATTTTTACGTCATACAACGACGACAGGTCCTTAGAATGTATATATCCAGTGTCTTCTTGTGGCAAAGCGAGATCATGCTGCCAAAGTACTGCCCCCACTGAAACATTATGCCGATGACACTAGACATGGCACCCCACCCAGTCACATTATATTGACACCGGGCTGATCAATCTCGTTTCCTTGTTCTAACCTCTCAATACTCAGTGAAAGCGGGGCAGCAACAAGTAACATTTTTGAAGTCTTTGGTATGATTCAACCCGGGTTTGATCCCGGATGCTCTAACTACCAAGCCGCCCAGGTATTTATAGTTTACAGAAAAACTTGTCCCCGGATATGTTTTGTGGGTTGAAAATAATATGCCCGGCTTTTTTTTCTGTTGGGCTTATGTCTGGCAGAGCTTTTGTCCCGGAGCCAGGAGGACCGAAACTCAAGAAGTGCTCCGTGTGTGTCCTGAAAAGCACCATAAGTACTAAGTAAAGATCTGATATTTTCTGTACGTCTATCTGCACTGAGCGTGTCGGGTATGCATCTATAAAATCATAGTATCAGTGAGACATTCAAAAGTACTGCAGGTATGTATATACACGCTCAGTCCCTGCATGGCCAAAACATGTTTGGTATGGGGTTATGTTTCCCCTGCGTAGAAGACCTGCCATGTAGCCTGAGGATGGCTATAAATGGACCATGTAGTACTGTGTTTCTAGGTTGACACATCCAGTTTCAGAACTTGTTTTTGAAGGTGTTTTGATGCTAAAACCTGCTCTTAATTATCTGATTAAAACTGTACAGAATTTTAGTTCTGAACAGCTGACAAGAGAGCTACTGTTCTATGAAAAGCTAATACAGTATGTTTATAGAATATTTAAAATTTTTCTAATTCGCAGGGGTATGTGACGCTTATATGTTTCTGAGAATTAAATTCTCAACATTTTAGGCCTGCTTGCCTTACAAAGAAATATCAGTGTGTTATGAATACAGTGAAGATAAAACTGAAACAAAAATTTACGTTCAAGTCTAACTATGATACGAATGGTTTTCAATGGAACCCGCAAGTTCTCATGCAAACAATATGTATTGCATTATATATACACGTATTAATGCAACTGTGGACAAAACTCTACACACAACACATTGCACTTGTTGCTGCCTCGCTCAGCTCAGCACTGAGAGATCAGAGCACTGAAATGGAACTGGTCATCCCAGAGTCAGTATCATGTGATTGGGTGGGGTGTCATGTCTGGTGTCTTTGGCATGATGCTCCACTGGCGGCAGCACTTTTGGACTATGGACGTGCCCTGCCACACGGAGACACAGAATATATACCTACAAGGGACTTGACTCGTCATATAACTGAAAAACTGTCAAATACGATGTATAATGTAAAACCCCAAGCATACACACACACACATATACAAAACATCACCCTAATGCACCCCAGTTGTGTGCTGTACATGACTGCTTGTATGTGCTTGTGGAACAGGCTACTTTAAATACGATCTTAACGTACCCGGACTCTTTTTTTTTTTTTGCAGGATTTTCAAGAGCCCAGCGATGTGTGATCGAATGAAGACCTGGGGCAAACTTACAGTCAAAAATACGTCCACTGGTTAAGTCACTCCTAGCTCTGTACATTAAAAGCACCACATTCAATACACCAGGTATATCTATGGTGTATATGCTATTTTAGGGTCCAAAAATTTGCATTCTTTACATAGGATGGTATGTCAGTCAGTCGCCTGGGACTGGGTCTCCCTCTGTTTTACAATCTTAATAGTCATTATGGTACACACAGGCAAACTCTGTAGGATGCAATTTCCATGTGCATAGATGAACGAGTACAACTGCAAAACACACACACACACATTGTTGTACGATAACCCCAACTGTGAACAAATACAAGATGTAGAACGAGCTATAAAACTGGGGCTGCTGGTGTGTGACAATGAAAGCCTCGACTCACCATATGTATATGTAGGACACATTCAAGAAAGGAGCAGCTACTATGCGACATATGGTAAACTTGAAACCTTTTCAGGATGTATTGACATGCGAAGGATGCCGTGGAAAAGTGGGTTTGTTTTTAAGTGAACACTTGATCAAATGCATATATATGCATCTGCAAGGAACCCCAGATAAAGTATACTTATGTACAGTAAATGTGGACGAGTCTCAATTTTAGAGGTTCTAAGAGCACAATAATATGACCAGTCAAAGAATTGCTATACATTTTCCATGTACCTAAGTCACAACAGTATCAAGTTAGTTTATAATGAAATCAATATGTAACACTGAATGTAATCTGCCAAGTGTCTGAAGGTGATTATACAACGACTATTGTTTATAGATTAAGAGGATTCACTCAGACTGTACTTGTTCAGACTCACAGTGAGTTGTATTCATCATGACAACCACAAGGTTAACCCTGGTTAAGAAAACTTTGTATTGTTAAAGATTATAAATAAACTGTGCTCTCTGCTAGAGGGACAAGTTAGGAATGGGTTGGAGAGTTGACTACATGTAGTAAGGATCTCTGAGTCCAGGTCACTCTCCATGTTACAGTTATAATAAATGGCCCATTGTTGACTATATATACACAAGTCTTGGAGTGTTTCTGTTGTTCCATTGTGATAACCAGCTTACCAGATAATGAGTGGACAACTTAACTACTGACCATCCTGATCAGAAATAATATGTTGGGCCACACCTCTGATCATAATAAGAGCAATGCAGAATGTTTTTAAAGCAACATTCTGATCATATCAGGACAGTATGTGTCTCAAGGTACATGTAGGAAGCATGCCAGCAAACGTATGTCATCATGCTGCCTCACTGGAATGCCATGCTGAAGACACCAGACTCGATCCCACTGCCTGTCACAGTACATCCATGTATATATATACGAATGTGCACGGCATATAGACCTATACCCGTTGCACGAAGCCCTTTTAACATTCACGATAACATACATGTATGTGTAGCTACCATGGCGACGACGTATAGCCTAACATACATGTATGTGTAGCTACCATGGCGACGACGTTTAGCCTATACAGTGCCTGTTGCCATAACAGTTACATGCTCATAATGTTAAGAGGGCTTCGTGCAAGTAGGCCCTGTTGTGAGGGCCTATCCACTTTTAATATCGTGACACTAGGGTCTTCATTTCTGAATCTTTCACAATTCGCCATGCCAAATTAAATCGGGGTGACCTAGTTACTTAGCTGTTAATCAAAATTAGAAAAAAAACCTCTATATAAATGTATAATCCTGCTGCCACATCTATGTATATCTACAGTGTATCACAATGTATACCGTCTAAACTTCACCACTGTTTCCTGACTTACATGTATTATCAGCATCTGCCATAAGGTATCTTAACAGTACACTGTTATCCAGACGCATCTCTACATGTGTTCAGGATGAAAACTGTAAATTGGTCATCAAATATTTGAATTTTCAACATGAAACTGTATGGATGTCAACTGGTAATGAAATATCTGAATTTTCCAAAAGGAACTATATACGACACATTATCTTTAATTTTTGTTAATGCTACATTGTATAAACAGCAGTTTTATAAGCCTGTTCATTATCCATCATAGGCCAGAATAGTTACTGTAAACTGATATGTTAAACTGCATATCACATGATCCAATGGGCTTTGCCCTCTCCAGCATGTCCAGCAATCCAGATAAACTGTTGCCATACACTGTATTAGGAATGACAAATACCACATAATAATAATAATAATTTCTGGGCCATGACCATGTGGAATTATAAAACATGTTGACATTTAAAAGCCAATCATGCTAAATGTATATATGTGTTTGTGTTTTGGCACAGAACTTCTACACCTTGTCCTCATATGACTACCAGGTTTCATTACCATTTTCTCCATTTTCCTAGCTGTCACCTCCCAAGTTCATAATTAACTGCTAGACCAGTTACTACATGTAATTAGCATATATAGTTGCATCTTATAGGCCAAACTGCATGTAAATGTATTATGTTCATAGAATGTAATAACTTAATATATGAGGAACTGGCCTGGTTCATACATGCAAATTGGATGTTACATGTACAGTTTGCTTTTATTACATACTGCAGGAAGAGGATTTATTACAACACAGAATAAAACCTTCTTACAGTAGTTTAACGTTTGAATAGAAAACTGAAATTAAGGGTATTATAATGATAAAACAAATGAGGTACCGATTATATGTGTATGTACATGTACCCTAATTCTTGCAATCTTTGGAAGAGATATTAGTAATGATGATAATTAAATTTGTATTTCTCTACTAGTTTTTTGGGGAAAGTAAAGACAGGTGAGAAAAGAGAAACTGCGTATTTCTGTTACAGTTACATGTATATTGGCTTTAACGAGCAGACCAAATATCCGGAACATTAGAAGGGTAACAGTATGTTAATCACACACATGCCATAACAGCCCTGCCAGTTTTACTGATCATTTCACTGCCACATGTGGTTTAATAATTCACAGCATGTGTAAATTAATGATGGTAATGAGGTCAAAAGGACTTTAGCACTACGGTTTCCTGGCGTTTTTCTTTTTTCATCAAGTGCATGTTCTACACTTCTGTGCATTTGAGCCAAAGAATCACAAAATCCCTAATTCATGTATACACCATGTATACATAGTATTGTTAAAGATCAAATTTTCTCTATTAATATTTACCAATAGTTGTGAAAGGTAACTAAATTGGCTATTCTGAAAGAACAGAAAAAAAATTCAATTGGTTTTGCACTGATCAAATTTTTGTCCAAAACCTTCAGTATAAACCTCCTTACATATCTTGGTTTAATTTCAAACCTCTGATGCAAACTCATGTTCAGGCAGTGTCTTTGCCAAAAGAAAATTAGGCAATCTATTTCATCCCATTAGCACCTTACAACTAAAAGCAAATGACAGGTATGTACCAAAAATTTTGATTTTGTTGCATTTTGTACGTCAGTAATAAGGACATGTATATGTAACTAGAGCTTATAAAACATGTACAGCTTATGTACATTTTATGTTGGTTTATGTACAGATTTGAAATGTTATTTCAGAGTTTGGCAACCAATATTTTTATGTAACTTGTATATTTACATTCATGTTCTACTTGTATGGTTTTCAGAAACTTGATTCTGATACCTGGAAACAATGGGGTTGATTTCAAATCTTTGGTGTAATAAATAGAGGATATTCCACAGTGAAGGTTGAATACTATAAACATCGTTAGAGTGAGAGATGGAAACGATAACCCATGATTTTGTGTTTTAAAGAAGTTTTGAGAAATGTTTTTAGCTGCAGGCCTTCAAAGACCTGTCAATAGCGTGATGTTTACATGACGTCTAGCATGATGTCATGTCTTCTCGTGTGACGTAGGACTATAGTAATTGACCAGACTTGTATTATGACCTCATCCCAGTTAGCTCGGATTGAAACGTCATAAAAACAACGTGTTTCATTTTCGTTGTCACAGCGTCTGGATCAAGGTCAAGGTCACCAGCAGTGTAATATCATAATGTAATAAGAATAGTGACATCACACTTGAGACATCACTTTTATCCGTGAAGGAAACACTGGGATTTCACTGATGTACAAATACTAAAAAAGAATAATATGCAGTGCATGAAACTGCTGTTTAAATAAACCATTTAAAGAAAAAGAAAAAGAAAAAGAAAACCCTTTAAATATTAAAGAACGTGGGAGGGTCTGCCAGCAACGTGTGGATGGTCGTGGGTTTCCTCTCGGGCTTTGCTCGGTTTCCTCCCACCATAATGTTGGTCGCCACTATGTAAGTGAAATATTCTTCAGGGCGGCATAAAACACCAATCCAAAAAATGAACAGATCAATAAAACTTGAACAGTTTAAATACACGTACTTACAACATTATAAAAAATGTTTAAGCACAAAATAATGTAGCACATCACACATTATTGTTAACGTCTGACTACCTGTCCGCCAAACAAAACACTGACAAGGACATGATAAATGTGCATGTACGGCTGTTGTTGTCGTATGGATCATACTGTATAGGTTACAATGTATTAGGGCTGCATAGTGTGTCTAACTGTCATGTTGTCTGTACACACAATGGAATTCCACAGCCATCAATACAGCACATGTGCACAGCATCACCGTAATGTCCCTAATAGTCTGAGGTTACAGAAAACTTCAGAGCGGTTCTGTACATAGCATATACTACAATTCTCCCAATTTTTGGGGCACATGATCTGCCCTTTTTAGCTAACATACATGTACTTGTAACAGCGATAAAATGTTTCTTTTTTCTCAAATGGTTAGGTCCTCTAATAACCAACATATACATATCTTTACTCTTTCAAAAAAAACTGGGATAGAGAAGTAATATTTGGCTTTCAGTCGGACTAATATCTGTCCCAACAACTGGGAGAATTACAGTGGTTTCAAAATATGTGTCGTTATGTCCTAATCAAGTTAACACATATATGGATTGGTACAAGATTGAGAGAGTCATTTTGACATTCTTTCAGGTTTTATTTCACAGGAACGTCTTTTGCTTTTTAACCCAACAGGAGTCTGGCTCAGACAAGATCTTCTGCTCATACATGTATTTACCTCCAGACTCTAGGCAACCTTCATGAAGTCATATATTGAAGTAAATACATGAATTTACACATAAATGCCTTTTTCATTCTTTCATTTGGCATAGGACATTAATACTGACTTAAAACAGACCTATCAGGATCAGCCAAAAATTTAGTCACAGGTGAAATTTTAGGTCATCCAATGTACCTGACATTCTAACAGTACATACAGAACACACACATAATCATTACCAGTGCATTTATTTATTTACTTCTTTGTACTCAATAATATTTCACTGAATTACATGAAAAAAAACCAACATTATGGTGTCAGAGAAGATCCTGCAGAGCCCCGTGGAAAACCAACGACGATTCGCAGGTTGCTGACAGACCTTCACACGTCTGTCCATCCATCATTATGCATTTATACAAACTATGCCCTGTGTGACTCCAGACAATAAAATTCACAATGATGGCCAAGGGGGCCATTAGACTAAAAGGTTATTCCTCATTAGGCTGGCCATTATTTAGTAACTGATATCAACTAACAGGTCTATGTGCACTGTTCTGATGACATAAGCCACATGCAGTTTTGAACTTCTTGGCATTGTGCCAATACATGTATATGTATGTACTGAAATGTTATCTGTACACGTAGTGGTACGTATAGAGAAAACTGCATTAGGCGATGTGTCTTGGGACAAACATGAGGTTTGCTGTGTGTTCAAGTCCAGCAGATGCCAACTTCGTCCCTAGCCATACGTGGGAAGGTCCACCAGCAACCTGCGGATGGTCGTGGGTTTCCCCTGGGCTCTGCCGAGTTTCCTCCCACTATAATGCTGGGCACCATTTTATAAGTGAAATATTCTTGAGTACGGCATAAAACGGCAATCAAATAAATAAAGAAGTTTTGGTTTATGAGATGGCAATGTATTAATGTCACACTTATACGGTTTTATTCACCACCAGTGCCCAGCATAAAAACCACTATCACTTTGTCAAGTATCTGACAAACTTCCTGACTCAAAGCTGCTGCATTGCCACATTGTGGCAGCAATACTGCCAATGTGTCAGTAAGTCATAATCATCCATTTATTGAAAGCTGACGTCAAAGCAGAATGATCTGGGCTTGAACCTGGGTCCTAGCTGACAATGGCCCACAAGAAACATTTAAAATAATCATGATGCATGGCTAGCATTTAATGATGCTCTTTGAAAATGACTATGGCTTTAATCATACAACATTAGCAGTATCTCAGCCGTATATACTCAACATATGAGTATAGGTGATGTATTTCTCCTAGTTTGGTACCCTAATTCTTCTAACTATTAGAACAGATATAAGCAGAGCTAACATGTAAAATTTACATTTCTCTTGCAGTCTTTTTCATAAAGTAAAGATATGTTCTATGAATATGTTCTTTATTAGATGGACTGACCATATAAGAAAAGAGAAACTGCATATATCTGTTACAGTTACACGTATATTGGCTTAAACAGGCAGACCAAATGTCCCCTCAATTAGGGTACGGTAAAATGCACTTTCAGTAGCTCATGAACACATTAAGATAATACTTAATAAGCCAATACCTAGGTTTTTCTGAACAGATATTACTGAAATTTCACGAAAACCTCTTACGTAGCCCGATACAAACGTGGAGGAGTCAAACAGAATCATTTATAATTTCCTGCTTGAAAATCCTAAACTTTAGATGAAATACAATATGTTCAGATAAGGCCATCCTTAGAAATATGTCCGTTGGGCATTACCTGACTGATCCTCCCAAAAAGGGCCCTACTCAAAAGTTTTTATTTGTATTTAGATAAAAATTTTTCTTTATAATTTTCTCTCCATGTTAATTTCTTTAAAATCCCTGTCTTTTTTGAGAGCCAGAAAAAAATATATAATTCCCTACTGAGCGACCAGATTTTTTTCTCGTAGAGTTGGGTTATACCCAACAAACATTTTTTAAAGAATGGTCTAACAGCCAGCATCAGCACAACACATCACTAAAACCACACATTTCCATGAATACATGTCCCGGTTACATGATATTCAACAGAATCTACGGCTCTATTACATGCCATCCAGCTTCATTGTGCAGCCAGTCAGTTAATTAACACTACCAGAGCTGCTAATGACCGTCACCACAAGATAACAGCCAGTGGTTAATCCCTAGAGAACAGAACAGCTAGCACACCAGATATGTTTACGTGTATGATTGGCCATCCTTAAAAAATTCTTTGTTGTTGGTAACACAACCCTGGACAATCATGTAAAATAGGGTCAGTCGGTAAAGATAATTATTTATTTATTTCTTTCATTCTTGATAATGAAATACATGTAGATAAGGAGTTTACAGAAATTAACCCGGAGAGAAAAGTGAAAAAATACGAAACTCCATCTAAATCTCAACACAAACCCATTTTTGGAGGGTCAGTCGAGTTACCTGCATCAGACATATTTTTAATGAAGGCCTTCGTCTGCTACATAACATATGATAATCAATGCCAGGAGACTTAAGGGATCATAAATCCTCTTACCATGTACTTAAATCAATGAATGTTCCCAGAGACTTGCTGCTAAATGTGTTGAGAAACAAAATCTCCAGTGTATACATGTATGAGGGTGTTAATGCCTGTATGATGTACATGTATGAGGGTGTTAATGCCTGTATGATGTACATGTATGAGGGTGTTAATGCCTGTATGATGTACATGTATGAGGGTGTTAATGCCTGTATGATGTACATGTATGAGGGTGTTAATGCCTGTATGATGTACACTATTATTTTTGTAGCAAAGGTGGCTACAGAAGGACTGCAGCTATTTAGACTACTTAGCACATAAATGAACATGTGTACTTAGAAGAATATTGGTGTTTCATATTTAAAATAAGCAATTACACGCCTCTCAATTATCCACATATCTTACAGGTAAAACCAAATATATATTCATGTAACTTCACAGCCTTTACAT
Organism: Acanthopleura granulata; assembly: GCA_016165875.1. Lineage (NCBI taxonomy): Eukaryota > Metazoa > Mollusca > Polyplacophora > Chitonida > Chitonidae > Acanthopleura > Acanthopleura granulata. Next base: position 4,323,333 of record JABBOT010000082.1, read on the forward strand.
ATGTAGCTTTTCTCAGGTTTACAATGATAGCTTTAGATCTCTATGCTGGATAATGCACAATAACACTGCCTACAACATGGCAACATTGTTTCATGCACTCAAACAGGCAAGTCATATTATCAACTGCCCTACAACACTGTCAACTGCAAGGCAACATTGTTCCATGCAGTGCAACAGACAAGTCACATTTATCAATTCCTGTGCAACACTGTCGACTGCAAGGCAACACTGCTCCATGCAGTGCAACAGACAAGTCACATTTATCAACTCCTGTGCAACACTGTCAACTGCAAGGCAACACTGTTCCATGCAGTGCAACAAATTAGTCACATTATCAACACCTGTACATGTACAAAACTGTCTAGTTGTTCCATGCAGTGCAATGGACAAACCACAGTATCAACTCATACATGTACAAAATTGTCCACGACAGTACCTACACTGTCGACCTCTTGTAAAATTTCTATTATCCACTCCAAAGTGGCTTTCTAATCCCATTGTAAACTTCAGTCTGCACAGACAGTAAAAAGGTGCACAAGAACTCAGGCTTTTAGAGCTTTTCTGAGTACTGGACTGTACTCATTCATGTTCATGTTAATATAGGCTACATGATTATGACAAAGGCAACATGATTAACTAACCATGCAATAACAAGTGTACACATGTACAACTGACTGATTCATGTACACATGTACAACTGACTGATTCATGTACACATGTACAACTGACTGATTCATGTACACATGTACAACTGACTGATTCATGTACACATGTACAACTGACCGATTCGTGGTTTTAAACATGTTCTCACCACGATATGGCTGAAAAATTGCAGATGTGGGGTAAAGCCATAATCAGTCATTCATTCACATGTACAACTGTATTTGAGTCAGAGGAAATGATAACATACTGTAGCTTATCAATACATTTCATTTGGGCATTTTATGTCACATTAGCAATATGTCAGCCATATCGTGATGAACATCTGATAGGGGCTTTAGGGTGTACTCATGAATATTTCATTGATATAATCCTCTCTGATCCTGAGTCGGAAGATCTGCCAGCAACCCACGGATGGTCTTAGCTTTCTACCCACCGTAACACTGGCTGCCATCGTAGAAGTAAACTATTCTTGAGTACGGCATGAAACACAAAACAAATAAATAAAAAAATCAAACCATCTATAAGAAAGTGTTAAACTAGACTGACATGTGGAAGAAACAGAAGAGCTTTGAGAAAATTGTCCCAGGCACCACCTTTCTTCTCTTTAGTAGTACTATCAAGTAGGCTACTGGTGTATGTACCTGTGTATCAACACACTTTCAGATCTGTACAAAAAAATTGTTATATCAAATGTTGCTTAAACTCTGTAAAGCACACATATGTAGGTTAGATTATACTTCAAAGATAATCCTGTCAATATAACCTGCCCCTGTCTGATATTAGACTGTTCATCAGATAGCCACAAAGAACATAAATTTTCCTGCATATATACATCTACATATGGTGTATTCAATATTAAGGACTAGAAAGAAACAAATAGGTAACAAAAAAATAAACATATAAAATTTAACAGGGAAATCTCAGTATAGGAGCATTTAGAATGGGTATGTAGAGTTATTCCAGATATGCAAAATCACACCACAGTGTAGTTAATATTCATGCAAATTCAAATATGGTCTTTCACACTTTCAAAATAAATTTGTAATCTGTCAGTACTCAACATAACACATGTGGTACATTGCAGAAGAGAGTAGACATGTATAGTATTGTAGGTTTGCATCATATAAAGCACAACTATTGTGTGGACACGAAATGTGTCCGACAGTCAATATGATATTTCCTATTCCTGTTTCCTCAACCCGCTTTTTCTGTTTTATTGTTTATTTTGACACTAAAACATGACAATTCAGTTATCAAGACCCTAGACTATTCCTTTCCATGTACTTGTGCCAGCGTAAGCAGAATCATTTGCGTCCATCCTGAAGTTTTATCAATCATTTACGAACAGGTTTAGAAACAGTCTGCTGGGGGTCTTGACAATACCAGTGACTTGTCCCATGGTATTGCAAAATGACACCACATGCAGGCCACTGTCACATTAAATGACATCAATGTGTCAGTCATTAACATTTCATAACATAGAACCTGCAAAGGTTTTTCATATACAGTGATTTTCAAGACTCCATACAATGGGCTGCACTGTGATTCAAGCTACCAGACTACCAGCACTAAATTCTTAACTGACACAATCCATGTAAATACATTTATCTTCTTAATTACTTGCAAGCCATAGAGTAGACTCCTCCGAAACAAGACATGGGCAATATCAATCAACCTATAATTCTGTCCAGTTTATAAACTTACCCAAACTCTGGTCGTGTTTTTCTTTTAATTCTACCGCTTCCGCTTGCAGAGGGGTAAATTCCTGTGTGTACTGCTGGGGATCGTCTGTCATGTCTGTCGATTTCGACATGTTTCCCTCTGGGAGTGGTCACTCAAAATGCACACGGCCTGGGTCTCACCTACGGCCAAATGACCCTTCTGCATTAGCTTAACCGTTCCAGTGTCCGGTTTGAGCCCTGCATTACGTCATGGGGTCAAGTTGACTGTCCGTTAGCTCGTTTTTTAACGGACGGTCAGTTTCCGTTTCGCTTGAGTGAGCAATTTTCACAGAACGAAAGCTCCAGGAGAAAAACTGTGTTATCTAAAAACCCGAGCATAAATTCAACTGGATCGTGCACTCGGTCCTAGTACTGATACTATATTTAAACTGCCCTCTCTAATCTTGTATAAAGTATTTACACGGCGAACTGACCATAAAACTGAAACACTTCGAAGCAGACGACGATTTTTAAAGATACCCAGACAAAGGCAAAGCTGATGGTGCGGAGAGTAATAAAATCAAATCAATCTTTGAAAAACCCACCTTTTCCGTTGGCATTCGGCTGGCCGTTTCCCAGCTCCATCTCCGTATTCTGGGCTTTTTTCCCCATTTTCTGGTCCGTGTGACAATCTCATGTAAACTGATCTCTCAAAACACAACACGGAAGACACGGTTTAAGATAAATCTACGGACTTTATCACGTTTCCAGACCGTAAATGATCAACAAGTACAGTCCTAGTTTTACATGTGACACATCGAGGTCAGAGGTCACACAAGTTTACCTGGGTCGTAGCGTCATCTGGCGGCTGGTTGTAACACTAATATTTCCTTGCATGCATGTTCCCGGGCACGGCTACTTTAAACGTTCGCAACTGAGGTCCGGGAACCAGAATGCCTTTCTTCTGCGTACTTTCCGAGTCATGTATTCCACTCAGCAATTAAAGTTCAAAACACAAAACTTTTTTTCTAGACATGAGACAATATCTGTATTGTACAAATGATATTAAATCTAAACTGGATCAGATCAGACACGTGTGCTCAGTATTAATGGCAGGAATGTTAATCTCTTGGTATTTATTACGAGTTTCTGTATCCACATGAGCTGTTCAGAACGTTTTGTGGTTATAATCACCTCTTCGTCCAAAGTCCATAGTTTAATTCTCATAAAAGGAGTAATAAGTAACGCACCTTTCCCTCCTTTCATGTTCATATCATTTTTTGATGAATATATTACACTGTATTTTCCATAACAATATACTGTATTACATACCGTGGCCAAATTTTATACTTACTCACAAAGTAACATTTTATAAGTAAATACTTATGTCTGATTTAGCTCTATAAGGGTACGAAACAATTTTCTCTTCTCCAGTGAGAAAATACAAATTTTTCATGCTACATTGGTAAAAAAATGAAACGCTATAGTATGTACCTATAGGAATACCAACGGCTAAATGTTTTTGAAAATAAAATTAAAAATAAATCAAAATCACATGTATAAATAGAACTATGATACATTTGCTGTCTTGTATGCATTCTAAAATGACAGACAACACCAGGTTTAATTTACAAGTGTATATTTACCCTATGAGTTAAAGTCTAGCTGATGCTGGCTTCCTCTCCAGCCATACATGGTGAGGTCTGCCAACAGCCTGCGGAAAGTCGTGAGTTTCTCCAGGGCTCTGCCCGATTTCCCCCCACCATAGTGCTAGTCGCCGTCGTATAAGTGAGTACGGCGTAAAACACCAATCAAATAAATAAATAAATACAATAATATACAGACCATGCATAACCCCCAGGAAATCAAGAAATAATGTTTTTAGGTACACTACTGCCGATTAAATTGTAAATTGTATGTAAATGTCGACTTTATTTTCTTTGGGCAAAGGGAGGGAATGGCGGAGAATGTTCATATATCAGAAATATGCATTTGTCTATAAAATGCCACACAGTGGGGGTAATGTGCATGTAGCCAATACACGCATCTACGTCTAAGATTAGATCTTAAAATGCATGGTCTCGCTGTCTCTCCATGTCACCATACAAGGTCGCATATACACGATTCCACCTATGGCTGGATATCGGGTGTGGTGTAAGTCAGAAGGTTTATGCGTGGACGATGCGTCGAGATTTTCGCTGGACACTCCAGTTTCCTCTATCCCACAGTTACCTGACTGCATACATACTCGCTCTCATGCATGGCAGTAGGCGCACGACTTCCTCAACGTACGTGTGTAGATATGTTCTACATGACTCCTATCGTATATATACGAGCGAGAAAACTTAATCTTACAGACAATGCAAACAATAATAAAGTGTAACAAGCGACGAATCTTATATCTTTACGCAATCACATGTGCATGCAGCTGGTATTTCAACTAAATACTGTAAATCTTCAACCTTCTCAATCATTAATGCGGTTATGCATGTAGTTATTTTAAAATGGAAGTCAGAAATGATTTGTTTGTGTCACAACATGTTTTTATCAGCTTCATAAATCTATGAGATTTATTCCTTCGTACTGAACAGAGATTGATAAGGGGGAAGAATTATTTATTTATTTACGCCAATATTTGTTTATTTATGCATTCGATTTATGTTTTACACCGTACTCAAGAATATTTCACTTTTACTACGGCGGCCGGCATTATAGCTGGAGAAACCAGACACAACCCAGAGGAAACCCACGACCATTGAATAATCAGGATAAGTGAAGATATGCCTAAACAAATAAATGAAAACACGTATAGTACGGTATTTATTTGTAGTATAGTATTTATTTATTGTAACGTTTATATGTTCACCCAGGTGTCTGTGACCAGAAGTACAGTTCTTGGACAGAACTACATGATTGCCAATGCGACATTACGATATGTAGTTGTTCTGCTTTTGCATGATTAATTTGGAAAGGCCTGGCGCTTAAACTATATCGTTCTTTTTTAATTGTTGTTTGATGCCATAATCAAACCATTTTTACGCTCATCGTCGTCAGTTTTGGGCTGGGGGAGCCAGGCTCCCGGGGTAAACCACCGATCTGTGGCAGGTTATTGTCGAACCATCCAGGTGTGACGTACAGCATACACATGCTGTTATGGTGGAAGACAAGTGGTATTTTATGCACAAACATAAATTTATACCGCTGTCACTGTAAATTACACTACGAACCACGCGAATTGCGAAGAAAAAAGTGCCAGTCCAATTAAGACCGCCATTGCAGTTATTCCTTTATTTATTTATTTGATTAGTGTTTTACGCCGTACTCAAGACTATTTCACCTATAAGACAGGGGTTAGCATTATGGTGGGAGGAAACCGGGCAGAGCCCTGAGGAAACCAACGACCATCTGCAGGTTGCTGGTAGACCTTCCCACATACGGCTAGAGGAAGGCAGTGTGAGCTTGACTTAAACTCACATTGCATTGGTGAGAGGCACCTGGGTCATTACACTGCACTAGCGCTCTAACTAGCTCTTACTATATAGTCGTGAGGAAGCCAGCATATAAGCTGGACTTAAATTCACAGAACCCCATTAGTGAAAGGCTTCTGGGTCATGACGCTGCGCTGGTGCGCGAACCAATTGAGCCACGAAGTCTCGGTATTGCAGTTAAACCTGAATACTACATACGATGCGATGGAATTCATAAGTCTTGTATAAGAATGCAAATTATAACACCCACTTTAAAGTTGATGTTTCAAGTCATGCAGTTTAATATTTCGGACAAAAAGAGTCATATAAGCTACATTATATAACTCACCCACCATTCTGTCTCTAGAACAAAGTATATCTGCACATACACATATACACAGTTATCATTGTTCTTCACAGCTGAGGGTGTATATAAGATTATATATGCATAAGGTTTTCGAAAGTTTGTTGGCAACTGTGATTTTGGAGGATTCCATTGAGGCATGCTGCATCAGAAATGTGCTGGAAGTAACGCTGGCCTGCTTTATTGTTAACAGTTAAAACTATGGTTAAAGCATATTACTACCGCTATTATTATTATTATTATATGTAACTGATGTTAAAACCGAATGCAAGAAATGAAACAACCCCCGCGTGTAACATGTATGTACAAAGTAAATCAATCCAAAAAAAAATAAATAAATAAAAAATAAAAAAAATAAAGCCCGACAAAGTCGGATTTACAAGAGGTACATGACTCCGCATTTATTCATACAAATAAATATATACATTTTACAACACAAGCACAACAATTCACTTAAAATGCTGGCATCTGTTTTTTTTTTTTTTTAATTGCAGTGTTTAATTCCGAACACAGATATGCAGGTGCAATGCATTATTTTAATTGCTGTGAAGGAAATTAAAATACAGGATGAAAGATCTGAATACCCATTTTAGAAACACTACATACATGAACGTGACATCATTATACATGCAATGTCCATGGACAACCCGAAAAACCACTGTAAGAAATAACACTACGTGTAATAACAGTGCGATATTTTTGTAGCTATAACATCTGTAATTCTCTTTACAAATCTAACAATGTACTCGTTGTACCTGTACATTTCACGTTTCGGACTGTGACAAACTATTCAGCTTGACTTCACTTAATTTATTCCACAGTGTGTTGAATGACAATATTCTAAGGCTTCCCCAGAACTAAAGTGACATGTTACCTATTCTATAGGACTTGACATCTTGTATATCATGTATGAAAACGTAAATTCAGTGTGGGCTTCAATCTCCCCTCACCTGTGGCGGCGATTTTAATTGTTTACAACGAATGAATGCTTATTGTTTAACGCCCTACTCAAGAATATTTCACTTATACGAAGGGGGTGTCTCCTTGGTGCAGGACAGATTTCCACCGTATCTTTTATCTGGTGCTGCATCATCGAAACGACTTGCCGAAGACACCCAACAAACCCCCTCACCCAGTCACATTATACTGACACCGGGCCGACTAGTCCACCCTCTATCCTCTTTTTGCTGAGCGTCTAGCGAGGAAGCAGGACGTACCATTTTTTAAAGTCGTTGGTATGACCCGACCCAGGTTTGAACCCAGATCTCCCCGTCCGAAAGCTGATTACAACGAGCGAGTGTATTTTAATACATGATTCTGAATTCATGGTTCATTTTTTCAGTTTGTTGTTTACTAGTTGTTTTAGCATGTTCTGAATTGTTGTAAAATGTTCCAGTTGAATTATTGAGTATTATTTTTCACATTGTTAAGAGCGATTTTTGACGTATGCAAGGAATGTTTTGCGGACTATTTTTGCATGATATTTCCCTACGCTCCTAGCGCAGTGGTCGGAGTTGGGAGTAGTGGGACATTCAACTGTGTTTATGTTTCTTTCCCAAGGTAAACATGAGGTGCTTTTATGGAATTTTGTTAGTTTGGGAATAATGCTCCTCAGAATACATTTCTAAGTACACAAAATTGCTTTGGTCATGCTGACTGAAATAATTTTTGCTATGGTCTGCACTTGACACTACGTGATGTGGAAGTGAGGATAGCCATACCCCAAACTGTTCGATCCTTTGAGAGCTTTTTGTCAGCTTTCCGTAATCAATGTAAATATTTGGTGCTTTTTAAACTTCAAGGAAAACACTCTCACATAAACACAAAAGCTCTTGTTATATATAGTTCTATAGTTACGGTTTCCTGCAAGGAGGGAAAACGAAAGTGAAACCGAGTGCCTCACTCTCAAGCACACTGATATACATGCATATTTATTTATACAAGGACGCATACGTGAAGTAATGTTCTTGCAAAAAAACAGCGCTTTATGTTAACAATGAATACATGAATGAATTAAATTCACACGCTAACAAATCAAGAAACAACATTCCAACATGCATTGACAATATGTAACATTAATATTAGGCAAACATATAGAGACCGATATAGACATACTAAATATATGCAAACAATGTTTAGGGTAAGTTTGGCATATAAGGAAATGAAGGCAAATATGTTTTTATTTCATTTCCCATTTAGCATAAACAATGTTCAGTAACTTTGAATGATAGGGATTTCCATCTTGGTGAATTGACATGTCAAATTTAGATTGATACCATTTTCAGGTGATACTTTCATTCTGAGCAGTGGGCACACATTCAGTTATCACATGATTGGTTCCAAATATACAAGATCTGGTTACACATATATAGGCATATCGACATACATACATGTACGTTTCAAAAATCCTCTCCGTAAAATATGTTCTCACCGTTTTTGTTTTTGTTAGTTATAAATTTATATACAAACATACATAATTTCAGCCAAAATGTTGCTTTGCGTAACTGTACCTAAATTCCAAAATTCGTAGACCTTTACACACATACAGCTAACCCATGTTAAATGGTGCCGTGACCTTTCGCGCACATCTGTACAAACACACGTACCGAGATTAGCAGGCTTTTCTACAGATACCAATATATCCAAAGTACATTTTCACCAAAATGTTGTTATGTCTAATATCAGAGACCTATTTACCGCTTTGTCTCAGTGCGCCATATCTATACGCCAGCACGTGGTATCTATACTATTTAATTATGAGCATTCTGTAATATGTATAACGAAGTGCATATACATGTACATCGCGTTCAGTAATACATATACATACACAATCTTAACAGCAGTTTATTACCAAATCACATACAGATCAACAAGTCGAAAGACCTTTATTTGCATAAGCATAGTGTAAATATACCAAACAAGCAAACAAACAAACATATATCCAGTATGAGAAGAATCACAGTAATTTTTCTTGCTTGGACGGAATACAAGACGATTACAAAAGCAGTTGATGATACACAGTAGCTTGAAGCGCGTAAAAGGTCCGGAAGATGTAGTGTTTTGAATCTCACAATATACATACATATTTTATATTTGGTATCCTTCTGAAGATGTGCAGTACAATTACTAAATTGCATTAATCTTTGATTCTTCGTAGCAGTGCCATAAGATTTACAACATGTGTAACGTGCAAAGAGATTAGTTTTGATTTCAGCAGCAACCTAATCATTTCAATCATTTACAACGACAGATACATATATCGCGCATATCTGGCGATTGTAAAATGGGACATCAAATCAGTCGGATGATTGTATGACCACTACAACAACTGACCATGCCGGTTTAAATTTTATATTCTGCTGACAATCGGTGTGGGTCTTAATCACAGGGGAGGCTTTTCGTGTTTGGTTATTGATGTATTTCTTCAACGAGTAACATCTTTGCTAATTTGTGTGGCATTGCAGTGGAGTAGCCCCTTGCTTACCGGCATATTTCTTCACTGATTAACACCTTTGCTAATGTATGTGGCTTTTCAGTTTAGTAGCTCTTTGGATTTTGGTGTATTTGTCTAATGAGCAACTCCTTTGCTAATTTGTGTGGTTTTAGTTTAGTAGCTCTTTGGGATTTGGAGTCTTGTTCAATAAGTAATACCTTTGCTAATTTGTGAGACATTTTAGTTCAGCTGTTTTTTGATTACAAGCACATTTGTGGAGTGGTTATTCGCGCGCGGAAACAATCAGCTGTTAGCGGCTGCCCGACCACTGTTTTGCTTCCCCAGTAACTTCATCAAGCCTTTACTCATGTAGTAAGGCTTCTCTTCCGAACCATCGTGCCTCTCTAAGTCTTCCACTGTGAAATAAAAAACACACACACAACTGTGCGCTTTGTTCAGTTAATACAATCACTAATTCATGGTCAGAGCATTCAATCTTCGCAAATGCTCGAGCATATAATGAGGTTATGCTTCCAATCGATGTTCATGTGTCGGAAGACGAAATGGCGAGACGTGGATTTGAACTTAAGGCGTATTGATCATCAGCGCTCCTGAGAAGGACACTGCTTTATTCATACAACAAAGTGCTCAAAGATGCCTTAACATTTAACAGATCTAAAGTGTAAGCCAAACTATTTAAGCTTGGACATGAGATGACAAATAATATTAACACGACCGCATTTGAAATAAACCTGATGCTCTTGTGCTTCTTGCACAAATGTAGAGGTTTGGACACCATCTTGGATGCTGGTAACAAAAATCATACAAAGCTTTGCAAACCGTTTTCACTGCTGGATTTTGTTGAAGTCTTACACAAAAACCTTGGAACCTATTGAATGTTGCTCTTTTGATTAAATACTAAATACGAAACTTTTGGAAAACTGCGTTCATTCGTATTCCAAATTTTTGCTGTTGTCATGAGTACAGGTCCTTTGGGCAACTCTGTTGGATTTTGAATTGTTTGCTTATGTCCGAAATACAAATGTCTGGACAGCTGTGTTGAATTTTGGATTGTTAGCTAAGTCCGCGGTACAACTCTTGGGGCAACTGTGATTCCTGGATTAAGGCTACATCTACTTTAATACTATTGTACGTTTGAACAATCGTGTTTGGAAGTGTTCCGCCAGTCTCGCAAAAATATTTAAAACTTTCCACTTACGAAAACAGAGGAAAAGCGTGTCCACTGCCATGTCGTAGACACTGAAGAAGCACCTTGCAATTATGAAGGCACCGATCCCGACCAACTACAAGGAGAAGACACGGTTGCTGAATAGAAAGTTCAAACGAATGATTCGTGGGGGCGAAACAGAAAAGTTTGCAATTTTCAGCATCCATAATCTGAAGAGACTCCCAAAATGAGTTTAAACAGACATTAACAGGATGTTGCGATAGATATTTTTCAACATCATATCCAAAACCCTTTCACGTAGGATGGCGGCCAACTTTCTGGCTGGAGGAATCCCGGTAGTCAGGGGTAAACCAACATGTGAACAAGTTACTGACGCAGTCGGTTTAAATTTATTTTTATAAAGTTTCACTTTCGGCCTTATCTTTTTCATTTCCTCATTGCAAGTTCTTCATAAACTGTGATGTAAACGAGACTGGGCGTTATGTTCATAGATGACGTCAAGATTTGTCCACATGATGTTAGCGTTAACGGGAGATATGTATGGTATAGACTGAGTAAAATTGTTTTCTGATCGGTGCCTTACAACGATGGGCGCCCAGTAGTAATTCAGATTGGGGACGTATTCTCGGAAAAGCGGCACATGACCTTGAAACCAGAAAAATGCACCGACAACTGGAATGTGAAAGGCAGATAAATAATAAATAAAAACGTGTAATATAAAGCGTACACCACAACGCTACAATACCTGGCTTGGTTTCGCAAAGCATAAACAGCGATGTTAATTACATGATATTATGAATATTTGCATATGTCTGCACAGATTGTCTAGACTTAAGTGTGAACCTTTTATTAATTATGACCAAATGTTATAACTTTATTTCATTCTTTATTCCGCTGCTTTTCTTGACATAGTTTACATTTTATATCTCGAAATAATGCCGACGGCCGTCGTATGTAAGTGAAATATTCTTGAGTACGGCGTAAAATACCAATCAAATAAATAAATAAATTTTGTATGTCGCTAAAGGAGAAATGTTACTCACATGCCGCCGCTGTAACAAATATCTGGCTGAGGAACAGTACAAAATCTGCAACTTTGTCCAGGACAACCGTTCTGCAAAGGCAAACACAAAACATACACACTCTAACCCTGCTTAGAACTAAACTGCGTGCATTGACTAAAGAAGAGAAGCGGTCGAAACTATTGCTTTATATCAGCAGGTTTCTTGACTATTTAGCAAAATGCTGTGGTTTCCTGTGGATTTCTCTACATATAAACCTCACTGTTGACAGCAGAAAAAACTATCCATGAAATCAAACAAAAGAGCTGTTATGATACAACGTGTCCTGCAAGTGCGACTAGCAAAGGAATGCTATAAACTTAAAGACTGCAATATTCTTGGTCACAGCGGTAAACCACAAAATAAGTCAATGAAATTAAGGGAAAATAACAACACCAGGAATTCTGTATCAGCATTTCAAACAATCCGGTCCTAATTATTACAAAAGTAGGGCGTCTTTTACATCATCAGTAACACAACAGACCTAATTCACACTTACCGCACTATATTTCTCATGATCAGCAGAAATGCATTCTTTGCAGACGTACAGAAATTCTTCCCATATACTGCTATAAGAATGTAGGCATTTTTGTTGATGAATTTGATGAGTTTCTCCAGGCACCAGAAGCAGCACTTCAGACACCTACAGCAAAAAATACTCTTCGTCGGTTCATGCGGGCAGATAGGTACAAGCTTAGGCAAAGCATGGACGAGACATACCAATAAAGAGGTTCATTTATGAATGGTAAATGTCAAGGTAATATAACAACCCGATAATAAACTGCGCCTGTTGTTTTTGTATCTGCACGTTTCCACACTTTCCTCTGCTGCTACAAACATATTAACCCAAGCCGGAGCGTAAATTAGAGGATGTTATTTAGAAAGTACATGGCGTAAGCAGTTATTTACCGTTGTTTGGAATGACATTTTCTGCGCATAATGCAGGCCTCCCAGCGAACCTCTAGCAAAATATAGGGCTAAAAATAGGGGGGATGGAATTTACAAAAAAATAGGGCATATATAGGGTTATTTCAACGAATTTCCCTATTCAATGACATCATGAGGCAGTTTGCGAAACAAAAAAGATGCGAGATACATGTACAGTAACCTATTTTCTGCCTTACTTCCCCTTTAGCATCTAACAAGTATATCAATACTCTTATCTTTATGTTACACTTGGCCTACTGACACTATATAGACTGTTAGTACCGGAAGTTCCGGTATTTCAGATAGCAGCACAGACTCGTTTCAGGGGATTTCTAGTCACTAAAATTTTAATAGGAAGCCAGGATAAATTGTATTATCAATACTTCATATTTAGCCCATTTTTGTCTATGAGCGGAAGTTGTAACAAATTGCACATTTGTCCTTCTTATTAAATGTATTTTTTTTTTAAGACTAACAAATTCTGTTTATTCTGTCCGTGCACTATGCCCACTTTCATCTCGGAGCTCGCCGGATGACCATACGTATACAAAACTGGTGGCACCAAGAGTGGAGATTTTGTTGCTACTGAGCAAAAGCATCGAGAAGGGAGAATGTGCGCACTAAAAACTACAAAGCAACACGCTTGGACCTGGGCTGAACAGTTGTGTATTTTTAAACAAAGATACAGATCACATTTTTTGTCTTTTGTTGTTTTTTCTTTCTTGTTTTATTTCCATTCAATTTTTGTTACTACACCTAAAAAGGGGGTTGTTTGCACCTGGTGATAATCCTGAATAAACTGCATGTCTGGCCTTCACTTATTTCATTTTTTTATCATCAAAACTGATAATTTGCACTTATGGTAAATCTTCAACCTTTTTAGTCATTAAAGTAGTTTGTAAAGGGTAGTGTATGCATACAGTTATTGTAAAAATGAAGCCAAAAATGATTTGTTTGTTTCAACACAAGAATAAAGTTCATAAAACTATAAGAAATATTTGTCTAGACCCTACAGTCCTCCAGGAAAATACTGAAATATTGCCTTCAGCATTGGTTGAAGACGTTGCAAAGTTAGGGCAGTATTTGTTGTTACAATACTAGCAGAATTCGTACTGTGTATGCATAATTTATGTGAAATGCACATTCGGTGACCCACTATACCTGAGCATGTGTTCTGTAGCAGGGAGTGATTTGTAAGACATGGTTCAATTTATAGTTACAGAGTGGCAACACTATAATAACAAGGTATAAGTTGTTCTCTCTTACACAAATTCATGGATGCATGTAGACCTACTTGCTTTCTGGTGCTTTGTTGCAATTTTGCTCATGTGGATCTCACAGCAAAAAGACACACAGCAACAAACGTTTATTTCAGGATACTAAGCCTGGACCCACTCCTCCTGAATTCTAAAAAATTGCAAAGCGACGGGACCTTTAGCCCCCCACTGCCTCTCCAGTCTGGCTTTGATGCCTTTGAAAGGAATACACTGTGATGGAGTTTACACCTGGCCAAGGGTGTAAAGGTCATAGCAATGTATTCTTTTAATACACTTTGAGAATCAGCCCCTAGAAATGTCAGTGATTGTCTGTACAGATGCTGGATGAGTACTGCTGTAAGGTGTAGGTGTACGTAAAGTTCCGATGCATGATTATCAACATTTTCAAAATATGTGACCTTATCAGGTATAAATGTAGGGATTGTAGTGCAAAATCGGACAAATTTGGAAAAATATAGGGAAAAATAGGGAAACACCAAAAATATAGGGAAAAATAGGACCGTTGTTAGCATTGCGGCATATAGCACACATTGCATAATCTGAAGAAATATTGATAAAGAAAATAGAAAAATTACTTGGCAACAAATTTGGCAGCTCCGTTTTCACTCCCTTTCAGCTTTGAATCTAAATACTCCAGGAAAACTCGGATAATTTGAACAATTGCCACCAGCAAGGAACCAAACGCCAAGGAACCAAAGTGAAATCGGAAACACCGCCACAGCGAGGACATGAGCGGGAATGTTGGGATATCTCTAGGTTTTTCCCATGCCCAGTAATAGGAGGCGAAGGCTCCGGCCAACGTCATCTGACCAAGCGCGATAACGAAGTTCAGGCACCAGAAGAACATGAACAGCATGTAAATCTCCAGGTAAATCGTGTATCTGAAAGAGAAAAAAAAGAACATGAACTTCAGACAATTTCATCAATGGCGAATTTCCCTTTTGGTGGGTATCATACTGACATCATTGTCTCCATTTTCTAAGTATTATCACAGCATATTTTGCATCTTATTTATTAAGAAAGAATTTTCCCCTTTCTTAGAGGTTTATTATGACAGCATCTTGCTATATTCTGCTGGAATTATAATGTGAAATCCTTCCCCATTCTATGGGTATTATCAGGGCAGAATCTTTCCCCATTCTATGGAAGGTGCATGTGTCATCGATGTCTTTTGCCCCATGCATTCCATGGACATGATCATCACAACGTGTCGTCATGGTATGGATATCATCACGACACTTTCCCATTCCATAGATTTAATGACGACAATTTCCCCATTCTTAATTCAGGAGGTATCATAACAGTCTTTCCCTATGAGTGACATTTCGTCAGCGTCTTTCTCCGTTCCATGGAAGCTATTAGGACGACACCACCTCGCGACAGAACATGCCCATAATTTAAAGAAAAAGATCATCTCATCCACTGTCACCCACCCTAATACTTACTTGTCACCGCCATATTTTACGAAACTGCAGATGTCGGACACTTGGGCATTTCCCTGTCGAGGTCAAATACAAACACAGATAAATCCAATTTTAGGAAATACAAACCGTCACACAAACAGGAAGAAGGTTCAAAAGTAAGAGTAACCTTCAGTGGAAGGAACACTGGAAACCGCATCTAAAAATACCCTTACCTATTTTTAGGAAGATTTTTTTTTCACTCAAAGTGCTGAAATGAAATGTTTTTATTGTACATTGGCCTATACATATGAGCTATATTAATTATTGTCGCAGTATGTTGCCAGTGACGCCAAGGCCACTTTTCTGATAACGCCATGTCGCGTCCGATTCGCCTTTTCGCGCAGCAGCACATAATACTTGAGTGCAGCTCTTAAAAGTGTAGAAAAAGTTGTGTGACGTCATATGCGACATACATTATGAATATGGTCCATGTGAAAACAGGAAAGAAAAAAAAGCTTAGCTTACGCAGAAAATTTCTGTACATAGTGTTAAAGTGAGCATTTTTCTGTCCTTCAAAATGTTCTCTTTTGTCTGGAATGCAAATAGCAAGATTAAAAACCACAAACTATGGGCAAACTAGTAACGTACCACTTATGTATTACAAGAGCACAATGGTCAATTCAGCTTGGATTCGAGACGCCATCGCGCAGGAATCACAACCCTCCCCCGCCACCTCCCTTACTTACGGTATCTTCACAAGCGATCCTCTTGATGTAGTAGCTGATGCCCCCGTCATCTGTGGTATTGGTCCCATTAGTATAGTATTTGGGAGATCCCATCGAGGCGATGTAGCTGGATGACGTTAAAGATAGTCGAAAGTTTCTACATAGATATATAATTCCTTAGACAGAGTGATTGCTGAAAGAAGAATTGCAAACGGTACCTGGCCTTTCACAAGAATTTCTGAGGTTAAAGATCTGTTCACGGTCAAGACGAAGTACTAACCGTATAGATTTATTTATTTCATATGTTCCATTCTTTTTTTTCACGCCGTACTCAAAAATATTTTACATATACTACGGCGGCCAGTATAATGGTGGGATGAAACCGAACAGAGCCCGGGAGAAACCCACGACCATCCGCAGGTTGCTGGCGGACTGTCCCACCTACGACTGGACACGAAGCCACCATGAGCTGAAGTTATTACAACTCAGAGTGACCGAATTGGTAGGTCGTTGTGTTGCTTCCCTACGCTAATCACGCTGCAAAGAACAATTGCTTATGGTAGCAAGAACTGGTAACGGTGATTGCTCAGAAATAGTTACCCCCCCACCTTAGAACACGTGCTGGTCAAGATTTTCTACAACTATATCGCCTAGGAATATGGTGATGAAGGATACACGGCGGATACGGCCCAGTAAGCTATAACAGCCAGTTCTAGTATGAAGGGAAACAGTGGAAAGAAGAGGGTGGACATCATTTTCCCGATTGCCCTGCAATGGAAAGGGATAAGAGTGAAACCTAGGTCAAGGCAAACAGGTAAACTACTCTGGATTGACAAGAGAACCAAGATCATAAGCAGGTAAATGAAAAATTTATTTTTGAATATGTGATTATAAGTATATTATCTTCTAAGTAATTAATTTTTCAGGATGGTCATCCTAGAGTGAAAAATTATTGAATACAACAAACAGTCCAATTTTCAATCCGAGAAAGGTTTTTTTAGTGTATGATACTGAGATATATGAAATTTTGCTCTTGCAGTAAATGTTGTAATGGAATGAAATATACATGTGTGTATATATAAATGACAAACGTGAACTAAACAAAGAAAAAAAAACAAAGAAGTTTTATCAGTTTATCCTATTCTTATTTCCGTTCTTGTATACCTGCTCCCCTCTTTGATGAGCTCCACCGCCATCCGAATTCTCCCACACAGGAAAAGGAGCATCAATACAAGAATGACCAGGACGATCGATGAGATGATGGCTGGCAACAGATAGAAGAGCATAAACAATTAACAGAATGTAAAAGAAAATTAACGCTAATTTTATTTATTTCATGAGCATTTATACATATATATTGGTTAGCGCGGCAACGCGGCCCTATGTGATCCCGTGCCTCTCACCAATGCGGTCGCTGTGAATTCAAGTGCAACTCATGCGGGCTTCCTCTCCACCCGCACGTGGGAAGGCCTGCCCTCAACCTGCGGATGGTTGTGGGTTTTCTCCGGGCTCTGACCGGTTTCCTCCGTCCCTAACGCTGGCCGCAGTGAAATCGTACAGCGTAAAACACCAATCAGATAAATAAATAAATAAATAAATTAGCTAGGAAAAAACTTTGTGGAAACAGAGGCCCCTCCATTCTTTACCCGAAGAAACTTTCTACGTTAAAGCAAATTTATTTATTTATTTATTTATTAAGTTATTTAATAACTTGAAAAGGACAGTGTATACTTTATGGATAAATCAATCACTAGGCCAGTTAATCAGTATTTGGTGTCAACTCACCCAGTGCCAGCCATGTTTCCTTTAAGTTACTGTAATACGTCAGGTTGATGGTGAACACAACCGGAAGTCCGCTGTATTCTGGGTGATCCCGTAAAGTCATGTATCGCGTGACTGTGTAATAAACACCTGGCAATATAAACAACAAACACATTTTCATGTCAAGTTTAGTAATATATTATATTTTCAATAGTGTAAAAATAAAATATTCGGACACATTTTATTCACATCGTGGTAAAAACAATTGAAAAAAAGAGCAATATAAGCAGCAATGGTTAAATGTAGGAGTAGGCGCCTTATGTGCGCTGAGAAGCAACACAGGAACATTAACCCGGAATATGTCAAACAACAGTTTCGACTGCGCACGACAAATCCAGATGTTATTAAGGATAAACAACGCCAGGTATCTATATGCTGTACATCTGTTTTAGTTGGTCTCCCGACCAGTTCTGCGAATCCCTGATAATGTATCAGGCTAATAATCCCCATCGTCGTGTTCAGCTAGTCGGTGTCGAGTGTTTTCACTCGGGGCAAATTTACCTCGGGGCAGATTTAACAAACTTAAAGAAGAATACATGTAAAGACGATGTAAAGCCCATATATACCAGAGGTGATCCCAAACGACCACCATAAAAAATACTTTCAAATACTCTTTTCTCCTGAAAAATCATATCAAAATAAATATTAAAGAAAATATTTGCAAATAAATTTTCATGCTCTTTCATATGATTATGATATCGTTTTCATGTTTTCGTCTCTTATAAAAATAAACAATGCCTCACAGAATCCGAGTCCCCCGAGAACTGCGAATATGGAGACCCATACAATGATGCCAGCGATCCATCGGAGTAAGACGATCCAGACGAAGGACAGGATCATAGTCAGGCCCAGGAACCTGCATTGTGAAAAAGCAACAAGTATAAGAAAGTTTAAACCTTGCACTTATTCTTGATTGGGAGGCCTTTGTGGCTCAGTCGGTCAATGCGCTAACGGAGCGCAATGACACAGAAGCCTCCCATCAATGCGGTCGCTGTGAGTCCAAATCCAGCTCAAGCTGGCTTCCTTTCCGGCCGTACATGAGAAGGTCTAAAAGCAGCCTTCGGGTGGTTGTGAGTTTCCCCGGGGCTCTGTCCGGTTTCCTCCCACCATAATGCTGCACACCGTCGTGCAAGTGAAATATTCTTGTGTACGGCGTAAAACGCCAATCAAAATAATAAATAAATATAATTTGATTGTATCACACCATATTCAAGAACGTTCCATACGGTATATAAGAATCAGGCGTTCAAAAAATCTAAAATAAGCAACAGAAAACTTTTCACTCTACTCAAATTACTGAAAAAGGCCAGGATAGGACGTTGTTTTGTATGCAGAAACAAACAACACTTCCAGTCATTTTACACGTTTTGCATAATTGTCGTTTGCCCTTACACAGATCATCTCATTGTATTTAGGTGATTTACAGTTAATCATCTAAATGAATAATGCTTACAGGAGTGGCCAGTTATACTTACACTAAGATAAGCCACCAAGAGTCCAAAATGTCTTTGAAAATCCTCTCACCAAACTCCGCAGCACTCATGAAGTACGCCAGGAATCTTAAAACAGGGAAAACGAGACCGAGCAAAGGTAAAAACACAAAAGAGGACTAATAACCGGATAATTAAATTATGTCTAAGATCAATGTTTAAAATCAAAATGTTTTTTTCTTCGGAGTGCATATTGCTCTTGATAAAACCGTTCGTCATGGCCATATGTATTTATGCCAATATTTGTTTATTTGTTCGATTCAATTGACACGTCGTACTCAAGAATATTTCACTTATGCGACGGAGGCCAGAATTACGGTGTGAGGAAACCAGGCAGAGTCCGAGGGAAACCCACGACCATCCGCAGGTTGCTGGCGGATCTTCCCGCGTACGACCGGGGATGACGCCAGCATGGGCTGGACTTGATCTCACAGCGACCGCATTGGTGAGTGGCCCCTGGGTCACAGCGACGCGCTGGTGCACCAATTCCCTCGGCAACGGAGGTTCCCTTTATGCCAATATGTCCAAACCACAGCACATGTTTGTCATTGTTTTACGAGATACCGACAAGTGCCATGCAATATTGGACATGCTAAGGGAGGTAAATCTACTGGATACCGAAAGGTAGCAGTTTTTTTTTCTAGTTATTAAAATATTTCATTATATTGTCGTTTAATGTCACTGTAGTTTCTCATAAATTTTAAAACACCTAATTCAAGGGTTAGAATTCAGAAATTTATGTAGCTAATAATCCTGCAAAGGCGCACGCAATGACCTTTCTTTGAGTTATACCATATTCATTAATCGCTGGTGCTTAATTTTATAATGGTAACCGGAATTGGCAACAAAATATCTATTAAAGTCGACAGTGTTTTTCGAAAGGCGTGTCCTTCAAATGTTGATACTGTATTTGAAAAAAAAAAATGTTTGTCCTGTCCACGTATATTCGTCAAAACGTCCAGAACACAAATATGTGTTAAGCAGAGACAATGACAGGAGCAGGGCTCTCTAAGTCGATGGATATACGCCTAGCTGCATGAAACCCTGAACTGTTGTTCTCACATACAGAATTAACACTTTGCTTGCTGACATAAAGCATATGTTACGCACTCACAGATCATATCGTGTCTAATGGTCATTTTCCCTTACAGAACGGCTTTCTTCTCGTGTCGTTATCACTAAGTAGGTGTAAAGTTAGGCACGGCAGATGCTAATCTGCATTAAGTAGGTGTAAAGTTAGGAGCAGCAGATGATCGTCTGCTTTTGGATGAAAGCCCTGTTCTTTTAAATATAGCACAGAATTCGCTGCCCTCTGGCGGCTCAAATTGGTGCTAATTGTTATTATTCTTAGTCAAGCACGACAAATATATTAAACGTAATTTCCACAAAGCGACCAATTTACAGGTATGTTTCTAAACAAACAAAACAGAAATATTAAAGGTAATTTTCACAAAGCGCCCAAGTCACAGGTATGTCTCAAAACCAACAAAATAAGAATTCAAAATACCTTGACATGGGATTGAACCTCGACTACCTACTTGCTGGACGTACGAAGGAGCTCTCCGGTGATGGGTGTGCCCTCGGCGTTTTCTAATGTCTTGTTGTTGGAGGATAAAGTAGAGGCAAGATCCACCAAGTCAGAGAATACAGATGGTACACAGCGACCAAGAACTGCAATGCCAGGAAATACATCTATGGGCTTTCATCTGTCTTTATTCCTTTCGTGGGTGTTTAATGCCGATTTTTTCTCGGTTAAGGAAACCAGGTTGCTCTGAATAAACCATTGCTCTTCGGCAGATACCTGAAAAACCAACCGACTTCAAGCCGCAACCAAAAAAGCGACAGCTGGATTCGAACATATGACAATTAACAGTTAATTAATCAATTCATTTATTTGATTGGTGTTTACGACGTACTCAAGAATGCTTCACTTATACGAAGGCGGCCAGCATTATGGTGGGAGGAAAGCGGGCAGAGCCCTGGGGAAACCCACGACCTTCCGCTGGTTGTTGGCGGACCTTCCCACGTACGCCGGAGAGGAAGCCAACATGACCTAACTGTTAAGGGTTTAATAAAGCCAGCGAGGGTCCTAGTCTGCATTTAATATACCTTTGATTACTTGATGCAGATGGTCACAAAATTACCACAAAACAAGCGCTAGCTTGGATATTAGAGGGACTTACGCGCAACGCATGGTCATAAATGGCCGATTCGCCTTATAGATGGACTGGTATGTATTTACAGCTATTTTAATGACTAAAACTATGAGATTAATAAATTACTTGTCCAACATACACTAGTGCAAACAGATGCAATCTTACCTGGACTTGAGGGTACAGTGTAGGCCGCGCAGTCTTCATCGAGTACCAGCGTATTGATGTCCTTCTTCAAAAGAAAATTGAGAATTTTCAGTAATGTAAATTTAATGATCAGAAACCATGTGTGACGGGGCTACTACCTCAGTTTGCATTTCCGTGGCGTACTTCATACGTGCAGCCGAGTTTGGTAAAAAACATTTTCAAAGACATTTTGAGCTCTTAGCGGTTCATTCTAGAGTAAGTATAATTAACTACCCGAGCATAAAGATAAATCCTTCTTGCTGTACGCATTATTCAACACACTCATAGGAACAAAAGATCGTTATCCATGGGTCAGGGACCGATAGTCTGATAGCTCAAGAACAACGTGTGGAATGAATGAAATACATGCATGGCGAGATAGCCCTTAAAGGAGAAGAAAACATAAAACCAATATCAAATCAGATGAAAGACCGTGAAAATGTATTGGCAAATATGATTTTTAATATTCGTTTCGATTTTTTTCTTTCAGGAGAAAGGTGTATTTGAAAATATTTTTGCATGGCGGTTATTTGGGACCACCTCACCATACAAAAATATTTTCAAACACTATATTCTCTTGAAAGAGGAAATCAAAATAAATATTAAAGACTTTATCTAGAGGTAAATTTCTAGGCCCTTTCATCTAATTTCAGCATCGTCTTTATGTTTTCTTTTCTCTTCAGGGCTGTGGTTTGATCCAAAACCCATTGTTTTCCCTAAAGCCAAAAAAACAACTCATGAGTATGGTGTTAAACACTAGGTAAAGTAATGAAAATATACTTTTATGCAATTAAGTATCCCATCAGGTGCACTTATTAGAAACTTCGTCACGATATGGTCGATGTGGCATTAAACCATAATTATTCATTTTTAGAAACTTACCGTTGTTGTTGTCACATTCACACTGTCTTTGCAAATCAACTCACTCTTGTTGCCGGAGATCAAAGATTCCACGTAGACGTAATACGAACTGGGGCAGTCCTTCACGCAGATCTGTGACACAGACAGTTACGCCAAACGTTACATACACTCTACACAAGTGACGGAAAAGATAATTTTGAGTTTACTTTTGTTAGATATAATTTTCAGCCAGACCAGAAGTGTTGATATTCTGTTGGTTAGAGGAGGTTCGACCTCCTTGTTATGTCAGCTGCTGGCCTGCTTGTGATATGTGGCTATTGGGAAAGAAGGATGTCGGGTCTGGTGTCTTACGCACTGAATTCCAGTGAGGTAGCACAACAACTATGTGGGCATTGCGAGAGGCGTGCCACGTAGGGACACCGTCGTCTATTGTACAAAACAATACTGAAAGAGATATTAAAGCCAAAGTGAATATTACTAAGTGAAAATTGATTTTACTTTCAAATTCTAACTAGAAATACCAAATGATTTATTTAACGGGGATTTCACTTATGAACATTAATAGAAAGCTTGGTTTAAAAAGTCCCACAAATTGATACATTTTCGCCGGTCTCGATATATCAGTGCAGGAAATCACATCTATTCATTGTATTCATTGACGATGATTGCTAATTGATATCAACTCTATACTCAAATCACAGTTTGTTCCAATACATACTTCGAATGATGAGCATTTCTCACAATGTTATGGAAGTACTGGCACCAATGCTTGCCGAAGAATAAGATGATTAAGTCGCACGTTAATAATATATACATTTATTTATTTGATTGGTATTTTACGCCGTACTCAAGAATATCTCACTTATACGAGGACGGCCAGCATTATGGTTGGAGGAAACCGGACAGAGCTTGGGGAAAACCCACGACCATCCGTGGGTTACTGGTAAACCTTCCCACGTACGGCCGGACAGGAAGCCAGCAGGAACTGGAATTGAACTCACAGCAACCGCATTGGTGAGAGGCACGGGATAATATCGCTGCGCTGCCGCGCTAAACCCCTCGGCAACGGAGGCCCCGTTAATAATATTATCCAATCTCATGAAGGTAAATTTTTTCAAGACACAGGCTTCTGTAAGGTTCTTCCCTCAAAACTTCCTGTCCGTGCGTGATTTTGTGCCATGTTAAGCCATGTTCTATATTTATCCCTGGGCAATATTTACGGAAACGAACACCATACCTGAGGGGTGGGGCATCCCTGTACCGCCACCCCCGGGCCAGACTGGTAGCACCTGAGCAGGTCAAAGAAAAACAGATTCGGCTGATTCCTGAAAAAATAAATAAGGAGCCATTGAGATGATTATTTCTGATACTGTACCTGATCAAGCCAACAAAAGCGTGAGGGCATCGTCACTCTGGAGTTTGATCTATCTTAAGTCTTCGGCAAAATTGAGCTTATGTATGATTCGTGGCATCTCGAGCTCTAATCTACACATTGGTACTTTGGTTTATATTTAATACCAAAAACAGGATGCACGCCTGTAAATTTTGTGACTGTTCGTGTCATGCAGAATAAAACCTGATATAATCGTCCTTCAAGTGAAATGTAGCAATAAACAATTCACATGTCTAAATTTCTCAGATTTCTTCGAGATCTGTATATCAAAAAATGCGTCCAAGTAGGCAATAATTACAACTTACTCTTTACTTCCGGTCCCACAAATATTGCCCTCGGAATCGGTGGGATAGATCAGCTGAATCGGGTTACCATGGATAAACCCTGTGGACATGAAAGAGAGATTAAAGGAAGGACAACAAATGACATCAACATTTAAATGAAAGACAACAAATAACATCACAGTTTAAGGAAAGGCAACACATGATATAAGAATTTAAAGAAGGGACAACAAATGACATCACAATTTAAAGAGAGGACAACAATGAAGGCCGTTACCAACAGGCTACTGCAAACTGCATCTAGAAAAACTTGTCTTGAACATAATGAAATTCATTCACTTATATTAAATTCGAAAGTGGGGTTTCTGAAGAACAGCAATAATATTTGGCGCCAATGATGTCATACAGTAGTTTTTCTGTTACGCTCTTAGTTTTACGCACTGTGATCATGGCCAGAATAGCTAACTAATTATTACTTAACACAAATTACATATGGGCCTATGGTGTGCTTCCACAAGACTTTTGTCAATATAGAGGCATTCACACAGGTATAGAAAAGTCTCTGTGACGTCAACGACGATCAATAATATAAATATGGGCCATAGAAAGCCAACAACTTAATTCAAATATTTAATGCATTTATGCTATTCAAAAATGTTTTTATCAATAATCTTAGATATTGTTAGACACTGTACAGTTTTTAAGACGTGTTTCTAATGATGACGGCTTGTTCTTGTTGCTGCCGTTTCCATGTGATGCTCCAGAATTATCGGAAGAGCAAACCTAAAGAGCGATTATCCGATCTCCAGAATCTATGAATATGCATGAACAAGTCTTCGGTGCAGTTTAAAATTACATATCACGTTTTGTGATAAATATTAACGGAAGTAACATGTCAGAGTCGAGATTTTATGGCTTTGGATTCACTGAAATATTTTATAGAAGAAGTTTAAATCACTAAAGAATGAAATATCCCAGGAGTTAGCAACTTTTTCTATTCAATTTGAATTTATCTCCTTACTAGAATTTGTACGGAGAGTTTACCAAATATATACAATGATTGTGTGTACGGTTTTAATGTATATGGTGTTTTCTTCATAAATCTGGTAGAAGAACCTACGGTAAGATATCTTCGTTGGTTCGTTTTTCGTATTTTTTGTCGTAAAAATCTCATAGCCTGATATGGAATATTAGCCAAAATGTACTCGAACTCTTTCGCCTTTCTTTACATTTATGACTTTTAGAAAAACTTACCTAAAGCTGAGCAGGCAGCCATGCCCGCTAGAAAAATAATGAACACTACACAACAGATAACATCCGTGCAGGACCTGGGAAGAAATGGAGAACGGTACTGCGTAGTTCATTTTGTTCAGTGCTTTCCAAGAAACTTTTCCAAGATTTACTTAAGGCCTAACCCCATTGATTTGCAGCGGTAGTACATGTTTTTAATGGTTTCTTGCAGGGATCTTGCACTCATTGCTATAACACGGTTCAACAGCAACTGAACTATGAGTTGATTGCTTGCTTTACTACTTTTAGACCAACCACTTTCACACAGCCTCATCGTATATAGATGACAGTACAACCTTGTACAATGCATGGTCACGTCATAGCATAAGTGCACTGTGTGATTTTAGAGTGGGGAGCAAGTCTATCAACCATCTACCTTAACACACGTGTTACAAATGGCTCACATCTTTTAATGGATATTACTGTACAGGATGTTGCTACTAAAGCGTTAAAAGATGGTGTTACTGACGAAGACAAGAGATCCCAAACGACCCTGACGTAATGCGCACTGGCGATGTCCACTACTTATTGTTAACGTCTTGGACCCTTCGAGAACCACGGAAGCAGAGGAATGTCCAGTCTTCCCTGACCGAGACCAGGATTGAACCAACGTCTCATGTGTCATCATTGTGAACATAATGTAAGCCACTAAACCTACATTAATCCGGAAAAAGTTTTCCAGCGTGTTCTTAAAATATTTCAAAAAGTGAACAATGCTTATCAACTGAATAACTAGCAAATGATCGTCACTACCTAGCCGCTCATTTGGAGAGGCCATTTTGCCATGTGTCTATTCACCATAAGAAAGCCCACAAACAACCGAGGGCTGAGTCGATGTGATGTCGTAGCAAAGCTCGTCATTTATTAAATCATTAAGTGCGTCTACAACATGGCTATTAGGAGTAACTTGTCTGTGAATGTGTCATCTGCCCAATGCTGAACTCCATCTTCTTGATAGTGTCTTGTAAACCTTCACTGAAGGTGATTCCTGTGGCTTACTTCTTTTTGTATATTTTAAGCATTTACGTTCAGGAAAGCGTCTACTACCATATCAAGTTCATAAAAATGAAAGAAGAGCTCTAAAATCAGAACCTCTGACTTTGCCATATAAAGAACAGACTGGTATCCTATTCTTCTGGATGTGGCAAATGAGTTATACAAAACAATCTGAGAATATCCTATTTTTCTGGATGTGGCAACTGAGTTATACAAAACTATCTGAGAATATCCTATTCTTCTGCATGTGGCAAATGAGTTTTACAAGACAATCTGAGAATATCCTATTCTTCTGGATGTGGCAAATGAGTTATTCAAGACAATCTGAGAATATCCTATTCTTCTGCATGTGGCAAATGAGTTATACAAGACAATCTGAGAATATCCTATTCTTCTGGATGTGGCAAATGAGTTTTACAAGACAACCTGAGAATATCCTATTCTTCTGGATGTGGCAAATGAGTTTTACAAGACAATCTGAGAATATCCTATTCTTCTGCATGTGGCAAATGAGTTACACAAGACAATCTGACCTTTCTCAAAAATGATATTTTGGCATACCACTGGCATATCATTTTGATCTCTTAAAGTTTTGTAATAAAATGGCCCGTCATTGAAATTAAATCACCTTTACCTGCTTTTAATCGGCCCTTTGAAGGTCGGATCATACGGCGTGGGGTCCCCTGTGGAAAGAAGATGGCGAAAATGTATATCTATTTTAAAAAAAACTTCATGATTGGTCATGACATTAAGCCTGGCCGGTTCACGCTTGTTTTCAAAGCAGAGCCCTTATATTTCTGTTTTGCTGATTGCATGGCATTGTGTTGAAAGTTGCATTCATTGATACATCAGCATTATCTATTTATTTGTTTATTTATTTATTTATTTGCTTGGTATTTTTTTAATGGTGGGAGGAAACCGGACAGAGCCTGGGGGAAACCCACGACCATCCGCAGGTTGCTGGTAGACCTTCCCACGTACGGCCGGAGAGGAAGTCAGCATAAACTGGACTTGGACTAGCAGTTATCTTGATCTCATTGTCTAAATGGGTGTTCCAAGATTGGTAATGTAAACTCATAAACATGTTTCCGACCAATGTATTATATTCACCACTCACCAATGCGGTCGCCATGAGTTCAAGCCCAGCTCCCGCTGGCTTCCTTTTCGGGTGCACGATGGAGGGTCTGCCAGTAGCATACGGATGGTCGTCGTCGTGTAAGTGAAATGTTCTGGAATAAGCCTAGGGCGTAAAACACCAATCAAATAAATATTAAATAAATACGAGGTAGACGTTTTTATCAACGCCACCCTGTATCATTCTCGGTTATATCTGCTAATTTTCAAACACTGGAACTCGAATTTGTTTGTGAACTACTTGGACAAAGTTTTACCTGGATAAGAGATATTATTAATTCTAGTCACATTATTGCAACAGATGTTATTCTACGTGTACCATACTAAATTAATGGCGATCTAATATGTTTTTCTAACTCGAAGTACGCCTATGTAAAGTATGTCGCCGCACTGGTTTGATGAACAAAGAGGAACCAACTACAGTAAATATCTGGTGTACACGTGACGCGGTTGAAGTTGGTTAATGATGTATGGGGTTTGGGTAATGTTTCTAGGTTCCTTTAGTCCATGTTATGGAATGATGTATGGGGTTTGGATAATGTTTCTAGGTTCCTTTAGTTCATGTTATGGAATGATGTATGGGGTTTGGATAATGTTTCTAGGTTCCTTTAGTCCATGTCATGGAATGATGTATGGGGTTTGGATAATGTTTCTAGGTGTCTTTACTCCATGTCATGGAATGACATGTGGGGTTTGCGTAACGTTTCTAGGTTTCTTTACTCCATGTTATGGAATGATGAAAGGGGTTTGGGTAGCGTTCCTAGGTTTCTTTACTCCATGTCACGGAATGTACAATATAAAAGACTACAGCACAGAGAGTAAAATTAGGGCAGCGACGATAGTTGTAGCAGTTGGCAAATGGTGAAACGTTACCGGTTCATCAAACTGTACACAGCTTACACACCCCTCTAGACCTGATTCCTTTAATCTGTGTAAGTATTATTTTCTTCCTCTCACATTTAATCGTGAAGTTTGACTTACTGTTCAAGAGCGAGTGTACTGTGTAATAATGTTAATTCATTTTAGCAGTGTTCAGTGGCTACTTTTTATTTATTTAATTGTTTGTTTGATGTTTTACACCGTACTCAAGAATATTTCACTTATACGACGGCGGCCAGAATTATGGTGGGATGAAACCGGACAGACCCCGGTGGAAACCCACGACCATCCTCAGGTGACTGGCAGACCTTCCGACGTGCGGCCGGGGAGGAAGCCAGCATGAGTTGGTCTTGAACTCGCAGCGACCGCATTGGTGGGAGGCTTCGGGTCATTGTGTTGCGATAGCGCGCTAACCGAGCCACGCAGGCCCGGCTACTTTTAAGGAATGATTTAACTTTGCTTAAAGGCTCTAAATATTTCTCAATAATATATACACGAACCGGAAATCGCTATCAACGATTTATATTTGGGGCAGAGTATTTCTTTTTCGCTTATTAGTTATTATACACTTTTCCACTTTCAGGATATTTACCATACAAATCAAAGACAAAATCGATTGGGTCAGGTTGACCTGGTATGAGACTGCAGCGAAAGAGTAGAATGCAGGTGACCTATACAAGAAAGGTCACATTTGCAGCCTTGTCCCCTATCAGAGATTGAAGAGAGATCCAGAGGCTATTGAAAGCTTTTCTGTTCGACTCGTGTTCGACTTCACACTAGGCACGCGCTAAGGTGTTACATTGGCAGTATTGAATGTTATTAGTAGTATTATGTACGCCCATATGCAGAATATGCAATGGTGACAACCGATTGGCCCATGCTGTCGAAAGTATCCTAAAAATTGATACACACCACATATCAAGCGTGGTCCGATGTGAAACATTTCACATCGTGGAATTTTATTTGTTCATTTTTTATTCATTCAAATGAATTCCAAAGGTTATGACAAAACATGCAATAACGTGTCGATAGATATCTTTCGGACTACGGCATTCAAGCGCATGGGTAGAAAAAAAGAAAAGAAAAAGAAAAAAAGAAGAAGAAAAAAAAATGCACCGGTGCACGCTTCAAGGCAGGCCAGGTAAATATGCATGGCCTATACCTAGGTTGAACCATGTTGTCAGTGAGTATTGATTCTTCTGAAGGGCGTAGGTTAGGAAACATGCGGCCCGCTCCATGGAAACATATCAACAACATTTACTATGTACGGGCTCAATACGCAAATCCTTATATTCCGGATTATCCAGACGTTTTGAACATTTTGTTTCAGATAAAAGAAAGCAAATCGTTATGTCGTAAACTTCTCAGCAAAATAACCTTTTCCCCCCAGTGTTGACAAATCAATATATAAAACACAAACTGGCGACCACGAAGATACGGACATTGTACAATAATGCATTTTGTTCGGTTCTCAAAGTGTTAAAATAAATTAAACTGATTACGTGTCTCTGGAAAAAATATTTAATAAAAAACTTCTGTCCACCCAGCACTTCAGGTAAAATCAAGACGCATATTTCTTCCTGATGTTTAAACTAGATAAAACAATTTTCCCCAACACGTTGATCTGAAAAATGAACGTTGAATGTCTTATAAGGGCTTTCGTACAGCAAACAGTAGAATCACAGCTATTGTTAACAAATTGGCCATGATTTATATTTGAGCTCCTCTGACAGACCCGTATTGCACCAGCCCAGAACAGAGTGCCTGTCCAGTATTTCTCAACACTACACTGATTGAGGTGTGATCTGCACTACGGGATTTAACACGTTTGTCGTTAACAAATTCGATCCAAGAAGACTCGGGTTCATCAAGAACGTGCTGTGTAATGCAATAGCAATTATACCCGTGAGGCAGCAATGTCAAAATGTGGCGCTAAACAGATTGTAAAACCAACCTCGGCCTGATGTATGAGTTATGAGAAACTGTGTGTTGGAAAATCAGGTTTTGTGTATTTGTATAGCCGAGGGTGTAAATCAGTGCGACAAGAAGGGACATTGCACAAACTAGGACATGCATTGATCCTGTATATATAGTTTTATGACGCCCCGTTATCTTTGAATTGCGTGATGGCTATACATGGACATAGAAAATGAAAGTATCGCGGCAAAATAGGATACCATACTAAGGGCTGGCTCGACCGCTTTGGCAATATTTTGGTCACATCTAGAATAAAAGGCGCCAGTTTGACGTCTTTTCCTGTTTATTCATATTATAATATCCGTAATATTTATACATTCTTTTGGTCACAAGTGATTAATGGTTCCGGTATGATATACACATTGTTGTATTCGCATTATTTTGGTCACATGCCACTTATGACAGTTATAATATTTTTTCATAATTTTGGTCACACCGGATTAATGGTTACTGTATAGTATACATATTATTGTATTTGTATTGTTCTGATCACATTTCGATGGTGACCTCATAATACTTTTTGATTCTGGTAAGGTATCTACATGTAAATTAATGTTGTGCTTGCATTATTTTGGTCACATTCCAGTAACGATGCCATACTATATGTATTCATTATTTTGGCCACATTCCAGTAACGATGCCATACTATACGTATTTGTTATTTTGGTAACAACTAAGTAATGATGTCATCAGTATTGTGATTTTTACCTGTTTTAAAGTAAAATACTGCTCGTGACAGAGTCACTATTCAATAAAAACATTACAAAATTCTCTCTTGAATGCAAACGCCAGTTTGAATTTGTATGAGTTCGTTGCTGAATTATCTTCGTTTGAAAGGTGGAGTACTGTGCAGCCGACTGGGGATCTAGAGGCGCCCATGCTTTTAAGCTTATGAGAGACTGACCAGTCAGAGAGCTAGGAGATATCAGCTGTCTATAAGCTGTGACGTAAATGTTATGAGTTAACTGTCAGTGTAACATGTAATAACACAAGGACGGGGCTCTGTTTTAATGTTATATGTTTTAATTACAACAAGTACATGTGTGAACAAAACTGCGAAGTGTTTCCAGACCATTGCGTTGTGGCCGGAGAAAGTTTGTTTATCATTTCATGTTATAAATTTACATATACATGTAAATTTTAACGACAACCCTAGCAGCTTACAATAATCTCGGGTGACAAGAATGTTCCGCGCTTGGAACAATGAGAAAGAATGCGTTTCATGTTAACCGCGGATCACGGTCAAATATCAAATTCCACTATCGCAGTAGCTGTTTGAAAAAATACTTCACCCAAATACACATAATACGGTACAAATATTTTGGGAAAGTTAACTTTGAACATGCGCTGTCTTTCACTTTAAGCATTACATAACCAGATCACATCTACCTAATTTTGTCCGTTATGCTGCACCAAATGTACATAGCTTTCGGTATGGTCATATTTACATAGCCCTACCGCCACGCCAGCATGCGGAACTCATGAAACTTGACACCGAATCAATGACAGGCTTTGACGTCGGATTGCTAAACCATTTCCTGACATGCCGCTTATAACTGTCATAAACAATATAACCGAAGCATCGATCAGATCGATTTGAATAGGATATGGTCCACAGCCGCAATGTACCCTCGCTCGTCTTCATATAAACCCGCAGCTCGTGTGTGATAAGTGATTCACATCTAATTAATTATGATTTTATATGAAGGTATAAAGAGATTTACATTCAGGTGAGAATAGTTAGATCCCCGGTGAAAAGTTATTTCTAATTTGTAGTTTCTGCCTTGTCACACGAAAAGGTATAGAGAGAACACACCACCCAACTCCCAACTTCAAATACATGTATGTGTAGCCAGGTTTATTGGTGTGTCAAGAAGCTGCCCGCGTTATGGCTGCAAGAAACCGGGCAAATCTATGACCTGTAGCAGGTAGCTGGCAGACATTCCCGCGGACGACCAGTCTTACAAAGCTGGAATAAGGCTGCGACTGAGTGTAAACCTGTCGGACGTGTGTCGCAGGAAAGACTGGCCGTCTTACAAAGCTGGGGTAGTTGCGACTTGATGTTAAGTTTGCTGCAAATTTACACCTACCCTCGGGCAGACATAAATTCCGTAAGTGTACTAAATATGGCGGTGCTTCTGGTGTTTCGTATAGACACACTTTAAGTATTACGACAACTTTAGTAAGAGCCTACCAGGAGCTGACGGAAGCCGCTACTAAAGCGGACGTAAACGTCGACGTCTGACATATGCTACTCCAGCGTTGTAAGACGCGCCTCAGGGAGAGAGAGCCACCCTCAGCCGGCTTGAAATCACAGTGACAGCATTGGTGAGAGGCTCTTGAGTCTTTTTTTTTATTATTATTATCATTGCGCTTGCACGTTGACTACTTGGCCACGGAAGGCCCTAAACAAGACTAAACATGAAAAATACGGTAATTTCCTGCCGATAAATGGTATAAATATGTCAATGTCATATGTATAGAGGGCTGATGCAAAGTGACTATTGGACACCAATTTGTTAAACATGGGATACTGCAACAGTCGCTCTCTCAAGTCAATCATTCAAATGCATTTAATTCTCATTAAAATACGCCACATATACATTACACTGCAGATGTACGTGCATTTCATACCGATACATTACACCACATATGTTTCGCCTGTTGCATGAGATGTATACTGATTACGCCTAAGTCACTGATTTCATATGTCACTAAATATTTTAAAAACATAATCTTCCCTTAACTCCCAACAGCACATTCCATTCTGTGTAATAAGCTACAACACGGTGGAATAAAATACAAATATTCTTGGGGGTTGAAGTACCATGTATGAGGGTATTGAGCGGCCGGTCAGAGAATGTCTCTGAATGCGTGGAATGATGGCCGGAAAAGGCAAGACTGACTGACCACAAAGGATGGAGCTTCTTATCAGCTTATGTGAATACAGACAAGTCCAAGCTGGAGCTCTCCAGTTAAAACTGAGAGTATTCGGAAATTATAACTTACCATATTTCTGGTACTCCGCGTTAATGTCTCCAACCTTCGACATCGGGAATGGAGAATTCTACTGTACAGTATGTTGGCTATTAGAACACAGGTGAGGCTGTGATTGTCGTGATTACAACCGGCTAGTTCAGATTAAAAAAAACTAAAACAATCCGTCCTACAACGCCGGTAAAAGGATAAACATACACGGGTAGATGTATACTCTTATTTCACTAATCACATTTTCTTGTTCACAAAATAATCCGGTGAGGAAAGCAAGATAACGTGACCGCGCGCATTGAGACAGGAGGCTCAGATTTAACGACGCGACAGGCTGTCCAGCACGCGCTTTGGTCATATAGGGTAGTAACCGGATGAAAACAGGTAACAGTGGGGTTCGCGAGAGGGGTTGTCGCTTGTCGGAATGATTGCTGAACAGAGGTATGAACGAAATCAGTAAGAGATAGTGACGCGTAAAAACCTCAAAGAAGTAAGAAAAAAAAATGCTGCAGTGGTTTCTGAACTTTGAAGTATAGAAACCTGTTTCGAAATTCTGTTGAAATTCAGGGCTAAGCAGACGCATAGTCTTATCCGCCCTTAGCAAAACGTTTTACCTTATACCTGCATCGATTTATCGTGCTGTTTCCGCGGTAGTTACTGTCCCTCTTATTGCCGTGATGTTGTTGTCATATCGAGAAACTCTGCTCACGAGACGCAGTCACGCTCTGTTCATTTCTCACACAATGAGTCACTTAATTGTCTGATAACTCTCACAGGGTTTAGCATTCGTGCTGTCAATTACTATTATTTTGGTCATATAGCGCTCAGCACTGAGAGGTTAGAGCAAGGAAGCAGGACTGGTCGGCCCGGTGTCAGTACAATGTGACTTGGAGGGAGTGTGATGTCTGGCGTCTTCGTCATGATGTCCCAATGGCGGCAGCTACTTTGGCGGCATGGACCCCGCTCTGCCACAAGCAGACACATATAAAAACATTGTCAGGACTCCTCGTCTTCATATGACTGAAAAATTGTTGGGCTGCTATTTCAACCCCTATTTTATACGCTGGACTGCCCGGATTTCATGGTCACACCGACAAGCATAGGTGCAGCTTACGCACTTTCAGGCTAAGTCGGGTAAGTCTTTTCTGAATCACGTTTGCCCCCCAAAACAGGTGTCAACTGAGGCTCTTTCCTCTCAGCCCAAATTTCGAGAAACTGTCATCGCTTGAGCGGCCGCCATTTTGTGACAACCACAGTTATAGGTGATAAAGGAGTTCTCGTTCCTGTTCCTGTTAAATCCGAAAGAACCGCACCATGGCCGGTTAGTTGTACAGCACTTGGCCCTATCGCGAGTTTGAGGCTGTCTTGCCATTGCCGACTGGAATGTAAGTGGGATGTTGTGTGTGCGGCCGAGCTCAGAGGTAACAATCTCATTTGACAACTGTTTTGGACCTCTAATGGGCTTATGGCCATTGCGCTTAACTTCTGGTCTTGGGTGCCATCTTGGGGATTTCTTTTCCTAAATTCAAGGCCACGCATTCACAACAAAAACTTGAGCATAGTGTAGAATCACCAAAAAATTATGATAACATAGAGCTTCTGAACCATACGTATATGAGCGCATATATAGTCCAGAAGGATCAAATCAAATGCATCTGGTCACGCCATTTAAATGTGAAATCATTGAGCATATCACGTGACTTCTCACCGGGATTCCATATATGGGGAATTAATATGGCCTGGTAAAAGGTCAGGATCGTCGTATCACGGAATACAGCATTGTGCATCCTGTTTCAGGATGGCCACTAGAACGAATGATTCTGGCTGGAAGCCACTTTGGCAATATCGCCATCATGTCGTGGCGAGGCCTCAATTAAACGTACATGTGCGCCATGCTGAAACATCAGACTAGAGCCCACTTGCTGGAAGCCCTCTTAACGCTATGAGCACGTAGTTACCATACCTGCAGCGTGGTTGTCGTGGTAGTTACGTGCTCTTAACACTAAGAGGCTTCGTGCAAGTGGGTCCAGACGTCCAAACAGGACACAGTATGCTTAATACAGAGGACCAGCATAACAAGTTTAGTTGGGGTTATTCACTTGAGGAAATACCCAAATTCTTTGGCTTTTACCCCATTCGGAATTGAACCCGGATCCAGCTCTTGAAGTCTATGGTAAAATGTACTATATACTCCTGTAAGCAGTTCATGGGGCTTTCAACAGAGGTTATGTTCTGACAGGCCCAAAAAATGTACCGCGCAATGCAGTTAAAACCTCTCGACATGTAAAATGTGACGAATGGATACGGACTCCAAGTGATATTATGTATGATATCAGCCACTCATTAAATTTAACTTAAATGACCCCAGTGATCTAGAAAAGGGTTCGTAATCATGCCAGAGTGTAGGTGTGGTACAAGTTTGGTGAACTTTGGACAACTGTTCAAGAGACAGAGCGTTCACAAAATTTAACTTAAATGACTAAAATGACCTTGAAGAAATAGAACGGGAGATCCGAAAAAAATATCCATTTAATTAATTTATTTATTTATTTGATTGGTGTTTTACGCCGTACTCAGGAATATTTCACCTACACGACGGCGGCCAGCATTATGATGGGTGGAAACCAGGCAAAGCAGTGAGGAAACCTAAGACCATCCACAGGTTGGTGGCAGACCTTCCCACTTACGGCCGGAGCGGAAGCCAGGATGACCTGAACTTCAACTCACAGCAACCACATTGGTGAGAGGCACAGGGTCATAACGCCGCGCTGGCGCGCTAACCCCATCTGTTTTATTAAAATGCTCCTAGGAATTTCATAGGGCTTTATTCTGTCGCGTACATTTTCCCACTGTTATAACATTCTACTGATAAACTGCCGGTTGCAAAAAGGAGAATAAATCAATTTTTTTTCGTAACCTACCTGGTAATCACATAACCTCTGTAAATATACCATCATTTCCGCAGAGAATTACGAGGAAATGCAATTTATTCATTTTCTTTCTTATACAAATGACCTATGAGATCTCTCCAATAACGTATCTGTATGGAGGAAGAAAGGTTTCCACTCGCTCCAATTCTGTTTGTGTTCCATAATTATACAACGGTAACCTTTCTATCCTGCATGACAAATTACTATGTGAAAAGCCACGGAAGTTTCCTGTTTGTTCAACAAAATATAACCTATTTTTATAAGGTAGGATTTGTTTTAGTACCATTGATTACAACAGATAATTCTACGCTGCATGAGCCGACTATTGAATCTGTATTGTTACTTACTTGTGTATGCATTTATATTTGGGTTTTACGTCGTACTCAATTGCTCGGTTACATGACGACGAGGACTCCTTGGGATGTGTCTTCTTGTGTCAGGGCGAGTCCATAAAGCCGAAGTGCTGCTGCCACTGGATTATCGTAAGGAAGACATTAGACATGACATCCCGCGCCGTCACATTATACTGACTCAGAGACCAGTCCCGTCTCCTTCATCTGATCTCTCCGTGACGAGCGTCAAGCGAGGTAGCAATAAGTACCATTTTTTAAAAAAGTCTTTGCTAGGACCAAAAACAGGATTGATGCCGGACCTCCCGATCCTGAGGCGGACGCTCTTATCCCCAGGTCACAGAGGTGGTTCACTTGTTTGTGTCATTGTTCAGCTCTTTAACCAAAGATATCAGCCATGTCAAGTCAGACTCCTTTGATAACTAGGGCAAGGAGAAACCTAGGAGCTCGCAGAAAAGTCCTTCAAGTTATATAGGTATAAACCACTAACCTCATTTTGTATGCAAGATTCGTCAGCACAGAAAACGGTGGGGATGGGTAGGGATGGTTTGTATCTCGGAAGTGTTTTTAATCACTGCCAGGTAATTTTGTAGGTATAAACAATAACAGAAAATGGTTGGAAAAAGGGCCATTTTTTGTGGCTGCAATTAAAGAGAAAAATATTATCCAATGAGCACGTGCCCCCTACACCCTGGCGATAAGGCACTAGTATCCGTATTCCAGCCGATTTATTTGTGGAAATGGTGGTCAAACCCTTGTGATATTTGGATATGTTGTAGGCCAGGCATCCAGTTATTTGAGAGTAGGTGTCAGTTTTTCCAACAAAAATTAGGGAATACAGTTTTAAGTGATTGTTCTTCGTGAAATTATTACATAATTAGTAGGGCTATTTTTCAGTGGTTTCATACCTATATATTGCACAAAGAGTTGACTCGACAGCTGAGCAGACTTTAGAAATAATACTTGCTGCTGCCTAATTTGGCGCTCAGCATTGAAAGGTAAGAGCAAGGGAACGGCACTGGTCGGTCCGGTGTCAGCATAATGTGACTGGATGGGGTGTCATGTCTGGTGTCTTTGTCTCATGGACTCGCCCTGCCACAAGACGACCAGGCATATATATATTCTTTGGACTCCTCGTTGTCATATGACTGAAAAAGTTTTGAGTACGAAGAATACTCAAGCATCCAAATATACCTAAGGGCGAGCAAAACAGCTGCACATATATGTGCTGGTACTATAACATAAAAACAGAGGAACATAAAAAGGAAGGTAAGAAATTATTAGTGTATATTTTATTCTTTGGAAAGATGTGTACAATGGCAAGTGCTTCCTTGATAACAATATCAAGACATTAGGCCGTTCAATTTAGTGTAGGGTAAAAAAGACACTTACACCCAAAAGTTTACCAGTTAGTTAAGTACAAATCTAAAACTTGA
This sequence comes from Acanthopleura granulata, assembly GCA_016165875.1. Lineage (NCBI taxonomy): Eukaryota > Metazoa > Mollusca > Polyplacophora > Chitonida > Chitonidae > Acanthopleura > Acanthopleura granulata. The sequence goes on from JABBOT010000082.1 coordinate 4,361,668, forward strand.
ATGATCTGTTTGAAATTTGGTAAACCTTGACACAGTAAGCTTCGGTTCACTTTGAAGGTTTGACATAATCCTACACCGGAAAACAGTTTTACAGAACTAATGAATTTTTGTAAAGTTTAAGAACAGGTTAATCTAAACAAGTCTATATATCTTCTTGTATCACAGATGTAAACCGAGGCCTCAGAATTTGATTCCCCAAATATTGATTCACAGTTAATATAAAACACAAACAGCTGTTTATACATGGACCTAACAGCATATATACATATAATGTCTAGGACTTAACAAAGTGTATATCAATACATAGGCATGAATTGTTTCATATTTATTTATTTATTTGATTGGTGTTTCACGCCATCATCTAGAATATTTCACTTATAGGATGGCGACCAGCATTATGGTGGGAAGAAACTGGGCAGAGCCCGCGGGAAACCTACAACCATCCACATATTGCTGCCGGGCCTTCCCGAAGAGGAAGTCAGCATGAACTGGACATGTACTCAATGCAATCGCACCTGGGTCATTACGCTGCACTAATTCCCTCGGCCACGGATCGTCCAGTTGTTTAATATGTATATGCTTGCACACTGCCAGTTCATAATGATCCACAAGTTTATATTTATATCAGGGCAAAATTTACATATCACATATTCAAATTCAAAAACTTCACTTCGTCTTGAACAGAGCCATTATCTTGCACAACCATATACATATATTGTAGAAACCGGTAAATCTGATGGTAAAAATTGTAAATATTTGGATTATGCTTTATATGTACATATTTTATTCATAAAACACACAACTGTTTTATGCCAAATTAATATAAGATAAATTGAACCCCAAAAATCCAAAATACTCCAGTCTTCCCTTGCTTATTTTGCAACAACAACAGAACATCTTCAGAAACGGAATCGATCCATGCATGGGTCAGTCCTCTTCATGAACAGTTCAATATGCCTTATTTTGAAGACATCATTCCCAATTATAAACATTCCATATTCAAAATATTATGCTAACGAGATGAGTACATATCTATATTGTTTGACAGAAATATAGGCTTCTCAGGAAAAAACTTTTCTTGACAGTGGAAAAGGGGCAAGATTTGCATATGCAAGTAAGGCCATAAAATATCTCAGTACGGGATCATCTAAAAATAACACAAGAATGCAAATGATCATTTTTATTCTGTACATAACAGGTGTCATAATTAGCAGAGACCCTCAAGAGATATTTTTTTCTGAGATATAATCACATGATTTGAACATCTTGAGCAACTGACTATTTGAGCAATCGATTAGAAGAAAACACCATTCCTGAGCACAATTTGTATTTTTTAGTAGACTTTTGTGTTGATATAAAACTATGTCAACGAAAATCCATGGAACTTGACCATTACAATCAGTGTGTTCAAATGTGACCGATTTTTTAGCCTGCTATTATGACCGTAAGAATGTAGTATTATGAAGAAAAAACAGAGAAATATACACATGTATATGGTGTAAAATGTGAGGCTTTTTATGTTGAAAATAAGAGGATTTCGATTGCCTCTTGTAAACTGTCACCGTCAGTTGTGGTTCTGCTATGAGGTGGCATGAACTAACAAAATTCACAAAATAAATAAATAACTGTTAAAAGATATCGGTGCTTTCAAAGGCATTTGTCTTTTCAGAGCAGCCGTTGTTTGTGAACCCAATCCCAAAGAAATTGTGAAAAACTTGATAACCACCTACACATGTATGTTGAATAACGTCCTATGCAAAAATCACTTTTCACATCTAAAATAAACATCATTGTTATACATTAAATAAAACACTTAAAAAATATCTCTTAAAACACTTGAGACATGCTATCCTGGTGAGAAAACTGGGCATCAACATTAATTGAATTAAAAAGTTGAAATGTTTAAAAAATGAGAATGAAAAGCATACTAGTCAAATGCTCAATGATCCATTACAGAAGTGTGTAGTAAAATTTAAAAAAAAAAAAAAAAAAACAGGAACAAGAAAACCTAAGAAATTAAAAGATCAGCATTTGAAACTGTTTTAAAGAACATTCCTGGAATGTTTGCTCACTACGATATACATAATTTTCTTCCTATAAGCTAAAAAATACATTCAATCAACTCAACTGTTCGTACAAACAATTTACTTTTGATCATTCTTATCCACAGTTTATATTCCTATTTGAGACTCATACATAATTTCAACTTTCTCCCTTGCTCTCTTGTTCAATACTGTTTAATGGATACCACTAGCAAAAGAGGACTCCTGACTTAAAAGTTGAGTCAGTGAGGTCACGACCTTCACTTCTTCATTCTTCACTGTTTCTGATTCTTCTTCCCCAGGAGACTCATCAGACCTTTGCTCATGTAGTAAGGTTTCTCCGCTGACCCGTCATGACGTTCCAGATCCTCCACTGGAAAACGAAATATATACCCCCAAAATTTTTACTTGAATTTGTTTCTTTAAGTTCGCATTTTTACAATAGACACCTCACTTGATTATGAACGAACTAGATTTATTTACTTATTTGACTGGGGTTTTAGGCCATACTCAAGAATATTTCACTTTTATGATGACAGCCAGCATTATGGTGGCAGGAAATCGGCACAGCCCGGAAACCCACGGACATCCGCAGATTGCTGGCAAACCTGAACCCAACAGATGCAACAGAACTTTTCTGGTAATTGCAATTTTTCGGGGCTTGATTTCTGCATACACAGGAAAAACAAAATAACAACAAACATGTTTAGATGCAAGAAACCACTTCAAGAAAAAGCCTATCTTTTCCTAACTCTCATCAAATCACACCATGCTGCCACCAGGCAAATTAGCACTCATACATGTACCACTATCAGATTTTACTAAAATGCCAAGCAAAAAGGTGTCACGGTCGCTCTAGCCTTTATCAGAAAATATTTATTCGTTTATTTGATTGTAGTTTAACATCCTACTGCAGAATTTTTCAATTGTATGATGGCAGTCAGGTTTACGTGTAAAGGACACCTGGACCAATTTCCATGAAGTGTACCAAGTGATAAGTAGCCCGTGGTTAAGTGCACTTCACATTTCTACAACATACATTGTCATGGTCGCTAAGGGCTTACTTTTCTAAGTGCGCTTCAAATCTCCACAACATATGTTGTCACGGTGGTTAAGGGCTTACTTAGCTAAGTGCGCATCATGAAACCGGGCCCTGACTGCCAACAGCGTAAACCAATGCCCTTTGCGGTCAAACATCCAGGCTTACAAAGCCACCTCTCGAACAGCCAGAGCTGGATTTGATCAAGCAACCTTTCTGGTTAAGAGCAGAGCAGTCAGAGCGAGTTAGCCCTTATTTTATTCGTCTGTGGCTGATTCCACCAAGCACATTTTTGACTTCAGTCAGAACCTTTAAACTCCAGTTTTCAGCTTACTGGATACTTTTACTGGTTTTGAAATTTCTTTCAACCCTGATTGCGCAACCACATGACATACGCGCACCATCCATGCTTTTCCTTTAAAGTTTCAAACTGTTTAATTTTAGTTCAGTTTTACTCTCTTGCTTTTGCAATTGGTCCCTGAACTTGCAAAGGGCCTAGGTATACTCACAGAAGCAGAGGAAGAGCGTGTCCACGGCCATGCTGTAGACACTGAAGAAACAGCAGGCAATCATGTACGCTCCAATAGTGACCACCTGAAACAGACAGAGAGATAATTTACATGCACGAATATATCATGAATACATCGTAATCACCGGTACAGAAGTTTAAATGTCAGAAAATGTAATTATATAAAACTACGCAATAAAACTTTATTCATTAATTTCAGAAATTAATCGAAAATCATGCACGTCCCCAAAATCTCACCAACAGTGAGGGCGGAAGGCATCCAGAATTTCCCGTCCCGGGATTGAACTCGCTGCTGGTTATGGCATTATACGACACATGAAGCTTATTTACTAAAAAGAAATTGTAACAGGGCATATCGTAATTTATTTATTTGACTGGTGTTCAATGCTGTACTTTCATTTATAGGCGGCAAACATTATGGTGGGAAGAAAACGAGCAGAGCCCCGGGGACATATTGTAATAAAAGGCAATGTAACTCTTTCTAATGTGAATTTGTCAGGATATGGGTTGGCAGATATCACTTACAATGACTGGGGTGAGATAGTAGTTGAGGGAGGGGATATAGTCTGTGAAGAAAGGAATCGAACCCTGGAACCAGAAGAAAGCTCCCACAACTGCAACAGCAAAATGAACACACACCATTAAAAGAAAAGGTAACAATGAATTAAATGCATATATGTATCGATAAAGAATCAAATTCAAAGTCCACTTTTTTCAGTTGAAAGTAAGCAAAAAAACCCCCTCGTAACGAAAATCGAAAGTGCCGCCATGCTCCACATGTACCACTCGTAGTTTGCAAAGTGCCGCCATGCTCCACATGTACCACTCGTAGTTTGCAAAGTGCCGCCATGCTCCACATGTACCACTCGTAGTTTGCAAAGTGCCGCCATGCTCCACATGTACCACCCGTGAAAGCATCTGTTTCTGATGTGATGTAATAATAAAGAAGGCCGTAGTTTGCAAAACACAGGAGTGCCTCGCCTCTTACACTGAAGAGCATAGGTAATTATGACGCGTTTCTGGTTTCCCTAAAGTCATGGAAAAGGTGTATCTTAAGTGTTACCAAACATGTCATAAAAAAAAGTCTACACCTGTTCAGGTCTGTATGGACCTGCCTTCTGAAATACCTTTTATACTTTTTGTTGTATTTTGTTTTAATTCCAATTTAATTTTAATTAGAGTTTCTGCAAAGGATCACTGGGTTCCTCTGCCAATTTTCATTTGGAACTGAATAACAGACAAAGGAAATTGATAACTCTAAGTTTAATCTCTTTAACAGCTCAAGTTAGTTTTCTTTGTATGGGTAGGTTCCCTGGGTTGAGATGCTAATCTTTTGATAAATGTATGAACAAAATTTATTTGTTGGTCTTTAATGATGTGCTCAACAACATTTCACTTATATAACGGTGCTCAGTTGTGTTGGAAGAGGAAACCAGAGTCCCTGATTTAAATTACAGACCTTCACTGTGTATGTAATAAATCTCCTGACTTAAAGCTGCAGCGAAAACAGCAAGAGGTGGATTTGAACACGTGACCACACTGAATTATTTATTTATTTCAGTGGTGTTTTACGCCATACTCAAGAATATTTCACTTATATGACAACAGCCAGCATTATGGTGGGAGGAAACTGAGCAGAGTCCAGGGGAAATCCACGTCCATCCGCAGGTTGCTTGACCTTATTGTCAAAGGTTATATGTACACTGTAAATCTTCAACCTTTTCAACCACTAATGCTCTTTCTTCAGTGGAATTTATGCATGCAATGATTATGAAAATGACACTAACAATGATTTGTTTGTTTGATTGATTAAAAAGTGTGGGCTTCAAAAAACTGTACAAATTATTTCTCTACTGCCCATATTTCTCTCAGAATATTTCAAAACATTGGTAGCTGAGGTGGGTGAAATGGTTGAAGAATTACTAATACAAGTACATGTTAATTTGTATTCATTTTCCTATAAACTATATTGGGCATGCATACATTTGATTTACTTATTTATTTGATTGGTATTTTACACCGTACTCAAGAATATTTCACTTACATGACGACAGTCAGAATTATGGTTGGAGGAAACCGGGCAGAGCCCGGGAGAAACCCACGACCATCCGCAGGTTTCTGGCATGTCTTCCCACATACAGCTGGAGAGGAAGCCACCAAGAGCTGGACTTCAACTCACAGCGACCGCAGTGGTGGGAGGCTTCTGCATCATTGCGCTGCACTATTGCGATTGAGCCACAGAGGTCCGCATACATGAAGTCTTAGTTGCATCATTATAGTGAGAACATATAATGATGCAATTTAGCCTTCAGATATCCGATTTATAGCCCTTCAATATCACAAAGTCATACTTGTACTTCGGTTTGGAAGTTAATGCCTGTATCTGAACATTATTAAAATGTTGAATTCTATATTAAGAAAAGCAACCTGACCTGAGAGTTGATTTTCAAGAAGTTGATATCTGAGACAAATGGATACAATACTTTAATTATACTCACATGCTGCAGCAGTGACAAACACTTTACTGAGAAAGAGAAGAAAGTCTGCGATCTTGTCCAACACAACAGTTCTGAAATGATCACAAAAGAGAGTAATAGTTTATGATGAAGTTGGGGAGACCAAGTTGAGCTTTTGGATTCATTTATTTATTTACTTGATTGGCATTTTATGCTGTACTCAAGAATATTTCACTTGTATGACGGCGGCCAGCTTTATTGTGGGAGAAAACAGGGCAGAGCCCAGGGGAAACCCACGACCATCCGCAGGTTGAACTTTTGGAAACCACAACATTGCTCAACAGCTATGACAACGTGCAATTCCAGTAAGATGACATTATGTTTTACAACGACATTAACATGTTGTCAGACAGACTTCTGTTCACATGGCAGTTCTGTCAGTTTGAGGAAAATTCTCCTTGACTGATTTATTTGATTGATGTTTTACGCTGTACTCAAGAATACTTCACTCATACAACGGCGACCAGCATTATGGTAGGAGGAAACTGGGCAAAGTCTGGTGAAAACCCACAACCATCTACAGGTTGCTGGCAAATCTTCACACTTACGGCCGGAGAGGAAGCCAGCATGAGCTGGACTTCATTGCGACTGCATTGGTGGAAGGCTTCTGGGTCATTACGCTGCGCTAATGCGCTAAGCAACTGAGCCATGGAGGCCCCAAATTCTCCTTGAAAGTGGGATGATAATGGCACTGAATTTGACAGAACCTACTGCCATCAGACAAAAGCCTTGTCTGATGTAATTCTTGACTAGTGACATCTAGTATTTTGCATCTAACAGCACTGCAATTTTGTTTCACCGAATTCTGCTTAAACCACGGTGCTAAGAGGCGTGTAAATTGTTACTTTTTAAACATGAACAAATGAACACGAAAAATGACAAATGACTGGATTGCAATGGTAAGGTGTGACCATTTGCCAAGTATCTTGTACATAACAATGAGATGGAATCAAGCAAATGACTTCTACAGTTGAAGTTCATTTAAAAATCCTAAAGGGAATATACCTTCTAGCATACATATGCACTTGAAATCATCATGGATTGAGGCCCATTGAAAAGGGTGAATGCAAGAGCAGAACAACTGCAAAGTTTTAACTGGAGAGAGTTATATTTGTACAAAGGAGCAATAGTTCTAAATGAGTTACCCTAATTCTTCAACTGTTTCAACCACCACTGGAAGCAATAATAAACATTACCTTCTTGCAGGAGAACTCTAGGATCTAGAGAAATAATTCTCACAGTTTTATGAAGCTTATACCTGCGGTCACACAAAAATCACATGGCTGGCTTCATTTTTGCAATAAATGTATTCATGACCTACCCATTAAAAACTGCTTTAGAGATTGAAAAGGTTGAAGATTTACAGTCAATCAATCACATCAGTTTTATACCTGACAATATTCCTCATGATCAAGAAAAAGGCATTTTTGGCCGAGGTACAGAAGTTTTTCCCATAGACAGCGGTCAGGATGTAAGCATTCCTGTTCAGAAACTTCATGAATTTCTCCAGACACCAGAAGCAGCATTTAAGGCACCTGTAACATATGTTATGAAGCAGGATAACTGAAAGAAAACAATCTGCCACTAAAATTCAAATAACTGCAGAAGTGCTTCAAACAACACATCAAAACTTAATCAGTTGCTGAGTGGATCTTTCACACAAGATAGTAAATATCCTAAATGACCTAAAATTTCGTCCATGACAAAGTTGCTCCTTTTCCTGATTCTGGGAGTTCTACTGATTGTAGGGAAGTGTTATGAGGTTGGTATGGAAGGTAGGATGATACCCTAATGCAAAGATGAATAAAATGTTTCATCACCGAATGTATTATTTTATGACATGTATTTACCTCAAAAATACACTTTTTCGGACAAAATTTCAGGTTATTTACGGTACACAAAAAACAAAATCTTTGACTACAACAACTACAATGTTGTCATGAAGAAAGAACTTTGTATTCATGTGTGAAAAATGAAAAGTCATGAATCTGGTCATTTATCTGATTGGTGTTGAAAGCCATATTCAAGATTTCTTTCCTTTCATATGGGAATCAAGTTCACGACTGTCTTTGCCATGCACCTGAAAATTCTCCTGACTTGGATCTGCAGCCGAACGAACAACATTTAGACAGTTTCAGCAAACAAGTGATTTAACCTACAGATAAGCCAGCAATCAGGATTGACTTAAAAACATCATGAAGACCTGTGATGGAAACAGCAATATCTATATTAAGATTACAATATATATTTGGGTGTTATATTTTCTTTTCATAAAACATTTGCACACTCACTTTAAGAAGAATTTAGCCACCACATTTTCAGTGCCTTTTAATTTATGATCCAGGTATTCAAGTCCAACTCGAATGATCTGTATAATGGCAATGATCAAGGAGCCGAACGCCAAGGTTCCAAAGTGGTAACGAATGCATCTCCATAGCGACCCAAGAATGGGGAACGCTGGGATATCTCGTGGTTTTTCCCAGGCCCAGTAATAAGAGGCGAAGGCTCCAGCCAAGGTCATCTCTCCAAGGGCAATGACAAAGTTCAAACACCAGAAAAACATGAACAGCATATAGATCTCCATGAAAATGGTGTACCTGAAATGATGAAAGTGCATTATGTAATTTATGTGTGAAAACAAGCATACTTTTTGTTAAGCCCTGAAATTGGCCAAACTAACCAATACAGTTGTGTCACCAAAATGAAACCATTTATTTATTTATTGGATTGCTGTTTTACGTCATACTCAAGAATATTTCACTTATATGATGGTAGCCAGCATTATGATGGGAGGAAACTGGGCAGAGAAACCCACAACCATCCGAAGGTTGCCGGCAGACTCGCTCACGTACAGCTGGAGAGGAAGCCAGCATGGGCTGGACTTGAACTCAGGGCAACTGAATTGGTGAGAGGCTCCTGGGTCATTATGCTGAGTTGGCATGCTACCCCCCTTGGCAACAGAGGCCCCCAATATCAAACCAAAAAAAGGTGCATAAGTTGCACTCAAAGTAGCTCTTTGATACACACAATGGTCAAGGAATTAGTGTTGGGAAATTTTCTTCAGTCAACATGGATATCTTGGTACCATATTTACTTGAAACGGTTGATACATGATTCTTTAACTTGTGAATTGGTAAATAAGGTTACGCATGTAACTCCATTCCAACCGTATGGACAAAAAAAAAACAAAAAAAAAAGAACAACAATAAAAAACAGAGCCAAAGAAAAGAAAATAAAAAGTTTAATCCCCAAGTTCCTTATCCTTAAAGCCCAAAAGAAACTAGGACATTCAGTCATTACATCAATACTTACTGGTCCCCTCCATACTTCACAAATTCACAGAGGTCCCCAGCAGTGTTACTAGTCTGCCAAAAGACAAAAAACAAAAAAACCATGAATAAAGAAACAAAACCATAATGGACACCTTCCTCACATCTTGATCCCTTTTCCCCTTTTAAACTGTTCAACAAATTTCTTCCAAATCTACTGTATCCAGGCCTACATTGTATTTGTATGATAAAATCTTATAATTTCGACAAGTGTTTTGGCTCAGGGAAAAATTGGTCTACGGACTGACGGGTTTCATTCTGTAACTGAATCCCAAGAACATGAAGGACTGCGTCCAGTTTCATGACGCACACTTAACTATTAAAGTATTCCCTTAACTGCCATAACAACGTGTGGTGTAGATATATGAAGTGCACTTAGCTAAGGGTTACTTAGCACTAAGTACACTTCACAAAATGGGGCATGGATCTGATTGTTGTTTGACACCATACTCAATTTTCGACTTCTTTGAAAGTGGTAAGTTTTATGGGTAGAGCTTGAGGTACAGACATTTGACAAGTTCCTAATAAACTGTGACACCACGGCCCTAATTTTCACCAGCCCCCCAAATCTACAAGTTTTCTGTCCACGGTCAGCTTCTGAATAAAGCAGATTTTCCGTTAGTATTCATATAAGACTACACTGTATTCAAAAGTTCTGTTTTATGCGGCAAAGGGAATCTGAAGTTTCTTTTTTCATTGTAGGGGGAAGTTCTGAAAATGATTTGTGAAAAATACTGACTGTCCCAGCAACTGTTCCTCTAAAAGTATAGAGTTAAGGCAATAAAAGAGCCTTGGAAAATGTGAAAATCACCAAAAATATTATCTGACAAAATAAAAAGGTGGATGTTTCAATTTTAGTTTTCATTTTTCTGGATTTTTTTTTGTCACTGTTGCTTCAGCCATAAAAAAAAGGAAAAAAATTGGTATTGCCTCATGCAGGTAAGAATTGGTGTACTAACATTGACAGCGCTGGAAATCCTCTCTTATTAAAACAAGAACTGATGTACTAACGTTGACAGTGCAGGGAATCCTCTCTTATTAGAACAAGAACTGGTGTACTAACATTGACAGTGCAGGGAATCCTCTCTTATTAAAACAAGAATTCGTGTACTAACATTGACAGTGCAGGGAATCCTCTCTTATTAAAATAAGAACTGGTGTACTAACATTGACAGTGCAGGGAATCCTCTCTTATTAAAACAAGAACTGGTGTAGTAACATTGACAGTGCAGGGAATCATCTCTTATGAAGACACGAATTCGTGTACTAACATTGACAGTGCAGGGAATCATCTCTTATTAAAACAAGACATTGACAGTGCGGGGAATCCTCTCTTATTAAAACAAGAATTTGTGTACTAACATTGACAGTGCAGGGAATCCTCTCTTATTAAAACAAGAACTGGCGTACTAACATTGACAGTGAAGGGAATCATCTCTTGCTAAAACAAGAATTTGTGTACTAACATTGACAATGCAGAGAATCATCTCTTATTAAAACAAGAATCTGTGTACTAACGTTGACAGTGCAGGGAATCCTCTCTAGATAATAGTGGACTCCGTCAGACGTCTTGTTGGTTCCTGTGTCCATGTACTCAGCTGACCCCATAGAGGCAATGTAACTGATCAAAGGTCAAGGTCAGGGTCAACCAGGTCAGATACAAAATATGTACTAAAATACCATTTTTTTCACAATAAGCTACATGCAGGCAAAATATTTACTTACCTAAATAGATTTTAAAACATCTGAAGATTTTAATGCACTTTTGTTTGTTAGAAAAATCAGAGTTTATTCCTCGTTTTACTGGTGAAATGAATTCACTTCACGTTTCACTTTCTGCTACTTAAAATCTTCAGCTTGACCTAGGTGGGATTTGAACCTTGAATACAGCTATATGCTTTAACATGTGAAGACTGTAACAGCTTAGCCTGAGTTAAATTCAAGAAAAGGATACATAGCTGAGGCTGCCCAGTAGGCCACAACTCCCACCTCAAGTATGAATGGGAAGAGAGGCCAGAACAGCGTGAAAATCATGCTGCCTATAGCTCTGGAAAACAAAATAAAACAACAAGTAAAGCAAAATGTTAGCACAGGATGAAATGAAGACCATTACATATTGAAGGTTCTTGCTTTGGCAACACGGGGTTGAAAATGACCTTCTCTAGGTTTTCTAAGAAAATTTTAATCCGGAGAACAAAAGTTAAACCTGACAGTATACATTTTGATCAAGTTTTCTTCAGGTGCAGTTGGTGCATCATTTATTTATTTGACAGGTGTTTCAAGCCGTACAAATGAATAGATGTATTTCACTCCTACATGATGGCCAGCATTACGGTGGGGGAAAACTGGACATTGGCATCAGAACTTGAGGGACGTTGCACCAATTCATATTGCAATGCAAAAAACAAAAAGAAATTTTGCAGCAGCAACATTCGGCCTAAAATAGGGGTAGTGAGAACCCTCATACAGTGTTTATAAGTATTATGCTTCAACATGCTGGATGATTAATAAGATCATATTTCATGTTTCAATAGACATTCCTAAATAGGGGAAGTAGAGAACAAATATGTATGGAATGATTTATAAATTTATTTACTTGATTTGTCATTTTATTTATTTATGTATTTATTTGATTGGTGTTTTACGCCATACTCAAGAATATTTCACTTTTATGATGGCAGCCAGCAATATAGTGGGAGGAAACCAGCCAGGGCCCAGGGAAACCCAGGACCATCTACAGGTTGCTGGTAGACCTTCCACGAGGAAGCCAGCATGAGCTGGTCTTGAACTCACAGTGACCGCATTGGTGGGAGGCTTGGGGTCATTGTGCTGTGATAGCACACTAACCGACTGAGCCACGGAGGCCCCCGATTGGTGATTTTAATATGCTGCGTCCATGAATATTTCACATACAGGACGGTGACGAGCATTATGGTGTAAGAAAACTGCGCAGAGCCCTGGAGAAACCCACGACCATCCGCAGGTTGCTGGCAGACCTTCCCACGACCATCAGCAGCTTCCTGCAGACCTTCCCACATGTATGACCTTGCGTGGACTGAAGCGTGATTTGGTTCTCATACCTGCTTCCCTCTTTGATGAGCTCTACGGCTATTCGTATTCTGGTGCACAGGAAGAGGACGAGCAGCAAGACAATCAACAACAAGACAGCCGAGAGGATTCCTGCATGGCCACAAGAGGAAGGATGGGAAAATAAGGGCTAAATAAATCAATAAAATATCAAGGTTTTCTGGAAAAATTTCTTGCACTTACTTGAAAATGTGACCTGTCTTGATTAAAAATAAAAGCCACTTAAAAGCAAAATTCTCTCTAGTTTTAAGAAAAGAAAGGAAATTTATATATTAATTCCAAGAGACATTTGCTTCCGTGAGTCCTGCAATTATTGACCTGGAGCACCCATTTTGGTTGACAGCTGATATAAGAATCTCAGTTTCGATGTCTAGATTATTATTCTAATATACAAATATAACAGTACTGGCAGTAGAGTTGGCAACTGTCTTCTAGTAAAACCACTATTAAAGGTAAGGAGGTAATAGCACTGTTTGTTCCTGAGCTAACAGAGCACTTACCCAAGGCCAGCTAACAGAGCACTTACCCAAGGCCAGCTAACAGAGCACTTACCCACTTACCCAAGGCCAGCTAACAGAGCACTTACCCACTTACCCAAGGCCAGCTAACAGAGCACTTACCCACTTACCCAAGGCCAGCTAACAGAGCACTTACCCAAGGCCAGCTAACAGAGCACTTACCCAAGGCCAGCTAACAGAGCACTTACCCAAGGCCAGCTAACAGAGCACTTACCCACTTACCCAAGGCCAGCTAACAGAGCACTTACCCACTTACCCAAGGCCAGCTAACAGAGCACTTACCCAAGGCCAGCTAACAGAGCACTTACCCAAGGCCAGCTAACAGAGCACTTACCCACTTACCCAAGGCCAGCTAACAGAGCACTTACCCAAGGCCAGCTAACAGAGCACTTACCCAAGGCCAGCTAACAGAGCACTTACCCACTTACCCAAGGCCAGCTAACAGAGCACTTACCCACTTACCCAAGGCCAGCTAACAGAGCACTTACCCACTTACCCAAGGCCAGCTAACAGAGCACTTACCCAAGGCCAGCTAACAGAGCACTTACCCAAGGCCAGCTAACAGAACACTTACCCAAGGCCAGCTAACAGAGCACTTACCCAAGGCCAGCTAACAGAGCACTCACCCACTTACCCAAGGCCAGCTAACAGAACACTTACCCAAGGCCAGCTAACAGAGCACTTACCCAAGGCCAGCTAACAGAGCACTTACCCAAGGCCAGCTAACAGAGTACTTACCCAAGGCCAGCCAAGTCTCTTTCAGGTTCGTGTAGTAGCTCAGGTTGGTGGTGAAGACAACAGGTAGGCCATTGTAATCTGCATTATTACTGATCTCCAGGTATTTTGTGATTGTGTAGTATACACCTGCACAGGTGAGATAAAATTAATTGTAATAATAGAATTAATTATGTAATTATACCTGGAAATAAAAGATGAATAACAGAGTTTTATGTCTTAATATGTACACAGTGTTCAGCACATTCAGGAACACATAAAGGCCTTAAAGTTATACTTTTGATGCCATCACTTAAGTGTTTTTCTGATAAGAAATTAATCACACTTCACAAAAAAAATCCTAACTGGCACTAACAGGTGGATGGATCAATTGGCATCAAGTAAAACATGTCATTTGACTAAAGCTAAACTTCAGGTGAAAAACAGTACTATCAGGTTTGTAATGGATCGACTTCAGGTGAAAAACCATACTATCAGGTTTGTAATGGATCGACTTCAGGTGAAAAACGATACTATCAGGTTTGTAATGGATTGACAATTTGACTGCCTGATGCAGGAGTTTCTCTGGCCAGTCTCTTTTTTAGAAACTCAATTTGAACAAACCAGAAAACTCAACATTTTTTCATCACCATGGTACCAAAACTCAGGAAAACTTAATACAAAATTTGTCTAAAGCTCAATTTTCTGCTTTTTCTCATTTCCATTACCATGACAAGAACGTGGCTAGAAAAACCTCTGCTGGATTACAAGTAGGAAGGCTTAAGGTACACAGAGGTCTGCTGTCACCGATAGCAGTATGCCCTAACTATAAACTGGAGGAAAGAAACAGTATTATGCAGAGTAAATGTCCAACCTTTCACAGGTGTCTGTTATTCTATCATTATGCCACTTGTATCACTGGCAAAACCAGTGACAATCTACTTATATTGGTGGGATATCAGTGGTCTTCATGCAGAGGACTTCATTAAAGGGCAACTCTGTGACCCGACAAATCTTCATGTATAACTTTATGAGAAAAGTTTGAGAAAAATGACTTCAAAGACATTCTGTGAAAGTGGCTCTTTATAAACCATATAATTTGTATATTTAAATGTGTCCAGGTTAACAAATTTATTTATTTATTTGATCCGGGTTTTACTCCATGCTCAAGAAACTTTGACTTATATGACGACAGCCAGCATTATGACGGGAGGAAACCAGGCAGGGCCCTAGAGGAACCCATGACCATCCACAGGTTGCTGACAGACCTTTGCACGTATGGCTGAGAGGAAGCCAGCAGGAGCTGGGCTTGAACTCCCAGTGACCAAAGCGGTGACAGTCTCCTGGTTCATTACGCTACAGTAGGCCACAGAGGCCCTGAAATTAACAAATGTATACATAAATAGATATCAATCACGTCAACCTAAGGTACAATAGATGGAGGTACAGGTAGCAAAAAATGAGAGCTTATTGGATGTGAAATGTTGACACTCACAGAAGCCGAGTCCTCCTATGACGAGGAAGATGGACAGCCACACCATGATGCCTGCCAGCCAGCGCATCAGAACGATCCAGATGAATGACAACACCATGGTAAGGCCGAGAAACCTGCAGGCAAATACATGGCAACTGATCACTTGTGTCCCAAACCAAATATCTCCATTTATATTGATCACCCAACTGTGTAAATGAAAACTTACACGACTATTTAATCACATCTTGCTGAGTTTAATGCTGGATTTTAATCCATCACAGTGCATCCAGACGTCCGTTACGCATTACCTTTAAGTGAAAGACAATCTATGTTGAAAGTTAAGTTTGCCAAAGAGGTTGGATAATATTATGTTTATTTGGGTGAAGTATTTTTTCAAACAGCTACTGCAACAGCAGAAATTGACATTTGACCTTTGTGCTCCACAGGGTAACATGTGTGAGCTGTGATGTAATGGTTCCTAGCACGGGGACACTCTGGTCACCTGAGACTGTAGTAAGCTGCTAGAGTTGTTGTTGAATGTCAAGTTTATAAGTAAATTTACTACTCGAAATGATAAACAAACTTACTCCCGCCACAACACAATGGTCTGGAAATATTTTGCAGTGTTGTTCACACATGTACTTGTTATAATTAAAATATATAACATTAAATCAGTGTCCTGTCCTTTTGTTACTGCATGTTAGATTGACAGTTCATTCAGAACATTTATGTCACAACTCATAGACAGCTGATGCCTCCTAGCTCTCTGACTGGTCAATCTCTCACAAACTTAAAAGCATGGGCGCCTCCAGATCCCCAGTCAGCAGCAACATACTCCACACTTCAAACGGAGATAATTCAGCAATGATTTCATACAATTTCAAACAGCTTTTTTGCATTCAATAGAGAATTTTGTAATCTTTTTAATGAACAGAGCCTCAGCCATGAGCTGTCTTTCACTTTAATGGGGAATGTACATTTTATGACCGTATTCATATTTTCATATCCAAGTTTAATTTAATTTTATTTTACAGGAGTACAGCATGAACAGTGTGAAAGTTTGCGCGAATGTGCGAGTCAGATGGCCTTGGGGAAAATCAGCTATTTTGTCGACTAAATGCACATTACAATGACTGAATAAATATTACCTTCTATAAGGTTCGTTGTTGTTACTATTATTATTTTTATATTCAATGACACTCAGCTGACAGCTGCATGTTTTTACATGCCTTCCAAACAATGTTCCTCACAAACAATGCCTTACTAGGGAAAAAGTTGTACAACAATTACAGTGAAACGACAATGTAATGACGGATAATCCAACTGAGAAGCCAAATGTGCCAATCACAACATCTGGGCTTCATAGTGTGTTCAAAGAAGCAAGATTATTAGAGGGCAGAGCTACAGGTACTGGTATTATACAAGTCTAAAATATACATTTTAAACTTTGTTTTAACCTGTTCAGCAAGATTTTTTATATCACACAAAGACGTTCTATTTTGTATCATTGAAAACAAGACAACCGATGGGATCATGGAAAAAATCACATCATATGAGACTCATATGTAACTTAAAAAAGGCTAAACATGTTCTTGCTCTGTAAATCCATGGCAAAATGACCTTGAACTTCATCCACAAAACTGCCTTGTTAGAGGCAAAGAAATGTCAAAATATTACTTTTTGAGCTAAAACCTTTCTATGATTAAAAGAACTCTCAAAATCAGGGAAAATAAGCAACTTGGTCATGGACGAAATTTTAATCCATTTATGTTACGCATATGCTACAATTTTTATTCTCGAATATTATGAGTATAAACACTGAGAAGTAATTAAATGTTATGTGACATAATCATGCCTGGCTTGATTCTCCAGACACTGGGGCTTGGAGAAAGTCAACAAAATTATACACATGCAGTCTGAGGACTGGTTGTTCAGATTACACCAAGACTTTTTGGCTATGAATAGTTTCTGAAATCGAAAACATCCATTAAACTGCAGGTTAACTGTAGACAGAAAATTCCAGATAAAAATTATTTTATCCCAAGTTTGGTAACATCAAGTATTAGATATGAATATTTATTTGCTGGACTGTGTCAAGTCTGATTCAATTCATATGGCTGCCGGACATATCATGTGTACTCATATCAATTTCCAAAGGTGAAGCCTGTGCAGAGTTATCCCCCTTGAGTCTTCATATGATGTACAGTTATCTGCCCTTGGATGGGACTGAGTAGGTGAGTGCTTGAGTCTTATTGTCGTTCTTAACAATGTTTCGGTCGTATGACACGGAAGAGTCTTTCTGGTGTGTGCATATAGTGTGTCTTCTTTTGGCAAGGCGAGTTTGTGCCACCAAAGTGCCCCTGGGTGGGAAGAACAGGCACACAGGATACTTTTCATGATAAATTTTCTTAATGTTTGATGTCAAATTGTTTCATAATAAGAAATGATTAAAATCTGAAAAAAATATTTAGAAAGTTATTACAAAAATAAATGTACTTACACCAAAATAAGCCACCAGGATGCTAAAATGTCTTTGAAGATCCTTTCCCCGTACTCTGCAGCACTCATGAACAAGGCCATATAGCTGAAAATAACCAGTGATTGAATGAGTGAATAAATACGGCTTAATGCCACATTGACAGTATCTCAGTCATATTTTGGCAAAGTAGATGTGATGATCAAATTTCATTTATTAAAAAAATTAGCTCACATGCTCAATTTTATCTTTACACCCCTTTCACAGTGTAAAAAAGAACAAATCATATTTAACTCTAGTATGCATTATCGGACAAACCACTTCATGCCGATACCAATTATGGTCTTCATTTTTTCGCAAATTTTGGTTTTGCAGAGATTAAAATGGAAATAAAAAGTGGAGTTTGTGCTCTTGAACTACACTGAATAGTCTGAAGCGCAGTAACATCATAGAATCTTCTTAGCAGCTAAACTTTTTCTGATCGTTATGTCTACCCTCTGTATGATTATATATGTAGTACAACAACTGTATCTGTATTTAATGTGGAAATAAAAAAAAAAGAATGTACAACAGGAATAAAAACACTCTGTGATGTCAGTGTGCTTCAGTCTGTTCAACATGACCAAAAGACAGGAACAATTTTCACATTTTATTCATTGAAAAAAAAAATACCAAAAAATAGAATAAAAGAACATCTTTGGATCTACATGAAACAATACTTCAGATGATGTCTACTTTTTTTAAATGTGGTCTCTTCCTTTAACATCAATACAAAATAAAATAGTTTACTGGTGTGTAAAAAAAATGTAAATGGATATACAACTATGAGATTTAAACTGGTACATCTATTAATATAAGTGAAGATAGGAAACAACGAAAATAACATTGGTAAAAAATTGAACACTCACTAGCTGGCATCCTCCAAAACTTGGCCACTGATCCCAGTGCCATCTGCATTCACAAGACTTTCGTTGCTGGATGTGGTCAATTGGGCTGCCATGTCCACGATTTCCACGAAAATGGCTGGTACGCAGCGTCCCACCACTTGTTGAAAAACAACAGACTGGTCACCACCTTTTTCACACAGTTTTTTTCCCCAGTATTTAGTTAAGCATTTATTGCTGTGATTGTTTGCTTGGATCTGTTTGTTTTGGTACATGCTTTAGAATGACATGTCTCCACAGGCCAGGCCTGACTCCTTTGTGTGAATGGAACATTCACATAACCTACAATAAACATGATCCTACCCTCACTCAACCCATATTTACATTTCTAGCACTTGAAAATCAATGTATTTATTTTGTTTGACTGGGATTTTACTCCGTATATTGTAAATGTTCAACCTTTTAAAGTACTTAAGTACTTTTATAAGTGGAATTTATGCATACAATTATCATGAAAATGAGGCTAAAAATGAATTGTTTGTGTGATAAAAGATACAAGCTTCATAAAACTGTGCTCATTATTTCTCAATACTGCATTGTTCTGTCAGAATGTTTCAAAATATTGGTTGCACAGGTGGCTGAAAAAGTTGAAAAATTTGGGCACTCAAGAATATATGACTTCTGCGACTGACATGGGCCAGCATTATGGAGGCAGGAAACTTGGCATTTTGGAAACACACAATCTGGCTGCTGACAGACCTTATTTTATTGGTATTTTACACTATATTCAAGAATATTCCACTTACTGTGGCCGCCAGGTAGGTGGCGTTACTTCATGAGTGGAAGGATTTACTTAATCCCACTGTAGACAGCAGGCAAACCCCATTACGTTAGATGACCTATTCTGACATATTTCAACACCAATAAAGAATCTTTCATAACACAATGGACTTGTGCTTTTGACTGGTGAAAAAATAAGGTGATACATAAGTGCTGAAGAATGTGACAACTTAGCCCTCACCTGGAGTAGTAGGAATTGTATAGGACACACAATCTTCATCTGTAACCAGCTGTTGTATAGTTTTTGTCTGAAAGCGCAAGTTTGTGAAAGTGAAACCAAGACTACAGTCCTTCAATTGTAATGCGGGTAGACACAGTCCATAATACCCAATTCATTAAGACTTTTCAATTTACTATAAATCCATTGTAAATATACGTATCCACATGAACATCACTGTAACTACACGGCAATTCTACACAGCATCAGGCTTGAAGTGAAAGTGAAACCAAGACCACACATGTACATTTACCAAAAGATGTAGATATTATAGCCAAATTGTGTGAATCTTTTACTGAGAATGCATCTGTTTAAATGTACATGTATTGCATAGCTGAAGCAGTCTGATTGAAGTTATTCATTGTGACTTTTCATTTATCCAAACGTATACATTTGAACTTAAATACTGTGTTTATTATCTGACAATAGGGACTCCACTGAATTACCTCCCTTGTCATGGAGTCACTCTGAGATATAAAAGGAGCATTTGTTCATGCAAAGTCAGGTGGCACCTTGAAAATGGCTGAAGGCAAAGTATCTAAATAAAAGCAAGATGATCTGACTGTCCTTTTATTGGTCTTGATCACAGGGAATTAAATTTTATCTACAAGCTTTAGGGAAGAAATGGATGATTTCTTTCTGAGAACTTTTATCTCGCCATAAATCAGTTTAAACCATCACTTGGTTTCCCCAACTGTTGTATAGGGAAACTGTGTTGGGTAGGACATTTCTGCTGACGACTTTCCGTCAGTTCACAAAATGCAAGGGGCAAATTCTCTTGTATTTATCTGGAATCCAGGATTGTGTGTCTCTTCTGATTATCTTCATGCCACCATCATTTGCATATATTTTCAATTTGTGTACAATTTAGTTGGGAAGAGAGAACTCCACCAACAAGAATGTTTGTAACCTTACTTCTTTTTCTTGTTGACACAGTTAACAGCACAACAAGGCTAGTTAACCATTTTCAGTGCAAAATATGCAGCCTGATGTATAGAATAGAGTTATCAGCACAATGAAATTACCATCATTCAGGCTATCAAACAAGGCCTTACTTTTTACGGTTTCACCAGTTAAAAATTAACCTCACGTTACGTCACTTTGCCTTTCACCTGACAAGGGACGTAATTATGTGAGGTCTACTCTTTATGCCAATTCTTCATGAATTGCACGTGGAAACAATGTTGGGAACATCACAATACCATCTTCATTTCCTCAAGTCAGACACTTCGCCTACAGCGACGTTTTCTGCCTTGATCCAGCAAGCAGAAATAACTGATCCACTCGAATTGATAGCTGATGACTATTAATGTGAGTATATCACCCAATCAAACAGCAGTTCCCCTAACTGATGGACAGCAAAGACAAAACAACACGTGTCTGCGCACACAGCCAATGAACTTTCAACGCCTCTAAGGATGGCGACAAATCTGGCATAGACAGATGCTGATCTACTGTCATTTTAGGATGTGGTGTCAACACAATTCTTCAAGGAGACAGAGTTATAGTATGAGACCTCTTGATCTTTCAGCAAGTTGGCCTGTGATCAAAGCGGTAAGATCAGAGTGAGACGAGCTAGACTTAATTACCCACTGAGCCTTTGTACTCTGAATTGAATGCTATGATACCATGCTGGAGAACAGGTAGATGGCTCGGTCAACTTGTAATGTTCGCCTGCCATGTGTTTAAAAGCTTTTGGTATATTTGATTTACAGATTTGAAATTTACTACATGCATAAATTCTTTACCAAACCGAGCAGTTATCTGACTGGATAATGATGTACCCTTTTAAAGTTCTGGCTGGAATAGATTTGCACAGTCGATGGATGAAGGCAGAAAAAGGAGTCATAGACACGTAGCGACACATGGAGTGTCTGGCTTGATATGATGAAGATGCACAATACATACACAATCAGATTCCCTGATGAGATAGTACCTCTGCTGGATGGGACCAGGACAGAATTATCAGGGAGCCAGTTGCAAAATTAAGTACACTGGTGTTGATGTACTCCATGACTACCTTTGAGTAGGCCCATTATAGCTAGTTTCAATGAAATCAAACACAACTGTAGGAAGACACACACTATTAAATGGATGATCTTAGTCTTTGACCAGCAGAGCTAAAAATCAGATATAATGATCGACAGAAGTGCTAGTTAAGAAATCACCAACTTACTGAAGTACTGGGGTCGATTCCATTCTTACAGATCATGTCGTCTCTGCTGACACTCCCCTGTGCTGTCTCTCGGGCTAGCGTCTCCAAGTACACATAATAGGAGGATGTGCAGTTCTCCACACAGATCTAATCAACAATGGTAATTAGCAATCAATAACTTGAACATACAAAGTCAGTTGAAAATTTAGCCATCAGTCTAAAATATAAGGGAAATTGACTATCTCTGGGCCGGGGTTTCATGGCAGTTTACTAAGACCACTAAGTGCACTTAGGCTTTTAAGTTTACTTGCCAAAGTGTTGGATAAATTGTATCACAATTTTAAGTGAAATCAGTTAAGCAAATTTACCTTTAATCTTTGATGGGGCTTTTTGCAAGTCTTTTGAATTAGAGGGCAAAATGTTTATGTTGCACTGTTATTGTACTGCAGCTCACTTTTATATTTTGTATGGGGTCAAAAATTTTGGAGGCATAAGAAAGCTTCTTCATGGAACCAAGAATTAATATTCAGCAACTGTATGAACAATTCACATTTTGTTTCTAAGAGGGTGAAAACTCACTTTGAGTTAAGTGCATTTTAAGCTAAGTAAACTTCAAAGAACTTACTGACTTGGCTTCCAGTGTAGTGTGATTTGTTAAGTTAAGTATGGAATGCTGATTAAAAAAAACTTTCACGAAACAGGGGCCAAGGCTGTAGGATCCACATGTGTTTTCATACATTAAGTATTTCAAGAAGTTTCAGGCATTACTGCTCCCTTTTATATGTCACACAATGTATAGAGTAACATGGACGTCTTTGACAACTTTCAGGTTTGTATACTTATAACTCTGATATCCTTCCAAACCAATGGGCCTATCACATACTAGGGTCTAAATAACACTGCATGCATTCATGATTTTTTTTCATTTTCTACATCTGTTCTATATCAGTTCAAAAGATTTATTTATTTGATTGATATTTCATAATGTAATCAATTTACTTATTTATTTGATTGGTGTTTTATACCGTAATAAATTTATTAATTTATTTGATTAGTGTTTTATACATTAATCAATTTATTTACTTGATTGATGTTTTAGCTGTACTTAAGACTTTCACTTTTACGACGGCAGCCAACATTATGGTGGGAGGAAACCAGGCAGAGCGCGGCGGAAACCCACGACCATCCGCGGGTTACTTGCAGACCTACCTATGTACGGCCAGAGAGGAAGCCCCATGAGCTGGACTTGAACTCACAGCGACCGCATTGGTGGGAGGGTTTTTAGGTCAGTGCGCTGGGCTAGCGCGCTAACTGACTTAGCCACAGAGGGCCCTACCGTAATCAAGAATATTTCAATTATACAACGGCAGACAGTATTATTTTGGGAGTGAGTGAGCCTTGGGATTTAACATGCATTAAAGTGGGAGGAAACCGATCAGAGCCCAGAGGAAACTCGTAACTATCCACAGGATTCTGGCTGGCCTTCCCAGGTACAACCAAAGGATAGCTCCAAAGAAGAAAAGACCTAACTCCACAGATTTGGTTTCCCATATTGACATCATCTTGGTTTATACATGGCTTATATTGGGCTGGCCTTAAAAAAACAACCAAAAACAATAACCTTATTCATATACAGATATGCAATATTATTCAAAACATTTTAAAACATATGACTTTCACCACATTATTCAATGAATATTAGGCGATATTTTATTCAAACTGCAACATTATGAGTCAAGAAGTTTTAAAACTAATTGATTGCTGTTTAATACCCAAGAATATTTAACTCTTATACAACAGCTGCAAGCATTAGGGTGGGAGGAAACCGTGCGGAGTCCAGAGGAAATCCATGACCATTTGCACATTGCTGGCAGAGCTTCCCACATACAGCCTGAGAGAAAGTCAACCTGTGCTGGGCTTGAACAGAACGCATTGGTGAGAGGCTCCTTGGTCATTATGACCCCCTCGGTCATACAGCCACCACCCATCCTCCCTCCACCATGCCTGAAAAGTATTATAACTACCTGAGGCGTAGGACACCCTCCGGAGACAACAGCTGCACCCATCTGGGAGCACTTCAGGAAGTCAAAAAACAACAGGTTTGGTTTACCCAGGAAATATACAATGAGTTTTAGCTTCCATCAGGCCATCCTTAGAAATATGTTTGTTGTGCACAACCCAACCGGCCCTCGGGTTACTGTAAAGTTCAGTTTATTGGTCCATGTATTTTGATAAGACTTGAGGAAATGAGCATGGGGAGAAAAGTGGAAAGGCTTCTTACTTTTCTGTCCATGTTCAAAAATCTAAACCTTTTCATAAGCCGGAATAAAAAAAAAATTTCCTACTCACCCACTCTTCCATTTTTGAAAGGATAGCCACAGATATAATGGCTAATATATTATATAAACAAGAATGTAAGATTATTTGACTTAAGATGATAATCAAGCCCAGCTTATATTTCACTTAAATGATGTCAGCCAACATTATGGTGGGAGAAAACCGGGCAGAGCCCAGGGGAAACCCACGACCAACCGCAGGTTGCTGGCAGACCTTCCAACATATGGCCAGAGGAAGGCAGTGTGAGCTTGACTTAAACTCACATCGCATTGGTGAGAGGCACCTGGGTCATTATACTGCACTAGCGCTCTAACTCCCTTGGCCGTATTGGCCCCCTGGAAGAATATGGGCATATATGGGAATCTTTTTCCATTGGAGGAAAGCACAAGGCATTATTTGATAATAATTATTTGTCAGCGGAAAATGCAGAAGACTCATTAGGAGGCAAAAAAAAAAAACACAGGTCAGTTATGCTTCAGTATTAATACTGCAATCAATTCATTATCGAGCCAGGGTGAAGTAATTAATTAAATGTTAAATTCCTAGCAAAAAGACATGCTTGAAACTGAATAGCAGTCCACCTACAAGTAATACATGAAGACTTTCGTCACTGAAGGTGTAATAGCAGTAATAGTAACAATGTTGTCTTCTTATTATTATAGTCAGCTCCAAGACAATAGATTTTAAGGTAGACCATAACACACACTCAATCACAAATAATAAATACCTCCATGCAAAAGGGGCATAACTGCGAAAATAATTTCCACCGATTAAAATGTGAGATTATTTAAAGCTGGATTAGCGCATATTTACCATGAAGGTCATTCAAATGCTGGCTGAAATGGAAGTGAGGCCATCCTTAAAATATGTTCCTTGGGCGTAACCTGACTGGCCCTTCAAAAAGGGCCTACACAAATGTTTTCATTGGTATTTTAATAAAAGTTTTTTTCTTTACTTTTCTCTCCATGTTAATCTTTTTTCATGAGTCAGAATAAAGAAAATTCCCTACTGACAGTCCCTATTTTTTCTCATAGGGTCGGGTTACGCCCAACAAACAGTTTTTTAAGGATAGCCTGATGTGCCCATGTAGACATTGTAGATAATAGCAAAATGTCACTCACTCCATGTTTCCTGTCCCACAGATGTTCCCCTCTGAGTCAGTGGGATAGATCAGTTTGTTAGGGTCACCATAGGCATAACCTGAAGGAGTTGACAACCAATCACAAATGCACGTACATTGTATCATTTTTCTTAATATTGTTGATATTTCACCTAAAACTTTGTCTGCAAGACTGCACTTTCAGAGGCATACAACAGAGTCTTGATGCCGACATTTTAGTTAAGGTAGAAAAATTAAATCAAAGGCACAAAGGTTTCTGAAGCGGGCCAATAACGTGGATGAATCAAGCAGAATGTGTCACTTGATAAAAGCTAAACTTTCGGTGATACATAGTCATTTTTATTGTTAAAGTTGTCTGATACCAAGACACACCAAACCGAAAAACATAATTAAGGCCTTTGTGAATCAATCATCTGCTTCTCTTGATCCGCCCGCCTTTATTATATTAGGACTAATAATTGCCCAGTTTTGATTAATCACAAAGCACAAATCACAAGCCCAATTCAGAGCATGGCCACCGGGGAATGGGACCAACTCTGTAAGACCAGCTGAGTTGAGTTGAGTGGAGGTGATGATTAAGCTCTCCCATACGCTTCAAAGATTTAAACAAGTACACATCATCTAAATGGCCATTTCGTGGTTGTGAGTCCAAACATGGTCTTCACTATTTTTTGGCTTTTCTTTTTTTTTTTTTTTTTTACGGTGATTAAGATGGAAATGAAGATTAACACACTGTAGTGGATTGTTTGGACTATGCTGAATGGGGTGAAGCACAGTGACGTCACAGATTGTGTTTAAATGTTGAGCACCCTCCGACTGCTATGTGTCTACGTTCTATGTGGATATACATATAGAAATATGTGGACTTAATGTGGAAAAATATCACAGTTACAGCCAGTTTACCAGTGAAAAAAAAAGCATCTGTGATGTCACTGTGCTTCAGCACGTTCACCGCAGAATCTCAATCTTTATTTAAATTTTAATAGCTCAACAAAAAAGCTGAAAAATAATGAAGACCATATTTGGTATCAGCACGAAACGGCCTTTCAGAGGACACATACTTTGTTTAAATGCGGTCTGTGAGACAGAGAAGGCCTCAGGGAAGATCTAATATACTGACTGAGCGTAAACGTAAATATTCTGTAAATATTCCATTATTAAAAGTCCATTATTATTATGACCATTGTGAACTTACCCAGTACTGAACAGGCTATCATCCCAGCTATGAACACCAGGAACAGCAGGCAGCAAAACACATCTGTGCACGATCTTCAAATCAGAAATTTTCATTTGGGGACCAATTGTTGTAATTCTAATGTGTTCAAAAAGAATATTCCACGGGAGATACTTGTTGCATGTTAATGAACGACTATACACGTATATGCATATGGCAAATTTTGATTTTAATTCTCCCACTTTGCCTTTACGAACCTTTGTTTTGCTACTTTAACTGTCAGTATGGACGTATGTATGTTTGGGTTTAATGTCCATACCCAACATGTTTAACTTAAACGACAAGGAGGAGTCTTAAGAAAGTGTGCATGTGTATATATATATATATATATATATATATATATATATATATATATATATATATGTATATATATATATGTATATATATGTATATACTGTGCCTTCTTGTGGCAGGGCCAGTCCATGCCACCACTGGAGCATCATGCTGAAGACATCAGACATGACACCCCTCCCAGTCACATTATAATGACACTGGGCCAACCAGTCCAATTTTCTTGCTCTAACCTTTCAGCGCTATATATATATGTATGTATATATATGTATATATATGTATATACTGTGCCTTCTTGTGGCAGGGCCAGTCCATGCCACCACTGGAGCATCATGCTGAAGACATCAGACATGACACCCCTCCCAGTCACATTATGACACTGGGCCAACCAGTCCAATTTTCTTGCTCTAACCTTTCAGCGCTGAGCACCAAACTGGGCAACACCAACCTCAAGTTAATTATCTATAAGCTGCCAATGCCAATTACATTTTTTATTTATTTATTTATTTGATTTGTGTCGTAATTACACCGAATTACCTTACATGAAGTTCGGAAAAAACACATTTGTCAAATTCTATGAATTTAATTGCACTGTAACATTCATATAAATGTCTACTGTTAGGGTTCAAAAAATGTACAAACCTGTTTTTGATTGGTCCTCGGAAAGAGGGATCATATTTTTTCGGTGTTCCTAAAAAATAAAAATGAAATCCTTTCAATTTTTTCAATTCAATCAAAAAACATTTTTAAGCAGCCCATACATAGGGCCAACATACATAGGGTAGAAGAATACCATGATGATTTGTACTGTCAATAACTAAACAATTCCTTGAAAGTTTCTCCACCACATATAACATGTTAATAAAAAAAAAAAAATAAATACATATATATATGCATGTATGTATATATATTTTCATAATTCGCATAAAAATTAATATTCAAGAAACAAGGTCATCATTCCTTTCAGTCTGAGGAAATAAAGATATGTAACTGACAACAAGCTATTAATAATCTACCCAGGTCTAATAACTGCCCTACAATGACAAAAATGAAAGTTTTCCAAATTCCGAATTTGAAAGTCTCTATTTTACAAGAGTAAGA
Source organism: Acanthopleura granulata (assembly GCA_016165875.1). Taxonomy (NCBI): domain Eukaryota; kingdom Metazoa; phylum Mollusca; class Polyplacophora; order Chitonida; family Chitonidae; genus Acanthopleura; species Acanthopleura granulata. Next base: position 4,389,571 of record JABBOT010000082.1, read on the forward strand.
AAATTTAGCAACATTCTTCCCGTTATCCTCTACTCAGTCAAATATAAATACAATGTACAGGTTGTAATGAAATACTCTTGATATTAGTCCTAATTTACTTTCCAGAGTAAAACAGAAATGTTGATCATCAAAAAATTTGACAGTCACTTGCTTCCTTTTGCCATTGCGCGGCATAATAGTGTGTTGTCAGTGTCAAGCAGTATAATAACTGCTCAATGACTTTCAATTTTAAAACCCTTAAACATACATGTATAGTTAATGAATAAAGAGTAAACCAGAGCAGATTATAATTAATGGTGTGCAGGTGGCATATTTATATTAATAAAATTACTAGCAATTGTGAAATTATGTAGGTAAACTGTATATACCGTTATATAGTCAATGAGGTCTATCTATTTTTTTAATAATGCACATTGTGACAGAATTTTTTCAATTTATTTTTTTTTCTCAGTAATAAATGTTTACTGCGACAATTACATACATGTACTGGGTAAGATGAAAACATGTACACATTTTTGAATTATGTAATCGCATGTTACTTTGTAACACAACCGTATATGTGTAGCAATTAGTAGCAGTGCATTATACATTGTATATTTACTGTAGGCAACATTTACACATGAAAATAACTGTTACAGTTTACTTTCATGCACTGTTTGGTCCATCCTTTAAAAAATCTTTCTTGGGGGTAAGTTCAAATGATCATGTATACTTGGAAAAAGCAAATGTGTACTGTTTTGTACACATCTCTTTGTACCTGGTACACATTAGAAGTGTAGTTACACAATGCTGTTACATTTGTTACAATTAATGTCTACCTATGGTACTCGTCTTTTGTACATTGTGTACACAATTGCTTTTAGACAATGTCAGAGAATATAGAATGGTAAAAATCATAATAAAAAAAATTATTAGGACTAATGAAAATGATGGGGATTTTAATGAAATTAAATAGAGGGACAATTAAATAGAGGGAAAATAAAACAAGAGAAATTCCATCAAACCTGCTCTAAAACCAGAGTATGACTATTTTGAGGGTTCTGGTTACCCCCAGTAAGAAAATCAAGAAAAAATGATTCCTTGGATATTTTCCCATTTTCTGTGCCTGCAAGTATTCTAAAAGTTCAACAGCACACTACTATAAAACCATCATGTTACAAAAGTACTATACATGACTTTATATAGCCATTAAGTAGCTGGTCAGAGCAGGTCATGCAGAGGTGACCAGTGGCCAGTGGTCAGGGCAACAACAACAACAAAAACGTGGCACAGATCAACATTGTTACACACAAGGCTAATGAGCAAGGCTCTACATTGTGCCAGTGATTTTTATTTGTCATTCCCATACTATAACAGTTAATAGATAAAACGAAAGCTCTGGTGTTATGAAGTGCTATGTATAGATTTATACAGTGAAATCCCTGTAGCTTTGGATAAGGGACACAATAGTACCTATGACTGACCATTAATGCCTGTTCTCAGATATATATGACAAGTTTGAGGGTTCCAGCCTCACATTTCATGCCAATCCACCCTGTACTTCAAAGCACAATAGACTTGCCCTGGACAGTCATTTAAATAAAGTACCCCAAGTTAATCAAAGCATTAAATCCCAAGCATGACCTATTCTTTTCAACAGGGGTTGCTTGCAAACTGTCAACAACACTTTACATGTTTACCAATATACTGGTATCCAGGTATAATCTTGGCAAACACGGGTCAAAATGATGTCAGTAAAAATGACGCCCGGCACCTACATACTGAATTACAGGTCACACCCATATTCCCAAGGCACGACTGCCAAATAAGTTTGCTGAGCTCCTTTGATGGAAACAAAAACTGTCAGTGATTCACGATCATTTGATCATGTCATGTTTAAAGACTTGATACTGCACGGGAGAATTACCATAGGTGTATAAATAGAGAAGAGAGTCATGCATGTGGCATAACATAAATCAAAGTGATCTGCTGTCACAGTGAATCTAACACGTAATCTGTGAGCCTGAACATAAATCAGTCGATTAGTGCAGTATTTACGGTTTGTAAAGTCCCCGGTAAGTAAGCCTACTTACCCTGGCAAGTAGATGTAAATTACAGTTTTACGGGCATGGTAATAAGAATGACTTAGAGAGATTGATCTACCAGGATGTAACCTTTGGGGATCTCAATTAAGCCATGATGCTTTAAAATACATGTACTTGACACCAATCTCAGTCTGCCAGCTCCTTGCGGATGGTCGTGGGAAGGTCTGTCAGCACCCTGCGGATGGTCGTGGGTTTCCCCAGGGCCCTGTCTGGTTTCCTCCCACCATTATGTTGGCTGCCATTGTGTACGTGAAACATTCTTCAGTACAGCATAAAACGCCACAACACCATGATAGCATAGTTACATGTGTGCGTACCTATAGTGTAGCTACTACTGTAACTATACCATTGCTTTCTTCCTACTAGGTTATGCACACAGTATATAGGCCTGCAATCAAGCTCACCCAGGAATATATACTGTATGGTAATTGATCTACAATATATACCATAACTAAGTCAGCCTATCTCAGAAAGGTGTTTTAGGTTTTCTTTTGGAGGGTCATTTCCTACTCAAACATGTTAAAAATGCAACTTTTAGTGTCAAACGTAATTTTTCATAATTCTGTAATAAAATGATATTATTTTGTGTGTGTGTAATTTTTGGTGAGGTATACCATACAGTGATTCACTTGTTTATTTGACTGATGTTTTATATTGTACTCAAGAATATTTCACTTGTATGACGGCTGCCAGCATTATGGTGGGAGGAAATCCGGCAGAGCATGGGGCAAACACATGAACCTTCGCAGGTTGCTGGCAGACCTTCCCACATATGGCAGGAAAGGAAGCCAGGAAGACTTAGACTTGAACTCACAGTGACCGCATTGGTGGGAGGTTTCTGGGTCATTACGCTGCACTAAGTATGTACTGATTACCTCTTCTTTGTACATGTTTGCACATGGAATGCCTGTACCAGCAGACAATCTAGAATTTGAAATTAATTCTTATCACAAACCTTACAGGGATGGTGAGTAGGCATTTTTTTTCTTGCTAATGAAATAGACAAGGGTTTTAAGGAAATTAACACGGAAAAAAAAGAAGAAATTCCACCTATAGCCCAATAAAAGCTTTCCAGTTGGGTTACCCCCATTAAACATATTTTCAATGATGGCCTAAACTGTTAACATCTGCATGCTTGTGTCATATCTCTAAGGATTACAGCCTTGTTTGATCATAAGCAAATCTGATCATTTCTGTCATACCATCATGTATATCATCAGTCAATGTGTATCATGAATACAGCTGAGGAGAGCATTCATATCAACATTCTACAAAAAGTTTGATACCGTGTTTGTTTTTGGCAAAGATCGCCCTTCAGGAAGGAAGTTTCATTTTACAATTAACATGCAATGCACCAAAATGCAATCTAATTCTAAAGGTAACAAAAATAAAGACCTGAATGTTGCTGTATGCCGCCACCGAGTTCCAAGTATTTACTCAGTCAGTTAGCAAACATTAGAAATAAAGGCAAAAATACTGATGTTTACAAACAATGTATTTCAAATTCACGCCGGAACAGTTACCAAATAAACATGATCAAGGCCATCCCAAACCTGTACATATATTGAATCCCATTCTACAAACATCCCCATCCCAAACCAGCACATATATTCAATCCTATCCTACAAACATCCCCATCCCAAGTTAGTACATATACTGAATCCCATTCTACAAAAATCCCTATCCCAAACCAGCACATACATTCAATCCTATCCTACAAACATCCTCATCCCAACCCTGGACATCCCAATCCCATCCTACAAAATCCCCATCCCAAAAGTGGACATCCCAATCCCATCCTACAAACATCCCCATCCCAAACGTGGACATCCCAATCCCATCCTACAAACATCCCCATCCCAAACCTGGACATCCCAATCCCATTCTGCAAACATTCCCATCCCAAACCAGCACATACATTGAATCCCACTGCACAAAAATCCCCATCCCAAACCGGTACATACATTGAATCCCATTCTACAAACATCCCCATCCCAAACCAGCACATATATTCAATCCTATCCTACAAACATCCCCATCCCAAGTTAGTACATATACTGAATCCCATTCTACAAAAATCCCTATCCCAAACCAGCACATACATTCAATCCTATCCTACAAACATCCTCATCCCAACCCTGGACATCCCAATCCCATCCTACAAAATCCCCATCCCAAAAGTGGACATCCCAATCCCATCCTACAAACATCCCCATCCCAAACGTGGACATCCCAATCCCATCCTACAAACATCCCCATCCCAAACCTGGACATCCCAATCCCATTCTGCAAACATTCCCATCCCAAACCAGCACATACATTGAATCCCACTGCACAAAAATCCCCATCCCAAACCGGTACATACACTGAATCCTATCCTACAAACATCCCCATCCCAAACCTGTACATACAGTGAATCCTATCCTACAAACATCCCCATCCCAAATCTGTACATACATTGAATCCCATTCTACAACATCCCTATCCAAAACCAGCACATACATTGAATCCTATCCTACAAACATCCCCATCCCAAACCAGCACATATATTGAATCCCATTCTACAAACATCCCCATCCAAAACCTGTACATACATTGAATCCCATTCTACAAACATCCGCATCCCAAATCTGTACATACATTGAATCCCATTCTAGAAACATCCTCATCCCAAACCAGTACATACATTGAATCCCATTCCACAAACATCCCCATCCAAAACCTGTACATACATTGAATCCCATTCTACAAACATCCCCATCCCAAACCAGTACATACATTGAATCCCATTCTACAAACATCCCCATCCCAAACCTGTACATACATTGAATCCCATTCTACAAACATCCCCATCCCAAACCAGTACATACATTGAATCCCATTCTACAAACATCCTCATCCCAAACCAGCATATACATTGAATCCCATTCTACAAACATCCTCATCCCAAACCAATCCCATTCTACAAACATCCTCATCCCAAACCAATCCCATTCTACAAACATCCCCATCCCAAACCAGCACATACATTGAATCCCATTCTACAAACATCCTCATCCCAAACCAATCCCATTCTACAAACATCCCCATCCCAAACCAGCACATACATTGAATCCCATTCTACAAACATCCCCATCCCAAACCAGCACATACATTGAATCTCATTCTACATGCATCCCCATCCCAAACCAGTACATACATTGAATCCCATTCTACAAACATCCTCATCCCAAACCAATCCCATTCTACAAACATCCTCATCCCAAACCAATCCCATTCTACAAACATCCCCATCCCAAACCAGCACATACATTGAATCCCATTCTACAAACATCCCCATCCCAAACCAGCACATACATTGAATCCCATTCTACAAACATCCCCATCCCAAACCAGCACATACATTGAATCTCATTCTACAAACATCCCCATCCCAAACCAGCACATACACTGAATCCCATTCTACAAACATCCCCATCCCAAACCAGTACATACATTGAATCTCATTCTACAAACATCCCCATCCCAAACCAGCACATACACTGAATCCCATTCTACAAACATCCCCATCCCAAACCAGTACATACATTGAATCCCATTCTACAAACATCCCCATCCCGAACCAGCACATACACTGAATCCCATTCTACAAACATCCTCATCCCAAACCAATCCCATTCTACAAACATCCCTATCCCAAACCAGCACATACATGAATCCCATTCTACAAACATCCCTATCCCAAACCAGCACATACATTGAATCCCATTCTACAAACATCCCCATCCCAAACCAGCACATACATTGAATCCCATTCTACAAACATCCCCATCCCAAACTAATCCCATTCTACAAACATCCCCATCCCAAACCAGTACATACATTGAATCCCATTCTACAAACATCCCCATCCCAAACTAATCCCATTCTACAAACATCCCCATCCCAAACCAGTACATACATTGAATCCCATTCTACAAACATCCCCATCCCGAACCAGCACATACACTGAATCCCATTCTACAAACATCCTCATCCCAAACCAATCCCATTCTACAAACATCCTCATCCCAAACCAATCCCATTCTACAAACATCCCCATCTCAAACCAGCACATACATTGAATCCCATTCTACAAACATCCTCATCCCAAACCAATCCCATTCTACAAACATCCTCATCCCAAACCAGCACATAACATTGAATCCCATTCTACAAACATCCCCATCCCAAACCAATGCCATTCTACAAACATCCCCATCCCAAACCAGTATATACACTGAATCCCATTCTACAAACATCCCCATCCCAAACCAGCACATACACCGAATCCTGTCCTACAAACTAAAGGTCATAAACTATTACTTTTTGGTTGCTGAAGCCTATATATTTTTTGTCAGGACATCACTCTGCCTTCAAAAAGACTCATAACAGCTTTCTGCCAGGACATCATTCTGTCTTCAAAAAAGCTCATAACAGTTCTCTGTCAGGACATCATTCTGCCTTCAAAAAAGCTCATAACAGCTTTCTGTCAGGACATCATTCTGCCTTCAAAAAGATTCATAACAGTTTTCTGTCAGGACATAACTCTGCCTTCAAAAAGACTCATAACAGCTTTCTGCCAGGACATCATTCTGCCTTCAAAAAAGCTCATAACAGTTTTCTGTCAGGACATCATTCTGCCTTCAAAAAAGCTCATAACAGCTTTCTGTCAGGACATCATTCTGCCTTCAAAAAAGCTCATAACAGTTTTCTGTCATGACATCATTCTGCCTTCAAAAAAGCTCATAACAGTTTTCTGTCAGGACATCACTCTGCCTTCAAAAAGATTCATAACAGTTTTCTGTCAGGACATCACTCTGCCTTCAAAAAGACTCATAACAGCTTTCTGCCAGGACATCATTCTGCCTTCAAAAAAACTCACAAGAAGCTTTCTAAGATCAACAGAACCCTCAAAATCAGGCAAAATGAGTAACTTGGTCAAGGACAAAATATTAGGGCAATTATGATCATGCGTGGCTGGATTCACATACGCCCTACATTTACCCACGTCTCTGAGGAAAGGACATGAATGAGGAATTTCTACAGGCTTTATGATGGCGTTGATAGGGACCTTTGTGTATGTATACAAATAACTCAAAAAAAGGGTACAGGAGGAATATTTCAGGCCAAATAGGAAAAAACTGATATTTAACCAACAGGGAGAACTTTTGCTGTAAGTGAAGTGCTACTACAGGAAGCCCGGGCGAAAAAAAACCAGAAGAATAAAAAAGGAAACCTCGGTCAAAAACCACCTTTGACAGATAGTTGTGCTAATGTCCTCAGTACTGCTGACATACTGAGAAGAAAAGCAGAGGCTTTCTTATCTTAGGTCACTAGGCAAGGAAGTGGTCTTATCTATATCTCTCCCTCTCTCTCTCCATTTATATATATATATACAGATATATACTGGCTAAATTATCTTTGCTGTTTTGGTTACCATGCATGTTAGACTGATTATCATTTTACCTACAGCCTTAATATTTATTATGTTACCTTATCAAACTACAGGCTAAAAATATCATTCAAGGATTTTTCGCCAGCACTTACAAAAATAAATTGTATAATCAACCAGTTACCCATAGAAATCAGTTTCAGAAGAGCAGAACATACCGCCATCCTTAAGAAATTGTTTGTTGTGGTGGTAGGAATTTCTGTTTTGTTTATCCTGACCCTTGAAAATGATAAGAGATTTTAAAGAATTTAACACAGAGAAAAATAAAAAATAATTATCAAAATATCAACAAAAACTTTTTGAGTAGAGCCACTTTTGAAAGGTTGGTTTGGTTTCGCCCAACCAGCATAGTTTTATGGATGGCCATCATGGCCCAATACTGACTCTAAATACCGTAAGTCATGAGGGTATGATATGTCATCATTCATTGTATTTCTACACTATATTACATCATATACAAGCAGATGTGCCTAACACACAGTTATATAGAAGTAATGACATGACAATGAAAAAACAGGTCTATACAAAGAAACAGGAACAAAATAGGCCAAAAGAGTTACATGTACATGTAGGAATATGAGCATAACTTTATTACACATCCTTACAACTACAACATTCAGATTTACCTGACATAAAATTTTGAACATGACTAAGCTAATTATTTGGCCTGATTTTTCTATTCACTTTACCTTGGAAAGATGTTTTAATGTCTGTATGGAAGGTAGGGTGAAATTCTACCACACAAAATGTGTCTCAGCATCAGAATTATTTTAATTTCGGACCTTTCATTGCCTCCAAAATGAATTTTTGGGGCAAAATACAGTAATGTCAGTTCATTCATGAAAACAACTGATCCATGTATGTCACACATGTAGGTAGCTTTATAGTCCTAGGTTCCAAGAACTACGAATATGTCCTGCTTCACTCCCTTTGCAGAATATATGAAACATGGGTGTTAACTGCTGGATAATTCAACATGGGCAATAACAAGAGAAAAACCTGTTTTCTACACTTTCAACACCCAGCAGCTAGCTTTCTTAAAAAAATTCTGATTAATTATTTAATGCACATTAACCTGCGGCACATCTACTGAAATTGTTCTGATTATTATTATTATCCTTTATTCATTCAATTTTGTTGAAAAGATACAGCAACGTCCAATGGATTTAAGCTACGAACAATAGTTTTCTCGCTAGAAATGTTCAAATTTCTATTTCTATTTCAGAAACAGAAATGTCAACCTGTGCATTTAACGTAGAATTTGGAGGTAACTGTACCACTATTTACACGGAGCCTCTCTTTTCCTGCACTGACTATGCCGGTGATGCATTTGGAAACGTTTTACTCAGTAAATTTCGTCACTTAGACCTAAAAACAAGTCCATCGTTTCCATAGATCAATCCATGTTCCCTTTGTATTCATCCAAGTGATGCTGGTACCTTCCCGCCTAGATCGGTCAATTGTCACTCAAGCTAAGAAATGAACAATTTGCCCTCTTCTCCCCAGCTTTTAACAGAAGTTTTGAGTGTTTGCATGTTAGCCAGCCCTGTTCCCAATGCATCATGGGTAATTCTCAACAATCCTGATGGAATTCCTCCCTACCCTTGTGCTATCAAAAATATAACAGAAGTCCAAAGCCATATCACACTGTCAGCAAAATTTTTACACATGCATGTAACTTGAGTTATTACGAGCCAGTCAATGTTGCTTTTATTAGGCGCAATTCAATAGTTACAGAAATATTGCGATTTCCAGTTTCTTTTCAGGTCTAGACCTTACATTCTGCCGTGCAGAAAAGTAACTACCAAACTGTATACCATGGCTTTGGACTGGTGACCTGTTTTTTAAACCAGCTACCAGCTACAAGTTGTCTCTCCTCCCCTGCTCTTGTAACTCAACTGAGCCCAGGCAAATGGGACCAGACACTGGAGTGGTGCAGCTGGCTGTCATGTGTCATGTGTCAAGCAAGTTGAAATGTACATACTTAGCCAGGTGTTATGATCCCCAAGGCCTTAACAGGGGACACAGACTATGCTGGTGTTCAGTAATAAACCCATTGTACATGACGCCTGCCAGTATAGGGTTCAAACCCAGTTGATTCCCTTTCATTTTTGTCATGCTTTGTCTCACTATGTTTTTTAGGGAACCACACAGGTTGCCTGTTTGCGCTTAGATATAGCTTTGGTGTCCACTATTTGATAGTGTACAATGATGACACAATGATGACAAAGGACATGGACCATAGTTGAAACTGCTTTGCAGTTCTAATTTCAAATTATGACTGTCTGTGGGTATATCTTCAGCGTCCTTCTTGAAAATCTGCCGACCAAATCTCATTCAAAATATTAATTACTTTTTTTAATCACAGAAATCTTTTTCTTTCACCTTGCCTAAATTAACTATCACTGTTTTACAAGAGCACAACAGTAAACTGCTTTAGACTCCAGTCTTGTCATTACATAATAGTTGTTATGGTTTAACAAGACATAAATAGAAATGACTGTCACTCGGTACCAGCTGTGTCTCTACCCATGTGTACAATCATGCAGTTCTTCAAGTAACACAGTATGGATTTGAACCAATGACTTATGTATGGACCTATGTGTCATAAATGACATTTTCACTTTTTCCTAAGTTTTGTAACATTTTTTTTTTGGTTTCCACCTGGGTGAAAAGAGTTCTTTTTCATAGGACCATATCCAATGCTTTTACCACTATAGAACTCCACTTGAGCTTGCCTCTTGACGTGGTAGACAAGGCCAATGAAACTTGACTGCTTGTTTCCTGTCCTCAGAATTTTGTCCTGAGAAGATATGGGCAGGATGCCAGTTATCATTACTCACTATCAGTATTCAGTATTCATAAACTGCATGTAGTATACATGTATGTATATATAAACAGGGCATATGTGTACAGTGCTCGGGTGAATAATGATCAAAGAATTTACCGATTACAGTCAAGTGGAATTACTGGATGTTTTATATGTAATAATGGATAGCAATGTCTGTCAAAGGGCTGTATATAATCACGTTTCCAGATTCTTTACCGAACAAGAAAAACGCATCACTAAGGATGAAATTCTCTCCCTTTAGGCACTAAAAGACTTAGTGCTAGTGTTATTCGCCTTCATGAATGGCCCAACAAGTTCTAGACCTTGGCCGGACAAAGCTACATCCTATGTAATGACACCAAGTGGCACCAAGAGCAACATTCCACAACAAAGTCTGTACATGAAGCTGGGAGTTATTAAAAAAAGGGGTAAATAATGAAAAAAAGACAAAGAATAATGAAAAAAAATCAGAAATAATGAAAAAAGATTCCAGTCAAAAATACATAGATCAGGGCGGTGATAGGAAACTAGCAATTAAGTCTCAATGGCCTCACCAGTATAATATGCCTCATTGCATGGATATTAATAAATTAATGTTGTTTTATATACGATATTTACTTTTGGAAGTGTTATTCTTTTAATGTTTATCTAGCACTTGCCTGAATTTTCATGTAATGTGAGACACTTTTTTTTCTACAAACCATACCAAGACACAAACCCCTGTGTCATGTTTCCATGTTGATATAAATGACTGCGAACATAGGTCAAGCAGGTTTGTTTGGTTATGTGTTCAGTCATAATCAATATTAACAATTATAGGCCAACACTCATTGTCACAAAATTAATCACACTGTCACCACAACGGTCAGTGTCTGTATCCTATTTCTCCAATTTCAAAATGAAAGTGCTAAGACCAGTAATAGGCTGACATAGGGCAAGCACTGAGCCTAAATATTATAACGAAGGAAAACTGGTCTAATGGTAAATATTGAACACAGGGGTGTTATTACTGAACTGCTGAATGTAAAAAGATGATACCTTATTTGGAGTGGAATAAATTACCCACCGAATTTGGAATTGGAGGCGCCGGCCCCATCTTTGTCAGTCGAGCCGTCGTCCTCTACCTTTCCCCCGCACATCGCGTCCTGGTAATATTTTTCCCCTACCTTGTACAGGTAAGAATGATTGGATTTACCTGTACGTTTAGTGCTACACAGTCTTAGCTATGACTGTCAGCTTTAAGGCCACGAATATCACTCCACTCCGGAGCTATACCTGGACGTATCTGAACACGTTCCAAAAGCGAGTGACTGGCACCTTCTCGTAAATAACTTGTTTTCACCACAGGAGGAATAACGGACTGTTCAACAATGGCCCAGCTAAATTCTGTCATTGGCACCACTGCCAAGCTAAAGCGCACGGCGCGAGACAGGTATAGTGTTAGTCCACGTGACTCAAACCGGGTTATTGATTGGCTCACGCGGTCTCTACAGTACATCGTTTATAGTTTACTTGGCAACGGAGACAGGGCGTTGTTCTCGCGTTGCACCGTAAATACTGGTGAAAGTTACTTTTACTAAAGAAAATATCCACAATATAAAGCGGTATTTAACTTTTGCGGAAATCTCACGACAGCCACGGGATTTTGCGACAAGGCGTAAAAGACTGCCGAAAGACTTAGGCCTACTGTCACTTTACGAGGGTTTGATTAGGCTACCCTTAACTTTTACACTTATACATCAACAACCTACGGAAGCCTATTTGAGGAAGCCTATTTGCGGAAGCGTATTGGTGTCACGGGATAATTGGGAAGACTTACATCGTAATTATCACTTTTATTTTCTCGAAAATTCGACTTGTGGAAGCATATACTACATATATCCATGTTTATCTCTGGTAATGCCTTGTACCAGGCAGTTGATGTGTACACAGAGTGCCCACAAATCACTTTTAATATTCCTTTTATTCTCGGCTTACTCCAGGTTTATGCGCCAGAAAGTGAAAAAACAAACAAACAAAAAAAAAAAAAACAAACAAAAAAAAAAAAAAACACCTGTGTAGCACAACCCCAGACGAAAATAAGACAAGTATAGTTCTTTATGCACGATCATTGACATCGCCAGATACAGTAAATAAAAAATCGAAATTTCAACTTTTCTCAGCCCCAATTTTTGGGTTCATCGCCATACGAATAGGTGTGGAAGCCAGTTAGCGCCACTTGAAAAATTTTAAAAAAAAGAGAAAAAAAGGGAATAAAGAATTAAACCTCGTAATTGCGAGGTAGTTTCTGGAAGCATCAAAACATTTTTGTTCTCATACACAAAAAATCCGTAGCCTTGGTGATGTCCGGTAGCGCTGATTTGTCTCTCAATAAACTGGGGAACTCCCAAAATAGCGGAGTAAAACTTCCTCCCGAATAATCCTTGTAAGGACATAATTCTCTTATGAGTTCCCATAGATATTAAAATTCTGTGTAGAAGAGCTAAGGAACTGAGAATATGAGAATAACTTAATCCCAGATCAAAATAAAAGCGATTCAAAATATATTTTTTTGATCGGTGTTTCACGCCGTCCTCAAGAATATTTCACATATACGACGGCGACCAGCATTATGGTGGGGGGAAACCGGGCAGAGTCCGAGGAAACCCACGATCATCCGCAGGTTGCTGGCAGACCTTCCCACGTACGGCCGGAGAGGAAGCCAGCATGAGCTGGACTTAAACTCACAGCGACCGCATTGGTGGGAGGCGCGGTAACCTCCGTGGCGACAAAGGCCCCCGAATTAAAATATGCTTGTCCATCTCTGCATGGTACAAAAATGCAGCGAGTTAGGCATTGTAGATGACAAGAATTAGCCATATAAGTACCTCGTAATTACGAGATATACTTTTCAAAGGTATTTGATATAACATTAAAACAACGTGTTGTCACTATGTTGTTACATGTTACACTGACAGTCAACTCACAACATTTATGTCACAGCATATAAACAGCTGATATCTACTGGCTCTCTGATTGGTGAATCTCTCATGAGCTTAAAAGGATGGGCGCATTCAGATCCTCAGACGGGCAGCACAATACTCCACACTTGGAACAGAGATTATTCAGCAACGAATTAATACAATTTCAAGCAGGTGTTTACATTCAAGAGAGAATTTTATTATCTTTTTAATGAACTGTACCTCAGTCATGTGGTGTCTTTTACTTGAAAACGTAAAAGAAATATACTAAACGGTTGACTCAATTGAGATTTAAATTATTTTTAAAATAGGGTCTAGAATAGATATAGAGGAATAAAGAACGAGATTTTTTAGAGATGTCATGTATATGATTAATAAATCCCATACATAACTAGAAATTTTCTCAGCAAATCTGAAGTGAAAGGTTTTTTCTCCCATTAATGGTGACACTGTTCACACCGGAACTACTGGACCCCTATACAAGTTTACATCTATACAGAGTATACCAAGTAGTTTGTAGGCCTCTCGCTTGGAAGAGTTCGTCATCAATTTGACACAAGCCAGTGGTTTGTCTGCCACAATCCGGTTGCTTCTGCTCATACAGCTCATCGTCTTCCGATAAGAGAAGAACTACTGTGAATGACGTTAAACAGCAATCACAGAAATAACCTAGGAGGCAGTTGGAGACGGCTGGGTGTACAAGTTCCCACACTACATGTATGCAGAGAGTTAAGAGGATAATGCCTCGAATTTCTTTCCCCACTGTCAGTGCTGAAGATTCATTTAAATAATGTAATTCCCAACCACTTGTATTTATTTGTTTATTTGATTGGTGTTTTACGCCGTACCCAAGAATATTCCCCCGGTTAAACCCACGACCATCAGTAGGTTGCTGGCGGACTGTCCCACATACGCCCGGAGAGGAAGCCACCATGAGCTGGACTTGAACTCACAGCTACCGCATTGGTGAGAGAAACAATTGTAAGGCAAGACGGTGTATATATGGAGTTTTGTGTGACTACACTCTATAAAAACCAGTCAGTCAAATGTAAATTACTATTATGTTTTCTGACTAATACCAGAATAAATTTATTGCAACACCATCTTGTCTAACAAGTAAAACAATATCTCAGTGACACCAACGAACATATTCTGCTGAAACAACCGGACGAGGCTGTAAATATGTGGTGAAATTGTTTATTTACTACATAAAACATACTTGACCCGTCTCCTAAAGTATGTCACTTTTGCTATGCAAAAGTTCATTTAGTGCAGTCAAACAATTGTAGCTTTGTATAATTGTGAAAACCAACACAATGGTAAAAAGACGACTTACAACTAGTCTGGAAATCCTTCCCCTGTCCATTAGGCCGATTGCCAACATGCTCACAGTGACAGATCTACTGCACAATGACGCAAAGGTTTCCTCGGCATGCGATTGAAGTTGTTATATAACAGGCCTTGCTGTCCTTTAGGCCAGGAATAAAAATTATTCCTTCATAGCCATGAGCGCCCACACTGCTTTTTTTTACACAATAATTTATTTACTAATATCTCTTCAAGGAAGATTTATAAGAAGTTAGATTTAAAACAAGTTTTGTCTTACGAATTATGTCGTGAATATATGACTGGGACTTTGTCCGACATTTATTAAGGTGAACTGATAAACACCTGCATGTGCTTCCCCCCCCCCCCATAATGTCACTATTCAATATGTTGACACCTAACCCGTGGTGCGTTGAAACGCACTGATAACGTGGGCACCGCTAACATAATTTTGGCTGCACTTATCTTTCATTTGAAGTATATACCATATATTGTCCATGAAATACTTATTAAAGCTGCATACATATCTAATATGGAGCTTTGCAAAATGTAAACAAAGAAGATTTGTCTCCTGCCTAATTTAATCATTTTCTCCGTAACTCATGTTATGTCCTATCTACAACGTAGCTGCAAGGTGTCCTTTAATTACACTTTGAGCAATGACCCAAGCCCCAACTTAACCTGGAAAAGGTTCCCGAGACATTCTGTACATCTTATATAAAGACACAAACTACGCATACGCTGAGACCACTTACCCGGTGAAGGAGAAAGAATCGTCGAAATGAGATAAAACCTTTAATTTCTCTGTATACATAGTTGATGAAAAGTACTAATACATAGATACATGTATATTCATATAATTAAGGAATTTTTACCATATCTGGCAGTATGAGAATACTTTCTGTAAGTATTTGTTTGAAATCAGTAACGTGTTTGAGTATATTTTCGTGGAAGTTCTTTTCGGTTTTACTCCCCATATCAATTCTGCCGGATGTGTAGCGGTAAAAAATTGAGCTGAAATTGTAACAAACTGTATCACGTGTGGAAAAACTCGTCCGTATTTTTCCAAAGGCCGGTCGTTTGTTCCTCCAAGCAAACTGACCGCCATGTATGGTATATGTGAAAAATTAGTATGACATTTCACTACAATCAAATAAACAAATGCAGAATTATACCAGACATATAAAGCTGGGCTTATACAGATAAACAATCGAACTGTTATTGTAAATAAACTACAACTGCCTGCTACTGCCTGCCACCGAAAATTTTAAATCATTTAATTTACACGGATTCTTAACTTTTACCATTAAAACATTGTCATTGAAAACACAGAATTTAAGGTAAATATACGAAGTGACGCAAGCACAACTATTGCAGCGTAACGATCCAGGAGCCTTTCACCAATGTGGTCGTTTTGAGTTCAAGTCCAGCTCATGCTGGCTTCCACTTCGGTCGTACTTATAGGAGGGCCTGCCAGCAACCTGCGTATGGTGGTGAGTTTTCCCCTGGTTCTGTCCGACTTCTTCACACCATAATGCTTGCCACGGTCGTAGAAGTGAAATTTCCTTGAGTACGGCGCAAAACACCAATTGAACAAATATGTAAATAAAGTATGTATGTCTGCCAATTCATCCGATCAATAACCGAATGTATTGTTCAGGGCCCTGGTTTTGCGTTTTTGAAAAATTGCGTATTATGCATGCATAATAAATCCATGTTAACGTCAAAAACGTCATGTAGTGACCTCTGCTAGTATATATAGCCCACGGACATAGACGCAACTAAATAGATAAACTAATTAGAAAACCACGCCCTCTTGTCTTTAAACCGACGACACACGAGGCATGACGTGTCCGGTGTATGTGTGTTTTCCCTGGTTTACTACATTTTCTTCTTGAGTTCATGAAGCTTTCTTTTGTTTATTTTTCCTCTTCATTTTTTCTTTTCTTTTTTTAAATTTATTTATTTTGGGGGGAGGGGGGTCGCCATGATAGGTTTATTGAGTTCCTCAGATTTGACGGCAATGCCTGGGATGTTCGCTAAACTTTGTTAGTTCGCAGTGCTTCATATTTTTAAATTTTTTTTTGACTGTGTTGCGTTATTTGGGCTGAAAGTTCTGTTGTTGTTTCCTTTCTGTCATTCTTTCTTTTCGGGCTCACTGGTGGACATGTGGGATGAGTAATGTAGACTTTTGCACAACAGCCCCCACCGCAACCACCACATTCCCCTTTCCCCTTCCCAACAACAAGTTTTATTTCTCTGCCTGTTTATTTTCGGTTTCAGCATTATTTACCGCCGTAGCACAAAGGCGTCTCTTCGTAACAGACCATTTACTATGCATCTTAGTAATGGTGCCACCTCACTGGAATGCTATGCCGAAGACACCAGACATGACTCTCGCCCAGTGACGGCATGCCCGGTTCTCCGAACCCCGGATCCACCCTTACTTGGCATCTCCTTTCATGATGAGCAGCTAAGCTAAGCTAAGGAACACTAAGTTTACCACTATTAAAATCGAAGGTCTGTTCCAATTCGGGGTTGAACAGGGTGACTTTTACCCTTGTAGGCCAGTAGTGGAATAATAATTCGGATAAATTCTGAGAAAGCTTTTAATTTTTTCGCATGTCGTTGTTCTAGCACCTCCCATTTCGTCATCAAATCAGCTGTTGCCATGGACACTCTGATGATGATGACGGTTGTAATAGGAGCCGTGCTGCCATTGGTTGCTGCTCAGCTACGAATCGTTGGTTAAACGAACTCGCCAGCCGTTTGCCATGCAGACTGTAGGTGGGTAATCTATCAAAAGTGTAACGGGATCTAAAACATCGTCTTAAACACCTATTTACGGTGCGAGAGTATGTATAATCACGGCATTAAATATTGGTCACGTGGCATAGCGAACCAAGCCATACAGTTACACAATACCTGTCTTGTAGAACTGGCCATGTCTCATAGTGCGAACCCAGCATTGTTTTTGGCGTTAAGGATACTGGAACCCCTCGTGGGCAAAATTTCACACTTTGCCTTGTGTAGCCCAAAATATTGATCAATTATGGCCATATGTATATATATTCTAAAAGCTAAACAAATACTGATTTAAAAAAAAGCTTTCAAATTTACCTAACTTTAATATTAGAAAGTTTTAAAAATTAGAGCTGTTTTTCAAATTGTTATTTTATTGCCAGTTTTCAAAGTTTTCAAATTTTTCTTGCTCAGATGGAAAGAATATTTCACTTATTAAACGACGGCAGCCAGTACTATGGCGAGAGGAAACCGGATCTTCCGTTAAATCCGTTACTTGAAGGATGACGGATTGCATTTTCGGTGATGGTAACGTTTCTGGAAATAAGTTATCATGAACGGACTTATCCGCTAAATCGGTGGAAATGTAAGCCGAGAGTGCCCCAGGATTTGAATTTGAATACTTCATCATTTTTTTTTAATTTGGAAGAATAATATTAATATGTTATAATATTACATGTATACGATATTTCAGCTTTTTAAGTCATGTAATCGAGTCAGTCCCACCCTGGTGGCTTGGGCCCCTGTCAGCCAGTTCTGTGGTGGCCTAACCCCCAGGACTGGCTGTACCTATCATGCCTGTGACGTCCAGGACATCGGTACCTGGAGTTTCTTCATCCTGAATTCAGGAGGAAACAGGTATGATGTCAATTTTGACAAAGCCAGTGTTTAATAGCTGGAATTTCGCCGTGAACTGTTGACAGCTGTTTCGAAAGCGCAGGGCAAGGATTTCCTTCGCTTCGGAAGGGAAGCGCATAATAGTGAAACCGGAAACACGATGTGGCGTCACTCGTACCCTATACCATCAATCTGCCTATATGGCTAAAAAGCAAAACAGGGATCGCGTAACGTCACAGCAAGAAGAGTGCCCTCTCAGGATGTAGAAAAGACTATCGCCTGATTGGTTCAAATTGGAAACATGGCGGCTCTATTGATTTTCTTGATATAAACAATATTGTATGTAATTTTTTCTTACTTTCATCTTGGTTATACAACATTGCTCCAACATAAAGGTACGCTTTTTCAACTTTTTTAATGAACTTGAGAGCTGTGTGATATCGAAAAGTTAGAAAACTCTGCTACTTAAAGGATTAGTGTCCAGATTTTGCTAGTGGTCCTAATTATAAAACTTAAAAAACGTCTACACAGTGTGTTACCGGTAGGGTTTTTAAGAAACGTAACAATGATTTTAAACCAGCCAAAAGGAAGAGATTTACTGCCCTAGCCGATCGGCCGTCGACCCAGTACGACTCAACCGGTGACGCCATAGACGGCAAACCCAAGTCTGGATAGGCTACATAACCTGGGAATTCGTATCAAAACGATATCATTTTCGAGATGTAGTATAGTTACACAGAAGCAGATATACTGCCGCATCAGTTTGATCCCATTGTGGACGACGTTGAAGTTCCGATTTATGAGACTGACATCTCTGGCCAGATTTTGGATTCTGAGTTTTCAGACGATGCTTGTTGTCACTTGTAGCTTTAATCTAACACTGAACTAAACGACGCAGCTCGGACAACTCGTAAGGGTTGTACTTGTATGACGTCATTTGGCGGAAACTACCGAGTGCTGGCGGAAAAAAATACATAAACCCGGTCTCATTATCAAGCGATTTTATGTGCTGTATTACTCAGGTTAATGTAGGCCTACACTTTTTAATACAGAGGTACACAGGGGTAGTGAAATCCTGGGATTTCCACCAGAGTTTTGCTATGTTCAAACATAGCCTGCGTAAAGGAGCGTGAGATTTTGCTTATCCCACATTTCTACCATGAAATCTCAGCCGATTTGATCTAAATTGACATCCTTCGTTTGATGATGGACTGTAATTTACTTTCACTATATTAATGGACAATCGTAAAGGCCCATCCCCACTGCGGGCGACAACTACAAATGCAACCGCAACTGCAACGTCGAGAAAATAGTACGTTCTTTAGTCTGTAGTGCCACCCCCTCTGCCGACGTCATATCCCGACGACATTAGGACGACATCCATGTGGCCAAGCAAAGATAAAACTGGTTTTGTTTTCTCTGCGACAATTTTCACGTCGCCGGCAGTGGGGACAGGGCACAAGGTCATGTACTTACGGTGTTAATTGCGGTTGTGGTTGTTGCCCGCCGTGGAGATGAGCCTTTAACACACACATCCTTCGCCCCCTCTCCTCCGACATTTCTAGCAGGAACTTAGTATTTATAGTATATATATTGTATATATGACATCAATCACATTTTCATATATTATTCAAATATCAACATGGCACATATCAAAATGTTGAACCATTATAGACGCTTACTTATGATGACGTCTATAATGTTGAAGAGTTGACATGAAAAGATTAATATGTTAGTTTAAATGCATCTAATCTTCATTGTTCAATAATCACAGCGCTAGGATTAATAAAAGCACCTGCAGCTGTTTTGTCCTGGTCTTTTTAACATCATCGAGCAAAATATGAATTGATTGACTGATTGATGAATGCCTTGGTCTAATCTTTGAATTTTGGCTTCCAAAGTCATTAGGGTATGAGGCGTCATTTTTGTTGGTTTAGCGGTAAGACTTTGGATTGCTGAACTGGTGTATTTGTTGATTGATTGATTAATTGATTCAATGATTCTCTGGCGGGCCGACTGGCTGAATGAATGATTGAATCATTCATTGATTTTCGGATTGATTCATACATGATTTGCTTATGAAGTTGTGGGCGGATACATTGACAAAGAGTGGGTATTGGAATCCTCCATTGATTGACAGGTTTATTTGTCGAAGAGTGAATGGGAGACTCTGACGGGCTACACGAAAGGGTCCAAAGTGAAGCGCGTCATCCCCTTTTAAGTCATGACTCGGAAAGCATAACATTATTTTAAAATGAACCATTTATTTTCAGAGTGTGACACTAAAGGAACATCTTATGCATGGCTGACACTTTTGCATTTTAACGTGTTCTAAAATCTCAGGCCAGGTTTATGCCTTACAAATATGTCAACACTAATTTATACTCAATGAAACAGTTGAATATTCCGTGTATCATCTGAAATGAACCGATCTATATTCAACCATATTAAATATATAACAACTATATCATCTTAAGCGTAATGCATGTTCATTTCCTTTAACTTATATTGTGAGGGGCTAAAGTTGAGAGATTTTTAAGGACATTTCCCCACCTCTCTCTTTTGTTTGTTCGCTCGCTTTGTTTTTAGTTTTGCGTCACAGCCACCTTCCTACTTAAAAATAATCAGATAATTTATTGCAGACACATATCACAGGAAGAGGGAATGGTTTATAGGCCTTTTCCGATATCAGGTATTAACTGGTGAGTATACTCGTTTCAGTCTGTTACCCATATACTCGTTAAAACCCGTGGCCCTCGTGAGATTTTCACCCGGAAGTCGAATACACTATTGTAAATCAGAACTGTCAGGAATAAGGGTTAAAAGAATTAGATCGTGCTTAAACTACTACACGTAGACTATACTCATCCAAAGCGTTTGGTGATTGAAATGAACAGATATGATGGGCATATAGGCCTACATTGTAGACTACTGTAATGCTTCAAGGTAGCGATTTCCAAAGAAAGCTAGGTCTAATAACAATGTATGGAAACCGGATGAGGACATGTCGTTCCGTGCTTTGCGGGTCGAGACCCGCGGCACGAGAACGGGACCGTTCACGTGCGATTTCCACCATCCTTGTGCTGTGGTTCTCGATCCACGAGACGTTTTCTCCGGAAGAGACGTTTTGATCCGGCTTCCATAACGATGTCACTTCCAAGAAAATATATATATATATGCAATGAGCTCTCCACTAATGCGAGCATTATGTGGAGAAGTGATCAGTTTGCAGGCAAGGTTACGGCTAGATACACGAGTCCAGCTTTATACGGCAGAAATATTTCACGAGCCATATGTTCTGGTTGACAGAGAGCTACAGGTCATCGCATATAATATACAAAGCAGTAAAGATGAACCATCGCATGTAAGGCAAGGCAAAAACATTTCACCAGGCCGACAGTGTGGTACAGGACCTAATCTCCTATTTAATGTAGTTGTCGCACCAATACTGTAGTAACCACCCGCAATTGTTTCTCTCTGTGGCCAATAATGTTACAACGACCGATACTGTTGCCAAAACGACCGGTAATGTTACAACTTTTTCGACCGATACTATAGTAATTTTTTACTGATAATGCAGTAAAGAAACTTCATTTCTAACCGTTGTTGTAGTAAGTTTTTTACCAATAATGTAGTAATGTACGGTAAAGGATTGTTTGCTAATGAGATAAGACGGCCCTTTTTCCCTAAGAGTTGACGATTTACTTCCTTCATGACAGGCTAGTGAACCCCATAAGCAAAATTACTCTCTACCTTAATATTACAAATTCAGTTTTTAATTAAAGTTACTATTTCACTATTAAAAAAATCACAACAGTATTTAATTTCAAAGCATTACATTGCTTGGTTGTTTATTGCAGGTATCTCAAATCACAATAGAGGAGGCAAAACATCTGGAAGTGTCAACCAGGAGTCAGACTGATAAGCTGCATGTGTGCAACACCGAGATAAAATCATATTAGATCAGCCAACTGAAGATATGTAATAATATGTAAGGCCACAGCCAAAAAAAAAAAAAGAGAAAAAAAAGGAGGATCTGGGTCAGCTGGCTGCAACTTCAGGACATCATCGGTCCTTCATGACAGGAAATCTGAATCTATGGCTGTCGAAACTTTTGAAAAGAGAGCAGAACTCTGATCTCGACTCTGGGATTTTTGTGAGCACAGAGCACCCACAGCTAGCTGCCTTCTCAGATAGAGCTATTGATGCGGATGTGTTTTCAGAGGTAAAATGGCCCTGGGCTGCACGGGATAAGAAGGTCACCTCACAGACTGTACTAGATATATGAAATCCTTTAATGGGGAAGGTACAGTGTGCTCCAACCAGGACTATTATTATCAAGTACAAGGACAGCTTCTGGTGTTCTCAAATCAAACTATGCTAAATTGTGTGTCAACACACTTTGAGGACGTAGCCATTGTAATTGTAAACAGGGATGATCAGTTCATGGATAGTATGCCTAGTGGAGAAACTTTTGTCCAACGTGGTCAAAATGCTGCCGCCATCTGGAGCATCACATCGAAGACACCAGACATGACACTCCACCCAGTCACATTATACTGGCACGGGGACGACCGGTCCTGTTTTCTTTCTCTAGCTCTGAGTGCTGAACGTCAAGAGAGGCAACCATTTTTAAAGTTTTTCTTATGACCCAACCCAGGATTGATCCCGGATCTCCCGACCTTTATGCTTTTCGGTACTACTAAGAATATAGGAGTGACGATCGAATAAGCATGTATAATTTTGCCATCATTATTCATTAGAGTTATAGGTGTAGCCTGACTGGACAGTTAAATATATTCTACCTACAGGCCTCAACGTTAATCAACGATATTGTGTGCTCAAATCCAGCTCGGGCAGGATCTGCTGTGGCTTTTACAGATACTCAAGTAAATGCCGTGTTCTCTCCCTCGGGCTGTCCACTGTTTAAGTGAAATTTTCTTGATTACGGAATGAAACAGCCATCAAATGAATAGATGTGTATTCATGTATTATGTCTGGTGTCTTGTGTGTGATTCAGTGAGTCAGCAGTGAAAATCTCGTTAAGGGCATGTGACCGATATAATGCTGAATCCCCCTCGTTTGAATTCCTTCAGCAATAGAAAGGTTTGTCCTATTTTCTAAACCTTTTTTTTCACATGAAAATTCAAATTTATATAGTTTTTCTGTAATGAAATGTTTGTATGTGCATAAAATGCATTTCCTGAGTAGTCCTGTATTTCAGAGATGTGCATGAGATGTGCATTTTGATACATGTAGCATTCTATTTTCATGGTAATCCAAAATAAAGTCTGGTTATGTGCTATAAGACCTCGAAAATACAGTACTAGGAATCCTCATATTACAAAACTCCGCAACAATAATAGAAAGTGATTTGTACCTGAAATATGACTGACTGACAAACACCAATCCATGCTCTATGCATTCCTAATAAATACAAATGAATTCTGATATAAAACTGGTTGTGTCTAAACCTATCTGGGAATAATTTTAATATTGTATATTTCGAACAGGACACTTATATATATATAAAATATATCTGACAATTCAATTTCTTTCACATTGTTTATTAGGAGCTGCCAATTAAATTACTTAAGCAACAATTCTTCTAAATGCATACCATAATTCCTCAGCCTTTTTCTTATAAAAGGACAACTACTGAATGCAGTTTGTCTTCATGCTTCACAATCCTTTTATCACTCAGCACTTAATGATGATTTGATTGGTTGCTGTGCTTACGTCGCACTGAAATTTCACTTCTACGATGGCGGCCAGCATTATGGTGGAAGGAGACCACGCAAAGCCCGGGGGAGGGGGAGGGGGGGAGCCACGACCATCTACAGGTTTCTAAGGTGGGTATTTCCTGTATATCGTTGACTTGCATGTACAGATTAGCACGTTTCCACAGATAAAGTGCCGGAGCCAAGGGGCTGTTGTTGCCTATCAGAGCGGCCGTTTTAAGGCATCACCATAACACAGCTTCAGTTTAGAGCCGTGACCAGTATGATCACATGTAAAAGATCACAGCAGAGTTCCGGTATACAACCGGTGAAGTACAGCCTCTTTTCAGTATATCTTAGTTAGGGCAAATACTTAAACGATTTCCCCACCCCAACATCATGATCAAAGGAGAATTAGGTAAAAAATGCAGTGATGTTAACTGCAATTTAGGACACCTCACTGGTATGGAATTACGCCAAGTGCTGTGTTGACTGAAGACATGCGGAGAGATTTCTTTGGATCGACGCGTTGAAACCGACATTCGTATATCATGCAACTAAACTGGGCGTTCCTGGTCAATAATTGCAAGACCAGATTCCAAAAGCGACAGATAACACAAACCAACCAAAAACTAAGAAAGTATGTAAAATATTTAAAAAAATAGGACGGATTCATGCAAAGAGAAGCATTCAACAATTTTAAAGAGAGCGAAACAACGCAAGGAATGTTCGGAAGAACAGTAGCAGTATCCAAATCGTACAGCATTTCAATATATATTTCGTCGTTAATCTAATGTGCACCTCTCTTTCGCTTTAATGGCAACTGCTCGTATATTAAACGTTCCAATCATACTTAACACGGGGCCATGGCCAAGGGGTTAGCGTGCCAGCGTGCAGTACTGATCCAGGTGCCTCTCACCAATGTCCAGCTCATGTTCGCTTCCGCTCCAGCCGTACGTGGGGAGGTCCGCCAAGTTTCCCCAGGGTTCTGACCGGTCCCGCTCCCCCTCCTAATGATGCTGGCCGCCGTCGTTTACATGAAATATTCGTGAGAACGACGTAAAACACCAAATAAGTAAATAAATAAATAAATAAATAAACCCAACACGATGAACATGCAGCGCCTATCCCAGGGATGATGGTTGACCTATAGTAAAGGCTAACCAGGATCTTGGTAGAACTAGCTACATTACTGAATCAAGTCAAGGGATCTCCAGCAACGTGAAATAGCATCGCTGACATTGTCAAGGTTGGGTGTATATAACATGCTGGAATGGAACGACTGCATCTAGTTAGGTTCCTCAAAGTATAGCGGGCTTACCCATAGATTACAGAGGCTAAGCCCTAGATCCTTACTACTCCCTGCAGCCGTATTTTGCCAATTTTGCTGTCTCTCTCCAGTTGATGTTCTCATCAATAAAACATTTATTTCCGTAGACCCACAAGTCTAAGCTGTTCATTGTACCTTGTTGTCCTGTCTAACAGCCTCTAGCAAATGCACACGGGTACAAAACTCCGCGACGGTAAATCCATTTTCGCCCTGAACTAGCCCTGTTAACATCAACGTCGTCGTTCTGGGGGTACGCTTTGGTGTTGTTGTTTACTTTCGAGTCTCAGTCGGTAAAGTCCGGCCAAAGCCGAGTGCTCGACGAGCGGGCCTCCGAGTCTCGGTCGTTAAAACCCGCCGACAAGCGGGCTCCCACAGCTATGACTATGACTAAGATGGACAGTACGGTGTGAGGATCTAGGGCTTAGCCTCCATACATAGTAATCTATGGGTGCGCCAAATAGAGATAGGTTCCTATCTTTTCCGCTTCGATACAGAAGAATCCTGTGACCTCTTCCAATACTACAACCAGTTCACTCTAGTCACAGGCTAATTCAACTACTCTAAACTGGTTATCCAATGAAATCTCTGTTGTGGATGGATGTTGTGTCATCATCTGACCTGAATTCTGTTTTGCACGCGTAAGAGAAACACACTCATTGGTCACAACTACTCCTTCTCTCTGGCACCTGATTGGGCGAATGGCCTTACATGTATTATAACTTAACTCGAATACCCATCAAAGATGCCAGAGTCATCCCTGTATAGTTCCTTTCTATTTTTATCCATATTTTCCTTTGCTACTCTGGGATGCCCTTTTTCATTTTTTTCTGCTTGCGGGGTGTTTCCAATTTGTAGGGCAGGCTTCAAAGTTTCATTTAAGGTATAAATTTGTGTCTTTTTCAGGAAATGTAGACGGAAGCATACTCTAAGCAAAAGTAGTGATAAAGTTGCAAAAAATTTCGCCTGTCAACCCCTGTTAGGAATTTGACTGGAGTTTTCTTAGCGGACAGGCACTATCAGGGTTTAGGGCTTGCAGATTAATGGAGAGCGGTGTGATGCCAAACGTTAACATGTAAGTAGAAGTGAAATTAATTGTGGTCTGTGACCACATGATGCAAGGGGATACCTGCCTCTGGGTAAACTACTAGAACTCATATACTCAAAACATATGGCAATTTATTGTACGACAATGCCCGCCATTCGCAATCAGTCAATTACATGATTTGATTAAAAAAAAAATCCCCGCAGGCAATAATCCCATTCACTCGACTTCCTTAGCCAATCGGGCGTAGGTCAGTCTGGCAATCAATCATTCATTCAATCAATCAACAGATGTGCCAGTTCAACACTCCATAATCTCATCATTCAGTCAATCAATCAATCAGTTAATCAATCCATGTTCTGCTTGAGGATATACAGTAGAACATAACAAAACAGCTGCATGCTAAGGCGTGGGTATTTCTTGCAGCGCTGTGATTATTGAACAATGTTTATTATATGTACTGAAACCTACATATTAATCCTGTTTATGTCTGACTCCACCCGAGACGTTATCATAAGTAAGAATCTATACTTATTCCATAATGGATCCTAATGGAGGAAGACTTCCTCTATCTGTCATATTCATATTTGAACAATGCCATCGATAAAAGCGGATGGGATTCCATGATAGTAAAAGTGTCGACTTCAGGTGGAACAGAATATACCATAATCGCTCCTCAAAGAAGGGTCTGTACTATATAGCTTCATTTATTAACACAACGTAAAACTGTCGACTTCAATTGGAATAGAATGCAAGAATGAAAGGTAGGTATATGATATATAGATACATTGTACTAAAAGCAACGTAAAACTGTAGACTTCAAATGGAATAGAAGATTCCATGATCACTTCCACACGGGATGCATGGTTCATATATAACCAATGAAAGTTTGGTTTTTGCGGTAAAATGCCTCAGGGACAGCCACTCTGAGGACGAAACCGCAGGCCAAGTCGTCATAAACAAAGACCACGTCCTTTTTCCGGTGATAAATATTTTAAGTGTTCTACCGAAAAGCCAAACCTTTATTTCTATTGTAACACATCCGAGTTTGGGTAAGAAAATTGCTCATTTGTTACATGCTTAATGACTTCTGTTTATAACGGAACAAAACTATCATCATCTGTCTTCCCTTATTAAAACACTGCAACTCCTTTAGCTAATTTAATTAAAAATAAACACAATCACGGTGCTTAGCAAGGTGTCAGCTGACCTTTGCCGCAGTTTGAAGTCTTGGAATCTTCTGAGCAACAGGTAATGCTGTTACAAAGGTGTGGTACAACTTTCTATAAGCGAAGCAGGGGATCAGAGAAAGACCGGAAGTCATGGCATCATCTGCAACCATTGGAACCTTGTTACGTCCCCTGATCAACCAAGGTACGGGGGAGTCAGCTTGTAGGTATAAAAACACTAAAAATAGCCTTACTATTTCTGTAGTAATTTCATAAAGAACACCCACCTAACACTTTATTAGCTAATTTTTGTTGGCCCTAATGACACATACTGTCAAATAACGGGATGCCTGGCCTACAACATACCTAAATATCATCAGGGATTTGACCACCATTTTCTCAAAATAAATCAGCTGGAGTGCAGGTGCTAGTGTCCTATCGCCATAGAAATAGAGTGTAGGGCGCACTTGCTCATTGGATAATATTTTTCTCTTTTTAAATGTAGCCACAAACAATGGACTTTTTTTTAAACCACTATTTGTCATAGTTTACTCTTAGCAAATCACCTGGTAGTACTTCAGCACCCTTCAAAGATACAACCAGTCCCTACCCGCCCTCACCGTTTTCTATGCGCCTGAATCTTGCATACAAACTCCAAGTAGTGTTTTTATACCTAATTGGCCTACTGAAGCACAGAATGTATCATATGTGGGATAAGCTAAATCTCAACAGTTGTTTATGTAGGCTGATTTCGAACATTTCAAACTCTGGGTGAAGTCCCAGGAATTAGCTCAGTTCTAATTTCTTTAAGCTCCATAGTTTTTCGACATTACACAGCTCTCGAGCCGATGACAAACCAGGTGTCACTAAGACCCGGGCGCCATTGCCTGTGATGGCCGCGGGTCACAAAGTTTTAAAATACAACAGTCGATATGTATCGAAAGACTATCCCACCAAACGTTGAAAAAGCGTACCTTTCTTCTTTTAACAATGATGTATAGCCAAGATAAAAGTAAGTATAAAGTAAGTACAATATCGTTCATGTCGCTAGAATAGAAAGTGCCGCCGTGTTATCAATTTGACCCATTCAGGCGCGAATCTTTCTTTATGACTCGAGAGCGCACTTGTTTTCGCTGTTTTCAGGCGGTCCCTATTTTGGCCCTTAGCCATGTAGACTCATTGATGGTATAGGTTACCAGTGATTCGATATTGTGTTTCCGGTTTCTGCAATATGGCGGTTCCCATGGCCTAATAAGAGTTTCAGATTAAAATCTGGTTTATAGAGTTGTATGAAACAGGTCCGAAAGAAAAGATGGAGCCTTGTGGCAGTATAGGTATTTTTCCCTTCCTTGTTTGTTTATTTTGTCAAAGCCAAGTGGGATTGTTTGTCCTAAAGCAAAGGTTATCCCGGTCATGCCCCCTCGATACAGCTGTCTTCCCATAGATTCAAGGGTTTGGATTATCAGTTCACGGACAGTCACAGTTCGGGACAGAATTCCCGCCTTGAAACG
Organism: Acanthopleura granulata; assembly: GCA_016165875.1. NCBI lineage: Eukaryota > Metazoa > Mollusca > Polyplacophora > Chitonida > Chitonidae > Acanthopleura > Acanthopleura granulata. The sequence continues at coordinate 4,418,676 of JABBOT010000082.1, forward strand.
TGGCTTTGTCAAAATTGACATCACACGTGCTTCCTCCTGGATTTTGGATGAAAAAACTCCAGGTGCCGATGTCCTGGACGTCACAGGCATGGTAGTTACAGCCGGGGACGATGCTGCTGCAGATCGGGTTTACAGGGGGCGAAGTCATCTGGGAGGGTTTTACTTGCCTACATGACTTTATTAGCTGAAATATTACATACATAATCAATGTTATAATATATCAATATAATTTTGAAATAATGTGAAAAAACTAGATTTTATATAAAAATATGGAGAGAAGCTTAGTGTTCAAAACCAAATCCCGCAGCCACCAACCGTAGATTCGAGCACCGTGATTTCATGATACCATAACCAACTGAATATACACACGAAAAAAAGTGTTAATAAAATAACGCTTATCTGTAACACTTTACCAATACGTGCTAAAGTTGACAATGTAGGCCTACACGGTAAAGTATCAATTAATTGTAAGTGTAAAGTGATATTAGACCTACACGCAAAACTAGAACTATGGTAAGTCTCTCCTGTATCATATATTAGATGTGGATTATATTTCAAAATATACCATTGCAGATAAACACACCGTCAATAACGTGCTGACGTGTTAATAACCACAATTACATACCAAATACAATATGTTAATAGTTTACTTGCTAATCCGTTAAATCAGTAACATCGGTGTTGAGATAATAACACGTAGCTGTTAATACGTTAACATAGTGTTAATTACAACGAATTGAAAATTCTGGTAATATATGATACAGGGATAGATTTATCTAAACATCATTTAATTATTTCTCTAATATCGTTTCACACTTACATTTAGTTGATATTTTAGCGTGTAGACCTACATTGTCAACATTTATTTTAACACATGAACACATTAACGTGTTAGTAAAGTATTACAGATAAGTGTTACTATAATAACACTTTCAATTCGTGTATAAGTAGCTTTCTATCTCGGTACCCTAAAAAAAATCCGTTATACCCGTCATTCGAGGTTTATATTTCCCTTGACCGTGTTCCGTTACTTTTATTCTGATTGATTTCAGCAGAACGCACTGCCACACCATTGTTTATGCACAAACAGATATAGACTCTGATGAACGTGTTGGAGAAGGTGCATACGGAATATGAATGGAAGTCATATAAAGCCAGTGGGGCATATTTAGTTATTTACTTTCTTTTTCTTTCTCTGCGACGGCGGTCAGTTTAATGAGAGGAGGGAACCGGGATGACCCGCTGACCTTTGGCCAATTACTGACGAACTTTCCCACGTGCATTTCTTATTGATGTACCTACTTCTCACAGCTTTAAGGTATAACTGAATTTGTCCCAAGGTTTCCATGTGTTAAACCCTCCGGTATAGCTGGATTTTTCTTTGCCAGATTATTTGAGGCTGAACACTAAAGAGTGCTGGGCAGACAGTATGAGATGTGTCGAGTTCTACCCAATAGGGATTGTCAAACTGGCTTATCTGGCTCTACTGTGTCACCAGTATTAAATGACTTGAATACACATATCCTCGCGTCGTAAATAGGTCCTTTAGGAGATGTATAAATCTCAAATCAACTCACATTTGGAGGACTGGTGTAAACTAGTAGGTCCACTTGTGGCCCGTTACACTCTTGATAGGACACCCTCCTGCAGCGTAATCGGGAAATGAATGGCGGGGTCATTTGACCAACGATTCGCAGCTGTGGAGCAGACAATGGTAGCACAGCTCCAATCACAAACGTCATCATCATCAGAGTATCCATGGCAACAGGTGATTTGATGGACAAATGGGATGAGCTAAAACAACGACATACCAACAGAAATTAAAAGCATTCTCAAAAATATACCCGAAAAACTATTTCACTATAAACTGGAACTGACCTTATATTTTAATAGTGGTAAACCTAGTGTTTCTTAGCTTAGCTGCTCAGCAAGAAAGGAGATGCCAAGTAGTGGTGTATCCGGAGGTGGGATAGTCGGCCGCGACGTAACTCGAGGAGTTTAATGCCTGGTGTCTTCGGCATGGCACTCAAGTGGGGCAGCGCCATTACTAGGATGGAGAGAAAATGGTCTATTACAAAGAGACACCTTTGTGCTACCCCCAAAATATACTAGCAAATCGGTAAAACTTGTTGTTGGGAAGGGGCAAGGGGGAGGGGGCGAAAGTCTACTTTATTCAACTCACATGGCCACTAGTGCATATGAAAGAAAGAATAAAAGAAAAAAAAAACAGTAGAACTTGAGCGCAAATAAGGCAATATAGTGAGAGAAAAAAACTCCACAAATATGAAGCATTTCGAAATAACAGAGTTTAGTGAACATCCCATGCATTGCCGTCAAATGAGGAAGTCAGTAATGACCATCATCTCTCATCTCCCCAAAAGCAAGTATAAAAACAAGAGGACGTTGTTTTCTAATTAGTTTATTTATTTAGTTGAGTTAGTGTCTGTGCTTTTGATGTCACCATTGACTAATATGCGTATGCAGTGGGCAATTGTATGAAAACCTGAACACTGCTCTTCCCGGATCTGCGGAAATCCCACCATCATCCGTAGTTTGTCGACAGACCGTCCTAAGGTCAGTTTCCACCCGGCCTTTGTCAAAATACGGGCGAGTTTTCCACAGCTTTTCCTATAGAATTGCTACGGGGACAGTCAATATTGGCTGTGGCGTTTAAGTAAAACCGAAAATAACTTCCACGAATATAACATATTCAGAAGCGTCACTAGTTTCAAACAAATACTTACAGAAAGTATTCTCATACGGCCAGATATGGTAACAGTTCCTTAATTATATGCATAATCATGTATCAATATATTACTACTTTTCATCAAGTGTGTATATAGAGAAATGAAAGTTTTCACATGATTTCTTCTTCACCGGGGAAGAGATCTCATCGTATGCATACTTTGTGTCTTCATATATGATGTACAGAAAGTCTGGAGAACCTTTCCCAGGTTAAGTAGGTCATTGCCCGAAGAGCAATGAAACTATCGTCTTGGTTTTAACAATTATACAAAGTGACATTTGTTTGGGTAGACTAATTAAACTTTTACACAGCAAGTTTGACATACTTTGCACGACAGGTCAAGCGTGTTTTGTATAGTAAAAAACAATTTCACCCTGTAGTCACAAGCTTGTCATGTTATTTCAGAAGAATACTTTCGTTGGTGTTCTTGTGATATTTTTTTATCTGTAACATAAGATGGTGTTGAATTTATTCTGGTATTACTCAGAAAACACACTGTGAATACATATCTGACTGATTAGTTTTTAGGGTGGAGGCACACAGCACTCCATGCATCCATCGGCTTGCAAATGTTTTTATTTTTTCATCCTCCAAGGGAATGCTTATATAACTTAACGCACTTCAGCATATCACGGCGACACCGATCAAGGATGTTTGTCCCACTGTCTATTTGTTTGTCTGTCTGTCTGAGAGTATTTGTGTGTGTCAGTCTATCTGTCTGAGTGCCTGTCTTCTGTGTCAGCAACTTCAGCCAGGCACCAGTCAATTAAATGTTTTTGGTGATAAGGAATTAGATTATTTAAGCGAATCTTCAAAACTGAAACAGGGAACAGAAATTCGACGAATTATAGTCTTAACTGTCTGCATACATGTAGTGTGGGAGCTTGTACACCCAGCCGTCTCCAACTGCCTCCTCGGTTATTTCTGTGATTGCTGTTGACTGTCATTCACAGTAATTCTTCTCTTATCCCAGGACGATAAACTGTATGAGCAGAAGCATCCGGGGTGTGATGGACAAACCACTGGCTTGTGTCAAATTGATGACGAACTCTTCCAAGCGTGACGTAGGCCTACGAACTACTTGGTATACACTGTATAGATGTAAACTTGTACAGCGGTCCAGCAGCACCGGTGTGAATAGTGTCACCATTAATGGGGAAAAAATTTTTCACTTCAGATTTGCGCTGAGAAAATTTCTAGTTATGGATGGGAGTTATGGATCATATACATGAAATCATAACAGAATATCGTTCTTTGTTTTTCTAAATCTCTATTTTAGACCTGTGTTTTTTTTTGTTTTTTTTTTTTTCAAGTTTAAAAATCATTTAAATCTCCAATGACTCAACCGATTAGTATATTTATTTGAAGTTTTAAGCATACTCGATAGACGAACCAAGAGGTTCAGACTCAGGCGGAGCTGTTAAAACTACGGAAGTCAGTTAGTGCCCCGCAAAGAAAATATTTTTAGAAAGTAGACTTCGTAATTATGAGTTACTCTTCTTGTAATCTACATTGCCTATCCCTCTTTATTTTGTATAATACAGACATAAACAAGCATATTTTAAATCGCTTTTACTTTTATCTGGGATTAAGTTATTCTATCATTCTCTGCTCCTTAGCTGAAATACAGAGAATTGTGGGAATTATCTATGAGAACACTTAAGAGAATTTTGTCCTCACGAGGATCATTCCGGAAGAACTATCACGGCTATTTTGAAAAGTACTCAGTTCACTGAGAGACAAATCAACGCTACCGGACATTAGTAAGGCTATATATGTTTTGTGGCAGAAAAATGTTTTGATTTTACCAGGAACTATCTCTTTATAACAAAATCTATTTTTCAAAATATTTTTTTGGCGAAATACTCACTCGCTTCCCCGTAAATTATAAAAGCAAAACTGGACGATCGGGACCCTTTTGTGTAGCCTGTCAGAGTCTCCGATTCACCCCTCTGAAAATAAACCAACCAGTCCATCAAGGAGTCCAATATCCATTCTGATAATGAACCCGACTCATAATACATATTAAACGATATGAAGATACATTACGTTTAAGACGATTTAGCGCTTATATATTTCATGTCGTTGAGTACAGATCGTTTTATATGAGATGATATGCGGAATAATCAACAGTTTCATTAAGTGTAAAAATATGTTGAAATATTTGTCCCGCATAAAGCTGGCTTGAAATTTTAAAACACCCCGAAATGAAAAAAAAATTATGTTCAGTTTACCATAATTGTATGTTTTCTGAATCACGAGATAGAAGGGCATTACGCTATTCACTGCCATTTGGGATCTTTTGTGAAGAATGACAAGGTCTTCTATTCACCCATCCACAGATACACAAACCAATGTATCAAGGAGTCCAACTTCCATGTACCACTTCGTTATCCAAACATGCATAAGTCTATCTGGTATGAATCCATCAATTATCCAAAAAATCAACCAGTCAACAAATGGACCAGTTCTGTCTCTGATTTACTCACCGTCAAGAAGAACTACGTTTTAATAAGATCTCAGGATCTTTTGAATAAACTATCTTCCGGATCAGACATGGATATATTTAACGACTTACAACAGTTTACAACAAAATGCCGAGATATCCTATTTTAGCAAATATTTTATTCAGTTTTTTTGTGTGTTTTGGCGCTCTCATGTTTGGCTTTAATTTAAACAAAATTAAAGTGCATAAATTGGGTGTTGCATGCAACATCTGTCAGTTTTGTTATCACCTTAGTCACCATATCTGTTCTCATATTTGTTATCCTCTCTGTAAATGGACATTGCTGTGTGTATGAGAATGACTCCAAATTAGCCAAATTTACCTAGAGTTGCTTCTTTCCTTATGGAACTTAGTGACCGCCAGAAGCTACAACGCGGTACACTGTGGCAAGGTGTAATGCTGAAAAATTAGAATGGCAGTTTTTCTGGTCCACGTTCGGTTGTACATTATATTTTGTTAGATAACCCATGACCCCCAACTCTTTCGGCAAGTATGTCACCCCTTATATAGCTATAAAACTACCGTCAGGCAAATGTCGCTTCGTCCAACTGTGAAAGCCAAGACAATGGGAATAGTAAAGTATCTACGGGCCATTACCTTCTTAGCCTAGGGGAAGGCCATAGAGACTGTCTGCACATCTTATATAAAACACACAAAGTACACATAAGCTGAGATCACTTCCCCGGTGAAGACGAACGGACGGTCGAAGTCAGGTAAAACTTTTTTACTTTTCTGTATACATATTTTTAATGAAAATGACTTACATACAGATATATGGACGTAACCTTTTCTACATGTGCTTGCACGAGAAGGATTTTTATATATATTTGTTTGAATTCAGCAACATATATAGATAGATATATTGTCAAGGTACAATTTCTTTTCGTCTTTACTCAAATGCAAGAGGTAACATTTATGTTAATGGCATATCAATTCTACTGGAATTCCTAAAAACAAATTAAGCTCATACCGTAATAAACTGAACCACGTGTAGAGAAACAAGGCCGGTGGTTTGCTCCTCTCAGGAAAATGACTAATAACAATCAAATAAGAAATGAACAGTCTTACCAGACGGATAAAGTTACTCAGACAAAAAATCGGGTCGATATGGTACCAAACCGATCAAAAAATTTATGATTTACAATGCTTCGTAAGTCTTACTGTTAAAAAAAACACTGCCATTAAAACACAGAATATAAGGTACACGAAAAAACGAAATAATGTGCAGAAGCAACTGAACAAAATCGATTTATAGGCCTACATAAGCCTTTGCAAAATAATGAAAAAGACCTGTAAATCATTGTGAGTCATCATAAAATGTTAAGAATTTTAAATGCCACAAACCATTTTGTTTGTTTGTTTTTTGATATTGTGTTTTCTCTGTTGTTGTTCTTTCTTGCCATTTCTTTCTTTCCTTGTGCTGTCTTGCTTGGAATAAAGTGGATTTTTGCCTCTCCCCCTTTCCCACTCTCCAACACCAAGTTTTACTGATTTCAACATTATTTATCACCGTAGCAAAATGGCGCCTCTTTCTAACAGATCTGTTACAGACCGTGACTCCCACCCTTCTAGCCCAGTTGTGGAACAGTAATTCCGGTCTGACAATGTTTTTATTTTTTTTTTTGGCATGTCGTTGTCTTAGTTCCTCCCATTTGTCCATCAAATCACCTGTTGCCATGGAGACTCTGACGTTGATGACGGTTGTGATAGGAGCTGTGCTACCATTGGCTGCTGGTCAGCTACGAATCATTGGTCAAACGAACATCCCGAACAACTCACCAGCCATTGCCCAAGGAGCCTGCAGGAAGGTCTTCTATCAAGAGTGTAATGGGGTGACAGTGGACGCTTACACGAGTCCTCCAAATGTGAGTTGATTTTAGATTTATATATCGCCTTAAACACCTACTTACAAAGCAAGGGGAGGTATTTGCAAGATATTAAAGATTGGTCACGTGGAATAGCGACATACACACAAGCCATACACTAAGACAATGCCTGTCTTGTAGCACTCGTTATATCTCATGGTGTGAACCCAGAATTATTTTTGCGTTAAATTTGAAATAATTTTGAAAAGAAAAATCCAGCTGTTCTATAATAATGGAGAGTCTAACGGGACAAATTCAGTTATACATCTTAGCTGTCAGAAGTATGTACATAAAATAAGCACTGCATGTGGGAAATTTCGTTAGTAACTGACCAAGGGTCGGCAGGTCATTCCGGCAATTAAACTGACGGCCGTCGTGGAGGAGTGAAAACAAAAGAAATAATCAAATATGCCCTACTGGCATTATATGATTTATATTGTATCTTCTCCAAGCCGTTCTATAGAGTGTACATCTATTTGTTTATAAACAATCGTGTGGCATTGTGCGACAGACCGGGGGCCTCTGTGGCCGAGGGGATTAGCGCGCTATCGCGGCGTAATGATCCACGTGCCTGTCACCATGCAATGCGGTCCTTATGAGTTCAAGTCCAGCTCATGCTGGCTTCCTCTCTGGCAGTATGTGGGACGCCCTCCAGCAATCTGCGGAGGGTTGTGGTTTTCTCCCTGGCTCTGACCGGTTTCCTCCCAACATATAATGCCGGCCGGCGTCGTGTTAGTGAAATATTCTTGGGTACGTCGTGAAACACCAATCAAGTAAATAAATAAATTCTGATTCAGGCCCTGGTATCGATCCAACAGGCTCGGCCATAGTACAACATATGTAGGCAAGCTGTATGCTTATGGAGAGATAATCATCTGTACTTCCTCGTGTCCTGTGATTCTCACACCGCCAATAATTTGTCGGAAATGTCGATTTGTGTTGGATCTGGACACAGCGCTATTGTTTTCTGACTGCTCCGCCCTGTTATGTTATCTGCGTGATATTTTGGGAATGAGTGAACTAGCGGTCATCAGGCTCCTTATGTGGAAGAACAAGCGCAGATAACCCCTGGCGTAGGTCACACAGCTCGTCATTCGGCGCTTTTCACAAAACATTTGCTTTTGATTTCATGAATGACAAACAAAGCAACTCAGCAACAGACCGTCACTTTTCGAGAAAAATATATAAGTTTTTTTGTGATAAGATCTTAATAATAGTTGACTTAACCGGAGTGTCCGGCGGAAGCCTGGCTCTGTGGAGTAGATTACAAAATTATCACGGCGCCGACTTATGTACGTATGTACAACGGACAATGGACGATCGAAATTGAAAATCAATATTACAAAACATGTATCTTGATTCACTTGTACCAAGTCCTGCTGAAACAAAAACTGTAACCATAATTGGAAGCATTTTCACGGAATGTTAACATATGCTGGATGAACAGACAGACAGACGGACAACCGATCATCTAAATGGAAAATCGATACTACGGATTATGCCTCTTGATTCAGTCTACACTTCAACCAAGTTCATTGAAATATGACAAAAACTGTTGGGGGAGAAACGTTTTGAAAGCAATGTCAGTGTGACGAATGAACGGGACAGAGAGACGGACAACCCTCACCAAAATGGAAAATCAATACTATGAATTATGTATATTGATGAAGTCTACACTTGAACCAAGTTGTGTTGAAATCGTACAAAAACTGTAGGAGAAGTAGAATTTTGGAAAAGTTAGCATATTCTTGATATACAGACAGACAGACGGACAACCGATCATCGAAATGGAAAATCGATACTACGAATTATGTATCTTGATGTAGTCTACACGTACGAAAGTTTAGTTGAAATCCGATAAAAACTGTAGGAGGAGTCGCGTTTTGAAAGAGAGCTAAGAGACGTCAGTCAGACAGACAGACGGACGGACCCACGCCGGACAACTTGCTCATACATAACCTCTTCTAGCCTTCAACCCGTAGAGCTAAAAAGCTAAGCCACCTTCAGGTCACCTAGCCACAAAACATGACGTAGGTCATATTATGGGATGGGCTAGTCAGAAAACAATGGCGCTGTGTCCAGATCTAGCACTAATCGACGCACTGACGTTATGATGGATTATGTCCACACTTTGGATAATCCCGACAAAGTAGTATGCAGCATGAGACTCATAGGACACCAGATACTACAGATGAGTGTAAACTTCTGGTAGAAATACTTTATTTCTAAAAATCGGTGAAACAATGATTCCAACCTTGTCCTTTTATATAAATATACTAGGTCTACACATGGCGCATTCACGCTAAAATCCAATTCATCTCGTATATATACTAAATTGCTGGTACCGAACATGCCTCTGCTCTCTTCATGTGGTGGCTGACAGGCGCGGCCAAAAAAAAAAAAATAAATAAAAACAACTTGCGTTGCCACTGAAGGCGTGCAAGGCGCGAAGGTCACCGATAATCGCAGAGGGTGCGGCTGCGGGCGGAATCACTCCTCGACAGACTGTGTATTGTGTGACAGTTATACACTTCTGTCGAAAAACAAACGGTTTTCTCTGACGAGTGGCCAGTGATTAGTGTGAGCAGTGTGCGTGATTAGTGTGAGCAATGAGCGCGATCAGTGTTAGCAGTGTGCGTGTCGATCACCAGAAAATACATTTGCATAGAATTTGCTGTCTACGTTTTCTTGAGAATTTCAGTTAGGTCTGTACACACACCTGAGACTGTTTATGTAGGGTGTATTCCTCACGGACAAGATGTTTTGTATACTGAAAAAATGAACACGCAAACTCTTGTGCATAGGCAAGCTGTGTTAGTGGAAAATCTTTCCCCGACTAAAGTAACACAGTGCCTAAGTTGTGCTGTCCGTTGTTCGTCCCTGACATTCATTTGGCGATTTGTAGGCAAACGGGTAAGTAATTAATTTCTTCTGGCTGAAACCAGTCTCGCCCACTGAGCGGCAAAGGAGACTTCACGGACTTATTTGTTTATTTATTTATTTATTTATGTGATTGATTTTTTCGGCGTAAAGAAGAATATTTCACTTAAATGACGTCAGCCAGTATTGTGGTGGGAGGAAACCAGGTAGAGACCCGGAATAACGGATTTTTTTAGGGTACCGACATCCCTACGATATAGAGAAACTTATATTCAGCTGGTTATCGTAGCTGAAAATTACGGCCCTCAGGTTTATGGCTGGAGGTTTGTTCAGTTTTGTTTTCACAGTATTAAAAATTATATTGAAATATTATAACATTGTGCATGTATGTAATGTTTCAGCTATTAAAGTCATGTAAGGAAGTAAAACCCTCCCAGATGACTTCACCCCCTGTAAACCCGATCTGCGGCGGCATCGTCCCCGGCATTGGCTGTACCTATCATGCCTGTGACGTCCGGGACATCGGCACCTGGAGTTTTTTCATCCAAAATCCAGGAGGAAGCATGTGTGATGTCAATTTTGACAAAGCCACGTTTCAAGGCGGGAATTCCGTCCCGAACTGTGACTGTCCGTGAACTGATAATCCAAACCCTTGAATCTATAGGGAGACAGCTGTATCGAGGGGGCATGACCGGGATAACCTTTGCTTTGGGACAAACAATCCCACTTGGCTTTGACAAAATAACCAAACAATTAGGGGAAACATACCTATACAGCCACATGGCTTCATGATTTCTTTCGAACCTGTTTCACACAACTCTATAAGCCAGATATTAATCTGAAACTCTTATTAGGCCAAGGGAACTGCCATATTAGAAGAACCGGAAACACTACGTCGCGTCACTAGTACTCTGTACCATCATTGTGTTTAAATGACTAAAAGGCAGATTAGGTATCGCATTACATCACAGCGAAAACAGATGCGCTCTCAGGTTGTATATATTTATTTATTTTTATTGGTGTTTTACGCCGTATTCAAGAACATTTCATTTAAACGACGACGGCCATCATTATGGTGGAAGGAAATGGGGCAAAACCCGGTGGAAACCCACGACCATCCGCAGGTTGCTGGCAGACCTTCGAAAGGACGGCCGGAGAGGATACCAGCATGAACTGAACTAGAACTCACAGTGACAGCATTGGTGAGAGACTTCTGAGTCATTCTGCACGCTAACCAACTCTCACTCAGGTTATAGACTCGCGCCTGATCGGCTCAAATTGAAAATACGGCGGCACTTTCGATTTTCTCGGTATAAAGGGCATTGTATTTGCATTCAACTGCGATATCTCGTGTGCACAACATTTCTAAAATAGATAGGTGCGCTTTTTCAGCTTTCGCTTGGATCTTCTTTATATACATGCCTAGTGCTGTGTTTTAAAGCTTTATGACCCTCTGTCATCACAGATAATGGCGCCCGGATCTCAGGGACACTTGACTTGTCATGACCTCGAGAGCTGTGTCATATCGTTCTGTGCTTTAGTAGGCCTACTAGCTGATGCACCACTCGAAACAGCTGTCTGGATCGTACCTTGGTTGATCAGGGGAGGTAACAAGGTTCCAAGGGTTGCAGATGATACCATGATTTCCGACCAATGCGTGATCTGCTTTGCTTATAGAAAGTTGTTTCACACCTTCTATTAACAGCATTACCTGTAACTCAGAAGATTCCAAGATTGCAAACTGCGGCAAATATCAGCTGTCACCTTTCCAAGCACCATGCTTGTGTTTATTTTTAATTATATTGGCTAAAGGAACTGAAGTGTTTTAATTAGAGAAGATTGATAATGATACTATTGTTTCTTTACAAAAAGACGTAATTAAGCATTTAACAAATTAGCTATGTGTTAGAATAGAAATAAAGGTTTGTCTTTTACGAGAAAGCCGAAAACATTTATTAACGGAAAACGGGCGTGTCCTTAATATGTTTAATTTCATGATTAAGGACTGTATTTTACTGTCACTGTATTAAACGACAATGGTTGACACCCTCTTTGTTACAGTCACTTTACATTTGTAAGTTTCGCATTATTCGATAACATTATTCAAACATGAATAAAGCAGATATCAATGTGTAGAACTAGTACGCTGCCCATTACGGAATACATCTAAGTGTAAACTCTTACTGGTGACGTCTAAAATAGTGAGGAGATAAAAGTGATTAATTAATTTATTTATTGATTTGGTCGGTGTTTTACGCCATACTCAAGAAGATTTCGCTTATACGGTTGGGGGTCAGCATTATGGCGGGAGGAATCCTGTCGAAACCCACGACCATCCCATGATGGCTGACCTTCCCACATACGGCCGGAGAGGAAGCCAACATGAGTTGAACGCTCAGCAACCACATTGTTTGGAAGCTTCTGGGTCATTACGCTGCACCAGCGCGCTAACCAACTGAACCACGTAGGCCCCGAAAAGGCTTTAATAGGCTGGTTTCAGTGAATACGATAACTCTCATTAAATACTCATAGCGCTGCAAAAAATACCTTGACATGCATCTGTTTTGTCATATTCCAGTTTATATACTGATGCAGAACATTGATTGGTTACCTGATTGACTAATAGATTGATTGATGGAATGATGACTGCCTTGATTGCTTTTCCAGCTTGGATTGTTATGCTTTGTTTACTAGATAAAACACGCTTGACCTGTCGCCGAAAGGAAGTACACACTTGGTGTAAAATGTTAATTACTGCATTCAGACAAATGTCTTTTTGTACACAACGATGACGTGCCCCGGGCAAGTTTAGGGACTCGATGTGTACAGCTCTTGCATAAAGATACGAAATCGCTCTAGGTTAAGATCATTTCCCTTGTGAAGAAGGACTTGAATCCAACCAAGTAAACAACCTGTACTTTTCATTTTTCTAAACACATACTTATTTAAAATTAACCGTGCAATTTCTATATTTAGGATTTCGATATTCGTTTTGTTTTCAGCCTCACACAAAATAAATGCAAGCTCCAATGAGATACATATTTGATTCACCACATCATGGAGACTAGCATGAAATGTTCCTTGCGCCTTTCCGTCATGGCTGAAAAACTGTTGACTGCTTCTCTTTGCATGAATCTGTTGTAATTTTTTTATTTTAATTACTTTTTCAGTTCTTTGGTGCCTTGTGTTAAATGTGTTTTGCATGGAAACACTGTTTCGAATCAGCTGATTATCCTTAAACTATTACAAATGTGGTGTTACCTGAACATTCCAATATGAGTCGGTATTGTTACCTATAACATGTCTAGCTATTGTGACCTTTCGTCATGGCGGCCTGACTGCCCAGTATACAAAGTTATCTACCGCTATCGGACGCAGGTGTAAGAGTCGATAATGTTAATTGGAACGTCAGGTCAGTTTAACTTACAAAACTGCACGCTTGGGTTGTTGGCTTTTTATATTTACATAGTATGTTGACTTTGCTAGTTTGTTGTTTTGTTGACTTTGCGGGCTTTATAATTTTATTTGTTTTCTTTTGTTTGGTTTTTATTTTTTACTGTGATCTCTTGGAGTTAAGTGCTCTGTTTCACTTAGATTTCGCTATGTTTTCGCTTTGTCGTGTGGAGACCGACTCTTTTCTGTCTCTTCTGAATCTAATACTCTTTTCTTTAGGATTTAGTGTAACTTTCAACATTTTTTACTGTCAATGTGACATTACGTATTGTCACTCTCCTTCGATAGGAAAGCCTGCTTGTTTTTTCAGGCTTATTAATATTTTCTTCAAATGTTTCTCATGGTTTTTAGAAAACGGCAAATCACACAGTTATTTCATTATTATGCCACTGGCTAGAGTTGTGATAACACTCCTAAAATGAAATCGCCGGCTGGAAAGTACCTGTTAATTCAGTAACCGATCTCAGCATATGAGGGCGTAGTGGAATCTATGTTTTAAGATCAGCTTGTGAAAGAAGGCCGATGTACTATTCTACGACTATTCACCAAAGACGTTTGTGACCGCTCAGAGAATTCTAATCCGATTCGTAAATACTATTACCGTGAAGTTATATCGAAACTCATGAGCTGACAGCGCAAGTCAACAGCTACAACCCACATAAAACCCGAGTCAATATCTCTCACGCCCTGGATGCTTACATCCCTAGCTGCATCACTTGTCCTGCTACTTGTTGGTGTTTGGTGAAATGGGTATAAAATAAACGTACCTATGCATTATGACTTACCAACGGAGAAAGAGAGTTCGATTCCATACGAAGGTAAAGAAAAAAGCGAACAACACAAATCTCAGAATACCGTCGCTAAAGTATTAGAACAGCTACATTATAACTCCCAGGGCCCAGCTGCTTATGGCGGGGTAGGTGCTTTATTACGGGCAGCGTGTCAGCATGATCTACCTGGGTCACGTGATGGTGTAAACACTTGGTTAGCCGAACAGGAGACGTATGTACTTCATCGTCCAGCTCAGCGACACTATGCTCGTAATAGAGTTATTGTGGGCGGGATAGACAACCAACCGTTACCTGTTCACATGCATCGATATTCTTTCTAAATATGCTTGGGTAATCCCCATTCCTACCAAGACAGATGCTAATCTTATTAAAATGTTAAAAAGATTTTCAAGTCTCGACGAAAGCCTTTACTTTTACAGACGAAGGGAAAGAGTTTTTCAACAAGGCGTTTCAGCCACTTTTAAAGCACGGGACTTTTTGTTTTCACACATTTAATTAAACCAAAACCTACGTAGTTGAGCGCTTTAATCGGACCTATATAGCTCGCATGTGTAAACATTTCATCGCTAATATCGCTCCACGTTACCTGCATGTTTTACCTGCCTTAACACGGGTATACAATTGGGCTTATCACCGTAGCATTCGGCGAGCTCCGATTACAGTTACAGCTGACAATCAACACGATGTTCGGGCTATATTATATAGCTCTATGCAGTCCTGGTGCAGTCTGAGATTTATCGGTATAAAATAGGATATCTCTTTCGGATTAGTAATGTCAAGAGAACTTTTGAGAAGTTTTATGTATATATCTGGATTCAAGAAATTTTCCGTGTTGTGGAACGTCATCCCCGGGAACCTGTGGTGTATATATTAGCTTATTTGAATGGAGAAAGACCCTCGGGGACGTTTTACGAGACAACTCCAGTCCGTTAAAACTACACCTTATACGTACTATGAAGTGTATTAGACAGCAAAAAGGAACGTGGCAAAACATATTACTCGGTGAAATGGCGAGATTCGCCGGCTAGTTTTAAGTCGTGGGTGCTGGCGACAGATGTGAAAGGTATTTAAAAACGGTCTCCTTTCCCGATGCCAAAGTGTATAGATGACTGCGTGTGAAGCCTGTATGAGAATAAAAGCACCACTATAACTTCTGGTGTACATACTCAGTCTCGGGCTTACCGAAGACCGAACACATCACCTAGTATTCAAGATATTACTAGGCAAATTTGGCCAAGCGCTATTACCGAGCAAACGAAGCACAAGACTGAACTTACCACAGCACCGGCACAGGTGAATGCATCTCAACACAGCCCAGTATCTTACCAGCCCCAGCCTCGTCAACCTCAGCCATTTTTTTTCAACTTGACTTTGCCACTAGACCCACGGATGTACAATGGAGCCACTCATTTACCTTGTCAGCGGACCAACGGGGAGTCACAAATCTGCTTTTGTCAAACGTGTTATAGAGCACCGTAGCGAACTTATTCATCCATCTCCCGAGCGTGTAGTATGGTGGTACGGTGAATGGCAGCCCATGTACATTACCTAACCTAATGTTGAATTTCAAGAAGGAGTACCTAGCCTGACAACATTTAATCCGGAGGAACGTACTTTAGTAATTGTTGATGATTTAATGGCCGAAGCCGACGACCGTGTAACAGCACTCTTTACCAAGGGAAGTCATGATGGTAATGTCAGTGTGATCTACATTGAGCAGAATCTGTTTAACAAAAGCAAAGGCCGTAGAAGCATTAGCTTAAGCGCTTATTACTTGGTCGTATTTAAAAACCCCCGAGATTCCTCTCAAATTACTACCATCGGCAAACGAATGGCCACAAGTAAAACTCAGTACTTGCCAGAGGCCTTTAAAGATACCACATCCGAACCTTACAGGTATTTGCTTGTCGATTTCAAGCAAACTACATCCGATCATCTCCGTTTGCGTACACACGTATTTCCGGATGAGGTGCAGTATGTCTATCTGACCAAGTCATAAAAATATTAACTTTCAGGGGGAATAACTCTCACGGGCATATGCAATAACACACCCAGCATTTCACTTACCATGTCATTATATAATTAGACACCAACCATGTCAACACGATTACGTCGCTTTCCACCTTTGCTAAAACTCCTGGTCAGTGGTCACCCGCAAGTGAAGGAGACAATTCTTCGCGGACTTAATGCGGAATTTATCCGCTGTGTATGCGAGGTTTGTAAGAACATTTTAAATGGGAATATCCCACTGACACCAGCTCAGAAGACACATCTAGGTACGCTAGTAAACAAGCTCGCTCCGCTTCATCGCAAACGGACCATTATACAGAAAGGTGGAATAGCACCCCTCTTTATGGTCATTTCGGCTATTGCCTCTCTTATAGGTGGATTGTTTAGGGGTGGAAGTTAAGAAAAAAAGTCTCATATGAAAACAGTGGCCCTAGTTGAACCTCGTCTGTTCGAAGAATTGCTTCGGCCGACTTCACCTTACCCTGTGCCGTCTACTGTCAGCATATTAGATGGAGATATGGAAAGAATTTTAAAGAATGGAACGTTGTTAAATGAAGATAAAATTTACCAGTTCCAACAAGCCCTCCGACGCTACTTGACATTTCACAACCAGTATCAGCAAAGTCTCACGCCGGCACAACCTAAACCGCCTACAGCCCTACTTGTGCCTTCACCTGCTACATCCGTGCCCCTCAGGCAGCCTTGTCCGTAGAAGAAAAGAAGGGAGAAACGGACTTGGGACATAAACTGGAAAATATGTTGACACCTCATAAACCAGAGTGGGCAACTCCAATTTCCCAGTCTAGGAAGAGTAAACCAAAGCCTAAATCAAGAGCTGGGTGGGAACGACTACATCGGGAACAACCGGAGAGTCCCACTCCGAGGAAGACCCCATCTCGCAGTAATTCAAAGGCCAAACCTAAAATCGCCCAACCTCATGTGGTGGTCTCCTTATTAAAAACCGGGTTTCTCATTCTGTAGAGCTAGTTGCACTCTGAGACGTGAGATAAACAGCATGTTTTGTATGACGTTCCCGAGCAACAGCTCATTGAACTAATTCCCAAATAATACGTTAGCCAAATAGACTGCCCAACTGCCTACACCGATTCATCTCACATGCGATTGAGAATGTGGTCTGGTGGAAATACATTACCCACGATTGTGGCCTAATGTCGCAACCGATGAGGTCTGGTTTACGGTGCACTTTGAAGATCTCTCTCGTTACGATGGATGGTTGTACTACCCAAAGGCTATTATCAGGCACCGGAAGCCCTCACCTGTGAGAATCACACCAAACTGGGGGCTTTAGTCCGCGCTTACACGAAGATTTCGGTCTGATTCCTGGGAAGGAGCTGATATCAAAAGGAGCAGAAAAGAATCACTTTGGTTCAACTCAGTCGACACCGATGGTCCCCACCCTTTACGTATATTCGGATGTACTCGAACCTCGTGTAGTAGGGGGTGTATTAGCCCCACTACTTCGTGCAATAGGGGTTCGTGGAGCGTCTGGAGATCACGTTACCAAGTTTTTTTCCACATATCAACTATGACCCTGTACTTTAGCAGGATTTTTCAACCATTGAAATAGATATTAGGGACGACACAGGTCAACCTGTTCCATTTGAGCATGGGAAAGTGTTAGTAACACTTCACTTTCGAGGGCGGAGGAGTATACCGCTTCCTTAACACGTGACAAAAAAAATTTGACGCTGACCGCACGAGGATTCGAACCTGTAATCTCCCAGTTGTTCATATAGGATGTCAGATACACATCAACCTTACATCACCTGCTACTGCAATCAAGCTGGGGGCGGTAATTTCTCTGTATTCGTTCCGGTGCAACGAGGTCATGGATTGGGGAATGTTCTAGGTGCTCTTATCAAGGGACCTCTGACACCCATGGCTAAAACCATGGGGAGAGCGGTGCTACGAACGTAGCACTATTTGTGATATGCTGTTTCGCCGCAAGTCACCCCGGAGAGCAATTAAACAACGTGGTAAGGCTGCTGGTAAAGAGCTGCTAGGGACTGCTAAACGTGCACTCACGGGGAAAGCCCGCCGTATTCTCGGTGTATCTACACCTGGGGAGGGGCGACGCCCACCAGGTAAACCAGCTCACCGGATGTCTGTTAACGCCACGCTGCACGTCACCCAATCAGTCAGCGAAAGAGACGTGCTGAACACACACGGCCCGCAAGCTTTCAGCCACACTCCCCAGACATATTTTTGCATAACGCCTATATTCGTCCTACCATGGCTTTACAGCACCCAAATTCCTGCCAAACAGTGAATTTGATGTGTGGATTTCACCTCCGACTCAAAGAAGTGTACAGGAAGGAGGATGGGATACCTTCAACCCTATTGTCATTATGGATGGTGGGCCTGTGGAATTTTGTTATTAGCAACGGGGGTCCGGACACGTCCTTGGACTTGGTTAAACCGTATTTGTATGTGAAAGCCAAAATAGTGAAAGATAATGGGGATTATTTGTCTGAGAATGCCGCTGTGGCATCCGTCAATCTGTGGCTGCATTCTCTGTGGCAGCATGTAGACGTTGCTATCAATGATAAATTGATTACGCCATCAACGATATATGTACCCTAACCGCGAGTACATAGAAACCTTAATTAGCTATGGGAGCGATGGTAAGGAAACTGAGTTGATAGGGAGTCTGTGGTATAAGCGTTGAACAGACGGGGGTTGGGTGATTAGAACTATGCATATACATATATACATTGATGAACATTGTATAAAAATGACATGTTTAATTCGGCTGGTTTGTTCTTGTTTTATTGTTGAAAAAATAATAAAAATGAGATTTCACCCGCCCAAAAATTCTCTTTTATTCCTTTTAATTTTGCACTTTACTTACAAAATAGTCGGAATCTGAAAATATATTTGGAAATGTGTCTGAATATCGAGATAAGTCGTGGTTACTCCATTAGGAAATCATAATAGAATTTCAGCACGCGGAGCTTGGCATACTGATATACCATACACCCTATCTATAAGGGTATGCACCGGTGGGCGTGGCACGTGGTTTAAGAACATAAAACGTAACATCAATCACACTGTTTGCCAACCATTTGGTATTTGGGCGCTGCTGCCAGGCCGATTCGATCGGTGTTTTTTGTATATCATCGTAGGTCTGATAGGACATTCCGGTAGCATTCTTGTATTAGTACAAGGATAGAAATAACGCAACTGATCCGTATCCTGGTGACGTAAAATGAAACCATAACCAAGGTTGATACGAAAAGCTGAAGGCTAGTGATGAAAAACCTGTTCTAGGTGTGTAACTAAAGGATAAAGTCCCATGATTCGGAAATTATACACATGTTGCAAAGGACGATGGCGATGAAATTGCTGGCGGATAGTGCCTCAGTGATGATAGTATATGTCCCGTAATGCCCGGTTTGTACGTAAGTCATCATGCGGCGGTGTTATGGGGTCCGATGAAAACAAATTATTGAAGTCAACCCCCTCATCCTGATCAACCACGCTGCTATCCTACTCCAGCGGGCTAAACACAGCTTCATGTGAGACAGGTTGAGTGACAGGTAAGGCTAATGAAGAACCCTTGGATTGCTCAGAACACAGGTGAGAACGGACGTCATGCCTCTCGAGAAGAAAAGAAATCGATGCCGAAAATACACTAAAAACAAACGACGACCTCGGAAGGAACTCGGAGGACTAATTTACAGCGAGCTATGGTACGAAAATTCCGACACCGGCGACTTCGAAATAGCTACGAATCGCCTGTAGATTTCTACCACCGTGTAACCCATACCTCGTGACTTGACAACGCATCGAAACAACCGATCATTAAACCTCACCTGACCATAGACCTTGATAAAAAGTCGCCCTATTCTTTCTAATAGAAAGCACTCCTCTTATTTGTTTTTACATGTGTTAGCGATCATTATATTTTTTGTATGTGTTCTGTACACCGTATTTATACTCTGTTATATATGTGTACGAATAAACACTTGGATTGTTTTATGTCTTTTAAAATTTTACATGGGTGCTTGGCGTCTCTCTCTCTCTCTCTCTCTCTCTCTCTCTCTCTCCATGTGTTTGTTTAAATACACAGTTGAGATAGGCGAAATCGCTATACGGTCAAAACACCAGGATTAAAAATTCACAATCATCTCCGTAGCATAACCCCCTACCAACTAATGAAACGCGTGGAATTTTACTTTCTCTACTGTTCGCGCTTTTTGGCGCACTGCCAAATTTTACCAGCCTGCTGAATCATATAAAAGGCAAACCCACTCACTTGCCACTACACACGTCAACATGGCAGACGAACTAGAACTACATCGGAGAAATACGGGAGGTGGAAATCAGCGATGCTAAAGCGGTGGAAAAAGACGCTTGGGAGAGGCTGCTGCAATCCTGTGTATCAGCCACGGCTGACATCACCATAAGACCGGCCAGTCAGCCTGACAGGCAGCGAGAAGGCCAGGCCGCCGCGATGTGGCAAGTCACAACACCGTAGCAGTCGCCACAGTGAAGCCCTCGGTGTGCAACCCAGTCTAAAGGCACTTTTCAAGGCCAACCAATTCACCCAAAGATTTGCTTTCGGAATCTGAGCACGTTATATATATTGATTTGTGTATGTTCGTTTATTTGTCAGCCCTACTCACACTGATCCTCGTGAATCGGTTTGCTAGCAATTTAGTTACATATATACATGTACATACATACAGCAAATTATACCAGGTTTCATCTGCATATTGCACTTGCATTTACATCCACAGCGAAAAAAAATTATGTATATTACGAATGTATATATTTTTTCTAATTATTAAATTTATATGTCCGGTAAAACCTGATATTTCACGCTGTATTCTTTATATTTCTGTACACACAAGTAACCCATTGATAAGCCCTGTCTCTACATGCACGTATAATGGTACGTATCGCTCCGAAAAGAAAACATTTTTTAAAATGAGCAAAACATAATACGTCTACAGATATGTCTTGTTAGTTTCATACACAGCTGACATAATATAAACCAAATTGCTCTGCTGTAGTAAAACACACGGATTGAAAATTTCCTAACCCTGTTCACAGTCTGTCCCCTACCTACCAATCAGAACAGCGGATTCGTTTTCTCTTCGGATCGCCCTTACTGGCACACTGTCAGATTTTGCAAGCCGCTTGATTTGTATAAAAGGCCTGAGCATTCGCAACAAAACCATATTCACTGCATTTCTGAGGGGGCTGATTTAATGACGAGAGAGACAGATTATGGATTCACTCGACAAGATGATAATTCGATTACGAGGATGTCCAGACATAGTGGTGCGTACAGGGGACCCAGAAACGGATGCTTTCTGAAAGTACTGGGAAGCCCTGGAAGCGAGAGATACTCGGTGGTGACGATGTAGAGTATAGAAGACAAACCACATTAGACGTGGAGAAAGTCAGCAAATTGCGCAACATCATGGAAAGAGCCACCCCACTTGGTCGAAAAAGTTCGATATTTGAGCACTATTTTTGTATGTTTGTATGTATGTGCGGTTATTATATTTTTTTTGATTTGTCTATTTCGTTTATCCGCTGCTTATCTTGTTAACACTCCAGATGGATCAAGCAGAAAAAGTTCACCCAACTGTCTCGTATGCCATAGGTTCAATAGCCTGCATGTCGTACTTTAAACGGCGAATGGCAATGGACAATGCCAGCCACCGGAAACCTACACGGCTGGATGGATACTTGTCTCGTACGCTGTAGTGTATCTGTGTGTATCTGAATCTTGTATTATAACTGTGAACATCATAGACAGATTATATTGTGCAACGGACAACGCCGGCTACCTGAAACCTACACCATTGGATATTTGTGTTTTTGTATCGTCTTTTTGTTATGTATTGCCTTTTGTTATTTATATATCCGTGATTGTCATGACATCACACACCGTGATGATTTTTTTGTGATTTGTCTATTTTGTGTATCACCTACTGACCATGTTAACACTTCAGATGGATTAAGCAGGAAAAGTTCACCCCACTGTCTGGTATGCTATACACTACCTATGCCTATCTGCATTATGTATTTTAACTACAGTTTGGCTAGGTAGTGTATATTGGGCAACAGACAATGCCAGCTACCTGAAACCTGCACCGATGGATGGATATATGTCTCGTACCCTGTAGTCCATCTAGGTGTATCCACATTTTGTCTTATAGCTATCGATGCCATATATAATCTATATTGTGCAACGGCCAACGCCAGGTACCTGAAAAGTACACCGATGGATGGATATACGTGTCGTACGCTGCAAATCTACCTATGCCGATCTACATTTTTCTATTATAAATGTAGGTCACATAGTTAGTCTATATCGTTCCATGTACCATGTCAGCTACCTGAAACACTTGAAACCTACATCGATGGATAATATGTTTATGGATTGTCTTCATGCTCTGTATTGTTTTTTGTTATGTATTGTCTTTTGTTATTTATATGTGTGTGGTTGTCATGACATCATGATGTCACATAACCAAACAAATATCAGCCCCTACCATTCACTGTTTATTAAAAAAAAATCCCCTTAACTTGTCATGTAAACAATAACACTACACACTATGCTGTAAATGTATGCTAACAACCGTATAAAAATATATACTTATCTTTATTTCTCCATCCATATAACTGACCTCCCCATGCTGCATCCAACGATGATGCCATTTCAGGTTTGATATGCGGGTAAACTGCTTAGCACAGTTCTTACAAGTATGCCTAAATCCGCTGGACCGATGAACTTCCCGCTTTTGACGATTTATTGTTTTACGCTCCTTAAACACACACTAACACAAACTGCAGGTAAATGCCATCAATGAACTTTTTCCCTCTGTCATCCAGCACAACGTGTGGATACACCAGCAAACATACCAAAAATCACGACCAGTCCCAAACTTTTATACCTTTTAACGTTATTATCACGTGCACCGCACGTGAAAATAGAGGAAGCCAGCATGAGCTGGACTTGAACTCATATCAGTTGGTGAGAGGTGCATGGGTCTCGACACGGAGGCCTATCCCCCCCCCCACACATACCATTACCTCATAACGGTCAAGAATGAACAGTTGCATGCCACCTAATAAACCCACCTAATAATAAAAAAGTCCTGTTATCCTTAAAAAATGTGTTGTTCGCTTACAACTAGCATCATTTACATGCCGCTCAAATCTGTTATACATAAACTTAACAGCTTTATTCTCTCTGTGTAAATCAAGTTAACAAAGATAAGAACTTTTAAATGTGTGAAAATAGCAGGTAAACATTTAACCATATCATCGGTTGTGCCAGAGGGATTGTGCACTTTATGGTGCTTGCCCAGGAACTGCTTTGAAAAGGACCTCGGTGTTCTATCTGTTAATGGTTTTAACATCCTGATACATAACATGGCGATTTGGCAGTCTCATCACCCCAGAGGATTTTTCCATTTAAGTTTATCATGTTTGATAAAGACCTTTGCCTGCTTTATTAGTGTAGTGGATTTGAAATCATATATATATGATATATAACCATGATATTTTGACTACATCATCGGAAATGTTTATGCTTATGATGTTTGAGCAGCGATTGCGTTGAAGAAAGCCTTGGTGTGCTTGTTATGGTTGACAATCTCCCAGCGTCCGATCCATGGCCCGGTGATGGTCGTGTCGAACTGGTCCTCTTGGTTTTTCTGAAGAAAATTTTAATAATAATTAATTTTAAACCAGGAAAGAAACTTAAAATAATGGACAATTTTGGCTGAATCCTTTGGCTTTCGTGGTTTGGGAAAGCCTCTCCATGTCGCTTGAGAAATTTGCAAAAATCCAAAAAATGATAAGGACCCTTACGATTTTTAATATTGGTCACTCTTGCTTTGAAATAATTTACTAGTTTAGTCTAGTAATTTTGTTAGATGCCTTGGATATAGAATCTTCAGCCAAATAACCTGCTTGAAGTATTTTTTCTGCCACACATCTTTTCTGTCAACGGAGAAGAACTTGATCCAGTCAGGTTTCAATTCCGGATCAGAAGCAGATCGGAAGGTGATTCCTTCTTGAATGTCGTAAAAGCCCCAGTTGGAGAATGGTGATTGCCATCTGAGGTCGACACTCCAGCGAACGTCATTGGAAACATTCGGCAAACTGCGGTGAAACAAACGTTTTTGTTCACAATAATAAAGACACTTATACGAGGTCTTCAACCTATTTTTTCCAAAAGATTAGGGGATTTAATTAGGAGTATGAGTCTACTTTTTTCCGTACCTTTTCTCGTAAAAGATGTCGTCTAGGTTATGGCTCCGTAAGAATTCGTGATTTACGAGAAAACATACGAAAAATTGATATACGAAATTTTGTGAAAGTGGGCCATAATGTCTTTATCAGCTTTGTTGAAATTTTAACTTCCTTCTGGAGGACACAGAAGGTGGTTAGCCTAATTTAGATTCTGGAATATTTCGCAGGGTTTCTGTTCATTTCCAGGTAAAAACGTAATTCCTACATAATTTTTCCTACACAGTTTTGAAATTTTACAATTCAGTGCCCAGCTATTCAAATCACGTGTGGGAATTTAAGCTCGATATTAGCGTTATACTCTACACTAAAGTCCCATTTGCTTATGTTAGAATAAGCCTGGTATTACGATTTAAGTCTTGTTTGACTTTTAACGTTGTATACACTGTTATAAACTTTCGGGTAAAGGGCCTGGCAACTAGCTCCTAGGTATTTTCAGTGTCAAATAAGGGCCATAATGACTGTATTGTCATCGTGTGAAATAATATGTGAACCCTACACAGATTACGTATTTCTCCCATTAGGTGTGTTTTACCACTAAAGCGACAGTATTGGGGCTACTGTGATAAAACATGGGCTTTTCTAAGAGTGCACAATTTATATAAAGGCAGTCTGTCCATGGACATGGGTTTCATGGGCTATGCTCAGTTTTCAACCATCATAATGCGGGTCGTCTTTGTATGCGGTAAAAATTTCTTGAGTATATTTCTTTATTTATTTGGTTGGTGTTTTACGCTGTATTCAACAATATTTCACTTATACGACGGCGACGATCATTATGGCGGGAGGAAACAGGACAGAGCCGGGGGAAACCCACAACCATCTGAACGTTCCTGGCAGATCTTCCCACGTACGGCGGGGGAGGAAGCCAGAATGAACTGAAACTCACAGCGACTGCATTGGTGAGAGGGTTCTGGGTAATTAAGCATAGGATGAAACATTAATAAATTAATATACATGTGTATACATATGAATGTAGAATTCTCTGGGTTGACGACTTACCTCCGGTGAGGTGTTATGTTGTTGAACAGAAGAAATCCGCCATATTTAATCGGAACTGTGACGAGGTCACGCGTCATGTCAACCCCTGAAATAAAGCAGGCAAAGCCCGGATGTAACAAAGATGGATTTATAACATGAGGGTGGCTCGATATGTTCTGCTAGTCTCTCAATTTTTGGAGTTCACGAGTGCGATTTTTAACTGAATAAAATAACACAAATGAGATTTTGTACGTATATCTGAATAATTTTTGATACGTTATTTATCATCTTTACAGGAATCATCAGAGGATAATTGAAAACAAACACTCTTGAAACCTGTGTCACACTATTTTCGAGATTACATAACACGAGGACTGGATTCCCATTTCTGATGTTTTGGGATGATTTGTACTATTTACTTACGGCATGTTCAGCAACAATCAAGTTACATCATGAAAAAGTTACTCTGAAAGGTATAGATTCCATAACATTAGCATAAAACATGATATCAAAACAAACCTTTAATTTCAAGAAACAATACATGTCCATTACTCTCGAAGGAATAAACCATAAAACATAATGCTGGCCTCCGTCGTATAATCGGAATATTCTTGAGTACTGTGTAAAACACTAATCAAATCAACAAATAAAACAGAAAAACAAGAAAGAGAAAAAACAAATAGGCCGGCCCTGAACATAAAAGTATTCACAAAAACGGTTCCCATTTGGCTGTTATTAGTCAGCAAGGCTGCTTACCCAGTTCTTTTTCCATGTCCTCTTCGTCCAACATGACGTACCACGTAGGTCCTTGACAACACGTGTGACGGGCGACCTTGCCCTCACGATGACCTCTGCGAACGACCTTCAGAAACATATCATTCAAGAACAAACAGCGGGTCATATTAAAGACGGTAACATGAGAACGATACCTAAAATGCAGGTGTCGTCCGCGTTAATGACGTCCTCATTGGCTAATTTGCATATCCTTGCACGAGCAATTGTTTTAATTCTCCACACTGTATGCCCATCGGTTTTCAGATGTATATCTACCTAGTCTGAGGTCGAGCAGACGTAGGCCTGTTGGGAAAAATGGGACAAACACACATGCAAAGATACTGGGATTGATACCTTTGTAATTAGAACTGGAGAAAGAATTTAAGTAATCACCATTCGAACTTGTCGAAATGGATGCCCAAGGGCACTCAATGACTCATTCTTCATGCCTCACTCTGGTGTCAACCCATCGGCCCTTGACCAATGAACATTGCGTACTCGACACCAGAATCAATCAGTTCATTCAGTTGCGGCTTGAAGTAAGGAGGTTAATCGATTACTACACCGGGTCAACTGTGTTAGTTTCCCACATGCTTTATACCGTTTTCTTACATCTGACCTGCGTCAAATTGGTGAAATGCGAACCAGAAACAGAGCAATGAACTCTCAGATGGCTTGGGGTAAAGTTCTTGTGTTGGTATTCGCAAGGATTAGGGCCGACAATCTATTACAAACAGTTCATATAGCACACTGTATCTTCACACATATTTTTGTGCGCTTATATGCGGTCTAAAACTCATCTGTTAGTCTAATTGGCTGTATTCTTGCTATTCGCAGAGGTTATTCTCAACACCTGTTCTTTTCTGTTCTCAGCAACTATTCCCAGAAATCACTGTTCTCAACAACCGTTCCCAACAAATATTCTCAGCCACTGTTCTCGCTTAGAATGTTTTTGACGCTTATTAACAGAAAGAACAACATTACACCGGTTGTGTGTATGTGTGGAAAAGAATTTCTCTTAAAGCTATGTCACTATTTATTTTTGTGATGTAGGATAACCGAGATATTTGAACCGAGTTCAAAGAAAGCAAAAACGCTCACGTCGGAAAAATCGAACGAGTCTCCATGTTCTCGATTTTAACCAGTCAAGGGCGAGATATTTCTACCACTTGGGAAGACACGTGTTTCCGTTCTGACGTTACCCGTTCCCAGTTCACCATTTTGGTGTGTGAAGGTAGGGTTCAGTCAACTCTTTTCCTTCTGATTACGAGACAATTCTTATACACTTTAAAGCCATTTTCAATGAGAAAGTGGTAGTGGAATACATGTGGGGTTATTTAGCAACGTATAACCTTCGGTTGTAATAATAAGGCTGACCTTACTGCGCAACACAGAGGAGTGTCTCGCCTCTTATAATGAAGAGCCTAGGGTACGGATGACGCCACATTGTTTCCGGTTTCTTTAAGCTGGCCTATCCCGTGGCCTCGTCAGAATTCCAGATCAAAGGTGATTTATAGTTACCAAACGTCATAGAAAATGTCTATGCCCGTTTAGGTCTGTTTGGACATATCTCTTGAAATGACTTTGGTTACATTTTTCCTTTCTTTTCTTATAAGTATTTTCCAGCGTGATATGTTGTGCAACTTCGACGTTTCGTTTCTTCTAGCCCACATCCCAGGCGCCCGCCTTCAATCTCCTCCCCCAACCCACAGAGCTGTACCGGGCTTCCGCCTTCAAATTCCTCTCCTAACCCTCAGCGTTGTCCCAGGCGCCCACCTTCAAACTCCTCTCCTAACCCTCAGCGCTGCCCCAGGCGCCACCTTCAAACTCCTCTCCCAATCCACAGTCCTGCCCCAGGCTTCTACCTTCAAACTCCTCTCCTAACCCACAGCGCTGTCCCAGGCAAAAGAGTTGTGAACGTTACCTGCATACAGCCGTTTTCCTCGGTGGCGTCCAGGAAGGGCACCCAGGCCGTGGGAATTAAGTGGTAGTAGCTGTCCGCGCTGAAGTAAGCACTGTCTGCAACAGCATAGTGTTGCTAAATCAAAAACTGGTCTCTTTCTATAACATTGGTAAAGTTTTTACATATAAAGGGCAATCTTTCGAGAAGGAGGAGGTCATCCGGATTGTCTTAAACCCGTGTCAAAGCGCCTTTGTTATTTAATTATTGATTGGTTTTGTTTACTGATTGGTAGCTAAATTTGCTTATTTTTTCCAGCAAAACATAATTTTCGCAGGACAATTTCAGGTGTATTCGAATCCATTCCCCTCTCCTTTTCATCATACCACTTCAGTTTGCCTCAATATATACTCAGATATTTATGAGTTTGCCCTACAGCTACATTACGAAAAGATGACCGTACATGTATAATTAATGATCCAGAATGACTCCCTTCAGACGGTTACACTACTACGATGAAAGTCGGATGATTTAATTCGTGAAAATTCTTTTAATTCGTCAAAGCTGAAACGTGCAGTTACCTTGATGCCAGGGGATATTTACCGCCTCGCTATTGGGGGTTTTAGTTCTGAGGTTCCAAACAGGATGCCCAGCAACGTCTGACCCAATCAGCTGTTCCATCACGTTTAGAATCCTTTCATTGGACCAAAGATCGCAGAAGGCCTGAATGCGGCAAAGATGTGACAGAAATTTTATAGGTATAGGTACATATACCATTTGTAGGCATACAAAGCATTTATTTAAAATCGTATAACTGTAAATGAAGAATGAAACGCGCAATATCATTCTATAGCATTTGTTCTCCAGCTTTACCTTCCTTTATTCAAATCTGTGATTGACAGACTTTATCTGAAATCGTGAAATATGTTGTACATAATATGCCAATCAAAGCCTTAAATTTCTTACCCTTGGCATTTTCTGATGCTTGAACAGCAGAATATTGGATCCTTGGAAATCCTTTTCCAATTCCGTCAATCTTTGAAATAACCCAAACTCTTTATAGCGATCTGTTGGGAGAGAATCTCTAAATGCAATTCATCA
This sequence comes from Acanthopleura granulata, assembly GCA_016165875.1. NCBI lineage: Eukaryota > Metazoa > Mollusca > Polyplacophora > Chitonida > Chitonidae > Acanthopleura > Acanthopleura granulata. Next base: position 4,447,981 of record JABBOT010000082.1, read on the forward strand.
TTTCAAAACTTTATTTGGCCAAGAACGAGACATACCCAATGTCCAGAAGCTGTGTTGACTTATTATGGATTGCTTCAGCAATATATTTTGAGCTACTTGGAACTTTTGTGACAACTTAATTTTTTGCAAAATGGGGAATCGTGCCTAGAATTCAGGACAAAGAAAATACCTTCACTGAGTTTTTTTTTGCAATGTTTTTGCCGAATTACTTTAGATTTTTTTTACCAAAATCAAATCGTATGATGGATTTTACTGACTATACTGGTAACGTGGTTCACCAGTGACGCCACAAAACTTTGTACACCTTTCATGTTTAGCTCTGAATAAAGTTTCTTGAGAAGTGTACTACTGTAGTGTTTGCCTGTGTGTTAAAAAAGGTAATATGACATTACATTTTCTGTTGATCCATAAAAGCCACCATATAATCAAAACATTTGGCTGCATTTAACTGACTGGAAAAAATTTTAAAAATTCAGTGAAGATATTTTCGGATACATTTTTAATGGTGTTTTCACTCCCCATAACTTCATTTTTGTATGGTCCCTCCCTTTAATGTTATTTTGATTGGTGCTTAATGCCGTGTTCTAGATATTTTACTTATACAATGGTCGGCTGTCTGTTTTTATGGTAGAGGAAAACCCTTGCACATGTTTTGTCAGCAAAAGTTGGGACGCGGTGTCGATCGTGACCGTGTTAATTTAAGATTCATTTCTGTATATCGCCTTGGACACTCGAGTTGATGGTTCAATCCCATCCAGCGTGCGCTTTTACATAAATTTGTGCAGATATTGATTGATTTATTTATTTATTTGATTGGTGTTTTATGCCATACTCAAGAATATTTCACTTATACGGCGGCGGACACCATTCTGGTTGGAGGAAACCGAAGTTCAAGTGACCGCATTGGTGAAAGGCACTTGGGTCATTACGCCGTGCTTGTGTGCTAACCCCCGGAGGCCTCCTGTACAGATATTTAATATTTTGTATGATGCCTTTTAACATCAAACTGATGGACAAATTTTCTGAAATGACATACTAACCCTTGACCTTTCCGGCACGGTAGAGTTTTTCCGCCAAATTGTCAACCATGACGTCAATGGCGTCACGACACAGCTGGAGTTCATCCGGGGTGAAGAAGTTCTCGACAACGACATAGCCCTTATTAACGAAAGGCAGTAAATTAGATTAAAAGCGATCTAGTAGCAACACGAACATGAGAACCAGACATTTTTTAGTGTCAACGGATTGATAAATTTAGTTATTTACTTATTTATTTAAGTAATTATTTACATACCAATTTATTAATTTATTTCACTTGTGTTTGATGGCATACTCAGTGGAAGGATTTTCAATTATACAAGATGCCTCCTGTCCGGTTGTACCTGGGAAGGTCTGCCAGCTCTGCCTCCCGCCATATGTAATACTGGCCGAGGTCGTATAAGTGAAATATTCCTGAGTATTCCTAGGTATAAAACACACATCTAATAAATGAAATAAATACACAAATTATAACACGACAGTCATGTTTTGCAGGCCATGTAATTTAAGGTGAGCACTCACCTCAAATTACTAGGCCTGGTTTTGGGATAGAGGGACCAAGGTTGCTCGGGATAGTTCTATGTGCCTGCCTTGTGCGCCATGCCAATCCTCTCAAATGTACTATACCTATATACAAATGTCCAGTCTTCTGAAATGGGACTGTAACCATGTACTGTGCGTTTTGGGAAGAATTGCAAAGTCTCAACCTTCTACAGTAGACTATAAGCTTTTAGTCTTTTTAAACAACTTGAAATGACTCTTGTAACACAAACAGCCCCCAAGTCTCCTTCAACACATTACAATGTTGTAATAGGCTAGGAAAAACAGCAATATTCCAGCCCTCTTGAACGGAAATGAGCAGAGTTTAATAATAAACTACAAATATTTGCCAGACTTCCAGAACGAAATACACATAGTGTAATGTTCTAATCTTCTGGAACGAAACGTGAAGAGTCATCTCCCCCGTGAAAAGTAATTCGGACAAAAGCTTTCCATTGTTCATTCCTGAGTTTACGATAAAGTTTTCTGGGCAAATTGATATCGTATTACTCTTGCCGTACAAGAGAACAAGCCAGCTTGGGACCGAATCGACCTTTGCGCGGGAAAAGATATCTCCTGACTCGGTCTTCTGTATTAAAATGTAATATCCTGGTCTCACGGTAAGAATTCCTGGGGCCCATTCCACAAAGCAATTTATCGTTTAGATACGAATTTTTACCTCAATATAACACGCACTTTATGGCTGGAGAATTGTAAATTTTAATACAATTTTTTTTCCAAACCATATTTGTATACGTGTTCCGAGTTTGAACTTAAAAAAGTTCCGAAAATGGGCAATCAAATCACATTGCACATTTGACTTATGTCAGAATGGGATGGGTGAATTCTGCTGAAACACTCCGAATCTACCGAAGCAACAGGCCCGATTTTTTGTGCCCCCCCCCCCCCATCTCACCTCTTCGAAAAACTGCCTGATCTGGTCGTCGTTCAGCTGTCCAGGCTTCCGGGTTTCCGGCTGCGGAGGAATGGTTATGAACGGGGCCGGATTCCACGGTCTTACAGTGCCGTTCGCCGCCATTTTCCATTCTATCCTATATACATCTTTGTGGCCTACATCTTTTCTCTTCTTGACCTCATAACAACCAGATTTTTATATCTGCCTTATTTTTCGTGACCAGACATTGGTGAGGTGTTTATCTATAAGCCGACCTACATTGTATACTGCATAGTGCATAGTGCGTACGTACGAAGGGTTTTTAATGAAAGAGTGTTGGTTTCTCAACCTATTTGAGCCTGGGTGCATATACGCCAATTCCACATCCACATCTGAGTTATGGGCTAATGTACATGTACACGTTCAATGTTAAATTCCCCACACGAGAACATAACAAGAGACAATGTTTGCTTTTAAACACAAGGTATATTTCATTTTTTTATTTGATTGGTGTTTTGTGCCGTACTCCATAATATTTCACATATACGACGGCTGTCTGCATTATATCTTGAAATGAAACCGGACAGGCCCCAGGGGGAAACCCAAGAACATGGGTAGGTTGATGGAACACGTGCTATAGTACAATATTCAGTCTGCCTTAGAAGGTAACATATGGTGAAATAAGATCAACTGACTTTGTTGAAGAGATTGTACCTGATATTCGTAATCTCTTCTCTTATCTGAAATGTAACTTATCTGAAATGTAACGTTCTGTATGAGTTTGCCCTAAACACAATGAATTGTGTTGGCAGCAAGGGGAGGTAATCCAAAGCAATAAGGATAGTGTGATGAATGATATGTTCATCCGGTCACACATAGCCCTGGATTATTAAAGTCAAGCATTTTTTTCATGCCATTTTAAGTATTTGTGATATTTAGCACCATGCATACCTTGAATAGAATTCATGCTAAGTAAATTAAACGTAAAATTCAAGTAAGGCAAAAGATTATTCTTTTAATGTCATTTTGAAAGAATTTCACGTAGGAATGTGATATCTATGTTCAACGTAAATGCACTTTTACACTAATTTCTGTTGTACAAAAGTTGCTTGTTGAGCACTTCAGGGTCGAGCCTAAATGGGATTATTCGTTACCGGGAAAGAATTAATCCGTACGGGTAACAGAATGGCAATCCATCATTCCTCAAATAACGGATTTAACGGAAGATTTCTTTGAGGGTGAAAGCAAGTGGTTGACCACGCTTGTGTGACTCTCTCCGTAGTCTAAGGTTCCTTGAATATCATTTATAGTCCACAAATGTCGTGGGCAGATACTTGTACATCACATACATGTGGGAAAGTTCGTCAGTAACTTGCCAAACGTCGGAGGTTTTAGCTGTTTCTTAACACTAGTACTGGCTGCGGCGGTATACTAGATAGAGCATCAGCTTCGTTAACGGTAGGTCCGGGGTTCAATCCCCGACTTCAACATCCATAATCTTGGCACTGCCTTGCCTGGGCCAAGCGCTGGTCGGTCTGGTGACAGTATAATATGACTTGGCTGTGCGTTGTGTCTCGTGACATGGTCTTTTAGTGAGGCAACACTATATATGTAGGCACTGGGTCTGGAGTGCTACAAGAAGACACCGTGGTGATAGGACCGAAATACTGTTCAAAGCGTCGTTAAACCGCAAACATATGAACAAATTTAACAGTGATTAAGGCCAGATCATCCTTTGTGTGCAGGTAGAGATCACGATGAAGAAATAAAACACCAACAACCTGATTTTGGGATAAACCCGCCATTTATTTATACCTCCAGTTACAACGAAAGCTGTCAGAACGTTGAGAAAGGTCCGAGAGAGAACGACTTTTCACGTCGGAGCCCTTGGATGGTGAAGGCGGGACAGGCGGGGCGGGAGACGAGGGTGGCGTCGTACTGGCCGGGGCCAGGCGTCCACTCTGTGAAAGGATAAACAAAGGAGAGATCTGATTAAAGACGTAAAGCCATGCGGAATGGCATAGCTGGACATATTTTCATAAATACATCACAGAATAAGCTGATTTGCCTACAGTTACGTGTTCGCAACATAATTTATTTAACATGTGACGCCAGAATGCATATTGTATCCCATATGCATTCACATCCGAGTTATCGACTTATATTATTAGCGTCGTCATGCTAGATAATTACGCTCACCAAAGAAACCTATACGACTAACTCACTCTTGCATTTAATTTCATGTAACGGTAATTATTTAAGTTATTTTTACTTAACTGCTTAATTTATTCCTTTATTTGCTCGATTTATCTGGGGTTACGACAAGAAATTGGCAGGTCAAAGATTCCCATACCGTTCTGGCTAAAGTTTTTGACCGATTTCAGGAACTGATAATTCCAAGATTTTATATTTTGGAAATGCAAATGGAAATGTGGCTCGCAATTTAGCATTCACAGTATAGCATGTCACGAACTGATTGTGCACACAGTATGCAAACCGCTATGCCAAGTGATTGCTTTCAGCTGAGGTTCTTTAACTAGAGGAAGTCTATCCTTGATTTCCAAAATCATTCTTTTCCTCAAGTACAAATATACTTTTACCTCTTTCGCTATAACCCCTGTTACTTGTCCCACACCCCGACTTCACCACCCCTTTGGTACTATCTGGCTGCAGACTGCAGTTAAGTTGCTCACAGGTCAACGTTAGGTCCTCTCAAACCGTTTTTAAATTTTCAATCCAGAAAATGGTACAAGCTACTTTCTGCATATGTCAGCTGAACAAGGAGGTGACAACTGTTGTTTGTAGCTGGCCTTACCTGTGACGGGCCAGGGAATCGTCCCTCCTCTCCTCTGCCCGTGGGTGAATGAAGAACTTCTCCGCAACGTCTGTCCGTCCGCGGACTCTCGATTGTAGTGATTAGGTGATGGCGTCTCAAGGATCCCTGGGGATGTAACAACAACATGCGGTCAGAGCAATTCTGTTCTGGCGGATTCACAATCATTACTAAGCCTAGGCGTAAAAACAGACGTTCGTATACCAGCTGTAAACCACAATAGGCCTTCCCGGTCATCAATCGCAAGGACCACTTTCCAAGACAACATTCAACATCAACCACCAAAGAACTAGGAAAATAAAAAAAAGTAAGAAATTAGGAGGGATTATGCGCATATGCTAAGTCAGGATCGGAATCAGTTGTAACATGGCAGATCATATTTAACGCTGATCGGTTTACTGGTTTATTCCTTTTTGGGAAAGCACGGTCTGTGTCAATCAAGCTTTATTCTGCGATGATTTTAGCATTATCACTCGTGTGATAACAAAAGTGTAATATTATTTGTTTCTTTATTTATTTGATTGGTTCTTTACACCATACTCAAGAATATTTCACTTTTACAACTGTGGCAAGCATTATTGTGGGAGGAAACCCGGGGAGCCCGGGAGGAACCCACGACCACCCAAGGGTTGCTGGCGGACCTTCCCACGTACGGCCAGAGAGGAAGCCAGCGTGCGCTGGAACTCACAGCGACCACACAAAAGTGTAACGACAGACGTATATGAAAACAGATGTGTACTATCAGAGGTGTACTAATGAAAGTGTAACAACAAATGTGTAATAACAAACGCCGTATGACAAATGTAACAGTAATTGAACCCTGTGATATATTACTTTATGTTTCACAAAGCCAGATATGCCGGTAGAGAGATAAATGTTCCCATCTGGGTATGCTCTCTTCATATTCTATTCTTCTATTTTCAACCATATATTTACGGAACCTTGAAAGTGACATGATGCAGAAGAAAGTTATAAACAGAAAATTAAATCAACACAAGTGTCAAAGTTTCACGTATGTTTTATTTTTAAAAAGTCGTGCTCGCGAGATAGTTGACCAATAGAAACGCACAATTATCTCGTGAGCACGAGATCTTTGTTCAGTCGTGGGCACGACATCTTTGCTAAATCGTTCGCACGATATAACAGTTATCTCGTGCTCTAAACATCTTTATTATGTTGTTCACGCGAGATCTTTACTAAGTCGTGCGCATGACGTCTTCACTACGTCGTGCGCTCCAGATAATTGACAAATGAAAATAATCAGGACAGATATAATGTTCTGATAGAGGAGATAAGTCGATACTCTCATCATGAATTTGCTGATATTGTTCTTTCACACTAATACAAGTGTACGCTTACCAAACAGCTGTACACGGGATAAAATTTCTGGGACGGCAAGGTAGGCCTATAACGTGTTCATTGGCCAATTATCACAAGAGTACGACTTTGTGAAGAAGTCGTGCGCACTACTTATTGAGAAAAAACAAAACAAAAACAAAACAAAACAAAAAAAACAACAACAAACAAACACACACACACACACACACACACACACACACACACACACACACGGGAAATTTAAATACTGTGTATTTTTTTATTACCAATATTTTTCTTCTGCACCATGTCACATTTACGGTTCCGTACACATATTACTTGGTAAAACACCAGTTTTCAAGTTAAAAATGTTTCATATTTGATGTTTTCTGTAAATGTTGCCACCCACGGGAACGCTATGATAACTTTAATCAGTGCACCAACCAAACACTCGTACAAAAGCGTGTACTTGTTCAATCTGTTTGCAAGGCCCGGACAACTTACCGGGAAATTTCGTATTGGAGCTTTTCTTCACTGGAATGGTGAACGCTGAGGCAGAGGGCTTAGACGCCTGTCGCGATCCGATGGGAGACTGGTTCTCATACAAAGACGGGCTTGGCCACTAAAACAGAGAAATATGTCTGATATATCACATGGAGAATCAAGGACTAGGATTCGTCTTTCAGTTGGTCAATTTGTCTCTGCCAATAAAGGACCAAATCTCTATAAGCACTCTCTTTGGGGCTCTCTCGCTCTGACGATTGGATGAAGCGCAGGCTGGATGCGACTGTCAGAAATTCGCTCTTTCCCATTGGCTTCATGCATGACGTGACTACCTCGCCTGCTTGGTATCTGCATTAAAGAATTAGTGACGTCATGCCAGAAGCCACCGGAAAAGCAATTCAAACAATTCAAAGAAACTTGTGCTGTATTTGTTTGTTTCTCAGCAAGATATAAAAATAATGAAGCTGAAATAAAGCATTTCTGTTCCATTTGCCACAGTCACTTTTCACTTTTTAAGTTATTTTACCTCCATAATGTTTAGTTATGACTCGTGTACTTACCGCCTGATCCCGCATAAAATCCACCTTGTTGAGCCAAACGTGAGGAGTCTGGAACCAGGCCTTCCACCAGGACGTCCGGCCCCCACCACCTGCCGGCAGAGAAACGTTCTCAACAGTAATCCCGATCACAGTTTATACACGACAAAGACATGAATAGGTCGGCAAAAAACTTTCTTCAATGCATCAAAACCCATGACAGTGTAAAAGGCCAGTGTAAAAGGCTTATAGAAACACACATTTTTCATGAAAAAAAAAAACAGAGGACACTCCGAATATTAACGTCAACATGATATTTGGAGTTTCCTGCGTGTTGGTTTAAGTAAAAATGATCTATGTCCATAATTCTTCAAAGATTTAGTTTGCGATAATGTGTAATGCGCTGCTAAGATTACACATGCGCAATCGTATTTTTTTCATGCAATGGATAGGCTTTCTGGATAGTCCATTGGGAACTGCCTTTATTTTCGATGACATCTTACGGGCAAACTAGTGACACGTTTCATATGCATTACAGAAGAACATTGGTCGATTCAGCTGTGACCAGACTCTCTATTGCGGTGAAGGTGCACTCCATTAAATTTCAGATTTATATCACGTGTTTTCAGGTTTTCATTGACATCTACAGTTTCTCTAAATATTGCCGGGTTGCTCACTAACCCCTCCGGTTGTACGTGAGACGGTGTGCCAGTAATTTCGACTTATCCCAGGCTCTCCCGGTTTTTCCAATCATAATGCTGGCCGTGGCATTCTAAGTGAAATATTCTTGGGTACGGCGTAAACCACCAATCAAATAAATAAATAGATAAAATAAAAATAAAAATGTAATTTACTTTTTTCTGGTTGGCACTTTACCCCAAAGGTGTAGGATGGGGCGTTAGTTTCCCTCAGGGGTTTGTTCCGGGGTGAGTAAGTACAAGGGGTCGGGCCTTCCAGATCTATCCTAAGCGGTGGCCTAGAATTCACGGCTTCTGACCACGGTACCCCTCTGTTCGGTCGCTTGGGAATATCGTTGCTCCAAGTACTGTCACGAGTTACCGGCCTTGGTGACCTGAAATCAATGTGTATATATATTTGATTAGGTTTATGTACTGACTGATACTTTATTAACGCACGTTTCTTTTGCTCATTCTCATACATGATGTCCATCGTTGCGGATAGTAACGGCCAGGAAAGAAAATCTCAAGAATTTATGAAGTTGCATGTATATTGAGCTATTACTGAGTGTGGAAAGTTTTTTTTCTGCCTGTACGAAACGGATGGAAGGCTTTTGATGATTAAATTATTCTGTCCAGTACATACTACATCACTTTTCCTGTACATCTATATGAGAGAAAGAGATTAATATTGCTTAGCCCATTTCCCCTTATGCCATTCCACAGTCACTAACAGGCCTGCAATGAATTACCTCCCTTGCCAGATGCCAGCCAACATGGCATAACGCGAGATTTGTTTTTGACGCGTGAAACTTTGATAAGCGGGACCCTGTTGGATGCCCTGAATGTCGCATGCAGTCCGTAGGTTATTCACTTCGGAAATAACTCTTTTATACGCATAAGAATGCAGATTTTTGATGGAAAGTAGTTAACAAACACTGTTGTGTACATAGTTAGATATTTGGCGTCCGACAAGCAAATAAAATTGATAGAGAAAAATAGAAGCGGAACTGAAACGCCAAAGTGTGTCACAAGGTGGTTGTTTTCGCTTGTACTTAAATGTATACCGTGTTCAGATGAACTAAAATGCTTCAGTTTAACACTTAAAACTACCTCAAATTCCGTTTTCTCTCTCCGATCTATAAGAAATCCAGTTAACAATGATGAGCTCATTGGCAATGTTATTTCGCAGCAAAAGTTTGCAAGGCTAGTGATTGGTCAGATCCTGAAGGGCTGCAATATAACATAGCTAGACTGAGTAAAATGTCCTTCACTGTTTATTCCTAGAGTTGAATTCCACCTCCTCTTTTTTTAAAACATTTTAAATTTTGGGGAAATTTTACATACTTTTGTGATACCTGTGGCTTACTTTGTTTGTGTTTCTATGTGCATATAGTGCCCGACTTGTGTCTTGAGTCAGTGGAGAATGGATTTCTCACATGGGATTAAATGACACCTGGCTTAGAAGCATGGGATAAAATGGGATAATCTCACCTGCTAATCATAGAGACGTTTGACATGCGCATAAACTTTGGCGGAACCCTGGTGCGCGAGCCGATGACGCTGTCACGTGGGGAATAGACGAGGTCATTTGCGGGAATGGCGCCGATGAAAGGTTTCCCTGGAGTCAGTAACGGTAAAGAAGTGTTAAGAGAAGGAGTTATGACCCCTTGGTCAGTGGGTAATTTGGTAGAGTCCGGGTCTATGGAAGCTCTGTCAGAAGTTTTGTTCGGTGCTATTTGTTGTTCGTCGTTGTCATTAGAACGCTTGTTGCTTTCAGGCACAATGTTCGGCAACGCCTTCTTTTGTTCTGAGTCACTACAGGTTTCTAATTCCTTCTTACATTGCATGTCCTTTGTGACATTGTCATTGTCTGTTGGCTGGTCTACCGTATCTTCTGTGTCAATAAGAGTAGACTCAACAAGCCCCTTTTCGTTCACAGTTTCCTTCACTTGATCGTCGTCATTTACCCCGTCGCATACACTCGTATTGCCAGATTTTCTGTCTTCGTCTGCTGGCGATGGAATAGACATGGAAGAATCACCATCTTGGTTTAACCCACCATCTTCGTTGCCAAAGCTTTCTTCACCAACCACATCGCCATTTTCATCACTGTAGTTTCCTTGAGTGCCTTCGCCATCAAGTCCAGCAGTTTTATCCTGGATATTGTCGTTTTCTGGATTACTCCCACCACCATGTTCCCCGATCTGAATTTGTATATCACCGCCATTTTGGATTTCTTCCCCATGTTCATTACCGCCTTCTTCTCGAACTTCGTCGCGGTGTTCCTTTACAGTCTGGTCGCCATCAGATTGGGAGGAATCCTTCGGTGTCGCCATCTCCCCAATTTTCACAATTTCGTCTTCTGTCACGAGGATGACCTCATTGGAACAGCAGCCTGCTGCACACACACGTTATCTGTCAAAAGAATGTCCGTTACTATATTAAGTTAAGGTAACGACAGAACACAAACGTCTAGTGTGTATGTATACTTAGATATTATGTCGGGCTCCTGTTCATGTTCTACATGTATACAAATGTCGGCAAGAGGAATATATATACAGTTGTGTGAATATGAAACACAAACGTGATCGTATGTTTGTATAAGGTCTTACCCGAAACTGTTCAGTATAGCTCTACATGCACAATTTCTTCCACATATTTACACGTCCTGTTGTTGAATGGCAACTGTATGTTCGGGGGAAATGGTAAATCCCAGTCCGCCAGTGCACCACAGGGACACTCGCCCACTCTGTCGTCACTAATGACGTCCCTCTGGGCACGGTGCTCCGTTATTCTTGGCCATGCAGATTTTGAGGGCGTGTACTAAGCCAGACTTACACGCAATCCTTTGTTGTGTGATTAGGCTATAATTCAATCCATACACGGGGTCAGTCATAATTATTAACAATAGAGGCTCCTACAGATTATTAAGGGATTAATACACCGCGTATACTTTACCACAGTACAGTATAAGCTGTATATGTTATGTACATATCAGTGTACAGCTAGGTATTGATATCAGTTTGAACCACGTCAAAGAACCCTTAACAAATATGTAGAAGTAGGGCCTACATGAACGCCTTCGGCTAAACGACATGTACGTGCGTATGTTCCGATTGGTTGAACTCGAGCTAAAATGGAAATCAGGTTATATATGAGAAGGTGTTCTCATGTGCAGTACAGCTCTAGATTATATTTTGCATGATCCATATAGCCCTCATCAAACCTACATGTTCTCATGAGCAGTACAGCTCCAGATTATATTTTGCATGATCCATATAGCCCTCATCACACCTCCATGTTCTCACGAGCAGTACAGCTCTAGATTATATTTTGCATGATATATATAGCCCTCATCACACCTCCATGTTCTCACGAGCAGTACAGCTCTAGATTATATTTTGCATGATCCATATAGCCCTCATCACACCTCCATGTTCTCATGAGCAGTACAGCTCCAGATTATATTTTGCATGATCCATATAACCCTCATCACACCTCCATGTTCTCATGAGCAGTACAGCTCTAGATTATATTTTGCATGTTCTATATAGCCCTCATCAAACCTACATTATTCTGGTGACGGATATATGAAGGCGCTTCGTTCAGTTGTAATGTTGCCAGTGTAAATGAATGTTGAGTGTTCAATGAAGGCAAGGGCATTTTATCACCACGAGGGTGTATACAATGGGTGTATCGGTCAACTGCTGGCGACTCTGTTGCCTTTAACATCACTGTAATATTTTTTACCTAATTCTGTTTAAGCCATGGTGTTAGGAGGCGTGCAGGCCTGCGTTGTTATCCTTAAACACTTACGTGAACAGTTAGAATAAAACCTCAGAGCTGAGGTAAATTGAGAAAAGGTTGGATTTCACTGGTAACATGTGACCATTTCCCACACTGTCCTCACTGCTCTGGTTTTACTCCCTGTGCTGTGGTCTTCAATATTATAAGAGAAATGCATGGGCCCCCTTCCCGCAATGACATGTTACATGTAGATTTTGTAAAGTCTATGCATAAATATATATATATATATATATATATATATATATATATATATATATATATATATATATATATATATATATATACACACATGCACACACACCAGGCGGTTAATGAAGTATGACATCTATAATAATGTAAACACGAACCTATATACACTTGGAATTGTACATCAGCACACGAAACCAGATCGTTTGGTTTGCTCCATGAGTTTCGTCAAGTGTCAGCAAACAGTTTTGTTAAAGGTTTTGCCACCAGAGCGATTAAAACGACCCCATTTAAGCAGTTATGATAAACAGTTCGTGCACGTCGTTATCAGGGCTTGATTGTTGATATATTTAGGCATACATTTGCGGTTTACCATATCTTGGGTTTATACTCGTATAGCTATTTAGCCATGTTAGCTAACCCTCTCCGTGGCCGACGGGATTAGTGCACGAGTGTTGGTTAATTGCCCAGAAGCCTCTGTGAGTTCAAGTCCAGTCCATGCTGGTTTAATCTCAAGACGTACGTGGGAAGGTATGCCAGTAACCTGTTGATGATCGTAGATCTCCCCCGGTCTCTGTCCGCTTTCCTCCCACCATAATGCTGGTCGGATTTAAGTGAAATATTCTTCTTTACAGTCTAAAACACCAAACAAATATTTACGGGTAAGTCAGTGTAATTGTAAAGACAGCACCAAATGGCATTGACAAGACTAGTTGCCTTTTATATATAGGTTTAAATTGAGTAGTGCCACATCTTTGAACAACAAAAACAATGAATGTTGAGGCGATTTTCTGAGTTACCTTCATTAGTCGACAAAACCTGTACACGAAACAGTTCAACAAGGAACACAGTATGCACAGGGATCTGCTCGTATACACGATGATTTTTAGGAAGATCCAACTTTTATACTTGTTTTTAATATTTGAAACTGCTTGGAGCGGTGGAATTCCTCATTTATGTGAAAAGCGTGTTTCTTCACGTGATTCTATATCTCTGCAATTCTTGACACAGTCATACTCATTTTTTCTGTATTAACTTTTGAAGGTTCCAAGCATCTCAACTGTCGATAGGTTTTGGAGGAATTGCTTTTCAAATCTCTCTATAACTTTTAGTTAGAAGTACGGTGATTTTGTTTATCATTGTGTCGCTTATTTAAGCGTCGTAGAGCTCTCAATGGTAAGTTTTTATGTACATTAAAAGCAGCATTTGTTGCTGCCTCGCTTGGCGCTCAGCGCTGAGAGGTTATAGAGCAAGGCAGCGTGACTGGTCGGCTCGGTGTCAGTATAATAGCACTTGGTGGGGTGTCGTATCTGATGTCTTCGGCATGATATTCCAGTGGTGGCAGCACTTTGGCCGCATGGATTCCTCCTGCCACAAGAAGACGCAGGATGTATACATTCTAAGAACTCCTCGTCATCATACGACTAAAAAAATTTTGATTAAGAGTACGACCTAAAACTCAAGCATCTACATATACATACCCCCTCCCCACACCCTTGCCCTGTAATGATTTGATTTGATTTCGACCCATACAGGACCACGTACAGGACAAATAACAAGGAAGGAAGGAAATTTGAATATAAGACTGTACTTAAAGAGAGGCGTTATGAAACATTATACATGTAGAATGTTACAGTTAGAGCTGAAATTCGGGTAAGAGGGACAATTAGCATAAAGTCAGAATGTTATGTTAACAGTTGTATAACAGAAAATATTACAAACGTTCTAAAAGCGAAAAGGATAGTTATACTTTTTTCACTTGTGTTTTAGAAGCAACTATTCAAAAATATCTACTTCAGCATTGTCTGAGTGGGTTGCATTATACAATCTTTCGGTGTATGGTAAGAAGCTGTATTGTCGTTCATTTTTTCTGCAAAAACCAGAATTCCAAGTAACTTGTCTGCGTAATACACGAGTGGGTACATCTACGTTCAGCTTTATCTGGATTGTAAGATAAAAACATATATACATGTACAACTATAACAAAGTCATTTCATTTGCTTTACTGATTGATTAAACGATTCATTCATTTTTAAAGATGAGCTAAAGATTTTTCACTTTCAAGGAAGGGTGGAGGAAACCAAAGTAGCCTAAACCATTGATCTTTGTCAGGGCTCACTGCCTTTGAATTTCACAACTGCTAACAGCTGTAGGACAACCCATCAAATATGATACTTTAAGAGGTAGAAAGTAACCCTTGAAATTAATGTAAATGTTCATCTGACTTCTTTGGTATGAAAAGTCCATGAACTTGTGACGATCTCGAACCAGACTTTAGGAAGAGCTGTCGAAAGTAGAACGCCCAGCCTGTGCAATTGGAGATCCCATTATACAGTCCATAATCCTAGAGCACGCTAGGTATTTGACAGAATTCGAGACTGGTTAAGTCATCAGCAGAAAGATAACGACAATCCCACCATCACGTACTTACATGCCGTCATGAGCACTTAATGGCGACAAACCAGTCCCCAGTGCAACCATTTTACGCGACACGAATGTTCTTGCAGCTTCTATAGAGTGATCAAAACAAAAACAAACAAACGAACAAATCAGAAAAATAAAAAGCACTGGTGGATTACAGTAGCAGGTTTAATAAACACAGACTCTCACTTGTAAGTATATTGTGTTTAATGAAATATTCTTGAATATGATGTAAAACACCAATCCAATATATATATATATATATATATATATATATATATATATATATATATATTGTTTTTTTTCGCAAAAACCGCCTCCTCACTGTGTGACTTACCTGAGATACAAGTGTAATGTCCTTTGAAGCAAAAATGGCTTATGAACAAAATTGAGCCTGCATTGGTGAATATAATTTCTGACACTGACTTACCTGGAGGAGGTACATGTGCTTGCTACAGGAGGCTTGATCTTGGTTTTGTGCTCGGCCATAGCTTTCTTCATATATAACATAATTATATGGCAAAATACACATGATAAAACTGAAGGAAAGAGTCACAAAACCATTTTCTTTTTTACTGAGTTGAAGTTTTGAAAAACTGACTCAAAGTACTAACCTCAAATACATGTACTTCCCTTTTGAAAAGGTTTTCCCAACGGCTTGTTAGATCAGTCCATATATATTTTCAAGATAACTATTTCTGTGGTCTTTGTACTGTCTTCCCAAAGCTACCATCATATTGTGTAAAATGCTGATGACTTTCTGGAAGGTACTGACGTAAAACTGACTTCGACCCAAGGTGCTCATATTTAGAGGCAAATAAATGCAATAAAATACTGATTTTGGAGTTGAAACTTTTCCAGTAGGATATCTACCAAACAAAAGTTCTACGTTTGATGGGGATAAACTGAGGTGTGTGTATTACTGCTTGTATACATTTATGTGTGTCAAATATATGCATGTATGCTTGTGTTTAACGTCATACTCAACAATATTTCAGTTAAATGACGGCGAGGAGTACTTAGAATGTATATATACTGTGTCTTCTTGTGGCAGGGCGAGATCATGCCGCCAGTGCTGCTGCCATGCACTGGAACATCATGTCGACGACACCAGACATGACGTGCCATCCATTCACATCATACTGACATCAGGGCCCGGGTTCATGAAGCAGAATTAGTGCTAAGTAGCACTTAGCTAAGTGCACTTCCTATCTCTACAACATACGTTGCCATGGTAGTTAAAGGCATACTTAGCTAAGTGCGCTTCATGAAACTGGTTTGGCCCCAGTTTCATGAAGCACAGTATGTTTCATGAAACCGGGCCCAATCCTGGTTGCTTGTTCTAACCTCTCAGTGCTGAACATCACACAAAGAAATTAAGTTAAGTCTTTGGTAGTGCATGTTGACTGAAAATGAGTCCATAGATGTTGGGTCATGACATAACACTCTATCTAGAACTTATTTTTCCTTTCTCTCCACACTTGGTTAGTGCCAATTTAAACTTGTGTTTATTGAAGCTCCTGTGTTGTCAAAATGTAGAAACGTGTATGCTCACGACATTTAATAGATCTGTTTAGATTTCAAAAACTTCACTTTCGATAAATCTCGACATGTTAAGTAGGTGATGAAAAATAAAGACGCAAGTAGATAAATATTGTATAGATGAACAGGTATTCTTTATGACACCATCACTTATGAACGTTAACAATTATCGATGTGAAACAAAGAATTTATTAGCTCTCTACAACATTAGTCAAAATATTTATTACTAACACAACTAATATAATAACAAAGAATTTATTAGCTCTCTACAACATTAGTCAAAATATTTATTACTAACACAACTAATATAATATTTAGATTTGAACATGATAATTGTATAATAGGCCTGTTGTATGGAAATAACAAATACTGTGATGCAAAAAATAATAATGAGTCGAGAGAACATTATACACATGGGAGTATATGAAGTAGATGCAATGTTTCGAACTCAATGCAAATTATTCACAGAAAATTACAGAGACCTGCGGGCAGTGTATTTGTTTTTTACTTGTCAGAGGTAAAATGTCCCTCACGTCTGCTCCAGTTTTTGCTTGTGGTCACGATGCCCTCTATTAGAAAGGTCGAGGTAGCCGCGAAGCGAGATGTTCTCTATCGGCTTCCATACCCACCCGTAATGTGTATTTGACTCTGGGATAAGCAGATCTGTATATAAGGAATAAAGAAGATATGGGCGCTGACGTAATGGGACGCGACTATTGAAAAAAACTACACTTTCTATCTAAATATGGTATTCAAGTATAAACATTTGTAAATTTATTACTACTCAGTTTAGGAGGTATATTTGAATTTATTTATTTATTCATTAATTTGGAATCACACATATTCCACACGTTTAGCCAGATATACGTGCGGAAGAGACCAGGCCTCAACTTCATCACTACGTAGATCTACATGTATTTTATCAGCTATTGACATACCGGTTTTCAAAAAACGCCATCCCTGGATCTCATTTACTTTGTATGGTTACAGTTGTCTAGGTCACAAGCCAGCGAGAGCTCGTGTAATCTACAGTGATTCATTGAACCGATCTCAATCCGGTTAGCTGAGCACGACAGAAAATCCCGTTTGCTGAGCCCGATGGTGAATGGGCCTACCCGAAAAAAAAAATAAATGCAGGCCCACCTATAGGCTGTACGTAAACGTAAGCCTTCATGCACACAATTATTATATATATCTAGGGCCTACATAGATGTAATCTTCCCATATTATTTTTTCGGCCTATAATATCGGCCCTTGTGGATAACAAATTTAGATTTTGTTCAACTTTTTATTTATGTAGAACCAGTGACATCTCCACAAGAGGTGATATATCTAAAATATCGTATATGCTTATTCATGAGTCTGACGGATACGAAAATGCGTCCGTAAACAAAAATTGCCAGCTCCATACGCCTGTCGAGACGGGATACCGGCGAGTCGGTGGTTGCTGAAATCTGTGGAAGATTTTGACACGTGGATTGTGCACCGGTTAGCGATTGACTTTATCACAGGGCAGGGAATTTGGCGGTTAGCGAGGGGTAAGTAGAGAGAAGACGATCGCATGTATTTAAAAAATGTATGCATCCTACGATGGATATTGACATTCGTTGCTGTTGTTGTTGTACAAGTATTCGTGCACGATCAACTGGCTGGGATACCGTATAAGATGCGATAACAGGAACTGTTATCTGAATGCCACCTGTGAACGTTACCGGTGTACAATACTCCAACTGTAAACTCTACCTAGACATTAAACAGCATTGCGTGATAAGATGTCGTCCCATACCCGGTAGTCTATGCATTGTAACTGGATCCAGCACTGCTGACTTTCAACGTTCAACTGTCAAGCTACACTGAAATCGTAGTATTCATGCGTGTACAGTGTGTGTACTTTATTTTTGTAATCTGACATTCACGGGTGCATTGACCGACCAGGTGAATGCCAGAAGGAGGGGAAACATTTAGCCTGCTGGATTATCTGCTATAGCTTGCTAAAGAATTCAGTCTGCCAGCAACCTGCCGATGGTCGCTGGTTTCCTCAGGGCACTGCCCGGCACTCAATGATACCAGTCATGCTATTAGGCCCTGTTGGCTATTTCACTCCATGCTCTACATTGTGCTGGGAGATTGCCATGCGGATAGGATGCTAGAATCACTCAGTGGTGAAAATTTGACCATTTTCCTTTTCTTTTCCTTTCACATTCTGAGTGATTCTCCATTTTCTTATGTATAGCCTGACCTCTCATTCAAAAGAAAAAAGCCTAATCCTGATAATAAGTGCCTTAAGTTTCAAAAAGTATAACTTGTTTTATGTATGCTTGGGTTTTTTCGATGCACTGAACATTTTGAGGGTGATGGGTAGTCAGTAGAATGTAGATACGCTGTATCTTCCTGTGTCGTATTGATCCCTGATCTCCCGACCCCGACGCGGACGCTCTGACCACCAGGTGACTAAGGCGGTCAACTTGCTGTATGCTGTTTATACATGTAGGTCCCATTTATTTTGGGGATTAACTCACTGATGCAGGGCATTACCTGCTGTTCACATAGACACCTTTGCTAAATATTTATTAGGCCCCTTTCCAATGTTTCTCCATAACCTGTAATACACACCCAGTGCAGATCTCTGCCAAGGCATTATTGCTGGCCTTTAGCTTCTGTAAACGTTTACAAAATTAGCACTGTCATATCACCCCACCAAGGTGAATTCAAATAAACACATTCCAGCAGGAATCTAGTATTGACGCTTGTTTGAGTTGTGTGTGATAGTACTAAGGCAAACCATCATAGGTTCTTGACTAATCTTAGCAAAACTCTTTTTTTTTTGCCCTTAAGATTTTCTGTTTTACACATCTTGGACATTTTTTGTGAGTGTCTGTGAAATAGAGGAAGTCTGCATTGATGGTGAACTATTCTCACTTCAGTAGACACTTGGCCCACATCCCTACTTTGAAATTAAAACAGTTAGTTAGGGGCAAATTTACATTCCTCATAAAAGGGCAAGGTGGCAGTTTCCACTGCCTAGCTATCTATCAGTTTACATTGTGTGTGACAAAAAAGGAGCTGGGTTCACATCTTAGGACCTACTTGCAGCAACATTGCCCCCAAAAAATAAGAAAGAAAGAAACAAGGAAAAAGTCTAACTAGAGGTGTTGTCTTCCCTAGCTAGCCTGACAACCTGGCCCTGCTAGTGCCTGTATAGTTTTAGCTTACGTAACACCGAACTGCCAAGATGCCACATGCTGTAGATGTAAGTTGTCCTGGAAGTTACATTTGACATGGTGCTACACCCTCTCCATACTCTCATATAACAGGGGCCCTTGAGTATGCTGTAACAACAGCGTGTAAATTGCAGGACATATGCATAGCCCAGCTTCCTGTGTTGTTCCTTTGTTTACTCTGAAGATGGGCGCTCAATCAGTAAACGTTTGTGGGATGAGGATATTGACACCAGAGGTGGTTTATGCATTACTCTAAGTGACCTAAAATTTCTCCTGTAAAAGTGCGTTTTTATTGTCAAATAAACACGATAAAATGTTGATTTTTACATTTTACATTGCATATTTTTCATGTTGGATACCAACCAACCATCTATACATATCTCAGAATCAGGGGGAAAAAAATGAGCGACTTGACCATGGATGAAATTTTTAGGTCATTTACAGTTATTCTTATGCATATTTCCTTTTGTGTATGCATATTCCTGGCTGTTATGATTTTCTCCCTAAGATACTAGTCATGCTTTGAGTGAATGTCTGATAGTTTAGATATATAAAAAAAATCATATTCATGCATTTGTTCATATTGAAAATGTTGTTGTATGCTGATGTTCAGCATACGAAATGTTGTTATATGCTGATGTTCACCATACTAAATGCTGTTGTATGCTGATGTTCACCATACTAAATGTTGTTGTATGCTGATGTTCACCATTCTAAATGTTGTTTTGTATGCTGATGTTCACCATTCTAAATGCTGTTGTATGCTGATGTTCACCATTCTAAATATTGTTGTATGCTGATGTTCACCATTCTAAATGCTGTTGTATGCTGATGTTCACCATACAAATGCTGTTGTATGTTGATGTTCACCATACTAAATGCTGTTGTGTGGTGATGTTCAGCAAACTAAATGTTGTTATATGCTGATGTTCACCATTCTAAATGTTGTTTTGTATGCTGATGTTCACCATTCTAAATGCTGTTGTATGCTGATGTTCACCATTCTAAATATTGTTGTATGCTGATGTTCACCATTCTAAATGCTGTTGTATGCTGATGTTCACCATACAAATGCTGTTGTATGTTGATGTTCACCATACTAAATGCTGTTGTGTGGTGATGTTCACCATACTAAATATTGTTGTATGCTGATGTTCACCATACTAAATGTTGTTGTATGCTGATGTTCACCATACTAAATGCATATGGATTGCTTTCCATTTATAAATACCCTTTGAATTCTCCCCAATTCAGATATGGTTGTGCCTAAAAGTTTATAAATTAGTAATTTTTCATGGACAGGTGGTAATGACTTGCTAACATGTATTAAAACAAGCCTTTTTTGACAGCCACACATGCCACATTGGGAACTTTTATGATGTTTGAATTTTTACAATATATCTGTATCATGTTTTGTTTTTACAGGTGTTGGTGTGCTGTCTCCACAAAAGCTTTAAGGAATACATTCTACTTGTCCATGTAATCATCTCTCACATTTTGGATGAGCAGAACTAAATGCCATGATGACTGAATGGCTTGAATGAAGCAGAGATAGTTCATGAAACACCGCTGTGGCAACCTGCTCACACAAGCGTCATGTCATTCCTGGTGGCTGGAGCTGCCTTCCTGGTGCTGTACGGAGTATGTCGACTCCTCAACATGTTCAGTACTTCCTCACCACCTGCCCTCTACTGTAGGAAAGACTCTGAGTTTGTTCAAAGCATCTTGGCTGCCTGCCCAATTTTCTTAGAGACGTAAGTTTATTAATTGTCTTAATTGTCTTTACAGCCAGTTTACATCTTGAACAAATTTAGCATCAGTACACAAAGGTGAGAAATTGTTCAAGAGAGGGTCTGCTGAAGTTTAGTAGGACCAAACAGTTTTTTTGTGAAAATACCAGGTTAGATTATTTTAGTCTATATACATTTAAGGGTGTTGCAAACAAAAATACTACTGGCTTTGGACGATAATCAGTGAAAAAAATTACAGTGATAGAGAACTTCACAAAAGTCGTAGCACAGTCGTAGTGCTGAAAACGTTAACTCCCTGAAATCTCACTTAAGACAAAAGGCCGTTTGTAGAAAGCCAAGTTTTTCATACAGCTCAGTACTAATGCATTTTAAACAATGCTTCTTACTTATAGTTTTTGATGACATTCAACATTTGAGCTGTGAGTTTCCATTTCACATCATTTATTATCCAGGTCACAGATTTTGTATAACATACACATTTAAGGTCGTTAGGGGGAAGTAAAACCCCATGGGGCTTGTTCTATCCTATATTCTTAACCATTGTTTCGCAGTGTAAGGAAGAATTTAACTTTTAATTTAATTTTGAAATTTAACTTTGTGCACCTCAAAACTGGATGCGTGGAATTGGTCCTGGAATACTTCCTGTTATTGAGAAATTAATGACAAGTTTATTTTTCTTGTTTTACCTATACATTTTGACAGATACGTCCCTCCATTGTTATGGGGTAAGAGTGGCCACATTCAAACAATCATCTATGGAAAGCTGGGCAGAGTTAAACCCCCTTTTCTAAAGGGCAAAAGGCAGCGGGCTTTGATGGAAGATGGCGCCACTTTGACCTATGACATCTTTGAGTCTATTAGGTCACATCCAACAGGAGGTGTGTATTTTATTTTTGCCTGATTCAGATTTGGATGATTGGCTTGTATTTGATATTGCAGCTGTTTGAGTTTACATATAAAAGCCTTTTTTGTCAGGCAGTTATTAAAACTCAATTTGGTAGTCTCAAGTTATGGACTTTGATAGATCTCTGGCTCAATGTTTTTATTAAAGGATGGCCCCTTTGGCACAGCATATACATAAATGTGCAGGATTTAAGTTCATTTTTTTTTTTTCGGAAGTGAAGAAAAAGATAAACCTACATTTACTTCTGATATAGCAGCATAAGACTTTCTATTATTATTATTATTATTATTATTTATATTCTTATTATTCCATCAACCCGGAATACGTTAGAGTTCTCTGAAGGTTTAATTTAAATGTACATCCATGGTATATAAAGACCAATGTTAGTGGTCCTGTCCTATGTTTCAGGGGACTACACGTTACTTGTGTGTCCAGGCATATCAAACAGCAGTGAGAGTTCTTACATCTGTACCTTCGTCGACTACGCCCTGGAGCATGGCTTTAGGGTGGTGGTTCAGAACCACCTGGGGGCGATGAAGAGCGTGAAACTGACGGCACCACGGATGAACACCTATGGTAATGCTGCATGAGCGTGCGCTTCCAGCAGCATTTTTACATGTAGCCTAGCCCTCATTACTGTAATTCATCAACCTTTTCGCATGTTTGCAAGACATTGATTCAAGCTTATTCTCAAGGCATTATTCTGTGTTGACTGATGAAATTATTCTTTTTGTGAAGCCCTGAAACTGGCCAATGAAACTAATGTAGTTCTGTCACCAAAATCAAAATTAAAAATGGTCCAAAATATCCACCATACAAAAAATTTTTTCCAATACTCTTTTTCTCCTGAAATAGAAATCAAAATAAATATTAAAGACTATATCTTCAAGTAAAATTTCGCACTCTTTCATCTGATTTTGACATCATTTTCAAGTTTTTTTCTCCTTTAACCTGATGACTTTGTGAGTGAACTGGTTGTTGACAGGTTGCACAGGTGAGTTTCACCTGATGACGATGAGGATAAAGGCCACTTACCCACGCACCAAGCTGATAGCCGTGGGATTCAGCATGGGGGCCAATGTGGTGGTGAAGTACATGGGCGAGGACCCCGAACATCAAGAGAACTTCCTGGCCGCCATGTCCATCTGTCAAGGTTACGACCTCAATCGGTGAGGACAAGTGCGATCACAGAGTAGGAGAGTTTCCATATTTGTGATGTCTAGGATTTACCTCTGATACCCACAGAATAACTGCAAATTTAGGGTTTTGATCAGTGGCCATCACACATACTTTTTGGCTTTTACCGCATACGCGTGCGAGAGACTGCATACAGTGTGCTTTCTACCTGGGCACTCAGGCCATCCTTAAAAATATGCTTGTTGGGCATAGTCTGACTAACCCTTCAAAAATGGGCCTACTCAAAACTTTTTATTGGTATGTTGATAAAAGTTTTTTTAAAAATTTTTCTCTCCATGTTAATTTCTTTTTAAAGAGCCAGAATAAAAAAAAAAAAGAATTCCCTATCGACTGGCCCTATTTTTGCTTATAAGGCAACAAACAATTTTTTAAGTATGGCCTCCCTATGAGAGAATAATACTTGCACAGCCTGACCGGTGAACATTATTCTTGGGAAAGTTTGTCAGTAAATTTCCAAAGATTGGTAATTTACCCTAGACACTCCACTTTTCTCTAGCTGTGAAATGAACAGCCCTCTTATAATTTAAAAATTCTAGACTCTGGAATTTAACAACAGTCTTCGCCGCCATTGCAGAGGGGTTAACATGCTAGCGCTGAACAAGGACTTGGGATCCTGTTACTAATGTGATTGTTGTGAGTTCATGTCCATCTCATTATTCTCTGTTCTGCAGTGAACTGTGGATGGTCGTCGATTTCCCCAGGGCACGGTTTCCTCCCACCGTAACGCTGGCCACCATAATACAACATGAGTGAAATATTCTTGAATGCAACATAAAAATCTGTTTAAATAAATTCACATCCCTTAAGACATATGTGTAATCTGATGCTTTGTACTACTGGAAGGCATACGACTTACGTCCCTTTAAATAGTCCCTAGTGTAAAAACCCGTTGGCTTAATTATGCTGTCTCTTTGGTCCAAGGTGTCCTCTCGCAACTGTTTGCAGCACCCTTGTGGGTCCATCAAGGTGCGGGTACTCAGTTGAGGATCGCCACAGAATATGGTAATCCTGAATTCTTTTCATGCTGTCATGTTGTAGTGCCATTCCTTTCCTGATGAGCTGGTCCAGCCTTCGCCGCTGTTACTTCTACGCCATGACCGTTCACCAGCACTCTCTTCTGAGGTGCCATCACGATGAACTGTTCAACGAGGAGGCGACAAAGCGCTACGGCCACCTCGATGTGCCGCAGATCTACAAAACTACCTCACTGGTTGCCCTGGACAACCTCTATTCCAAGTAAGTGAATCTTGTAAAGGAGCAGTTGTTCTGCTTGGAACAATTTCTGTATTGTTTTGAATTCTATTTATTTATTTCAGTGATTTTGAAAGTGATGTACCACTCAGAAATGAAGTTGTGCTGAATGAAAGAGCATGAAAAATTGTATCTGAAAATACCTTCACTGATTTTGTAAAAGAAAATTTCCTTCAAATTAAATGCGGCCAAATGTTTTAATGGCATTGTGGAATTTATGAAGTGTATAGAACAAGCTGAAGAACAATGACTTCATAATGTAGAACATAAGTATGTAGCAATCACAACTTCATTTTTTAATGGTCGTTCACTTTAACACTATATTGAAGGATACATGTAATTCACTCACACTTCAATGATTAAGTGTCTGGATAGAGGAAAATTGAAAGAATTCAAAGAAAGCCACAGGACTTTAAGACTTCATTGGTCAAGAAGAGAATTGGTGCTGCAAGAGTAACGCATTAGTAAAATGTCCCAGCAAGGGCTAATTGCTGATTTCAGGCCACAAAAAAGTCATACCCATTAATAATTACAGTCACATAAATAACCATCAGCCCAAGGGCTTGTCAGTTCCTGAATCTAAATTTGCTGTCAACTTAGATACGAGATGAAACTGAAGGGGTACGTCCAGTAAATCAAATTTGCACTGATCGCCGCCACAGCCTGTGGTGTGCAGGTAAAATACCAAACGCTTATGCAAACCCTATTAAAACTGTCACTAAAAAACAGCCAACTTGAAACAACATCATGCAGATATTGAAACATTCATTTCTTTTATTTATTTGATTGGTGTTTGATACGCCAACAGTTTGGAATCTATCATTTCAATCAACCGCGAACTGCACGTACAAAATTGTTTCACGGAGACGTGTATACACGGTGCGGGAGATCACTGTGATGTGAATAATTAATCTTGTTCACCATTTAAAATGATTCTTGCTTTAATACCTTAACATATTTTTAACTCTGATTATGCGTACAAAACGTATTCCCTTGATACATTCAGATTTGTTGCCGAACTATTTTACTGTTGCGTTGACATACGTTTGCTGTTGAAGTAGTGATGGGGCACATGCACGCGCTGCCTGGTCTGTTGTGAAATTTATGTAGAAATGATGTGTCTTTTTGGGTATTGTTTTTTCATAAATTTCCCAATTCAGTTATGTGATAAACAGAGTCTCAGACTTGTGGCCATCGCATAAGAAAGTTATGAAACCTGTTGATTAAGTCTTCTGTTTGTTACTTGCTAAAGCTCGCCACAAGCCCAAAATTTACTCAACTCGTTTCATAAAAACGACCACTCATGTGCGATCCTCTACAGTTGTATATATGAAAAGTATATCACATTTTAGAAATGACATGAAAACCCGATTAACCAGCTGTTAATGTGGTCTTTGAAGGAAACGTCACGGCTTTGAGGAGCTGGAAGATTTTTACGCTTGGTGCAGCTCTGCTAACTTCATCAATAATGTGAGTCATTATTCTCTGTGAGGTTTATACGAATGTTTGATTGCTCAGTGTCGTTAAACTCCTGTAATTAGGTGTTGACAACTCCTGAAGTTGTGGTGAAGCCATTGTGTATGTATTTCAGTAAGGTAGTTGAGTTTCAACTCTGATGTGTTTTGCTGGTGACTTAAAGAGATTAACACAATGGTATCGTGAACTGAACAGTCAGATTTTTCTGATGAAGAGGCTTGATAGTTGATGACACTTAAGAATGGCTTTTGTTATATCGATGGGAGGAAAGTGAATTTTGAGAAAACTGTATGAGTATGTTCTTGTCTTCTCAAACAAGTCAAGGGTAGTAAGTTTATCTTACTTCTGAACTATTTCTTTGAATTGTGATGCGTTTGTGCATTAACCAGAAATTATATCCTGTTTTTTCCAGATAACACTGCCAATGTTTATCCTTAACTCTGATGATGACCCTTTGGTGGCTCCTGACCTCCACAATGTGCCTAAATCCTATGTGGGTAAGTAATCAGGTCAGAACACTACCTTTTGATGGCCAAAGACCTTCACGACATGGCTAAATCTTCTGTGAGAGAGAGATAATTTCTGGCTAGAATACTGCAGTTACAGTTTGAGTTATAAACCCAAAAGACACCAGGTAAGCATTTATACGTCGTCTTTATCTTTTCATGAGAGCACCATTTATGGTTTAAACCCAGTAATGTGTAATATGCTACTTGTAGTTTGTTATTTAATCTTTCTGAATAGTAGGAAAGTGTGAACATGACATCAGTCAAAGTGTGAACATGACATCAGTCAAAGTGTGAACATGACATCAGTCAAATCTACAATGTATACAAGACTTTTTGCATGCCGTGTCAGTTTACCCGAAAAGACAGTAAATATTTTGGCAATATATTTACCAATTTGGTCACTGCTGTCGTTGTTTCAGCTGAACACAAGAATGCCATATTCGCAGTGACTAAACACGGCGGTCACCTGGGATATTTTGAGCACGGTCTTGTGAAGCCTGACCGCATCACCTGGCTTGACCGAGCCGTTCTCCAGTTCGCCAACGCCGTGGTCAGTTTGTGTGATATCCGAGCTGATAGAGCAAATCCCCAGGCTGTGTGATCCAGACAAAGATAAGATGAACATACCGTTATTTCAATCCAAAACTTCGTCCACAAATTGACTGGTTTTGAGAGTCCTCTAGATCTTTGAAAGTTGTTTTTAGGTGTGTTTGGAAGACGGGATGATATCCTGCTGAAAAGAAATATGTTTTTGCACCACAAGTAATATTTTATAACCTTTATTTGTCTGAAAATGCACTTTTGGGACAAATTTTTGGGCAAATACAGTAAATGGTTGATTTCTCAGGTTGATAAAATTATAGTTTCTTGTTTTAGTTTTTAGTTTTTTTTTATAATTTGGCTTGTCACCAGTGATATGTGTATGTTTACTTAGTACATGCAATATTTCCTACCCACTTTGCGGCCTTTGTGAGTTTGCTGTCAGACAGCCATATAAGGGACAAGTGCTTTGACTGAATACACATTAGCATTGTTTTAAGTACCCTAATTCCTCAACCTTTTGACATATGAGAGAGCAACTTTCAGTGCAATTTATGCACATTCGTAAATTGATTTTGGAGGCAAAACTACATTTTGATTGGCCTGTTTCAGAGATTCACAGGAAGTATGATTTTATCAATCAACACGGAAAAACGCCTTCAGAACATGCTTAAATAAACGCTTTGCAAACATGCGAAAAGTTTGAAGAATTACAGTAACATTTTTTCTGTTGTAAATCCTTTTGCAGGATTCGGAAGACATTATTTAATTGTATAGCTAAGAGCAAGAACTAGTGTATTTTTCAAGTGACACATTTACTTTATTCTGATTGATTCATCTGTCTTACAGGACTACTCAAGAGGTTTTTGTGAAGTTTGTTTAATATCTCATCAGACAACACTTGATTCTTGACATCAAAAATATGATTTTAAAACCTTTGTGTAATTCTGAGAGTTGTATTTGCAGACCAAACTTTGTGAAATTTGGAAATAATTTTTTATATTATGGTAGTAATGTCTTACTCCTGGAAAGGAAATTTAACTTAAAGTTCAGGTTTCTCATTTTCGAGTTTGCCCAGTATTCATGAAATTCTTTGAAGTCAATTTCTTCACTGCGCACGCGAAAAAAAGAAAGTTTAGTCTACCATTATCTGCTGCTTGAGTACACTAACGTGGTGAACAAAAAGATAAAATCAATAAGGCCTCAAGGTTATAATGTCAGTTATGTTCAGTGTTGACAATCGCTTGACTGGTAACTGCACTTGTAACAAAGTACATATAGAAGTAAAGGAACATTAAATGTAGAAAACAACACCCCAATCATTAGAAATCCCTATTGTCTTCATTTTGATTCATTGGTTAATTTATTTATTTGATTGGTGTTTTACGCCCTACTGAAGAATATTTCACCTGTATGATGGCTACCAGCATTATGATGAGAGACTAGGGGAAACCTACGACCATCCGCAGGTTGCTGGCAGAACTTCCTACATACAACCGGAGCGGAAGCCAGCATTTTGAAGCAACAGCTTGTGGTGTTATCAATATTTGTGTGTTCAGGTTTATTTTCCACATCTATGGCTTCTCTTGCATGTGGCTGTGCTGTTTTTTTTTTCACAGTTTGAAATGAGTAGCCCATTTTGCCATGTAGGTTGGCTTGTTTACAAAAACCTTCTGCTCTGCTGAGTGTATGGTTTGGCTGCATTTTGCTGCCTACTTGCTAAATGGGACCGTATCCTGTGACTGTTTATCACTGGGACATTCCTCTCACTCTATGAATGTATTTTAATTATCATTCGATTGTCATTCGTTTTTGTCAGTCCCCCCCGCCCCCCACCAAGAGTTACTTAATTTTTTTTTATTCTTTGAAATTCTGCTTTTTCATTTTTGGTTAGTTTCTACATTTAATACTTAATATATCCATGTGTTTGTGCCTTTAAGGGACTTCCCAATAATTACACCTCCAAATGTAATTTGGAGATGGCCCCTTGTATTTTCACAAGCTATGCATTGTTGATTTTGTACACAAAATGGAGTCAAAGCTGTACATGTACATTTGTGAATCTGTTGAAATCCTTGATATTGTAGTGTTTGGTAAACAAAGGTTTCTGCAGTGATTTTAATGTTTGGATGATATTTTGAAGAATGTATGGGATTATTTGATATTGGTTAGTCCATTGTTAGTTCTCTTTTGTCTAGTGATTGGTTAAAACCCATCAGAATTACCCAGTTGCACTAAATGAACTATGTCAGTTGAACTACAGCTGCAGATCACACTTTGTGTGTATAGGTGCACAAAATGCTGTGCAAAATAAATTTTGAGTTATTTTCTCGATATGTATGCCTCTGTTACATGTTACATTTTGATCAGAAATGAAACAGATAAAACACATTATAAGGAAATATCCCCCCAAAACCCCAATTAATCATATATATTGATGTTTATCAGCACACCACAAACAAAAGTAAACAATATTATGTATGTCTGTTTCTGTTTAAAATCTGTTTTTTCTTCACAGGGCTACAATTTTAAATGACATAAAATTTTATCAATGACCAAAAGTCACACAGTTTGCCTGATTGTGACAGTTCTGTTGATCTTAGAGATGGGTCGTATTTTGTCTAGAAGATAGGCTTATATCCTGCTGGAAAAAATACAAATTTCAGCACCAAAGTACTCTTTTATGATGTTTATATGCCATATTTATTACTTCATTGCAATAATTCTTCCTTGACTTGTACCATCTAATTACCTTTTAAAACTTAAGTACTTATGTGTACTGGTATGTTTGCAATGATAGTGGCTGCTCTGTTTTAGATAATTGCATATTTTAATAAGTTTACTGTGATTGCACTGTAAGTACGGTATGCATTATTTTACTGTGTTGTATTCATTGTGGAAAGCTATTGTGTTATACATTGTTACGCACTGTAATAATTCTACTGTGTTACCACGATCTTGGCACAATAGTTTAGCTGCTGTGGTTTGCATTGGTTCCCTCTGTGACAACTGTACTGCATTACATTCATTGTAGTACTATAGCCAAGCTGCTGTGTTGTAGGCAATTCCGTGGCTCATTTGGTTAACACGCTAGTGCAGCGCAATGACCCAGGAGCCTTCAACCAATGCTGTCGCATTGGGTTCAAGTCGAGCTCATGCTGGCATCCTCTCCTGCCGTACATGGGACGGTCTGACCGCAACCTGTGGATGGTCGTGGAATTCCTCCGGGCTCTGCCTGGTTTCCTCCCACCGTGATGCTGGCCACCGTCCTATAAGTGAAGTATTTTTGAGTACGGCGTAAAACATCAATCAAATAAATAAATAAATACTCTATTACCCATTGCTACCTACTGTAATAGATTGTACTGTGTCTTATTGACTGTTGTGACACAATAGTCAGAACGCTGTGTTTTGCATTACTGCACATTGTAATGTATATGCTGTAAGTACGAAAAAGTAGTGAAGCTGTTGTGGTTTGCTTTATTGCGTATTGTATATACTATGTATCATAGATTGTGGTACAGTAGTGAAGCTAGTGTGTTTTGCATCATTGCACACTGGTAACCATTGTGTTACTTTCATTATGGTACAGTAGTCAGACGGCTGTGTTTTGAATTATTACAAAAATACTTAATGCTGGTACTGTGTTATGATTTTTTTTATAGTATAGTCATTCTGCTGTGTTTTTCATTATTACACACTCATGTGGTCACACTGCGTTATGATGATTGTGGTACTGTTACGGCTTTGCTGTGTTTCTGCTATTGCACACTGCTGTGATTCTACATGCACAGTGTTGTTGTGATTGAGGTGTGCTACTCATGCTACTGTGCTGTGTAATATTAGAGACTGAGCAATATCTACCAAGCGGGAATGACTACTAGTGCTATTAAATGGAAAATTGTGCCCCCCCCCCTCCATCTTATAGACCAGTCCTACCTCCTTTTGGGTCCCATATGTACTGTAAAGCAGTGTTACAGCGATTATTGTACAACAGTCATTTTTTGTGCATTTTACTTTATAACACAATATACATGTTCTGCTGTGTTGCTGGCCATGCTGTGTTTTGCCTTTTATGCACAGGAATTTGTGTACTATGTATACAGAGTTTCTTGCGCAGCTGTTTCGTTTGGCAATGATAGTTCTTGTGCATAGTTGTTCTTTGTTGCAAGATTTTACAGTGTGTTGCAGTGACCTGACCTTGAGTCAACCATCATAGTTGATGTTTTCTTTTAATACCATGATAGCATTATGCTATAGTTGGTACCCCACTTCACTTTTCCCAAATCCAGTGGTTGGCATTAGTGTTGCATTTCTTTTTGTTTTTGTGTGTTTTTTTGCTGTTTTGGATTTACACAGGGAGAAAATTGTAGTTATCATCTGATTCAGCTTAACTTTTTTTGTTTGTTTTGAACATCATAACTACGGAAAATCAGCTTTACATAAGCACATTGCTTGTCTTAGCATACTGTGCGTTGACCAGAATATTGCATTTGTTAATTTGACCACTTTTGACCAATAGATGGTATAAATTTATTACCTGTATTAAATATTTCTTTTTATATACATGGGGATGCATTAAGTCAAGGTTTCTATTACCTGTGATTAGATGACTGCATTTTTTCATTGTGTTTCCACATGCGTATGTCATTATGTAATGTGTAAGAAAACTAGCTACATGTGTGATTTCATCCTAAACCAGAGCTTATTCTACTGTCTACGTTCGTTCAGATGGCGACCATAACCTTTCACGCAGTCATCGTGTCACCCCATATAAGAACATCATATGCCCATGATTTGACATTCACACACTCCTTCGTTTCATTGGTCGGTTCCAGGCTGCAAAAGGTAGCGGATCGGATGAAATGGATGCTTTATTTTTTTGGCTAGTATGACAGGTTTCTCTCGTTCATGTCTGTTCTACAGTTGAAAAGAAGTCTATATGTGTAAGGTTAAGGGCTTGGTAGGTATTACAACCAATGTAAAATGCAAAGGTAGAAGTAGACAGTCTCGCGTCAAAATGACCATCAAGACAGAACAAGCTTTGATCTCACCGGAAGTAGCCACAGGGTCCGCGAATGATCCCGTTAACCTGTAAACAATTAATGCACTGGCTTACAGCTGATTTTGTAACTAAATATGTTGACATGATTGATGTCAACAATTGTTTCTTGGAATGTTCGGTCTAACAGTGCCCTTGGAGGTTAAAACATCCTGCTTCCATGGAGTAACACCCATCGTGTGCTGCTTTGTGTTTCAAGTTGCACATTTCCAGAAGTTGAATCTTGGACTTTTCGAACACTTGTGGAAATCTGTTTTGCAACAGCACTTGGGACGACATACAGTTACAGCATTTTGTTGGACGTTATTTCCCTCAGAAATCTTACCCTGCTTGTGTGTTCTTCTTGACCAGGAATGAAGGAGCTGTCACATGCTTATACTTACACATCTGCTATGAGTAGAATAAATTACGATTATCATTCAGGACAAGTTTGAGCCACGCATATCATGGTTCCACATCTCTTAGTGTATCTTATATTAAATTTACATTCGTGTTAATGGTTGAATATTTTGAGATAATTTTGAACTTTTTATTCCCACTGCTACTGAATTCCTTCTGATCTATTTTTTATACAGATTTCGCGTATATCTACACCCATTGTGAAATTCTATGCTTAAGGTTCACTAATGATCTGTACAGTAGAGTATATAGTCTTAAGTCTTCCATCGGAGTGACCTTACATACCTGACCATAGGGTAATTTAGTTCCATGTGTTAAAACTTGTTGTGCACTTGTATACTTATGTCAAATATTACATTCTTTGGGTATAATAGGCGAATTCATGTGAACCTATATGCTCGGAAACGGAAGCAAATTCATAGGTAGCTATAGTAGTGCTAATGTTGATATTTTGTATTTTTATAAAAAAGGTGTCTTGTAAGAAAAGATAGGTCGGTCCCTTATTCGTGCGTTGTGGAGAGAATAAATTGTTCTTTATGCGTTGAAATATTAGTGATAAATGCTAAACAAAGACTGTCAGGTTATTAGAAATTGTACTCATCCCTAATGCGGTACCGGCGGATTTTCATCTCCCAGCTGATGTCGCTGCGGTGAAATAGGACTTCTGCGTCATACGTCCTTTGTCAAACATGTTGCGTAGAATGGTTTCATTTTTGACGTATAGGCCTACGGTCTACTCATTGTGACGTCGCATTTTTCAAGCCACGGTAAAATCTTTTTGCTGGTATATATCGTACTTCTGTGTTATGGAGCGGTAGATATGTTTTGGAAATATTCCGTTAGCTACATGCATATACCGACTCATTAGAATGTATAAATATGGTATCTAATGTATATCTGGTATAGATCTATAGTATAGGCTTAAAGTGAAACACAGCGGATGTTCAAAGCTAAGTTTGCTAAACAGGTTGGACAGTGTTATGTTTATTTCAATGAATTATTTTTTTGTAACAGCTACTTCGGTAAAAATTGAAATTTGACCATACTCCGTTGGCTGGGATGAATCGCAGCCATTATGTCTGGGCTGGGGCGTAATTGTTCCAAGGGCGGAACACAGTTGTCATCTGAGACTATAGTAAGTTACTAGGGTTGTGGTTGAAACTTATGTATGTATGTAAATTTATAACATGAAATGATGAAGAAACTTACTCTTGAAACAACACAAAGGCCTGGAAATACTTGGCAGTGTTGTTCACACATGCACTTGTTATAATTAAAGTATATGACATTAAAACAGTGTCCTGCCCCAGTGTTATTCCATGTTACATTTACAGTCAGCTTAAAAGCATGGAGGCCTTCAGGTCCCCAGTTGGAAGCAAAATAGTTCACAATTCAAACGAAATAATTTAGCAACGAATTGATACAAATTCAAACAGGTCTTTGCATTGAAGAGAGAATTTTGTAATCTTTTTAATAAACAGTTCCTCAGTAATGAGCTGTGTTTGACTTTAAGGCTTTACTCACCATTTTAAGAAAGTACAACGTTTTCTTGCTGTCAATATACATGTACGTACTGTTATAATAGTTAGAGACCAGTTGTGATACACACTGTCTAAGAGCAGTTGTGTAATCCTGTTTCCCTGGCGAGGTACACAAACAGATGTGCACAAAACAGTACACATTTGTTTTCAGAGGCCCCGGGGAAAACAACCGAATCTGCATATCTAAGAATGTGTTTACATAGTGCACGTGATGTGTACCTTACATATAAATTTATCCCGGTATTAAATAAAATCATTCAATGTCTCATCGTGGTTGTTGGTTTTTTGAGACATAGTGAAGAGGTTGAGAGACATTTGCTGACGTGTAAGTGTTGGGTGACTTAGAGGTGTGGTTTCACATAACATTTAAATTTCTATTAAACAGACGTTGTTTTCAAACTGCCTTAATTGTTTTACTCTGTAAATATATAACTCTGACCATAGTGTGTCTATAGCTAAATTGACTGTCGTGTACAGAATGTAGTGGTAATTAATACGAGATATAGGTTGGAAAGTAGAAATGGAAAATTTGCCATCTGTCCCTCTGTGGAAGATAGAACTTACATTGAAATGAAATTGGGGAGGCGAAGAGCTCCGTGGCCTAGTGATGAGCGTGCTAGTGCAACACAGTGACTCCGGGGCCTCTCACCAATGTGAGTTC
Source organism: Acanthopleura granulata (assembly GCA_016165875.1). NCBI lineage: Eukaryota > Metazoa > Mollusca > Polyplacophora > Chitonida > Chitonidae > Acanthopleura > Acanthopleura granulata. The sequence goes on from JABBOT010000082.1 coordinate 4,482,792, forward strand.
AAGGCCAGCTCTGGTTTCGCTTCCTCTCCTTTTTGGTTTCCCTCGGGGTCTGCCCTGTTTCCTCCTACCATAATGCTGGCTCCCTCATATAAGTGAAATATTCTTGAGTACGGCGTAAAACAGCAATCGAATAAAGAAAATCAAAATGCAATGAGGTTTTGTCAACGCAACTCGTAAAGTTCTCAACTTCACACATGCGATGCGGAGTATATGTAGATGTGCGTGAGTTCGTTAGATTCCATGAAATACTTTCCGACTTAACTGCAGTTGAGAGTGGCATGTGGACGTGAAATCTAATGAGAAGACAAGGCGCAACCTATTCCACGTTTTTGAAGCTAGATGCAAATGAAACGACACTTTGTCAGCGCAACTTCTAAAGTTCTCAACAGACCATGTTAAGACTTACCAGTCACACTAAGGACGGTTTCATTTAGTGAATCTTTGGCTGTCCGAGGACAAAATTTGGACTTGACCACTTATTGTCATCAAGATCCCTCAAACAGAGTGCTCGCGTAATCTACAAATCCTGGATCCTCGGTTGGTTTCGAACCCGCATACCTCGTGTGCCCAAACATCATAATAACTGGACCACGGCCCAGTCCTTTCTACACGTACTTGATAGACAAGTCGGATAGGGTAAGCACTGCTTTCGCAGTATGAGAAAAATTTCGGCGTAAGCAGTAGGTCAGTTGCTGCTGGCACTTGGCATAGGCACACTGTTGAGTCCCGGTTGCTCTGTATTTCGCGGCCACAACTCTGATCACTATCCACACATGTCTTTTGTGACTTTCCATGGATGTAAAACTCGCATGATTAAGCATCCTTTTGCATTATCTCCACGTTGTTGTTTATCAATGTTACGACAGCACAGTAGTTTTGAGAAATTCTAGGTGGCGACGACAGCTATTATCATGGCTGCAAACTGTGATGCTAGGGGGCGTGTAAGTGGGTAATACGTAATCATTTACATAATCAGTTAAAGTATGAAGCCCCCAAAGTGAAGTAAGTTAACAATAGACCGGATCACCGATTACGCGTGTTGCTATTTGTCAGCTGTCATAGTTTCGTCACTGCTCTCGTTCCCCCCCCCTCCCCCTCCGTGCATGCGGTGATATTTGATACCGTTCAGGCTTAAGAAACTTCAGAAGATCATTTCGAAAGGCAGCAAATTCGCGCTTTTGAAAAGCGCATGCACTGATATTCGATACGGAGGTATACTACATGTATATATTCATTTTTGTCTTTTCCCATTTTGCTGTCTTAGGATATGTGTATACTTTGCTAATATTGAACTCGGGGAAGAAATGCTTCGAAAGACCTCTTTGCATACGTGTAAAAGTTTTAGTCACAAAAATATGTATATTCTTCTAACAAAAAAACAAACAAAAAAAAAAACCCGTCGTGTTTACATACAACTTTGGCTACAAAATGTCAGCAAAATTTGGTTGGGCAGCCTCAGACCCATCTTGGCTTCTTCTGTGGGATCACACACACCCGGGGACAGTTCCCGTTAGGGCAGTCTCTGGAGAACTGACAGCATTTTTGTCTTTCGGAACATTCAAAATCATGTCTACAATAACGTCCTCCAAGCACACTTTCGTCTAGAACACGACCACCAAGGAACGGACAGAAGCCTGGCTTTACCAGCTGGGGAGGGGAACAGGCCTTAGCACATCCGTCAAAACAACACAGTTCGATTCCGGTACAGTTCGCGTCTGTTTGACACAAGTCTGGATGGCAGTTAGCTCTCTCTCGTATGCCCGGAACTATGTGTCGACAGTATCCCACTTTAGGCCCTGGAAACAAAACGTCTGTATTTGATTGTTGATATTTAGTCAAGAGTATATCCACTTATGCGATGGCGGTCAGTTTATGTTGAAGGAAACTCCAAAGTGTGCGTGATAAGCCATTAGCCATTGGCAAGTTACGGGCAAATTTTCCCATTTGTGAAATTCACATATGCACGCCATAGGCATATATTGATGGATGATAAGTCGTCAACATTTATTTATTTATTTATTTTGTTGTTTCTTATCGCCACAAGCAACAATTTTTCGCTTATACGATTGCGATCAGTGTTATGTGTGGGGGATCCGTAGTGTCTGAGGTAAACCCCCGGAAATTGGCAAGCTACTGACAAACTTTCCCACATGTGACGCACAGATACGCACGTTATAAGCTATTGGTGGGGAGGAGGGGCGGGGGGGGGATCGTCAAGGAACACGAATACACTCAGTGCGACAGCCAGGGTAAATGACCTCATTCTATCGTCTGGCGAAATACAACCTGCTATCAGGACACTTTATGTGTCACCGGTTTGTCCTTCATGTTGATAATTCAGGTCATTATACATACAATCTATAAACCACGCTGCTCGCCTTATCGTCAGACGCGGTATGAACAACATCGTTACCGGATATCAGAGTGGCCTGAAATACAGGTTGTGTTCATTTGCCCAAATGTGTATCTGGCAGGGTCGTATTCTCTTCCTGTCACTTCAGTCCATCGTATCGCATATATCACATCTGACAACTGTATACTATACAGCTTATATCAGAAGTCTTAAATGAATATGACAGGGTAGAATTGGACAAAGAATAGGCCGAGCTACGTGTGCATGTACGTACAAGCCACTGAGGACAAGAATTTCTAGGTGCATAATCTGTTATAAGGCTTGTGAATCACAAGGCATCCTTTGAACACGTTACAGATTATACTATATACATATATATGTTATAATTATGCTCACCTGGGCTTTCCGGAAGTACCTGTGCAACAGCTGTAGCTAACTGTAACATACATGCATATGCAGATTTATAAATGTGTACAACATAACGTAACACATACTGATACTATTGAAAAGGTGACACAAACCACAAAAATAAATATTTACAAAGTAACGGATATTTCAGCTTGAAAAAAAGACTGCATAAATATGAAGTAAGATTTTATTTTATTTACATGTACTTACTGGTGCTTTACACACTACTCGCGAATATTTGACTCAAACGACGCCCGCCAGCGTTATGGTGGGAGGAAACCGGGCAGAGAAAAACCAACGACCATCCATAGGTTGCTGGTAAACCTTCCCACGTACGGCCGGAGAAGAAGAGAGCATGAGCTGAACTTACACCGACCAATTCACAACAACTGCATGTAAGAGGAACTCCTGTAGCCTACAGTGTACTGCGCCTGCGCCCTAATCACTCGACACCGGAGGCATCGTGAATGAGTGCGGGATATAAATAGATTTTCCTTAGCGTTTCATGATAATCGTAAAACAATGCGGTGCAGGCGTTTTGCCTGGCACGTACGTGGTTCCGTCGGGAATGCATTTCAAAATATGTATTGAAACTATTCATGCAGCTAGCTTCTATACATTTGCCTCATAAAAATAAACATGTCCCCTTATATCGCGTAATCGATTTGGCTCATGGACAAGGAGCTTGCGGAAGAGGCGTGCAGTTGGCTATGGCGTTGAGCTGGAAGATTCGTGCATGGATGATTATGGCTTAACGCCACAGTGGCAGTAGTGCAATCACACATGGTGGCCAGCCGGCAGGTTTGTGAATTTAAACACCAATGTAAATATCAATAAAATTATGAAGAAATATATACTTACTGCAATAACGCAAATCACAAGGACAGACTGAATCTTCACAAACCCCATGGTAAGCACACTGTTTCAGGGGGTCGACTGATGTCTTGTATTCTTCACTCCATTTTTATTTCATCCGTCCCGGAAATGTGTTACGTCTTAATTATTATTCCATTCTTCGTCGAAAAGTGTCAAATGTTTCGATGTAACCAATGGAAGCAATGAGTGACAAATCATAAAAACAGGATGTTGTTAACCGGTACTATTCTGTCCTGTCTCGGCTATAAAGAACGGGTCCACGTGTTTGTTTGATTTTGTTTTTTTCTCTGGCTTGACATAATCGTCTGTTGCGCGTTCCGTGTTCAGGTCTCTTTCTGATTGGTCACAACAAAGGCCGCGTGACAGCCACATGACACCTTTTGATCATCAACAGCAAGAAATGTCACCCCTGAACTAGTTGACGCGCCAATCCAAACCACTGCCCTGTGAACCCTACATACCAAGCGATTTTCTTTGTGGACAAAGTCAACTGTATTTCCGTATGTATTGCAGTAGTGTAGGCTAAAGGCTATGGTGTTTTCGTTCGTTCACAGTGTCTCATTTACACACATACGTCCTACATACTGTATATGATTGTAGTCAGCCAGGGGAATTCATGGTCAGAAAGAAAGTCTGAAGCCAAGAAAGTCTGACAAAATATTCCCTATCCCCAAGTTACATTAGCAAATCACCTACTCTCACAAAATCAGTTGGCTTTTGTTTTTCAAATTCGAAACAAAAAAGTCTGATATCAGCTAACTGGAGGAAAATGCCCATGTCTGTTGCAGCTGACCAGCTACAAAAGTGCGTAAATTGATTTGGGTGGCCACTGTTGTGTAACGTACCTTGCAGAATAGTGTGTTAATTTGGTCTACCTTATGCATTCCTTCCCTCTTCCCAAACATTCCCCAGGTCGAATCCCATTGTCTTGTTTTGTCGTAGCTATGTACTTTAAAAGTGATCACAACACAGCATTCTAAGTAATTCAAAACCGGTGAGACCTTGTAAATTGCAATTAAAATGACTTTATTTTCTGACCCAGTTCCACTGGACATTGTGGTAGGGCACAGTGAGCGCATTGTGGTAGGGGGCAGTGTCAGTACATGTACCAACGTTTCAAACTATTACAAAAACATAAAACATAAAACCCTAAATAACGTATTTCGCCAGTTACGTGTGACCAGTTTTGCTCTTTATGATGAAGTCTTTGATATTATTATTTTATCAAGTCAGTGGACATACCTCGACATCCCTTACGACAAAGCCGAAGCCCTTGGACAACATCAGGCTTCGTCAAGAGGATGGGCATCTCCAAACATATGTAGACAGATCTGATTCCGCTCGCATCACCGAAAACGACATCAGAAATATCCACAACGCCATGTATTTGTAGGCCTACATTGTATTGGATTACTTACCGATAAGAAAAATTCTATATCGACAAGTTCGCATTTATTAATTCCCCTTTGGGCCTTTTTTCTGCACGGTTTTTCATTTATTCCAGAGACTCTACTGTACAGCTATTGCAAATGAGTTCCTTTTAGTCTGGTATTCTGTGTGTCTATGCGGTATAAAGCAAACGTCGGGAATCAAGGCACTAGAGCACAAAAAACCTGTTGATCACAGAGGCGGAAACAACGACACTTTGCGTCTGACTTTGCGTAGTAACAAACCGGGTTACCCCACTAGAATCAGAGTTACATGTTTGCTGTTATACCAGTCTTAGCAAGTAAATGCACGAGGAGCTTTTCACATGAGGAGAACATATTTCGAAATAAATACCTCGCACAGGGGTGTGTGTTAAACGACGTTTTGGAAACTGGGGCGATTCTAAAGCAATTTTAGACTTATGTCCAAACCTTTCAGCTCTATTTTACAGCTTAATTGATACTTACTGGTTTTGAAATTTGTGTCGCTTGTGCTACGACATGACATATATGTACTATCCATGCCTTTATTTTAAAACTTCAGGAATGTTTAATTTTCGTTATTTTTTTAAATTGCTTTGTGGAATCGGCCCCTGGTCTTGCGATTATTGACCCGCAGCGCTCATTTTGGTCGGCGACTGGTATACGAATATCGGTTTCGACGCCAAGATGTAAGTGTTCTCAAGCGAACTTTAATAGCCCACTGGTCCACAAATTTCCGAAATCAATGGAGTAGGTGAAATTTCAGAACTCCACTGTCCAATATATCTTGTGTCCAAACCGTTGAAAGCCACTAGGCATCAACTATGCACCGATCGGTCATAGACTAGAATGACTTAAAAATGTTGGACAAATCCTGAACAATCTCTCCGAAACCCGGATGTGAACGGCAGCACTTCGCGTTCGCTAACGTTGATGGCTAATGTAGAAATCGAGTGCAAATTAGAATTATATGCATGTAGCTGTGACTTTACGCAAAACCTCAACGTCATTTTGACCCGAGGCCACTCGTTAACTGAATGACCCATGTCTCAAATGTTTTCAAGACCTACAAGCCTACAGGCAGAAGAACAGACCCCAGAGGCCGACCAACCTACAGATAATTAGACAGAGGTCGTTGGAGATCACTTTCACTGATAAATGACGTATAGTGTGACGGTAGCCGAATTATCCAAAAGCCGACATATCAGAACACTTTTCTTTAAAAAATATATTTTCCCTGCATCCTACGTAACAGGTTTTCGTTGATCAGGTTTAAAGGAATAACAAACACCATTCACAACGTACATATGTATCGAAAGAGCATTCCATTCAAAGTTTAAAAGTTTAAAAAGTGATGTTGTATAACCGAGATATATTTATTTATTGACTGATTGGTATTTTACGCCCTATCCAAGAAAATTTCACTTATACCACGGCGGCCAGCATTATGGTAGGAGGAAACCAGTTTGTTTATATCGCAGTTCAAAGTAAGCCAAATTGCGCCCATGGGAATATCGAAAGGGTCGTCATATTTTCAATGAAAACCAGTCGAGCGCAAGTCTTTTTCCATAACCACAGAACGGGATTTGTAGTCAGGCACTGTCGCTTTTCTAAACGTTTAAATTGCCAAATAAACTAAATGAGCATATAGGATCGTTAGTTAACGACACGGTGTTTCCAGTGTCTTTAATATGGAATATCCCATGACCTCGTGATATAAGAACTCCAGGTTAACTTTCATCTGTAGTTACCAAGCTCATCAGAAAAATAGGAATGTGGTTGTTTGGATCTGTTTCCATCCTTCGTCCAATAATAAGAAATATGGTACAACCACTAACCCCGCGCAGCAGATAGTGGGCAATCTCCGTGCATAAAATTAACCTTTGGCTTGGTCGGGCATGCGCTTGTAGGTCACATGATCAAGGGATTTCACGAGATTTGGTTTCAATATGGCGGCACCCTATGAACCTGGCTAAAAAATGATGAAAATCTGTCATTTAACAACGATTCAGGTACTTATTTGTGTTTTATTCAATGCTAGCATAGAAACAAGAAGCCATACGACGAATTAGCCACAGAAATTGTTATGTTTGACACTGGTTAATGACTTTTCAGCTGTCAGTCAAATGTTGACCACTTCATTTTTCGAGACAGTAATGAGGATTCACTGACAGATTTGCCCACATCGTTTTGTCCGCTTTGCAGGCCGCTTCACGGGCTATAAAGGATGGCGTCATTAATTTACTACCTCCAATCACCCGCCACCCTGTGAGCTTCTTTAACGTCTTAAAACAATTTATAATTAATTTATTTATTTATTCGGGCGCTTCTTGACCGATTTGACTCCGTTCGTCAGATGATCCGTCAGATATACGATCAGGCTGAAATGGTCTCATCCATCTGGTGTCCATCGCTAGAAAACATGGCCATTAAAATGATCTCGGGTACAAATTAAATCAGCAATAAGAACCAAGCATTCAGGCAGTATCGCTTTTGTAATATATACCCTTAGCTGTCAGTATAATAAATCTCTGTCACAGGGGCCTAGGTGGTTCACTCGGTTAGCGCGCTGGCGAAGATTAATGACCCAGAAGCCTCCCACCAATGCGGTCTCTGTGAGTTCATGTCTAGCTCATGCTGGCTTCCTCTCCGGCCGTACGTCGGAAGGTCTCACAGCAACCTGCGGGTGGTCGTGAGTTTCCCCGCGCTCTGCATGGTTTCCTCCCAGCTTAATGTTGCCGCCGTCGTATAAGTGAAATATTTTTGCGTAAAATTTAAATAAATAAATAATATGCCAAAGTTACCAACAGAATAGGAACCGTCATAGTTTACTCGAAAATGGAAGGAAACAGTCCCTCAAACTCGAACTTGGTCTGTAACGTGCCTCTATGAAGCCGTAACGTGTACATGTACCATGTTCAATTTTCATACGACAAACCGTACTGGGCAAATGCCCGGAAAATTTTCAACGTCTTGTATAAAAGAAGATACGAACGGCTCCTTTTTCATCGAAATTGGACAAAGTCATCCGAAAGTCGAATATATCATGTTGGAGGCATATTTACCACGTTTTAATTTATTAAAATGGATTTTTTCCCAAGGTTTCGTGACGGACTGACGACCAGACAAGCGTTAAATCTCTAGTAACCCAAGATAGCCATGATTTTGTTCCGTAATTGTGAAGAGCACTGTAATAGTATTTAATAGATAACGTATGTATGTATGCTTTGGGTTTACGTCGTACTTAGCAATTTTTCAGTCATGACGACGAGCATTCCTCAGAGTATATGTATACTGTGACATACTAGTGGCAGGGCAAGTCCATACCGCTACAGTGCTGCCGCTGCTGGAGCATCATGCCGATAACACCTGACACATTATACTGACACCGGGCCGACCAGTCCTCGAGGTAGCAACAAGTAAGTCTATGGTATGACACGACGCGGATTGATCCCGGATCTCCCGACCATGAGGTGGATACTTTAAACCACCAGGTAAAAAATAACAAAAAAGACACTTTATTATGTACATTTTAATGTTTACACACAGAAAATCAACAAGTACGAGAATAACCCAGGATACAGTACGGTTGTTTTCTGGTGTCACAAACAAGAATTGGGTAGGTACGAAATCTGGAATTTGTATAAGCACTGGCATAAGGAGAGCACTAAATCCCTCAAAGTCCCGTCAAAAAACTCAATCCACCCCAAACCCAAACCGCGTTATTGTCTAAACTGCTGAAATACATCTTAAAGTCAAGCACTAAGAATACCAATTTCAAGCAGAATGTAAAACACATGAACTTGTCCAGAGAATGAGTTCCAATTACCCCCCCCCCCCCAGCCGCCTCCAAATATCCCCAACCCAATAAACTCCAAATTGCGGCTAAAAAATATGTACAACATTTAGGGGAATCTGAAAAATAACGTACAGCTGACAATACGTACAGCAGGGGACATTAATGCTGATGGGTTTGTGATCTTACAAAATATATTTATTTATTTATTTAAGGAGAATTTTACACCCTACCATTCCACTTATACCACGGCAGCCGGCTAAGAAACCCGCAATCATTGCCCAAGCGCAACCCACTGCACCTGGCCAGGTATGCCCGGCAAACCGGCTGACTTAAGGCCAAATCCAAACCTGTGGGAGCTAGATTTCAACCTACGACATGACTGGTTTACACTTGTGACGGCATTTAATTGCCGGTGTTTAAGTACACGGTTTATTTACTGGAGTCACGTTTAGCCAATTTGGAAGAACACGGTGACACTTTGCTGGTCTCTTCCAGAGAACATGGTAGATGCATGTTGCGTTTTCATTGGCAGTAAGAAAAGACACCTCTGAAGTCATAAATGACAATATGTCACATACAGACCAAGACACGTGTACCTGTTTTAAAATTAGCTTTTGTGACCAACACACATCAAAAAGAAGCTAAATATAGGGCTATTACAAAATGAAATATATGCAAATTACCGTTAGTGTTAAGAAACCACGTGTAGAGTGAAGACACAAAGGTGAGAAAAAGCTGGAACAAGGACCATTATCATTATCATTAGACCGTTGTACCGTCTGTTGTCAAAAACCTGAGTTCTCACGTTATATTAGTAGAACCGAAAAAAAAAAGAAAAAAGAAAAGAAAAAAGAATTTGAAAAATCTGTTATTGGATATTCATGGTTCGTGTTATTGTTTCATCACTTAATTTGCATATTGTAACTGGCACATTGACAAAATATTATTTCCATGCTCTGCTCCATAAGTCATTTGTTTCAGTTTGATGCAGAACACGTAATCGTATGAATGGGTATATCTGCCATCTATCTCTATCTCTCTTAAGCCAAACACATGAACTTAATTAATCAGCTTTTCTGTAGAGATATCTAGGCATGACACGTGACTTAGTTGACCTATGACCCAAATGACCTTTGATCCAGATGACCTCTGACCCAAATGACACCATTGGATGGTGATCTATGAGCTATGATATACCCATTAACACCGAGAATCAGGAGTGTATAGGGGTAAGTACAGTACTTATCTTTCCGGGAACAGTAATGCAGCATATATTTTCTGTCCGACAGATGGCGTAAAAACCCAAACTCAAACTCATGCAAACTTGTCCTTTTACTGATGCTGCGAAGGAAGGGGCCTACTTTTTTCGACCCAACACAAAAACAGCTGTATAGTCACAGCACAAAAAAAAGTTCAGCATGATTTCGAGTCATTCCCCATAGCAGCCGTTGACCTCTCTGTCTGCGAACCTCAATTATTAATGGAATTTCCTCCAAAAGTCGTTATCTCTTTTTTGTCGAAATAAAAACTGAGGAAAGTCCCTTGGCAACGACCTGGGTTATTCCCCTTTGATGCCGACTCCTAACCAACCTTTGACCTCTTCGTACACGACGTAGTTGATGCTGACCGCTGGAACCATCTTGAGAAGATTGGCGAACAGTCCCCTGTACAGACCCCGGTAACCGTCTGTCTTGACAATATTCTTGAACATTCCAGTCATCGTGTCCTTTTTCGGTTCACCCTGTGCAGCTGTTAATATAAGAAATCAGGACACTTTAGGGCTATTGCCAATTGAAGTCTGTTGAGCTTATAAATTTACAGATGAACAGTAGTCCTACATGAACTATACCGTCGCTCCGATATTTGGATGTCGCTATACCAGTGAAGTCATATAACCTTCCATTTAATATCCGGGGAGTAGTGACAGAGTTCTGCCGCCCCGCGACTCAGCCACTTATCTTTTGTCTCCTGCCAAAGTACACACGCTCGCAAACATGCTCGCTACAATGTCGGCGATCTCACCTTCATTATTTAGGAACTGACCGGCCTAGAGGCTCATCACACCATGTTAAATAAAGGACGCCATGTTTATGGCGACATTCCCGTTTTCAGCACGTAACCATGGAACATGGTTAGCATAGAGCGATGAGCTTCCAGACCGGTCAGCTCCTAAATAATGAAGGTAAGGCCGCCGAAATTATAGTGCGCATGTTTGCGAGTGTCTGCACTTTGGCAGGAGACAAAAGATAAGTGGCTGAGTTAATTGCGAGGCCGCAGAACTCTGGCACTACTCCCAGGAAATTAAATGGAAAGTTGTATGACTCCACCGGTATGGCGATATCCAAATATCGGAGCGACGGTGGAGTACATGTTGGACTGCATGAACAGAGAGTTTCCATTTTTCATTACTTTGAATTTAGAAAAATGTCAAGTAAATTTTTGTTACATATTTTTCCAAAATTCATATAAAAATAAATTTTTGCAGTATCGGCAAAGGACTTGGATAACCTTTTGAACTTCACATCGTAACCCTGATTGGATCATTGGTTCTTATAATCTACACCGGGAAACAACAATTAAGCTGATTTGACGAAGCCCTCTATAACGGAACAATGCAAGGGCGATCACTCTCACCGAACAGTGACACTATGAGGAACTATTTCAAAGCCGGAAGACAGTGGCTTAAATACAGCAATATGTTATGATTTGCGTTTTGTATGAATTTCACTTGTCGCGGTATCCAGAAATATTTCCGTCAGTGGTTAGGTACATATGAACCCTCTATCTGTACGAATTCTCGTACCCGTTTCCTGCATGGTCCAGTAGGATATTGCACAAAAAATCACATCCTGGTTCCGATCAGGATGATATGTATATTTCACATCGAGTGGAGCATCTTGGACATTTCGCTGCGAAAACGCCAGAGAATACGTCTTGGTTTTAAGAAAGTACCAATTTTTGGACAGATTTATGGCGTTCGCGTTCATAGTTATTGCACATATTTACATCAGGTACGCGAGGTACATGAATATGAAGATGTACAATTGTGGTTAATAATTTTGATTTTTCCAGCAAAGGTTTGAGCTTTCATGTCCAGATTCCCATTGACCCGATATGAAACGCACTGCGCAAGGTGGATGCCATTTGCCAACAAAATATTTCAATATCATTCACGATGTCCATAACTTAGGGGCATGTGCCAAAGAAAACACACACTGGGCAGATCAGTACTCAATCTCTAAACCTATCTCGCGTTTCAAGTTGAAGTGCAACATCTTTTAAACTTTTACACATAACTTGATTCCGCTGATATTTTTTTTTCTTCTTTAATATCACGGTACAAAGTCTGGAGTTGTGTATGATACGGCCGGCTTAAAACACCACGAGGCGTGTTTTATGCCTTGAATTTTAATATTCTTGCCTTTTCCAAACAGATGCTAATATCACGCCAACCACCACAGAGCAGACGTTCTGTTGCTGTACGAATGACGTCACTGTACGATGACGTCACACTTAAATTACGTACCCGAGGCTTGTAACCTGGTTCTGATAAGCTGGAGGGGATAGCTGGCCACCTGACCGATGACACAGCTCACGGTCCCACAGCCCAATAGCACCCCGACTCCTGGGGCCTGTGTATTGTACGTGGTCAGGTACCAGTTCTTCATCGTCTGGAAAAGTCCAAAGACAGATGTGGTTTGAAAAAGAGCTTTGTAATAAGAAGAATTAGAACTTGCACCAAGCGCATTTGCCATGGTGACAAATGTTTTCACTACTGTTGTATGTTGTCGTGGAGGTTACAGGCACCCGTCCATGCGCGTTGTCAGGGAATTTACCCCTAAATCGTTTCACAAAGGAGTAGCATTATGTTTCTATGACAACATCTAGTGAAAGATACACCAAAGTTTTTTTATTTACCCAGTTGGTGTTTTACTCAAGAATATTTCACTGATACCAACGAGGCCAATATCTTGAGGTAAGGAAACAGGGCAGAGTCCAGTGAAAACCCACGACCACCTGCAGGTTGCTGGCAGACGTACGACAGGAGAGTAAACTATAACCAGAACTGGACTTGAACTCACTGGTGAGAGGCTACTGCGCTTGACTATAAAACTATCGGCAAAATTCTTTTCTGTTGGAATCTAGTGCCACCGAAAGAAAAATACGGCTTGTCCTACAATCCTCTAAAGTGTTCATAAATTGTCTTCGCTATGAACAGTTCTGTGACAAAACACAATTATTCAGTTCTACATAATAAGAAGGCCGCACATGTTTTAATCACGTGAGGTGGCGCTAGTGTGAAGCAGGACCTTGAGCCATTGTTACGTCAAACATTGATTGTAGCGCATCGTCTACAGTCTTACAATGTATTGGTTTTTATTGCAACGTCGCGCTGCCTTTAATGTCACGTCATTATGATGAGTACGGAAAGGAACATTTAATTTCAACAAAATGATGTCAAGGTCCTGCTGCCGGGCACTCGGGAAACCACACTCGGGAAACCACACTCGGGAAACCCCAGCCAGAAATACCTCGGGCGTGTTCCAAGCCAGTTTGAAGGACGTTCTGCTAAAAACATCATGGGATATGGATCTGCTTTCGGTCACATGATCTGTGTCCGCGTCGTGAGCAAAGCTAACATGACGTAACTGATACGTCACAATGACATGCAGAAATTATGTTTTCCTTTTTCACTTGAAATGAAGTCAATTCGTACAAAACCGTCTCAAATGCAATTCCTATACTCTGAGCGGCACAGCTACGGCCACAAACATTTGACATATATATTTGTGACTTTTAATAATGTACTGTGTGCCTCGGTTCACCGGAAGAGGACCACATAGCCGGTTATTTACCCTAGAATCACTGCGTCTTATCCCATCTAAGCCTATTTCAAACCGGAAATATATGCAGATGTTCTAAATGGCTGCCGGGCGTCGCGTGCGAGCTATAGTAATGTCAAGAGTTGGCTTATACACAGCTGACTTAGCAAAATCATTAATAATCCCGATGTGCCTCTTACCTCGTATACTGCCAGATCCAGACCGGCGTTGGGTATAATACTGAGCACTGTGGGGACGTAGCCCCGGGTAAAGCTGCGTGCCCCCTCCGTCCTCAGAATCTGACGGGTACAGTCGATGATGCCGCCATACTGACCGGTCTTCCGAAGGCATAGACGGGTCTTCAATACCTGGTCAAAAAAAAAAAAAAACACCTTAGCATCGCAATGCGAGATGATGTCACCCAGTGATACACAGTAAAAATATAGTTCTTTTTTCATACCTGTACATCAGCTATATATCCTTCTGTATTAGATAAACCCTGAATGTTTGACATGCGCACTGGGTACTGTGAGAGTCTTTCGATATATTTCATAACAGCGATGAATTCTTTACGATGTGCAGAAGTTATCAGGTAATTTCATAAATGTTTGAACATGTGTGTCATTATATGTACATATTTCATGGCAAACAATTCATGGCACAAGCATGTGTGATTTCCATATTAACATATTCAAAAAATAAATAATAATCAAGCCACCGGCCTAAGATACCGCGCGTTATTTATCAGCCAATCATCGCAAGTTTAACAACCCAAAGCTAACTGGTGTAGATCAACAGAAAGAGAACGTAACACTTACTTCTGTTGGGTATACGGCTGTCTGAGCTATCGCCCCGGCGGAAGCCCCAGTACAGAATCGCTCAAACACGGTCAGCTCACGTTTGGAATCTCCTTTTACGAGTTTTTTCAACTGTTAATGAAAGTAAACGGATTCAGAAATTTCACACATTTTCTTAACATGAAGGCTGATTTCAACGATTCTTCCAGAAACGAAGATCATACATGTAGGAACTCGAGCGGAAGTTTGGCTGAAGGAACCCCCATCATAATAAAAATACGATTACGTGAACCAAAATCATTTGAGGGCCTTTGATGTCAAGCTGGAGAGTTCTAATCTATTACGAAGTATTGTGTGGGGTGACGCCATCGTATTTTTGTAAATTGAAAAAAATGAAATATTTTTAGGGCCCCTTTAACTGCATATTCGCAATAATTGTTCATGAGTTGTAGATTGTTGTTCCCCATCGCTCAGCGGTAACTCGTGCCACTATGAATTCAATTAGCTCAAGAGTTCGATCCCATAGTGTTTGTACAGTGTTTTTAGTAACAGGAGTTACGGCAAAGCTACATATTGGATAAGTTTCAAACTGTAATGCATGGGTAATATATGGTACACGCATCCAACGAAAGCTCAATGCAGCCAAAAATGTGTAAATGGTGTCCACCTTATCAGTCCGTTTCAACGCGCATCGCGTTAGGTGTTAGCACATCGAATAGTTACATGTGGAGACAGGCAACAAGGTGTGTTTATGAGTTCACCTTAATAAACGTCCGGCAAAGCCGGAGATAAAACATATTTTAAACCCAACTTCTTATAGATCTGACTGGAAGACATTTTAGAGGACTAATTATTGTGTTAAAAGGCAAGGTGGGCGCCCATGGTTAGTTGCGAATATCTATTTGTTGGTATCCTACTGCAAGCAAAGACCTTTTATATAACAGCTTCAACCGCATACCGAGGAAGCATTTGCGTCTGAACTGTCACTGTGAGCAGGTTGGCAATCGGCCTGCGCGACAGGGGGACGATTTCCCATCTAGTTGCAAGGGGTCCTTTACGTATAATAGGTGGTGCCCATAGATCACCTGTTGGTATATATCAAAGTAAATGTCTCACCTGTTCGTACATCATAAAGCGGATGGCTGTGTCGGGTCCCAGCTTCAGGACCAGAATACCGTTACCTCTCCATAGAGACCGAATCCCTCCTTCTTTTACCATATAACGTATACAGCTTAGAACTCCCATCTCGTTGGAAGTTTGCACCTGTAACCAAGGAAATAACAGACATAAGCTTATCTTACCAGGACACCAAGATGACAAAACATGAAATAACTTATTCTAGGTAAAAAGCACCGAATAATGAAATAATCTTAACTAACCATACACCAAACCAAACCAAAGACCAAACATGAAGTAAGTTAAGTGCCTTCATACTAAAGCTTGCGACAAGGGAAAAAATTCACCCTAACAGAACGAAGGAAATGACATAGCTTACCAAAGTTCGGAAAAGTCACAGGAGATGAAATAATCTAATCTTAACAAATCCAGGGCATGGGTAAAAACTGAAATACCTTTGCCCGACTAACACTCAAGGAAAATGCAAAATTGACAATTTTCGTCTTTAAACCCTAGATAAAACTCGGGAAATATGTTAATTTTACTTTCAAACTGATATTCCATCAAACTCAAAAGGATCTTCTTCATTGCACGGATCTAGCCATTTTCTGAAATCTCAACTTGCCTGCATAAAAACTTTTAACCGTTCTAATGGATGGGTTGCCGTTCTGGATACTGCGCCAGCAATGCCACCCGCTACTAAATGGCGCCACCAGAGTCCTTGTTTCATTTCCTGTTCTGTGAAATCGTCTGGAATAACAGCATCTGTCCCAAAGTCGAAGATCTAGAGGGAAACAAACAACATTTTGTATGTTTAGCTATATTATTGAGTATTTTTTTTTTTATAAAACAGGAAGACTCATTGACCAGGAACGTCCATTGTTCTAGACAATTCAAACACGAATATCTGTTCATGATTATCTGATTGTTTGGTTCATATTTAACTGCCAGGCGGTGTGTTATTACAACAGACACAATATCTCACTGAAACATAGCATACTGACACCGGTGCAAAAAGGAAAGTACACAAACAGTGAATCCTGAAAAGTCGTAAACGTGGTCCAACCATGGACTGAGCTCAGAGTATACACTAAAACCAAAAGGTTTGATAGTGTACACGATGAAAACAACATTTCTCTTTCACTTTTGAAACATGTTTGAGTGTTTACCATATTTCGTAACACACACCTTGTCTTCAAAAGGTGATGGTTTAATGTTTCTAATATTACCTTTCGCAACATGTTAAACCCTAATGAAATGAAGTAATGCATAGTTCAACTCAAGATTAAAATGAAAAACAATCGTGATAACCAGTAAACATTCACGTTATTTATTTACGTTCCCTCTACACACCATTAAATTTACAGTGTTATTTTAATTCGACTATTTCTGCGTCTCCTCTCTGTTTTTATTCAAGATTGTCGAAACAAAAGAGCATACATAATACATGTAATTGTCTCTCATGTATCAATTTCTGAAAAACGAAAATGACTTCAGTGCTGCAAAACACCACACGATTTGTTTTGAAACATCTTCAAAAAACCTCCATTTAAGAACAAAGCGGGCTGCTTTGGATAGAAACACGGTGTACCAGTGTTACATGTTTAACATTTTTACAGAGCAGACTGAGAAGTGAACCCCTCTGCCACCAAGTGTAAACCCCAATAAACAAACTTTGACATATTCTTCAGGATTTGTTCGCTATAATTTTGGCTCCAAAGGATCGACCCGATAAAGAATCCCTGAATGGTTGAGATATAGGCGTAGAGAACAACTTGTTGTAAATTAAGCGTGCATAGACGTGTCCAAATGTACTTCTTGTGGTTTGAAATGAAGAAGGGAGCATTAGGGGGCATCAATATTTCGACTGCCCAATCAGAATTGATGTTTCAGCGGAATTGCGGTTGACAATAACAGCTGCACAGTCTGCAAAACTCTAGCACAAGCCTGACTGGCTGAACCATGCCTAAAGAAAACCACTGGGTACCGCTTGTGGGTTACCGAGTCCATGTACAGTCAGAGTGGCGGTACACGGTTCGGTCGTTGGAATTTCCGTCGTAAATGACCTGTCCGATTGTCTGAGTATGATATACCATGTTATGTAGCCCATCTAAAATATTCCGGTCCCCTATTGCAACGGAATGAAAATTCCGGCTTCTGAGCCATCACGGACTACTACTGTGTATAATATAAAAGACTGCAGCATATAAAGAGTGGGTCCACCAGCAACCTGCGGAGGGTCATGGGTTACCCGCGGTTTCTTCCCACCATAATGCTGACCGCCGTCTTCTCAGTGAAATATTCTTCAGTACGCCATTAAACACCCATCAAGTAAATTAATAAATATAGAGAGTGACATCAGAACAGCGACCATAGTGTGATAGTTGACAAATGGTCACACGTAACCGGTGAAATCCGACCACTTGTACCTCAGCTGTAGTTTTATTCCAAGTGTTATATAAACGTGTTTATAAAGGGCGACAACTTAGAAGAACTTACGGCTGATTCGTGCCTCCAGTAATCCATAATATCCCTAATACTGGCTCCGCTGTTCAGCAACAAGAAATCCCTCCATTCGTGCCAGTCTATAGTGTTGTTCCCGTCTTTGTCTAATCTGAAAGAAATCAAGCGAAGAATGCTTGAAGATCGGGGTTCGAATCTGTCTTTTGGTAGTTCCGAATGCTTACATGATATATATAGGCCTATGTGTATTATTTGCTTTTTTCTTTGAGGTTCTAAATTTTGATTATTAGTTTTTTTTAGCAGTGGACAGAGGATTCAAGCAAGGGAATCACATTATAAAACATCAGCTGCATGGAACCTTTTTCTTCAGTATTTCTCTTAAAATGAACACTCTATATTGACAAAATTAACGTTGGAAATGAATGAGAAAACCCACAATGTAAATATTGCAGAGCGCATGCGTCACATCGCTGCACATCACAGATTCTAACAGATGTTGGACGAGCAAAGTGGTCACAAAAGCTTTCGCAGAGACGTTCTGCTTTCGTAAAGTGGTTTGAATTAAGATGTGGTGTTAGCCAATTTTAGATGGTTTGCTGAGGCGCGAGTTGGCTTCTAAACAGGTGGGAATAGAAAGAATGACAAACGTTGGTAGATAAGGTTAGTTTTAGACACAAAACAGTATCTCAGCCAGGGGTCACATACGATGCAGCTGGAATTTTGCCCACAAATAAGATCTCATATTTTTTTAAATTGTGAGGCTTGTTTATAAGCAGCAGTTATGGACTTATATGCTTTACCATGTCAAAGGTGTACAGGTGAGAATCAAGAGGATTCCCAGTTTGATGCTGGTAATGATCCAACATTTCGTCTGTTCTAGCGATTATTTATTTATTTATGTGATTCGGATAGTCAAGAATATTTCACTTATATCACGGCGGCGAGCATATACCCTGGAAGAAAACCGGGCAGAGCCAGGGGGAAACCCATGACCTTCCGCAGGTTGCTGGCAGACCTTCCCACGTGTGTCCGGAGAAGAAGGAGCTAGACTTTCAGCGACCGCATTGGGGAGAGGTTCACCGTTCAATACATTGCATATTATTGTTAAAGGAACAAGCATCCTAACCACTACGTCACCACCAGTCTCACTTTTATTATTATTATGACAACACTAAACGTCGAATAAACTGAATACATTTTATAGCATTTCGTAATTAATGTAAACTATAAATACTGAATGGGTCTTTTGTGTCAAAATTTCAGAGATAAACAACTATTTTAGTTATATAATAGAACTTTTTTCAACTCTCCTGCTCCTAAGTCTCTAAACGACCAAAAAGGCAAGTGTTTTCATGTAGGACTCACTTTTTCATCAAATCTTTGACTTCCTCTGGTTCCATATCAAATCCTAGCTCCGTAAATGCTTCCATTATTTCATCTAAGTCTAACTGACCTGAAACAAAGAGAAGAAGTCTTTTTAGCAAAAGTAAATAAATCAATAATTCAGTCCATCTGTAAATAAATATATCATTAAATAATATATCAAATAATGATAATAGCCACTAGTTAACAGAATAAATTCCTGCGTTTCACGTCCTAATTAATAATGTTACTTGAGATTGACTTATGGGCTAGTGAGAGATTATTGGTAAAAACAGCAAAATTCTGACAAAGGCACCTTCCAATTTAAATTCCGCCAGAATGAATTGCTTCCGGGAGATGAGGTTGAGTTATTGATTGATTGATTGTTGCTTATCGCTATACACGGAAATGTTTCACTTATAGGATCGCCGTCAGTTTCGAGTGAGGAGCAAACCAGAATGGCTGGCGTAAACCTCCGACCTTTAGCAAGTTATTGATGGCCTTTTCCATGCGTGACGTAAAGAGAGGCACGCTATATTTTTGGTGGAAGACAAGTGGTCTTCAGCGTGGGCTAGACTGCGTCAACGGGCGTGGCGTCAAACGCTTATCCTCACCATGCACAATTTCTCCCCAACAAAGGACTTGAAAGGGTTCGTTTGGACAATGATAATTGAATGCTGTTATCATCTCTAGGCAACATTCAGATTTTTACGGGGATTCATATGTATGCCAATGTGGAGGTGTACGTCACATCAAGGAATCTGCCTGTGCGCGCCGGTTAGCTCGCCAGCACATCGCAATGACCAAGGAGCCTCCCACAAATGCGGTCACTCTGAGTTCAAATCCAGCTCATGCTGGCTGCCTCTCCCGACGTACGTGGAAAGTTCTGCCAGCTACCTACAGATGATCGTGGCTTTCCACCAGGCTGTGCCTGGTTTCACCCCACCACAATGCTGGTCGCCGTCGTAAAAGTGGAATATTCTTGAGTACGACGTAAAACACCGATGAAATAAATAAACAAATGGCTTGTGCACATGCAAGTTCTCCGTATTTGTACTATAAAGAACAACAAAGCCTGGTTTGCATGCCAGCGTAGATATGCCCATTATGTTCATTCTAAAAGTACACGAAATTTGAAACTGGACAAGCAGGCATAGCGCAATGGTGGAACTTACCATCTTTATTTTTATCCAGATTTTGGAAGGCTTTTTGAAGTTCCTTTTCGTGTTCTAGCATGAAGGTCAAAAACTCGGAGAAATCTAAGGAATCATTTCCGTCAGTGTCGGTCCGTTTGAAAAGTTTCTGCAAAATGAGAAAAGGTGCAAGCATAAAATCATTTAGCTTCATTACGGCTATTTATAAATAATATTACAGGTAAGTTATAAGCGAAACTTATTACTTATCAAGAAAGCACATCAAAAAAATAACTGATTAATTCCATGTACTCTTTCTTTATGTTGTTAACCCTTCACGGTCACTTTGACTTCATGTATTTCTTTGGAATTTACTCTATCAGAATATTTTACGTTAGCGCCTATTGATGATGTTATTATTAATATTGCTACACAGGTAAATGTTTGTTTTGTTCCATATTTCTATGCGGACGGGTGTGAATTATAATTTTGTATACTTATTATGTATTATTTTGCATTTTGACTTGAAACGCGCCGTTGCACATAACAACATGGTCAAAGCTTTTCTGCATGGATAATGATTTATTCAATAACATATTGTGAAAATTTAATTTTCCACCTTCGTACATGCCGCAAATTTATTTTAAAGTAGCGCTTGTTTTTCTCCAAACTTTATAGAAATGTTATAAGTATGTAGAGTAAGTATACTCATGGTCACAAGTTACGTTAAGATATATTTTCTTCCAACAAAAACAAACAAATTATAGGTATGAATGATGAGTAGTGTGTGTGGCAAGCATTCTCCTGGCAACCCGTAAGCATCAGTTCATTAAAGGATTTAAACGTGTTAAGTACAACCTATTTCTCTCCCTTTAGACTACCTCTTATATCATGGCTTATTTCCCTTCTAGACGCCAAAGACTTCTGACAGAAATAGACGGTTACAGTTCAGTATACATCTGCTGGCAATTATATTGTAATGTGGAAAAAGCAAAAAGGCAAAGGTACAAGCGTGCACATTGAAGAAAGCCATCGTGTGTCTTCGGGAGACGCCGCAACATGTATACACGTAGGTAGCCCATCCTTGACAATTAGGCACAAACGCGATTTTTCCTACTTCTCGTGATTTTCCCGTCCCGAGCATGTTTTTATCATTGCTTACATAAATGCTGTAATTGTTTCTGAATATGCAGATGTGTTGTTTAATATGTGTCCCTGGGTCGAATTTTTTGTACGTTCTGGGCATCCTGTGAAATGCATTTCATGACAAGCTGGGAAGCCATATTTCTCATTTACGTGATGGTGTAAGTTTTCAGACAATTTAAGCAAGCTGATTTCTACATAAATAAATGCTGGTTACATCTGAAAGAGAAGTAATATTACCAACCAAACAAATAAAGCAAATAAAAAATTCATTCGTTCGACGATGTCAGATATATTTATAGCCTTTCGCATCTACATACGTGTGCACACGCATATATGCCATGAAGTGCTCTTCATTACAAGTATAATTTTTATTGTTGGATTATTTCTGCTGAATCGATATTTTTTTTTATTTAGGAAACTGTGACCCAGTAAATCGGAAGCCCTACACTCTGTGGCTTGAGTGCACAGGATATAATTAACACATTTTAGTATAAAGCCAGGCGACCTTGGGCTGCGGTCGATGAGTAATAGACTCGTACATCTGAGTTCATAACTCATCTGCTTCACATAATAACCTTAAGCTGAGTACATTTGCCGCATCTGCCAGGTAATAAACAAGCATTGCTCTCTTGAATGCGTGAACACACATATAGCTACGTAATAACAGGTTACATATAAGGTTACATTAAAGCCGTTTTCAACCATTCAAGTCAAGGGAGTATTTTTTTTCATAAATAATCATGTATATTTATTAATAACAGGAAATCGATTAGGAACAACGCTCACGTTTTCTTGTCCTGTCTAGTTATGCTCTAGACGTGAGGTCAGCTGCACGAGAAAACAGCAGGCCAGCTACGTCACGAGGGCAGTGACTCTCTCGATTACAAGTACATGGTATGTGCGCCTGGCAGAGCATTTTGAGGCATGTTGTTCCCTCTGAACTTTTTATTATACCATTAAGGTGTCTTTGTGGGGATTGTGTGTTAACGTGTGTGTACGTATTCCTAGGTGGTATTACCAGGCAGTCACTTCTACACGGAAGCCTTGTATTTTATGATTATTCCATATTTATTTTCTAACACAGTCATGTTCGTATTCATATTCTGTCCCCGCCACCTTGGTATTTATCGTCTAGAACTGCTGTATTTTTTATTCATCTTATGACACTTCTACGAACTCATTTATATTCTGGCACTGATTACGTATTGGCTTAAGTCTATTTATTTATTTCTTAATTTGCCGTTGTACGCCGTACTCAAGGATATTTCACACATTTTCGACGGCGACCAGCATTATGATGGGGGGAAACACGGCAGAGCCCAAGCGAAACCCAGTTATTTGTGTTTATCTTGTAGTCTGCTGTACAATGTATTTGGCCATGGAACATGCATGCCGTTACATTTGTTACATTTCGTTTTGTGCCGTACATCAGAATATTTCACTTAAAGAATTAAATTTATTGCTGTATGGGAGACAGGGACAAGACGGACAGACGAGGGTTCTTGCACAATACATTTAGTATCCAATACACTAGAACAGATCCATATTCGTATCGGTATGAATGAAACAAAGTCACGATCTTAATCAGTCAGTCTATGATAAATGATAAAAGCTCTAATCCACCTGTTCTTTACTCTTGATGCCTGCAATAGTCGACAAGGGCGCTGGGCAAAAATGTAAAGCATTTTTCAACGTTCATGTGAGACCGGACATAAACTAGTTACAAAACCCTCATCCCTATTCTAGGTATATATTTTTTTCTACACAACTGACCTGTATGAAAACAACATACACTGGGATAAATTTACAATGGATAAAGTACTATAGATATAATACAGATATTCACAGGGGTTATAACCCACTGAGACACGCCACAACTTTTCACCTCGGTGTTATATTTATAGCCTCTGTGTTTTTTCGGCCAGAACGACCTTGTGTCCTAATGCAGACGATGGTAGAGGCGAGGATTGGCTGTCTGCACTCCTAACGAGATACAGAATCCCTGCAGATTGGTAGATGTAGGGAATGGCCAAGGCCTTGGTTACATCAGCGCTACGCTGAAGTCTTTATAGTGTGCATTTTGCATTCACTGTCAGACGATCAGCGTCCATTCTGCATCCAGTGTAAGAACCTCATGAAACAGGCTTCACAATCTCGGTGAAACCAATTAGGATGTGTAATACCCCTGTAAAGAGAGTTTTTAATAAATTTCTAAAAAAGTTAAATGTGTGTTTAGTAACGTGAAATCTGTAATGGGTATTAACACGTTAATCACTGACTCAGTCGTACACACATTGGTACATTTCAGTTTATTCCTTTTACCGAAGCTTGTGCATAGAAAAAAAACAAAACAGATAAACAGTTTGTAGCCATTCTTTATAGTTTAAAAGAGAAATGTGTAAGTATGTTCTTTCAAAGCTTACATTGTTTCACTATGAACGTCAAACCGCTCCCATTTGCCTTCATTTGGCCGTCATCGGGTGGTTATCACGCTATATCTAGGGACTCCAGTTTTACTGTATACCAGGCGTTCTCATGACATAGCATGTCTACTAAATGTATACCGATGTCTGACACGGTTGACCTACATCGATCTTTGCAGCCTCTGTTCAGCGGTATTCATACAAGTTTCGGTTGGATCACGAGGCTATATATCTTAACTTAATTTTTTTCCCCGAGAAGAATGTGCTTTGTACCACTGAAATGTATCGAAATTGTAGGTCATATCATCATTAGTGGACCTGTAACATCTTTCAAAAAGACCCGAAAATGCCGACACTTTCCGCTCTGGATAACGTGGCCTGCTTTCGCAACTAGTCAATACGTGACCTCAGCAAAATCTGTGGTATTAAGGTCAACGAACTACATTATGTCTCGGCATTTCCTCCTTCTTGCGCGAGTGATTCGCCGATGACAACAAAAGAAGTAGTTTCCTATTAAGACTGACATATTCTTTCTCTCTCTAATGCATTGTACTGATGTAACTGGGTCATTTAATAAAGATTACAGGGTAAGATTTAACGGTAAGTAAGCACCTATACTTTTAAAAGGCAAAACAGCCTGAGTCTTGTTTTCTTCTTTTTTACAGCTTCTATTGTTAGGCGTACGTATTCAGTATACATGTATATGGCCTAAGGCGTGTTTTAATGCTTGAGCTCTCCTTAATCTGGAGCTGAACTTAACCTCACTTGATCGGATGCAGCCATTGGTCAGACAGTTCTCCAGGTATATCGGAGCCGGTACGGCGGTTTCCTCTGGGCATAGTCTGGTTTCCTTTAACCATAAACGGTCATCCTGTTATGTCTGAGGAGTATTCTTTAGTTCGGTGTAAAGGAACAAGAATGACGTAGTTTGTATAGATCTCATCATCCTTTAATGCAAGAACAGAAGTTTTCAACGATAATTTCATGTGGAATGTTTCACATGATCTGGACAATTATGCCATTTTTCATAATACAGTAGAAAAGCAGGCCCACTTGCCCAATTTACGAGTGTTTATTGCCGTTTTATGTTCGGAAAAGTGGTTCTTTTAATTTCATGAATAAACAACTGGATAGGTGGATTTATTAGATTTGTTAAATTTTACAACAATGACCAACTAAAGATGTAGTACAGGACTTGGTCTGTACCTGCTGTCAGTTACACTTTTATCTTTATAAGTTAATAAGCAATGCACTAACACTGGAATACAGCGTTTGATTTACGTGCTTAGGAGCATCCAGAAAATAAGCTAACGAATAAAGTAGGTATACAAAACGTTATGAAGATCTTGTATAAATAAATGATTCCATGAATTCAGAATGTGTCTAGCCCTATGTGATGAAAGTCATTTACATAAGTGTGCAAGATCTTTAAAGATGCTCTTGGCATCCAACTTTAAGCGTATACTGGCCGAGCCTTATAATGTGAAAATACAATATCTGAGTGGTGTTTTACGTCGCACTCCACAATATTTCACTTTTACGACGGCGGCCAGCGTTATGGTGGCAGGAAACCGGGCACAGCCCGGCGGAAACCCACGACCATCTGTAGGTAGATGGCAGAACTTTCCACGTACGTCGGGAGAGGAGGCCAGCATGAGCTGGACTTTAACTCAAAGCGGCCGCATTGGTGAGAGACTTCTAGGTCATTGCGATGCGCTAGCGCGCTAACCGACTAAGCCACGGAGGCCCCTTGAAAATGCAATAGAACAGCTTATTAAATGTATTAACGCCTATGAGTGTTCATAAATAAGAAATTTCATTAAGTATGCATGCCCACCTCCTTTTCAAGATCTAGAAGCAAAACAATACATTTGCAGGCAGAATCAATACTCTTGAAGTCCAATACACCATCTGGTATCTCACTCACAAGACAGTATAATATGCACGCATGCGCCTCCTTACACGTCACACGAACACCCATGCATATAATATATTCATGATGGTTGAAGACTTCACTTATCTCACACCTGAACTGTAGTATCTTTTGACACACCTGTGATCTGGTTTAAGAAGATCTGGGGAACGGCTATTCTGAGGTGAGACTTAGTTAAGACGGCTAAAAGTACTATGTGCTCTTGAACACAAAAATAACCTTTGAGCCTGTTGACCCCAGAACGCCGTGTCAGCTGACATTGTGAGTCTTTTTATGTTGAAAAGAGCAGATTTTCACGGCATCTGGATAGGCACACAGCCTTGTCATTGTTAGGGCAGATATCTGCGATGTCGAAGCCATACGCACACGTACTATAAATCATGTCCACGTGATCTAACCATGAATTTGGAATTTGGAATTTGGAACCGAAAATCGGCCAACCTGTCCTTTGATTTTTAGACCCGTATGTCGATATGTAATCCACATTCACACATCATTGTCAGAATTTTTTCTACGCACTTGAAATGCAAGCCATTACTGAAATGTTAAAAATGACACATTATCGAAAAAGCGAAATGCATGTTATCCCTTGTGAAAACTCGACGCAGAGAGGTTTCATCAAACATCCAAACATGTTACATCGTGTGGAAATAAAAGAAACGCTTTCAGGAAGAATCAAATGAAGATTTGCTGCTGACCAAGTTTACCCGCAATAAATTTGATGCACAGAGCATCAACAAATTGGGTCATGGTTTACATGTACAATATGTGAGGAAATCGTGTCTTCATATACTTCATCAGCTACAGATATACAACAAGCACGCAAGATGATATTTAACCATTTAACCTTAATATCTCATGTTGTAGTGCGTGCAACAATGCAATATCGCAACTTAGACGTACAACTGTGCTTGCATATTACCAATGCTCAAATTACTCGAAGCCTACGTAAGCTGCTTAATGACGAAGATCGGGCCATACACATGCATTATAAACCTAACCACTTAACACAGAAAATATAAACTTTTGCCGATTTGGTTTAAAGGAATGATGGTTTGCTCAGAATAAATATCATTCTGAATAAGGTACTACATCCACAGCTCCTCATAGGCCGCAGAAACATTGTCTCCTCTTGCCTCGACCTCGTATTGATAGGGAATCCATTTAAGTCTGGTACAAATTAAAATTACCAGTGATTTGATTGATTGGCCTGTATCTGCTATTACTTTATAGTTGATCTAAATGGAAGTAAAAATAGATATAAGAAGTGCAAGTTGGGCTGTATTTCCTGTATTGGTAGTTTATGTGAATGACAGGATGCAAACTCTTTTACTCTTGTTACATTTACAATGGCACATGATTATCTCTGTTTCTAACGACACATCCATCAAAATAGATGTACCACTAGATACCTAGATCAAATATATTAAATATAACTGTACACAAAACTATTTTTTATCCCACTACCCCTTCATAGCTTCGCGAATTACCGACATTTTGAGATATCAGGACATTTTCAGATATCTCGAAATTTTCAGACTTCCTTTGCAGGAGTTTCAGTTGATATAGCGATTGTCACAGTTTGCCCGCTGGCTTTCACAATACCAAAACGTCATAACGATAACAACAAAATTGCTAATAACTGTATATAGGTTTTTTTGCAATTTTCGCTAATTTGCGTTCATTATTCATAACTGCAGCAAATTAAGAGAGTTCATCGCCTCGTTTTAAGCTTTTTCCCCTTTAGTTGCTATGGTAATATCTGGCATCTCTCGCGTTAATTGCGCTGATGAAATACAAGAATCATATGTGCTAATACACTGTGCCCAACGTGGGCAATGAGGCCATTGGAGTCACTGCTATGTTTATTTTAGGTCACCACTGTGTTTATTTAGGGTTCTACATCGTTTGGTAGAAACTGTCAAAAATCATAAGATACGACAGAAATACAACCCGCTAAAGTACACGCATGCATATGCGTTGAGCAGAAGCCCATGCAGCAGCGGACGTTCACTTCTACCCTGAGGCCATGATAAGGTTTAACGGTAATGTGAACTGTTCTTTTGCTATGTTGGTGGCACCAAACAAGAAGAAAAAAACTTAATAACGTATGCCGCCAAACACATCTTAAACGAGGTCATGCTACGACGGTAATGAATTAATTAAATGCCAGGAATTCGATATACAGGGCTCGGTGATGAGCAAGGCATTATGTAAAAAAGCTTAAAAGCTATAAACTGTTTATGATTCCCGAACACAGAAATGCTGAGAATAACGCGTGATGTCTTAAAAAGCCGAGGGTATTCTCGGTCAAAGGATAGAAACCTTGACACAGATGATTTCTGTTTGCTTTTAGACAAAGTAACTGA
Organism: Acanthopleura granulata; assembly: GCA_016165875.1. Classification (NCBI taxonomy): domain Eukaryota; kingdom Metazoa; phylum Mollusca; class Polyplacophora; order Chitonida; family Chitonidae; genus Acanthopleura; species Acanthopleura granulata. Next base: position 4,511,202 of record JABBOT010000082.1, read on the forward strand.
AGACAAAACGTTTCCCGTTAGTCATGGTTTGGTTTTTCTCGGCTGAGACTTATCTTTTTAAAGTGCATCATGCCGTGCAGAGAGCCGTCGAGGGACTCGGGCGGGGGAGGGGGAGGGATAGAGAATATTCATTTACGTATTCATATTCTTCTCGGTTCAGAAAAAGCAAAATTTGCATGAAGTAAGGTTTTGGTTTATCAGCAGTGATTCCTTTCTTGAAAAGTTGTCCAAGGTTTGGTTTAGTTACGAATGGCAATGATAAAGTAACGGAAAGTCCACTTGCCGCTTTGCGGACTGGTTGCTCAATAGACTGGCCCTATCTGGCTTCTCCATTGGTCAAAAAATTGATTGCTTTAGAAGACTGACTGGTTGATTGATTGGATGTTGAATGGAATGATGATGTGATTGGATGAGTAAAGCTTCACTTTAATAGAATACACGTATATCAAAGATCTTACTATTGCGCAGTTAAATTATTGGTAGAAATTGACATGTAGTGAGCTGAGACCCTAACCGATCTTCTTGTCACAAGTGTGCATCATAAGCCACATTTATTGTTACATTGCATCCACTCGTGTGCGCATAGGTGAAACAATACGTAACTTACTTTGCGTCTTTCCACAAAATCAAAACAGAAGTTCACAAATTTCGATTTCTTACATCTCTACTGGAGATATCACATGCCGTGGACTGGGCTTTAGCATACGGATCTGTTGTAAATACAACCAACATTAAGATAACAACAATGGCTGTTGAAATACTAAACGCCTACCAGTGTTGTACACAAGACACAAATTAGAACTGAAAATTAATGAATTTCTTACTTCAAAACACAAAATCCTCGATGAAATTAATATCTTATGGTAGAGTAAATTGTCATTCATTAAGAATATGTACAATCATTGCTTTTGGAAAGACTTACAAGTTTGCATCATTAGAACGCGGGTTATTCGGTTTCTATGGCAAAACAGCACACGAATACATAACACGACAAAGGTTTATCTACAAGATGTAGGGAAGACAACGGATTAGACATATGTATTGGTTGAAGACTTTACTTCGTCTGTCGCACCAGGATATGAACTCAGATCTCCACAGCAGAAGTTCAGCGTTATACATGTAATAGTTTAGCTAAAGTGAAGCTGCTCCGGTTACAAGTGTCCGTTACAATTTCATTTGTGTTGGTAAGACACGCGGTAATACCTGTGTAAACTGAGGACATCGCGGACACCTTCATTTGTTAGCTACCAATCACGATTTTGCTATATTTTGTGTTTTTCTTGCCCTAAAATGAAAATATGAACGATTACCCTGGCAACCTGTCAAACATCCAGGTCCGAATAAGGCTGAATAATATTATCCCCGATTTATTTATTTATTCGATTATGTTTTTACGTAGTACTCAAGAATATTTCACTTTCACGACTGCGGCCATCATTATGGTGGGAGGAAACCGGAAGGAGAACAGGGAAAACGCACGACCATCCGTAGCGTACTGGCAGACCTTCCCACGGAATAATGCTGTAAGTGGAAATAATGGTGTCGCATACCTAGACTAACCAATCACAAGATATTCACCATGGTAATATATTTTCGGATTGGCAGGTCTAAGATGATGGCCACAAAGCTGTTTCTGTATCACGGGAATTGTACTTAAAACTGTTTTATCTGCTATAAGAACCATGAGAGTTGTGGGTAAAAAGAATTTCAACTCTGCTTGTGAAACAAAAAGGTAATCCATAGAAAACACAGGCAGTTAGCATCGTGTCTTTACATGCATATTCCCACTGAATGTTTCGAAATTTGTATTGAAATCTGTAGAAAAACAATCCTTCGGTTCTCAGGTGAGGGTGACATGTACTTCCAATGTACACACAAGTCCACACTTGTACTCACTTTAACAGAGAAGATTCACTAATGATGGAGTTATCACGTGCAGAAGTAACACTCCACGTTTTGTACCTCCTGTAGCAATGCTGCCCAGAAATAACCCTACAAGGCCCTGGGCATTTTGCGTACACAATACTGCAGCCAAATGTCTTTATTTTTTTACCTTTTCACTTCTTTAGGATTACTAAATGAAAATCACTTCTAACTTTATAATGATATAAATTCAGGTCCTATGACATATGAAGGGATGAAAATTGTTCCTCTATGGTGTTGGGTAGGTCAACTGTAACTGTCATCAATTCTCGCTGGAAAAGCCGTGAAATAAAACAAAGCAGGTTTAGAGGTTCGAATCAAGATTTGGTTGGTTCCCCTGCGGGTAGAGAATGCCTGAAAGATCCGGCGCTTTCCTCCTGCCTATATACAGTTTCCCCTGCCAATAACCCAGATCGTCGTTATATAACAGAACTATTCTTGATTACGGTGTATATAACATCAATAAATAATAAACAAATAAAAAACAGTTAACTGCTAACAAGGCTCACCTTTGCCTCGATGTATGCGCGGCTAGCTCTGGACCCTTTCATTTTTAGGGCATCGGTCATTTCTTCAAAGGATATCCAGCCATCCTTATCCGCGTCCAAGGTATCGAAAATATCCTTGTACTGGCGGTGTGCTTCTGCGATAGCCATTGTTAGTAAAGTATGTCGTTTTCGAAACAAAACGCAGAGCACTTTCACAAGTTAGTGCAAAGGCGTTGCCGCATATCCAAAAAGTCGCAAGCTTCTAAAGTGAATTCTGTCACCGGCCTTGAACCAGAAGAGGATTGAACACAAGTACCTTTGCAATGCCGTGGGTGTAGAGACGCCAGAGAGAAAAACTGGGGTGCGGGTCGTGTATTCTAAGCTGCGATAAAAGGTTTGCCAGAAAAGCAAGTCATCCATTAATGGCTCAACATTTCCATTTCTTCTCCTTTTGGATAGCTCTGTATATACAGTGTCACAACCTTTATGAGTACGATGCCGTAACCTTTTGTGTCTTCTTACGAAATCCTTTCTTCGATAGCCTAAACCGCCGTGACTTCTCACCTCCCGAGAACTCACCAGTAGCCAGCATATATAATGTTACATGATTGACAAGCGGAACAAATTGCTAAAAAACGCCTTTGCCGAGGTGCTGGGTTCAAAGATCAGGAAGACGCTCGCCTATATCCTGCGCTGTTTGGGGTGTCTCGAGTCAGAGAGCTCGCCCGCATGGGTCTCTGGCTTCACGGTCTACATAGCCATTCACTTCAAGGGATGGAATCTCTCAGAATACTTACATGTATCTCTGTTTTATGGCATTTGAATGTTTGTCTCTGAACACCAAGCGTTCCCAGTAGCTTCCATGGTTGAATAAGTGATCAACCGTTTCAGATCTTGTTTTTTTTTTTTATAGTGAATTACCTTTGCGCTCAAATGAGCGTCAGACAAGGTGGCGTACTCAGTCCACATCTGATTTGCTATTTTATTAATATTTTACGCCTAGTTGTCTACACTGAGGGCAAGGAGAACGGGATACAGCTTTTCCTTTTTTGTGGTTTATGCCCTTATTCGCCTTAATATGGCAACAACACTACGGAAGTGGCACATGACCGTTATAATTAATTCATTTCGTTTTCAATCAACTTTGGGACTATGCGTGGTCTTCAAAAACAACTAGATATCCTAAGGAGTTACAGGGAAATACGAGCACTTCAAATCAATACTTGTAAAAGCAGCGCCATGATTTTCTCAAGAGCTCGTATATATGAGGCATATTTAAATGAATGGTAAATTGGCGATTATGCCTGGAATGGCAGACTCCTATTGCATTGCATCTCGTTAAACTTTATATTCTGCAATGAAGTATCCCTTAATGCATCGAGTGCAAAAATCAAACGTGCCACTGTTCACACTATGTTGTAGATCTGTGATAATGCAACTGGGTATTTAAAACACTGTTTAAACTATCTCATAGTAATTAAAGTTAAGTCAATTCTTATGATGCATCTGAAGTGTAGGGCTTCCTACTCAGAGCATATGTGATGATGATAATGACTCTTGACGGCGTAGCTAAAGAGACTCTAAAAGCAAGGACCTGCTCAGCACTTTAGTATGAAAGGTTATACGTGTATGCTTGCACAAACCAAAAAGTTAAAAGTCAAAGCCAAGTTTTTGTATTATGTGTACGGATTTTTGGATCTTCATCAATACGAACAGAAAAACAGCTCGTCAAAATGAATTAGGCACATTCCATTTAAATTGTACACATCCGAAGTTAAATGGAAGGATCACTTTCAAACAATTAGCATGTAACAATTTCCTCAATTTATTTATTTATTTGATTGGTGTTTTACGCCGTACTCAAGAACATTTCACTTACATGACGGTGGGAGGAAAGCGGGCACAGCCCGGGTGAAACCCACGACCATCCGTAGGTTGCTGCAGACCTTCCCACGTACAGCCGGAGAGGAAGTCAGCATGAGCTGAACTTGAGCTCACAGCGACCGCATTGGTGGGAGGCTTCGGGTCATTGTGCTGCGATAGCGCGCTAGCCGACTGAGCCACGGAGGCCCCCCAGTTTCCTCAAGAAACTGAAATAATGACATACCTTTGGACACAGCTTGTTTACTTTGTATGGCATTTTGGAAATTTTCAGACACCTCGAGGGAATTAACAAGATGTAACCTGGCGAAATGGGCAACCCTAAAGAAAACCCTCCCTTAAATCCGTCATTTGAGGGATGGAGGAATGCTTTTAATCCGTCACTGATTACGGCATAATTCGTTATCAACAGCGGAATTATTTATTACTTGGAACAGATTAATCCATTAGATTAACGGAAAGACAATCCGTCAAAACTCAGATAAGGGATTCAACGGATGATTTTTTTGAGGGTAGAAAATCAATATCACTTTTAGTATTTAACTAATGAACACAGATGTTCTGACACTGATGCTCTATGGCCCTATATAGTCCACATACAACTACGATACATGTATATAATGTTACAATTCAGTCGTGCAATTTTATAGGAATTTAATTACTTGGCTCTGTTATCAGGCTGTATTTGTAAAAGATGTCCAGATTCACTTTGCTGATTATCTTCATAGATCGGGACATGACCCCTTCTCCCCCTTACCACGATTATAATAAGGAATACTCAAATGACCGGCATGCATGGGATACGTTCAGCAGTACCAGCTCAGTGATATCACCATCATTTTAACCGTACCGTCATTTCACATTTTGTGTGTATATTTATAAAGGGTAGTCTCAGCTGAGATGCAAACAGTGGAAATATATGAATATTACAGGTTCTTTGAGATATTGTTATCCATAATCAATATTTTCCTTATCATCTACCACACCTCGTAAAAGGCGGAAGAAGAGGCCCCCTGGGTTTTAAATACACACATGCATACTTATCTATTAATGTACAATTCAATAAAGTGCAGAATCCGCGTTCCCTTTCGGCTTTTTGAAGTACAGTAGCTATATTTGCAGTCAATGGCACTTTATTTGCAATGATATGGCAATAAAAAACACTTTGAGAGTCGTCATGTTCAAACCTTTACACTTAATTATATACCGATATGTGGATAAAGACACAGGTGTCTATAATGCGAAATGTGAAGCACTGTGTTGTTCGGCTTATTCATTTCCAGAAGTTTGGTAAACTGTACCTTAATCAGTGAAACACATACAGGACTGGATGACCAGCGCTTTGAAAAAAAAATTAAGGAAATGAAATATCTGATCTACTAGAAACGATTCCTTAGAGACAGTTGGTGGCTGCCATCTTTTACGTATTAAAGAAGACTATGGTATCCCCAGATTACAGCGACATGTATATAGCGGGTCCGTTAGATGGATTGAAATTATGATGTTTTGTGGTATTGCTATTTTGGTTTAAATCCTAGGAGACTTGAAAGAATGCTAGGGAATTATGTTAGGGGGTCTGTCCATTAGTGTATCATTTCAAATACATACGGCAAGTGTAGCGTTGAAGTGAGCACCGAACTGCCGTGTTTGTCAGATCGGCCACGACACCAGTGCTCAGCCAAAATACACCCCCACGGCAGCCTGAGTAAACAGTCCGTTTGTGACCAGTGTAGCTAGCCCGAGACCTTGGCCTCGCTCAACACGGGTCGGGCTGCTCCAGTGACCTGGGATATTTTGGGAGGAAGAGGACTGAGGGAGGCGGATTATATAGGCAGGGGCGAGCAGTCAGAGCGGAGAGGGAGTGGTGCGGTATTTTGGTTAAAAGTGCAAGAGCTGACCCAGAAGTCGGCCCTGTGTGACCTTCGCGGCCAAATCTGTCTGGGACTCGTTCATTAAGGTTTACCGCTTCTTCGTCATGACTATTTTAAGCCTAATATAGCAATGAATAATCCTTGTGCATCAGTGACTCTGAAGCAAGGAAAAGTACGTTAGAAGTTACGTCCCCTCATAGAAAGCTGGCCCCAGTTTCAGTTGCCCGGAAGGAGTTTACCCTCAACCTACCTTTAGTAACAAACGTTGCAGGCAGAATTATTGCACAACTCTTGTCAACTTTTGGCAACACCATGGTTAAGATAGTTGATGGTCTCCTAGTGCAATAATCACAGTCACGATGTAAACTTGAAATTAATTTTATACTTACTGGTTATATAATGAATGATTGCCTAATACACAACTCGTTAAGTGAGGAATTATCTCACTGATTGGTAAAATTATTCATATCATTATACTGAACTGGCGAATTGACTGCTTGATATAATATTGTCTGTTGACTGACAACATCTTTCACTGGTCATGAAAAAACGACATCACAAATTAGCCATCCAATAAAAAAACGGCTCAAAGACCTTTTATAAGTAGGTTAACGTAATTATACATCTGTAATCTGATTGGTTATTGAATTGCATGAATTACATTTTCATGTAGAGGCAGATGCAAGTAGACCTACATGTAATAGCCCTTCGGTTCATTGTTTGCTGCACTACTTGATCGGTTACGCTTTGATTGGATGATGTAATTACTTACACCCGACTTGACTGGTTACTCAACTGCTTGAGCATCACTTTGATTGGGTAATAAACTGAACGACTGGTGGACTGAATGGTTGATTGGTTGAGCGTGTGATTGTTGGACCACATATTTGATGAGAACAGGCATTTATCTAAGACTGCGTCATTATAAAGTAATACATTAACTTATTAAACGTATAGGACATGTAAATTATTTCAAACTGGTGAACGATTCATCTAATGAAAACAGTAGGTCGAGTCAGAGTTTTATCGTGAACTCGATGTCTAGGAGCATGGTTATGTTTGTATAGCAGGTTAAAACTAAAACATAATTTCTAACATAATTTAAAACATTTGACATAACACCATACAGACATCTTGTTATTGTTCTTTTATCATACATTCAAGTTATTTGCATAATCCAGTCATAATAAGACGACATTTCATCAACTGTTCCCGGTTAAAAACAAGAAGTACATCGTGGAACTTGCCATATGGAAGTATATATTGTCACGTGACACACATGTCAAGTTTTGACTTAACCAATCAACAGGTTGTTGGTGACTGCATGGCCTAGCTTCATACATGATCAGGATTTCTCAGGATTCTGTGCAAAAAGTTGTACATTTCACAATATAATGTCACCTTAAGGAACGTAATGTTGAGCTTTTGCTGATATTTAGGGTATCCAATCAACCTCTGTGTCAACGTTTGGAGATCCGAGATCGAAAACAGTATACATGTTGAATCACCTGACAGGTGTATTGCACCAACGTAACAATTAAGAAGGAGAACTAATTACAAACCGTTAAGTTTCGCTCACCTGTGCTTCGATGTATGCCCGGCTGCTCTTCATTCCTTTTAACTTCAGAGCGCTGATCAGTTCCTCCATGCTGACAGTGCCATCTTTGTCAACATCCAATGAGTCGAAAAGTTCCCTGTATTTCTTATTAACTTCTTTAGCTGCCATCTTAGAGGATCGTGTAAAATATTTCCTGTTTCAAAAATATATATATGTATGCATATAACTTAATTAAAACTGTTTTTTTACTCCTCGAAAATCCTGTGCCACGTGTTGAGGTATAAATCCAGTCGCCTTATGGCGGTTTTATGAACTGAACAACAGCTTCTCAGTTGTTCTCCTGACACGTTGACAATTTCCTATAGAAACAACGTCGGAAAAGGCTTCAATGTCAGAACATCTCCGATCCCTATACCTTGCTCTGTCCTCTGCGTTTGCCCCGACTTTTCAAAATGTCGCTGTTGCATTCAAGGAATAAATAATCACCTTCCGAGGACTGACCTCCTATCTCGACAAGCGCTACACAAACTCTACAAGGCTCTGGTGACACAGCTTTTAAATTTGCCAAAACTCCGCGCAGCTCTTTGTTCCCGCTGACTCTGAACCAGGCACCGGTCTCTTGGTTATGACATGACCCGCTTCACTGGGAATGCCAAACGCCATATAGTGGTGGTCATCGAGCGAGATTAGAAATAGTACGACAGTACATCGGTTGACCTGACCCATGTACTGTTACTCGGACCATCTGTAAAATAGAGATACACACAGCCGGCCACTCATATCCGCGGTAACACGAATGTATATATATTTATAGGTATATAAACTCATGCGACACGCATGGTGAGCGTAAAAAACACGACCTGTTCTCCTTGACTGCTTTTAAGGGTGAAAGAACAACTATGCACTAAACGGAGTCTTAAGATCGAAGTTATCGCGTGTTGTTAATGAAAGGCGTTACGCTGACTCTTTATTTAGAAAGAACTGAACCTTCTTTGACTTCTTTCTTTCGAATTTACTTGTATCTGTCATCATAAAATTTATCTGCTTGAAGTTCACGACTCAGTGGTCCCCGTATCCTCTAGAGCCTCACTGTGACCCGTCATTTCAGCTGCGGGCTGCTGGGTGGAAACTGTTGAAGAGCACCTCCAGGTTTCGTCACCCGAACAGCCTCTCGACGACACCCCTCCGTTACCGTGGTTATGTATCTAGGACATTATAAGAGCCTCACCATACGCGTTAATTGACCCAATTTTAGTTTATGAATGACTGTGTGAGTTATTCCGTAATGTTTGTTTTTCGTCGGATTAATTTTCGAATTGCTTCTTGTAACGAATTATAGCTTGTACCAATTAAGGCATATATCCAACGGTCGCGGATGCTTACACATTTGCTTGCTTTTTTTCTTACAATGTACAATAATGACAAGTAATTATTCGCCAATAGTTCAAATAAACTAAAAACCAAGCCTTCTGCATAACAGATAATGTTATATATGGCAGAAAAGTATGATTTCGGCTGTTTCTCTCAGGACTGACAGGGAAGGACTCTTTAAAGAAATGTATGCGATGGTTTTCCCATGTACGATCTTCTGATAATAGCCATCTGTATGTTAGCAGGAGGCTGTTATATCGCTCTGACAAGTTTTCATTTTTTTATTTAAATGATCTTTACAGTGTACTCCATGATACTGAATTTTATTGGAGATAGTCAGACTTATGATGGAATATTTAGCGAAGTATACAAATCTCAGTTCAGGCCGTCAACCGGTAAAACAATATTTAAAGTCAAATTCTCAAAGACAATTTTAATTATTAAAACAGCATCACAATATCATTTCTTATGGAGTTCGACCAGGACTTCTTGCACCGTTGTATTTCTCAACATATCCCGGGAGGGGGTTTTGGTCTTAGCCTGCAGACAGTATCTTTCAGCTTTAAGTTTTTTACCAATAAACCAGACAACGCTCATGCAGGAAAACCGCTAGTGTACCTTTTCCCGCCCAATGGCGACTCGGGTGCAAACTGTATTGATCGCTGTTCTCTCGCAATGTACGAGTAATACGTTACGAGTTTGCCCACGTGTCACCCTTGAAATGACATAAATGAGCAACAGGCCACAGGCTTAGGCCCGAATTACGTAAGGCTTGACATAAGTCTATAGCTCTGGTGACTGTGAGAAGCAATTAACACAGGACTACGTGAAAATGTTGGAGCAAAAACTAACTGTTATTGCGAGATAGAAGTAGATAATGTCATTAACAACCCCCTGCCCCTCCAACAACAACAACAACAAAAACAAAACCCAAAGCAAAACAAACAAACAAGTACATCAGAACGGGAAGAAAGAAGCTGACAAGGCATGAGTACACTGATTGAAGTGACGGCTTTACCAAGACTTTAATTCGTAATTTCTCTTAAGGAATGGCTTTCACAATTTCTTGTTAAACGCATGAAACTTTCAGGAGATGTTAATTGTTTAATTCTTATTTTCCTTCACCTAAGTAAGGAAAATAAAGTAGTTTGTATTCAGTTTCCATGAGGAAAGAATTGAACATCATTAATTGACGAAACCAAAAACTGGGAAGACAGACTAATAATATCTCATGGAAACACAAAGTCTTTCCGATAACACTTTTTTTTTTACAACAAACTGAAATATCTATTTTTTTTAAGAATTCTTACACTTATATAGTTAGATGACATGCATAAATTCGTGTAACAGAATAACACCTACTAAAAAAGATTCTTGATGAGCCAGGCGTCAAGCCACTATGATACAAATAAATAAATACACTAGATTGATCGGGATATTCAGCACCTCGTCTACATTTTCCCTCCGTGTTAACTTAACTTAACTTAACATAACATAGTAGACAATATGCCTAGGATGTCCGAAAGTCATAAATAGAGTACGTTATATTTCAATACAAATGAAACTATGGGAACGCTACCAGATGGTGAGAACAGAGTGTTCAGTTTGTACTCTTAGATGATTGGTAGTGGCAGGCCCAAAACGACTATACATGAGGTCAGATATGCCAGTAATGGTCAGGAGGTCACAGGATCAGGCATGACTCTACACTACACATCAACAAGAATAGAACGCTAGACCAACCTCAATTCGTTAGACCGCTTTCAGTTATGAACAATTTCCGAAGAAATAAACGTTTGTACGGCACATAAGTATAAAATATAACCGATTTCAGTCAACGTGAAATGCTCTGCATGGTAAGAATGCATGAAATGTCTATTAAAATAACACACTCTGTTATAATACTCAGGAATGTTTCATGTACACGATGGCGACAGGTGGAGTTTCATGGGCGTTATAAACCGGAGAGACAGGAGTAAAACACGAACATTTGGCAAGTAAGTGACACACTTTCTCACGAGTGACATACTGATTCTCTTACATGGTGGTACGTAAGCATTCTCCAATGATTTCCCATAATTTATATAGTGATGGATATCATGGATTCATTGGGTTTCATTATTTCCGTATATCTTGGATATTTTGTAAATGTGTCCAGAAATATTATTATTTTGATTACAAGGAAATAACGTAATGAGGACTCCGTTCGCCAGGTAAGTTTTCCACGCAAACCCTGTGAGGTAGACACCTTACATACCCTGTGATTTATTTGACCGGTGTTGCAAGCCGAAAACAGGAATATCATCTCATTGCTCAAGGGTTGTCATGACAGAAGCCATGATTCCCCAAATAGTTAGCCAGTGCACATTGTGTTATCATTAAGATGTGATTACTGAATAACGAACAAGATGCGCAGGATTCATACCTGAAAATAAGAGTAAAACATCGGTCAAGCGAAACACTTCGTTGCACTGACCTACAGGTCAGTTCATTAATAAACGAAATATGGCGACCTTTGCGCATAAGGTTACATTTTAATAATATTAGGTCTATATATTCCGGCAAATGTTCAATCTCCCGGAACTGACCGGTTAGCGCGCTAGCGCAGAGCCACGACCCAGGGTCCTCTCACCAGTGGGGTCAATCCCGCATTTGGACCCACTTGTGGTGTTTTCTACACAGGCCTAAATATAGTACATGTAATTGAGCAAGGTTATGGGCTGGTCAACATTGGAGATATACCATTTTTTCTTTCTCTGTATTGGATCGCTTTTGCAACCTACGTACCGTATAAACTTCAGTAGATCACAGCTTCACAAAATTCACTGTTAGCATGCCAGTTACGCAACAAATGATCTCGCTCATATCCACTGATACCGCCTGCTTTCATCGACTATAATAATGCGATTTGATGTTTTCGGGTATCACTTCCAGAGGCTTACTTATTTAAGGAAATCAGATGGCAGTGTCAACGTTACGGTCGATTGACGTACTATGAAGGCAATATAGGCGATATAATTTGGTCTTCTACTCTTTCTTCCCATACGACATATAACAGCTTGCCCCAGATATCAACGAAACTTTATACACTGTTAATATTTATTTATATGCATATAGATTGCTGTTCTAAGATGTCCTCTAGAATGTTTCACTTAGCACACGACCGCGACTGAGCCGAAGAAACCACCATACATGGACTCACATATTTGTGTAATCTCCTCATTTACCTCGCAAGCGAACCAGAAGAGTGTGTTATTCAGGTGACTTCATTGATCAAGGGTTAGCCTTGACCTGTATTCTCATGAGAAAACTGCAGGGCCAAAAAAAAAAAAAAAAAAACAAAAACAAAAAACAAAAAAACTTCTTAATTGAAAAAAACAAACAAAACAAAAACAATGAACCATCATCGTTAAGTAGTTATTTCTTTATTTCCATTTAATAATGTGACAAACTTGTTCCTCTGTTAAAGGAAGAAGTTAGCCGCGAAATGCAACACTTAAATTCAACAACAAAAGATCTGCTTGGTGCTTGGTTTTAACTGTACAACATTTAAAAACACATTTATGAACAATACTTATTTAAGCTCTGTATGCTTTCCTTCTTTAAATAATTATCATATTTACACCTTTATAACAACGCAGTTGAATGCATTGGTGGCATAGAGCATATAATATACAGGCACATATAGACAAATGTGCATGGAGATGGGATAAAGAAGCAATTTGCAACATTTATAATATCAGATCATGTGTCGACAGGTAAGGCCACAACGACACATAAAGTGACACTGCTCTTGTGATCCAAAAGGAAATTAGCAAATGCCACGACATAGCCAGCCCCAATGTATGCCTGTATTTAAACAGAGAGTCCGTCAGTGAAAGACACTGGCATATTGTTACGCTACACACTCAAGAATCTTTCCCTCGAATGACGGCGGTCAAGTCTACGAGTGGACATCGTTGGGACGACACCTTGACGTTAGGCAGCAGTCGAGCACGCGAAAGCTGGACCTGAACACGCGACCTTGTGGAGATCAACAGTTTAGTGGTCTGCGGAGAGAAAGCCAAGGCCACTCGGCCTGCAAGGGCCCAATTAATGGCAAGTACACTTAAAACATTTAACACAGCGCACCGGTAAGTATACTGTATGATAGCATAATAACATTAGGGAAGAAATTGTAGGTTACAAATCAAACACTTCAACACAGAAATTGTAACGGTAGTTACGATGCTGTTTGCTCGACCAGAATGTTTACCCGACATGTTAACGGTGTACATATATATATTACAAATATGAAATCGTATTGAATGAAATCACCGACGGATTTGGGCGCAGATAACAAGTTTTCTCCAGGGTCCAGTTGCAGACAGCCCTCTTAATGTTACGGGCATGTTAATAACATGGCAACCAACAATGTATCATTATGTCGCCATGGCAATTACGTTTCGTAACGTGAAGAGCGCTTCATTCAAATGGACCCAGGTATACAGGAGATGAGGACAGAATCACACTTTAGAACCCTGAACACAGTTGTTTGACAGTCTTCGACATATATGATTTTTGGAAAGGGATGTCATCACTTCTTGGTTGGAAACTTTTGTCCGTTATGTTTGGAAGCGGAAATTTTTCGCCTCAAAACGCAAGCAGCTGGATAACAATCCTACAGGCCATATTATAATACATTTTGTGCCTCTTACTACGGCTCTCTGGGCACTTTCCTGCTAAAAACATTGTGTGAATGAATATTATTAATTCAACCGTCTTTTATTTTACACAGATATGTGTATTAACAGTAATGTTCACTGCAAATAATTTTCTTTCCGAGCTCAAAACAGAATATGACATGATTGACCCATATTTCGGGGAATATGAGGCAAGTGAAAACACATATGGTACAAGTGGTTAGATGAGGGCTTCAACTGACCATTTCTTGGAAATATTTCTTCAAATATGAATATCTTTCAGACAAAAATACAAGGAAATTTGGCAATAGCATATGGCCATTATTTGTGTGCGTACAGCTGTATTACATACTCAACCTCCTCATATCTTTACCTACAGATCACCTTTTTAACATATTAATACATCATATCAGGAAACAGTAGTAAGCCCAATGCTATAAATCGGACAACTGCAGACAGGATTGCGAACAATACAGGGCGACTTTGGCATTACCTATGGTAGTCTTATATGATTATGTGGCAACGCAGATGGCGTTAAGTCTTACTTGTCCACTCACGTGCAGTTTATTAATGCAACAGGTTTGTGGTTAGTCATCCAAAGCTGATGACACTGGTTTCCAGATAACGGTAACCACCCCAAATTTGGTAACAGCAATGTGTGCCCTCAAAGCTCTTCCGTTAAATCCGATATTTGTGGGATGACGGATTCCCTTTCCGTTGACCTCACGGATTAACCCGTTCCACAGTATGGATTAATTCCTTATTAGGAATACTTTGTTACCAGGAACGGTCTAATCCGTTATATCAATGGAGAGGTAACCCGTCATCCTTAATGGATAATGGATTAAACGGAACATTTTTTTGCAGGTGAGAGGAACCAAATTGAGCTCAATCCAGGTATCTCGCCAGCGAGAACCATCTAGGCATCGCACGATACAAAACTGAACACTTGACATTACCAACAAGAAACCTACGTGAAAGGCCTAATGCATACGGACGCTGGAAACTTTGGTCCGGCATTCGATGTATCTTTGATATGCTATGCATGCACAGAACTCTGAATAAACTGACATGGTGCCATATAAATGATCAAACTGTCCGGTAGATTGTACAACTACACCAACTAACGTCTTCCTTACAAGACCAGTGTCCCCAAGTTCAAAGATCGCGATGCTACGTCAAGGGCGTTTACCTTCGTAACATATCTCTTCACTAATGTTATGTTACCATGTTGGGTCAGCTACTTTAAAGACACGTCATGGGTCTTCTTGGGAATCCTGTTTTCCGACTAATGCTAGTACGTGCACTAAATGTTCATTCATCCTAAAACATACTTGCGTACGTGAGTTTGAAAGTTTTCGTTGGCCCAGTAAAAATCTGTGACTGCAAAGTCCAGGTGTAAGATTACTTCAGAGAGGCCTACACAGGACAGGCAGGAGAAAGAGCTTAGCCAGTCGGTAAACGTAAAACTTGCGGATTTTCTCAACAAAATAGAAAAACATTTTTGGAGGTTTTTATCAGTATTTCTATTTGTCTTTGTGTTGCAGGAAACTGCCTGTGTGAACTATGACTGGCTTACACAATAACTTGCCTTCGTGAGTGAGATCTACACCACCACTAAATAATCATCGATAAGAAAACAACCATATATCAACCAGGCCCTGGCGTGGGCTTTTTTTTTGTTTTCATGTTGCCGTTGTGCTTTGAATATGTTAAAGCATTTGCGGTACCACCAGAAAATCTGCCAATCAAAATAAGACAAACAGCTCACATTGGACAACTCATATCAGAACACAAATATACATATACAGCAGTCACGCATCCATACCTTGATAAATACGAAGCTGTCTGAAACGTGGAATTTGTCCACTATACTCTCAACAGGAAGAAGAACATTTGGCAACACTTGGTTACTATGACGACATAATATTAACAGTATATCATAATTAAATCTTCTCCTTTATACATAACCTGTGTAACAGATTCATATCAACTGTGACATACTAGTACACGTGAAGCTGCAATCAGTTATGCATTTGTTGGGCCTTCTAGAAAGGGAAGGCAACAAAATCATAAACGTTTATACACATATTGATAAACATGAATTTCTATTTACATACATGCATTTGTCAAGGATCTGACTGAATTCCCTTGCCCTCTCCTTTTCCTGCAAAAGCTGCTTTGACGTCCGCTATAGATGTTAGCAAAATTGGACATCACTGTTTTAAATATGTACATATACACGAATATCCTGAGACAACAAAAACTTTCATTTAATAACAATGTCAGGTTGTGCTTTTCAAATTACTTTTTGAAAGCAGTATATCCACCATAACTAAAATTTCAGTCTACTCATATTTTACCTTTATCATATATTACATGGTTCTAACAATCTCTCAATAAGATGGTGCAGTGACGAGAAAAACAAGGGAAAAAACCGACACCAAAGGTCTCATGTGGTTTGGGAAATGTGGACTGAGTCATCGCTTGTTTGCTTGATAAACTGTAAGAGATTCTACCACGTATCACAGCCTGGAATATGCATGTGTAGTTGACCCACAGCGGTTCAATGCAAAACAATCTGGTTTAAATCTTGGTATTGGTTCTCATTGGTCGATCTTTGAAGATTCACACCAGCGGTGGGTTCAAAGACCCCAATGAGTGCAACTCGAAAATCGGTGTATATTTCCATGCCACGGACTGCAGTGCGTATTGCACTGTCACAAACACGGTTCCATTTTAACATTTTCCATTTCACATATGGGTGTACCCAGACCAATAGGAAGCCAGGCAGAGATATGTATACACGGCTTCCACTAGACAATATGTATGCTACATGCAGCTGTAGATTGTTTGACTATCGAAAAGCCAAGAAAACGTACTGATACACTCATGAAACGGACACATAATCGGGCATCTTCGGGCACTTACAAGCAGCAGCAGCAATTTATATGAACACTTCGTCTGTACTTCTCTATTTTATACAGTCAATACTTTTAAGTAAATTTTTACCCCATGGAGTCGAAAGTACATGTATCACACGGTTTAATATGCAGCCAATTGATATACACCGGTACCATGTGCCGGTACTGACGTCATTGGAAAAAAAAATCTACCTTACATTTCACTGTCCTGAGTATAGAACTATTACAGTAAGAGTTTCCATACACAGATCTTCTGTTGGAGAAATGTGAAAGATTTACATGAAATCTAATCGGGAATGGCTGCAGGTAATACGTTTCATGGCGCACGCATTCCACGCAGGGGAGGTGACTCTCAAAAAAATTTCCAACATAATATGGACAAAAGTTGTCTCCCTTCAAGTCTAATTGTTCGGATACAACTAAACAACAGCAGGCTACTAATTGAGATTTACTATTTTAAGACGTCACACTTGAAACGTTAATTTAATCACCTGAAGAAAAATACAAGCAAAAGAAACAAAATGTTCCATTCACTACTCTGTGACACTCACATATTCTTTTCCGCACTTTGTGCAATAGTATGCCATTTAGGAAACAGACCCTGCTGATCTGTCTATCACGTGGACACATTTAACCAATCATCTGTGATGCCACAAGTGCTTTCACCGACAATTAAATAATAAATTACACTGTCACAAAGAGTGGTGTTGGGATACGGGGAATGTACAAGTAGATATCCTGTGTTCTCCTGTGACATATTTTATTATTTTATTTCATTGGTGTTTACGCCGTGCTCAAAAATATTCCACTTATACGACGGCGGCCACCATTATGGTCGGGAGGAAACCGGGCACAGCCCGGGGGAAACTCACGACTATCCGCAGGTTGCTGGCAGACCTTCCCACGTACGGCCAGAGAGGAAATCAGCATGAGCCGGACTTGAACTCATAGATGGGAGGCTTCGGGTCATTGTACTGCGATAGCGCGCTAACCGACTGAGCTCTTTGACGTATGGTAACTGATAAAAGGACTTATATAAAGTCCAGAAATACTGCAAATGAAAAAAAAAATAAAATAAAATAAAAAAAAATATATTGCATGATGTTCTATGTCAGCGCTGCAGGTCCATAACATGTGAAAGGATCTGCTAAAAATTATCGCAGTCACCATCAGGTCACCAAGCAGGTTGTACATCAACTTATAAAATAACAATGACAGAGAGTCATAGCTACCCGTTATGAATGCAAATGCGTTAAGTTCTGAAAGCGAACCCTTGGCATTTTGCACAAACACAAATGCTTACATTAGATCTGCGTGTTATATATGTGACGATGACCTTTGGTTCATGGCAATCTACTTCTGCATGAAATACATTCTGGAGTTACACAGTCACAAGGAACATATACACATATACTTTTCACTGGCTGGCACTCAAAGCTGACATCTGGTGACAGGTGACAAATAATCAAGCATAACACATACTCAAAGATGACAAATATTCAAGGAAAATATATGCAATGTACTCGAGGATGACAACATCTTCACATTATAAAGTGATTCTCTTTATCTGTCCAGCAATGCCTTGAGGGCCCTGCTTTGTACACCTTTCAATAACAGCTTACACATACATGTTAATATTCGGCCAATGGAAATGGATCTTTGGAGGATAGTAAGGGGCAAAAGTCAGCTAATCAGGTCTTAATTTTCCCGCATCCTTAGGATTAGTGAAAAAGAATGAATTTTCAAAAACACACATAGTCTACGTTATAGATACAACTGTTTCCTAATGTGACACATTTTAGAAGTGTTACTTGTTTCAGGATAAAACTAACTCAACTTTGAGATACATGAACACATACAGAGGAGAGACACACACGCATACACGCATGCTATAAGGATCACAAACAATCAATGTGATAATAAATTAAGAGTGAAATACTCATTAGGGTGACAGAATACTAAGAGTAATATATCCTCATGGGCAATTAACATACAATCAAGAGTGACACACTCTTAAGAAGAAGAAGGGGCCCATAACTCATGGCATCCCATAAAGCAGCAGCTTGTGGAAGCCCACAAGGTCACCCAGTATAAATTATACACAGGGCTGAAGTCGAGGATGTTCCATGTTTATGTACAACAATTACGGCAGTGCTATCTGAATTCTGTAGATCTGTATGCCCTCCATGTCTTTATGTCTATCTGGCATTTTCAAAGTATGATTTTAAAAGCCCAAATAATACTATATTCAAACTAGAACTGATCGCAGATATAAGGCTCCCAAGTCGTCTTCACACGCGGTTTTCAGCTTTGGCATCAGTGCAGAACGATTGATGGACACCGTAAGGTTTATACCAGTAGTTGTCCAGAACAGCGATGCTGGTATTTTGAGAAACCTTTGCGAATCAATGTACTGTACATACAGCATACAACATGTCTGCGTAAATGTGCCAAATATAGCAAATCACCTACTTGATAATGTTTGAAGTCCTACTAGTGTTGTATTCATTTACACAGTTTAACATGTTCCCATAAACATTTAGTGCACATACTGCCCCGTGCATGTAGCTGTTCCGTAAATGTGTACTTCCTAAACAAAGTTAATCAATTCTTTGAAAATGGTTGAAGCATTACAAGTTTTGTACACAGCAACACAGATCAAGATTCTACACACAATGAGTACATATATAGCCCTTTTGCACATACGACTTTGAAGTTTTACAATTAGAACAACTTCCAAATAAATCCAAACATGACTTGATTTTAATTTGCGAGAAAACTGCGCATCCAAGAAGAGAAACAATGCCAGATTCGCGATGAGAACATTACACAACATGTTCAAAGCTGGCCAGGCCCGTTTTATTTAACAGGGCCCAAATGTCTCACACAAATGGTCGAATATGTGTATTGTATATATTGTGCTTTGTATGTTTTTTGTTGTCGTTACACTTAAAATGCAGAGTAATCACCAGAATTTACAAGAAGACTTGCAATCAAGACTGCTATTTTCATGTGTACGTTTAAACTGTCACTCTTAAAATTACAAAATAGGTCTTGTGATCTTCCCGAAGGTCCTTGGCGGCAACAGGTATGTGGTCTAGGGGGAAAACGCTTTCTGTAGAGATTGAAACTACTTTACACATTTGCGTCCCCTTGATTATGTGTTTTCCTGACAGATACATGCCAAAGTCTGGATGTGCTCTTATAGATGTGTTCACGTGATATTGGTATTACCGTTTGACCAATTTTGAAGTCAAAACAACTCCTTTCTTAACTAACACAAGTCTACAATTTTCGGCATACAAACAGACGATCAGGTGCCCTTTCTACTCACCAATTGTCAACTTCACACTAAGAAGGGTTTTCTGTCATGTGACCTCCAAATTTGTGAATTTTTGAAATTCAATCGTAATTTACAACAAAACTTTGTATGTTTGGTAAACAATTAAAGCAGATTCATGATCACCAGGTTAGGGTCCACCAGGCAGAGTTCTTTTAGTGTTGAAATTCAAAAGTTTGTGGTCATGTGACCAGCATGTAAATTAGTTTATTTCTATAATTTTTAAGATATCAACCCGATTTTTCTGAATTTTTACTTACCTTATCGTGGCACATCACTTTTTTTATCTTAACCAGACAAGTGCTTCTTAGAAAAACAACTTTCACCAAAAATTGCTTACAACCAAAATCTGAGCTGCTATAGTGCCAGATCTATAAATGTCACAGCAAGTTGTAGAACACCATTGTTTAGAGAATAGAATAAACTTTCTTACCATACCAGTTGCAATTCTCTGATACAAGCAGCATTTTGTCAAAACGTCTCAAAATAAAATGCTTTTTTGACGATTTTCAACTTTAGTTGCAAATTGTGGCAAAAACTATAGAAAATCACCAAAAGAACAAACTTGTGATCAGAAACTTGAATTTTACCAAGTTCAGTTCTTCTCTTGTTCAGTTTCAAATATTTTTGGTCACGTGACAAATATTCAAAGTAGTGAACTTTCACAGTTATTCAGACAGAAACATGAGCTCTGCAATTTATGTTCGCCCCATCACGTTCCAAAGGATATAAAATTTTGGAGCAATTACTTCGGCCCTTCGTAAGAATAAGGTGTTTAAAAAACTTTTCACTGGATATCAACATGGCTGTAAAAGTAAGTCACACAGACAGCTGAAAACTGTACAGAAAACTGTTCCTTTACATATTCTCTAAGACCTAGTACTGCTAGCTGTCTGGCAATTACGGTTTTCACACAAATGCAAAAAGGAGCAAGAAAAATGATAATAATAATAAGAAGAATAATACTCAGTAAGATAATGATAGGCTTTCCAAGCTATCAGCTTGAAAGCCTAATAATGCGACACAGTTTGTTTGATTCCTATTGATTGATCCATCTTATAGGGCCTGCTTTTTGTGAGGTTTTTCTCACCAGAAAAACTCAGGAGTATTATTCCTTGATGTACGTCTGTCAGTGCATTCTTTTGGGTGAAACACAGTACCAAAATGTACTAAGATGATTTATTTAATGGAGGATTTACTCTGGCCTTTTGTGTCCAGCCTTTCACTTTACAGTGTTTATTTTTAACTATGTTCAAAAGCTGCTTTCCTTAAACAGCTGCCAAACTGCAACAATGCTGACTTTATATCCCAAATATGTCACATACGTGCAAATGTACATTACATTTATGCTTTTCTAGTGGCAGTCATAAGCACAGTTTCGGAATAAATTAAAAAAATGTGGAATTCACTTGAATAACTGATACAAAATGGTAAAATATCAATCACGTAACCTGAAAGAGATTGCCTGCAGGTGCACCTAATGCAACACAAGTGAGGTGACGACAACAACTCATTCATGCAGCCTCTACAATCAGCACAACTTTACACAGGTACACAGGTGAGCCCGAGGTCGTTAGCTGAAGCCACAGGTACATGATCACCACCTGTGCGTATGACTATCACAATGATCCTGCAGTTAGCGCCCAGCTGGCAATACTGAGGCGTCCAGAGAGATAAGGAAGTGGCCTAGACGACACCTTCGTCACGTCATCGTCACGCCGAGGGCCTTGCGCACATGCTCATACACAACATAACTGATGCTGACCGCCGGCGCCACCTTCATGAAGTTGGGGGTTATCCCCCTGTACAGTCCCCGGGGCCCCTCCTCCTGCAGTATTGTCCTGAACAAAGCAGACATTGTGTCTTTTTGAGGTGAATTACCTGTAAAGTGAAAGTGACAATGACAAAGTTGCAGTGAACAATACAGACGGTGTCTCTTTTTGAGGTACACTAGCTGCAAAGTGAAAATGAAACTGAAAGTGACGAAGTTGCAGTGAGCGAGTGAACATAGGTCCAGCTACATGCAATCAAATACCAATGAAAGGGGCAGAGGCTGAAAGTGAAAGTGAAAGAAACTGAAAGTGGAGGAAGGGCAAGCAGAGGTAAGGCAGTGTGGCAAAGCAGGAGGGGATGAAAATGAAAACGAAAGATAGTGAAAATGGAGAAAATAGCAAATGGAAAAAAGTGAAAGAGTGAAACCAGTAATTCAGTAGGAGTCGAGCTCGGAGGCTGAATATTATAAATTCTTAGTTAAGTGTACCAAATGTGCATTGTGAGCAGGTAACTTGAGCACAGTCACTCTGAAAACTTGAGATAAAATGATATTGATTCCAGAAGATTTCTATTTACAAATTACCAGCTTTAATGAGCTGTTTCATGAAAAAACTATCCTCTTGATGGACATGGCCGTATAAGGTGCAGTCAGACTTGAGCACAAGTGAGATAATAAGACGTTACATGTACCTTGAGCCTGTAGTTTGGTCCTGACTAATGCCAGGGGGTAACTGGCTAACTGACCACATGTACTACTCAGCGTGCCACACCCCAACAGTACAAATATCCCTGGGTCCTTGTTATCACAGCGATTCATGTACATCTTCTTCAAGGTCTGGCGCAAGAGAACAGATAAACAAGAAGTACTCATAACGAAACTGTATTGTTAGATGCAAACAAAGATAATCAAAAAATACTTTTGAAACTGGAATTTACATAATCCCATTAGAGTATCACCCAAACTTCCAAACAAACCTCAAATGAACACTTAAGATCAATATAATGTGAAGAATCGGGCAAAATGTGTCACAAATGTGACATGAATGAAATTTTAAGTGAAATGCACAACAGTCACATGTACTCCTTTTATTGGCCTAATGAGTTTTCCATTGCTCTCATCACTATTTTTCAGATGTTTACTTGAGAACACATGACCATGTATGACAGAGCTTCAGTAACTTATTGGAGCACCACTTCTGACTTTGACTTTTACATGTATCTAATCTTGAAAAATAACCAGAAACGGCCTGTGACAATCTGTAACAGCGTACAGCAAATACCGTTTTTAAGTTAGAAAGAGATGTTTCACCACGGAATAAGTTGACATTTATAACTACATTTAATCTTCACAACATACTCTTTCATCCAGTGTGTCGTCTTAAAAGTCAAACACCGGTAAATTGTCAATTTCCACAGGATTTTTAACTCAATACTGTGTTCCCAACAAGAAGCCTCCCTTCTTGCTAAAAGGTCAGATTTGAAGAAAAAAAAAATGAAACATGGCTTTTATCCATCCCCTATCTGAGAACATGTATGCAGAGTCTAGGTGAACAAATACAATGTTAAGTTAAAATATGCAGCACTGAAGTTGTACATAAAATGGGAAATATACCTTGGTCTACTAATAATAAAACACACAAAATACAGCTCCCATCCACGGCAACGCAGCCACATCATGTCCACTCACCTCATAGACGGCCAGATCTATGCCTGCGTATGGTATAATACCTAACAGGTTAGGTACGTAGCCCCTGTAGAAGCTGTGTGGCCCCTCTGACTTGAGCACCTTAACTGCACAGTCCAGGACCCCGGTGTACTGGCCCGTCCTACGTAAAGCTAACCTCGTTTTTAACACCTACAACCATGACAACCGATACATACGTGTATTAAATAATCACATCCCCACCTTTAAATAAAGTGGACACAATCAAAAAAGGCCTGTTCATGGTGATTCCAAACATGGTTTTCATTCCTTTTTTTTTTTCTTCACAGTGATTAAAATGGAAATAAAGATGGACGTTCTACATTGGACTCCATGGACCACACTGAACAAGCAGGAGCACAGTGACATTGACCATAGATTCGTTTTAGCAGCTTAACATCCTGCTTTGTTACTTGTCTATAATTTACATGAATATACATAGAGTAATCCACCTGTACCTGTATTTAATGTGGAAATGTAACAGTTACACGATGGTTAGCAGCAAAAAAAAAAAAAAAAAAAAACAAGAAAAAAATCATTTCAGCCTGCTCAATATCGCCCAAGAAAGCCATTGTAGAATCAAAAATTGAGTGTTTTTCACATTTTACTCATGGCACAGAGAATGCAAAAAAACTAATTGGAAACATCTTTTGGAATCTACATAACTCCATGGGCACCAAACAGCTCGCCTGTAGGGGATAGATTCTAATATGCAGTACACTAAGTCATGAATTCGGTAATTTACAGTATTTAATATGGACAAACATAATCAATGATGGAATATCCCCCTCGTGCCATTATGCTCTGCATGTGTGAAAACCCTCAACTCAATACATACAGCATTTTTAAGATTCCACTCATAACATTTTGCTTACCACACATTCTAATACATAGTACACTAAATCAGGAATTAGCTAATTTACAGTATTTAATATGCACACACAGAATCAATGATGGAATATCCCCTTCCTTTTATAGTGCTCTAAATGTGTGCAAACCCTGAACTCAATACATGCAGTATTTTTTAAGATACCACTTCTAACATTTTGTTTAACACTGCTTTCCCTGTTATTGGACGCTGACGCCAACGATCAAGGTACGACATACTGGTAAGCCACGCCTGTACTTAGCACAGGTGAGCTGAAAAAGTATTCCACATGATGTGTACAGGTACTTTATTTAAAGGAGGCCTCTTTCTTTAAATCCCCTCGTTGGTAGCAAGTGCTTGTACGAACTCTAAGAATTCCACAGATCAGTTTGTCACAAGATGAGATAAGTGTATTTCTATGCGTAGGATCATTCCCCATGATGGTCCAAAAACAGCGACCAAAATACAGACTAAATCATAACTTAACAATATTTGGAGTTACATTTAGTTTTAGTTTGCGTTGTCATACTAGACGCCTGTGATTACACACTGCTACTGGTTATACTCTACAGGTACAAGCTTTTCACACGTAGATTGATGTATTCAAAATGGGACTACTGTGATGGTCCCCTTGAGAAAATGTAGTTATAGTTCTCTTTGGTTTTGAATTCCACCACTTGCATGACTCACTACCATGAACAGCTGCTGGACGGAATAAAAGAAATGCATGTAATTTAAAATCGAAACAGGACAACAGACCCATTCTGAAACCAGAATACCTGTGGTCACTTTCAGACAAGATGGAATTCTGAAAGTTCAGCCACGACAAGCAGGCCTACGACGAGGGTGAGGAAGAACGACACTGTTACAACTGGGGATGGTGACTTCTCGTTCATGGTCATGGGGTGCACTTTGGAAATCCACATGCATGAGCCATATTTTCTTGTGGCTCTTGCACTCAAATATTAACTGTGTGTGTTGAAGATTTCTTGTGACTGAGGCATATTTGCTATGTTATCACTGTGATGCCCCTGTATGCATATCTGTGATGACACACGCAAATACAAGTTACTTCCCCTCATACTGCTCTCCCCATAAATTCCCCACTTGAGCTGTAACAATGGGAACTGCCATGGTGAGTGATCCTACCTCCATGGGGTAGATGACTGTCTGGGAGATGGCACCTGCCAGAGATCCTGAGATAAACCTCTCCCCTACGCCTATCTCACACTGACTGTTCTTCTTAAATAACCGCTTTATCTGCCAAAGAAAACACAACACACCAAGTTAATTCCACGCGACATATCACTATACAACAAGGGCCTTCAGACACTACAAGCAGCAATGAGACTTTGATGTAATTTTTGGCTGATATATATCCGTTATACAATTAATAATCAAAACCATGGTGCCATATGTCCTACAGATACATTATCAACAATTGTCACCCTGGCAGTATTCTCGGGCTAAGAAAGTGCTTCTCTGGGTAATAGGAGAGTAACACCTATGTAATCAAGAAAATCAAATGGTACGTTTTTGTCTATAGACATCCCCTGCACAATATTCTGTGTTGTTTTCTTTTAATACAAAGGATCAAGGGCAATATCTCTACTCAGAGTCTGTGTATATAATTGTTCAAGTGTAAAAAACAAAAGAAAAAACTAAAACAGAAACAAATGATCAATGAAAAAAAAAAAGTTAATTAAAGCACGTGGTGACATACATGTTCATATGCCATAAATTTGATCGCCGTCTCGGGGGCTATTTTAAGGACATTTACACCATTCCCTCTCCACAGCGACTTGACCCCTCCTTCATGTAACATGTGCCGAAAACCAGTGATGATACCTAAATTATTTTTACTTGATGCGTGTACCTGTAACAGACAAAAATGTACAGACTACATGAATCTACTAAACAAAAAGAGTGCAGAAAGTCGACTGGTGTTCATTTATTTATTCAACTGGTGCTTGATAACGTACTCAAGAATATTTCACTGACACGATGGGGGTGATCATTATGGTGGTAGGAAACCAGACAGAGCCCTTGGGAAACACAGGACCATCTGCAGGTTGCTGGCAGACCTTCCCAAGTGCGACTGAAGCAGATTAATGCCCGCATACCACCAAGGTGGCAGTGACCAAGACAGGCAACAAAATCAAAAGCGCGTATACCACTCTATTTCCTGTTTTCCCATCCAACACATATTTACATTTTTCCATTGTTCAGCAGGATCCAAGACAAGATTTTTCCACCTTACTGCCATGAAGGGACAAGAAGAAGTGGTCATGAGAGATCTCATCTGATTGGTTTTTTTAGGTTGTACTCAAAAACATGTCACTTATACGACAGCAGTTAGCATGATGGTGGGAGGAAGCCCGAGGGAAACACACAACCATCTGATTTCCTGTCAAATACTAAAGCTGAATGAATAAAGAAATGAATAATTATTGTTGAATGTCACTTAGTAGCATTTCAGTTATACTGTGGTGAGGCTGGAAATGAGTCCTAGTCAATGGAGGACAGCATCTCGGCCACTGGCAGTCATCCTCCTCATTCTGCAGGTTTAGATCAAATCATGTATTCTCAGAATGGCTTGTCTTGTGATCCCTTAACAACATGGTTGTACAAACAATCATGTGGAACTAAGGAGTAAAGAATGACTTACTTGAAGAAAAACTTTTAACCTATCTAAAGGGGCAGTGCATGTCCTTGACACAGCACCCGCTGCTGCCCCTGCCACCAGGTGGCGCCACCACATCCCCGTCTGTAACTCATCCTCTGTGAAGTCATCTGGTACTATTGTGTTCTCACCCACATCTATGATCTGCACATACCAAAGGCACATAACTCATGAGAAAAAAACACCCCACACATGCACATTTTGGTAAAATAATTTGATTTATTTATTTATTTGATTGGTGCTTTACGCCGTTCTCAAGAATATTTCACTTATACGACAGCGGCCATCTTTATGGTGGAAGGAACCCCGGCAGAGTCTAGGGGAAACCCATAACCATCTGGCAGACCTTCCCACTTGGCAAAATAATAATTCTGACCAAACTATTGTTTTTCAAGGCAATATTTTTGTGAGCTCTTACACGTAAGTCAGAAATTTCCATCATTATTTGATCCCTATGAAATACTTTGTAAGAAATGCACTGAATATAAATACAAATATACTGACAGAATACAGCTATAAGAGTAAATGTTGGGCATCTCAGAAAATCTGATTTTACCCCGACAACTAGGTTTTCCTGCGTTTATGTTGCCTTTTGGTTATAGCAAAAGGTTTATTAAACAGGAAACATGTACTCCTAGGGTGTCAAACTGCAGTCTTAAATGCCAACAAAATTACTGTCAACAACTCACAATTTCACAGTTAGGGTCACACAAATTGTAAACCATTAACACAATGTATCTTTAATATCCATAAAAGAATACAAACACTGCTGGCTTTAACAAAAGAAAAGACAACATTACACGAAATGTACATATGTATCCATTGAAAGACTGTCCCAACCAAACTTTTACTTATAATTATATAGAGTATCTTATAATTTTTGCGATGTTGTTTAAAATAAGCCCAGTTGTGCACACCAAGAATATTTAAGGTACATTCCCTTATCAATTGACCAGTCAGTAACGAGTTTTTTACATAACTTTAGAATGCACCTGTTTCCACCGTGATGACGTGCAATCCATGTTTTGCAGTACAGACTGAATGAGTCAAAGGTAAAACCGATACGACACTGTTTCGCTATCCCCATTATAGCATGTTACCTGGTCTCGTGTAAAGAATTCCAGAATTAGAACTGATTCACAGATTTCCCAGGATGTCAGAAAAGGAAGCTGTGGTCTGTTTCCTTCCACTACGTGAAACAACTATTACTGTTGTACTGTGGTACTTCCTTTAGGTGAGCTGATCACACGAAAATATCATATGACATATAAACTACATGTAACAACATAAACTGAGGCATGAGAGACGCGACAGTCCTCACCGTGGCATGTCTCCAAAAGTGGAGAATGTCGTGTATAGTGGAGCTGGGCTGTAAGAGCAGATACTCTCTCCACTCCTCCCAGTCCACCTTTAGGGTGCCATCCTTGTCCATCCTGAAATGCACACACAACAAACACTGATTACTTAGTGTTCATGTACATCTATTTACTTACATGCACATGTATAATTAATCTGGTCGTTGATTTTGTTTCCGAGCACGAGTGTTTTTTGCACACACATTGCAGAAGATCGAGTGTGCTAAACATTGGAGTGGGAGTGTGATAGCACACCTAAAATATGGAAGCCTGATTAGTATGCTTTAAACTATTTGCAAGATTATCACATCTGTGGATCGCCCTTCAATATGCTACATGTATGTGGCACATGATGAAGTACAAATTCTAATTTGCTTTATTGCAATAAAGTAATCAATAAAGTCAGAATATGGAGGATACTGGAGTTTCAAGGACAAACCTCTGGCTTATTCCTTCCTGTAGACCTCCATGGCTCAGCGCGCTAGTGCAGAGCAATGACCAAGAAGCCTCCCACCAATGCGGTCGCTGTGAGTTCAAGTCCAGCTCATGCTGGCTTCCCCTCCAGCAGTACATGGGAAGGTCTGCCAGCAACCTGCGGACGGTCATGGGATTCCCCCGGGCTCTGCACGGTTTCCTCTTACCATACTGCTGGTCGAGGTCGTATAAGTGAAACATTTTTGAGTACGGCGTAAAACACCAATCAAATAAATTCCTTCCTGTAACACTGCCTGCAAGTCCTATTATTCTCAGCTTGCAACCAATGCCCTAAGAACGTTGGAGGCAGGGAGCTGTATCCATGTATCTAGCAATTTGTTTGCTATTTTTTTCTGACATTTGTTTTAACAACATCATATTCAAGAGTATGTCACTTATACAATAGCAATAAATATATTGCAGGTAATAAGTTACACCGGGGACCTTTACCCGCACATGTATGCCATACATGTAGCTGGAAAGGAAGCTTTCATGATAGGCTACACAAGAGCACAGTTGACCTGCTTACTGCTTTTAAGAGACAGAGGTGCTTCATTCTACACAAACATAGATGTACTATAGAGAAAGTCACTGGTACCATGTCTTTAACATGTATAATGTTTATGTCGACATGGATGCACAGCAGCTGACCACTGCCTCGCTTGCTTATATTGATTTCTGTTTAATACATCAACTGCATATGTGTGTGCTTCATGCATATAGGTAGAGGTAAATCAAAGTCACATCAATTATACCTGTCTCTATGTTCAATTGATCAATCTACACACGTGTACACTCATCATAGCAATAATGAATTAACTTGGTCATATTCTGTGACTACGGCTGATTAACACAGACACAGATCAATACCATGCATGTCAAATGTCAACTTGACCTCGGTGACCACACATGTAGTGCTACATAAGTGTTATGGTACTACTTACAGTGCACGCCTCACTCTCTACGTTTGCTTTACATGTATATCAATGCCACCACTAGCAAATTTTGTACAGAAGAAGCAGTCTCTTAGTGACAATGCCAAGGTCACTGGGTCACGGTGTGAGGCAGGAAGTGATGTCAGACAACACAAAAACCCTTTCTCAGCCTCTGGTTCAATCATGCATTCTCTCTATTCAAAGTACTGTATGCACAACATGATTCTGAAGGACAAATGAAAAAAATGTTATCAATGAATGCTGATCGTCGGTGTGCACAACGACGTGAGGTGAGGCTACAAAGCCCAAACAAGCAAAATTGCACTGCATCCATGAAGGCTCCAAAATTGTCCAGTGTTGGCAGTGATATAACGAGGGTGTAGAGAGCACCACAAGCAGTGTATGATAAGTAACACCCTACTGGGTCGCCACAGGTCTCACATTTGTAGGAATAGGTTTCAGTTCGGAATATCACACGTGTAGCTGTTGTATCCACATCACAAACATAATATAATGCTTGAATCAAGCCAAAAGATGAATGTGTCAATAGGCTAATTACATGTCTGATGTACAGGCTTTGTTTCTTTGTTTAGATGGTTTTTTTTTATTTTCCTATAGAGTGCTGTTGAACTGTTTTTTATGCTCATCACAGCCCATGTGCATGGAGCTCCAACTTACATTCAGTGATTTTCTCTTAAGGAGCCAGTTTCAATAGGTTCCTAGGAGACCATTTTGTGTATATCATAGCTTTTACTTTGGGTAGAAAATTTCCAGAAATTAAGTTTCAAGAAAGTGGTAATATAATTGATATTATATTGATTTGATTGTTGTAAATTTCGCACCATAGTAGAAAATTTTTGACTTACACAATGACAGCCTGTTTTGTGGTACCCATGGATGGAGGAAATTATAGAGCCCCAGGTTAATGAGGAACCTTTGGGACGTCACTGACGGACTTTCTCCTTGCCATGTACTAATATATGAAGGCACACCTTTTTCATGGGACAAGTGGTCTTCAACAAATGTTAAACTGAGAATTGTCACACCTGCATCATAGACCATCTAGTATATGCCTTATCACGAACATCCCACAAACAGTGAGAGCGAGAGGAATTTCCTGCACGGTGTCATCTTTGAGCCTGGTACCTCATACATGTACGGGCCTCCGTGGCTCAGTTGGTTAGCACTCCAGGGCAGCGTAATGACCCAGAAGCCTCCCACCAATGCGTTCAATCCAGCTCATGCTGGCTTCCTCGCCGATCGTATATGGGAAGGTCTGCCAGCAACATGCGGATGGTCGTGAGTTTCCCCTGGCCTCGGCAAAGTTTCCTGCCACCATGAAACTGGTTGCCCTCATATAAATGAAATACTCTCAAGTCTGGCGTAAAACACCAATCAAATAAATAAATAAATCATACATGTATGTCCTTGCATGATGAGAAACAAGCAGTCATGAACAGTCCAGGGTTTAGTTTTTACTCCCATTTTCCGTCATTGTCATATCCATAGAGAAATTATACACTGTATCTCTGCAAAATTCTTACCTTTTGAGCAAATTCTCAGCCTCCGTGGGATGTATACAGACGCCCAACTCTTTGAAGGACTGGATAATTTCATTTTTGTCTATGCGGCCTGAAAAAAAAGACACATTTCACTAATATCAAATTAAATATCACAGAATCACTGCATTGCAAAGTACCAGCCAGATTTGACGTTCTCCACAGGTACATGTAATTGCATGTAATTTCAGAGCAAGACATTACATGTAGCTAGCCAGTAGTTTCTATGTGATA
The DNA here is from genome assembly GCA_016165875.1 of Acanthopleura granulata. Classification (NCBI taxonomy): domain Eukaryota; kingdom Metazoa; phylum Mollusca; class Polyplacophora; order Chitonida; family Chitonidae; genus Acanthopleura; species Acanthopleura granulata. The sequence continues at coordinate 4,542,823 of JABBOT010000082.1, forward strand.
CATTTTTGTGGAGTGGTTGTGGAACACTCAATGAAGGTTCCATTTGCTGCAGGACATAAAAATGCTTCCATCCAGTACAAGAACCCTATACAGTACATCTACATGTATGTCTTAGCTCTGCTCTGAGGTAACATGTATGCTAAGGTACACGTATGAAATACGCTACAATACTAATATATCACACATTTGGGGGAGAAAAAGTTACTATCAGCCATGTCAGCTTTCTTCCACACTACCAGAACACTGCCATTGTTCATTTTTATTTATTTGACTGGTGTTTTACGCCATATTCAAGAACATTTCACTGATACAATGGCACACAGCCAGCATTATGGTGGGAGGAAACCCAGGGGAACCCCACAACCATCTACAGGTTCCTGGCAAACCTTCCCACCTACGAACACAGAGGAAGCCAGCATGACTTTGACTTAAAGTCAGAGCAATCGAATTGGTGAGAGGCTCCTGGATTCCTGCGCCAGCACACTGACCATCGATCGCCATGATGGTACATGTACATATAGCATAATATTATTTCACACGCATGCCATTTAGCCATAATCAAACACAACCCAATACATGACCAGAATTCCCAAACTGCTCGTAATTATGCTCAACAAACAACACTGCATATTTTCCTGTACCCAATTTAGAAAATTCAAGAACTTTTCCATACCAGTGAGAATACAGACATGTACACTTAACTTCTTTAAGAAACACTTTAATATACATGTATATATGAAGTGCATTTGAGCTGATCTGACCAGATGTACAGTACATTGAGTATATACATGAATGCTGCCTCTGCATTTAGCAACAGCACTGGAAAGCAACACAACGCCACACGTACTTGTACATCTGCTGATGTGCACTTACTGTGACACATCAGTGGACCTCCTGTCTCACATGTAAATTTAGCACATGATATTGCATAAATAAGAGAACAAAGCAGTGTGCAGCATATTCACACATTCCTTGTACCAGTCTGTGTTTTTGTGGGCATACACATTAAGAGACTTGATTTACAGCATTTGCCACTTGACGTGAAATAAAATTAACCACTCCTCCAGGCTTTCTTGTGTTCTCTTTTTATGCAGGTAGCACAGTTTTACCTGACTTCATTATGATGCACGCCACGCAAATATAACCAACCTGCACACACAGCTGCCTTATCGTTTTCTCCACTGGAAATTTGAACTGTTACTACAATAGCTAGCTTTGGCTTTATATATGTATAACACATTAAGGTTAACATGTACTGTATGAAGACATTTTTCCTTCAAATCTGTTTTCTTTTCACTTCACTTCTCAAGTTTACATAATGATCAGAATTCTTTTGATATAAATTTGTCCCGTTTTCGTTCTATTCCTTCTACATATATGTACTTATTTTGCAAATTTGTTTACTTACGCAGCCATATAAAGCTGTGTGATAAGCAAATACACGATACTTCATGAATTTCATGACTCAGCAACAATTTACATGTTCTTCATGTTCTTATTTTCTTAAAGACTGAAATACATGTAGCTTAACAATAAATGGAAATACATTTATTTTGTGATCCATCATGTCCATTATGTAACTACACCGGGTTTCACTTAGGATTAGAGATGAAGGACGTCAGATCTGTAAAGTATGTAGATGCCTTAAAAGCGATTATCAGTATTTAATTATCGATTACTACTGGTTTAAATGGTCACAGTATCCCAAGTAGATGGCCACCACGGTTACAGGTGTATACATGTATGAATGATTGAAGAAATCACTACATTTAATGGATCACCATTTGAGATCTAAGACTGGTGGCAAACCTTACCATCTTGATTTGTGTCTATTTTCCTGAAGAGTAGTCGTAGATTTCTCTCGTGTTCTGTCATGTAATAGAGGAAATCTGCAAAGTCGATGTGGCCGTCCCGATCCCGGTCTGTGCTCCGCAGGAACTTCTGGGAAAACATACAACACAGAATAATTTTAACAGGAGAAAACAAAAACAACCTTATGTTACATGAAAGATTGAAAACTGAGGCAGCATGTTTCATAACAATAACGACATCAACTTGACAGAAAAGGCAACAAAAAATACAACCAAAGTTATTTCAGAAAAGTCCATACACCCCTAGACGGGAATAGGGATTTCCTTATGACATGGTAACTCTACAAATCACCTTTTAACGTGGAATTCTTATACGAAACTGGAAACACGATGTCATGTCATGAATACCCTACGCTATTTAATATTTGAAGCAAGATATTCTTTTGTCATGCGAAGTGTGGTCCCCCGTTATAATAACAAGCATTGTGGTCTCCTCGTCAAGACTTTGAGAAATACCCCAAACGTATTCCACTACGGTGTACCAGTTTTAAGTTTTAGACTTTTAAGTGCATTAGAATTGTCTCGTTATCAGAAAGAAGACAGCTAATTTAACACTACTTCTGCATGGCAGAATTTTGAAATATAACAGGGTGATGTCACAGCAGAAACTGATGTCTTCTTGGGTGGTAGAAACATCTAGTCCGCAACTGGTGAAAATTGATAGCATCGCAGCCCGTTCGATTTTCCCTACATGGGCACAATTTGCTTACTTTAAGCTGCGATATATCCATTATCCTACATCACAAGAATTCTGAGTTTCACATAAGCTTCTTTATCGATACAAACAGTATATATTTGTATGCACATGTACATATACATATATATGCATGTAGGTAAAATCCACCAAAAACACAGTGAAGTCAAACTGCAGGAAGCTGCCAAGCCTGACCATATGTACATGTATCAAATGTATGCATGTAATAGAGTGTAGACTTCATTCTGAGTCACATCAAACGCTAACACAACGGATCTGAAAAAAGTGGAAAGGATAAGTTTGGGAGAAAAATACAACAATGATAACTTTTTCTGGTCCCTTTTGCTACGATCTACCAAATGTTTCACATGAAGGCACATGTATATAGCTGCAAAATTAATATTCACAACCTTTAATCTACACGGTTTGCATGTACATTTCCCCATTTGAATTGTTGATTAATTTAAATCAACTGTCTATACAAAGATGTCACAGGTCTTAAAAATGTGCCACCGGTAAACGAGCGCTACACACACCCGCAGCGAGGTGTTGGTTTGCTACCTCTAATGGAGCAGCAAGTGAAGAGATAACGGTTATGACACAGGCCTTAGGCATAAGGAACATTTGTCATGTTTGTGGAAAGCACAAGTTCCTGAGGAGATATGGCGTGGAGAACATGATGTGGATAATGGAACAGACAGAGAAATGGGCCTCCACTTTTGGGTGGAGGTCATGACATAACCCATAGACATAAATGATCTTGGATCAAGGTTATGACACACCCTCCAGGCCAAAGAAAAGCAAAGCAAAGCATGAGCTTCTGTAAAGTTATCATTTTTAAGTCCCGATCCAAATTTGGCTCAAGGTCATGACACAGCCTCCTAGCCTAGGGAGCACTTATGCACTTATGCACAGTATGAGTTTCTCCAAAGTTGTCATTAAAATGTTATGACCCAGACAAAGCAGACAGACAGACAACGCCGTCATGTTATTTCGCTGAAAGCGGGCGTATAAAAATGGAACCTCTGCCCTACTTTTACTCCATGGCTGACACCTGAGTCTAAGAGAACTACAAAGTGAGAAAGCTACAGCCGTTAAAAATTCTAGTATGGCAAAATCCCGATGTACTCACACACACGGGATAGGTTTTAAAACCAAGCATGATCTTACATGTACATGTAAGTATCCATTACTCTACAGAAATGTCAACATTCATGTACCTGTCTTCAGGAAGCTCTGGACACAAAATGCACACGTATAAATGTGTGCATGATATTTTGCGGATCAAAGTTTTACTATCCCATGCTGTACTGAACTCGTTACTTATTACTTGTACTCCATTCTACTTCACAGAATACTGGGGATTAAAGCAGGAACCTTTGGGAATAAAACAACACTTAACCTGTTCTGGTATAAAAAATATGTTTAAATATAGCTCTGCTTCCGAAAGGAAAATGAAAATGAAAACATCCTGTTCACGAGACAGCATAATAACTATGGTTGCTTGTGCAATGCACAACAGTTGTGACGTAACACCCGTATCATGTGCCACCATGCAGTTTACAACCTTAATTACGTAATACACACTAGGAGCACATACATGTAAATGTATAAAATCTAATAATAAACATTGTGTCACATGTATTTATCATTTATTTGATTTGTGTTTTACACGGTACTCCAGAATATTTCCCCTGTACAATGGCAGCCAGCATTATGGTAGGAGGAAAACAGGCAGAGCCCGGGGGAAACCCATGACCATCTGCACATTGCTGGCAGACCTTCCCACGTATGGCCAGCATGAGCTGGACTTGAACACATGAATACAATACATGTGTAGTAAAGCAGTGCGTCCACTTGTGATCGTAAGCAACTTTGTCCAACTCGACGCAGTCCACCTACACGTAATGTTTATGTCAAAAATTTTGACAAAACCTTGCAATCATGAGCAACTAGCGATATCTGATCAGATTTAGTTTCAGTGCGCTTATACGTAGGTTGACTATGACTGGCGGCAAGTGTGAGCAGATACTTAGCAACATGACTGTCATGTGGCCTGTTCGTAATGGCAGTACCCATGCATACAATGCCTGGATGTGATTGATATAATGTCTTCATACCTTTAAGTTGTCTTTTCTGTCGATATTTCAGGGTTAGAAAATTCTCTGAAAGCGCTGTATTGTGTTAGGGTATTGTGCTGGCTGATTGCCTCATCGGCCGCTAAAGAACCCATAACAAAGTAATTTAAAGCCCGTGCTGTACAAAATTAGAAAAATTTAGGCCCACATTATTTTTCAAAGGACTATAATTCCAGTGCATCGCCTATAAGGTTTGCCTAGAGCCACCGCCATTTCTTGTACACTTCGATTAGAAAACGTCTTGCAAGAGGTGTCATACGAGGACAGGCTACGCCGCCACAAGTCAGCAAGTTTGCTTTCGGTCTCATCAGTCCATTCACTCATGCATGTGATCCATCACTGTGACCAACTAGACGCAAGCACTCGCGGATCGTCAGAACGGAGTACATCTTGACGCCTCTAGTTGCAGAAAAGCACATGTTCAATTCCAAACAACTGCTAAGCAGTTTTCGCTATCGTAAACATGCCTAGATCCACTAAAACCAGCGTCCGATGGTATGCTCCCAGTTGCTTCGAGTCGCCCAAAACCCAGCTGCTTCCAGTCGCAAGGTTGATCAACTCCCTGTATAGCACAGCTGACTGAATAAGTCACGTGCTCACAATCAGCCCCACCTCCCCCTCGTCCACCCATTCAAGCTTAAAATTACCCATTTCTTGACACTGTGTTACTATCTATTGTGATCATATACAAGTATACAAGAAAACACTGTCCCCACATCAGGCATCCAAGAGACAGCTGAATATGATGTAAACATTTATCCATGTACATGTACTACTGACATTTTGTTATATAATGAACTTGAACTGCATTACCATTTACCACTCAAATTCATGTACATGTACAGTGGGAATCCGCACATATGATCTATTCATGAAACTTCCAGCTAACTGAGTAAATAAATATAAGATTCAAATCCTGCTTTCATAGTGTACATGCATAACAGTTTAATATCTACGTGTAAAGAATAAAAAAAAAATGATGATTTTGAATATTAACATGTACAGACAGTGGGAAATTACAGGCAGAGTCAGTGTGTGTGTATACTGGTACCAACGTGAATTTAGAAAAAAACGCAGTATCCCTGCAAAACAGAGTGCGTGATACTGACATGGCTTGCTTGTTCAGTGTGACCCCAATAAGGCCACTACAACCTTGTTGAACATGGTCCTTATCTATTCATTAACAACCCAGGAGAACTACTGGCTAGAAACATAGATATGGGGGTTAAAGAGTACTTCCCCAGTCAAGGTTTCAAGTCAGCAATACAAAGTCTTGCTACATGTAAACTGAATTAGTGGACACAGAACGAAAGTTCTTAAGTGCAACAGGAACTTGTGAAAAGTGAAAATGTGTAAGGCAGTTGAGTTTATGCAGATCATACCTACATGTATGCTGTGTTGCCAGAAAAAAGGGCATATCTTACCATCCACAGTGTCTCATGCATGTCTGGCACACAAAGAGTAGATTAGTTGTCAGCTGAAATTCCGGCTTACAATTGGCTCATAGGTCCGTTCTCAGGTGAAACTCCAAGCATTTGATGCCAGGTGAAATCCACACCATGATGGTTACATGCCTGACACTTAAAACATGGCACACAGAATTTTATACACGCATAGTTCATCACAGGTCAAATAAGCCAGGCATGGACCTTCAAAAGAGATAGGTTACATCCAACTAGGACTCCTTACACACAGGTGTATTATGAGATCCCTGTACCAGCACCAGACGGGTAAAAACACCCCTGAATCATACAGGTAGGGTACATGAACTAAATGTACCTGTATATGTAGATCAGGGTTATTAGACTGTAACAGAAGAGATATTTATAATGGGGCTCCATAGGATGGGTCAGATTGGAACTGACAGATTTCACAATTCACCTTGTGACGTGTGACGTAGTACAGGGTCAAGGTCAATTATGCATGAAATTTTGATCTGATACCCAGAAATATCTTGCATTTATGGCCAGAACTGGTTCATTTGCACATCGTGCACTGTATCTGCGTGATTAAACAGTGTGCCTGGGAAATCTGAATACACAATAAATTTAGACAATGAAACAACCTAATCATTCCAATTGTTTGACTGCTGTTTAATGTCATTCACAATAGCAGCACTTACACAATGGTGGTCAGCTTTGCAGCTGGCTGAAACATCAGTGGATAGGGAATTAAAATCATAAACCCTGTGATGAACAGAGATGTCCTCCACACTGGTAGATCACAGACTTATGGTCTTCAGAGAATATTAGACTGTCTACAAGGCCAAAACTGTACAAACAAGTGTTGATGTCAGCTGATTATGGTCACCAAGGCTCCACCAACAATGTCATCATTTGAATCTCCATAATGCATGTCCAAGGCTGGGTCACAGCCGGCTCCACCTGTCCTTGTCTCTAAAAGACAAGCAGGTTCACCACTTGACCATGGCATGTTGTCCACATGAACTTATCACACAGATTATATAAACTACCCTTATTCTTCTAATTTTTGATACAGCCACAGGTACTGCTAAAAACCAAAATTACAGCATGTCTCCCAGTTTATTTTATAAAAGTAAATATATAGATATGTTGTTCATCAGATGGACTAGCCACGTGAGACATGAGAAACTGTGTAACCTGCTACAATTACATGCATATAATTAATAGTTAGCTAGGATTGACCTGATCGTCCAAAATTAGAGGAATTAGGGTACATGTACCTCCATCATGTGTGGAGAAGAGCAGTGAATGCAACACTCCGTGTCTTTAGCTTCATGCACATGTATGAAGATTTAGAGGTTATCTCATGGCACATGAACATTCATGTATCCAACTGACCCTATGAAGAGAACCTAGAAGGCTTGTTGTTATATGCAAATGTGTCACTTCCATATTTAAACCAGTTAAGCTCACATGTGTACTTGGCTGCTTGGATCATGTTTCACCCACCACACAATTATGTTGAAAAAAAAAAAATGTCAAGACATGGATTGCTTGATTGATATTTTGATTTGTAGACAAGAATACCTAGCTCCCTTTAATAAGACCATGGTAGGAGTGCGCGAGTTAAGGAACACTAAGAGTGCAATGGAATGATTGAAAGGCATGCATCTGAACTGGACTATCATGTCGCGTCCCTAATTGTCTAACTAAACTAACTACTCTGTACTAAAGCATAAAAAGTGATACATACAGTACATTGTAGGCCTACACGTGTACGTATTTTGTCAAACATCTCAGGGCATGAGGTATATGTAAAGTATACAGTAACACTGGGATCAGGGCATACTCAATCTTACACATATCATGTGCTCTATGGTCACAGGTCACCTGTCACACCCAACTAGGAAGTGTGCCCAAAGGTTAATGCCACTATTAAATGCACATGTATGTCAAGGAATAATATCAAAGTACTATGAAGTGTAAGCAGAAGAATGCAGTGTGGTGATTTACAGGGTGTTTAATAAACTGACGCACCATAACGATGGGCATCCGTAAATGCTTCCCTCTGGCTCTAGTGCACCATCAATACCACTTTACTACACCATTTTTGGTGACAACTGTACAGAGGCCAGTATCATGAAGTGTATTTAGTTTTGAGCAGCCCTAAGTCAAGAATATTTCTAAATGAGCCACGTTTCGCTATGGTTTTACAAGTTACAAAGGAGAAGTTCAAGCTTGTACATATAACTTAATCTTAACAGAAAATATGTCATATCAAGAACAATTAACACCTTAATGGAAATAAATGTAGAATCTCAAAACTTTAAAAAGACCTCATAAATCAATTTACCTAATTCATAAACAGTGATGTGCCCCCCAATCTATAGCCCCAAGCCATATATGGTAAGCTGACCTCTGACCTAGATGTGTGGTGTGTAGCCAGGATTCAAACCATTCAGGAATGATGTCCGGGAGATACCATACAGTATGCATGTACTAAGTTAGAGAAATGCTCAGGTAGATTGTACTAAGTCAGACAGGTAGGTACATTTTATAATAGCTACATGGAAAACATGTCATGTCCCTCTGATGTTAATTAGCATGTGTTTATTTATTTCACCGGTGATTTATGCAACACTTGAGATTACTATGGTGTTCATTTCATCTGAAAATCTGAATGCATATGTATGCACATGTTTGCCTTGCATTATATATCGGCTTACGTATAGTTACACGTACATAAAACTATGTTAGATTAACGGCCTACAAGTATATGTACACTATATATCTAACACTAGTCCTGCATGAATTTCACTGTCGCTCCGATACTTAAATGGAACTTTCCACTTAATCTCCTCGGAGTAGTGCCTGTCTCTTGCCAAGTACAGAGACTTGCGAGCATGCACACTATAATTTCAGCAGTCTCCCCTTCATTATTTAGGAGCTGACTAGCCTAGGAGCTCATCGCTCCACGTTAAAAAAAAAAAAAAGAGCGCCATGTTTATGGCAGCACTTCCATTTGTAGCACGTAACCATAAAACATGACATCGTTTTTGTTTTAACATGGGGCAATGAGCTTCTAGGCCATTCAGCTCCTACATATTAAAGGTGAGACGGCCAAAATTGTAGCACACATGTTTGCGAGTGTCTGCACTATGACAGGAGACATAAGATAAGCGGCTGAGTTGCGAGGCGGCAGAACTCTGGCACTTCTCCCAGGAAATTAAATGAGGCTGTAGGACTACACTGGTATAGTGACATCCAAATATATATTTAAATATAGATCCAAACATCTATCCAAATATATATGTATTGCACATGTACATGTATAGAATAAAATTTGCACTTGAATTAAGAAGGGTGGTAAATTTACCATTTGATTTATTGATTTACATGTAATGTGGGCACTACACCATATGTGCATTACTGCAATTCTTCAAACTTTTCGCATGTTTCCAAAGTGTTCATTCAGGCATACTCTAAAGGCATTATTCCGTGTTGACTGCTAAAATTATACTTTTTGTGCAGCTCTGAAACTGACCAACCCAACCAATGTAGTTTTATCTCCAAAGACAAATTGAAAAATGTACAAAAATTGCACTAAAAGTTGCTTTTTCACATGCTAAAAGGTTGAGGAATTAGGGTAAGGTGCAAATGACTTTACGAGAACTGGTTTTGAACCGAAAACCCTACTGTTTTGAGGGCTAGAGCCTAATGGTCTGAATTGAAGAATCAGTAAGGCCAGTTGGCCTGGTTAGTACATATCTCTGAATATATGAAAAATAAACATGTACTTAGAGCAAGCCTTTTACCCAAAGGAAACAGCAGTCTCATGATTTTAACCATGGAGAGTTATCTCCCTTTGTCTTTTCAGCGCCGACTGACATGACTAGGTACAACACAGATGCATGTATATCAAAGACATACATAAACCCCTGATTTGTTCCCTGTGTGTTTATCACGTATATACTCGCACAGTGGCTTAAAACTCTCAATAAATTCTCTTGTTCTTGTAATATATTTTATATAATATAAATGTAAATACAATATTAGAATCAAAAATTTTTAGCCTGTACTACTGACCATAAAACAAAAAAGTTGGCATAGCTATTTTGTTGGTTTGTGTCTTTGACTGATGTTTTGTACTAGATTTTGAATTGTATGGAAATGGCTATGGTTACAGGTGTAAAACCACAAAGTCAGACTAAATGTAATCCACTGATAAGCTTGACTTCCATCCATATTCCTTAAAAATTAAACAGCACTCAATGAAGAAAGGACAATGCAATCCTCAGAAGTAAACTTCTGCAGCTTCTTGAAAATCAAACAATTACATGTACTATCCTAAATTTTATTCAGTTACTCTTCAATAATTTCTTTATGTTGCGGCTGAATTAACATTCCAGTAATGATCACTTCATTGATATGGCAGCCTTCAGGCGTTCCTTTCAGAAAATCTCGTAGATCAGACGTAACTTCCTTCAGAAATAACATTGTATACTATATGTACATGTGGATTACAATGCCACAAGATGATGTCATGTGTAAGGAAAGTTACCAAAATATAATTTATGAAATTTTATGGTGGCCTAGGATTATAGCTGGAGGCCTTTGGTACATGTATATCAACCGAGTTAACCCACTCTCTACCTTGTAAAGACCTTGCACATGATCAGTTAATAATACATACTGCATGCTGCTACAAGCGCGAATATTTGTTTCTTCATGATAATCAAATGAATTCAGAGAAATGAATATTATTAGCTGCTGGTGAAGATTGTAGATCCTGGGTTAAATGCCTAACATTGGCTACACTCGAGTCAGAATAAATCAATGCAACATTATCTAAACTTAACTTACAAGGAGCCATACTTAGCCTTAGTAGATACAGTACTGTAGGTTTCTCACCTCAGCCGGTCAGAACTGATTTTGCATTCCTTTTTAAAGGACAAGACCTGGGAAGTATTGGGCAATTTGTGGTATAAGAGTATAGCTTGAAGATTGAAGGCGACCATCAATTATTATTTTAGACTTTTTTTAGTTCCGAAACAACAACTTTTAAGGTACGTCATAATACACTCTCAATCAGGAATAATAAATGACTGCATGTAAAAGGAGACATACTGTGAAAATAGTAACTGGGGATTTGTGATGTAAAGCCCGATTAACGGATATGACATGAATCAGGCCATTATTTCATTATCAATCTGTCTTTTGAATGTACATAACACTACTCACACACAAATGCTAATTCAACTCTATTACGGATGGTTGGCTAATGCATCTTGTTTTGTCACAGACAAGAACAAAGAGCTGGCAAGATGCCAGATGTGCAGGTTTTGGCTGCACAAACAGCATGTTGAATACAGGCTAAAAGGCACCCAGCTTAACATTTCACCGCTAGAGAGTGAAGTGCCCGATTCACATTCATCAGCCAGCACATAAACAACAGTTTACCGATCAATTTGTTTGAGGCTATAAAGAATTTTAAATGCTTGTGTAATGAACAACATGGTAAATTTTTCTTATCATAAGTGCAAAAAAGATAGGTAATTTTCAAAACTGAATTCATTGGTCAAATACATTGTAACATACACCACTCTGCGACTATTGGCCCTTGAACCCTGCTGATTCACACTGATTTTGCTGCTGTGAGGTTGCATGACATTGCCATGGGTTTGCAATGTTTTGTTGCTATCTACCATGACAAGCGACACTTTTCGTCATGTCCATTAAAGGCTTTTTTGTATTTAACAGGTTTCATCCTCCTCTTGAGAGGTTGACGTCCCCATGCGAATTAGTTTTGATAATGCTTCATTTGCACAAATGTGCCAAGAAGCAACCAATAAAACATATAGGACAAGTGTACTTTTGAATAAGATGCCAATAATTTACTTTAAATATATTATGGTTTGGGCATATCTATGAATTAAATACTAGATCTATGTTTTAGCTTAACTTGACTACATCGTTACATGCTGATTGTAGTGCACTGCAGTCACCCCCGTTATTCCATAACATATTTCGCTGGTCGGGCAGGTAAACACCTAAGGATGATTCTCTCTTGTCATTTACATGGTATACTGGATCCATACCACATTACTTAGTCAATACTCACCCTGGCATGGTCCTCCACCTGTGGAACCCGCATTGTTTTGAGAGCTTCGCTGAGGTCGTGAATGTCAATGCGCCCATCCTTGTTCGTGTCAAGTCGATTAAACAACTCGGTGAATTTTTCTTCTTCGTCTGATGTTAATTCGTAGTCATGGTGCGCAGAGGCCCTTTCAAGCGGTGTCATGGATGACATATTTTATTCAAAAAACAAATTGTTACTACATTTTTCATCACATAAATTCACAAACTACATCACCGGTGACATTAAACGAAAGCGAGGTTACATGAAAGAGGAACGCGCTAAACATTTGCTCGGATCATTATTTGAAGAAAACTAGTCTTATCTAATCATTTGTAAAAAATACTGTGAATATTCTAATACATTAAATTCATCCAAAGAAAGTCATTTTCCGATTTGTAATTTATTTTCGACTGCTGCCCTGCTAACATTCTCCATGACCCCAATATTTTCGATCATCGATGGGAAAGAACACTTATATAGAGTAATAGGACATGAAGAGAACCGAATCGTGGAGAGTGAGACAGTGGCCGCACTCGTTGTCAAAGTGTACATTTGCCATTCAGAAGTCAGCCTGACGTCTTCAGAGGGCGGTTAGTTCGTGGATTATCACTCACCGAACGGCTAACAGGATCCTCAACCACCGCAGGGTAGGTACTTAGTTTAACCGACAGCAAATTATGGCAACCTGTTGGGCCTCAAATGTCATAGCTTTGACGTTAATTGACCGTTTATTGGATCGAAGCGACTTCATTCTCGCTGCACGATGAAGTTTTTCTACCACACAGAGGCATGCCAAGGAAATCAAACCACACAACCGTGACAACACTACTACATTATTCTTGTCATGAACAGGTCGTCTGAACCAGAAGTACGTAATCTGGTGAAGTAGAAATGGCCACTGTGTACAAAGTACCGTGAACTGGTTTACATACATATACTGCTTGAAAATGTTTTCTTTTTTTTTTTTTTTTGGTGTGTTGTTATTGAAAATCAAAAGGCAGTGGAAAATTATACGTAGTCTAGAATTTAGTTAAACGTTGTATGCTGCCGATACAACAGCCTGTTGTATTTCTTTCAAGAGGTCAATCCATTTAGAATGGTTGAAACACTTGGGCAACGTTGCTAACACTAAATTGTCCACCTTATCCTTTTCATTGCTTTTACCTACGTTCAGGCACTTCTAAATTGTTTTTCTTTTATCTCTTCATTAAGTGATGTTTTTTCTCTGGGTACTATAATCCATCTTCAAAAACATTTTGATAAACAAAGTGTCTGACAATTCATTTTCACTTTATAACTTTACATGGGCCTTTGTATGAGTCGTTGGGCTGCACTACCTTGCTATAACCACTTAGCAACTGAGGCCACATGTTTGTTTAATCTCTTACAGTTTAGAATGACTGTTGTTTTATCTGCATGTACATATAGCTATACAGTGCATAGTCATGTAGTCAGTGTAATTTTACATCATACACATAAAATAAGTTCTCTACATTTCGTTATATCTGTATTATTATATAGTATCAAATAAATTACATACATGCTTTAATTGATATGATCTACCCAGATTAAATAAATCTTACTTTTCCCCCTGGGCTCCTAACCTCACAAAAAGATGAATCCAAAGTCAAAATTGGTTTCCTCCCACCACAATGCTGGTTAAAAATAAGTAAATAAAGTCAAAATTTTAGGCAGATTTATACACAGTGTAGTAAAGCAGTGAATTAAATTCCTCAAGGAAAAGGGCCCTATGCTTAAATGGTTTCATGTATATGTGCATGCCTGCTGTGATCAGTTTATATTCCTTTGGGAAGTTCAAGGGCTCCAATACTGCAAAGAATGTTGGAATGTCAGTCAACAATCACTGAACACAGTCAAGGCTCTCCTGGCTGTGACTTGACCCCTGACTGTGAATGAAATTGATCTGGCTTAGTGATAGTGTGAACATAATTTTGGGGTGGACATGAAAGGGGCAGCTGTCAGTCACTGTGTTACACAGAGCATCCAGGACGTCCAACTCTTCACACATATGTAAAAGGTTGAAATAAGCTTTTTGCCAATGTCCATTCAAACCTAAACATAATACATTCTGGTACAGGACATGAATACTGCACAAGTGTATTAGCTGTAGCGTACATGTACAGGAGAAATCTTCAGTGGTAACTACAAGGAAAAAAATTGGAAAACTGAGTTTTACACAGATTTTGTATTCGGTTTTTGATACATTGATGACAGAAGAACATTGAATTATGTCATTTGTTCAAGTTTAGTTTCTGAAAGAAAATTGTTTAGAAAACCCCCTGCTTCTGATAACGTACTTGCCATGGAATAACATATGTACTGTACGTGTAAGATTGATTAATTTAACACAGAGATAAAAGATATACATCTAGAGTACATTCATGACAGTATTACATGTATACATCAACAATCGCCCTACATTTATGCTTACAGTGGTGTGGTGTACAGTTGTCATTAGTACATATACATATATAAATACACACCAAGTTATGTCTGTGTGGTAGGCCACTTACAATAAATGTACGGAATGAATTCCAGTGTGCTAAGCATTGGTTACATCATAATAATTATTGCTGTTAATTGTGGTAATTACGCGTGCTTGGAGTGAGAGACTGTGTTTAACCCTATCATAATGGTGCAATGGTTGTACATGTATTATTATTTCTGCAGTTTTGATCCTACCTATGTCCATGTACTGTACACACACATGCCAAGTGATGCCAGGTCATGTTCAATGCATTGATGATGAATATAATTAAAGAGGTAAACTTATGGTATCATTCAGACGTCAGTAATACACATATTAGGTGTACATGACAAGCTTGTTTTTAGCAGCATATTTGTCCTCATGGTGCAGGTTACCTTGTATGCATTTTTTAACACACTGGAATGTTTAAATCACTCTTGTCTCTTTCCCAGTATTAAATTGCATGATACAATTAAATGCACATGTACATACTTCAAATCTTCAAACTTTTCAGTCATTAAAGCAGTTTTTAAAAGGTAATTTATCCATACAGATATTGTGAAAATAAAGCCAAAATGATTATTTCTGCCCACACCAGTATGAGGTTCCTAAAACTATAAGAATTATTTTTCTAGACCCCACAGTTCTCCCAGAAAATACTGAAATATTGTTTTCAGTGGTGGTTGAAAAGGTTGAAAAATTAGGGTACATATCTACCATATCTGTACGCAATTGGATGACCTGTAGTCTACCTGTGTGTAATATCCAGTGGAAGACACTGAGGATATAAAGAACTGTGGGAAATTATGTTTGGGCTTGGTTCTTTTCTATAAAATGCTGATGTCAGCCATTTTACCCTGCACATGAGCAGGTATAAATCGTTACCTTCAGCGATCTGTACTGAATGGTACCTGTACATATCAAGTAATATTATCAAGTGTCCTTCCATGTCATGGGTGTGGTCTCCCAGGTGGCTAGGCATTTCAGGGACAGACAATAACTAGAGAAGTAATCCGTCCTCTGTACAACATTAAATGTATACATATTGTATGCTTTTATGTGCACTTATAATAGATCCTGTCAATGAAATACATGTATGCCTCTGCCTACTAAACCTGCCCTCTATGGCAGGTCTCTAAGGCATATTTGTTTACACCTGATAATTACCCGGTATGTGATAGTGTCAGCTGGGTTTACCTGGATGGATTGCCGTGATACCTGAGCATTATTAAAGCATCTTACCTGGGTACACCTATGTTGATCATGAAAAAATGCTAATTAAGTTGGGTGTAACCAGACCAACCATCAAAAAAGAGGCCTTCGTAAAAACTTGTCCAAGACCTTATCTAAAGAAATTATGTTTCGGTGTGTGTGTACTACATGTACCCTTGTACTGCGATGACCGTAGAGCACGTTTACAGTGTGCCCTCGATGTTTTAGCCATGGAGTTGGCAGGACAGTTGTTTTTTGGGGTTCTTTTTTTTTAGAATACTGAATGACCTACTCACTTAGATGAGTTCATCAGTCATATCTCTGTACGTGTACATTTACACCTTAGGCCATCATCAAAAATATATTGTTTTGGTGTAACCCGATCCATAGTATAAAAATGAACCCTACACATACTCTGAGTTTTTTTTTTTTGGGGGGGGGGGGGTCATGTTGTTAGAGGTTATGTACAATAGATAGCAAAACTGAATGGTGGACATACCCCCCCCCCCAACAGTTTCCCTCTTGGACAACCCTCCACCCTCCCACCCCAGTCAGTTTCCTCCCTTAACAATTTCCCCACCCTCCTGGAGTATTACCCCCATGTATATATATATATACATATATATGAGAAAATGAAATCAACACCCTGTTATTACTTTAATATGTATAATTCCGAATATGTCTGTACCCCAGCAATACTGTCTATACAAATAAAGACGCATGTACATGTAAAGCCATAATCATTCATTCATTCATAATGATATAGACTTGCATGTACATCTTAGCACGTCTTTATAGTAACTTGCAAATAAGCGATAATCATTCATGACGATGTACATCTTAATAACTTGCAAATATTTGCAGATACATGCTGACAATTGGTATAGGTATATACATGTACAGATACATGTAAACAGGTCATTAAATATACATGTAATATGTACATTTTTATCTTTCCATTTATGAGGTTGCAGAAAAACAAAATCCTGTATTTAACTTCATGGAGTCATTATCTTACATACTGGTATTTTGGATAAAAATACTGTGTTCTGTAAAATATAGAGATGAGGTAATCTTTCCTTGTTCCTGTTGCGTCATTGGGAGCTACAAAAAATGAACCAACTTGTCTTATCTCCATCATTAATAGGCATGCATACACGTTTACGTACATCCTGTTTTGTGTTTTTCTTAATGTGATAATTGTCTGATGTACATGTAAATTGTATGGAGGATACATATGGATGTGGTGACATGTGAATGTGTTATAAAAGCCAGAGACAGATGTGAAAGGAAACCTACATGTAGCCAGCTGAGGTGCGAATTTGATGCACAGGTATCTTTCAGGTCAACAATCAGTGTTTATAGTTCATGTATTTAGCTATACTGTGAAATATTTCTGTTCTTATAGTCTGTGTAGAGTTGTAGGATTATAGCGAAAGTTCAGATCTGCAAATGGACTTCA
The DNA here is from genome assembly GCA_016165875.1 of Acanthopleura granulata. Classification (NCBI taxonomy): domain Eukaryota; kingdom Metazoa; phylum Mollusca; class Polyplacophora; order Chitonida; family Chitonidae; genus Acanthopleura; species Acanthopleura granulata. The sequence continues at coordinate 4,560,251 of JABBOT010000082.1, forward strand.
TTAAAGAGGAGTGAAAAGGTTTTCTTGGTTTTACTTATCCCTGATCTCCACTTCAGAAAATTCGGCTTTTTTCCCAATGTAGAGTCTTTATCATAGCTGTGTCTAAAAGACAGTTGTACATGTATGGCAGTGGGTAAGCCTTGAAGTAACATACATGTTGATGTAAATCTTCGAAAAAAATATGTTGTTCAGTGTTCATATGTATTAATGTGCATAGTTTGATATCATCCTTTAAATCTTTAATTTTGAAAAAGGATATCCTGATGTTTCACATTTGTATAAATAGTGATTGACAATATCCTTCTGTCTGTTTGTCATTGGCAGGCTTTGATCGAGTAGCCAGGTGATGTGTACATGTATGTGGGCCAAGTGTTTTCTCCGTACCACTGGATTTCCTCCCCACATCTCCTAATCAGCTTAGAGGGGATTTTTATTCCTGGAACATTGGAGGGACTCTCCTGGTGAAGAAGTCAGATAAATCAGTCTGGCTCAGTGCCACTGCTGAACCCACAAATCTGCTTCAAGGACTCGGGAGTTAAGGAAGGACAGGTGGGCTAGTGTTCAGTGTATGGCTGGACGAAGGCATCTCAGTGGTCTGGATTGGCAAGTCTTATCATGACCAGGTTTTTCCACATGTGGGTGGGTACGTTGAGGCCTTGTGTGAAGTCAGCCTTCCCTGTTCAGTAAGAGTTGTCTCCAATTGCAGTATAATTGGCAACCACAGGGGGCGCACAAATTCTGTTGTAATGAGTTGTAGGCCTGCACAGAACAATTAATTGTTAAGAGACCTTGTGAAAATCTGTGTCAAGTGGTGCTTAAGTTATATGTACAGTGTACGGTCCAGCTGAGGCTTTACAGGCCATTTGCGGAGAAGTTTTTTCCTCGGATTCCGTTGTTTTTAACAGATCTCCTTTATCATAGAGCTGAGGCGAGCCGAGAGAGACAATGAAAGTTGCCGAGGGGTCAACATGGCATTTATGATATACAAGAAGAAACGGTTCAAATTCCAGGTGAGCTTTGAACTGGAGGAACTATCGTCCGTTCCCTTTGTCAGCGGGATATTGTTCGCCAAAGTCCGACTGCTGGAGGGTGGGAATTTTACCGAACATTCCAGTAGGTAAGTCAAGAATATTATTCGAAATATTGATTGATTTCGTATTATCCGGATGGTTCATAGAGGCTGAGTTTCCTGAATTGTGCATACGTTCAGCCATAATTTGGAATCACGGTGTATCATGTCATATTTCCTTCCCATTTCCCCAGTCTCTTCCTTGTTAATTTGGTGTCTCCAAGGCATTGACAGGACTTTCTGTCCCCTACACACACACTACACTACAGTATGTCTACAAGCACAAAAATGCATGTACAAGTACCTGCTTGCCAGGAAGCTGGATATACATGTATGTATCACTTGTCAGTAAGTAGCTAAATGACATGTAACTGTAACTAAATATGTCAACATTAAGCAAACAAAGTTTTATTTGAGCATCGGTCTAATCGTTGTAGTGTGAGATGTCTCAGCTGTCATGGCAATAAGCATTGAAAGAGAGCATACATGTACATGTATCCAGGTCGTAGCCCAGCATGTTAAATCTTAATACCCTTGAATCCTTTCTTAAAACACATGTTCATGTAAGAAAAGAAGAACGTCTTACTGACCCATAATGAGGTCTATACATGTCCATGTATGTATCTCTGTGAATATGCCTGCATACAGTCTGTGAGTAGTGATTTTGACAGTGTAACTTAATTAAATATAATACAATCAATCAAACACATAGTTCATGGCCATGTGGACCTGTGATAGAGGCATGTGGACCTGTGTTAGAGGCATGTGGACCTGTGATAGAGGCATGTGAACCTGTGATAGAGGCATGTGGACCTGTGATAGAGGCATGTGGACCTGTGATAGAGAGGCATGTGGACCTGTGATAGAGGCATGTGGACCTGTGATAGAGAGGCATGTGGACCTGTGATAGAGGCATGTGAACCTGTGATAGAGGCATGTGGACCTGTGATAGAGGCATGTGGACCTGTGATAGAGAGGCATGTGGACCTGTGATTGAGGCATGTGGACCTGTGATAGAGGCATGCAGTGCCAGTGAACAGTGAAGTGCTTCTCACATTTAGTTTTCTCCATACGTGTATGTGTGACAGAGGCTCATGTATTGTAAACCTACCTGATCACAGTTCACATACGCTGTACATGTACATTTGTTTACTGATTAGTTGGTACTTTAATTCTTCTCATTTTTGCGACACTTGGTGTGGCCGTTTTAGCGAACAGTCTGACAGTTTCTTTTTCCTCGCATGGCTTGTCCATTCCATGAAGAATATATCCATGTCTTCAGTTGTACTTACCTGAAAAACTGGGATACAGATGTAATTTTTGTTACCCCCAAATTAGAAGAATTATCGTAATGAAGGGTTTTCCCAGCTTTAAATGGGTGGGTGGCCATATTGACTAATCCACTGACATAAGGCCTGCCATGGTGGTAGCTACAGCAGGTGATGACGATGATGATGATCATGAGTGAAGTTGAAGCGGTAGTGATCAGGGTCTGCGTGAAGTTATAGTACCGGCATGACTGGCTGGCTGTAGCCAGTTGCCTGTGTACATGTAAGTGCAATCCGTTTACAAAAGAAAGGTGTGGGAGGTTGTTAATGACTTAACCTGCATAAGTGCATATGTACTATAATTCTCAGGCTCACTCAAGGGCTTCAGATTTCTCACTTGAAGTGTTTTAAGGCCTCTTAATATAAGGCTCTTCAAAAGTTGTCAAAAAGCACAATTTTTAGGTGTCATGTGTTTTGAATGCTTCAAATATTTCGACCATCAGGTGACAGGAAGAAGTTACATGTACTTGTTATTGTTTGGAAAAGGAACACATAGGGAACCTGTAGCCTCAAGACACTGTGCAGATTATATAATTGTATCAGTTCATTTTATTTTGATTAAAATACAAGTTTATTACATAGGTAGATGTCCATGAATCTTAGTTACATGTGTAACTTCATATATTGTTGTAACTTCAGTCATCAACTGGACGGATGCATTAATGGTAATGATGTATTAATTAAACATTTGTGAACTCCAAACAGGCAGAGTACATCACAGGTAGTGTGCATATGTCCATGCTCAGTGTCTGTATGTGGGTGAGCAGATAATGCAATTAAATGTCAACTTACATTCAATCTAAATCAATCCTGTGTGCATGTCTACATTTATAAAGGTACATGGAAAACTGCACTGAAAAAAAAAATTGTATTTAAGTGAGCGGGGTGATTTCTATAATTAAATGTCGATTTGCATTGAATGTGAATTAATCATACATGTACATGTATAGGGTGGAAGACTGCTATGAAAACAAAAAAAAAAAAAAAAGAAAAAACGGAGACGCATGTCCTAAAGAAGAACTTATATTTTAACCTCATCACTTACAAGGCACATGGACATGTACCTGCATGCTCCTGTTGTGTTACCCCGTCCTGTGGGTGTTGTGCTGATTGTTAACCACATGACTACATACACACAGCTAAAGTCGTCACAAGAGAAGAGGCTTAAATGTGGTTAAACATGTCTGTGTAATGAAGCTCTCTGTGCACGGGCATGTGACTGCTATGTGAGTGGGGCTTTGTCAGGCTGCAATCCATAATCCCCAACATACCTGAGCCAGCACAAAGGTAACGTGTTACAGCTGACCAGGTAATTCATTACAAAGTGCCATTAGTTAATGTTGACCGATTGTGAACAGAGAGATTAACTACATGTACTGTATGAACATTTTCTTAACAATGTTGACAATTACTGTTTTTGTCATAATCCACTGAGTATAATTAAGAGTTTGAAGTGATCTATGAGAAACCCACCTTTGTGGATATCTGTTATAGATGTACATGCACATAATTTGTGCATATAGACCTGTAAATGTGCATTTATGTGTTTGAAGCAACCCTGTAATAATGAGGGGCCCCCCATAGCCCAATTGGTTAGCGCGCCAGTGCAGCATAATGACCCATGAGGCCTCCCATCAAAGTGATCGCTGTGAATTCAAGTCCAGCTCATGCTGCTTTCGTCTCGGCCTTACGTGGGAAGGTCCCCCAGCAACCTGTGGATGGTTGTGTGTTTCCTGTGGACTCTACCGGTTTCCTCACACCGTAATGCTGGCCACTGTCATATAAGTGAAATATTCTTGAGTACATTTATGCTGTAAAATACCGGTCAAATAAATAAATAAATACATAAATTGTGATAATGAAGCCATTTCTGTTCATACTGTATAGGTTTTATGAATTTTAAGGAAGTTAAAACTTGGAAAAGGGGAGTTTCGAGTTTGAACTCTTTTGTGGAAGAAGGTAAAAAGAGTTCAGCTTTGTCATGTGACTTGTCAAAAGTGTCAGGCAATTATGTTCACTTTAATTTACCGATCACATGTCTCGCTGTGTCAGGGAGGTACAAACGACCTCTCCTTTGTTGAGGAGCTTCTTAAATTAAAAAAAAACTTTCAGCCCCACAATTTTCCGTGTTGTACATGTATGTCTCATCTAACAACTTTTTTTGAAACTTTTCTTAGACGGCCATGTTACACTAACTGTAATCAGAAATAGTTACCTAACATTTTTGACAGGTGACATGGTACAGTAGGGCTTTTCTTACCTTTAGCAATGAAAGAGTTCGAACTCAAAACTCCCCTACTGGAGCAGTATGTCTGGTGACTGTACACTTAGTCTATGTGTACATTTGCCTTTAGTTTTCCGTGCCAATGATACAAAATGTTGCTATTCTTATACATTAATTTATTGAGTACTCTGATTGTACGATTGCCCATGGGCAATTTAAAGAAGCTTTTAATTTTAGTAACCAGAAAGGTTGTCTTGCAAACCTTCCTGTGAATGTGGACATACCTACATGTATATGGGCGGTAAGACACCCTATATTATGCCCACACCTGCATCTACTTGTGTGCATATACTTCCCTGACCTTCAGCTTCATCAGAATCATGAATTGAAAATAACCCAGAAGACTTATAAACATTTCCAAAGCATGGTGATGCTTCACACGAGTACTGTACATCCAGTTAATTCATTTGATTTGAAAGCTGTAAATGGATTCCTGGGCTTAAGTCGTATTTTGGTGAACTTGTTTATAAATCCTGATGTTGATCTTGGGTGTAGTAGTATTTGTCGGGTATGTGTAAATGTTCCAGATGTATGCTCGTGCAGTTGGAAGATTCGAGTCAGTGCACCATAAAGAGTATCACTTCAGTTGCAATTTGAGAGATGTACTTAGAATTCATCAGTAAATATTGGACATGCATATGTGGGTGTACTGTGTGTAATGTCCAAATGTATTTGTTGCGATCCGGATGTGGAGGTATTGTAGATGTGCACATGGTGTCAGGGATTTGATCGTGCATCCAAATATATTTGTAAGCTACCCTGGAAAAATTCATTGGTGGGGTTAACCCAACCCTCTCAGAAAAAATAGAGTATATTGTATGGGCATTGGTAGGGATTTTTTTTTTTTTTAATTCTGGCTAATGGGACATTTGAAAGAAATGAAACTTGAGAGAAAAAAGGAGAAATGCCATAAAAAGACCACTAAGAACTTTAGAGGAGTACTCTTTTGGGAGAGCCAGTCAGTTTATCTCCAACAAGCATCTTTTCAGTGATGACCCTACATTTACATCCTCCAGATTGTCTGCATTCCCACTTGTCACTTGTACATGCAGAGCTGGTTTGCCTTGCCTGTGTGGTTTTAATACTGTATACATGTAAGGACGTCCTATTAGCAGATAGCTTCTGAGTGTTCTTCACAGAGACACTCTCACTCATGACATCAGACAGCTTCTACAAATGGACATGCCCAAAACAAAAACAACAAAAAAACGGTCTGGTTAACTTCTAAAATGTGTTGTCACAAGTAAATGTTTGTGTGTGCAGTGCTAACACTTGTGTTCATGTACACTGCTTTCTTACATCATTTTTATGTGAAATGAGACTTTATGATTCACTGAATGTAGAATTGTGCAGAAAGTATATGTACATGTTTGTAGAATATATATAATCTAATCTCAGCTCCTTTTGTAAGAAAAAGTAACATGTGATTGTTGAGCCATGGTTAATTTTTTTCCCTGGTAGAGGACAGAGCTTGTTTGTTTTTACAGCTGGCACTGTTGTGGCTATGGCCATGTTGTGTTTGGCTGGTTGGCCTGTATGGGAGGCATGGTGGGTGTGGTGGTACATACATGTAGTGGTTGCACCTTAAGCATTTTTTGTGCAAGTACATATATGTATACTGTGTACATATATGTATATTTTACATATGATGTATGTTATTGCAGTTTACTCTACAGTGTGGACATGCTCATATATAAATAGAAGTGTTTGTGTGCTGTACATGTGAACAGCTTGTCTGCAATGTGCACTCTACATGTATACGTACTTTCAAAGAGTCGTGATTTGGTACTGTAATTAAGAAACCTCGTAAGCTGCAAACCCCTAAAAATGTCAGTGACTTGCAGAATAAACTTGTCCAGGACGTTTTTTCTGCCATGTGTTTTTGGTGACCATGTATACTGAATATATATATAGGTGTAGCTTTCCAGGTACGTGGACATGAACGTATGGTTGGGTATTACACACATGTACAATACCCCAAGTCAGACATTAAACACGTGAAAGCCAATTTTAATACAGGCAAAATTTAAATTGTATTTTCAACTGATGTATTGAAATGAGCAGTAAAAGCATAAAGAACTGAGACTTGCACTTATGTGATGAATATTTGATATGATACATCCTGCATGTTTCATTACACTGGCCCTATAGACACAGTCTGGAACTCACCATGGATGTAAGACATGTTAAGACAACACTTGATCAGCCGATGAGATGGCTTGCTTGCCATTATGATGTGCAGTCCACCAATATGCTGCCGTTTTTAAAAAGAAACTGTATCTTAGGTCAAGGGTAATTGTCATTACAACACTGTTGAAATGTTGGTTATACAGGGGATTTTGTAGCCAATTTCCTTTTAGAAACTCATTTTGAACAAATCAGAAATCTCAATAATGTTTCATCACCAATGTATCAAAAACTCAATTTATTTCATGAAAGCTATCTAAAAAAATTTTATCTGAAACTTAATTTTCTGACTGATTACCAGGAGAAGAAAGTGGCTGGCAAAAACCCTGTTACATTTAGCATACTAAAGTGTTAGATGCTCTTCGCAAAAAGAGTCCATGATTTGCATTTCTGTGGGTCGCTCATGGGAAAGTAGATCACAATGTTCCAAAAGAATGATGGTGGTCTATCCAAGGAAGTCATACATAGAAAACAGACTGTTATGGATTTTAATCTAAAAATTCACAAGTATAATGGTAAACAGACAAAAATTTGTCTAAAGTAATTTGTGAAAAGTAATAAATGGCTTCTAGCTTCCTATGCGTGACAGGGTTGTATCAAGTTGTTAGTTGTTGTAGTTTGTCTTTACGTGGCTGGCCGGAGGTATAAATGTCAGGAATATGTACAAGTACCTGGGCTGTCTTTAAATATATGTTGGCTGGGCTTAACCTGACCCACCCTCAAAAAAGGGCTCCTTCTGTGGTTCCTAATGTTTTGTTTTTTTTTAAGTATTTATCTTGTTATATGTAATTTCTTCAAAATCCATATCGTTTTCATCAGTGTGAACAAAAAGAAAATGTATCTCCTGCCAACTCACACCCTGTTTTTTCTTATAGGATCCGGTTATTCCTATGAAGATTTTTTGACAAAGGATGGCTAAATTATTACATGTGTTGGTTTCTCTTGCATGACTTCCCTCTCTAGTTTCCCTTGTATGACCTCCCTGCCCAGGTTCCCTTGCATGACCTCCCTCTCTAGTTTCCCTTGTATGACCTCCCTGCCCAGGTTCCCTTGCATGACCTCCCTCTCTAGTTTCCCTTGTATGACCTCCCTGCCCAGGTTCCCTTGCATGACCTCCCTCTCTAGTTTCCCTTGCACGACCTCCCTGCCCAGGTTCCCTTGCATGACCTCCCTCTCTAGTTTCCCTTGCATAACCTCACTGTCCAGGTTCCCTTGCATGATCTCCCAGCCTGGTTTTCCTTTACTCCAGGGATAAAGGGATTCAGTGTTAATGAGGTTTTACACATGAGAGTCAAACACATGTACATGTAGATGAAAAAAGTACACTTACCAAACTGCAGTTGAATAGCAGTACTGGCTCAGTAGATTTCCAGCTGATGAAACCAGCTGATTTCCAGAGAGCAGCTACAGAAACAGCTGACATGCAGCAGAACTGCTGTTCTACTGGCAAACAGGCAGTAGATAAGCAGCATTGAATCCACTAGGATAAACAGGTCAGGCCAGCTGAATAGTAGCCATTCCAATTGTGTAAATTAGACTGCCCTTCTAATGCTCAGAAGGATAGCAGGGGACTTTCAGGTGATTAAGGGCAGTGAAAGAGCAGTAGAATGGGGCAGCAGAAGAACAGTAAAACAGGCTGGCGGAAGAGCAGTAGAATGGGGCAGCAGAAGAACAGTAGAACAGGGCAGCAGAAGAACAGTAGAACGGGGCAGCAGAAGAACAGTAGAACGGGGCAGCAGAAGAGCAGTAGAACGGGGCAGCAGAAGAGCAGTAGAGCAGAAGAGCAGTAGAACGGGGCAGCAGAAGAGCAGTAGAACAGGGCAGTGGGAGAGCAGAAGAGCAGTAGAACGGGGCAGCAGAAGAGCAGTAGAACGGGGCAGCAGAAGAGCAGTAGAATGGGGCAGTGGGAGAGCAGTAGAGCAGAAGAGCAGTAGAACGGGGCAGTGGGAGAGCAGTAGAATGGGGCAGCAGAAGAACAGTAGAACGGGGCAGCAGAAGAGCAGTAGAACGGGGCAGCAGAAGAGCAGTAGAACAGGGCAACAGAAGAGCAGTAGAATGGGGCAGCAGAAGAGCAGTAGAACGGGGCAGCAGTAGAACAGGTCAGCAGAAGAGCAGGAGAACGGGGCAGTGGGAGAGCAGTAGTATAGGGCAGCGAAAGAGAAGGGTCACAGAAATAATATGTACCATATGGTTTTCTTTAGTATTGGATCAGTGAAATCGTCAAAGCAAAAAATAACTGAATAACTGTCTGATTAACTTTGACCTATTGGGCTGGACTTCAGTAATAATCAAGTCATATCACACTGAGACTGCACTTCAAAAAAACACTCAGTGAAAAACGCTATTTTCAGAATTGCCTACACAGTTACACTTAAACTAAAGTTGAAACAACTCTAAACTGGTCTTTTAAAGATTTAATCTGTTGTTTTTATTGCTCGAATAATTGTGATGTTATATTCTTTTTAGAATGCTCAAAATCCCTCCTTTGTCTATCAGAATGTCCTCCCAAGTCTACACTTTCTGAAATGTACCCTGTAATAGAAAACCAAATCAGAGTAATCAATAGCAGATTGACAAATTAATATGGGTGCAAAAATGGCATTGACTAGCAGACCAGAGATAGTTTAGAGCCCTGCACTGAAGGAGTATACTTTAACATACTGGCCACCAGAATCTGCTGTCTTTGAGTAAAACATGTAATGGTTTCATACAGTTTAACAGGAGGCAGATAATGAGGGGTTCAAGTCATTCAGATTTTGTTTTCATTCGGGTTACTATTATTATCATTCTCACCAAATTTGTCCTGCGTTTTTTGAGAAAACAGCAAAACACACAGTTATGAAACTTCAGTATGTTTGTGGTACAGACTTGAAGTTTTGCACCTTAACTTTTGTTCATGTGACTTGGGGACCATGTTGGAGTTTAAAAAACATTTAAAAATCTTCTCAAAAAACATCTGAACAAATTGTTCCAAAACTTGGTATGTAGTGTCTCCAATGTTGTGCACTTCAAGTTTGGAAAGGAAAGTTTAATCGGTGGAAAATTTTAGAAGCTCGCCCTTGGGTATATATGTCAGGTGACCAAAAAACACTTTTTTTTCCAAATATTTTCTAAACTGTTAAGAATTTTACAGGTGGAAATTGTTTTATCTGATGCAATTTGGAATGCTGATTCCGAATGTGCAAATTTTGGAAAACCGAAAGTGACATAATCAAAACCAGAAGTGAGTGTATCTCCATAACAAATGAAGCTAGAGATGGAGTTTAAGACCTAACATTATCCCAAGGCATGGAGACAAATTTGACATGACCGAAAGTGACGTCAGCAAGCCCGAAGTTTCAAAATTGAAAAACTTTTGGATCAAAAATGGCATGACAGAATAGCGCGAAACTTAGGTAGATAATAGGCCTGGGGATTGTCTTTTGTGGAGACTCAAACTGACCCAAACTTTGACTGGTCTAGTAAACTTAACTGTCCTCTTTACACAAGGGCCTGAATTTAACAGCATGCAATCTGAGTGATCCATCTCTATACGATAACAAGGCTCAGAGGCATATACATGCATTTTGATGCCACTTATCTGCTCTCTGCAGGCCTTGTTAGTTTGATTTATTGGCTGGAGTTAATAGGAAAACGTTTAATGGCTGCTAGCCTTGTGATATTTGTGTATGTAGTGATCAGAGTTTTGCCCACATGTCAATCCATCAACATGTATGTATCTCCATCAAGATGTGTGTACCTTCATCAACATGTACCTACCTCCATCAACATGTATGTATCTCCATCAAGATGTGTGTATCTCCATCAGCATGTATGTACCTCCATCAACATGTATGTACCTCCATCAACATGTATGTACCTCCATCAGCATGTATGTACCTCCATCAGCATGTATGTACCTCCATCAACATGTATGTACCTCCATCAACATGTACCTACCTCCATCAACATGTATGTACCTCCATCAACATGTGTGTCATATTAGCAGGTTCAAGGTTGACCTAATGCCACTGGTGTAAGTGACAAAAAGTATAGAGACCCAGGTTGCCTGCTCAAATCATGTGCTTGGTAGAATTCTCCTTCTCTACAGTTATATGGAGCTCTTACAGTTTTGCAAACATTTTTTTTTAGATTCTTTGCCAGTGTGTTAGCACTCCATCAATTTCTCCAACTGATTTTAGGTCTTGTTTAAATATCAAGCCATAGCACAAATGCTTAAACCTTGTCTAATTTTTTGTATCCAGTGCTTTGTTACCTTGTAATTGAGGGCGGAAAAGCAGCATGTACCACTTATATACTTGGTGAGAATATCATCTTGCAGAACTGTTCAAAGGTTAAACTAAAGCCCTGTGATATCCAGGCATCTGTGTGTTACGCTGGAGGAAACAGCTACTCTTACGGCAACCGGAATCAACTTAAATGTGAAAAAGCACTTCATGATTCTGACCCTTGAAGTGTCGTGACACCAATACCTCTGGCAAGTCTGATCTAAGGGGATATCAACAGTTTTAGTATTATTGATCTGAGGACGGCTGTTCAGAATGTATTTTAAAAGTTACACCAGATTTAAAAGGTTAGTTCCCTTCTGATTAGTCTATAGACTAAAGTTAATAACAGGATGAAATCATACTACATTGTACGTGTACACATTTAAGGGTGTTTAAAGGGTCTAGCCACTTTCTCGTGGTGGTAACCACAAAGAGAAATATGGGAATATTGAATTTTGATAAATGAGTTTGGATAAAAGGAATGAGTTTTAGATACACTTTACATACAATGGTGATGAAAAATATTGAGTTTTCTGATTTGTTGAAATTGAGTTTCTGTAAAGAAATTTGCTAGAAAAACCCCTGAGTTTTGAACAACTGGCCCCTGCTCTGTCAGATTTGATTCCAGCTGATGTTCACCATTGCATGTATTTTGCTGTGATATTGCCGGATGTGGAATAAGGCTTCATAGAGAACCAGGTCACTAGTGTCAGACTACTGCATTGAGGTCATGATGTACTGAAATCTGCCCCAGACTCACCACAAGGCAAGCTGGACCTAACTTAAATTGTAACTGATCCAGCATTACCAGCTGTGTAAATCCACTTTACACCCAGCCACCCACCCCCTTCTCCCACCTATTTACAGTGTCTTTAACTCTAGAAAAAAGAGCTGGCTAACTTTAACATATTGCCTGACATAATCTTGCAGATTTGAACTCAATATTTTCCCCAGCATTTATGTAAGATCTTACATCTGGATTAGTTTGCTTTTTTTTTTTCCTCTCCTTTTCATTTTCTTCTCCTTTTCATTTTCTTCTCTTTTTCTTTTTCTTTTTACACTTTAAGGTTGTTTCTTAAGAGAGAGTTTGAAATGATTTAGTTTGACTTTGGAATCTACACATGAACATGTCCATATAATATGTAGACCTAATTTGTACCAGATGTATCTTTTTTATAGAACATTTTGCTGTCTGCATTCAATTAAAAAAATGTGAATGTATTTTTTTTTAAAATTGAAATTGATATGCCGTGTTATTACTCGGATTGTATTCCATCCTCATCCAATTCATGTGTACATACTTGATAGCCCAAACAAATGTTTCTTTGAAATAATTGTGCTTGAAACAACATTTGGAATATCCAGTGTATTCATATCCAAATGTTGCTGTATTCTGCATTGTAGGTGCAGCGTACATGTACATACTACAGACCCCTGTTACTAAATGGTAATTTGAGCTGTGGGAAGTGTAGCTCTTTGGCTAGCCTCACAGTTTGATATCAGCCCACTAATCTGGGGTTAACACCTTGTTACCCCCACATGTGGCTGAACTGCCTCACTTATTAATAATCCTGAGAATTTCCCATGTGGCAGAATTGGAATATTTTTGTGTTGAACCTTTAGCGGAAAGCTGTTTAAGTTGGTCCCGGGTCTCGTTATCCAGCCTTTCGGATATACAAACCTCGGTCAGCTGAGACCATCAAACTGTCCATGACACACAGTTTATATGAATTATTCAGGAAGCACCAACAACTATCTTGTTTTCATTTTATGCATATATAGGTTAGTAAGCCAAGTATTGATACAGGCATGCACACAAGTGAGAGTTCAAACCCATTTGTTGGCAGTCTGCACAGTGTTGTCTTCATATGCATTTGTTGTACACTTATTTGTCATGTTTGTTGACAGTTACATCAAGTGAATATTTTTGACTTTTACATAGTATTATTTCTTTACCAATTTTATAATTTCTACTGTGTATGTACAAATGTATCTGCACGTTCATAAAGCCATTGATCAGTAAAATTAACAAATTAGTATCACCCAAAACCTCAACAAATTGGATCCACAAACGTAGTGCATGTTTTTGTATATTAAAGGAATGTTATCTCATCTTGACAGGCAATTTTTGTTTGAAGTTCAAATATGCTCCACCTGATTAATACAACATGGTCTTCAAAATTTACGAATTGTTTTCATTCATACATGTACTTTACTGGTCAAATTTATTGAGGATTTGGGTTATATCCTGCCAAGAAGTGCATGTACATATACATTGTACAGGTTACATGTAGCCCCTGGCCATGCATTTAAGAGACTAACAGGTTTGCAGATATCATATATCTCCTTCTCTGATCTTCATAAAATATTAATTCCACCCAACTGGATTATGTTTGTAGCATGAGTGTATTCCTGTATGGGTCGGACTGAACTCTTTTCCTGCGATTTTCAGGTCTCCATGTGTTTTTGTAATTTCATTTACAAGATGATAATTATTTACAGGTGTTTTGATGTAGTGCTTATGCATGTAAACATGTCTGTTTATGTCCATCACAAGGAGTGGACTTTGCAAAGGTACATGTACATATACTTTATAATACAGTCAACATGTGGTCTTTCGTCACAGCACATTGCTGGATAGCTTCAGCCACTTGTATATATACATGTCGATTGTCAGTTGCAATTATGCCAAGATTTGCCCAATTCAGATGTATTCTGTGAGATGACTTGTGCACAAGAACCTTCGAAATTAATGATCGTGGAATTATTTTTATTTATTATTTGCATATTTTATCAGTATGTTTTTTTCCCAGCATGCCTCTTGATATGCTTCAAGTGTTGGTATAACTTATTAAATTCGAATGAAAAAAAATTGCAAAACTGCTGAATCAGATGAAAGCTCTGAAGGAGGTCAGAAGAAAAACACCATGTTTTTATATCCAGTGTAATGTATGATTTATTTGCCTGAACTTTTCAACTTAATAACTTGTTACATTGTCACTGTATATTATGTATACACTACATGTATATTATGTAGACACCTAATGGGAAAATCCTGTGCTAATAGTAGTATGTCATGTCATTTCCATCATACTTATGATTGTACATCTAACCTCAATTCTCCTGTTTCATTCTGCAAGTCAGCAACTGTCTACAGACTGTCTGGCATACATGTATAACTGTCACTTGCAATTGTCAACAGACCCACTGACATACATGTATAACTTTGTCCTTGAGTTATGCTGACCCTGTTCAAAATATAATTGGAACAGGGCAGTCTCTGTGTTCGGTGCAGTGCCAGTGCAGTACAGGTTTTGTTCAGTATATGCATGTACATGTGTTTTTGTTGGTTTTTTTGTTGGTTTTTTTTTTCAGTGGCAGCACTGTGTTAGAAGTTAGTCAATGTCTGAAATGTTGTTGTGTGGCCTCAGCAAATGAGGATACAGCATTCACATGGACAGTCAGTGTATTAGATAGTTGTTCCAAATAGTTAGATGTGGCAGGTACATGAACATGTGTACACACAGTTCCTAATTATCAGATAATAGAGCACAGTGGTGAGGTAACAGTGCAAATTGAATTAAAACCTGACTTGGTTTTGCTGGCCAAGTGATGTAAAGGGTTCTCACTAAAATTGAAAGGTCCTACTCTTGATATTGGCTTATTCAATCAAGAAATTTGATAGGTGACAATGGTAAGGCATACATATAGTCCAGTGGTTCCTCAGATCATTTTATTCAAAAGATATAAGGAACGTAACTCGGAATGTTCAGGACATTATACAGTCCTTCTGTTTCCTAGTGATGATACAAACTGAGTAGCCTAAATTTACATAGACTGAATGATAACTTCAATCTTTCGGAATTACTTTCCTTCTACTCTAATTCCTCAACCTTTTGACTTCGATCGGAGAGCAACTTTCATTGCAGTTTATACATATTTTTAATTTCATTTTGGGGACATTTATTGGATTGGCCAGGGTCAGGGCATCACAAAAAGTATAATTTTATACACAGAATGATACCCTCAGAATATGCTTGAATAAACACTTTGCAAACATGCGAAAAGGTTGAAAAATTACAGTATTGTGGGGCATAATGGTTAGTTAATTTAATTGCTCTTGCATGCCAGTAGCTGTTTTTTGTTATAAGTGTACATACTGAAATTTATTGAAGCCAGACAGAGGTTCTTAATAGATACTTTTGCACAATTACATTGACATTGTTTGTTTCATAAAACATAGCTGACTGTTGTAGTATTGAAATACATATATTAGACTACAAGTTGTAGTATAGTAGGTAAAATGATCCCAGAATTACCATACATGTTATGTAAATGCAGAGGTCCAACAAAACGAATACTGCGGCCACTTGCCTGCATGTACTTGCAAATATTATTAAGTCCAGTGTATCCAATTCAGATGTGTCAATATACATCTGGAACTTCCTATGATGATTTTTCAAATGCTGAAAATTAAAACTGACCATCATATTTTCACTTTGATATAATATGCATGAACATGTATATTTTACATGTGCATCTGCGGCTTGTTCTGCACTTTTATGTACTGTGTACCTGTGATACAGTGGCTGTCTGCTGGATCAGTACCAAGCCAGGTCGGAGGCTTTATCTCATGTGTTATAATTCAGTATACTGATCGAATGTCTTTGGCTCCTCGGCTTTAGGGCTGAGTGTAGCGGCGTCCAGATTTGTCTGTCTGGCCAGAGACCCATTACCTCATCTGTCACTTTGATACCTGTACCTCAAGAACCATGTGGGCAGACACAAGAGTCTGACTTGGAGTCTATTACTGGAGCTGTATTATTTCCTCATACCACTGTGATAGTGATGTGTATACATTTTAGGTACAGGTGCACTGACGAGGTCGTCTGACATGTACATGTAATACACAAAAGCCCATCAAAATATGGATGCGTCTCCCTTACAGTGGTAAAGAAGGGGAGTACCTTGCAAGGAAATTTATTTGTAAAAATATCTATGTCAATGTGACGTTATTTGAAGTAATACAAAGATTATTGACCAATCATATCACTGGTCAGACGTCCTATTCAAAGAAGCTTTATGGATACGCAGGTACAGGTCTGTTTTTAATCATGGTTTAAAAGCCTCAAAAGAATTAGCCCTTTTCTGATAGTGATTATCTTTGATCTTTTGAACGACCCTGCTGTGAAGTATGTATATGCATATGGATATGGTCAGTGATACCCTTTCTATACCCCACCCCCCACCCCACTCCACCCCGGAATTCTCTTATCACGATCATTCACAACTACAGACATGTTTTGCTTGTGCTTGTGCTTTTGTTTTGCTTTGTTTTGTTTCTGTTTTGTTAATCCTTTATTAGTCAGAAGGTTATCTAACCTGTGGTTTTATGATTTGATGATACTCTCATATTTCTGTTTTTAAATCCTTAAAATCACTGCTTTTGATTTTGGGTGTTTAATTATTTTAACAAGCCATATCCCTGAACAATGTATATATATCATTACTTGTCCATTCTGTTCACTTGCCTGATGATAGCAAAATAAAATGACAAAATATCCAGTCTCAATGAAGTCTTTGTTTTTCAGAGTTCCACTACTCATGTGATATGTAGAACTCATCAGTGGCACTACAAGATGCCGATTGGATTACATGTATAACACTGTGCATGAACTTGAAGAAATTTTTGCCACACTGCTAGAAAAAGTGTGTTTTGTCTTGTCTTGTTTACTAAATATCTGTATTTTATAGAGATCTGTATGCAAGTACAATATGTATACATATATCCTATTAGATGTACATTCAGGCATGTCTGGCAGAGTTTGAAGGTGAACACAGCATGGCATACATGCACATGTATCCTAAGAGTAACTTCATTTTTATTATTTTGTAATACATATATGTATGAAAATAAATGCAGTACAAGTAGCAAGTAGATTTAATTAAATATTAGACCAGCCATTGCCTTTTAATTGTCTTCAATGCATTTCTCTGTGTACATGTAGATATTCACCCACCTGGACAGAGGATGTGAAATTTGAAAAATAATGGAGTACCTGGCCTTGTTCTCACTCACTAGCTTATACATTGCAGTGCATGTCCGTGTAGGCTATGTTCTGAGCTTTAGCACTCATTGATTGTGACAGTGTGGCTCCTACATGTATACAGAAGCCTGGTGTTTGCACTGCGTGTCAGGTGCCCAGGCCACTCTATCACCACCCCCACACTATCCCCCACACCTAATCCTAGTCATGCCACACTTGTGGGGGATCTCCACTCTCTCTGGGATTCTTTTACACTGGATTGTTTGAAGCCAGACTCCAGGGTACCGCAGAGTATTACAAGAAACCTGTTGTGTTTGGGACAACACCCAAGCTCAGTAACGTCTAACGGCATACCTTATTTCAAATTTGAATTCAAATACAAATATCAGGGCTGACTAACATTCTGTTTGATTTTCAATGCTTCTGAGTACAATTTATTATCCAGCACTATACTACTCTCACATTAGGTATATGGTTAATTAAACTAATCATATTTGACAAACATACATGTATATGTTTACACATGTGCATTTATTTACCTTTAAGTACATGTGTAGGGCATCTGTGGCCAAGTGTTTAGTGTGCTAGTGCAATATAATGACCCAGGAGCCTTTTATCAATGTGGTGGCTGTGGGTTCAAGTCCAGGTTATGCTGTCTTCCCCCCTGGCACTGCCCTTTTCTTCCTTCCATGATGCAGGCAGCCATCGTACCAGTATGAGTGAAATATTCTTACAAAATGGATGTACACGTACGGTAAACATGTACATTATACTATGGTCAGTGAAAAGTGAGAATAACTACATGTACATGTATGGCTGTGAAATGAATGAAAGTGTTATCAAACACACATCATACATTGACATATATACATAATCCAACTCACTTGTGCCCTGTGTGTAGGGTTACGGTCAAGTGTGATACTAGGTTTAGGTGCTGTAGTGGACCACTGACTGACTTCAAGTGCATTGTTTTGTCTCGGGGTTTCTTCTTTGCATAAACTATTCATACATGTTGATACGCCACCCATCTGCGTGCGGTTCAGCCCCACATGTTCAATGACAAAAGCAGGCAACGCCAGAAATAACTTTATGTGTGGGTTTTTAGTGTCACATAATTTTGTGACTCACAACAAGTATGTGTATGCAAGGTTTTTCCATTTATCCCTCTATTACATGTAAATCATTAAATAAAGCCTTTTGCAATGTTCAGTTAACATTTTCCCTTATTTACCAGATATAGTCAAATAATGTGGATAATCAAAAAATTAAATGTAACTTGCTTCCTTTTGTCATTGAAAGGCAGAATTGTTAACATGCAAAATGTATGGTGAAAGTCATTTGTTATTTATAAGACATTCGTGATATGCTCAGGGTAGATACGCATTAATAAGAACATCACAATTATTTGTATGTACCTGGCAAAGATCAGTGCTGGCTTAATACACCAGGCACACTTTTTTCCATCCAGTAGCCCATATCAGTTAGCTAATTTCACTCAAACAATCAGCTACTCAAAACACAGCTCATTCTTGTATTTGTTTGAATGAGATGTATTGATGTGTTGTGGATGTTTCTGTTGTAGAGATGAAGTGAAGGACCACTGCGTACGCTGGCAGTCCAAGTTCCTGTTTCAGTGTAAGCTCACGGCGAGTGCTCACACAGGGGTGCTGGAGCCATGCATGTGTCGGGTGTCTGTGCGCAAGGTAGGACAAATTACATAAAACTAGTTTCGACTGATAAAATTTTAGATTTTATTTAAACCAGATTTTGGGGCCTTGGGCTGTAGCTCAGCACAGTGACCTAGGAGCCTCTCACCAGTGTGGATGCTATGGGTTCAAGCCCAGCTCATGCTGGCTTCATGTTTCCTCCCACAATATTATATAATGGGTAATCTCGCCTGCATTTTTTTCTATGACCATTAAATACTTTCAAATATTTTCACAGAGTAACTGTAATTGTCCAATGATGAAATTTCAAGGTAAAGTATTTTCCCAGTTCAGAAATATTTGTATATCACCTTTTTGCGTCCGCCATTCTTTTTGTTGAGGTTGAATTGCTGAGGAGTGATCAGGCAGTATACCAGGGAGAGTTGCATATCACAAGAAGATCATCTGCATCTTTTCAGTTGTGGTTAATATTGATTGACAGAGGACTTCAACCCACTTGTCATCAAAATGTCTACATGTGTGTAGCAGTGAAAGTCTCATTAGAGTTATCTCCCCTGTTTCACTGTTTATGATGTTAAAATACAAGTAGTATATTGAGTTGTGTGTAATTATATGTGCTTGCCCTATTCCACAGGAGCTGAAGGGAGGGAGGTCATATCAGAAGCTGGGCTATGCAGATATCAACCTGGCGCAATTCGCTGGCGCAGGGATGATGTCACGGCGATACCTCCTGGAGGGGTATGACTATAAACATAGACAGGACAACTCCACCCTCAAAGTCACCATTGATATGTCACTAGTCTCGGGGGATCCGGTTTTTAAAGTGTAAGTACATGTATTGCTGTAAATAACCTGAGATTTCATCCAATTTTTAGAGGCAAGTAAATAGCATAAAATTTTATTTTTGGAACTGAAACAGAAAATTTCCAAGTAGGATATCATCTTGCCTTTCAAACAAATCTCAAAACGCCTTTCTGTAATCAGCAGAAATCTCGGAATCAGGAAAAATTAGAAACTTTGTCATATAGGGTGCTGGTTTTAGAAGTAGTAAAGGAAAGATTCTCAACTTTTTGAAAAAAACTTTATTCATAATAGTTTGTTTAAAAATTTATGTTAGCTTTTAAACATAGACATGCTCTCAACTTATAAATTTTAAGATCAAGCCAGAAGAAACTTTCGATTGTACATTTACCACTGTGGCTCTCAATGCTCCACCAAGGTAGCGAGTTGTGACCAAGCATTTAAAACTCTCGCACGTTAGTCCTTAATAGGTAAAGGTTTGGTCCCAGCCTTGGACAGGGAATTTGTGGATTCCTCTTCTCTCAGTGTTTGAAAGGCATATGGGGACAGTGAATCTTGTAATGCCATATCTGTGATAGTCACTGAATTCAAATTAACTCAAAATATTTGAACTGATTTTATAAGTATGTGTACAAAACCCCACACTGAATTCTGATTGGTGCATGTACCTGTTAATCATATTGCAGCCCCTCCAATCAGATGGGTGTCCGGAAATCCGGGGACATGGGGGAAGAGCTGCAGCCTGAGGGTAAAGTGGAGGAGTGCAGTGAGGGAAGCCTGGCCTCAGGGAGCAGCGGCTTTGGTAGTCTCCCCAGGAAGGATAAGCCCAACGTCAACCCGTTATCTTCAGGTAAGCCCTAGGTTCAGTTCATAACGAGACTCGCTGAGCACTGAGAGGTTAGAGCAAGGAAACAGGACTGGTTGGCCCAGTGTCAGTATAATGTGACTGGGTGGGGTGTCATGTCTGGTGTCTTGGGCATGGTGTTCAAGTGGCGGCAGCACTTTGGCGTTATGGACTCGCCCTGGCACAAAAAAGTACAGAATATGTATACATTTGAAGTACTTCTCATTGTCATGTGAATAAAAATTGTTAAGTACGACCCATGAAATCCCAACACACATACATCAAGGATTCAGAGAAGTCATTTTTCCACCGACTGGCCACTACTGTTGCGAGGAAATTGAGTTTTTCTCTCAATCGAAAGTGAATTTTTTTGTTTTGACCAGCCTTTTTTCTAATCCTAGCACCTGTTTGTAACATATGCAGTTTTGTCATTTAACTCAGCTATTTGGGACAGGTGCGAGTAACAGTGTGAGACAAAACCAGTCAATGAGTCAGTGCATCTGTTTCTGATTCCTTGCAGGGTCCCAGTCAAGTATACAAACAGACTGTGACAGACCTGTGAAGGAGGGTGCCAAAGACTTTGAGCTGGGCCACTCTCGGAGCGCTAGCCAGGCCAGCCAACAGTCTAGGGTGTCGGGATACGGATCACTACCCCACAGCCGGCAATCCAGTGTGGGAGGAGACATCACTCATGGGCACACAAGGTGAGGCTTCTCTTTGTCACCAGTGTAGCCAGCAGTTGAACTGTATTGGAATTGTAATGTATAATATACATGTGATATGTAAACAAAATATGCAGCTTTCGTGAAAAAAAATGAAAAAGAGTTATGTAAGTCAGGGAAAGGCATGCAATTTGGTTTCTGATTTCAAAGATTTTCACATTAATAATTAATGAACCATAGAACTTCATTCCTGATTTTCCTGTATATTAGAAGCCATGGCATTTGATTAGAGATTTTCATGTTGTTAAGAAGCTTTTGGATTTTATTTGTGATTTTCCCATTAAAAAGAAGCCATAAAAATTGTTTCTTTATTGTAACATGGATGAGAAGTTACATGTATGAAATTTGATTCCTGATTTTAATATAAATAAGTTGCCAAGGAATTCAGTTCCTAATTTTCAAGGTGGGAGAAGCCTTGCTGGTAGAATTTTTTTCTGATTTGAAATTTGTCCCAGTGTTTGTTAGGCACTTTTAGTTCGGGGATGTCTGCTGGCAGACCTGTAAATGTATAGTGCAGTTTTAGTGCCAAATATGTTATCATTGGCACTTAATGTAATTTGCGATTTATCTGTCTTTCGTCAGTCACCACTCAAACATGTAAGTTGTGTGCGGAT
Organism: Acanthopleura granulata; assembly: GCA_016165875.1. Classification (NCBI taxonomy): domain Eukaryota; kingdom Metazoa; phylum Mollusca; class Polyplacophora; order Chitonida; family Chitonidae; genus Acanthopleura; species Acanthopleura granulata. Next base: position 4,582,082 of record JABBOT010000082.1, read on the forward strand.
GTGCTGTGCTGAGCTTGTATCAATGCTCATTGCGGGAATATAGTGGTCATGTAGATGCACCATTTTGCATAAAATATTCTTTATTTGCGTTCTGACTGTTAGTCACTTTTGTTGGTAGAGATAATTAAAGATCTGTGTTTGTTTTGCACTCGCCTGTAGAAAAATGCATTTCTTTTTGTAGTAGCACAAGTGTAGTACTAAAGATTTATTTCTGTTTGCCTGCATTATATAGCACATGATATGAATGTTGATTAATAATGAGCTAATATGAATGGACTGGTCATGCAGCCTAGTATATTGCGACATGCATCTTTCCTAAACTTGTGAGATGTTCCTCGATCTGAAGCATGGTCAAACTTGATCGTCATTCAAAGAAAGAAAATGTCTTTTAAAAGGCTGCACGTTTATAGACACATTATCTAAATATTTGAAGTTTTCACTGACAGAGTATATCTGGTATAACTCATGATTAGTTTGCAGTGAATTAAGTAGTGAATTTGTAGTTCATTAACATGTATTTATGCTGTACATACTTGTATATATGCAAACATTCATGTCATTACATTTGATGAATTGTTACTTATATATCTGCACAACTGCGAGTTTATGCAGGGTGTGTTGTGTTTTTCAACGCTGACTTTTACACAGTGCTAACAAGGTAAAAGTAGCAGATTGCTAAGCATGAGTTTCATACTTGATGCTCATATCGCTCTCAGATGCCAGATCTTGGTCTAAATGTTCTAATCTAACCACACCATCACCCATTGTTTCTAAAGAAAAGAAAAATGCAGTGTGAAAGAAACAAGTACTATGGTGTTTTGCCTGAAGTTAATTTTTTTCATGTCCCTCGTTTTGCTTGATTCTGATTAAGTATTCCACCTTGTTGGCCCACTTAAGAGCTTTCTGTGAAGTTTGAGTTTCAGAAAACCTTAAAGTAAAAGACAGCTCATGACTGAGACACTGTTCATTCAAAAGATTGCAAAATTGTCTCCTGAATGCAAAAAACTGCTTGAATTCGTAGCTGAATCATCTTCGTTTGAAGTATGAGGTACTTTGCTGCTGACTGGGGATCTGTGGGTGCCCATGCTCTTAAGCTGATGAGAGATTGGCCAATCAGAGAGCTAGGAGATACAGTATCAGCTGTTTATAAGCTGTGACGTAAATGTTCTGAATTGACTGTCAATGTAAGGTAATAACATAGGGACAGGACACTGTTTCAGTGTCGTATATTTTAATTAGTTCATGAGTGAACAATATTGCAAGGTACATGCATTTCCAGACCATTTTGTTGTGGTGGGAGTAAACTTCTGGATCATTTCATGTTATAAATTTGCATATATATTTAAGTTTCAAACACAACCCAAGTAGCTTACTACAGTCTCAGGTGACAAAAGTTTTCTGCACTTGGAACAGTTACGTCACAGCCTACACACCATGGCTGTGTTTCATGTTAGCCAGTGGAGCATGGTCAAATGTCATTTTCTATTGTCATAGTAGCAGTTAGAAGAAAATAATTAATTGCAATATACATAATATTGTGCAACCTTTTTGGCAAGGTTAACTTTGAAAGTATCTTTGATTCTGAAAATCCGTTAATTTTTACAAGCCAACCTATAGGTGAAATTGAGGATTAAAACATAATTAAGAACTTGTCTGTGTTATGATATCTATCACTGGTGGTATAACCCACTTAAAATACAACCGAAGTGTTAATTGTTGTCTTTCCTGGTTGCCAAATTTTAAAGATGAATCTGTGGATCTGTTCTAGATGAAGTATCCTGTTATTATATCATGTTACCAGTGCTTATTGTTCTGTCTTTTCAGAAGCCCCAGTGTTGGTTCAGCGACCAGTGACATCCTGAAAGCTGAAAGGCGTCGGGTAAAGATAATCCCTTGTCGACTGTGAACGCTACATATTTGTTCATATAATTTACCTGTTTATGTTAACTGCTTGTTGAAGGGCAACAATATTGAGCTATTTCGTCATGGATGAAATTCTAAATCATTTAGAGTATTTTGGGCCTGGAAATTTAACATCACCAGTTAGGTTTTGTCAAATGTTATGTTTCAGAAATTTGAGGAAACTCTGAAGGAGCGCCGTGTGGACGCAACACGAGTGAATGCTGAGGACTTGGTGGAACAACTGATCCAAGACACAGACTTAGGTGCTGACGAAGGCGATGAATGTGAGTGTGGTAGACTTTCCAGATGTAATCACTGTGTTTGGCCTTGAATTCAAAACAAAATCCATTATGTGGATGAATTAGATGATGTCCAGGTTCAATACTTATGCCATTGGTTTGCATAAAAGGGAATCGTTTGAGCCCAAGCTATGTGACCTTTTGTTCTTTCCTACTTTTGTGGTTTGTGGGCAAACTGGTAACGTACACCTCTGTGTTACAACAGGACACTGCTCAGTCCAGCTAGGAACAGAAAAGCTTTTTAGTCCCATGAACACAGATGAATGTAAAGTTGTAGTAGGCAGTGTTATATGAGGTCTTTAAGTTTATTGAATGTCCTCATACAGTAGAAACACAGAAAGTCTATCGACATCAGGTAAGAAGTCGACCTTGAATCCGGCTCGGGAGATAACCACCTGCGTTATGTTGGTGAGAATGTCACGAAATATCGTTGATTTACAAGTTGATTGTACAAAGCTGTCCTTTACAAAACCGTTAAAATAGTGCAAGTCATGAAAAGAACTGTGAAGATAATCTGTTGAGGTTTGGGTGCAATTCAAGCCTTTGACAGGGAATCCTCTTCTCACTCTCTGTGGGTTTTGGTGACAACAAGCGGTCAGTGGCAGTTGTCGTGGTGGTGGTCTACTCAAGAGTAAGGTCGATGAGCAGTAAAAGAGCATTTAAAACAGAACCAGAGTGAATAATTCATCAACTTTCTATTGTATTTCATTTTTGTCATTGGCCAGCCTCACTTTAAATTATTCAAAATATGTTAAATAATGGTAATTTATCTTTCAAAATGTCACAGTGTAGTAAATTGTATGTTTTCTGTTTTATTTCAGCATCTGGCCTTCAACTCTTAGTGGGTAAAGACGGAACCACAGCCCTCAGGTAGTGAGCTTGGTGACTTGACCATGTAGCTCTTTTTGTCAACGGTACTGCTGTACAAGTGTCAATCATTTGTAATCTCCATCCTCATTGGACTATATCTGGACCAATCACGGAACCACTAACATGGAGTCATGGACTCATTGTAGCACTGCCCTGGGTAACCAAATAGGAGGATTTGTTCTGCTGTTTTAAGGGAACATTCCTCGTCAAACTGGAACTTTGTTTGTTGCTCTGAATAAAGCTGGAGGTAAACTAGATGCACAGATCGTGTGTTGAAAATTCGTGATGAAAATTGAAATCAAATATCTGAGATTGTTGGGTAGGTGCAGATGTTATAACTGAAGAACTGTTTATTTGTATACATGTATATTTTTCAGGATCCTGTAGTGGTTAACTTTGTATATAAGATAGAACTGACCATTTTTTAAAGATTCCCTTTCACTGAGAACCAATCAGATTGTCTCTTTCTCTATTTTGAGTCTGACCAATGGTGTAATTTGTATCTGAACCTTTGTAATTCCCACGTAGTTAATGTTACAGCTTCGTTGAGTGGCTCAAATGTTGATAAAAGTGACCAAGCATAAAGTTTTTTGGTTTTTAAATTAATTCATGGAAAATTACAGTGCAATTTTTAAGTGAAAATGTGGGCATACATCAGTATTTTTTTACTGTTTGTGAATTTCAGTGAAAATGTCCATGTACCTGTATGAACAACAGTGCTGCGGCTGAACATGTACAAATGTTTGTCTTTTTAGGCTCACTTTTTGTTTTCTTTTCGAGGACCAAGTTAATCATAACTTAAGACCTAATAACTGCTGATGTGCTATGTTTTCTTTTTCTTTCTTTTTTGATAAAAATATTGTGTCTTTCATTGTTTGCTTTCCAGCTAAAGATGTAACACCATCATTTCACATTGCTCGTGTGGTACATGCTATATGTAGTTAGAAGCTTTTTATAATAGGAAGTCAGTCATATCTGCATTTTAACCCTTGTTTTCTCATTCAGTATAAAATTTAATGATATTCAATTCACAAAAGTCATTATAAAATTTAATCATAGACATGTACAAAACTCTTTCCTATTCTAGATGCCTGTTAAATTAATGAATATGCATGAGACAATCAGAAATTGAGCATTTGTTTCACTTCGTCATAAAACCATTGGCCATTTTATATATATATTGGTTGTTGAGCTTGGCAGTTGTTAGCTGTGTCTTATCATTTGTGTTCATCTGTTTTCTGTAACTCGCAATTAACCTATTGGATGTTTGTATAGCGATTAAGTTTATGTGTTTAGCTGAAGGTATTTGGCTTCTCAATATTGACTTGTATTATGAGAAATATAGCTGAAAGAATTGTATGTTTTTCAATTTACACTGGCACTAACATAAACACCAACAACAACATAAACAATAATAACAAAACCACATTGTATAGCTCTGCTGTTGCTCTTAAAAGAGATGTATATGCATTTTCTGATCTGTAGCATGTCACTGAACCGCAAACAGGCAACACATTAAAATGCAAGGCAGGGTTTCCAGACGGTGGCTCAAAAATAGGTCAGATTTTTGGAGGGTGTTCAGAGAAATGCACAAGCCCCGTTAGTGTGGCTTGAAACTCATGTGGCATATCTGGAAAGGAGTATCCTACAGCGCTGCCATTATCTTAATAGCCTAAACCATGACATGTTTTCCCACATGTGCATAAATGCGGCATGCATGTGTAATGCTTGTAGATGAAAATAGTGGGCAAAATGACAATGAAATGTTGCCAGGCCTTGTAATAGCATTACCGTGTTTGGATGGTGCAGTGTAATAGTTGGCATGGACAGAAGAAACCTTTCTCCAGATTCTTGGGAACTGTATGTGAGGCGCTCATTTTAAGAAACAAAGCCCAGCCGGTTAAGATTTTAATACTCCTCCTTCTGTCTCCCAGTGTTCGTAATAGTAAAGTTTGAAGAATACCAGTTTGTCTGCATCTGCCAGAGAAACAAGGAAAACCTTGAAACTATAAGAGTCAAAAGACCTGTTCTTTATTGATGACATTCTCCTCTTTGCTCAAATATTCTAATTGCGCATAAGACGCTCGAACCCTCTCAGAGTTGTGTTTCCCAGAATATCTTTCAATACATGCAAAGGAAAGCTAAAGATTCTCATGTACCAAGTCTGCTGAGCCAACCAATGCTTTTTTTATACCTTGTCCACATTCATAGAACAGGTCAGTCCATTTTCTTGTGATGCTTTTGTCGTGATTCATTTTCACAACCTGTCAAATTTATTTCTTCTTTTAACATCTTTTTGAATTTTTAAAGTGTCAAAAGGCAGCATGATTCATGAGAAAAGTTTCCCAAAAATTGTTTGGCAAAGTTTTATGAAAGTAGACTGTAGCCTGTACATTTGTGTCACCTCTAAACCTAATGCTTATATTCTTTGAAATATTCTGTTCAATTTGTGTAGCATTTGTGTATGACAATAGAGATGTCTACATGCATTCAGATAAAACCAATTACAAAACTATCTACCATTTGCAATGCCACCAATTTATTTACTTTTTTTTTTTTTTTAGAAATTTTCATACCTTGTCTATTCATATTTATTCTATTTATTTATAAATAGTTTGTAAATAGATCTTTTTTGTGTAAGATTGAATGTATCTATGATACATTATATATGGGATTCACATGCTGACAGTGTAGAGTACAAGTATACATATACACTGTGTTTTTAACGCGTTTGCTCTCCTGTAGTGATAAGGATATGTTCAGCACTATGTTCACTTATGATACAAGAAAAGTCATAACATGTGATCAGCAACCTTCACTGGTTCAGAGATGTTACATGGATCATTTGGCCTCTGTAATGGATGAACCTTTCCCACGCACATGCATTGCAAGAGAATGATTGGTCTCTTCAGGTTGGACCTGTGTGGCAATTGTGCGGGAATAAATAAACCATCATTAGAATTTGACACACTTTCACGTATGTTTCTGTAGTGTAAACCTGTGTATGAATATCTGTGTTTACTTGGAATACTGTCTCAACATGAACAGACAGGTGGGCATGAATTGCTTAAATAGAGTGTATTATGTTATACTCAGCACAAAAAGAGAAAATGAAGCTCAGCATCTGCTGTGGTTATTTCATCCTCGTCAATCAAAGGAATTCTGTCTTCATAGTGAGGAAGCACCATGACATGATCACTGCCTAAATGTGCAGTGCATTATAGGATTTGCAGTGTAACGAAAGGCAAGCTTCACTCAGTGTGACGAGAGATAATATTTACTTCCTTTCTTTGATCATTGTGACAAGAAACTAAAGCAGTCATTCTCAGTGTGTTGTTTGCGCCTTTAGGGCTGCAATTCCTTGACAGTAATGTGAGGAAAAGTTGGGTAACCCTTAGTGCTAGAAATGCTTAATGGATGGAAATGAACGTGCAGTGTAAGTTACATTGCAGTGCTCATTTCAATCGGATAAACCATTGTCAGCTGTCCTGGAAAGTTCAAATACACTGCATGTGATTTGGATTTTTTTCTCGGACCGAAGAGCGTTTTCATGAACATTAGCAATGTGACTTTCAGCTGTCTCTGTTATGCCTTATTTGCTGTTGGTAATGCCTTCCACACTTCAATCCCATAATGCAGAGTTCACGCAAACACCTCTAGGCTCAGTGAGTTTACTGTCTACTTGTATGTACATCTCACTCCATGTCTGCCTGTGTACTTGCTTCGTGTTTAGCACATAAATGAATAGTGCGAGAACACTCACTAGTAGGTTGAGAAATATTTGGGCACACAACAATCATGACTGCTGAACCTTTAGTCAAATATCCCGCCATTCGCTAAATTGGTGACTAACAGATTATAGCGCAGTTAAGCATTCCACACAGCTTGCATGGTTTCTCCATAGAAATGATACTTACTTGATTGGATAACGATTACAAAATTATGTGTGGCGATGGGCAGAGGAGATGTTTCAAAGTGGGTGTGAACAGCCAGAGTTCGGTGGAGTTCTTATTCGCACTGCAATCTGTTAAGTCACCACTTTGGCGAATGATGTGGTCTAGACTAGAAGTTGAGCAGCCGTGATCATGACACATCCAGATATTTCTCAATCTACTTTCCTTCCTTTTCTTGTACATACATTATATGTAGGCTTAATCCCATCTGAAACAATGGCATACAGGCCAAGTTATAAGGCGTCATTTTTTTTTTTTACCCTTTCTAGATGTACGTCTATCTTGCACAGTCCCTTGTTGTTGTGCTTGCAGTGCCTTGCTACCTTTCGCATGATGGCCTAAAATAGTATGGCTGTTTGGCTAGCTATGCAGTACAATTAACAAACCACAAATGTCCACGTAGAAAATTCTGTCAAGAACAATCCTTTTTAGGTTTCAGTTTTGAGTTAAATTATTTTATACATGTATATGTAGTTGTATGACCTTTATTACGTTGATCATTTTAATTCCAGAATCTTTCAGAAAATCTTGAATGCGTTTGGCAAATGGTTCAAATATATCCGGTGAAAATTGTTGGCCTGCTTAAAGTATATATAATGTACTATGTAAGAAGTGTTTGTGTCATTTTTATAATACTGCTGAGAGAGGACAAAAAAATCATGATGGATACACATAAACCTCAGCAGTCAAATATATATATATATATAGATATATGTATGTATATGCCCGCTCGATCGCCTCATGCGTTTTCAGGTTTTCCTTCTCATAAAAATTCTCGTAACTACAAGGCCTGCAAATCTTCAACCTGACCACTTATTTCAGAAGTATTTTTCTCTTTCTCTTTCAGAATTTAGAGTATTGAAAGGTATTTAATTTTGTATTATAGATTCAGAAGCACACCAAGACACAGGGTCACGTACATGTCAGACTGTTTTGCAACCACCTAGATATACATGGTTGATATCCATATGGAAGCTCATGCAGTGGGAATGGTGTGAGTTTTATTTTCGGCATTAACCCACATTTCTTAATTGAGCGGCTCAGCTTACATTAAAGAGCAAATGTGCAAAACCTGTGCAGTTGTTCCTATACTGAATAGACACAAGGTTTATTTTATTGGGAAAAAAAGAATCGTTGTTCAAAGCATTTTCCGAAAGGGCCAGCATGGATATTTTATCTTTGATCATACAAGGATATCCTTTTTGAACCACTATACATTGCAGTGTACTGAGGTTATATCATTTTTCTCAGTAAAAAGTTTCTTGAGACGAAGCATAGGCAGGACAGCACAACTTCTGACCTTAAGAGCAGTACCAAACAGATTCGCCTTTCTTCCAATTGATTATCAGGTATCATATATTTTGTAAAAGAAATTTGTTACATCAAACTTGTGAAACACCAGACGCCTGTTATATGTATTCAGCAGTTAACAATTGATTGTATGCTTGCAAAGTCACAGTTGTTATTCAGTTCTCAAAATATATATCGCTGTACATGTACATTTACAGTTTTGTATGTGCGTACTCGTGCACGACCGTGGGGCGGTTCGCACAGAAAAGGTACTTGTATTGCGTATCGGTTCCCAAGTCATCAGAGGTTGGAATATTTTTTAATTTGAGGAAGATTGTTGGTTGTTTTTGTTATTGTTTGCTCCTTTTATATATTTATATTTATGGCTTCTTCAAATGGAACATTTTTGGTGGGAGGGGTTAGAGTTTGCTGTGGACAATAGCATGGACATGGTTTCTGCAGTACAGATTTTGGCACAATTTAATGACAAAATGTTGTTTACCATATCAGTGCCAGAAATCAGGTGAAAGCTAGATTGACACGACATTCATATATTAATAAGATTGTATGTGATTATCAGGTTGTTATGTACAACATAAAGCTGGATGATTAAACACACAACCTTTTTCAGGGTCTTAACCTTGTACCTTGTAACTACTTCTTTGCAGTCAATAATGTCCTTTGCGTATACTGTGTCACAGTTACTGGCAGATAAAGTGAGAATGTGCATGTATTTTTATCTTGCTTCAACTATTCGATCAAACAAAATGAAAGAAATCAGTTCACAAACGAATCAAGAGACTCACCACACTTCATGATGTGTTTTTAATGGGTAATCAGATGTTTGAAAATCACAGGTTGTTTGCATATTCAACTCTTTATCTTTTAGCTCAAATGTGATGCAGCATTTTTTTTTAAAACATCAAATGAAAGTGTCAAATGCCTATTCATACCGAAGTTAAACAACAGCAACTCTGCATGCTTCATTGGTGGTGTCAGAGAAATTTGATCGGCTTTATCGCTCGTTCCTATGTTCATGTCATGGAATAAGAAGAGCACAGCTAATCGTTCAATCAGAAAGCTTATGTTATAGCATTCAAGCACTATAGTTGTTGTATTCATAATGTTTTAACCGCTTCTTTGTCCACTGGACGTCCTTTAACGCAAGTCTATCCAAGGTTTCATTATGTTTTAACCGCTTCTTTGTCCACTGGACGTCTGGTAACGCACATCTATCCAAGGTTGTACAGGATTAACTTATTCCGCCAATTCAGTAAGTGGCTCCTTGACAAGTCTGTATGTATTTACTCCAAAGGAACAAACGAAAGTGTATTACATATTACAGGCGTTTAGGATTTTTTTTTTTATGTTTTTTTTTTTTGTTTTGTTTTCTGGCTCATTTTCACACCAGTTATGGTTCCATCTGTAGGGTTTTAATGTGAATTGGGAAGCCACTCTAGCTCAGTCCATCAGTTCGTTGGGCCTATGTAGCGGGTCCTTTGTTGGGTTGAATAGCACCCTTGTCTTTATCTTACATTTGTAGACCAATAAAAAAAATCACAACATCTTTGAGAAGAAGAAAGTGTTTTTGTTTTGTAATACTATGGTCATGGCGGTGAATGAAAAGTTGGGCTGTTTTTGTTTTTATTAGATCGTGAGATCGAATGTGAAGCGCAAACAGGCTTAGCATCTTACTAATTATTACACGACACCGACCAGTTAAACAGACAAAGATTCTGTATCACCAATGGACCATATCTGAAAATAAGATGATTAATTTCATTGCCAAATGATCGTATGTTAGCTGATTCTGTTTCGGGTTCGTCATTTAATTGCTCATCTGTGTGGTTTTTGCTATACTCAAGAATATTTCACTTACACGGCGGCGACCAGCATTATGATGGGAGGATACCAGAAAGAGCCCGGGAGAAACCCTAATCCCTCAACCGTGCAGGCCACGATGGGGGTGTGGGGCCAGTTTCATAAGACATTGGGGTCATAGCTCATACGAACTCCGATGAAGACCTGGGGAGTTGAGCCTCATGAAGCGGTTATAGGACATTCATGATGTGGTCATATAACATGCCGATTTAACTTTAGTTTTTCTCCGAGTTTTATTTCTTGCCCCTAGCATCATACCGTTCTAAGGGTCTGCATGGTCAGTAATGCTTTTGGAAACGTCGAACACCAGAGGTGCTGGGATCAATCCCAGCCTCTGATGGAGTTTCCCGAGATCCCGTTGCCACCGATGTTATCGGAACCTAACTGGTGGACAAAAAACGCTGGACATGTGCTTATATTGTTAATATCATTAAAAACACCAGTGTGCTTGACACAAAGGAGACACTCAAATAAACTGTTGCCCTTTTCTCTTCACATAATGGGTAAATGAGGAAATCTCTTTTTATAGAAATACATCCCTGAGGTATTACACAAGCTACCAGTTAATGAGTACCTAATTTACTCATTATCTGACTATAGGAAAACCGCAAAAGTTTATTGTCTCTGTGGTACTAAGCACACTGCACACTCCACCACGCTTCTAATTGCACCAACTGTATACAGATTGGCAAAAATTTGGCATTTCATGCATGAAATTCCTGATATTATATGCAGATTGGTCGTTGTCAGCAATATTGTATGTATAATATGTTGCCCTAAGAGTGAAAATTTGCGCTTTATGCACTGTCATGTAGAAAATTTCCTCAGTTGCTTGCCAGAGGCTGATAGTTTTACTCGGAGCATTTGTTGCGGTCACCCAGCAAGCGCCGTCGTATGAGAGAAATGGTTCGCCACAGCGTTGTCAATGACAAGTGAGTCATTCAGTCAATAACTACGTTTTAAATATGGCGGAATAAAGGTTGAATGAATCATTCCGCCCTCACTTCTGAAAAGACTAGGCCTACATGGCGTTTGACACGTGATTACCCTGAAATGGTGTGTTTTTACAGTTAACTTTAACGTCTTTCATTTATTAGATCCATATTTAGGCCTAAAACCGCACTAACCTACGTATGACCGTGAGTTTCGATCGGGTTCTGTCCGTTTTCCTCCCATCGTTATAAATGAAATATTCTTGAGTACGTGCCAAAGTGAAATCAACTAAATCAATTAACTACTACCGTACTCAAGAATTTCTAAATGCGTATACGTCTACAACCAACCTTGACATGGTACATCCATGTTTGTGGAACAACTCGTATATATTTCTCACCCAAAACTTCTGCGCGAACTTCAGGAACGTAGTAAGTAGATGTACGTCAGTTTACTTATTTATTTATTTATTTCATATTTGTTTTACGCCGTGCTCAAGAATATTTCACTTAGACAACGTCGACCGGCATTAGGGTGAGTGGAAACCGGGCAGAGCCCTGGGGAAACCAGTTCCACCCACAGGCTACTGGCGGACCTTCCCTCGTATGAGAGGAAGCCATCCTCAGCCGGGTTTGGACTCTTGGATTATTATGTACGTCATTTAACACCTCCCGCTCGTTCATATAGAAATACGTGTACTTCTGCTCACTTATTTACAGGCTTTTACTTAAACTGACACTTAAAGGCGGTTATATAAAGGGAGCCCATAAGAATTAGATACGTTCGTCTGCATGAAAGCGGTTCCCGTGAATTTATCAAATTACATATTTCTTATGTTCAAATGTTTCAGATTTATAGGTTGTACCTTTACAACTGAAGAAATGCAAGCATGTTTCAAATATAGATCTGGGAAATACAGAAAGAGTTTAAGATAACAGCAGATCGGTAAACCCAGAGGCACATTACGGAACTTGTATATTGATAAAAACACTCAAGGTCCCGTTAGCCTTTCCGTTATGTATGCAACAAGAGATCTGCGTGGTTTTGACTTTGAAATTGTTTACTACCCATGCAGAGGCAGCAACATAAACCGTTGAAAACTGACCATATAAATTACATATGTTTTCGTCGTGATATTGCGGTTCACTTCGCCAGATGTCCAATGTGTGAAAAAATATTCATTTCGATCTGTACGTTCAAGGCATAGAAATTACAGTTAAAACTGTAGCCTGCTAGATAACTGTTTATAAAAATTTTGATTTATTATTATGTTTTAAAGCTTGCCAGAGGCCAAACAAAAATTTTGGGCATGTTATGCTTCCGTGATAGCTAAACTGATCAAAACACAACGCCGCAATTCGGTTCTCCGAGGCCCCATATAGACAATATGGGAACATGTGAAGATAGAGTGAACGTTTTGATACAGCTATCTCCGAACGTGTATCAAATAACTAAGACAGTCTCTTCGCATTTTTTGTACTTTTTTATTCTTCTTATCATTGTGGCTTAGTTTCAGTATTTCCCGGAGAATCCCACGAAGTAATTTCGTTAACAAATGTCGATTTCCCTAAGCAACGAAAGCAATTTAGTCCAGTGAGCATTATCTCCCCTGATCAAGAGGCCACTCAACAACCACCAGATGTCGCTGCGCATCAATGTCGGAAAAGAATGTTTCACTTTCGTACTGAAGATGTCTTTGTCAGCGCTGTCTTTGTTTTTGTCGGTGTTTGTATAGGCAGCTCGTCAGGAATTGCGTCACATGACGGTGACGATGTTTGCGAAGGCAAAAACGATGGCTGTGTCTGCAACAGACTAGGGGCGGGTACTCTAGACCTCCGTTTTGTCGGCCTGTCAAACGGTAGTGCCAGGTTTGAAAACGTCAAAGGAAAAGATGGTTTGTTTTACTCCTACAATCCATGTTTCAGTTTCTCCGAGAGGGATCAAGCACAGATGCCCGTAGCTAAGTGTCAGAATGTTGCCATCTGTGTGAAGAATGGAACCCACCACAACGCAATAGCTGTCCAGAAAAACGCCGTGTTTGATTTCGACAAAAGTCGTCAGGAAATGTTCATACGCTATCAAAATCCAGGCTAGTGAAATAATCAGGGCTTCTGCCCCAACGCTTATGAATCCATGCAACTTCATGTAATGAATGCATGCACATCTATGTCGAATGAATGTGTGCGCCTCTGTGTCAAATGAATGCATCGCACCTTTGTGTCAAATGAATACACGCACCTCTGTGTCAAATGAATGAAAGCCAGATAGCGGTTTCGGGTTGTGTATAACTGCGCAAGACCAGAATGCGTCATATGGTAGGCAAACAAAAGGACATGGTCATTCGTGCCATTCTTGTAATGTTATAATTTTTTCTATTTTTTTTTCTGTGTGTTTCAATGAATTTTCCACTTGAAACAGTCCTGGCGCTCATGTATAGCCTCAAATGTCACACAGACACATAAAATGCGCTAAATTGCCTGAACTGTGTGTGACTCCCTGTGGTCAAAATGCTTTTAACACAGCCTCGAGGTGCTGTTTATCCACCTGTGAAGGAATTTCGGTCATGCGCAGTTGAAACAGCTATCTGGCTTTTACGTGCACTTTTGTGTGAGGGGAATTCATGTCCTCTGTGTCGAATCCATGACCTCTGTCGAATGTAACATGTGTTGAATACATGACCTCTAACGTGTTGAATACATGCATACACCCCTGCGTTAAGTGAATGCATACACCTCTGCGTTAAGTGAATGCATGCACCTCTGTGTCCAGTGCATACGTGCACTTTTGTGTCTAATCAACACTTGTAACGTGTATGATTCCAAGAAATGAATGGGTCCTATTAAGTTGATTCAATAATATATGCATTGGCTCATATATTGGCATATGACATATAACGTGTCAGTTGATAATGGCTTTTGCATCAACCATTTTCCCCTCATGTAAGTGTGCGCGTTGGATGAGAACAGACAGGAAATAAAATAAGATAAGATCAAAGAAGTAAAGAAAAAAAAGTAAAAAACAAAAGTCATAAAGTCATGGGTGAACCAAAAATGAAAAATTCAAACATCAGTTTATGTGACATTGCCGTTTTGTCGATCAGTACCAGGATCACTAGTAGAATTAACCCAGAAGTGGTGTTAAACTCAGTAGACGTAGGAAGATTATTTTCTCCTATATGTCATATTTCTGTGAAGGTGTTGAAGGGAGTGAAAACTGCATGATTGATTTTCCAACACCTTCATGTCTAGAGTATATGTACAACATGAGCTAAAATATTGTTGAGTGCGGTATAAAAAAAACACCAATCAGATAAGTAAAATAAATAAATAAATAAACACAAACATCTTCTACTTTTACCGATGTATACAATTTTGAAGACATGTATGGGTTAATATCACCTGGTTTTGATATTGTTCTTTTCTGTCTCTCGTGTTGCAGAAATCCGTGGCCGTTTCACGAAAATGTACTTGATCTGTAGTACAAATGATGACTTGCAGGTAACAGGAGCTGAGGAGATGCAGCTGCACTCACCGTGCATATGTGGCGGTGGCTGCACCCTGCGCTCGGGCCTCAGCCCAGGCTCTCTGTTACTCATCATTTTCTTCTCTGTGCTGGCTGTATACCTTGTTGTCGGTAAGAAATGCCGTTATGTTAATTGTTAGTAAAAAAAATACATGTAAACTCAGAATGTGACCTCTCCTGATGTACGTGGGAAGGTCCACCAGCAACCAGCGGATGGTCATGGGTTTCCCCGCAAGGTGAGCCCAGTTTCCTCCTACCATAATACTGGTCGCCATCATATAAGTGAAATATTCTTGAGTATGGCCTAAAACACCAATCAGATAAATAAATAAATCAAACTGTGACTGAGGGTTTACCACTGTGATAAGTTGAACAAATTAATGTGTGTAATGTGTGGCCCTGTATGAATAATATTTCCAATATTAATTACACATTCTGTACACCTACAGTGT
Source organism: Acanthopleura granulata (assembly GCA_016165875.1). Classification (NCBI taxonomy): domain Eukaryota; kingdom Metazoa; phylum Mollusca; class Polyplacophora; order Chitonida; family Chitonidae; genus Acanthopleura; species Acanthopleura granulata. The sequence continues at coordinate 4,597,184 of JABBOT010000082.1, forward strand.
ACTGTGTTTGAGATAAGTTTTGTGCAGAACTAATTTGCTTGTTTTTGCTGGGTTAGAAGATAGGACCATATACTGGTGGAAAACCGCAAGTTCCAGTACCAAAAATAATATTTTATATAAAGATATGTACCTTTATTTGTCTCTAAAATGCACTTTTTGTACATGTAGTTTTCAGGTAAAATTAGGTTTCCCAATGTACATGATAGGTAAAGATATATCAACCAGATCAGTAACTCCCCCATATCTTCCTTATTGTAATTTTTTTTCTTTTCTTTTTTTTTTTGCAATGTACCATCACAGTGCATGGGATAACCTTAAGGGTGCCAACACTGGTATTCAGTCAGTCAGATGTTTGGAAACTCTAAATACATTAATACATGTGATGTGTTCTTCCAATTGCAGGTTCACTGGCAAACAAAACTATCAATGGAGCTGTTGGCCTAGAAGTCATACCGAACTACAGTTTCTGGTCAGATTTACCTGCCCTTGTCAAAGATGGCTACTTATTCTTTCTGAGCCCATGTTTAGGGGATCAAGTTAGATATAACAACATTTACCAGAACATTTGATCCGCATAGAAAATGCAAAGATGTAAAACTTTGATGTCACAGTAGTCTGTTCAGTTTATTCCACCGTTGAATCAGTGGAGTCTGAATATTTATTGCAGAGTTGTGTATTATTGACTGATTTGTTCAGTAATTGAAGTATATCTAACTCTTTTGTTACAGAATATTTAACCTTCTGCCATCCGAGATTCTTAGGCTGTAAGTGATCTTTAGAATGCAAATTTGCCAGTCAGCACTGACTTTAAGGTAGCAACAACCAATTCGAAGGTACTGAACAATGGCAACTAAACGAGCCGATGAAAGTGGCTTGCCAACTAGCTATGCAGATGAGTATAGAACTTGAGCAGTCGTAGCGAAAGAGTTAAGTGTATATCTTTTGATTTGTTTAGTTTATGCCAAGTACTTGCAGCATTGATAGCTTGATTTGTATGTAATCTTCACACAGTTTGCCTGGTATAAGCGACATATAGCCCACTGAAATCCCAGTTTGCCTGGTTTAAGCTACATGTAGGCTACTTAACTCACAATTTGCCTGGTATAAGCTACATGTAGCCTACTTAACTCACAGTTTGCCTGGTATAGACTGCATTTAGCCTACTTAACTCATCAATGACTCATCATACATTACCCAATCATCGTCATTACATGAATATTGTATTTTTTCTTTTCTTTGTTTAATGTTATATTATTGTCAGATACTTCAGGAAGAGTTCTGTTTTTAGCGTGCTCAATTCCGTACACAGTGCAACGTTTTAGTTTTTGTTCAATTTTTGAACTTAACATGTGCCTTAGAATACATGTTTTAGTACTGATGGAAGACACTTTTTTCTTTTGTGATCAGTCATTTTGTATACATTGCTGTTCTTCAACTTTTGGCAGTTTTAAAAAAAGTATTTATGATATTTATTTCACCATTAGGTTTGATTTTTATTTAGATCTTATAATAGGTGTTACATATAGTTCACTTTTCTATGTCTCATGAACAGTTTTTTTACTTTTGTGTGATCTCATTGCAGTTTTTATCAAGTTATATCATTTTTGAACTGTTTTCCGATTACTTTTCACACATTTCATGTGTGCTTTTATTCTTCTGTTTTATTTACTACTTTAACTTGTATTGTTTTCTTTTGCTGATATCTGAAAATTGCCTCATATTTTTTGATACATCATACCTGTGTTTGGAGTAATTTATTTATGTTTTGTTATATATCCTCTGTAGTAGGCAGTTTACATCATATACTTATTATATGGTAATTATTTTAATTTATTTAATTAGTGTTTTTTGTTAGGTGTTTTACAATGTACACATTATCTTTCTGATGTATCAGAGTGGAGCTGTTTGACTGGAGGAAACAAACACACCTCATCAGTTACCTGACAATCCTCCTGACTTCCAGCTGCAGCCAAACTCCCAGACCCGGAGTTGAACTCATGGCCACAATAGCTAGTCACCAATCCCAGCATAGACTGCTAGGGTAGTAACAATCCATTAATCAGTCAAAGGTAATGGAAAACAGGCTGTGTTTGAAAGTTGCAGGGCATTGTTTTATTTATTTATATGTTTTGCATTTGACTCTGTCTGGTCACATAGTGTCTTAAAGATTAGTAGTGGATTATCATTGTGATACTGGAATATGATGGATCTTGTTCTTGTGATGCCCTTGGGATTTCAGAAGGAAGTTATTTACACTTGACAACTATGACACAGTGTTATTGGTCATCCATGTGAATATACATGAATATGAATATGATACTGAGAGTTCAGGACTTGTAAGTGCTCATGTTAGACTGGGACAGTTCAGCAAATAAATTGTCTCTCATCCTTACTTTTTATGACTTGGGTATGGATTCGGTCACTGAGAATGTATTCAAGCAGTTTCAGTTGATTGCTTTCTAGCAAGAATCCCTGTGCTTTGTAGGCTCTGTAAATACACTGGAGGCTTCAACTGTATATCGTGTTTAAATGTGTTGGGTGGATGGATTTTTTATAATTTCAGTATTTTTTAAACTTATTTTGAATAAGACAAACTCTACAAGATGCAGTGTTAATTGATAGAACTATCTCAGTGACATAATATTTAGGTGTATGAAAAGTGCACTCCAAGCACCTGTTATCTTTCTCTTGTGTTAAATTACGGTAGTTTAATCTTTTACTGATCTACAAAATTCAGAAAAATGCAGGTCTTTGGATTAAGAAATTTTAAGAAAAATCTACAGCTGAACAAGAAAGCATTTATAACTGTTTAATATCAACATCCTAATATTCATGATCTTTTTAGTAACCTTTTATTGATTCTCGTCCTACTCTCCTTGACTCTTTAGAAATTCTCCTTGACCTTTTCACCTGTCATCTCTTCCACCTTTTAACCATTAACCCCCGTAAAATTGTCTACTTTCCACCACACCTTCTCTGTAGGGGACTGATTTGTAATCTAAATGACTTCACCTGAAAACAGATGATAGGTCTTTCCCTATTTCCCATTACTTCACTCGTAGTCGACGCAACATTATTGGTGTACAAGGAATTCTGATGATATTGCTTGTGTTCCACCCCGAGTTCGCTGCACCCACATATGACCTGATGGCATTTCTTATCATGCTCCACTTATCCCCAAATGAAATCTGAATTTTACGGAGTAAAATAACACAGGAAAAATTACCACATGAACCACTGTATGATAGTTGGAAATCCAGCCTCTTGTCAATTTACCTCAGTTAGGGTTTTAATTTGACTGTTTATTTAAATCATTAAATAGAACTAACCTATACGACCCCTAGCAACATGATTTACGCCATAAAACAATACATTTATCTTAACAACAATATATTAGTGGTCAGTGGTGAAAAATGTCTCCGAACGTTCTCTTGTCACATTTTGATGCGCTGCTGTATTGACTGCCTGTATTGCTACTCACTGATAAATGATCGCCATCTCCTCTTTGGACATTTGTGCCCTCTTGCCCTTCCTTTACCTGTGTCAGTAAGTGATGGTGGTTTATGTATAGCTGCAAACTGAGGCATGGCTCACGGATTCGGCGCATATGGCAATAGTGCACTACGGTATTTACTTTTAAATACAGTTCCGTCTGTCGTCTGTCTTGTATTTTTGCATGAATACATAAGATAAAATCTTGTCCGAGCCATATGCATGTCTATACAGGTATTCACTCAGTGTCAGTAATGGTTTATGGAGGAGTTCGATTTTGTGTTAAGTTCAGCCTTGGTAGATATTGTAGTTGCGTGCTAGAGTCAAAGCTTTCATGAGTGAAACATTTTTTTCGTTTTACACAACAGGCAACGTGGGATATGTCATTTCACTTTCGAAAAGAATAACGATGAATGTATTGCAGGGAAGGACGGGATGGCTGGGAGTGTAAGTTATAAGATAGGCCTATAATTTATACCTCAGCCATGTGTCACTCGTTTTTATTCTGTTTTTATATGCAGTGCTACAAACTCTTTAACAGTGTTATAAATGTGATTTGTATTTGTGATAGAATATAATTCCTTGGTTACTTAAATGTCGTAAGGCCCACGTGTACTGATCGTTGTCTGGTAATATAGGAGCTAAAGGTGAGTTTTGGGCAGTAACCAGGGATCACCAAATATCTGCCAAGGGAAGCAAATCTTTTAACTGACGGGGCGGTAGTTCCCTCTCCCTTTTTTGAAAATCATACCTCAGCTATGACAAGGCTGTGTGTATGTGTGATCACTTGAATAGTTGTTGAAATAGCCGGCATTGCTATTCAGATAGATAGAGCTTGGCACTGGTGTTCCATCAGTCACAAGAGTTGCTCCCCTTTGCACAGGACTAATGAGACCCATTGTCATTGTGTATTCTATGGAAGTTGTAAACGTATTAGTATCCACGTATTTGTAAACCTTTGTTGCATTTTGATGAATGAATGAGTAAGGAAATAAAGCCAAACAACGAGTGAAATAGGTGAAAACTTTATTACGATCATACGTGAAAACGTGACATGGTTAAGTGAGTATGGTAGTTTAAAGTGAAAGACAGCTCATGATACTTTTCATTGAAAAGATTACAAAATTCTCTCTTGAATACAAAAACCTGTTTGAATTTGTAGGAATTCGTTGCTGAATTATCTTCGAAGGACCAATCAGATAGTTAGCAGACAACAGCTATCTATAAGCGGTGACGTATTAAATGATCTCAGTTGACTGTCAATGTAACATGTAATAACATAGGGGCAAGACACTGTTTAAATGTTATATATTTTAATTATAACAAGTACTTGAGTGGACATCACAGAAAGTATTTCCAGACCATTGTGTTGTGGCGGGAGTAAGTTTCTTGATCATTTCATGGTATAATTTTACATATATACATTAGTTTCCTTCAGTCTCAATTGACAAGAGTGCCCATCGCTTGGCACAATTACGTCACAGCCCACGCACAGTGGCTGCGTTTCATGTTAGCCGACGGAGCAGAGTCAAATGTCAATTTCCGCTGTGGTAGTAGCTGTTGGAAAAATTACTTCACCGAAATAAACATAATATTGCCCAACCTCTTTGGCAAACTTAACTTTGAACATGCGCTGTCTTAAACAAAGATTTGTACCTTGCTTGCCTGGAATCACCGAGAGCTAGCCATTGAGAGGGATGAATTCTAGTTGAGTTTTGGAAGAGCGTTAATGGAAAGTCACACGTTTATTTCAATGGGAAGGCGACATATTGTTTAATCCCGTGAGGTGGCGCTGGTGTGAAGTAGGACCTTGAGCCATTGTTACGTTCACAGTGCAACGTCCACAGTGTTACAATGTATCAGTTTCTATTGTGACGTCGTGCCGTCTTTAATGTCACGCGATTGTGATGAGCGAGGAAAGGAACATTAACAAAATAACTTCAAGGTCCTGCGGCCTGGCTTTTGGCGTGTCCTCAGCGGTTATTGAAATAGGGCTTAAGCTTGTGTAATGTATTTGACTGGCTATACGTCGGCGGCCAGCGATATGATTAGGTGAGAACCGCGTGGAACTCGGCGGAAACCCTTGGCCTTCCGCAGGTTGCTGGCAGGCCTTTCCTCGTTCGACTGGAGAGCAAGTCAACAAGAACTAGAGTTGAACCTCACAGCAAACTTGCCTTGATAAGCTCCTGAGTGATTGTGCTGTGCTAGCAGACTGACCCAAGGTAAAAACAGTAAGACGACCTATTATAGACTTTTTAGAGGGAAATTTATGGGTGTATCCTGACTTGCATATATACAGATGGTGGTGGCTGCATAGGCCCCTTTTGTAAGTTGATACTGATCACAAACTTTATTATGTTTGTCACGAACTCAGAGCGGGAGTTCAAGGGGCTCAACCTAGCCGGAAAGTTAACCAGTTTGTAAGTGTAAGCCAGTAATCTATGTGGATGGCCATGCCAGGAAATTGGCGTCTGCCGTGTATATTTTGGTGGGTGTGGTCAGCAGGGCCCAGAGAAAGGGGTCCAAAATTAAGCTAGATCAGCTCGCAAGTTAACCCAGTGAAGCATAGGACAAAATGTCTGACATGGTCCAAGGTGTTACGATTGACCCTTGCCAGACATTTTTCGTGGTTGAGTGTACCCGCCACACATACGTAAGCGATATCAAGAAATTGAGCTACATCAGCTCGTCAGTTACCAAAATCAAAAAAATCAAAAACATTCGGCATCGCCTTAGGTGACACGAATGGTCACAACCAGACATTTTCAGTGGTGGGATGTGCCAGCCGGGCAAGCCCTAATGTCCCACTCAAAAAGCTAAGTTGGATCACCTTGTCAGTTGACATCATGAAACCGAATAAATGAATGAATGAATGATTATGACCTTATGCAATTCCACAGGAATATCGTGGCGAGAACAAGTTAGTACCAGGAAGCAGTGAATGGTTTTCGATGTAATGTTTTTAACATTCAAAAGAAAGGAAATGGGCATGAATACGCGAATAAATGCGTGGCTATAAAAGTATCGTTCAAACGTAAATAAAACATAAAAGTAGAATGAGGGTGAAGGACCAGTTTCTTAGGATTAGCAGGCATTAATTGTGATTTTGATGTTTTATCATCTAGTGCAATACTTCGTTTGCCCCGCACATAAACTTTAATCGCATCAAAATCGTAATTACTACAATTAATATGAGAATACTTTAGAACAGTTCTAATCGAACCATTTCTTTGTCTTTAAGGAGCATCCACTGGCATCCACCCACCGGGGGAAACCCACGACCATCCGCAGGTGAGCCAGCCTTGACCTAGTAGTAATTAAGAATATAATGTTAACTTGAAATGTGCTTTCACTGCCCCAAATTAATGGGCTTCATGAATTTAAAGGGGTACTTTGATGTCGAAACATCCATGTCTTGAAAGCAAATCGAATTAACAAAGACTGGGATAATTTGAATTGCTTTCCTAAATTGTGAAAATAATGCAGGGTAGTAAAACCAATATTGTACGTTTCGTCAGAGTATACGGAAACAAAATATTTCTGTCTTTGCCTGGTGTGACGTCAGCCACGAACACATGACGTCATCAATCACTGACGTGTATCCACAAATAACGCCGCCCTTTCAAATGCTCTTGACGTTATTCCAGCATAATGCCTTACTCAACGTCACAAATGACTGATCCCACGTCATACGGACACAGCCGAAGATTTTCTTTTTAAAGAGGTATCAGACGTATAGACTTTTTGTCTATACCCTCTGTTCGTTCTGCTTTTTTAACTATTTAGCTCTGTTTACTTGGATTTGTGTTACACGAACAGCACAATTTTCGAAACAGTTCTTTGGTTTGATAACTTTGGATGGATACTAAGTGTGTCGATTGTTGATTAGGGTTTGATGCTTTTCAGTTGACAAGCGATCTAGCTCTGTTTGAGTATGCCAGAGGTGTGTAGGAAGAGGAAAATTCCAGATTGTCCAGCCGGAACACCCCGCCAATGACAATAGCCCAACATGACATCTTAGGCTTATGTCGAATATTTTTGATATGGTTTAATCAAGTTAACTGAGGAAATGATCTAGCTTAGTGTTTGGGGTGGGATATTAGAGGGTGTATGGCCGGCACGGTCCACCACTGACAATATCTGGCAGTGCCCATTCATGACAGCTGAGGCTATGCCGCACATTTTTGATTTGGTTTCTTCTGGTTTACTCACTGGCTAATCTGGCTAAATTTTTGGATATCGCTTATGTACGTCTGGCGGGCACAGCCCACCACGAAAAATATCTGGCCGGGGCCAGACACCTTGGACCATGCCAGACATTTTGTCAGAAGTTTCACTGGATTAACTTGATAGGTGATCTAACTTAATTTTGGACCCCTTTCTCTGGGTCCTGCTGACACACGACAGATGTCCATTTCCTTGCATGGCCATGCACATGGATTACTGGTATATACTTAGAAATTGGTTAACTTTCCGGCTAGGTTGAGCCCCACGGGTTCCCGGTCTGTCAGTACTCTGTCCTCTCTGAAGGAAGCATGGTATGCGTTGTACGGTATAATATTAGCGTTCGCATGGCTCTGACCAGTACATGTGGGTTTAAAGTAAGACGCCGGTATTGATTTTATGAAATTTATGAACAGGGGCGATAAAACTGTCCCGAGATATACTTCAAATTTTTATTCCCCATCTTTATAGCTGATAAAGAATAATAAAAAGTGGAGCTAGAGCCTTCCACTGTTTACTTACGCAATGTTACAGTTCATACTAAAATCTTTCTAACAGCTGACTACTTTTTTTGTTTTCTAGTTTTTCTAGTTTCGCTTTTTATTTTCGAGTTTGTATAACGCTAAATCTGTTCCTTGAAACTGGTCACTGTGATATTGCCTGCATGGAGCATTTCGGATTCAATAGTGGGCGTCATCGGAAGAGCCTTTGGAAGCCATATATACAAATCCGGAAATTCTGATAATAAACGACATGTTGGGACTACCAGCATTGAATGTGATTTGCTCCGGGCTCTCCGGTTTCCTTCACCAATACTTTGTTTGATTTTTACATAAAACAATATACTTAAAAAAATGTCACGCACAATGTTTAGCCCCCCCCCCCCTCCCCAAATGCGGTCTCATTGGACGACGTCAGACGCGGTCTCGCAATCAGGGAGGAGTACTTATCGCCTCTTGGTAAACGTCAAAAATGCTACCTCATTGGAATGACTTGCGGACGACATTAGATGTGAGGCTATATTCAGTTACCAAGAAAACCAGTGTACATAGCCTACTGCCTCATGATAAGCGTTTAAAAAGCTGCCTCACTGGAGCACCACGCGGACAACACTGAGTATGACGCTACATTAAATTTCTAAGACAACCAGTATACCTAGTTTATCGCCTTTTGTTAAGCGTCAAATATAGAGATATCCAAGTTTATTAATTTTAATGTGAACGAAGTATAATCCTGCTTGAGATTCATCGCTGGTCTCTGCCCGCTTTGTCAGGTTGGAATTTTTTGTAAGATGACAAGAAAGGTCGAGGTTACCGCTTTAGGTTTTACAAGGCAAATCTTTATAGAAACTATACCGGGGAACTTCTGTACTTGGACTTTTATATGCCTTGAATATATAAAGTAGCCTAGTATGCTGTAAGCTTAAATATAAATAACAGAAGAAAAATTGGGTTGGAAAACCGCGTTTTTACGAACTTTTTGGCGATATTCATAACCTCATCCTAATATTCAACTTTAGAGCGGCTCGTTTTCCGAAATGTCACTCAAGAATATGCATATGATGTCAGTATTGTTTCAAAACGTCAACGGCATGATGCAAACATTGGTTATATGCATTCAATCTTACTGTGACGTCATGGTATCACAATGGAATACCAGTAGAAGTCCGAAGGGGACATGTGACGCCATCTTTGACACGCTGAACATTCTACGGCAGCCTCAACAGCGCGACATCACAATGAGTAGAGCATATACGTCATAAATAAAAACTTTCTACGCAACATGTTTGACGTTGCGTACCAAAGGATATATATAGAACGTTTTGAAAAATTAATTACAATTTAAACACAAAAAATTGCAAGATACCGAGGGTGCATTTTCTGAAAATGCATGACTCGGCTATTGGAGGAAAAATACAAAAGGTTGAAATTGAACTGACTGAACCGAAAATTTGCGATAATTTTCCGGTATAGTCTCCAACCTAAGATACATTTAACATGATGGCTCCTGTTGATATTTCAGTTGCCCTTGGCAACCAAGTGACCATTTTTAGGCAACAACGGTTTCCGGATTGAACATACAGACAATTTATAGAAGTAGTCTTTATTGTAGTGCTTGATATCCATTCTTTACATCTCTTTCTGTAAAGCACGCGACTACTGCACATAAAAGCTGAGTTCTTAACACATAATTAATCCATGATGGGGAAAACTGAAAAATATTCGAAGAAGATATGGGAATAATTCTGGCTCATAAGGACGTCACTACCGGAATAAGATGCATTCTAAGTGGAGTTATTACAGAGGCAAGTGGCATTAATTTAATTAGTTAGCATGATAATTTTATGATGCCCCTGACATGTGGTTAAATCATTTGACAAGGCATCACAGGGAAGTGTTTTTAAATACTTTTTTCTTTGTTTGTTCACTTTAAAATTAGAAGATAAAAGTGAGGCTTGAATAACTCAGTACTGAATTATATTTCTTCTAAAAGATCATAATTTGAAGTCTAAATGTCTTCATAAAGCTAAAATTCACAGGTAAGATTTTAGCAATGGCAATGAATCCAGTAAACAGTAAACCTTACAATTGTTTCAGAATCTTTCCCCACAGCAGAGTATACAGTCAAATGGGAGAATCAAAAAGAGACTCGGTTGACTACACAGAAATGTCCATATCGCCGAGAAACACATCGTTTTCAATTGGAACGCGACGGTGTTTGTGTAGGACCTAAGGGCTTTCGGAGCACACATCCACCTAGAACTGTGACGTAATGCCAAAAAAAAAAAACAAAAACAAAAACAAAAAACAAACAAAAAAACAAAGCAAAAACAAAAACAAAGCCGAACATAGCTTTGTTCCCCTTTGTTGAAGGCGGGAAGGAGCTTCCTATTGCAAACCCTCCGCATCACTTTGCTACAAACCAGCATTAGTGGGTGACAGTGAATGATATATCTCACGGTTGTGGCACGAATAAGAGAGAAATTAAGTTCTTTGATATGGCGTGCCCGGTAGGGGCGCATTTTGCCGCCGATACAGGGTACCGGTGGGGGTGGTGAGTGAGCGAATGATATAGGTATATAAGGGGACACGGGGAGTCAGTTAGCATTCAGCACGACAGTTTTTCGGCAGTGTACACGCTAAATCTAAAACTGATTCGTTAGGGTATGATATAGATGTAGGGGCATCCATGCTTTTTCCAGAATGTTTTTGTCATGCTGTAGAAAATAACGCATTTTTAATGTAGATCCACAAACCTTGCATTTGTTATACCTGGAAAACCAGTACCGAAGTTCGAATGACACTCAACAAAGTCTTCATGTGCACAGATCTTTATGAACAGGCTGATGAAAACTATTCATTTCAGTGATAAAATACAACAATTAGACTACATGTACGAATCCATTTCTTCATTTAAAGTGAAAGACAGCACATGTTTGACTTGAGTCGGCCGGAAAGGTTGGACAATATTATGTTCATTTCAGTCAATTATTTTTTTTTACAGCTACTATGACAGTGGAAAATGACATTTGACCGTGCTCCGTCGGCTAACGTGAATCGCAGCCATTATGTGTGGGCTGTGACGTAATTGTTCGAACACTCTTGTCATCAGAGGCGGTAGTAAGCTTCTAGGGCTGTGGTTGAAACTTACGTACATATGTAAATTTATAACATGAAATGACCAAGAAACTTACTCCTGCTACAACACAATGGTCTGGAAATACTTTGCAGTGTTAGTCACACATGTACTTACTATAAATAAAACATATAACATTAAAACAGTGTGCGGCCCCTATGATATTACATGTTACACTGACAGACAACTCAGAACATTTAAATCACAACTAGTAAACAGCCGATATCCCCTAGTCCTCTGACTGGTTAGTTTCTCACAAGCCTTAAAGCACGAGCGCCCTCAGATCCCCAGTCTGCAGCACAATGCTCCCCACTTTCAAGGAAGATAATTCACAAACGAATTGATACAATTTCAAACTGGTTGTTACGTTCCAGAGAGAATTTTATAATCTTTTTAATGAACATTGCCCTAGTCATGAAGCGTTTGTTATTTTAGGGTCACCGCGGTTAATGCAATTAAAGCGTTGTGGCGTTCTCTCTCAAAGCGACTGTGTATGAGTGGTACACATTATTCTGGCAAAAGTGCACACTTAAATAATTTTTGTGTAATAGGACTAAACAATCTGTGCAATACATTCACAATAACGTGTGTTTCAGTGATACACAGTTTGTGTAATACATTCACATTCATCTGTGTATTGCATATTATATACCCATTGGTATACTTTCTACACGGCACAGTTTTGACCCTGGTATAGTTTACATGCTGTTTTTTATTGAATCCTTCATGATGCTTTGCAAAGGGTGGATTTCACACCGACATCAGTTGCTCTTTACACGGTGAAAAATCAGTGAAATAGTTACTTAGTTATCAAAACCTCTGTGTCTTAAAAGCATGGTGGATACTAAAGATTGTAATGAAATGAAGAGTATTCCTAACTTGTCGTGTATTAAAACCGACATTGTACATTTCTTCTGAGAACACCAAAACAAAGTTTTTAATCGCTGCCGGTTATCCGCAAATGACGTCTCCCTTTCAAACGCTCTTGAGGTCACCCCAGCATGAATGCCTTATTCGACGTTATATAAGGAATATTATTACGTCACACCAGGAGAATTTCAGTTATATTGGTTTTATAGTGTTACTCATCGAAAATTCTCTTGAACCATGGTGTTTTTTTTTTCTACCCAGTTTCTGTTGTGATCATAGTGGTACTTATATTTTTTGTTATTAAAGCCTTATTGAAGTAGAGACCGAAATGTTAATAATTACCAACGAAAAATGTTTAGCCTTTACTGCTTTCCGATTGATTTATCTCTACCATACGGCTGAGACACAACCTATAAGGCGTTGGTTTAAATCCTAATTTCATTCATTCGGAGTGATCCCGCTGCGCATGCGTTAGGCTACTCTGCAAAGATAATCACTTAGTCTAACGGAATCATCTGAATAAGCTTACAAGCACCTATTCATGTCTACGAACAATCATAATCTGTATGCCTTGTTTTTGTTACGTTCGCCGCCATTCATTTGTGCAACTCTTCCGTACAGGCCTATGTGCAAATAGAGCTGTGGCCTTTAAGCCTATTTGTTTAACTGATGTCTTCGAGCCTAGGTGCAAATATTGTCCTCAAGCCTACGCGTGAGATAGATCATTGAAAGTCCACATAAGTGTTTATAGACCTGTGTGACGATCACCGCATACTCATAATAGGACAGTAATAGGACTAGGAAATAGTATATATATTGTCATATCCGTCCTACACAAAACTATTGACATAATGGTAATGGTTTGGTAATTGTTCTAACACTGAACCAAGTCATTAAAACTGCTTTTTATGGAAGACGGATGCGGTCACTCGCCTGGAGCCGCGCCCTTTAATGACAACGAGGCAGCAGAGAGCGAGAATGCGAGATTAGAACATTTTCGCACGTTTTCGACTTTCGTTTTCTCGTACTGCCAAAAAATACCCCGCGGCTCGAGAATCCGCGGACATTTTCCGCATGTTTTCGAGCCGAGCGTTTGAAGAAAGCCCCCCAAAACCTGCGGCTGGATCACACGAGAACAGAGATTAGCGCCAGTCTCGATCTTGTCAAACCGCACGAAATAGTGCTAATCTCGCGCCGTGTGTTTTTTCTAAACGTGCTGCTCGAAGGCTCAAGATTAATGCAATCAGCGCTAGATTAGTACTAATCTCGCAAAATTTTGTGAAAGAGCGCGAGATTAGCGCTAATTTTGCGTGCTTGCGTTCTCGAGCAGTGCCAGAGCTCGGGAGTCGAGAACGTGAGAGTGTGTGCTAATCTCGCGCAGTTTTGCCTAACCTCGCATTCTCGTACATCGTGGTTTTTAAAAGGCACGGCTAGAGAACGTGAGAGGCCGCATCCCTCTTCCATAGTTTCTTCATTTCTGCTACGTTCTAGACAAGCGAACGCCATTTCACATCCCTGCACCCAACATATCACTCGCCAAACTCCCACACTCACGACACCCAAATCATTAGGTTGTTTGTAGATGTGTTAAAGAGTTGAAACAACATTTGAGTAGATCTTATATACCAGTGACTGCTAAATATTGGTATTACCCCCATCACTGCATTTTTCTTTTACTTAATTCTGTTACAACCCTAATGCTAGAGGTTTTTAAGGTTGCTACTACATGTATTTAGGGATTTACATGGGCAGTTGAAATAAAACCTTACCCGAGCTGAATTCAGTGGACTTATAATCCATTGGATTTCACCCCTAACTAGTCACATGTCATCAATAACCACACTGTGGTTTTCCGTCCGTGGTGTAGTTTTTTATAATATGTAAATTAAATAAACAAATTTTGCCCAAGGTTAAACAGCACATTTTGTCGGATTTTGAGAGTTTTGTTCCTCATGTAGAAAGACGCATGTTTTGCCGTTTGCTTGGAAAAAACATAATTACAGCGTGATATTCTGCGAGGAAGTTGTAACTTTCGACTCCAAAAATTATTTTTAATGACATGCATTGATGTGCCCCAAAGGGCACCTTATTAAGAGAAATTTTATCCTATGTATGGTATGTGATCTGATTGTAAACAGCGCACAGTCATAGCTGTCATTGGATATACATCGATACCATGTTACTCTACTGCATGGCCTTTGATACACACTCGTACATGCAAGTTACAGGGGTAAGCAAGTTATATATCAGCGCTCTATTTCGATAACGGTTGTTGGCAGAAGGAAACAGCTATACATTTCAAATCCTTATTAAAATATCAAGCCGGATGCCCCACGTGTTAAATTCACATACATGTAGCATATAATCGCTGATTTAACAGCTTCCCCACGCGGTTTGACTGGTGGAAAACAACACTTGACACGACGGTGTATATTATAACCTTTGTGACTCTTACAGTCTTACAGGGAAATTGTGCATCCCAGGTAAAACCCAGCTGGGTGCAGTTGTTCAAGGTTGATTACTGAATGTGGGCTCTCATTAGTGGTGTTTAGACGCGGCGTGGTCACAACGCATCAGTTAGACATGTAGGCCTGCGGGTATGACTAGAAATACAGGCGTAGTAGCCTATATGTGGATTGGACAGACGTATGTGTCACCTGTTTCTATGAGTACAGTGGGAAGAAACATCTTACCGCGAAGTGTATAGGCTATATATAGCGTAGGGTTTATACCCTGCGTGCTAAGGAGGCTGGTTAAATACATACTCAGTGCGCTTAGGAGGGAAGTTTACAAATAAATACCTGTATATGCCAAAGAAACGAACAGAGGACTGGGAATGAAAGGTCTCCTGTGTTGATGACGGCCGGTGTATCTCAGGTGAGTTCTAGGAAACGCTAATTAACCGACAGGTGTCCTCATTGCTTCTATGTATAGACTATTCAGAGTGACTGATTGCTTTCATATGTATGTGATGAAATAAAAGTCATGGCACTAAGGTCATCTGCCCACCACAGTGTGTAAGACAGTCCAGGACTTAGCTTCTCTAGGCTGATCATTCCTCCGCTGAAGCAAGGAGCTACTTAAATTAATCTAGATAAAAAAGGAAACGGGAATTTGCAATTTATGAAAGTAAAACAAAGCAAACGGTATGAATGTATTTCTTCTTGTTACCCAGTACGACCAGTATAAGTCGAATTAAGACACAGGACATTTAGGCTAGCATAAGTTTTCAGCACACCTGGCAAAAGATAAAACTGATTTCCTCGCGTTAAGGCCTGTGTTGAATTTTATTTTTATGCTTGGCCAATATTGCTGATGGCGAACGATAGAAAGTCTACTGTCTAAAACAGGAATTATGAGAATGGCTGAGCTGATGATCTCTCTGCGTAACAGGCCATACGAACTTTTTAACAGGCCAGCCAGGAAATATTTGAACTTATTAGCAGTTCACCTGTATTTGATATTACAAGTTCACATGTCTATAGTTCGTTCATAGAAATGACTTTCTCTTAACTTAAAGGTTATGCCCAGAGTATTATTGATACGCCGTTAATGTTAAGATACCGGGATACGAAACATACTCACTATCGATCCTTAAAATGAAAATATATTTCTAAACTTTCACTCATGAGCTAACCATTGAAGTCCATGAAGGCGTTCTACTAGTCAAGCCAAGGGACGTCTTTTTTTAATTAACTTCAAACAAGTTGTAAGAGAATCCTACTCTGGAGTGCTCCTTTAGTCTAATGGCAATCATTCAGAGAATCATACCAAAGGCTTTAAAATGGTACCAATTGCTGCTTCGCTTGGCGCTCAGCACTGAGATGTTAGAACAAAGAAACAAAACTGATCGGTCCGATGTCAGTATGCCTACAATCTGACCGGGTGGGATGTCATGCCTGTTGTCTTCGGCCGAATGCTCCAGTGGCGAATGCATTTTGGCGGCATAGACTCGAGCTGTCATATAATAAACACAGTATACATTCACATTCTAAGGACTTCCGGTCGTCATACACGTGAAGGACTGTCGAGAATGTCGTCAAACTCAAGCTTTCATGCATTCATGTTAAAACGCTGCTTTTTCAATGTAGCGTCTCCCTCTCAAATGACATGTATCTGATATCTGATCCTCTTACGTGATTTTTCACTTTTTCAATCAAAAAACCGAGATATTTGTAAAGAAAGCGAAGTTAACAATACGATTGTGTCAAAAGCACAAACGAAATAATAATATACAGCCATTACACAAAATTCAGCCTTTTTGTGACACGAGCTGTCACCATTTTAACACAGTCTAAGCTCAGAGGCCAATCTACTCCTACTTCGACACTTTGACCACTGATGTATTGCGTCGCCATTTTACTACGTCATTTTCCTGGTTTTCGTATAGCCTATTTAAATTTCTAGAGTAATACACACTTACCTGTCCATGTGGTGCAGACAATCGTAAATATAGGTTTAGACTGTGCAGGAAAATACAACAGGGAACTGGATGTATAGGATGTCCAAAACTAACCAATATAATTTGAATTTTCACCTTTCTGTTTTGTTCAAATGTGAATAATTAATTTAAAAGTACTCCCTTATTTTCAGCCATATTCCTCAGTAGAAATGTCCTTAATCATGAAATAAGCTGAGGAATCTCAACCAGCCATGACATCAGGTCACAGGTGGATGTTTATGTGTGCGTTGGTGACATCAGGTCGCAGGTGGATGTTTATGTGTGCGTTGGTGACATCAGATCACAGGTGGATGTTTATGTGTGCGTTGGTGACATCAGGTCGCAGGTGGATGTTTATGTGTGCGTTGGTGACATCAGGTCACAGGTGGATGTTTATGTGTGCGTTGGTGACATCAGGTCACAGGTGGATGTTTATGTGTGCGTTGGTGACATCAGGTCGCAGGTGGATGTTTATGTGTGCGTTGGTGACATCAGGTCACAGGTGGATGTTTATGTGTGCGTTGGTGACATCAGGTCACAGGTGGATGTTTATGTGTGTGTTGGTGACCTCAGGTCACAGGTGGATCTTTCGTTACATCGGGTGCCATCCTGTGTGGCCGACATGTTCTATGCATTACTATGTCTTTTCTTTTGAGGGAGAATATGTAAGCAATTTGCAGAGAGAAATCATTTATTTTTTAAAATTATATGTTTCATGAGAAACTTTATTATCGAGTGTAGTGTGTGTCGAAATACAAGTAACGAAATACACCGGTAAGCTACTATGTGTGAGATTTTACTGTATGCCGTTGGCCTGTACTCTGTGAGAGTCAGGTAAAGTATATATTCCAGTTCTTTTCAAGAAGTTTTATAGAAACAGAAGCAAAAATAAAAAGTGTAAATAAATTTTAAAAAAAGTATCCATGTAACATCTGAAGTGCATGAATTTCAAACAAGTAAGAATCCAAGGGATTCCAAATACCTCTGTATGCTTTGAGGCTGTATGTTGTATACATACAGAGGAATGTGATTAAGTGGGAAGGAATCATAAATCTATATCCCTTATCCATTAATACACAATTGCTCATCTCGTGCAGGTTAAACGTTTTCCTCGAGTTTCATACGGGTGATTTATTTCAATAGGCCTGTGTATGCTTAAATAAATGTCACTTGTTATATTGCACATTTCTTTAACTTCACTGATGTCTACATGAAGGTGAAGAGCTTCGATTCCAAGAAAAGCAACTTATGATCTTTTTCCTCAAAATGTGCGTCACGCATTATCAATAAAACCCACCGCTCCATCAAAACATTTGACTGCGTTTAATTTGGTGAAAACAAAAATCCGAAAAAGGTATTTAATGTTTGTTTTTTTACTCAGCATCACTTCTTTTTCAAGAAGTCTTTCCATTGAATACAAACACGCAGAAATGACGTGACCTTGCAGTTGTACTATCAGACGTAAGCTCTTCACCGATATGGGCTCCTAACTACTACATACAAAGTACCTATTTATCTATGTATGTACATATTCGTGCTAAAATGTTTTAGGTTTGGGCTATTTATATCTGTGCTGCTTATAGGAAATGTAAAGGTATAACATCCTTCAACCAATGTTATATGTGCAAACTATTGGTGAGAGAAAACCGGGCAGAGCCCAGGGAAATCCCACGGCCATACGGACGTTCCCATGTACTGCCGGAGAATTGATTTTTGTTTGAGGCCATGCTATGCCAGGCATGACGGTGTATGAATATACATTAGGCAGACAGTTGAATAAACTGCCTGTCTTATGTTTATTTTATATCTATATATCTATAACTTGTATCATGCCCCGGACGCGGCTTTGTCATCACTGAAAATTGACGTAATGTGTCTTCACTCGGATGAATGTTGTCAGTGCTGTGATTTAAATACTCTAGGACCAGAACGCGGACCCAACCGTATCATCCATCTTAGACTTGCAAAAGGTATAGTCCAACACCATTTTAATGGTGAAAAATAATATCAAGATGACAGAGATCCTGACGTACTATTGGACTTCTCACACTAAAATTTGAGTGGGATTAGATGCTGATTAAGAGATATTGATAAATAAGCCACACTAACATCGGCCTATGAGCCACCATTCCGACTGTTGTTGTGGCTGTTGTGTAAGCTATGTGAATGTAAATTGCAGCGACTGCAGAATCGATAACTGGACGTGGTAATCCCCCACGTGTATATACGATAAAACCTCGTACAACCTGGGACAGACTGAAACCTAGATTGAAGAAGCCGGAATAGAGAAAACCCGGAACAGTGGTACCCTCGTATTTATAAACGGCGATTATGGGAAAACTACTGCTTCACAGAAAACTCAACGGCTTTGGACAGATCAGATTCTAAGCTTTTTAAATATACCATATTTGTGTCTTGAACGATCGATTTTTAGCGCTTAAATTCTGGCCGTAACGACGTCGACTCCGGCGAAGGGATACTACGCACGGTCAATGAAGTCAGCTTCGGTAGGGGACGTATATATAGACGGCAATTACGGGAAAAAGACTGCTGCGATCGTAACAAACTTAACGGGTTGGAAAGACTTCTCTCAAAGCTTTCTCAACATACATTATTTGTGTCTTTTTGTGTCTTTTGTGTCCCTAAAATCTGGCGTGAACGAGGAAAAAAGAAACATGCGAAGAAATTTCGCGTCTACGCGATAATCTGCAACCAGTTAAGCATATACATGGAAAACGACTGATCTGACGATGTGCCAACGTACAACGGTACATTAGTACATTGTTAAATCATGTGTCAGCGTCACTGGTGGAGCCAGTTGATGTCTGTGTTCGCTCATGCGCGTGTAAAGATCTTGCGATCTCACCAACATCTGCAAGTGTAGGCCTATAACGCCAATTTAATATTGTTATGTGTTTCAGTGGCAGATGGTCTTTGGCACTCTATGGAAGGGTTTTGGTCAGGTATTCCGACTGTGGGCACTAATGGCACAAAGCATTCTTTTTCCGACGCCAAATTTAGTTCTCTTTTTCACAACTGAAATAAAAGTCTGCAATATTGCATTGTTCAGTGGTCGTCGTATTTTACCTCAAGCAAACAACACAGAAAGTTAGGTGACGATGGCATGTAATTTGTTTAAATGTCACCTCCCAAGCCAGGCCTACTTGAGGTCTGTCTCTTGAAGTGAACGTGGTGGAAGAACAGGGCATGTGAGACATAAATATATAGACCAGTAGACACCGATTGAATTGAACGGGTTGTTTTCAGTTACGGCGTTGCGCAACATGAAAGAAAACAACAAAAACAACAACAACAAAAAAAGAACATATAGTAAGAAGTGGAATGATCTGAAAGCATGGGAGTTTTAATAAACTGTCCGGGTGAGGTGTGCGTCATCTGTTCTTTTACAGTACACACTTTGACCTTTTTATATGGCTAAGTATGGGTAGTTTACAATGCAATGGGCATGGAAGAAACAGCCACATCCCATAACACCTGAAAGTGTCAGACCGAGCGGAGTAGACTGTTTGAGAGAGACACACGGGCCGCATTTTGTAGGCATTGCTTTCCATGAAAGATAGGATAATATAAAGAGACACGTTAGCTACGGCACATTCTCTGTTATGAAATACACATACATGCTGCACAATACATTCATTTACTAGCCTATCCAGCATCGGTGTGTTAAATATTTTTAGAAAAATACGTATTCATACATGTGGAAAATGTTTATTTGCATTTGCCATTTCTTGTACCTCGTACTGAACATGGTATAAATATAAATAGAACACATTAATAACTTCAGCTAAGTTTTTAAACTGTATTTATTTCTCGGTGTTCTAAGTTTATAACCAATTTAGCAATTTAAGACCAATTTAGCGCTCTAGGCTAATAGTAATGCGTGCAATAGTCTCGCCAGACTGCGTTAAACGTTTAGTAGCTTCACAATGTCTATCCGACCTGCCAGCCAATATGGAATAGTCTTTATGCGTCTGTGGTTCCTTTATATTCTCGAACAGCACAATGTGTGCGTCCAGTTCATATGGTTGGGTACAGTATTTTACTCGATTCTACCCAGCACGCTACCTGTGAGATCTAATCGTTTGATAAGGTTGTATCATTACTCCATTGCTGGTCCATGCTTTGAGAACCATGATCGCGATCCTTGCAGAAAATCTTTCTGCGTGAGAAAGAGTGAACTGTCGTCAGATCCTTACATAACCTTACATAACCTTTACTCCGGGACTACTCCGGGGAAGGCTCCTTCTACATGGGCCCTAAGCACCATCCATAATCAAGTCCACATTATAATAATCACGCCATTCAATGTTACATGTATTATAATATTTCATTTTCAGAGCAAGAAAGTTTACATTTTACTGAATAAAATGACTTTGTCTTTCTTTCATTATGTACAGTACCCAGTTGCAAAACAACTGTCGTATTCTGTAAAGATAAGTCTTTTGTTGTCGGCTAAGAAGTGTTCGTGCTGAAAATACTTTAAGCTCTTCAAAACATTTTATTCCCAGCACGTGGCCAAGTGACATGATTTTTATGACAAAGAAATATGTACTCGAGGTATAGGTACCATGAACTGGTCTATATATAGGCCAGCTTTTTTAAAATGATCTGACTGACTGAACATAATGCTATATTATGGGGAAAGATCAGACAAAAATGAAATTTATGACAAGTGAAAAGGGCATTAAAAATACGTCTGAAAATACTTTCACTGATGTCTTTAATCCCCCCCCCCACCAAATTAAACGCAGCCAAAATGTTCTGATTGTATGTCAAAAGCACAGTGATGTAACGTCGCCCTCTTGGCTGCTGGGCGGCCTCTGATTGTTAGATATTTACGTCTTACGTGAATGTACATGCAGTACAACACC
Organism: Acanthopleura granulata; assembly: GCA_016165875.1. Taxonomy (NCBI): domain Eukaryota; kingdom Metazoa; phylum Mollusca; class Polyplacophora; order Chitonida; family Chitonidae; genus Acanthopleura; species Acanthopleura granulata. The sequence goes on from JABBOT010000082.1 coordinate 4,618,739, forward strand.
TCTATCTGTAGTTAATGTGGAAGTATCAATCAGAGTTTCTTGAGCGTGTGAAAGGAAAGCTTGATGTTACTCTGCCGCATACTGTTCAGTGTGGCCTGTGAAGTCCACTATACAATTGAGTCATATGACTGCGTTTAGTTTGGTGGAAAAAAATCTAAAAAAAAAAAAAAAGACATAGAAGGTATTTTTAGATACAGTTTTTAATGGTCTTTTCACTCACCATGTCTTCATTTTTGTAGGGTTGTTCCCTTTGATTCAGTGCAGTGAACATCACAGTATCAGCTGTAAAGCTTTATATGCGCCTGAGAGAGTATTGTTTCTGGGCTTTTCTTTAAGATCTCAACCTGGACTTTCTTGGATTGCTATGTGTACGCTTCATTTGGCTCATTTTCAGCAGACAAAGCCGGTTTTGAGAAAGAGTCAGTACATATGGATCGTGCTAAATGTCAGTTGCATATGTCCGGCACACCGTAAAAAACTAAGATTGAAGTAAAACGTTCATACATTCTTCTTTCTCCTGATTTGTGTAAACTGCAGGTAAAAATCTCCAGCTGTCCTGGATGGACATTTGACTAAGCAACATGCGATATATAGGCCAACAGTATTATGAGATAAAAATACCAACAGGGAAATGTAGATGATATACCCTTAAATTTTTCATAACCACAACATGGAAAATGTAAGAGAAAAAAAAACGATTTTATTGTACACGATGATAGTGAATAACTAGGTTTTTCCACCTTTGCAAAGAAGAAAATGCGAAACAAAGGTATGTCATTTGAAATTGCAAAAAAAATGATCTTATTCCACCTGAGTCTAATGAATAACTAAGTTTTTCCACCTCTGGAGGGAAGACAATGCGAAAAAGAGGTATATCACTTGAAGATGAAAGAAATTTAATTTTATTGTACATGAGTCCAGTGAATAACTAAGTTTTTCTACCTCTGGAAGAAAGACAATGCGAAATGATATATGCCTGTCATTTATAACGTGTGCCAGAAGTAGGAATTATCTTCAAGAGGCACTAGTGTTATAAATTTAAGCATTCTCTCATACCAACTTCATGGATTCTGGGATATACAAATTAAACAGTGCCACCTAGGAGCTTAATTGCTGTTTTAAAGTGACTTAGCTACATGTATTTACCCTTGTTTATATTGTTGAACGTTTTCTCATGCCGCGGGCTACAAACTTTAATAGCTGAAAATTATATGTAGGATAGGCACTCCTTTTAATCATTAGGCAGTGTATTTGTATTTGTATATCACATACGCGTATGTCTCTTATTCTGAACACGCTTTGCCACTTTTTGCAACACGGAAGGGGCAGTGAAATTCATTAAACGTATATGTTACATGAATATGACCTCACAAAGGATTTATCTCATTTAGATGAATTGCAGTCGCAATGAAGACGTTGTGGTGATCTCTGCCATGACAGCTTGAATATCTAGATATATATAGATCATATGACATTCCGATGTTTGATGACGTCATTGTTTGAGGGTATCTGTCCGCTCTATACACTGTACACCCTAATTCTTCTATTTTTTTTCTATTTTTGGGACATTTGGTCTGCTCCTTTTTAGCTAATATGTATGTAATTGTAACAGGAATACACAATTTCTTTTCTTTTTTTTTCATATAGTTAGTTCATGTAATGAAGAACATATCTATATCCCCCCCTCCCCTATATTTGAGAGAATTGTAGCTTTTTACTTTCGTCACTACTAATATCTGTTTTAGAAATTAAAAGAATTGTATAGGGTAGGTAGCCTCTTGACTGTATACGCGATGGGTATACAAAACATTGGTAAAATGCTTGGAAGAGCAAAACATTTTAGCAAAATGGATTGTTTGACTGACTGAAATACGATGGCCCTGCGGAGGGCATGTAAAATAGAGGGCAGTCAGTTTTATGCGATGTGACGTGGATGTACTGTGACAACACCCACAGCATGAATTAGGTTCCTTCAAGAAAGTCTTCCGTTCAGTCCTTTATTCGAGGGATGGCGGATTGCATTTTCGCCAGCGTTTCTGATAACGGATTAATTCGTTATCAAGCATGGGTTAATTCCTTACTAGGTACAGAGTAAGCAGTTCCATCAATGAAAATGCAAACCGTGTCATTCTTGAAATGATGCATTTAACGGAAGATTTTTACGAGGGTGGATTCTTCTAGTGCGAAGTGCGCTACAGTCCACACCGTTGGCATATTTCATCGCCAAACTGTATATGGCACTCCCTTCGTCATCACAGCATAATCCGCCGGGTAGCATGCCACTTGTGCGTGCATTATGTGCACGTACGTCCTCTTCATGTGCACCCTACTGGCCCTGTCATAGCTCGGGGGATTATCATCAGGTTATCATTATACCTTCAGATCGCTCGGGGATTTTTCATCCTGTCAAGTGGAGTCAAAAATATTCTTTACTAAAAATGGCTAATTGGCTCTCGTAGTGATGTTACATTTTTTCTCTCTTTCCTTTCAAATGTGAGATAAAAAAAATTGCCGGCGATCGTTTTTTTTCGGGTAAGGATATGGGGATAGTATTGCGGATACAGAACGTAGATAAACCCCGGAGATGGTCGGATAGGTACATCCCTGTGTAATTGAGCAGTTCACACTTTCTGTTGTCTCTCGCTGGCAGACAGGGACACGGAATTAAAGGTGCAGCGTTAAAGCTGAATTAAAGGTAAGATGTCTTTGGATGTTGTATGGAGTTGTAATTCTGGTTAATGGTTTCTTTCAATGTTTGTAAACTAACCCTCTGTCTATTGTTATTAAATACAGTTTGTGGAGCAGTGGAGACAATGGCGACTTTCTTTTCATTTTGATCTCGTTTCATTTATCGAAATTATATAAGATATGAAACGGGAAAATAAATATGATAGATACATATACATTTATATATAATTAATGATGCAGAGGTTTGGTGACTCAGGGAACAAGTGCAATGGTTATAACATTTATGTATTTATTTGATTGGGGTTCGGAGGGTCGGAGGCTCCCCCTGGTTATAATAAATACTGAAGTACATGTAGCGCACCTGAGCATTGTATAGCACATGCAGACTTGTATAACTAGTGTACATGTATATACAGAGCTAAAATCCAGCCAACGTGTATGTTCAACTATGCCTCTCAGTCCATATTCACTGCTTTTGTTTATTTATCTTTTCATTTATTTATTTATTTGGTTTGTGTTTAACGCCCTACTCAGTTAACAATTTTACACTTATCCTTTTTGATGGCGGTCAGTTTAAAGAGATGGAGGAACGCGGACTGCCAAGCTATAGCTAAATTGTCCCTTTTCAGTTTCAAGCTGCAACCGTCGTTGGGTTGTGCATATGTATGTCTATGCCTGTCAGTGATGTGTTTTGCTTTTATGTGATCGTGTGACACTAATGACCTGCTGATAGCTCAGCAGAATGACAGCCGTTCAAAGTTTGTAACCAAATGGCCGGATTTTGCATAAAGATATATCCTGCAGGTAACTCACCTTTGTTAGCCTTTTCCCGCCTAAAATTTCCAAATGGCGCCTATATAGAAATTCAATCTAAAGAATATTTATTCCATTCAAAACAGGAGGTTAAATCAGATGTTTATTCAGAATTTATAAGTTCCACACACATTTTGGGGATTTCGTATAACATGTTTGCAGGAGAGCGTTTGTAAACTTTAATCTTCAAAGACTGAAAGGTTCAGCTTACTTCCAAGGGAACAAAAACATTTCTGTCAAACACTATACCTGAACCGATATGTACGCAGTTAACAAGCCCTTATATTTATGCAGTGAACTGTGACCGGTAGAACGGGTTTGGATAAATAAACAAGCTACATGTACATTATACTCACTCCGATAAAAGTAAAACCTGTGCTGAGTTGAAGGAAAAATCGTGTAATATTTTGTGTCGTACATGATCGCCCATACACTAGTGTATAAAGACTTGACCAAACTATGCTTACAAAATACAGCCCGTGTGTGATTAGTGTTGTCTCTCTCAAACTCCAGTCTCCATCCATCGCACTTACACATGCGTATACTTTAGGATGTGGCTGTATCTTCCATGTTCATTGCTTTGTAAACTATCTAATCATATCAAAGAAGTGTGCAGTGTGAAATAACTGATTAAGCATAGCCCACGAAGACAGTTCATTAAAACGCCCATGCATTCAGACCACTCGTCATCGAACTTATTACCCATCATACAAACCCTGTTTACTGCTCCGGAATTAATGTATTAGGAACTCTGAACATAAAGTTACATGTGGAATCTGAATTATTAACGTTATGAAAAAAAAATAGGACACATTTAACCGCGCTGAATGTGATACATCGTATAATAAGGAAGTGAAGAAGTTTTGGGGTGTTATCATTTAATTTTTTTCTCGTTTATTGGTGTCTCGATTTAGCTCACTTCCGCACAGTGACAATGAAGGATAAGTAATGAAAAATCAGGTGATTTTCGTAATTAAACAGCTTACCAACTGGCCGCTGAAGCAAATGAATAATTAAACCATATTTCATTTACCCATATATTCATAATCTGTCAATTTGTCTTATTGTGGAGGCGAAACGTTGTCCGTCTCCACACACTATTGATCAAAACCTGCCGCCGTTTAATAAAGTGCTAGAGGCAGAAAGCGGAATCCGTGTACACCACATCTAATAACACAAACGCTAAGGTGCACTATCGAGCAAATCGATAAGACTGGCAGACCTTGAAATGTTTGACATGTAAAGAAAGCGTGCCAATTGTAATAACACCAGATAATATTACTAACGAACATTTATTCAAGCACAAGCGTGCGTGTATGATGCCGTTATTAAAGCATTTACATGAACTATTAACATAAAACCTATGACAAAGGTACACTGGCATGAGATTTTCGATTTTACCGGTTAACTCTGACCATTTTGTAATTGTTATAGCGTCGTCGATGCTCTCTGGGGTGTAGTGTTTCATATTCAGTGTATTCTTATATATATGATACAAGCTACATACTTTGCAATGGGGAACTGGTAAAACTCCTTCTCGCCTTTAACAAAGGGTTCATCAAAGGCGCGTGCTTCATTGTTCTTTTTTTGATTATGTCATAGTTCTAGGTGCAGGTGTTCTCAGAAAGCACTTCAGTAGTACACAAACACTGCAGCGTCACAACAGGGAACGACGTGTTTCCCTGCGATTTGCACCCTTTTGAGTATGTAGCCCCTGAGTTTCCCATTGTGCTGAATATAAATTTGAAGTCCGTAATTGTAGTCTTAGGTATATCTTCAGGGCTTGGTTACTTGCTTGTGCTCGTTGATCGATAAACGTTTAGACTTTTATTTCGATAGCTAGTGTTTTATTCCATCCTTGCATCGGTACTGTCGGTATGCGGATAATAATGTTCGCTCTTCCAATTTCAAGTTTTCTGACAAGGTGCTGTTCTTTTCGGCAAGCTAACCAATGTTTTCTATAGGCTTTGTTAACTACGTCAACAAATTCCGTCTATACTCCAGTAACCTTGATCCTGATTACCTTGACTCAGTACACAGTGTATATGGTACTATAGTCGATAACTGTATCACACGCTGTGAGTGTGAACTCAACGATGCGTTTTAGTATGGCGTAAAATATGGCGTAAGTGAACTGCACTAGTTACACCACCCCAAAATAACGGACCAGCCTTTTTGGTGTATAGGGATTGTTAACCATTTAATAAAAAGTTCTTTTTAAATAAATAACACTTGGAACTCCTGGTTTCCTGGTAGGTCAAATTGGATGTTTGACTGCAGAATGTTCCCCATCCAAACATTACGTTTCCACATCGGTTAAGATCAGGTAGTCCTATATGGGGTACATGTATTTTTGTGGTGGGTAAATCGATCTGTTTTTATGTATTTCTTCATTTTGTTGTGGGCGTGTGTGTGTGTGTGTTTTTTTATATTGTGTTGTATTTTTACACGTTATCTTTATTTTGTTGAGCGGCAAAGTTCAGTGACATCAGCGGATAAAAGCCATTGACTTTCTGCTGAGAGAGTATTGATCTTTATAATCTAGTATGATAGTCCGTAAGTCCGTAATTGTAGCCATTATAGAATCGCAGAACCAACACTACACCACCTGATATCTGGCGTCTCGCAGCCAGTCTTGTATGCCGGCAAAGGGTATATATTCATGCGCCATTCGTGCCATGGGGACAAAGGTTAAGCTTCAGATGGAAGAGTACTCGGACACTGATTGGCTAATACCTCCATGCTATGGAAACCGGACGAGGACATCTCATCCCGAGCCTCTCGGGTCGAAACCCGCGGCATAAGAACGGTACCATTCGCGTGAGATTTGCACCGTCCTCTTTGTGGATGGAAAGGTGCCCTTTGACAGGAATTGAAAAACCAAGTTATGTTCCAAGCCAGTTATTTCATATTAAGTAAAATTTTAGTGGTTAAGAAGGGGCCTGCTCACTCCCCTCTTCTTAACCACTTTTTCTAAGGATCTAATCAAGCTAATAATTGTCTACTTTAAATTTCTTTAAACTATAATTGTGAACAGAATTGCTCGATGAGCCAGTTTTACAGAATGTGAATATAATACATATGTATCATTGTTATAGTTCAATAATGAAAATAATTCTTTGTAGCCGGTCGAGTCCATAAGGACAGACGTACTGTGCATGAAACATGTAGTCTACAGATGAGATCGATGGGTATTTTCATCAACTGTTTAGTTTCTAAAATGTTTAATTATATAATATTATTACAGATTTGCGTTTTTAAAGCAAAAACACAGTTTTATTGAAATGACAAGGCAGGCTCGAACCCAGGATGACCTAGCCCATACATCATCTGCTAACCTTTACACTCAACTCAACATATTATTAATGGACATGTATTCGGCACACATCAAGGTGAAAATAGGTCGTGCAAATCAAAAGACAAAGTTATTGTTTTAACCATGAAGGAAGTGGACCTCAAGAAAGATATTTCCTATAAAGATGAAACTCATTGAAATACAAGTTCTCGGCAAGTTTTATTCCGAGGCCCCACTTCCATCATGCTTAAATGGGAGGAGATTGAATAGACTCTAAACTGCATGAAATTGACCCAATTGAACAATGTGGCATTTTCAGTTAACTGTAACATTTTCGCTGGTTCAAAACTTTATACTTTTTTGCAAAATGATATACGCATATTTATTATATATTTCGAAATTAAAAGGAAAAGTAATGTAGGAAATGAAATTCATATCCAATTAATCGTAACCCACAAGGGGCAAATTTCTCGCCTTATCATACCTCCTCCTTTTACTTAAAGTGAAAGACAGCGCATGTTCAAAGTTAAGTTTGTCAAAAAGGTTGGACAGTATTATGTTTATTTCGGCAATGTATTTTTTCAGACAGCTACTACAACAGTGGAAATTGACATTTAACCGTGCTCCGTCGGCTGACATACAATGCAGCCTTTATGTGTGAGCTGTGACCTAATTGTTCCAAGTGCGGAACACTCTTGTCACCTGAGACTGTAGCAAGCCACTAAAAGTGTGGTTTATATCTAAATTTATAACATGAAATGATCAAGAAACTTACTATCTCCACAAAACAATGGTCTGGAAATACTTTGCAGTGTTGTTCACACATGTACTTGTTTATATAATTAAACTATATAACATTAAAACACTGTCCTTTTCATATGTTATTAAATGTTGCAAATGGCGCGCGACTTGCACGGTCCCGCTGTCGCGGGTCTCGATCCGCAAAGCGCGGGGCGAGGGAACGAGGACGGTAACGTCCGCTCGCGAACGGTGACCTTGCGGATCGAGACACGCGACACGAAGACGGCGCAAACCGAACGCAAATGATACCGTCCTCGTGTCGCGGGTATCGACGAGATGTACAGCGTTATAGGTTGTTATTAGACACGATAAATGTTAGCACTGTTATTTTAAACCTAGTTCAAACATATTTGATTTTTTTCCTGTTTTGAAAAAGACCTGAAAACTATTTGCCGTGAGTTGTAACCTCCCCGGAGGATACCAAGGTGACAAGATGTTATTACACCACTTCCATGAAAAACAGCTGATAATATGGTGGTTATACTGCGTTATTTGTTTGGTAAAAAAAAGTCCTAGCTGCATGTGTGTGTGTGTGGGGGGGGGGGGGGTTAGTATGTATCTACATGCACTACTCTCGGGTTACATCCTAGGGTAAAGGTTTATGGTAAGGCAAACATCCCTGGTGAATATTTTGGGACAAGGATATGTGTACGCCCTGGTATGTGAAGTGAAGTGAAGTGAAGTGAAGGCAGGGAAGACGGGGAGTGCAGGTACTGGGGTGGGGTGATTGGTGAGAAGACGAGGCGTACTGGTCGCGTTAAAGTACTTCTGGAGGACGTTTTTATTCCTGCCTTCGTCGGCTTTATTGACAGAACGTGACGGTGAAGTAACTTTACACCTGTCTTCAATTGTACGCTTACCACAATGGCAGTGACCCGTCCCAGAGCCACCACACTTACACTGTAAACCCATATTTTCAATTGCACTAAAAACGCTCCAATTCAACACAAAATCGACCAGCCTTATGGTGTAATCCACTGAAAGGGAATGCAAGGCAGTATTTGCATATAAGGACACTTATATTACACTGGAGAACAACGTCTATCGATTAAACGGTTCAAATATCTCTCTGCCCTTGTAGTTGTTACAGTGTAGGTTCCCCATGTGGGTATAATGGTGTCCAAGTGCTCTAGAAACAGATCGGCTCAAGCGCAGCACTCTACAGAGCTAATGCACCTATTTACTGTATCGAGTTGTGGTCCGGTATGCCCAGTGAAGAGGTATAATAGTTCTGCGCGTGGTATAAAGTGTTATTAAGTAGAAGTTGAATTACACCATTTTAACATTCAATGGACACAAAGGAACAGTTGTGTCTTTGATTTAGGAAAAATCGGGCTTATTTCAAGGGTAAGTCAATGCAATTCTTTATTTTAGGGGCCCTTGGTGAAGAGGGGCGGCATGTTTTCAGAAATGTGACCTGTTTTCATAGTTTCTGTATATGGTGAGATCACGGTATATAGTTTTTCGGACAAAGCCTGTGGGGTATAAGGTATAATTTATAAGTGGTCAGAAACCCCGTATATATTTTGTGGACGACACCATAGTAGGCGATTTGAAGCACGCTTTATTGTCCAAATAATATTCGTAAAATTCACGGTCTGCACATGTTCAAAGAGCAGTATTGGACGACTGGATTTAGTTTAACAGATACTGAAGACAAAGTTATCTTGGCCGTGTTGAAAATATAGTAGAATATAACTACATGAAGACATTGTGAGAAATGTTCTCAGCTTTGGGGGGAAATATGATATGACGAAGCTCCAGGTGGTCGTGATTAAAGTTATATCTGGCACGTTTACACATGGATACATATCTTTTGTATAGAAAGGATGAGGAGGAACGTAGATAGTGTTTGCGAACAAATGACTGCAACGATCTCAGAGAATTGTACTGTTTGTTAACCATTTAGTAAGGAGAATGAATGCGTATAGTCTTACGCGCCACTTACTGGCAACCAATAGGGCGTAGAACTTCGATGTCAGTAAACAAAGGTTGCACAACATAACTGCTAGACAGATGGCGACATTTCCATATGAAACAGACAGCGGTATTTCGAATGTATGTTTAGAAACCCGCATGTTGCCACATATTTTGGAGACTGCATTATTGTAGGCGATTTGAAATACGGTTTATTATTAAAAAAAATTTCGTAAAAATCACGGTGTGTATATGCCCAAAAAACAGTATTTGACAGGCCTTGCGCTTTTATCTGAATGAGGTGAAGTGAAGCATAGTTTATAAGTTTCTTTGTTCACTAACTTTGCTTCTAGGACAAAAATTGCGAATCATGAATGCATAGTTGATGTGGGTGTTTTCTTCAAAAAAAAGACCAAAAAAATTCCAATAAATTTTCTTGGTAAACAAATTAATTCTAATTTGTAATCATCTGTTATTATTATCATTGTTGTTATTATATTCATCAAATTAAATTCATCAAAATTTGGCAGAGTGTGCCTATCGTTTAAATTGGCAAATATTCAGGACAATTTCGTGCAAAGAAACAAAAAACCATAAAACTTGAAATGCATGTTATGAAGAAAGTTGAAGTTATAAAAAGCTATATGAAGTTAAGTTATAAAATGAAGATAAAGTTAAATACATGAACAGATGATGTTGTGTACATGCCACGTGCGCACCTAATGTAGCCATGTAACAATTTGATCTGTATTTTGAGACATGAAATTAGATGTTGAAATAATGGCTTTGAAATTCATCGTCATTCTATACTGTAATCCCTGTTGGAGGAAAGGATTTGACAAGTTTAGGACAGAAAAGGGTCTACCTATGAATAAGTTTTGGGATCTTGATCGATAGTTGTATTTAGTGTTCTGTAGAATGAACAGCTTGTTAGGCGTTAAATGGCCTAAGATTAGGATGATTGACCTATTCCTGACTTGAGTAAACGTTAGCTTTGCCAGGGAAAAGGGGCTGACGAATTTAAAAACGGCTATTTGTAATCAAGGCACCTGGATGGAAATGGTAGAAATAGCTCCACTCTTTATGAGAAAAGGAGGTTTAGAGGAGTACCATAAAATGCTAAGTTCATGTAACTTGATGGCAAAAGCAGTATGTTTTGAAATTTGCTTGTAAGCGGCATTTACGTGAGGCTTTCAACAAAGTTTGCAATAGGAGACTGTTCTCTTGATTGTCGCACCATAGGCAAATGACAGCCATTCAATGAAATTAGCAGGAATATGATGTATATTTTGGGTGATCAGCTTAACTGATTCTCAGCCTCTGTAGGAGAAAGATGAGCGAAAAGAGTGAGTGTTGTATAATGAATCATGCACGGTCGAAATGTCAGTAATCGTATTGCAGGTTTTTTTTCTTTGCCCACTATCTTGCCCAAGATATATAACACGGATGTTGATGGCCAACTATCATCCAGTTCTGATCACCTAGTATGTGTGCATGTGTATAATACTAGTGGTTTTTTCTTAAGAGGTTCTGACATGCGGTGAGCGTGATCATTATATTATTAAATCCACCTGGGCTTGACAACATTTCACTTTGTTACTGACACAGGCCTATGCAATGACGCACTGGGCCCTGTTCTGTGTGGCCTGTACATATGGAGTAAGCACCACATCCCTAAGTGCCTTATGGGTGGCGGGCTACTGGATTTAGCTTAACGTATCTTTAAGACAAAATTAGCTTGGTCGCGTTGCAAGCCGTAACTTCTAGACAGATGGCGACATTTCTGTATCACATAGACGTGAGACTTGACCTGATCTGCCTTTGGTTCATGAACATGGATAGGTGAGTTTTTTCCTGTAGCACATTGCTTCCGCACTTTTGTGCCAGCTTCATCTGGATACATTGCAGGTATATTTTATGTCTGGTGTCGCCCGCGTATCGTTTGAGTGAGGCAGCACCAATGTGTATGAGAGTTAGAGACTGGTGCGTGCACATTGTCAGGCATCTGACAAACTCCCTGAACCCAAGTTGTGGTCGAGTCAGTTGTGTGCTTGCTTAGTAGGAATAAGTGACTTACTACACTGACTCTTCTTGGTGATATGTACAGTGTCGTGATCTCTGAGATAAGAAGAACAGTGAAGAAAAAACTCATATGATTTCGCCGAGGAAGGGACATACCATGTAAAAGTCATCGGCGTATTACAAATCATTGCTAAAACTCCTGGCAACATTGCAACGTGCAACAGCCTTAGAGCAGCGAAGGGTCAAGGCCGTGTAAGTAAAAGAGCAAAACAGGTGTGGAGAGAGGACTGCGCCTTGTCTAACCCCATTGCACACAATGCAAAATGATGAAGTGGTCGATCCTCCTTGACAGCAAATATCTGCACTCAGTACCAGGTGTTCAGCAACTAAATAATGTTTACGGGGACACATTGTTCAATCGTTAAAATTCATAAATTATTTTGTGCATAAGCCTATTCAGCATTAAATAATCCATCTTAGTATAGGTAGTATAACATAAATTGTGGTAAAAAAGCAAGGTTGGAAGATTTAAAAACGCCATCCGAACATTTTCTAAGAAACATATATTTTACCTTTGATTGGCAATGAGGCGCAAGGCTGAATAGATAGCATATATAAGATATATATGTAATTCGAGAAGTTTGTGATCTGAATGCTGAGAAATGAACATGGGGATTTAAGCCCAGGTGGGAAATTTCAACCCTCCGTCTATAATTCAATGGTTACTTTTTCCCTCACATATGGCCACGTGGCTTACCAGGAATGTTATGAGCAATTCATTTCCCTTTTTCTTTCCATCATAATGCTGGCCACCGTCGTAATAGTAAAATATTCTTGACCACGGCGTAAAACACCTATCACATGAGTGGAGAAATCGTAAATCAATTTCCGTAACTCTTCACAGGGAAAAACGTCGCCTTATGGCGCTAAAACGTAGACAACGTCTTCTACGAAAAAAGTTAAGATAAATATGACTTACGAGCATTTGTGAAAGTGAGCCTTAACTTAGACTTTTACTCTCATGGTCTAGGCCTCCATCACCAAATACCATCTGGTCACCCGATAACTTAATACATCTAATATAAATCTTACGTTAATAATAGATAAATTGTTCACCTTTCAGAACTCGCCATGGTTGCCTGGGGGAAATACTCCAAGCGGATAATCTGGCATGGCTGGCGCTATTCGATATTACTCTTGCTCGGGTTTGTTGTCTACACAACATGGCTACAGATTATTTCAGGTATGTTACATTTGAAATGTAATTTATTATTTAGACAACCGCTTATTATTCATGTTATCTGCTTTTCATCCCTGCCTGTCATTTTCGTAGTTAAAGCCTATCAGAACAGTACTGCCTTTCCACTAGTACGTAGGAGACTCCGCCAGCATCCTGCGGATGGCCGTGGGTTTCTTTCCGGTTTCCTCGCACCGGTTTCCTCCCACCATAATGCTGGCCGCCTTACTTCCGCATGCATGTTTCACATAACATGCAGTCTTTTCTTTGAAAGAGGGTCCTATGCAAAGTTCATTCACCGTGCACAAGGAACGTCTTAACGTCACCAGCCTTATTTTCATAGGTGATGTTTTTTCTGTATTGGTATTCCTGGTATTTAGTTGTGTGAGAAAGGGGTCATCTGGCATGTCGGGGGCTAAATAAGGTTCAGTGGTGAGGCGTGCGACTCAGTTTAGGTCAGCGTTCAGTTAACCATCTGATTTACCCAGGCCGTTTCATTGTTTGCGATGCGTTGTTGACAAAAAAGGTGTCGGTGGTGCTTGAGGGGCATAAGGAGCAGTCTGTTGTTCTTTCAAAGGCCACTTGTCTACCTCTTATTTGCAGTGGAAATCTATACGTTACACCAGGGAAAGTTCCTCGGTATTTTACTGTGACTTGTTTTTATGTTATTGTGCATACATATGTTAAATGTGATGACGACACAGCACTTTGAGTAATTCTAGACCAGTGACGTGTAATAAGTTGCATTTAATATCACTGTCAGTTTTTTGTTACTCAATTTTGTTTAAGAAAGCCATGGGGCTAGGGGAAGTGTAAGTTGTTACTTCTTAAACAGTTACATGGACAGTTAGAATAAAACCCTAACTGAGGTACATTGAGGCCGGATTTCACTGGTAACGTTCGGCCATTTGCCAACTATCACACTGTCGTCGCTGCTCTGGTTTTACTGTCTGTGCTGTAGTCTTTTGTATTATCAAAGACAGTTGCTTTATACCCCGGATAATGACAGCCATTTTGTTTGATAAGTTAGTGACGAATTTCCCCACATTGGGCTCTCATATTTTCTCAATGAACATGCCATACTACTTCATGGTAGGTGACATATATCAGCGGTTCTGTATACATATATATATATTCATATATGGCATGTGGCCCTCAACGCTCTGGGAACAAAGGCTGAGCAGAACCTTCGAGGGCACCATCTCAGTGTCAGCGGTTCTCATTCACTTCTCAGCAGGATATTCCATGGCGGAATAGAAAACTGTAGGTAGTTCAGCCCAGTTACAGATATCTTAACTAGGTCATCCACTGAAGTCGGCGCATCTTCAGCCAGTGGTAATCATTGAGTGCATTATAGCGTGACCACGAGTAAGAAGGATACCTTGATTGGTTGTAACAGTTCCTTCGTCCTAGGACTTCACTAAACGTGCTACAGCTATGAAGAGAAGAAGGGATGGCCTCTGATAGAGCAAGAATGCCTCAAGGAATCCATGGGTTTGTAACTGAGTTGTAACTAACAATTTGTGTATACTTATGCTTCTCAAGACGAGACGTGGTTAAATAAAAGTATAAATAAAAGCTATCAAAAGTAACTACTACACTTTCTTTTCAATTTACAGGTAATGCTTATGATCAAAAGACTCTCTCCTTTATCGCAAAGGTCAAAAAGCCGGAGGCGGTGGCAAGCTCAGATACTCGTGTACCCCAAAGCGTTGACCACCCTAAGCCTGGAAAGGATGGTTCCCATAGGGCCATATTATTGTCGTACATGCGCGCAGGAACAACTTTCGTTGGATCGACTTTTGAGAGAAACAAAGACATTTTTTACGTATTCGAACCTGAGTGGGCCTTAATATTCAACACAATGAATGAATACCGACCGTTAGAGTTCATCGACGGAACTGTCCAGTGAGTATTTCAATTATGTATATATGTCTTTCATTGGTTACTTATTTCTTTATTAACTGAAGTGAGTGTAGGGGGCTATTATTGATATATCTCAAAATTTAATTTCAACACTTACTTGGGAGAATTGATTTTAAAATTACGTGACAAGTGTTTGCTTTTTTAAAACACGTCTTACATAGGGAGTGCATGTTTGAAACTTCACATAAAGTAACTTTCTGTAGAGGAGAAAGCGCGAGTAACTGTGCATTCGTAGAAAATAATCCGCGCCGAGGCAATTATTTTCTGCGAATGTACAGTTGCGAGGTTTTTCTCTGCCTTAAACTATAGTGTAACATTGGCCATGTCGTGCATTATTTTCCACGAATGTACAGTCTTTGTACCCACTGTTATTCAGATATATGTGGACTCGATTTCTAAGCATGCGTTGCACATGATGGCTTATGTACTTGGCCTCCATGCACAAATACACAACAGACAGTACTAAAATCCATGGAAGCAGTAGTTTGTGCAAATAATACTGCAAGCTCGAATATCCTATAATTTCACGAACTGAACAAGACGTATCGCTTTATCCCGGTTGTATGATTCGGAGACTTTTATTGGATAATGCACTTTTGTTCTAGTTTGGCACGAGGTAGATGCATGATTATTAAAGCGCACGGGTATATAGTTGTCTGCATGTGTACACGAGAAATTGATGTTGCAGTGTTCTTCCCGTATAGGAAAGCCAACAGCTTGCTAAGACTTACCGTTAGAAGGATCATACATGTGTCTCGCATGCTGTATATGTCATTCCGTGAAATTTGTGTTATGGATTAAGCAGGTGGTGAACTGTGATTTGCTGTATAAAACCTGCTGTTGCGCATCGTCAGGATTATACGTACTCTTGAATACAGCCTGATATATTACAATGGATTTGCCCCTTTCATGAATACAACTGCATGGATATTTTATCAGGATGGATATACCTCTTCCCGATTACATCTGCGTAGATATTTTATTACAATGGATTTACCCGTTCCTGAATATACCTCTGCATGGATATTTTATTACAATGGATTTAGACGTTCCTGACTACATCTGCATAGATATTTTATTACAATGGATTTACCCGTTCCTGAATATACCTCTGCATGGATATTTTATTACAATGGATTTAGACGTTCCTGACTACATCTGCATAGATATTTTATTACAATGGGTTTACCCGTTCCTGAATATACCTCTGCATGGATATTTTATTACAGTAAATTTATCCCATCCTGAATACCGCTGCATGGATATTTTATAACAATGGATTTACCCCTTCCTGAATACAGCTGCATGGATATTCTATAACAATGGATTTACCCGTTCCTGAATACAGCTGCATGGATATTTTATTACAGTGGATGGGTATCCGTGGCTCAGTCGGTAAACGTAGCACAGCGCAATGACCTAGTAGCCTCCCACCAATGTGGTCGCTGTGAGTTCAAGTCCAGCTCATGCTGGCTTCCTCTCCCACTACAATGCTGGGCGCCGTCGTTTAGGTGAAATATTCTTGAGTACGGCGTAAAACCTCAATCAAATAAATAAAAAAATAAATTACAGTGGATTTACCCTTTCATGACTTTTTCATAACAATGGCTTTTCGTTTGTGTGATTAGTCATGTAGTGGCCGTCGCTTTAAGTTCAAATCCAGCTTATTCTGGCTTCCATTTCGGGCGTGCGTGGGATGGTCTGCCAGCAGCCTGCGGGTGGTCGTAGGTTTCCCCAGGGTACTACCCGTTTTCCTCGTACCATATTGTTGACCGACGTCGTATAAGTGAAATACTCTTGAGTGTGGCGTAAAACACCAATCAGATAAATAATATGTGATACACTACTTGTGATCATAATATTTCAGAAAGCGGTGGCAGAATATCACTTTGCTAATCCCGTGTTAATCTAGCTCTCGGTGCGAGAGGTTTGTAAGAGTGCTTCGGGGATCTCCCATACCCTGTTTTACGCTTTCTGTCCTCCAAAGCATTACGCCACCGTAAAAGTAAAATAACACTTTGAACCGCGTAAAACCCAAAACAAAAAAATTAAGGTTCCTTGTATTATTGCATCAGATTTTCATGTTCGAATAAATCGTACATTTAATATATCAATCATAAGATCTGAAGCACACTTTTCGTTTATATGGATTGAAATCTCCCAATTTGCGTTAGAAGCCTTGCCATCATGTGTATAACTGAAAATGGATTATATAATGCTATTGTAGGTTATGTTTAAAGTCGGCCAAAGAGAAGGGTAGCGTAAGCTAGCCTGGATGGCTCAGAGGATATGCGAACGACTACGAATATCGGATTCATTGGATCAAAGCCCATGCTCGAACCTCCACACATAATATTGCATAAAATCGAACACCTGGCGCATTATTGCACTTCAAAAACCGTCAACAAGAAAAGAAGTAGATTCGTGAAAAATAATGTTCTTCAAACAATAGTGTGACGTCACAACTATCGTTTAATTGGGAATAATGCGGTTTGAAATCAGCTGTCAATGCTGAAAATAATTTGACAATGGTATTGCATGTACAAACCGACATGAGCAGGTGTTGTTACTTGTAGCATGTACTATTTTACGTCTTATGACCTTCCAACATGGCGATCTGACAACCCAGAATGCAAAGCGACAAGTTGTACAAGGTGAGATACTGGGGTGTTCATATCTGGTTCTCACTTCACAGGGCTATACTCTATTGAAGTCTGAAGCATTTTCATACGGTTTATTAGGTACATGTGGATGTGTTTGATTGATTTATTTATTTACTTAGGTCATTTATTTTTCACATCATATTCAAGAACATTTCACTTATGCAGCGACAGAGCCCGGGGCAATGCCACGACCATATGCAGGTTGTTGACACTTTCCCACTTACGGCCGGAAAGCAAACCAGCTTCAGCGATCGTTTTGGTGATAGGCTCCTGGGTCATTGCGTAGCACTAACGCGCTAACCACCTCGGTCACTGAGGCCCGCTTCATTTTCTTAAAGTAGAACTCCAGGGTAGAATTCTGCTATATCGTGCTGTAAGGCAGCATAAAAACATTAAGCCATGACTTTATGTATACTGTGTGTCAGAGGAAAAATCATTGAAATGAGACCAGCCATGCAGTCCGCTCAATCAAGCCTGTAGGCCGTCATCATCAGCAAAATGCTGCCGTCACGAGGATTCACGAAGGTGAAAGTAAAAATATATCTGTTGCAACTCATGTAACCAGCATGGTCCATCAAACTCACCATAGCATTAAGGCATCCAACTGTGTGTTATATACATAGAGTAAGTAGAGAAAGGTACTTTTGAGTATAATTTTCATTATTAGTGGCATTATTCACGTTTTGTTTTACTTTTTTTCTGTTAAAGTTTGCTGGTATCCTGCTAAGTGCAAACTTTACCTCTTCTGTATTTAAGTAAAACTCTTGGTGTTTTTTTTCCCCAGACACCCGGTTTGGATAGACGATGGAGATGAAACTATTGAGCGCCTGATCCAGAATTATTTACAGTGTAACATCTCTGGTGTTGACGTCTACAGTTTATTCCAGAGGTTCATGCAGGAAGGACAATACACAAAACCTTTATACAACTGCGTGCGAGGAAACAAAGACAAAATGGCGACGTGTGTGAAGAACGTTACAGAAGTCTGTAAATCAAAGAACTTTCGCTTCCTAAAAACTGTGAGATTGCGCGTGCATACTATTGAAAAATTGCTCACCAGCGACCCCAGTCTTCGTATTATTCATATGATACGTGATCCGAGGGGCATTGCCGTCTCTCGACAGAGCTGGTCTGAGTTTTACCGAGCCAAGATGACCTTCACTTTCGGCAGGGTTTGTGCCGATATCCTCCGTGACATTGAAAGCGTGGAAAAACTGCCCCCGGAAGTCGCTAAGCGAGTGCTTCCGGTTTTGTACGAAGACGTGGCGGAAAATCCCGAAAGTATGGTGGAATACCTGTATAATTTTACACAAATGCCATATACTGACAGTATTCGTGAGTATGTGAAAAACATCACCCATGCCACCAAGGACAATAGGATTGGATTCTCCACGCAGAGGGCAAACTCTTCGAAGACTGCATATTCGTGGAGATCAAAAATTGACTGGAACTTATGTTCACAAATTGACGGTATTTGCGACCGTGTTTACAAAAAACTTGGTTATTTACGGGCAGAATCTGTGAAAGTACTAAGGAACTATAACATATCTCTAAGAAATCCTCACATTACAGGATCGTATCTGGATAAATTCAGAAAATTGTGAATCCCAACCAAAGCAGATCCATATCAAAAGCAATCATGAGTGTATCTGACTGACAAAGTTACATTTAAAACGTTCACATAGCAAAAAAATAATTTAATGCTCAAAGGTGACACAGTGGGAAATTTGGTGGAATTTGGGAATATATCTCACCGTACCATTGTTTTAAAGAAATCCGTGTTGGGAGACTGATACTAAATTTATTTATATACTGAAACTGGTCATTTCATATTCCACAGGGGCCTTGCTAGGTCAGATGATTATAGCGCTGGATGGCAGCGGGCAACTGGCCTTTCGCGAATGAGGTCGCTTGGTCGAATCTACCTGTCGCCGATTCTGCTGCGGTTTGAAGCCTTCCGTCGGTTGTGTTCATGTTTTTTATACATATAGTAGTGAAGTTTTCAAGTTCCGACCACTCTGATATGCTGTTTGGTTGAAATGCCGACTTAGTGTCCTTCATCAGTCATAACGAATTAAATTCTTTCCATTTCAGTATTTCTCACATGATGTTGGCATCTGTTCGAAATGGGCCAATGGGTTTTCCATAGCAGTCTCCTCTCTGGCTCGTGGAGCTAATGGGTTTTCCCTTGCGGTCCCCTCTCTGGCTCAGGGAGCTAATGGGTTTTCTCTTGAGGCCCCTCTTCGACTGTAGGAGCTAATGGAGTTTCTCTTTATGGGCCCCTCTTTGTCTGAGGGAGCTAATGGGGTTTCTCTTGGGATCTCCCTGTGGCTCAGGGAGCTAATAAGTTTTCTCTTGGGGTACCCTTTCTGCCTTAGTAAACTGATGAGTTTTCCCAGAAAAACAGGCGTTGTTTACCTGTGAGGCTGTGTGATAGAATCTGCCCCCCGCTGGTGAATTCCACTGCTGTTTTACATCAGTATACTGCACATTTTTCATATAATCAAAAGATCACCATACACGAGAATTTAAGACTCAACTCAACTCGACCGTTGTGTCGGATCGCCAGGCAATTTTATTTATTTATTTGATTGGTGTTTTTCAACCAGAGCGATGCTTCCGACTATTTTATACGTGAAACGGATATTTATTTATTGATGATTTGCTGACTTAAGACCATATTCAAAAAAATTCACTCATACGACGGCGGCCAGCATTGTGGTGGGAGGAAACCGGGCAGACTCCATTGGAAAATCACGACCATCCGCAGGTTGTGAAACCGGTATTAGCAGGTATACCGAGCGTCATTCTATCGCATTGGGTCTAGCTAGCACAGCTGGCTAGTGTTCAGCACACGGACTCTTTTAGTGTTTCATTGAGTTCCCTACTTCTACAGAGGACAAGGGAGAAAAATTTCAGCGGCTGACTTGAAATTCACTGGCCACTTTTAGAAGCTTTGCTCAGTTAAACAATCGTTCAATATTGGATACAGCAATGTTTATAGTGTGTTTTATTTGGATCTTTAGGAGGATAAAATTACTAACATTAAAAAAATAGTGAATATCATTGTCCCCCAACACCACTTTTGACAATTTCACAGAATATTTAATCATGTATACTCAAGTATATTCAGAAGGTAATGTAAAATTACACCTTTAAATAAAGAACTCATCTAAAAAGCCATTTAGTGCGGATTCCAAACATTGTCTTTATTTTTTTTGCATGGGGGGGGGAGGGGTATTTACTTTGCAGTTATTGGAACGGAAATAAAGAATACATACATGTATATTTTTTGGACATTAACACAGGACGAAACACACTGATGTCACACTTTGTTTTTAACTGTTAAACATCTTCAGTTTGCTACATGGTTACGCTCTACACCAATGGACATGTGGTACATGTCAAAAACAAAACTCAATAGTAGAACCAGAATGTTTTTGCTTTTTTATTCCTTCTAAAGCAATGAAGAAAATAATGAACACATCTTTGGAACCTGCATAACATGGTATTTCCGATGATGCGTGTTTTATTCAAAACGTGGTATTTTCCTTTAAATGTTGCATATACTAAAAGATACGCCCCCAAAACAAGCGTGTCACACTCAAAGTGTGTAATCTGTGAGTTTTATGTCAAATTTGATAAGAACTGGGCAGTATAACTTATTGAACAACGAACAGCCACTCAGAATCATGAAAATCGCAAAATATACAAAGCTTACGCACAGATCCGGCTGAATTTTTAAAATCTTGATCTGTGGTTACGCGAAACGAACTTGTACACAATGCATTACAAATTTCGGAAAATGTTTAGAAGATCAACGGCCAATGAGACTAATGTAATTCTATAACTAAACTTATGCACGGATCCTTCTTAATATCTAAAATCTGATCTGTTATCTGATGCCTCACGTGCTCAGCGAAAACTATGCAGTCAATAATTCACCTCTACTTAGGTATGCTGATAGCAGAAAATTAATGGAAACTTGAACCACGGATCGATACACGGAGAAGAGCGATCACTAAACTTTGCCCCCTCATAATTACTAAAATGACATAACAACGATCACTTGGTTCTGAGCTGACAAACGCTATACTAACACATTCTAGTTTTCGTGTGTTTCGGGTAAAGAAAAGTTGTAGAGCAAAAAATAGTACCAACTTCGAGACAACAGTTTTGTCGATGAGTACATTTTAATAAAACTTGCGCATGGATCAGTTATCTCCCAAAGAATATATCAGACTCATACCTGCGGCGGATCTGTACATTACGTCATTTTAGTGACGCTGTAGCGTCAACAGCGCAACGTCAGAGTGAGCACACAATATACATCACAAATGAACCGTAATAGGAAATGTACTTGACTTCGCCAAACAAGGAATAGGAGAGTTCCGAGATCGAACTCTTTTATAGATTAAGATAAAAAAAATACCTACTGTACTATGTGACCTGTGAAAATTTTGTAAGCAACTGTAACCCGGTCGGAACACACTTCCGTGGCATTACTGACCTGGAGAAGGAAATGATGAAGATGAAACAGCTATATTGCAGTTCATGTGAAGAATTGTTTTGAAACGCCGGGAATGGCAATTAAACAATGATGGATGACATACATCTGTTTGTGGCTAGTGCAAACACATCTGAACTCCTATATGTATATGTGCTACTCTAACTTAACATCTTCTCAGCCACAGTGTGAACTCCAATGTACAAAATCAGTAACTTAGGCAATAACCAGTGATGGCACAACTTCTAACCTTAAATGCAGAATGTGACTCACTAGAATTCAAAGCTTAAAGACCAAACAACAGAACTTATCTAATTTAACCCACATGAAAATGCCGTAATAAATCTACATGAATCCTTTTACAGTCATACTGAAAATTGCCTAAAACATGAATATACACAGAGTATACATACCGTCACTTCCTCAAGATTTAGCTTAGGCTTATCCCTTTCATAAATTTACTACAATATAAAACCTCCATACGCATCTTCAATGAACGCAGACACTGGACTAGATCAATCTATCAGAAGAGTTATCTCCCCTGAACTGCATTTTTAGATTCACTAACTTATATGTCCAGCAGTAAACTCGACTTAAAATCAGCATCTCGGACGCTAACAATTACTACTGATATTAACTATGTCAACAAAACTGGAAACGAATTTACAGAATCGCTTCAATTATCCACAAAATCTCTGATACAAAGAATATTTAGAACGTATATGACAACACTACGTTAAGAACGTTGATAGGTTGTGACCTCCATTGCTTAGGTTGGCGCCAAAACTGTTCCGCACATTCTTATGTAATTTCGACATAATCAGCTTACATGTACATGTATATAAGCCAAATATAGTGAGAGAGCTAAAAGATGATTTCTTCCTGACAACTATGGCACGGTTTCTCTACAATAACCTTACCTGGAGATGGAAATGATGAAGATGAAAAAACTACATTTCAGTTCGTGTGAAGAATTGTGTTGACAGGCTGGGAGTGCCCCTTATAACATTATCAATAAAAATTGCATAATACTTACATTATTAATAGTCAGGGAGATCTCACTTTTTCTGTAACATGGAGAGACGATTTACTCTTGATTAATAAAAAGTGGGTCCCCTGCATTATTCTACATTATAACACAACTATTTCTGATTACATTTTACTATAACATGGGCGTCTAAGAAAAGTTTCAAAAGAAGTTATTTAGACTAGAGGAATTTTTTCTAATTTAAGAAGCTTCTGATTGAAGGAGAGGTCGTTTGTACCTCCCTTACACGGCAAAACAGGTGATAGGTAAATTAAAATCAACAAAAATGCTTGACATTTGAAGTCACATGACACAGTTGAACTCTTTTTACCTTCTACCACAAAAGAGTTGAAACTCGAAACCCCTCTTTTATCCCGCAGCAACGCCTTTTGGGAGAGGAATTTCTGGCGGCAGGCTACCCTGTTACTCATATACTGGGTGTGCTACAAAACAAAAGCCAGGGTCCCGTTTCAATGAAGTGTACTTTGTGCTAAGTAACCCTTACCTAAGTGCACCCTCCCCCTACATGGCAGTTAGCACATTTAGCTAAGTACGCCTCATGAAACCGGCCCAGGAGTATATTGGTTTGTCTATCTGATATCTGTCTATAACTGTACAGATTGTTGCCTTTTACCAGTTTAGAGGTTTTATACCTAGAAATGTTTACCGTACCCCTTAAGTTTAAAGGTGAAACGCCGAACCTGTTTTGGTAATAAGTAACAATGTTATCACGGATCACACTTTTTTTAGGTGTAACGCATGTTCGACTGTGATGAAAACTGGCTGACACCACTTCAGGCTTTAATCTGGATCTGTGGATACAGTTTTCCATTGTCAGGAATAGTCGTAGTAGGCTATTAACCCCTGTATTCCTGTCACCAAAAATGTCATCTTCACGCGTGGATTTCGAACTACGTTGTGTGGCGGGTCAGTTCTTCCTTCTATGCAACATTTGTTTGTGGTGACATTTTTGACTCGGGGCGACACAAAGATGTGTCTAAGGGTGTTCTCAAGCGTGTTTTCAGTCCAATAAAGAGTCCAATAAAGAGCAATATGGTTCTATTATAAAAGAAAAAACTCACCACGTGAGACTATTTCGGGTTAGATTGTTCGTAGATTCAAGTCACTGCCATCAAGTCGGTTTCCTTTCCATGAACTGAATGTGTCGTGCTGCGAAAATCTGGTTGTTCAGTTTTGTCAAGCCCTTTTCTTTATAGTGATAAAAGAAACAGATTTAGGCTCTAGGACTACTGGCGATCACACACCTACTTCAAATGTCTGAAGAAATTTACCTGTTTCTAGAGGGCCTTCAAGATCGACAAATCTGCAGAGAATTACACCCAGGCTGGCGAAGTAACAAGATTTAATTGGTAACTTAACACAAACACCGGAAATAAGGTAAATTATTTGTAAACAAATCAGCGGTAACGTAGGATAATCAAAAGTGTTGTCCAAATGCCATTTTTGCGTTTGTGATTGTTATTAACACTGATGTCGCATAATATCACGTTTGTTCATGGGATCGTGTTTCTAATGATTTTTGAATGACTTGAGGTAAATGTCGTTGTGCTCCATGCGTTGCTTAAAAACATGGCATCAGGAGTTCGAATCCTATCACTTATAACACATTTTCATCGGGCGTAGTAATTAAAAGACACAAGTCGCTAGTCTTACTTGTTTAAATTATACCAACCTATACATTAAATAAGTTTGAAAAAACCGTTATAAACATGCGTGGGTGCTATATGGTGTTCTCCCAGGGGAAGTTCACTGAATGGAGCCAAAAATATGAACGTAGTGTACACGTTGTCAATCACATTCGACTTACCATGTGTTCATAATGCTAATGAGACTATGCAGGTCATAGCTATCGTGGATTTAATTTGCCGAACTACCTAACCGGAACAGTGGTCTGAATAGCTTGTTTAGTACATGCCATCACCCGGGGTGACAGGTGTAAAGTGGAAGCCACGTCAAAGGTCAAGCCCTTAGTAAGTTTGAAAAAGAAAGGTCAATTTGAACGCACACAGCGCTGGCCTACCTGAGGTACTATGGGCAGGAAGAAAATATAGAGATTAATGTACGCCTTGTATTTATATACGCTTGTGGTAAGTGCCTGCCGGAGACACAATGGGCAAGGAAGAAAATATAGAGGTTAATGTACACCCTGTATTTATATAGGCTTGTTGTAAATGCCTGCCGGAGACACAATGGGCAAGACAGAAAATATAGAGAATAATGTACTTCCTGTATCAATACAGACTTGTTTTAAATGTCTTTCAACTGGCTTCAGAAAATGACATCTTTTGTGTAGAACATACGCTGATACGCTTTTTACAATAAATATGATTTGGAAACCTTCAGGGCCTGATTTTAAAACAGGTCAAAAGTTGTGGACCGGTCAAAGTAGACAAACGGTGTCTCTGATATTTTTTGTAGATATTAATTTACTTGTGAAATTTATACATTTGTTCCGTAAAACATTTTTGTAATATCACTAACATCTCCACCATTATCTTAAATATCACATTGTATATTTAGTCATTTATTTGTTTGATTGGGGTTTTACGCCGTGCTCAAGAATATTTCACCTAAACGACGGCCACCAGCATTATGGTGGGGTGAAAGCGGGCAGTGCCCGGGGGAAACCCGCGACCATCCACAGGTTGCTGGCATACCTTCTCAAAAATAGCCGGAGAGTAAGCCAGCATGAGCTGAACTTGAACTCACATCGAACCCATTGGTGGGAGGCGCTAGGGTCATTGTGCTCTGTTAGCCCCCTAACCGACTGAGCTCGCCGTATATTTTGGGGGACGGGTTGTTGTTTCAGGCCTCTGTTTATTAGTTCATCTTCTTCATTCCTGTTCTTAATAAGGCAAAATCGTACAATTATTAATTAATGAATCAATTCATTAATTGTATAATTCTTTATTCGTTCCCAACACTAAGTGGCTGAAACTGATCCTCTTGCACAAACAAAACAAAACACTTGAAACTTATATACAAGGTAACAGTAGCATAGTGTTTGCTAGAGTGGAAGCCCAGGGTGTCTCACCCACGATCCGTTACTAAGACCCTGGGAATTCTGGGGTTGTGACAAATAAAGGTACACTTCTACCCACTCAATGGAACTTTTATATCATAGTGTTACAAAAATATGTTTTACTAGCTGATATTTGTTTTATTGTTTTGTCCTATTTAGAAGATTATGAATTTTTTTTCCCCCACAAAATTGTACACATCCAGAAACAAGACGCGAAAGACTTCTATAAAGCGTATTTTAAAAAATACATGTTTTACAAGTACAAGCTAAAAATGCAGAAATTATTTACATATTTTGTACAAATATAACTGAACTCTGAGTAACAAAGTTAAATAAATTGTTTGAGCTAAGGGCACTGTTTTCAGTTTGTGTAATTATTACAACTATATCGAGGTTTGTAATTTTGACTTTAATATAAAACAGCTAGATACAGAAAGTATTAAGTGAGAAATAATTAATTAAGAGTCTGACATAAAATGCTCTGAGCATAGATACTAAGTGTAGTACATAAATGGTACCCTTGTTCTGGAACTTCATATTTGTGTGAACTGAAATTATACACTCATGATTTCATGGTGGATATAAATTAACAATTGTCATTCGTTTGCAAGTGGAATGAATTTGTAAATGTAATCAGCATAAAAAGTAGGGTTTTTTATGCACTCGTAATATTCATTGCACATGGACAGTAACTTGAGTGCTGATATACTCGACTGTACTAATGTTGTTTCAGCTAAAAGTTTGCCCCAAGGCCTTGTGTATATCAACAGTGGGAACCTGAGAGGATCTGTTTGCCCGAAACCCAGACAACGTGCTGCCTACTGACGGTATTGTAAGAAATGTGGAAATCCAAGGGAACACAATAACTGAGCAGATCTGTCCAACACCTTTAATTCTACTGGCTCTACATGCAGGTATTGCTTATTATTTGTCCACATGTTGGCCCACCCTTGTTTACCTTTACCTTGCTCATGGAAAGTGACCTTGTGTGGTGTCTTTAAGTTTAAAATTCTGTGGTTTTGTTGTGACTTTTAGACTTGAAATTTGTCTGGTACATGCCGATAGTCGGTGGTTTACTCTTGTTTTCCTCCAATCATAATTCTCATCATTGTCCTATAGCTTAATAAGTGAAAAATTCTTGAGCACAGTATTAAATACCAATCAATAAAGAAATAGCATAACAGTTTGTATTCATCAGGCGTGCCTCAAGTCTAAGCCTGTGTAGTAAGAGCACATCGCACAGCCTTTTCTACCCAGCATCAAAATAACAAAGTAGCGACAGCTCATCTTGGTGGATTTGCTGTATCTTCATCAGTCTCATGAGAATTAGTAGCCTGAGGGAAGTTTAGCATAAATGTAAAGGTACAGTTGTACTAAAACACAAAAGTTCTGCAATCCTGTATCCCCTGTATAAAATGTATAATATTTTAACACATTGTAAGATATTTGTTTGTATATCAGATCGGGACTCCTCACAACATGCTGAACATTAGGGCTCGATGTCCTGTCCCGAAAGCCGGAATAGCATTCTACAAAAAACGACAATATCTGATTGATACTTATGTATCTTAGTCATCTGTTCAAAATTCCTACAATATCACAGCCTTGCAATAGAACAACTGTCTCATCTCAATGAAAATAGCGGAGATCACGCTGACACGTCTGCTTTTGCCGCATTCTTGGACTAATACACTTATCGTATGTCTAATAGGACTGCTTTGATGGTCTGGGTTGTACTAGACAGCTGACAGCTGGCTGGCCGACCGATTTCACCTACCGGTACCAGGAGCACGTGGCTGTATGTGCAATTATTTCGCTCCTGTTCGATGACACTGCTGATGAAATTATCTAAGCATGTTTTTCACACAAGAAAATTTTAATACAACCCCAATATGGCTAGATATATGATACGATAGTGGATTGTGAAAGCTCTAATGACGATACCCTTAAAATAAATGTTTGAAGAACGAATTCAATTATATGCACTCAGATATAGATGTAAATGTTTCAAATATACATGTATGAGCTTAAAATATTATGTTATTAGCACTAAATCGTTACACTATGAATCGTACAAAAACACCTTCTTTCTAATGCCAACATGTATGTACTGATCTCTGCAGTCAATGTCCAGTGTTCTACCAACTGGGATAAAAAGAGTTTTCCGCTAGCTGCGTCTAGTATAAGCACTGCAGTGCTGCTACTGTCACCGTCGTGTAACTTGTCGCCCATATTGAGCTAGCTGTAAAACCGCTGCTAGTCACTAGTCACTAAGTAACCTTTCGTCTGTTACAGACCCCACATACTGATATGTTGGTTGTCCACAGTTTCGCTGGGGAATTATAATTAGAACACTGTTAAACCCTTAAAGAAAATAATGGACCGGACTCTTAGTAAAACACACAGAAAATCTGCGGCACTATGGAGCTGTACCGTTGAGCTATTCCAGTATTCATAAATGTTATATTTGTAAAAATATAACGATTTGACTTTTCAGAAGTAACCATGGTTGCCTGGTTGACGTACGCCAAGCGAATGATGCGCGTTTCTGCGCCTTATTGTATATTGCTCTTGGTGGCTTTCGTCCTCTACATAACACGGCAAGAGATGGTTGCGGGTGAGTCCCATTTAATGAATAATTTATTGATTTATCCAACACCCTCTGCACTATTCGAAAATCTACTCTCTTTCTTCATTATCAGGTTATTTTGATCATGATCACGACTGGCAAGTTCCTGTGAGCTGTATTACGGGTTGAGCAATTGTCTGACGAGAGGTGGTTCTTTCCAATCAGGTGACAGTGAAAAATTCCTGATTACTTCTAAAAAGTGCAGTTAAATAGATCTGGTAAATCTCACTATGCGTACGAGGGACGTGTCCCTACAGCAACAGAGCCTGTTTAGTGGTTGGACGAGGAAGAAATGGCGATCGTGTTATTGTTCACAATTCTCCTACAGACGAGACTAAGTACTGGTATTACCCACAAAACTGGGCAGCATTTTTGAAAGCTCTCAACAAGAAAATAAAAATCCTGGCTACAAAGAACGCTTAAACTTGCACCTGGAAAAAATGAAACGATATTTTTAGCGAAGGAAAACGAATATGATTTATAAGAAGTAGTCAAAACGTGGCGACGCCCAGTAGTTTGACAAAAACGACATATCCAACGGTTACATGGGTCTAAATGACATGATGCTTGCACGTGATCGAGGGAGCTTATCCGTTGATTTCGCTCGTATGTATTTAAGAGCCGATATCTCGACATTGACCTTGTGAAGGAAGTAAGATCCTGTTTCACATGGTTAATTTCATTCTTTCATTTGTACCATTGTTGCACAAACATGTAAATGTAATGGACATCTCGTTTATTAGGGTGCCAAAATAAACGCACAATTACAGAACATAATACTGGTTCCTGTACTTTTCTGTTTATTTACCACTCTTCGGCTGAAATATTGTCGAATGTCAAGCTGTAATCATTCAATATTAGACCTTCCGACATAAAAACAAAGTTAGCGGAGGACGGATTTGAACTCACTTCATTTGTCAGGAGAGTGTAGATTTCAGTGAGATACACTTGAGATAACTCTGTCAGGGATCGCCTGTGGTCCCCAAGACGGTTAACTAGTACATGACTGTGACTTGTGGTGCCGGTTGCATTGATAAAGCCTTCATGGTATACTTTTTGTTTTGCAGATTATACACACCATGAAAAGACTCTGACCATTATCACAAAGGCTAAAAAACTTGGAACCGTGGACTCCCCCGATACTCGTGCACCTCAAAGTGTCAGCCGACTCGACGAAAGCAGTGACCATCTTAAGCTTGGGCAGAATGGTTCCCAGAAGGCCATATTATTGTCGTACATGCGCGCAGGAACAACTTTCGTGGGATCGACATTTGAGAAAAACAAAGACATTTTTTACGTCTTTGAACCTGAGTGGGCCTTAATATTTAAAACCATGAATGAATACCAACCGTTGAAATACCTTGATGGAACTATTCAGTGAGTACTTTTCTTTGTTGATATGTCCGAGACATGTTAAGATAAGAATTTAACTTAAAATCATTCAGTCTTTTAATCTTTAAGTCTTTCTAGTTTTCTAAGTGGTTCCCCTTAAGATCATTTTTTTTAAGATCATATTTCTCTCTCGCAGAAGGAAGATTGAATGTTGTTCGCCTGTATGGTCACCCATACGAAGGCCGTTGATGAATGGAATTGAAAAGGTGCAAAAACCTTTGTTTAAATTACTGTGTTTTAACACTAACATAACATGATTTTAATTAATGGGTAAGAAGGCACTTGTAAGTATTAGTAGTTGCCCCTTCTTGAGCACAGTTGGGAAGTTTTAGACATAGCTCTTTTACACTGGGTTTATAATGAAAAGTTTGGTTCGCCGTAAAATTTCTCAGAAGGAAATTTAAAGTGCCTGTCCGAAACACCATGATTTAGACCGTAGCGTATCGGAATTATCCCAGGATTCATTGTTTGCTACCAAGGCCAATGGCCATTATTTTTTATCTAAATTTGACTGAACAGTCTTTTGAAAGCAACATTCAAGAGAGAAGCAATCAAATGTTTTCAGGGATGAACGGAAGATTATCCATTTTTTATGCATGAAGTGTAAGTCCAAATCCAAAGTCGTAGTCAACGACAAATTTCCAGTTTATTACAAATATAGGTATCTCATTAGCGCTTTGATTGTAGCCATTCTAGGTTGTCATCGGTAAAACAGTTTGCAATGTCAAATCCTCAAAAACCAACTTCATTGATAAGCTTAGCATTCCTCACAAAAAATGTTGTGTTCACAAACAAATGCTCAACCAATGAGACGCCCATTTCTGTATGACACAAAACATGACACTATGAAGTATAAAAATGCAGACGTATCGCAGTTATGCTTTTATTGCAACTGTTCACATAAACACAGCGGCGATATGAAAATTACATGACGTTTATACTGCGCCTAACTATGGTGGCTGATAGCGTTCACTTTTGACCGCGCCTTCCGTAATCCCTCCAGGGCTGAGCTCTCGGAGGGCGCGGATCCGCACTTTCTGCGCTCTCCGTGTTCTCTCCGCGGGGGCGCGAAGAGATCAGTGCTGTTTGCGCCTCTATTTTTTATCACCACTCCCTCCGCGGCGTCGCGGAAGGTGTGGTCTACTTTGGACGCTATCAGCCACCATATCTAACCTCACATTAATACGAAGCTGACACAACTTAAAAAAGATTTGAACGGACATGCTTGATGATTAAAACCCTCATTAGAAGTTTCGGCAGCAGTGTTTATTGACGTCGACTGACGTCGTCAGTGGAAGCTCACGCTGCGGGATATGCACTTATCAAGAGAATAAATAGTGAATGGTCGTCCCTACGCGGCGTGGTTCACTGACGTATTCTAAGAATAAAACATAAAAGAGGTATAACTTTGCTGACTTCCTCTTCTGGGAAGGCCCACCAGCAACCTGCGGATGGTCGTAGGTTTCCCCGGGTTCTGCCCGGTTTCTATCCGACAAAAACGGCTGGCCGCCCTCGTAATGGTAAAATATACTTGAGTACGACGATGAAATAAATAAATAAAAGATGTTAAGTCGGCCTCTAAGTACATAAAAGAGGTAAATTTAAGGAGCTCGTATTTCACCTGGTACGTGTGGTCAGTTTTCGAGTATCAGAGTATGCTGTATACGCTTGTCTTATTCACCTTAATGACATCTGTTTAGTTAAACTTGTAATAGTCATACAATTTGAAAGTAGAAGAAAGAAAAAAGTCCAACAAAGTTAATATGGACTATAATGCCCGCATAGTAGAATTGAATTATTTAACTGCATTTTCCACCATGAAATTAAATAAACCAAGAGTACTTTACACAGACACTGACTTCTTTCCATCTTTTTTTTTTACTCTCATTTCAGGCTAAGTTTTTGTGGCATATCTCCCACACCTAAATATTACTGATATCGTATTTAAGTAAAACGACATCCTCTTGGTGTTATTTTTGTCTTCCAGAGCTCCCGTGTGGATAGACGATGGCGATGAGACTATTGAGCGCCTGATCCAGAATTATTTATACTGTAACATCTCCGGTGTTGACATCGTGAGTTTATTCCAGAGGTTCATGTTTGAAGGACAGTACACAAAACCTTTACACGATTGCTTGCGAGCGAACAGAAAGAAAATGGTGGAGTGTGTGAAGAATTTCACAGAAGTGTGTGCATCAAAGAACTTCCGCTTCCTAAAAACCGTGAGATTGCGCGTGCATACTATTGAAAAATTGCTCACCAGCGATCCCAGCCTTCGCATTATTCATATGATACGTGATCCTAGAGGCATTGCGGTCTCCCGAAAGAGCTGGTCTGAATTTTATAATGCCAAGCAGACCTTCACCTATGGCAGGGTGTGTGCGGAGATCCTCCGCGACATTGAAAGTGTGGAAAAACTGCCCCCGAAAGTCGCTAAGCGAGTGCTTCCGGTTTTGTATGAAGAAGTGGCGGAAAATCCCGAAAGTATGGTGGAATACCTGTACAAGTTTGCACAGATGCCATATACTGACAATATTCGTGAGCATGTGAAAAAAATCACTCATGCCACCAAGGATATAAGGTCGGGATTCTCCACACATAGAGAAAACTCTTCCAAAACTGCCTATTCGTGGAGGTCACAAATCGGATGGACTCTGAGTTCCGATCTGGACATTATTTGTGAACGTGTTTACAAAAAGGTTGGTTATTTACCAGCGGAATCTGAGAAAGTTCTGCGAGATTACAACATATCTCTAAGAGATCCCCACATCAGTGGATCGTATCTGGATAAATTCAGAAAATTTCCAATCCCAACCAAAGCAGATTTCAAAAGCTAACTACATAAAACGCTCAGTGCTGGGGGAAATTTCTTTATGCTCAGTGGCGATATAAAATTGCATAAATGGGACATCTGGTGAAATGTTGGGATATATTATGCTGTAGTTATAATTCAAAGTAGGTTCATATAGGGACCTGTCCTGAATTAATTTATATATAGCCGTACATACGTTGCTCATTTCATTTCTGTAAGTCTTTTGAATTCTGACGCAACAGGTATGAAACATCTTTTGCTCCATTTGTGCTTGAGTCATCCGCAAAAAATAGTATTGATCTCAAGACCTCGTTAAATAATTTGCGCATGTTAAGATAGGATGCCCAAAATTTGACGAGCATGCATGCTAAGGGAGAGACAGACTTTTCTGATTGGAATAAAATGTTATGAATGACTTCATGACAAGTGTTCACAAGCACAGTTGCCATGTTAACCAAGGCTATCTTGAACTGAACGACAGGCCGACGACTCAATCAAAGGACCGACAGACTCAGAGATAGGCTCAGGACTGAGGGCAGGATAAATTACACAATCGACACACCGCCTTACGAGCGGACCGACTGACAGACCAGGTAGCATCACTGAAGCATCAAACAACAATCAGTTAAACAGTGAATCAAACAATTATATTCAAGAAAGTGATATATATATATATATATATATATTTATTATATATATAAAGTGTGTTTATATGTAATGAGTAGAAATAAGATTGGTAGTTTTTGTGGTCGACATTCCGCTGTATATTATATGTTGTTATATAACTCATGGCATCCCAATGTTCTTACTTCCAAGTTGAATAAAACTTGGCTCTTGCATGTAGATACAGTCAGAACTGACAGGGTTTGCACACGGGAAACATATGGCTGGTGATGCCGTCGGTCCCAAAAGAGATGTTTCAATACTTCACCACAGAAATAAGATACCAATTGATAGCCATTCTGGAACGAGGAGGAATGTGGTTATATGCAATGTGTACAAATAAGGATGGTAATTTTGGTGGTGGACATTCTGCTGAATATGATATGTTGTTAGATAACTCATGGCATCCCTACTGTTTTGACTATGTCCACTAAACTGTGGCAGTAATGTTATTAATTCTAAGTCGAATGAAAATATTTTTCACTAATCTACAGTCTTTGTGCGTACTGTTATTCCAATATATGTGCACTTGATTTTGTAAGCATGGTGTGTGCTGTGCCTGTTCCTCGTGCACAACTGTGTGAATGTGGTGCGCTGAACCAATGGCTGTCCTAAGATCGTGGAGTCAATTTTAAAATCCATGGAAGCAATAGTTTGTGCTAATAAATCTGCTAGTTATAATATCTTTTAAATTGATGAACAGATGAACACCCCGCCCTCACCGCCTATCGTTGTCTGAGTTTATGACTTTGGAGGCTTTTATTGGATAACGCGCTTCTGTTCCAGTTTTGGTATGAAGTGCTAGGCAGTTATAAAAGCACAGCCACACGCAGCCCGCTGTGTACACGAGAAGTTGATGTCGTTGTGTTCTTCATGACTCAGGATGATATAAAACGACTTCGGTAGGCTACACTGGATTAAATCATACGGAGTCCATTTCTTTCGCAAGAAAAGCAAAAGCTTGCCAGGGCTTTCAGCTCTAAGGATCATAAATGTGTCTCGTACACGGTATTCATCATTCTATGAAATTTAGGTTGCGAATTATAATATAAGCATGCAGTGAACCAAGATCTGCTTCATAATACATGACACTGCGTGTCGTCAGGATTACACGAGTTATTGAATACAGCTTTGTCTATATTACAATGGATCTACCCCTTCCCGAACACAGCTGGGATCTATTACAATTGTCTTACCCCTTTCTGAACACAGCACGATGAACATTTTATAACAATCGACTTACCTTTCGTTTGTGTGATTATTGATGCAGTGGTTTTATAGTTGTTACATGTAATACTGCGGATTGTCGTAGGTTTCAACCGAACTCTGTCCGGTTTCCTTCCACCATAATGCTGATCGTCGTCGTATAGGCGATTTATTCTTGAATACACTAGTTGTGATCACACTATTTCTGTAAGCAATGGTAGAGTATCACTATCACTCAGATCTTGGTGCAGGGGTTCTCCAATGGGACGTCAGGAATCTGCTCTTCGCTGTTTGTTTTGCGTTTCCTGTCCTCCAACAGTTTGGTTCTTTTTCCTTCTCCGAAGAGCCCAGAGCTCTCCAATTCAATTCTTTTAACTGGAAGTACTACACTTTGGCGAGTTTGGAGATTTCCAGCCTTTTCGTTCTTTCGAGGTGAGTTGGTTGTGGAGAGTCATGTGACAATCATTGCTACCATTTGTAAATGATTGAAGGATATTTTTGCGTCTTTGTGCATCTATGCCAATTTAGCGTAATGCTAAATATGAACCAGAGTTTTAAATATTCAATATACCTGTTCGTCCGTGACGAAGCTACAGCCACTGGGCCATCCGATTTATTTAAATTTTCACATCTCGCTAGTTTTGGTGAAATTTGTAGCTCATGTCTATTCGGAGAGTGAAGTGCAGCTAGTTCGGAGAGAGAAAAGAATCAACCCTATTTCGCCTCCATAGAAGTGAAAATAATGTTTTTGATGCCGTAAAACTCAAAACAGAAAATTTAAATTTCTTTATTTGATAGCATCAAATTTCATGTCTGAATAAATCGTACATTTAATATATTAATCATAAGATATGACATATTAGTCTCATTTACATGGATTATTATCACTCAGTTTGGATTAGAAGCCTTCCTATCATGCGTATAAATGAAAAAAGACCGATGATTATACTATCGAAGATTATTATTACAGGCGGTCAACGAAAAGGGTACAGCCTCCCCGAATAGCTCAACGGGATAAATCAACGCCTGCGGCTATCGAGTTAATGGGATCGAAGCCCACACTCGACCCTCCAAACAACACAACCCACACTCGCATACCTGTTGTGCAAGAGCTGATGTTGCACCTCAAAAACTTCCAACTAACACCAGTGGATTTGTAAAAAATAATGCATGGTTCAAACAATAGTTCCACGTCGGTGCGAACGTTTAAATGTAAATATAGTGATATCCCAGAGTATTTGAATACGGGCAAGATCGGTCCAGTTATTCCGTCGGTCCTAAAATAGATGTTTCAACAATTAATCACAGAAATGATGTACCAATCGACACAGATTCGACATGCGTTAAAACAAATGTGCCGGCTTCCTCTCCGGTCGTTGATTCGCCAGCAATCTCCGGGTAACCGTGGTTTTATAAATAAATAAATAAATATATGTAATTAACATTCGGAACGTGTTGATAAAATTACAAATTTCTCCCAGTCTCTAAAGATTGCAGGCTGTTGCCACACATAGTAAAGGCACCTGTCGCTGCACATTACCGCAAGCATTCGGCACGTGCTGAAAAAATTACAAATTTTTGCCGGTTTCTAACGGCTTTTGCCTGTTGCCAGACACGGGATTATGACGTAATCGAAGTTCAAAATTGAGCTGCCGCAAAAACTCTC
Organism: Acanthopleura granulata; assembly: GCA_016165875.1. Lineage (NCBI taxonomy): Eukaryota > Metazoa > Mollusca > Polyplacophora > Chitonida > Chitonidae > Acanthopleura > Acanthopleura granulata. Next base: position 4,655,046 of record JABBOT010000082.1, read on the forward strand.
AGTCGCAGAGCAATGTTGTTTGCACCATTCGATTCCTCGTCATAATCTGCATCAGAATAGCCTCTTTTTGTCTTCTTGGGATGAATTCTACCAAGAGTTGGTTTTCCTTGTGGAATTTGGTGATCGCCAGAAGCTACAACGTGGTACAGTGTGGCACGGTGTAATGTCTTCAAATAGGAACGGTAAAGTCTGTGGTCCACATTCTGCTGTATATATTATCTTGTTAGATAACTCATAGCATATCAACTCTTTCAGGCAGGTGAAATGAACTGTCGCCATGATGTTGTTACTTCCAAGTCGAATGAAAGCTGCCTCGCATTTGTATCTGTAGTAAGACCCCACTGCGTTTCTGTATTCCAAACAGGTTTAGCTATGTTGTTGGTCCTCAGTTTGGGCATTTCAATGATTAGCCAGATAATGAAGGTGGAAATCGATGCAGATTACCGGAAGCATTCGTAATCTGTTGAAACAATTACAATTTGCCATAGCTTTCTAATAATTTTAGGCTGTTGTCAGTTGGACGATTATGACGCCATCGACGTTTACATTTAAGATACACCTAAAATTTCCTGTCGGAGAGCAATGGAGTTCGCACCATTCGATTCCTCGTTAGAAAGTGCATCAAGATAGCACGTTTTGGTGGCATGTTGATGAATTCTATCTAGAGTAGTTTTTCCCAATGGAATTTCGTGATCGCCAGGAGACACAACGTGGTGCAGTGTGGCGTAGTGTAATGTGCAGAAATAAGAATGGCAGTTTCTGTTGTGCACATTCCGCTGTATTTATTATCTTCTTAGATAACTCACAACAAATGAACTCTTTCGGCCGGGTCAAATGAACTGTCGCCATAATGTTGTTACTTCGAATTGGAATGAGATCTGGCTCGTATATGTATATATAATAAGATCCCACATCGTTTGTAAAGGGGAAATATTGGGTTACACCGTCGGTGCTCAGTAAGGCATTTGAATGCTCAGACACATTATGAACGTACGAATCGATGGAGATTACAGCAATCATTCGGCAGGTGTAGAAAAAAGGATAAATTTCCGTCGGTTTCTAACGATTTTAGGGAGTTGCCATGCACGGAACTATGACATCGACGAAATTTGAGGAAGAGTTAAAACTCTCAGTCGGGGAGCAATGAGGTTCACACCATTCGATTCCTAGTCATAAACTGTATCAGACTAGTCTGTTTTGGTGGCTTTGAGATGAATCCTATCTAGATTCGCTTTTTTCCGTATGCATTTTGATGATCGCCAGAAGCTACAAAGTGATGGAGAGTGGCTATGTGTAATGTGCAGAAATGAGAATTGCAAACTCTGTGGTCCACATTTTTCTGCATTTATTACCTTCTTAGATAACTCATAACATACCAACGACCAGGTGGAATCAACTGTCGCCATAATGTTTTTACTTCTAAGTGGTATGAATCCTCTCTCGTACCTCTACAAATAGTAACATCGCACAGCGTTTGTATATCGGAGACTCAAGGTCAGTAATGCCGTAATCGGACAATTAAATCTTTAGGTACATCAGGAAGGTCATAATCGAGGCAGATTATCGCAAACATTCGGCAGGTGTAGAAAAAAGTATAAATTTCCCTCGGTTTCTAACGATTTTAGAATGTTGCCAGGCACCCGATTATGAGCTCATCGATGTTTAAATTTGAGATACAGCTAAAACTCTCTGTTGGAGAGGAATGAGGTTTGCGCCATTAGTTTCCTCCCCATAAACTGCCTCTGACTAGCCTTTTTGGTCGCCTTGTGACGACTTCTACCTAGAGTTGCTTTCTTGCGTTGGAATTTGGTGATCGCCAGAAGCAACAACGTCGTGCGGATTGGCTATATGTAATGTCTTCAAATAAGGACGATAAAATCTGTTGTCGACATTCGGTTGTATTTATTGTCTTGTTAAATTACCGATAAAAAATGACCTCTTTCGGCCAGGTCAAATGAACTGTCACCATAATATTGTTACTTTCAAGTCGAATGAAACCTGGCTCGTATATCTAAATATAATAAGGTGACACAGCGCGTGTACATGGAAACATTGGGTTAGTTATGGCGTTGGTCCTCAATTAGGCATTTAAATGCTTGGCCACATAATGAAGGTCCCAACCGATGCAGGTTACCGCAAGCATTCGGCAGGTGTTGACAAAATACAAACATCCCTCGGTTTCTAACAATTTTAGGCTGTTGGTTGGCATGGGTTATGATGTTAATTGATGTTTAAATTTAAGGTACAGCTAAAAGTCTAAGTTGGATATCAGTGGGGTAGGATTCCTCGTCATAAACTGCACCAGAATAGTATGTTTTGATCGCTTTGTGATGAAGTCTATTCCGTTTGGAATTTGGTGATCGCCAGAAGATACAATGTGGTGCAGTGTGGCTATGTGTAACGTCTTCAAATAAGAACGGTAAAGTCTTTGGTCCACATTCGGCTGTATTTATTATCTTGTTAGATAACTCATAGCATATCAACTCGGACAGGTCAAATGAACTGTCGCCATAATGTTGTTACTTCCAAGTGGATTGTCACCTGACTCGTATAGGGACATATAATAAGATCCCACATGGTTTGTATATGGGAAACATTGGGTTAGTTATGTACGTCGGTCATGAAGTGGGCACTTCAGTGCTGACCGAAACAGTGAAAGTCCCATTCTTTGGAGATTACTGGAAGCATTCGACAAGAGTTGAAAATCTTCCAAATTTCCCTCGGTTTTAACGATCTACAGCTGTTGCCAGGGACGCGATTATGACGTCATCAATGTTTTAATTTTAAGATACAGCTAAAACTCCCTGTGAGAGAGCAATGTGGTTTGCACCTTTCGATTACTAGTCATAGAACAACAACAGAATAACCCGGCTCTTGATGAATTCTACATAGAATTGTTTTTTTCCGTATGGAATTTCGTTAGGGCTAGAAGCTATAATGTGGTGCAGTGTGCCTATGTACAGTGTGCAGATATAAGATTGGCAATTTCTGTGGTCCACATTCCGCTGTAGTTATTGTCTTGTTAGATAACTCATAGCATATCAGCTCTTTCGGGCAGGTAAAATGAACTGTCGCCATAATGTTGTTACTTCCAGGTCGAATGAAACCTGGCTCGTATCTGTATAAATAGTAAGATCCAACTGCGATTGTATATAGGAAACATACAATTAGTCATGCCGTCGCTCCTCAATTTGGTATTTCAATGCATAGTCACATAATGAAGGTGGAAATCGATGCAGATTACCGCAATCTTTCGAAAGTGTAGAAAAATTACAATTTTTTCTCGGTTTATAACGATTTGAAGTTGTTTCTTAGCACGTTGTCATCGATGCTTATATTTCAGGTACAGCTAATACTCTGAGTCGTAGAGCAATGTGGCTCGTACCATTCGATTCCTCGCCATAAACTGCATCAGAATAGCCTCTTTTGGTCGCCTTTTGTTGAATTGTCGTCGGCCTCTTTTTTTTCCTGATTGACTTTGGTGATCACTGAAGGTAAAATATGGTGCAGTGCATCTGTGAGTAATGTGCAGAAATAAGAATGGCAATTGCTCCTGTCCACATTCCGCTGTATATTTTTATCTTGTCAGATAACTCATAACATATCAAATTTTTCGACAAGGTCAAAGCAGCTGCCGTCATAATATTGTTACTTTCAAGTCGAATGAAAGTCGTCTTAAATGGGACATTTCAAGGCTTGTCCACATAATGAAGGTAATAATTCATGCAGATCACCGGAAGCTTCCAGTGCGTGTTGAAACAATTACAAATTTCCCTCGGAGTTTAGGCTGTTGCCGGGATTATGACGTCATCGATGTTTCAATTTGAATTACAGTTAAAACTCTAAGTCGGACAGCGATGGGGTTTGCAGCATTCCGTTCCTCGTTATAATCGGCATCAGCATAACCTGTTTTGTCACACATTGATGAATTCTAGCTACAGTTGTTCTTTTGGTCACTGATTTCTCTGATTGCCACAAGGTATAACGTTGTGCAGTGCAGCTGTGTGTAATGTGTAGAAATAAGAATATCAATTGCTCTGATCCACATTCCTCTGTGTATTTCATCTTGTTGGATCACTGATGCAATATCAACTCTTTTGGATAGGTCAAGTAAACTGTCTCGGTAAAGTAGTTACATAGAAGTGGAATAAAACCTGGCTCCTATATATACATATAGTAAGGGCCCACAGTCTGTTCTGAAGTCTTCCCTCAAGTGTTCATTTCAATTTAGATGGACACAACGAAGATATTAATTGATGTATATTAAGGCTAGCGTGCAGCATTTGTTGAAATGTTACAAATTTGATTGGGTTTCTACCGATTTGAGGCTGTTGGCAGGCACGGGATTGTGACGTCATCCATCTTTCAATTTGAGATACAGTTAAATTACTGAGTCGGAGAGCAAAGTGCATTACACCAGTCGATTTCTCGTCATAAATTGCATGAGAATAGATTTTTTTATACCCTTTTGATGAATTGTAGCTTGGGTGGCTTTTTTTTCTTGATTGACTTTGGTGATCGCCAGAGTATAAAAGTTGGTGTATTTCAGCCGTGTGTAATGTAGAGAAGTATTAATGGCATTTGCTGTGGTTCACGTACCGCTGTATGTATCATCTACTCAAATAACTCATAGCATATGAAGTCTGTCGACAAGGGCAAGTGAGCTGTCGTCGTAATGTTTCTACTTTCAATTCCAACGAAATCTAGCTACTATGTGTATGTATAATGAGATCTCCTAGCATTTATGTATGGGAATAACAGAATTAGTTAATAAGTCAGCCTTCCTCAGTTGGCCATTTGAAAGCTTAGCCACATGAGGAAGGCATGAAGGGATGCAAATTACCGCTAGCATTGCTAGCAAGGAGTTTAGGCTGTTGCCATGCACGGGATTATGACGTCATCGATGATTTAATTGAACATACAGCGAAAACTCTAAGTGGTAGAGGAATTAGGTTTAGACCATTGGATTTCTTGTCATAAAGTGCTGCAGAAGAGCCTATTTTGGTCGACCTTTGATGAATTCTAGAAAGAGTTGCTCTTTTTGTGACTGATTTCTCTGATTGCCACAAGCTACAACGTTCTGCAGTGCAGCTGTGTTTAATGTGTAGAAATAAGAATATCAATTGCTCTGATCCACATTCCTCTGTGTATTTTACATTTTGGATAACTGATGCAATATCACCTCTTTTGGATAGGTCAAGTAAAGTGTCTCGGTAAAGTAGTTACATAGAAGTGGAATAAAACCTGGCTCCTATATATACATATAGTAAGGTCTCACAGTGTTTGTATATGTAAAACAGAGGGTAAGTTCTGCCTTTGGCCCTCAAGTGTTCATTTCAATTTTGATGGACACAACGAAGATATTAATTGATGTATATTAAGGCTAGCGTGCAGCATTTGTTGAAATGTTACAAATTTGATTGGGTTTCTACCGATTTGAGGCTGTTGGCAGGCACGGGATTGTGACGTCATCCATCTTTCAATTTGAGATACAGTTAAATGACTGAGTCGGAGAGCAAAGGGGATTACACCATTCGAATTCTCGTCATAAATTGCATGAGAATAGTCATTTTTTATGGCCTTTTCATGAATTGTAGCTTGGGTGGCTTTTTTTTCTTGATTGACTTTGGTGATCGCCAGAATGTGAAAGTTGGTGTATTTCAGCCGTGTGTAATGTAGAAAAACAGGAATGGCATTTGCTGTGGTCCACGTACCGCTGTATGTATCATCTACTCAGATATCTCATAGCATATGAAGTCAGTCGACAAGGGCAAGTGAGCTGTCGTCGTAATGTTTCTACTTTCAATTCCAACGAAAGCTAACTGGTATGTGTATGTATAATAAGATCTCATAGCATTTATATATGGGAATAACAGGATTAGTTATTCAGTCCGCCTTCCTCAGTGATGCATTTGAAAGCTTAGCCACATGAGGAAGGCATCAAGGGAAGCAAATTAAAGCAAGCTTTGGGCACGTGTTGAAAAAATGAGAAATTTCCCTCGGTATCTAAGGAGTTTAGGCTGTTGCCATGCACGGGATTATGACGTCATCGATGATTTAATTGAACATACAGCGAAAACTCTAAGTGGTAGAGGAATGGGGTTTGGACCATTGGATTTCTTGTCATAAAGTGCTGCAGAAGAGCCTATTCTGGTCGCCCTTTGATGAATTCTAGATAGAGTTGCTCTTTTTGTGACTGATTTCTCTGATTGCCACAAGCTACAACGTTCTGCAGTGCAGCTGTGTTTAATGTGTAGAAATAAGAATATCAATTGCTGTGATCCACATTCCGCTGTGTATTTTATATTTTGGATAACTGATGCAATATCAACTCTTTTGGATAGGTCAAGTAAAGTGTCTCGGTAAAGTAGTTACATAGAAATGGAATAAAACCTGGCTCCTATATATACATATAGTAAGGTCTCACAGTGTTTGTATATGTAAAACAGAGGGTAAGTTCTGAAGTCTTCCCTCAAGTGTTCATTTCAATTTTGATGGACACAACGAAGATATTAATTGATGTATATTAAGGCTAGCGTGCAGCATTTGTTGAAATGTTACAAATTTGATTGGGTTTCTACCGATTTGAGGCTGTTGGCAGGCACGTGATTGTGACGTCATCCATCTTTCAATTTGAGATACAGTTAAATTACTGAGTCGGAGAGCAAAGGGTATTACACCATTCGATTTCTCGTCATAAATTGTATGAGAATAGATTTTTTTATACCCTTTTGATGAATTGTAGCTTGGGTGGCTTTTTTTTCTTGATTGACTTTGGTGATCGCCAGAATATAAAAGTTGGTGTATTTCAGCCGTGTGTAATGTAGAGAAGTATTAATGGCATTTGCTGTGGTTCACGTACCGCTGTATGTATCATCTACTCAAATAACTCATAGCATATGAAGTCTGTCGACAAGGGCAAGTGAGCTGTCGTCGTAATGTTTCTACTTTCAATTCCAACGAAATCTAGCTACTATGTGTATGTATAATGAGATCTCCTAGCATTTATGTATGGGAATAACAGAATTAGTTAATAAGTCAGCCTTCCTCAGTTGGCCATTTGAAAGCTTAGCCACATGAGGAAGGCATGAAGGGATGCAAATTACCGCTAGCATTGCTAGCAAGGAGTTTAGGCTGTTGCCATGCACGGGATTATGACGTCATCGATGATTTAATTGAACATACAGCGAAAACTCTAAGTGGTAGAGAAATTAGGTTTAGACTATTGGATTTCTTGTCATAAAGTGCTGCAGAAGAGCCTATTTTGGTCGACCTTTGATGAATTCTAGAAAGAGTTGCTCTTTTTGTGACTGATTTCTCTGATTGCCACAAGCTACAACGTTCTGCAGTGCAGCTGTGTTTAATGTGTAGAAATAAGAATATCAATTGCTCTGATCCACATTCCTCTGTGTATTTTACATTTTGGATAACTGATGCAATATCAACTCTTTTGGATAGGTCAAGTAAAGTGTCTCGGTAAAGTAGTTACATAGAAGTGGAATAAAACCTGGCTCCTATATATACATATACTAAAGTCTCACAGTGTTTGTATATGTAAAACAGAGGGTAAGTTCTGCATTCTGAGATAGAGTTAAATTACTGAGTTGGAGAGCAAAGTTGATTACACCACTCGATTTCTCGTCATAAATTGCATGAGAATAAAATTCTTTTATATCCTTTTGATGAATTTTTGCTGGGGTGGCTTTCTTTTCTTGATTGACTTTTGTGATCGCCAGAAAATGAAAGTTGGTGTATTTCAACTGTGTGTAATGTAGAGAAATACTAATGGCATTTGCTGTGGTCCACGTACCGCTGTATGTATGATCTACTCAGATAACTCATAGCATAATAAGTCTGTCGACAACGGCAAGTGAGCTGTCGTCGTAATGTTTCTACTTTCAAGTCGAAAGAATGCTAGCTGGTATGTGTATGTATAATAAGATCTCATAGCATTTGTATATGTTAATAATAGAATTAGTTATTCAGTCCGTCGTCCTCAGTTTTCCATTTGAAAGCTTAGCCACATGAGGAAGGCATGTAGGAATGCAAATGACCGCTAGCATTACTCGCGTGTTGAAAAAATGAGAAATTTCCATCGGTATCTAAGGAGTTTAGGCTGTTGCCATGCACGGGATTATGACGTCATCGATGATTTAATTGTAGATACAGCGAAAACTCTAAGTGGTAGAGGAATGGGGTTTGGACCATTGGATTTCTCGTCATAAAGTGCTGCAGAAGAGAGTATTTTGGTCAACCTTTGATGAATTCTAGAAAGAGTTGCTCTTTTTGTGACTGATTTCTCTGATTGCCACAAGCTACAACGTTCTACAGTGCAGCTGTGTGTAATGTGTAGAAATGAGAATATCAATTGCTGTGATCCACATTCCTCTGTGTATTTTATATTTTGGACAACTGGTGCAATATCAACTCTTTTGGATAGGTCAACTAAACTGTCTCGGTAAAGTAGTTACACAGAAATGGAAAAAAACCTGGCTCCTATATACACATATAGTAAGGTCTCACAGTCTTTGCATATGTAAAACAGAGGATAAGTTCTGCCGTCGGACCTCAAGTGGGCATTTCAATTTTGATGGACACAACGAAGGTATTAATTGATGTATAATAATGCTAGCGTGCAGCATTTGTTGAAATGTTACAAATTTCTTTTGGTTTCTACCGATTTGAGGCTGTTGGCAGGCACGGGATTGTGACGTCATCCATCATTCAATTTGAGATACAGGTAAATGCCTGAGTCGGTGAGCAAAGTTGATTACACCATTCGATTTCTCGTCATAAAATGTATTAGAATAGAATTTTTTTATATTCTTTTGATGAATTTTTGCTGGAGTGGCTTTTTTTCCTTGATTGACTTTGGCGATCGCCAGAAGGTGAAAGTTGGTGTATTTCAGCTGTGTGTAATGTAGAGATATAGGAATGGCCTTTGCTGTGGTCCACGTACCACTGTATGTATGATCTACTCAAATAACTCATGGCATATGAACTCTTTCGACAAGGGCAAGTGAGCTGTTGTCGTACTGTTTCTACTTTCAAGTCTAAAGAAATCTAGCTGGTATGTGTATGTATAATAAGATCTCCTAGCATTTATATATGTTAATGATAGAATTAGTTATTCAATCGGCCTTATTCAGTTGGCCATTTGAAAGCTTAGCCACACGAGGAAGGCATCAAGATATGCAAATTACCGCAAGCATTCCTCGCGTGTTGAAAATTGAGATATTTTCCCTCTATATCTAAGGAGTTTAGGCTGTTGCCATGCACGGGATTATGACGTCATCGATGATTAAAGTGAAGATACAGATAAAACTCTAACTAGTAGAGGAATGAGGTTTAGACCATTGGATTTCTTGTCATAAAGTGCTGCAGAAGAGCCTATTTTGGTCGACCTTTGATGAATTCTGGATAGAGTTTGCTCTTTTTGTGACTGATTTCTCTGATTGCCACAAGCTACAACGTTCTGCAGTGCAGTTGTGTGTAATGTGTAGATATACCAATATCAATTGCTGTGATCCACATTCCGCTGTGTATTTTATCTTGTTGGATAACTGATGCAATATCAACTCTTTATGATGGGTCAACTAAACTGTCTCGGTGAAGTAGTTACTTAGAAATGGAATAAAACCTGGCTCCTATATATACATATAGTAAGGTCTCACAGTGTTTGTATATGTAAAACAGAGCGTAAGTTCTGCCGTCGGACCTCAAGTGGGCATTTCAATTTTGATGGACACAACAAAGGTAATAATTGATTTATATTAAGGCTAGCGTGTAGCATTTGTTGAAATGTTACAAATTTCCTTGGGTTTCTACCGATTTGAGGCTGTTGGCAGGCACGGGATTGTGACATCATCCATCTTTCAATTTGAGATACAGGTAAATGATTGGGTAGGAGAAAAAGGGTATTGCGCCATTCGATTTCTCGTCATAAATTACATCGGAATAGCCCTTTTTTATGGCCTTTTGCTGAATTTTTGCTGGGGTGGCTTTTTTTTCTTGATTGACTTTGGTGATCGCCAGAATATGAAAGTTGGTGTATTTCAGCTGTGTGTAATGTATATAAATAGGAACGGCATTTGCTGTGGCCCACGTATCGCTGTATGTAAATGGCTTTGTCGGAGAGCAAAGTTGATTCCACCATTCGATTTCTCGTCATAAATTGCATCGGAATAGCCCTTTTTTGATGGCCTTTTGATGAACTGTAGATTCTGTGGCTTTTTTTTCTTGATTGACTTTGGTGATCGCCAGAATATGAAAGTTGGTGTATTTCAGCTGCGTGTGATGTACAGAAATAGGAATGGCTTTTGCTGTGGTCCACGTCCCTCTGTCTGTATGATCTACTCAGATAACTCATACCATATGAACTCTTTCGACAAGGGCAAGTGAGCTATCGTCGTAATGTTTCTACTTTTAAGTCGAACGAAAGCTAGCTGGTATGTGTATGTATAATAAGATCTCATAGCATTTATATATGGGAATAATAGAATTAGTTATTCAGTCGGTCGCCCTTAGTTAGGCATTTGAAAGTTTAGCCACATAAGCAAGGCATCACGGGATGCAAATGACCGCAAGCATTGAGCACGTGTTGAAAAAATGAGAAATTTCCATCGGTATCTAAGGAGTTTAGGCTGTTGCCATGCACGAGATTATGACGTCATCGATGATTAAATTGAAGATACAGCGAAAACTCTAAGTGGTAGAGGAATGGGGTTTGGACCATTGGATTTCTCGTCAAAAAGTGCTGCAGAAGAGCCTATTTTGGTCGAACTTTGATGAATTCTAGTTATGGTTGCTCTTTTTGTGACTGATTTTTCTGATTGCCACAAGCTACAACGTTCTGCAGTGCAGCTGTGTGTAATGTGTAGAAATAAGAATATCAATCTGTGATCCTTATTAATCTCTGTATCTTATCTTGTTTTATAACTGATGCAATATCAACTCTTTATGATAGGTCAAGTACACTGTCTCCGTAAAGTAGTTACATAGAAGTGGAATAAAACCTGGCTCCTATATATACATAGAGTAAGGTCTCAGAGTGTTTGTATATGTAAACCAGGGTAAGTTGTGCCGTCGGCCCTCAAGTGGGCATTTCAATTTTGATGGACACAACAAAGGTATTATTTGATGTATATTAATGCTAGCCTGCAGCATTTGTTATAATGTTACAAACTTCGTTTGGTTTCTACCGATTTGAGGCTGTTGGCAGGCAAGGGATTGTGACGTCATCCATCTTTCAATTTGAGATACATTTAAATTACGTTTTCGATGCTCAAAGTTGATTACACCATTCGATTTCTCGTCATAAATTGCATCACAATAACCTTTCTTTATGGCCTTTGACGAATTGTAGCTGGGGTGGCTTTTTTTTCTTGATTGACTTTGGTGATCGCCAGAATATGAAAGTTGGTGTATTTCAGCTGTGTCTAATGTATATAAATAGGAACGGAATTTACTGTGGTCCACGTATCGCTGTATGTATGATCTACTCAGATAACTTATAGCATATGAAGTCTGTCGACAAGGGCAAGTGAGCTGTCGTCGTAATGTTTCTACTTTCAATTCGAACGAAAGCTAACTGGTATGTGTATGTATAATAAGATTTAATAGTATTTATATATGGGAATAATAGAATTAGTTATTCAGTCGGTCTTCCTCAGTTTTCCATTTGAAAGCTTAGAAAAATGAGGAAAGCATCAAGGGAAACAAATTACCGCAAGCATTGATCGCGTGTTGAAACAATGAGAAATTTCCCTCGGTATCTAAGGTGTTCAGGCTGTTGCCATGCACGGGATTATGACGTCATCGATGATTAAATTGAAGATACAGCGAAAACTCTAAGTGGTAGAGGAATGGGGTTTGGACCATTGGATTTCTTGTCATAAAGTGCTGCAGAAGAGCCTATTTTGGTCGCCCTTTGATGAATTCTAGATAGAGTTTGCTCTCTTGGTGACTGATTTCTCTGATTGCCACAAGCTACAACGATCTGCAGTGCAGCTGTGTGTAATGTGTAGAAATAAGAATATCAATTGCTCTGATCCAGATTCCTCTCTGTGTTTTATATTTTCTATAACTGATGCAATATCAACTCTTTATTATAGGTAAAGTAAACTGTCTCGATAAAGTAGTTACATAGAAGTGGAATAAAACCTGACTCCTATATATACGTATAGTAAGGTCTCACAGTATTTGTATATGTAAAACAGAGGGTAAGTTCTGCCGTCGGACCTCAAGTGGGCATTTCAATTCTGGTGGACACAACGAAGGTATTATTTGATGTATATTAATGCTAGCGTGCAGCATTTGTTGAAATGTTAGAAATGTTACCGATTTGAGGCTGTCGGAAGGCACGGGATTGTGACGTCATCCATCTTTCAATTAGAGATACACCTAAATGACTGAGTCGGAGAGCAAAGGGGAATACACCATTCGATTTCTCGTCATAAATTGCATCAGAATAGTTTTTTGATAGTCTTTTGATGAATTGTAGCTGGGGTGGCTTTTTTTCTTGATTGACGTTGGTGATCGCCAGAAGGTGAAAGTTGGTGTATTTCATCTGTGTGTAATGTAGATAAAGAGGCATGCCATTTGCTGTGGTCCACGTATCGCTGTATGTATGATCTACTCAGATAACTCATAGCATATGAACTCTTTCGACAAGGGCAAGTGAGCTGTCGTCGTAATATTTCTACTTTCAATTCGAACGAAAGCTAACTGGTATGTGTATGTATAATAAGATCTCATAGGATTTATATATGGGAATAATAGAATTAGTTATTCAATCGGTCTTCCTCAGTTGGGCATTTTAAAGCTTAGCCACATGAGTAAGGTATCAAGGGATGTAAATTACCGCAAGCATTGCTCGCGTGTTGAAAAATGAGAAATTTCCCTCTATATCTAAGGTGTTCAGGCTGTTGCCATGCACGAGATTATGACGTCATCGATGATTAAATTGAAGATACAGCGAAAACTCTAAGTGGTAGAGGAATGGGGTTTGGACCATTGGATTTCTTGTCATAAAGTGCTGCAGAAGAGCCTATTTTGGTCGCCCTTTGATGAATTCTAGATAGAGTTTGCTCTTTTTGTGACTGATTTCTCTGATTGCCACAAGCTACAACGTTCTGCAGTGCAGCTGTGTGTAATGTGTAGAAATAAGAATATCAATTGCTGTGATCCACATTCCTCTGTGTATTTTATATTTTGGATAACTGATGCAATATCAACTCTTTATGATAGGTAAAGTAAACTGTCTCGGTAAAGTAGTTACATAGAAGTGGAATAAAACCTGGCTCCTATATATACTTATAGTAAGGTCTCACAGTATTTGTATATGTAAAACAGAGGGTAAGTTCTGCCGTCGGACCTCAAGTGGGCATTTCAATTCTGATGGACACAACGAAGGTATTTTTTGATGTATATTAATGCTAGCGTGCAGCATTTGTTGAAATGTTACAAATGTTACCGATTTGAGGTTGTTGGCAGGCACGGGATTGTGACGTCATCCATATTTCTATTTGAGATACAGCTAAATGAGTGAGTCGGAGAGCAAAGGGGAATACACCATTCGATTTCTCGTCATAAATTGCATCACAATAACCTTTCTTCATGGCCTTTGACGAATTGTTGCTTTGGTGGCTTTTTTTCCCTGATTGACTTTGGTGATCGCCAGAATATGAAAGTTGGTGTATTTCAGCTGTGTGTAATGTAGAGAAATAGGAATGGCATTTGCTGTGGTCCACGTTCCGCTGTATGTATGATCTACTCAGATAACTTATAGCATATGAAGTCTGTCGACAAGGGCAAGTCAGCTGTTGTCGTAATGTTTTCTACTTTCAATTCGAAAGAAAGCTAGCTGGTATGTGAATGTATAATAAGAATTCATACCATTTATATATGTTGATAATAGAATTAGTTATTCAATCGGTCTTCCTCAGTTGGGCATTTTAAAGCTTAGCCACATCAGGAAGGCATCAAGGGATACAAATTACCGCAAGCATTGCTCGCGTGTTGAAAAATGAGAAATTTCCCTCGGTATCTAAGGTGTTCAGGCTGTGGCCATGCACGAGATTATGACGTCATCGATGATTAAATTGAAGATACAGCGAAAACTCTAACTGGTAGAGGAATGGGATTTCTACCATTGGATTTCTCGTCATAAAGTGGTGCAGAAGAGCCTATTTTGGTCGCTCTTTGATGAATTCTAGATAGAGTTTGCTCTTTTGGTGACTGATTTCTCTGATTGCCACAAGCTACAACGATCTGCAGTGCAGCTGTGTGTAATGTGTAGAAATAAGAATATCAATTGCTCTGATCCAGATTCCTCTCTGTGTTTTATATTTTCTATAACTGATGCAATATCAACTCTTTATGATAGGTAAAGTAAACTGTCTCGATAAAGTAGTTACATAGAAGTGGAATAAATCCTGACTCCTATATATACGTATAGTAAGGTCTCACAGTATTTGTATATGTAAAACAGAGGGTAAGTTCTGCCGTCGGACCTCAAGTGGGCATTTCAATTCTGATGGACACAACGAAGGTATTATTTGATGTATATTAATGCTAGCGTGCAGCATTTGTTGAAATGTTAGAAATGTTACCGATTTGAGGCTGTCGGAAGGCACGGGATTGTGACGTCATCCATCTTTCAATTAGAGATACACCTAAATGACTGAGTCGGAGAGCAAAGGGGAATACACCATTCGATTTCTCGTCATAAATTGCATCAGAATAATTTTTTTTTGATATCCTTTTGATGAATTGTAGCTTGGGTGCCTTTTTTACTTGATTGACGTTGGTGATTGCCAGAAGGTGAAAGTTGGTGTATTTCAGCTGTGTGTACTGTAGATAAAGAGGCATGCCATTTGCTGTGGTCCACGTACGGCTGTATGTATGATCTACTCAGATAACTCATAGCATATGAACTCTTTCGACAAGGGCAAGTCAGCTGTCGTCGTAATATTTCTACTTTCAATTCGAACGAAAGCTAACTGGTATGTGTATGTATAATAAGATCTCATAGGATTTATATATGGGAATAATAGAATTAGTTATTCAATCGGTCTTCCTCAGTTGGGCATTTTAAAGCTTAGCCATATCAGTAAGGCATCAAGGGATGTAAATTACCGCAAGCATTGCTCGCGTGTTGAAAAATGAGAAATTTCCCTCGGTATCTAAGGTGTTCAGGCTGTTGCCATGCACGAGATTATGACGTCATCGATGATTAAATTGAAGATACAGCGAAAACTCTAAGTGGTATATGAATGGGATTTCTACCATTGGATTTCTTGTCATAAAGTGCTGCAGAATTTCTATTTTGGTCGCCCTTTGATGAATTCTAGATAGAGTTTGCTCTTTTGGTGACTGATTTCTCTGATTGCCACAAGCTACAACGTTCTGCAGTGCAGCTGTGTGTAATGTGTAGAAATAAGAATATCAATTGCTGTGATCCACATTCCGCTGTGTATTTTATATTTTGGATAACTGATGCAATATCAACTCTTTTGGATATGTCAAGTAACCTGTCTCGGTAAAGTAGTTACATAGAAATGCAATAAAACCTGGCTCCTATATATACATATAGTAAGGTCTCAGAGTATTTGTATATGTAAAACAGAGGGTAAGTTCTGCCGTCGGACCTCAAGTGGGCATTTCAATTCTGATGGACACAACGAAGGTATTATTTGATGTATATTAATGCTAGCGTGCAGCATTTGTTGAAATGTTAGAAATGTTACCGATTTGAGGGTGTTGGCAGGCACGGGATTGTGACGTCATCCATATTTCTATTTGAGATACAGGTAAATGACTGAGTCGGAGAGCAAAGGGGAATACACCATTTGATTTCTCGTCATAAATTGCATCACAATAACCTTTCTTCATGGCCTTTGACGAATTGTAGCTTGGGTGGGTTTTTTTCCTTGATTGAGGTTGGTGATCGCCAGAATATGAAAGTTGGTGTATTTCAGCTGTGTGTAATGTAGAGAAATAGGAATGGCATTTGCTGTGGTCCACATTCCGCTGTATGTATGATCTACTCAGATAACTTATAGCATATGAAGTCTGTCGACAAGGGCAAGTCAGCTGTTGTCGTAATGTTTTCTACTTTCAATTCCAACGAAAGCTAACTGGTATGTGTATGTATAATGTGATCTAGCATTTATATATGGGAATAATAGAATTAGTTATTCAATCGCTCTTATTCAGTTGGTGATATTAAAGCTTAGCCACATGAGTAAGGTATCAAGGGATGTAAATTACCGCAAGCATTGCTCGCGTGTTGAAAAATGAGAAATTTCCCTCTATATCTAAGGTGTTCAGGCTGTTGCCATGCACGAGATTATGACGTCATCGATGATTAAATTGAAGATACAGCGAAAACTCTAAGTGGTAGAGGAATGGGGTTTGGACCATTGGATTTCTTTTCATAAAGTGGTGCAGAAGAGCCTATTTTGGTCGCCCTTTGATGATTTCTAGATAGAGTTTGCTTTTTTTGTCAATGATTTCTTTCATTGCCACAAGGTACAACGTTCTGCAGTGGAGCTGTGTGTAATGTGTAGAAATAAGAATATCAATTGCTGTGATCCACATTCTTCGGTGTAATTTAACTTGTTGGATAACTGATGCAATATCAAGTCTTTTGGATCGCTTAAGTAAACTGTCACGGTAAAGTAGTTACATAGAAATGCAATAAAACCTGGCTCCAATATATACATATGGTAAGATTTCACAGTATTTGTATATGTAAAACAGAGGGTAAGTTCTGCCGTCGGCCCTCAAGTGGGCATTTCAATTCTGATGGACACAACGAAGGTATTAATTGATCTATATTAATGCTAGCGTGCAGCATTTGTTGAAATGTTACAAATGTTACCGATTTGAGGCTGTTGGCAGGCACGGGATTGTGACGTCATCCATCTTTCAATTAGAGATACACCTAAATGACTGAGTCGGAGAGCAAAGGGGAATACACCATTCGATTTCTCGTCATAAACTGCAAGAGAATAGTTTTTTTTTGATATTCTTTTGATGAATTCTAGCTGTTGTGGCTTTTTTTCTTGATTCAGTTTGGTGATCGCCAGAATATGAAAGTTGGTGTTTTTCAGCTGTGTGTAATGTAGAGAAATAGGAATGGCATTTGCTGTGGTCCACATTCCGCTGTATGTATGATCTACTCAGATAACTTATAGCATATGAAGTCTGTCGACAAGGGCAAGTCAGCTGTTGTCGTAATGTTTCTACTTTCAATTCGAAAGAAAGCTAGTTGGTATATGAATGTATAATAAGATCTCATAGCATTTATATATGTTGATAATAGAATTAGTTATTTAATCGGTCTTCCTCAGTTGGACATTTGAAAGCTTAGAAAAATGAGGAAGTCATGAAGGGATTCAAATTACCGCAAGCATTGCTCGTGTGTTGCAAAAATGGAAAATTTCCATCGGTATCTAAGGAGTTTAGGCTGTTGCCATGCACGAGATTATGACGTCATCGATGATTAAATTGAAGATACAGCGAAAATTCTAAGTGGTAGAGGAATGGGGTTTGGACCATTGGATTTCTCGTCATAAAGTGCTGCAGAAGAGCCTATTTTGGTCGCACTTTGATGATTTCTAGATAGAGTTTGCTCTTTTTGTCAATGATTTCTTTCATTGCCACAAGCTACAACGTTGTGCAGTGCAGCTGTGTGTAATGTGTAGAAATAAGAATATCAATTGCTGTGATCCACATTCCTCTGTGTAATTTAACTTGTTGGATAACTGATGCAATATCAAGTCTTTTGGATCGCTTAAGTAAACAGGCTCGGTAAAGTAGTTACATAGAAATGGAATAAAACCTGGCTCCAATATATACATATGGTAAGATTTCACAGTATTTGTATATGTAAAACAGAGGGTAAGTTCTGCCGTCGGCCCTCAAGTGGGCATTTCAATTCTGATGGACACAACGTAGGTATTAATTGATCTAAATTAATGCTAGCGTGCAGCATTTGTTGAAATGTTACAAATGTTACCGATTTGAGGCTGTTGGCAGGCACGGGATTGTGACGTCATCCATCTTTCAATTAGAGATACACCTAAATGACTGAGTCGGAGAGCAAAGGGGAATACACCATTCGATTTCTCGTCATAAACTGCAAGAGAATAGTTTTTTTTTGATATCCTTTTGATGAATTCTAGCTGTTGTGGCTTTTTTTCTTGATTCAGTTTGGTGATCGCCAGAATATGAAAGTTGGTGTTTTTCAGCTGTGTGTAATGTAGAGAAATAGGAATATCATTTGCTGTGGTCCACATTCCGCTGTATGTATGATCTACTCAGATAACTCATAGCATATGAAGTCTGTCGACAAGGGCAAGTGAGCTGTTGTCGTAATGTTTCTACTTTCAATTCGAAAGAAAGCTAGTTGGTATATGAATGTATAATAAGATCTCATAGCATTTATGTATGTTGATAATAGAATTAGGTATTTAATCGGTCTTACTCAGTTGGGCATTTGAAAGCTTAGAAAAATGAGGAAGTCATCAAGGGATACAAATTACCGCAAGCATTCCTCGTGTGTTGCAAAAATGAAAAATTTCCATCGGTATCTAAGGTGTTCAGGCTGTTGCCATGCACGGGATTATGACGTCATCGATGATTAAATTGAAGATACAGCGAAAATTCTAAGTGGTAGAGGAATGGGGTTTGGACCACTGGATTTCTTGTCATAAAGTGGTGCAGAAGAGCCTATTTTGGTCGCACTTTGATGATTTCTAGATAGAGTTTGCTCTTTTTGTCAATGATTTCTTCCATTGCCACAAGCTACAACGTTGTGCAGTGCAGCTGTGTGTAATGTGTAGAAATAAGAATATCAATTGCTGTGATCCACATTCCTCTGTGTAATTTAACTTGTTGGATAACTGATGCAATATTAAGTCTTTTGGATCGCTTAAGTAAACTGTCTCGGTAAAGTAGTTACACAGAAATGGAATAAAACCAGGCTCCTATATATACATATAGTAAGGTTTCAGAGTCTTTGCATATGTAAAACAGAGGGTAAGTTCTGCCGTCGGCCCTCTAGTGGGCATTTCAATTCTGATGGACACAACGAAGGTATTATTTGATGTATATTAAGGCTAGCGTGCAGCATTTGTTGAAATGTTACAAATTTCGTTTGGTTTCTACCGATTTGAGGTTGTTGGAAGGCACGGGATTGTGACGTCATCCATCTTTCAATTTGAGATACGGGTGAATCACTGAGTCGGAAGGCAAAGGGTATTACACCATTCGATTTCTCGTGATAAAATGCATGAGAATAGATTTTTTTTATGGACTTTGATCAATTGTAGCTGGGGTGGCTTTTTTCTTGATTGAATTTGCTGATCGCCAGAAGGTGAAAGTTGGTGTATTTCAGCTGTGTGTAATGTAGAGAAATAGGAATGGCATTTGCTGTGTTCCACGTAACGCTGTATGTATGATCTACTCAGATAACTCATAGCATATGAACTCTTTCGACAAGGGCAAGTGAGCTGTCGTCGTAATGTTTCTACTTTCATTTCGAACGAAAGCTAGCTGATATGTGTATGTATAATAAGATCTCATAGCAGTTATATATTTGAATAATACAATTAGTTATTCAATCGGTCTTCCTCAGTTGGCCATTTGAAAGCTTAGCCACATGAGGAAGGCCTCAAGGGATACAAATTACCGCAAGCATTGCTCGCGTGTTGAAAAAATGACAAATTTCCCTCGGTATCTAAGGAGTTTAGGCTGTTGCCATGCACGTTATTATGACGTCATCGATGATTAAATTGAAGATACAGCGAAAACTCTAAGTGGTAGAGGAATGGGGTTTAGACCACTGCATTTCTTGTCATAAAGTGGTGCAGAAGAGCCTATTTTTGTCCACTTTTGATGAATTCTAGATAGAGTTGCTCTTATTGTGACTGAGTTCTCTGATTGCCACAAGCTACAACGTTCTGCAGTGCAGCTGTGTGTGATGTGTAGAAATAAGAATATCAATTGCTGTGATCCACATTCCTCTGTGTATTTTATCTTGTTGGATAACTGATGCAATATCAACTCTTTATGATAGGTAAAGTAAACTGTCTCGGTAAAGTAGTTACATAGAAATGCAATAAAACCTGACTCCTATATATACATATGGTAAGGTCTCACAGTGTTTCTATATGTAAAAGAGAGGGTAAGTTCTGCCGTCGGACCTCAAGTGGGCATTTCAATTCTGATGGACACAACGAAGGTATTAATTGATCTATATTAATGCTAGCGTGCAGCATTTGTTGAAATGTTACAAATGTTACCGATTTGAGGCTGTCGGAAGGCACGGGATTGTGACGTCATCCATCTTTCAATTAGAGATACAGGTAAATGAGTGAGTCGGAGAGCAAAGGGGAATACACCATTCGATTTCTCGTCATAAATTGCAAGAGAATAGGTTTTTTTTTGATATCCTTTTGATGAATTGTAGCTGAGGTGGCTTTTTTTCTTGATTGACTTTGGTGATCGCCAGAAGGTGAAAGTTGGTGTATTTCATCTGTGTGTAATGTAGATAAAGAGGCATGGCATTTGCTGTGGTCCACGTACGGCTGTATGTATGATCTACTCAGATAACTCATCGCATCTGAACTCTTTCGACAAGGGCAAGTGAGCTGTCGTCGTAATGTTTCTACTTTCAATTCGAACGAAAGCTAACAGGTATGTGTATGTATAATAAGATCTCATAGCATTTATATATGGGAATAATAGAATTAGTTATTCAATCGGTCTTCCTCAGTTGGGCATTTTAAAGCTTAGCCACATGAGTAAGGCATCAAGGGATGTAAATTACCGCAAGCATTGCTCGCGTGTTGAAAAATGAGAAATTTCCCTCGGTATCTAAGGAGTTCAGGCTGTTGCCATGCACGAGATTATGACGTCATCGATGATTAAATTGAAGATACAGCGAAAACTCTAAGTGATATAGGAATCTGGTTTGGACCATTGGATTTCTTGTCATAAAGTGCTGCAGAAGAGCCTATTTTGGTCGCCCTTTGATGAATTCTGGATAGAGTTTGCTCTTTTTGTCAATGATTTCTCTGATTGCCACAAGGTACAACGTTCGGCAGTGCAGCTGTGTGTAATGTGTAGAAATAAGAATATCAATTGCTGTGATCCACATTCCTCTGTGTAATTTAACTTGTTGGATAACTGATGCAATATCAAGTCTTTTGGATCGCTTAAGTAAACTGTCTCGGTACAGTAGTTACATAGAAATGGAATAAAACCTGGCTCCAATATATACATATGGTAAGATTTCACAGTATTTGTATATGTAAAACAGAGGGTAAGTTCTGCCGTCGGCCCTCAAGTGGGCATTTCAATTCTGATGGACACAACGTAGGTATTAATTGATCTAAATTAATGCTAGCGTGCAGCATTTGTTGAAATGTTACAAATGTTACCGATTTGAGGCTGTTGGCAGGCACGGGATTGTGACGTCATCCATCTTTCAATTAGAGATACACCTAAATGACTGAGTCGGAGAGCAAAGGGGAATACACCATTCGATTTCTCGTCATAAACTGCAAGAGAATAGTTTTTTTTTGATATCCTTTTGATGAATTCTAGCTGTTGAGGCTTTTTTTCTTGATTCAGTTTGGTGATCGCCAGAATATGAAAGTTGGTGTTTTTCAGCTGTGTGTAATATAGAGAAATAGGAATGGCATTTGCTGTGGTCCACATTCCGCTGTATGTATGATCTACTCAGATAACTTATAGCATATGAAGTCTGTCGACAAGGGCAAGTGAGCTGTTGTCGTAATGTTTCTACTTTCAATTCGAAAGAAAGCTAGTTGGTATATGAATGTATAATAAGATCTCATAGCATTTATATATGTTGATAATAGAATTAGTTATTTAATCGGTCTTCCTCAGTTGGACATTTGAAAGCTTAGAAAAATGAGGAAGTCATGAAGGGTTTCAAATTACCGCAAGCATTGCTCGTGTGTTGCAAAAATGAAAAATTTCCATCGGTATCTAAGGAGTTTAGGCTGTTGCCATGCACGGGATTATGACGTCATCGATGATTAAATTGAAGATACAGCGAAAATTCTAAGTGGTAGAGGAATGGGGTTTGGACCATTGGATTTCTCGTCATAAAGTGCTGCAGAAGAGCCTATTTTGGTCGCACTTTGATGATTTCTAGATAGAGTTTGCTCTTTTTGTCAATGATTTCTTTCATTGCCACAAGCTACAACGTTGTGCAGTGCAGCTGTGTGTAATGTGTAGAAATAAGAATATCAATTGCTGTGATCCACATTCCTCTGTGTAATTTAACTTGTTGGATAACTGATGCAATATCAAGTCTTTTGGATCGCTTAAGTAAACTGTCTCGGTAAAGTAGTTACATAGAAATGGAATAAAACCTGGCTCCAATATATACATATAGTAAGATTTCACAGTATTTGTATATGTAAAACAGAGGGTAAGTTCTGCCGTCGGCCCTCAAGTGGGCATTTCAATTCTGATGGACACAACGTAGGTATTAATTGATCTAAATTAATGCTAGCGTGCAGCATTTGTTGAAATGTTACAAATGTTACCGATTTGAGGCTGTTGGCAGGCACGGGATTGTGACGTCATCCATCTTTCAATTAGAGATACACCTAAATGACTGAGTCGGAGAGCAAAGGGGAATACACCATTCGATTTCTCGTCATAAACTGCAAGAGAATAGTTTTTTTTTGATATCCTTTTGATGAATTCTAGCTGTTGAGGCTTTTTTTCTTGATTCAGTTTGGTGATCGCCAGAATATGAAAGTTGGTGTTTTTCAGCTGTGTGTAATATAGAGAAATAGGAATGGCATTTGCTGTGGTCCACATTCCGCTGTATGTATGATCTACTCAGATAACTTATAGCATATGAAGTCTGTCGACAAGGGCAAGTGAGCTGTTGTCGTAATGTTTCTACTTTCAATTCGAAAGAAAGCTAGTTGGTATATGAATGTATAATAAGATCTCATAGCATTTATATATGTTGATAATAGAATTAGTTATTTAATCGGTCTTCCTCAGTTGGACATTTGAAAGCTTAGAAAAATGAGGAAGTCATGAAGGGTTTCAAATTACCGCAAGCATTGCTCGTGTGTTGCAAAAATGAAAAATTTCCATCGGTATCTAAGGAGTTTAGGCTGTTGCCATGCACGGGATTATGACGTCATCGATGATTAAATTGAAGATACAGCGAAAATTCTAAGTGGTAGAGGAATGGGGTTTGGACCATTGGATTTCTTGTCATAAAGTGCTGCAGAAGAGCCTATTTTGGTCGCACTTTGATGATTTCTAGATAGAGTTTGCTCTTTTTGTCAATGATTTCTTTCATTGCCACAAGCTACAACGTTGTGCAGTGCAGCTGTGTGTAATGTGTAGAAATAAGAATATCAATTGCTGTGATCCACATTCCTCTGTGTAATTTAACTTGTTGGATAACTGATGCAATATCAAGTCTTTTGGATCGCTTAAGTAAACTGTCTCGGTAAAGTAGTTACATAGAAATGGAATAAAACCTGGCTCCAATATATACATATAGTAAGATTTCACAGTATTTGTATATGTAAAACAGAGGGTAAGTTCTGCCGTCGGCCCTCAAGTGGGCATTTCAATTCTGATGGACACAACGTAGGTATTAATTGATCTAAATTAATGCTAGCGTGCAGCATTTGTTGAAATGTTACAAATGTTACCGATTTGAGGCTGTTGGCAGGCACGGGATTGTGACGTCATCCATCTTTCAATTAGAGATACACCTAAATGACTGAGTCGGAGAGCAAAGGGGAATACACCATTCGATTTCTCGTCATAAACTGCAAGAGAATAGTTTTTTTTTGATATCCTTTTGATGAATTCTAGCTGTTGTGGCTTTTTTTCTTGATTCAGTTTGGTGATCGCCAGAATATGAAAGTTGGTGTTTTTCAGCTGTGTGTAATGTAGAGAAATAGGAATGGCATTTGCTGTGGTCCACATTCCCCTGTATGTATGATCTACTCAGATAACTTATAGCATATGAAGTCTGTCGACAAGGGCAAATGAGCTGTTGTCGTAATGTTTCTCTTTTCAATTCGAAAGAAAGCTAGTTGGTATATGAATGTATAATAAGATCTCATAGCATTTATATATGTTGATAATAGAATTAGTTATTTAATCGGTCTTACTCAGTTGGGCATTTGAAAGCTTAGAAAAATGAGGAAGTCATCAAGGGATACAAATTACCGCAAGCATTCCTCGTGTGTTGCAAAAATGAAAAATTTCCATCGGTATCTAAGGTGTTCAGGCTGTTGCCATGCACGGGATTATGACGTCATCGATGATTAAATTGAAGATACAGCGAAAATTCTAAGTGGTAGAGGAATGGGGTTTGGACCATTGGATTTCTTGTCATAAAGTGGTGCAGAAGAGCCTATTTTGGTCGCACTTTGATGATTTCTAGATAGAGTTTGTTCTTTTTCTCAATGATTTCTTCCATTGCCACAAGCTACAACGTTGTGCAGTGCAGCTGTGTGTAATGTGTAGAAATAAGAATATCAATTGCTGTGATCCACATTCCTCTGTGTAATTTAACTTGTTGGATAACTGATGCAATATCAAGTCTTTTGGATCGCTTAAGTAAACTGTCTCGGTAAAGTAGTTACACAGAAATGGAATAAAACCAGGCTCCTATATATACATATGGTAAGGTTTCAGAGTCTTTGCATATGTAAAACAGAGGGTAAGTTCTGCTGTCGGCCCTCTAGTGGGCATTTCAATTCTGATGGACACAACGAAGGTATTATTTGATGTATATTAAGGCTAGCGTGCAGCATTTGTTGAAATGTTACAAATTTCGTTTGGTTTCTACCGATTTGAGGTTGTTGGAAGGCACGGGATTGTGACGTCATCCATCTTTCAATTTGAGATACGGGTGAATCACTGAGTCGGAAGGCAAAGGGTATTACACCATTCGATTTCTCGTGATAAAATGCATGAGAATAGATTTTTTTTATGGACTTTGATCAATTGTAGCTGGGGTGGCTTTTTTCTTGATTGAATTTGCTGATCGCCAGAAGGTGAAAGTTGGTGTATTTCAGCTGTGTGTAATGTAGAGAAATAGGAATGGCATTTGCTGTGTTCCACGTAACGCTGTATGTATGATCTACTCAGATAACTCATAGCATATGAACTCTTTCGACAAGGGCAAGTGAGCTGTCGTCGTAATGTTTCTACTTTCATTTCGAACGAAAGCTAGCTGATATGTGTATGTATAATAAGATCTCATAGCAGTTATATATTTGAATAATACAATTAGTTATTCAATCGGTCTTCCTCAGTTGGCCATTTGAAAGCTTAGCCACATGAGGAAGGCCTCAAGGGATACAAATTACCGCAAGCATTGCTCGCGTGTTGAAAAAATGAGAAATTTCCCTCGGTATCTTAGGAGTTTAGGCTGTTGCCATGCACGCTATTATGACGTCATCGATGATTAAATTGAAGATACAGCGAAAACTCTAAGTGGTAGAGGAATGGGGTTTAGACCACTGCATTTCTTGTCATAAAGTGGTGCAGAAGAGCCTATTTTTGTCCACTTTTGATGAATTCTAGATAGAGTTGCTCTTATTGTGACTGAGTTCTCTGATTGCCACAAGCTACAACGTTCTGCAGTGCAGCTGTGTGTGATGTGTAGAAATAAGAATATCAATTGCTGTGATCCACATTCCTCTGTGTATTTTATCTTGTTGGATAACTGATGCAATATCAACTCTTTATGATAGGTCAAGTAAACTGTCTCGGTAAAGTAGTTACATAGAAATGCAATAAAACCTGACTCCTATATATACATATAGTAAGGTCTCACAGTGTTTCTATATGTAAAAGAGAGGGTAAGTTCTGCCGTCGGACCTCAAGTGGGCATTTCAATTCTGATGGACACAACGAAGGTATTAATTGATCTATATTAATGCTAGCGTGCAGCATTTGTTGAAATGTTACAAATGTTACCGATTTGAGGCTGTCGGAAGGCACGGGATTGTGACGTCATCCATCTTTCAATTAGAGATACAGGTAAATGAGTGAGTCGGAGAGCAAAGGGGAATACACCATTCGATTTCTCGTCATAAATTGCAAGAGAATAGGGTTTTTTTTGATATCCTTTTGATGAATTGTAGCTGAGGTGGCTTTTTTTCTTGATTGACTTTGGTGATCGCCAGAAGGTGAAAGTTGGTGTATTTCATCTGTGTGTAATGTAGATAAAGAGGCATGGCATTTGCTGTGGTCCACGTACGGCTGTATGTATGATCTACTCAGATAACTCATAGCATCTGAACTCTTTCGACAAGGGCAAGTGAGCTGTCGTCGTAATGTTTCTACTTTCAATTCGAACGAAAGCTAACAGGTATGTGTATGTATAATAAGATCTCATAGCATTTATATATGGGAATAATAGAATTAGTTATTCAATCGGTCTTCCTCAGTTGGGCATTTTAAAGCTTAGCCACATGAGTAAGGCATCAAGGGATGTAAATTACCGCAAGCATTGCTCGCGTGTTGAAAAATGAGAAATTTCCCTCGGTATCTAAGGAGTTCAGGCTGTTGCCATGCACGAGATTATGACGTCATCGATGATTAAATTGAACATACAGTTAAAACTTTAAGTGGTATATTAATCTGGTTTGGACCATTGGATTTCTTGTCATAAAGTGCTGCAGAAGAGCCTATTTTGGTCGCCCTTTGATGAATTCTGGATAGAGTTTGCTCTTTTTGTCAATGATTTCTCTGATTGCCACAAGGTACAACGTTCGGCAGTGCAGCTGTGTGTAATGTGTAGAAATAAGAATATCAATTGCTGTGATCCACATTCCTCTGTGTAATTTAACTTGTTGGATAACTGATGCAATATCAAATCTTTTGGATCGCTTAAGTAAACTGTCTCGGTAAAGTAGTTACATAGAAATGGAATAAAACCTGGCTCCAATATATACATATAGTAAGATTTCACAGTATTTGTATATGTAAAACAGAGGGTAAGTTCTGCCGTCGGCCCTCTAGTGGGCATTTCAATTCTGATGGACACAACGTAGGTATTAATTGATCTATATTAATGCTAGCGTGCAGCATTTGTTGAAATGTTAGAAATGTTACCGATTTGAGGGTGTTGACAGGCACGGGATTGTGACGTCATCCATCTTTCAATTAGAGATACACCTAAATGACTGAGTCGGAGAGCAAAGGGGAATACACCATTCGATTTCTCGTCATAAACTGCAAGAGAATAGTTTTTTTTTAATATCCTTTTGATGAATTGTAGCTGGGGTGGCTTTTTTTCTTGATTGAGTTTGGTGATCGCCAGAATATGAAAGTTGGTGTTTTTCAGCTGTGTGTAATGTAGAGAAATAGGAATGGCATTTGCTGTGGTCCACATTCCGCTGTATGTATGATCTACTCAGATAACTTATAGCATATGAAGTCTGTCGACAAGGGCAAGTGAGCTGTTGTCATAATGTTTCTACTTTCATTTCGAAAGAAAGCTAGTTGGTATATGAATGTATAATAAGATCTCATAGCATTTATATATGTTGATAATAGAATTAGTTATTTAATCGGTCTTCCTCAGTTGGGCATTTGAAAGCTTAGGAAAATGAGGAAGTCATCAAGGGATTCAAATTAAAGCAAGCATTGCTCGTGTGTTGCAAAAATGAAAAATTTCCATCGGTATCTAAGGTGTTCAGGCTGTTGCCATGCACGGGATTATGACGTCATCGATGATTAAATTGAAGATACAGCGAAAATTCTAAGTGGTAGAGGAATGGGGTTTGGACCATTGGATTTCTTGTCATAAAGTGCTGCAGAAGAGCCTATTTTGGTCGCACTTTGATGATTTCTAGATAGAGTTTGCTCTTTTTGTCAATGATTTCTTTGATTGCCACAAGCTACAACGTTGTGCAGTGCAGCTGTGTGTAATGTGTAGAAATAAGAATATCAATTGCTGTGATCCACATTCCTCTGTGTAATTTAACTTGTTGGATAACTGATGCAATATCAAGTCTTTTGGATCGCTTAAGTAAACTGTCTCGGTAAAGTAGTTACATAGAAATGGAATAAAACCTGGCTCCAATATATACATATAGTAAGGTTTCACAGTCTTTGTATATGTAAAACAGAGGGTAAGTTCTGCCGTCGGCTCTCTAGTGGGCATTTCAATTCTGATGGACACAACGAAGGTATTAATTGATGTATATTAAGGCTAGCGTGCAGCATTTGTTGAAATGTTACAAATTTCGTTTGGTTTCTACCGATTTGAGGTTGTTGGAAGGCACGGGATTGTGACGTCATCCATCTTTCAATTTGAGATACGGGTGAATCACTGAGTCGGAAGGCAAAGGGGATTACACCTTTCGATTTCTCGTCATAAAATGCATGAGAATAGATTTTTTTTATGGACTTTGATCAATTGTAGCTGGGGTGGCTTTTTTCTTGATTGAATTTGCTGATCGCCAGAATATGAAAGTTGGTGTATTTCAGCTGTGTGTAATGTAGAGAAATAGGAATGGCATTTGCTGTGTTCCACGTAACGCTGTTTGTATGATCTACTCAGATAACTCATAGCATATGAACTCTTTCGACAAGGGCAAGTGAGCTGTCGTCGTAATGTTTCTACTTTCATTTCGAACGAAAGCTAGCTGATATGTGTATGTATAATAAGATCTCATAGCAGTTATATATTTGAATAATAGAATTACTTATTCAATCGGTCTTCCTCAGTTGGGCATTTTAAAGCTTAGCCACATGAGGAAGGCATCAAGGGATACAAATTACCGCAAGCATTGCTCGCGTGTTGAAAAAATGAGAAAGTCCCATCGGTATCTAAGGAGTTTAGGCTGTTGCCTTGCACGGGATTATGACGTCATCGATGATTAAATTGAAGATACAGCGAAAACTCTAAGTGGTAGAGGAATGGGGTTTAGACCACTGCATTTCTTGTCATAAAGTGCTGCAGAAGAACCTATTTTGGTCGACTTTTGATGAATTCTAGATAGAGTTGCTCTTATTGTGACTGAGTTCTCTGATTGCCACAAGCTACAACGTTCTGCAGTGCAGCTGTGTGTAATGTGTAGAAATAAGAATATCAATTGCTGTGATCCACATTCCTCTCTGTATTTTATCTTGTTGGATAACTGATGCAATATCAACTCTTTATGATTGGTCAAGTAAACTGTCTTCGTAAAGTAGTTACATAGAAATGGAATAAAACCTGGCTCCTACATATACATATAGTAAGGTCCCAGAGTGTTTGTATATGTAAAAGAGAGGTAAGTTCTGCCGTCGGACCTCAAGTGGGCATTTCAATTCTGATGGACACAACGAAGGTATTAATTGATGTATATTAATGCTAGCGTGCAGCATTTGTTGAAATGTTAGAAATGTTACCGATTTGAGGCTGTTGGCAGGCACGGGATTGTGACGTCATCCATCTTTCAATTAGAGATACACCTAAATGACTGAGTCGGAGAGCAAAGGGGAATACACCATTCGATTTCTCGTCATAAACTGCAAGAGAATAGTTTTTTTTTGATATCCTTTTGATGAATTCTAGCTGTTGAGGCTTTTTTTCTTGATTCAGTTTGGTGATCGCCAGAATATGAAAGTTGGTGTTTTTCAGCTGTGTGTAATATAGAGAAATAGGAATGGCATTTGCTGTGGTCCACATTCCGCTGTATGTATGATCTACTCAGATAACTTATAGCATATGAAGTCTGTCGACAAGGGCAAGTGAGCTGTTGTCGTAATGTTTCTACTTTCAATTCGAAAGAAAGCTAGTTGGTATATGAATGTATAATAAGATCTCATAGCATTTATATATGTTGATAATAGAATTAGTTATTTAATCGGTCTTCCTCAGTTGGACATTTGAAAGCTTAGAAAAATGAGGAAGTCATGAAGGGTTTCAAATTACCGCAAGCATTGCTCGTGTGTTGCAAAAATGAAAAATTTCCATCGGTATCTAAGGAGTTTAGGCTGTTGCCATGCACGGGATTATGACGTCATCGATGATTAAATTGAAGATACAGCGAAAATTCTAAGTGGTAGAGGAATGGGGTTTGGACCATTGGATTTCTTGTCATAAAGTGCTGCAGAAGAGCCTATTTTGGTCGCACTTTGATGATTTCTAGATAGAGTTTGCTCTTTTTGTCAATGATTTCTTTCATTGCCACAAGCTACAACGTTGTGCAGTGCAGCTGTGTGTAATGTGTAGAAATAAGAATATCAATTGCTGTGATCCACATTCCTCTGTGTAATTTAACTTGTTGGATAACTGATGCAATATCAAGTCTTTTGGATCGCTTAAGTAAACTGTCTCGGTAAAGTAGTTACATAGAAATGGAATAAAACCTGGCTCCAATATATACATATAGTAAGATTTCACAGTATTTGTATATGTAAAACAGAGGGTAAGTTCTGCCGTCGGCCCTCAAGTGGGCATTTCAATTCTGATGGACACAACGTAGGTATTAATTGATCTAAATTAATGCTAGCGTGCAGCATTTGTTGAAATGTTACAAATGTTACCGATTTGAGGCTGTTGGCAGGCACGGGATTGTGACGTCATCCATCTTTCAATTAGAGATACACCTAAATGACTGAGTCGGAGAGCAAAGGGGAATACACCATTCGATTTCTCGTCATAAACTGCAAGAGAATAGTTTTTTTTTGATATCCTTTTGATGAATTCTAGCTGTTGTGGCTTTTTTTCTTGATTCAGTTTGGTGATCGCCAGAATATGAAAGTTGGTGTTTTTCAGCTGTGTGTAATGTAGAGAAATAGGAATGGCATTTGCTGTGGTCCACATTCCCCTGTATGTATGATCTACTCAGATAACTTATAGCATATGAAGTCTGTCGACAAGGGCAAATGAGCTGTTGTCGTAATGTTTCTCTTTTCAATTCGAAAGAAAGCTAGTTGGTATATGAATGTATAATAAGATCTCATAGCATTTATATATGTTGATAATAGAATTAGTTATTTAATCGGTCTTACTCAGTTGGGCATTTGAAAGCTTAGAAAAATGAGGAAGTCATCAAGGGATACAAATTACCGCAAGCATTCCTCGTGTGTTGCAAAAATGAAAAATTTCCATCGGTATCTAAGGTGTTCAGGCTGTTGCCATGCACGGGATTATGACGTCATCGATGATTAAATTGAAGATACAGCGAAAATTCTAAGTGGTAGAGGAATGGGGTTTGGACCATTGGATTTCTTGTCATAAAGTGGTGCAGAAGAGCCTATTTTGGTCGCACTTTGATGATTTCTAGATAGAGTTTGTTCTTTTTCTCAATGATTTCTTCCATTGCCACAAGCTACAACGTTGTGCAGTGCAGCTGTGTGTAATGTGTAGAAATAAGAATATCAATTGCTGTGATCCACATTCCTCTGTGTAATTTAACTTGTTGGATAACTGATGCAATATCAAGTCTTTTGGATCGCTTAAGTAAACTGTCTCGGTAAAGTAGTTACACAGAAATGGAATAAAACCAGGCTCCTATATATACATATGGTAAGGTTTCAGAGTCTTTGCATATGTAAAACAGAGGGTAAGTTCTGCTGTCGGCCCTCTAGTGGGCATTTCAATTCTGATGGACACAACGAAGGTATTATTTGATGTATATTAAGGCTAGCGTGCAGCATTTGTTGAAATGTTACAAATTTCGTTTGGTTTCTACCGATTTGAGGTTGTTGGAAGGCACGGGATTGTGACGTCATCCATCTTTCAATTTGAGATACGGGTGAATCACTGAGTCGGAAGGCAAAGGGTATTACACCATTCGATTTCTCGTGATAAAATGCATGAGAATAGATTTTTTTTATGGACTTTGATCAATTGTAGCT
The DNA here is from genome assembly GCA_016165875.1 of Acanthopleura granulata. Taxonomy (NCBI): domain Eukaryota; kingdom Metazoa; phylum Mollusca; class Polyplacophora; order Chitonida; family Chitonidae; genus Acanthopleura; species Acanthopleura granulata. Next base: position 4,686,948 of record JABBOT010000082.1, read on the forward strand.
GGGGTGGCTTTTTTCTTGATTGAATTTGCTGATCGCCAGAAGGTGAAAGTTGGTGTATTTCAGCTGTGTGTAATGTAGAGAAATAGGAATGGCATTTGCTGTGTTCCACGTAACGCTGTATGTATGATCTACTCAGATAACTCATAGCATATGAACTCTTTCGACAAGGGCAAGTGAGCTGTCGTCGTAATGTTTCTACTTTCATTTCGAACGAAAGCTAGCTGATATGTGTATGTATAATAAGATCTCATAGCAGTTATATATTTGAATAATACAATTAGTTATTCAATCGGTCTTCCTCAGTTGGCCATTTGAAAGCTTAGCCACATGAGGAAGGCCTCAAGGGATACAAATTACCGCAAGCATTGCTCGCGTGTTGAAAAAATGAGAAATTTCCCTCGGTATCTTAGGAGTTTAGGCTGTTGCCATGCACGCTATTATGACGTCATCGATGATTAAATTGAAGATACAGCGAAAACTCTAAGTGGTAGAGGAATGGGGTTTAGACCACTGCATTTCTTGTCATAAAGTGGTGCAGAAGAGCCTATTTTTGTCCACTTTTGATGAATTCTAGATAGAGTTGCTCTTATTGTGACTGAGTTCTCTGATTGCCACAAGCTACAACGTTCTGCAGTGCAGCTGTGTGTGATGTGTAGAAATAAGAATATCAATTGCTGTGATCCACATTCCTCTGTGTATTTTATCTTGTTGGATAACTGATGCAATATCAACTCTTTATGATAGGTCAAGTAAACTGTCTCGGTAAAGTAGTTACATAGAAATGCAATAAAACCTGACTCCTATATATACATATAGTAAGGTCTCACAGTGTTTCTATATGTAAAAGAGAGGGTAAGTTCTGCCGTCGGACCTCAAGTGGGCATTTCAATTCTGATGGACACAACGAAGGTATTAATTGATCTATATTAATGCTAGCGTGCAGCATTTGTTGAAATGTTACAAATGTTACCGATTTGAGGCTGTCGGAAGGCACGGGATTGTGACGTCATCCATCTTTCAATTAGAGATACAGGTAAATGAGTGAGTCGGAGAGCAAAGGGGAATACACCATTCGATTTCTCGTCATAAATTGCAAGAGAATAGGTTTTTTTTTGATATCCTTTTGATGAATTGTAGCTGAGGTGGCTTTTTTTCTTGATTGACTTTGGTGATCGCCAGAAGGTGAAAGTTGGTGTATTTCATCTGTGTGTAATGTAGATAAAGAGGCATGGCATTTGCTGTGGTCCACGTACGGCTGTATGTATGATCTACTCAGATAACTCATAGCATCTGAACTCTTTCGACAAGGGCAAGTGAGCTGTCGTCGTAATGTTTCTACTTTCAATTCGAACGAAAGCTAACAGGTATGTGTATGTATAATAAGATCTCATAGCATTTATATATGGGAATAATAGAATTAGTTATTCAATCGGTCTTCCTCAGTTGGGCATTTTAAAGCTTAGCCACATGAGTAAGGCATCAAGGGATGTAAATTACCGCAAGCATTGCTCGCGTGTTGAAAAATGAGAAATTTCCCTCGGTATCTAAGGAGTTCAGGCTGTTGCCATGCACGAGATTATGACGTCATCGATGATTAAATTGAACATACAGTTAAAACTTTAAGTGGTATATTAATCTGGTTTGGACCATTGGATTTCTTGTCATAAAGTGCTGCAGAAGAGCCTATTTTGGTCGCCCTTTGATGAATTCTGGATAGAGTTTGCTCTTTTTGTCAATGATTTCTCTGATTGCCACAAGGTACAACGTTCGGCAGTGCAGCTGTGTGTAATGTGTAGAAATAAGAATATCAATTGCTGTGATCCACATTCCTCTGTGTAATTTAACTTGTTGGATAACTGATGCAATATCAAATCTTTTGGATCGCTTAAGTAAACTGTCTCGGTAAAGTAGTTACATAGAAATGGAATAAAACCTGGCTCCAATATATACATATAGTAAGATTTCACAGTATTTGTATATGTAAAACAGAGGGTAAGTTCTGCCGTCGGCCCTCTAGTGGGCATTTCAATTCTGATGGACACAACGTAGGTATTAATTGATCTATATTAATGCTAGCGTGCAGCATTTGTTGAAATGTTAGAAATGTTACCGATTTGAGGGTGTTGACAGGCACGGGATTGTGACGTCATCCATCTTTCAATTAGAGATACACCTAAATGACTGAGTCGGAGAGCAAAGGGGAATACACCATTCGATTTCTCGTCATAAACTGCAAGAGAATAGTTTTTTTTTAATATCCTTTTGATGAATTGTAGCTGGGGTGGCTTTTTTTCTTGATTGAGTTTGGTGATCGCCAGAATATGAAAGTTGGTGTTTTTCAGCTGTGTGTAATGTAGAGAAATAGGAATGGCATTTGCTGTGGTCCACATTCCGCTGTATGTATGATCTACTCAGATAACTTATAGCATATGAAGTCTGTCGACAAGGGCAAGTGAGCTGTTGTCATAATGTTTCTACTTTCATTTCGAAAGAAAGCTAGTTGGTATATGAATGTATAATAAGATCTCATAGCATTTATATATGTTGATAATAGAATTAGTTATTTAATCGGTCTTCCTCAGTTGGGCATTTGAAAGCTTAGGAAAATGAGGAAGTCATCAAGGGATTCAAATTAAAGCAAGCATTGCTCGTGTGTTGCAAAAATGAAAAATTTCCATCGGTATCTAAGGTGTTCAGGCTGTTGCCATGCACGGGATTATGACGTCATCGATGATTAAATTGAAGATACAGCGAAAATTCTAAGTGGTAGAGGAATGGGGTTTGGACCATTGGATTTCTTGTCATAAAGTGCTGCAGAAGAGCCTATTTTGGTCGCACTTTGATGATTTCTAGATAGAGTTTGCTCTTTTTGTCAATGATTTCTTTGATTGCCACAAGCTACAACGTTGTGCAGTGCAGCTGTGTGTAATGTGTAGAAATAAGAATATCAATTGCTGTGATCCACATTCCTCTGTGTAATTTAACTTGTTGGATAACTGATGCAATATCAAGTCTTTTGGATCGCTTAAGTAAACTGTCTCGGTAAAGTAGTTACATAGAAATGGAATAAAACCTGGCTCCAATATATACATATAGTAAGGTTTCACAGTCTTTGTATATGTAAAACAGAGGGTAAGTTCTGCCGTCGGCTCTCTAGTGGGCATTTCAATTCTGATGGACACAACGAAGGTATTAATTGATGTATATTAAGGCTAGCGTGCAGCATTTGTTGAAATGTTACAAATTTCGTTTGGTTTCTACCGATTTGAGGTTGTTGGAAGGCACGGGATTGTGACGTCATCCATCTTTCAATTTGAGATACGGGTGAATCACTGAGTCGGAAGGCAAAGGGGATTACACCTTTCGATTTCTCGTCATAAAATGCATGAGAATAGATTTTTTTTATGGACTTTGATCAATTGTAGCTGGGGTGGCTTTTTTCTTGATTGAATTTGCTGATCGCCAGAATATGAAAGTTGGTGTATTTCAGCTGTGTGTAATGTAGAGAAATAGGAATGGCATTTGCTGTGTTCCACGTAACGCTGTTTGTATGATCTACTCAGATAACTCATAGCATATGAACTCTTTCGACAAGGGCAAGTGAGCTGTCGTCGTAATGTTTCTACTTTCATTTCGAACGAAAGCTAGCTGATATGTGTATGTATAATAAGATCTCATAGCAGTTATATATTTGAATAATAGAATTACTTATTCAATCGGTCTTCCTCAGTTGGGCATTTTAAAGCTTAGCCACATGAGGAAGGCATCAAGGGATACAAATTACCGCAAGCATTGCTCGCGTGTTGAAAAAATGAGAAAGTCCCATCGGTATCTAAGGAGTTTAGGCTGTTGCCTTGCACGGGATTATGACGTCATCGATGATTAAATTGAAGATACAGCGAAAACTCTAAGTGGTAGAGGAATGGGGTTTAGACCACTGCATTTCTTGTCATAAAGTGCTGCAGAAGAACCTATTTTGGTCGACTTTTGATGAATTCTAGATAGAGTTGCTCTTATTGTGACTGAGTTCTCTGATTGCCACAAGCTACAACGTTCTGCAGTGCAGCTGTGTGTAATGTGTAGAAATAAGAATATCAATTGCTGTGATCCACATTCCTCTCTGTATTTTATCTTGTTGGATAACTGATGCAATATCAACTCTTTATGATTGGTCAAGTAAACTGTCTTCGTAAAGTAGTTACATAGAAATGGAATAAAACCTGGCTCCTACATATACATATAGTAAGGTCCCAGAGTGTTTGTATATGTAAAAGAGAGGTAAGTTCTGCCGTCGGACCTCAAGTGGGCATTTCAATTCTGATGGACACAACGAAGGTATTAATTGATGTATATTAATGCTAGCGTGCAGCATTTGTTGAAATGTTAGAAATGTTACCGATTTGAGGCTGTTGGCAGGCACGGGATTGTGACATCATCCATCTTTCAATTAGAGATACACCTAAATGGCTGAGTCGGAGAGCAAAGGGGAATACACCATTCGATATCTCGTCATAAAGTGCAAGAGAATAGTTTTTTTTTATATCCTTTTGATGAATTGTAGCTGAGGTGGCTTTTTTTCTTGATTGACTTTGGTGATCGCCAGAAGGTGAAAGTTGGTGTATTTCATCTGTGTGTAATGTAGATAAAGAGGCATGGCATTTGCTGTGGTCCACGTATGGCTGTATGTATGATCTACTCAGATAACTCATAGCATCTGAACTCTTTCGACAAGGGCAAGTGAGCTGTCGTCGTAATGTTTCTACTTTCAATTCGAACGAAAGCTAACTGGTATGTGTATGTATAATAAAATCTCATAGCATTTATATATGGGAATAATAGAATTAATTATTCAATCGGTCTTCCTCAGTTGGGCATTTGAAAGCTTAGCCACATGTGGAAGGCATCAAGGGATGTAAATTTCCGCAAGCATTCCTCGCGTGTTGAAAAATGAGAAATTTCCCTCGGTATCTAAGGAGTTCAGGCTGTTGCCATGCACGAGATTATGACGTCATCGATGATTAAATTGAAGATACAGCTAAAACTCTAAGTGGTAGAGGAATGGGGTTTTTACCATTGGATTTCTTGTCATAAAGTGCTACAGAAGAGCCTATTTTGGTCGCCCCTTGATGAATTCTGGATAGAGTTTGCTCTTTTTGTGACTGATTTCTCTGATTGCCACAAGTTACAACGTTCGGCAGTGCAGCTGTGTGTAATGTGTAGAAATAAGAATATCAATTGCTGTGATAAACATCCTCTGTGTAATTAAACTTGTTGGATAACTGATGCAATATCAAGTCTTTTGGATCGCTTAAGTAAACTGTCTCGGTAAAGTAGTTACATAGAAATGGAATAAAACCTGGCTCCAATATATACATATAGTAAGATTTCACAGTCTTTGTATATGTAAAACAGAGGGTAAGTTCTGCCGTCGGCCCTCTAGTGGGCATTTCAATTCTGATGGACACAACGAAGGTATTATTTGATGTATATTAAGGCTAGCGTGCAGCATTTGTTGAAATGTTACAAATTTCGTTTGGTTTCTACCGATTTGAGGTTGTTGGAAGGCACGGGATTGTGACGTCATCCATCTTTCAATTTGAGATACGGGTGAATCACTGAGTCGGAAGGCAAAGGGTATTACACCATTCGATTTCTCGTGATAAATTCCATCGGAATAGCCCTTTTTTATGGCCTTTGGATGAATTGTAACAGGGGTGGCCTTTTTTTTCCTTGATTGAGTTTGGTGATCGCCAGAATATGAAAGTTGGTGTATTTCAGCTGTGTGTAATGTAGAGAAACAGGAATGTCATTTGCTGTGGTCCACGTACCGCTGTATATATGATCTACTCAGATAACTCATAGCATTTAAAGTCTGTCGACAAGGGCAAATGAGATGTCGTCGTAATATTTCTACTTTCAATTCCAACGAAAGCTAACTGGTATATGTATGTATAATAAGATCTCATAGCATTTATATATGTTAATAATAGAATTAGTTACTCAATCGATGTTCCTCAGTTGGGCATATTAAATTTTAGCCACATGAGGAAGGCATCAAGGGATGAAAATTCCCGCTAGCATTGAGCACGTGCTGAAAAAATGAGAAATTTCCATCGGTATCTAAGGAGTTTAGGCTGTTGCCATGCACGTTATTATGACGTCATCGATGATTAAATTGAAGATACAGCTAAAACTCCTAGTGGTAGAGGAATTGGGTTTGGACCATTGGGTTTCTTGTCATAAAGTGCTGCAGAAGAGCCCACTTTGGTCGACCTTTGATGAATTCTAGATAGAGTTTGCTCTTTTTGTCAATGATTTCTTTGATTGCCACAAGCTACAACGTTCTGCAGTGCAGCTGTGTGTAATGTGTAGAAATAAAAATATCAATTCCTGTGATCCACATTCCTCTGTGTATTTTATCTTGTTATATAACTGATGCAATATCTACTTTTTTGGATAGGTAAAGTAAACTGTCTCGGTAAAGTAGTTACATAGAAATGGAATAAAACCTGGCTCCTATATATACATATAGTAAGGTCTCACAGTGTTTGTATATGTAAAACAGAGGATAAGTTCTGCCGTTGGCCCTCAAGTGGGCATTTCAATTCTGATGGCCACAACGAAGGTATTAATTGATGTATATTAGGGCTAGCGTGCAGCATTTGTTGAAATGTTACAAATTTCGTATGGTTTCTACCGATTTGAGTCTGTTGGCAGGCACGGGATTGTGACGTCATCCATCTTTCAATTTGAGATACAGGTAAATTACTGGGTCGGAGAACAAATTGTATTGCACCATTCGATTTCTCCTGATAAATTTCATCGGAATAGCCCTTTTTTTTGGCCTTTTGATGAATTGTAACTGGGGTGGCTTTTTTTTCCTAATTGACTTTGGTGATCGCCAGAATATGAAAGTTGGTGTATTTCAGCTGTGTGTAATGTAGAGAAATAGGAAAGGCATTTGCTGTGGTCCACGTACCGCTGTATATATGATCTACTCAGATAACTCGTAGCATTTGAACTTTTTCGACAAGGGCAAATGAGCTGTCGTCGTAATATTTCTACTTTCAATTCGAACGAAAGCTAACTGGTATGTGTATGTATAATAAGACCTCATAGCAGTTATATATGTTAATAATAGAATTAGTTACTCAATCGATCTTCCTCAGTTGGCCATATTAAATTTTAGCCACATGAGGAAGGCATCAAGGGATGAAAATTACCGCAAGCATTGAGCACGTGTTGAAAAAATGAGAAATTTCCCTCGGTATCTAAGGAGTTCAGGCTGTTGCCATGCACGTTATTATGACGTCATCGATGATTAAAATGAAGATACAGCTAAAACTCCAAGTGGTAGAGGAATGGGGTTTGGACCATTGGATTTCTTGTCATAAAGTGCTGCAGAAGAGCCTATTTCGGTCGCCCTTTGATGATTTCTAGATAGAGTTGCTCTTTTTGTGACTGATTTCTTTGATTGCCACAAGCTACAACGTTGTGCAGTGCAGCTGTGTGTAATGTGTAGAAATAAAAATATCGATTGCTGTGATCCACATTCCTCTGTGTATTTTATCTTGTTGGATAACTGATGCAATATCAACTCTTTTGGATAGGTCAAGTAAACTGTCTCGCTAAAGTAGTTACATAGAAATGGAATAAAACCTGGCTCCTATATATACATATAGTAAGCTCTCTCAGTGTTTGTATATGTAAAACAGAGGGTAAGTTCTGCCGTTGGCCCTCAAGTGGGCATTTCAATTCTGATGGCCACATCGAAGGTTTTAATTGATGTATATTAAGGCTAGCGTGCAGCATTTGTTGAAATGTTACAAATTTCGTATGGTTTCTACCGATTTGAGGTTGTTGGCAGGCACGGGATTGTGACATCATGCATCTTTCGATTTGAAATACAATTAAATTACTGAGTCGGGGAGGAGAGGGTATTACACCATTCGATTTCTCGTCATAAATTGAATGAGAATAGATTTTTTTATGGCCTTTTGATGAAATGTAGCTTGGGTGGCTTTTTTTCCTTGATTGACTTTGGCGATCGCCAGAAGGTGAAAGTTGGTGTATTTCAGCTGTGTGTAATGTAGAGATATAGGAATGGCATTTGCTGTGGTCCACGTACCACTGTATGTATGATCTACTCAAATAACTCATCGCATATGAACTCTTTCGACAAGGGCAAGTGAGCTGTTGTCGTAATGTTTCTACTTTCAAGTCTAAAGAAATCTAGCTGGTATGTGTATGTATAATAAGATCTCCTTGCATTTATATATGTTAATGATAGAATTAGTTATTCAATCGGTCTTATTCACTTGGCCATTTGAAAGCTTAGCCACATGTGGAAGGCATCAAGATATGCAAATTACCGCAAGCATTCCTCGCGTGTTGAAAATTGAGAAATTTCCCTCTATATCTAAGGAGTTTAGGCTGTTGCCATGCACGGGATTATGACGTCATCGATGATTAAAGTGAAGATGCAGATAAAACTCTAACTAGTAGAGGAATGAGGTTTAGACCATTGCATTTCTTGTCATAAAGTGCTGCAGAAGAGCATATTTTGGTCGACCTTTGATGAATTCTGGATAGAGTTTGCTCTTTTTGTCAATGATTTCTCTGATTGCCACAAGCTACAACGTTCTGCAGTGCAGCTGTGTGTAATGTGTAGATATACCAATATCAATTGCTGTGATCCACATTCCTCTGTGTATTTTATCTTGTTGGATAACTGATGCAATATCAACTCTTTATGATGGGTCAACTAAACTGTCTCGGTAAAGTAGTTACATAGAAATGGAATAAAACCTGGCTCCTATATATACATATACTAAGGTCTCACAGTGTTTGTATATGTAAAACAGAGCGTAAGTTCTGCCGTCGGACCTCAAGTGGGCATTTCAATTTTGTTGGACACAACAAAGGTATTAATTGATTTATATTAAGGCTAGCGTGCAGCATTTGTTAAAATGTTACAAATTTCCTTGGGTTTCTACCGATTTGAGGCTGTTGGCAGGCACGGGATTGTGACATCATCCATCTTTCAATTTGAGATACAGGTAAATGGTTGGGTAGGAGAAAAAGGGTATTGCGCCATTCGATTTCTCGTCATAAATTACATCGGAATAGCCCTGTTTTATGGCCTTTTGCTGAATTTTTGCTGGGGTGGCGTTTTTTTCTTGATTGACTTTGGTGATCGCCAGAATATGAAAGTTGGTGTATTTCAGCTGTGTGTAATGTATATAAATAGGAACGGCATTTGCTGTGGCCCACGTATCGCTGTATGTAAATGGCTTTGTCGGAGAGCAAAGTTGATTCCACCATTCGATTTCTCGTCATAAATTGCATCGGAATAGCCCTTTTTTTATGGCCTTTTGATGAACTGTAGATTCTGTGGCTTTTTTTTCTTGATTGACTTTGGTGATCGCCAGAATATGAAAGTTGGTGTATTTCAGCTGCGTGTGATGTACAGAAATAGGAATGGCTTTTGCTGTGGTCCACTTCCCTCTGTCTGTATGATCTACTCAGATAACTCATACCATATGAACTCTTTCGACAAGGGCAAGTGAGCTATCGTCGTAATGTTTCTACTTTTAAGTCGAACGAAAGCTAGCTGGTATGTGTATGTATAATAAGATCTCATAGCATTTATATATGGGAATAATAGAATTAGTTATTCAGTCGGTCGTCCTTAGTTAGGCATTTGAAAGTTTAGCCACATAAGCAAGGCATCAAGGGATGAAAATGACCGCAAGCATTGAGCACGTGTTGAAAAAATGAGAAATTTCCATCGGTATCTAAGGAGTTTAGGCTGTTGCCATGCACGGGATTATCACGTCATCGATCATTAAATTGAAGATACAGCGAAAACTCTAAGTGATAGAGGAATGGGGTTTGGACCATTGGATTTCTCGTCATAAAGTGCTGCAGAAGAGCCTATTTTGGTCGAACTTTGATGAATTCTAGTTATGGTTGCTCTTTTTGTGACTGATTTCTCTGATTGCCACAAGCTACAACGTTCTGCAGTGCAGCTGTGTGTAATGTATAGAAATAAGAATATCAATCTGTGATCCTTATTAATCTCTGTATCTTATCTTGTTTTATAACTGATGCAATATCAACTCTTTAAGAAATGGTCAAGTAAACTGTCTCCGTAAAGTAGTTACACAGAAGTGGAATAAAACCTGGCTCCTATATATACATAGAGTAAGGTCTCAGAGTGTTTGTATATGTAAACCAGGGTAAGTTCTGCCGTCGGCCCTGAAGTGGGCATTTCAATTTTGATGGACAAAACAAAGGTATTATTTGATGTATATTAATGCTAGCCTGCAGCATTTGTTATAATGTTACAAATTTCGTTTGGTTTCTACCGATTTGAGGCTGTTGGCAGGCAAGGGATTGTGACGTCATCCATCTTTCAATTTGATATAAAGGTAAATGACTGAGTCGGAGAGCAAAGTTGATTCCAGCATTCGATTTCTCGTCATAAATTGCATCGGAATAACCCTTTTTTATGGCCTTTTGCTGGCTTTTTGCTGGGGTGGCTTTATTTTCTTGATTGACTTTGGTGATCGCCAGAATATGAAAGTTGGTGTATTTCAGCTGTGTGTAATGTATATAAATAGGAACGGCATTTGCTGTGGCCCACGTATCGCCGTATGTATGATCTACTCAGATAACTTATAGCATATGAAGTCTGTCGACAAGGGCAAGTGAGCTGTCGTCGTAATGTTTATACTTTTAATTCCAACGAAAGTTAACTGGTATGTGTATGTATAATAACATTTAATAGAATTTATATATGTTGATAATAGAATTAGGTATTCAATCGGTCTTCCTCAGTTGGGCATTTGAAAGCTTAGAAAAATGAGGAAAGCATCAATTGATTCAAATTACCGCAAGCATTGCTCGTGTGTTGCAAAAATGAGAAATTTCCCTCGGTATCTAAGGAGATTAGGCTGTTGCCATGCACGGGATTATGACGTCATCGATGATTAAATTGAAGATACAGCGAAAACTCTAAGTGGTATAGGAATGGGGTTTGGACCATTGGATTTCTTGTCATAAAGTGCTACAGGAGAGCCTATTTTGGTCGCCCTTTGATGAATTCTAGATAGAGTTTGCTCTTTTGGTGACTGATTTCTCTGATTGCCACAAGCTACAACGATCTGCAGTGCAGCTGTGTGTAATGTGTAGAAATAAGAATATCAATTGCTGTAATCCACATTCCTCTGTGTATTTTATATTTTGGATAACTGATGCAATATCAACTTTTTATGATAGGTAAAGTAAACTGTCTCGGTAAAGTAGTTACATAGAAGTGGAACAAAAACCTGGCTACTATATATACATATAGTAAAGTCTCACAGTATTTGTATATGTAAAACAGAGGGTAAGTTCTGCCGTCGGACCCCAAGTGGGCATTTCAATTTTGATTTACACAACGAAGGTATTAATTGATGTATATTAAGGCTGGCGTGCATCATATCTTGAAATGTTACAAACTTCGTTTGGTTTCTACCGATTTGAGGCTGTTGGCAGCCACGGGATTGTGACGTCATCCATCTTTCAATTTGGTGATCGCCACAACTTGAAAGTTGGTGTATTTCAGCTGTGTGTAATGTAGAGAAATAGGAATGGCATTTGCTGTAGTCCACGTACCACTGCATGTAAATGGCTCGGTCGGAGAGCAAAGTTGATTCCAAAATTCGATTTCTCGTCATAAAATGGATCTGAATAGCCATTTTTTATGGCCTTTTGATGGAGTGTAGCTTCTGTGGCTTTTTTTTCTTGATTGACTTTGGTGATCGCCAGAATATGAAAGTTGGTGTATTTCAGCTGTGTGTAATGTAGATAAATAGGAATGGCTTTTGCTGTGGTCCACTTCCCTCTGTATGTATCATCTACTCAGATAACTCATAGCATATGAACTCTTTCTACAAGGGCAAGTGAGCTGTCGTCGTAATGTTTCTACTTTTAAGTCGAACGAAAGCTAGCTGGTATTTGTATGTATAATAAGATCTTGTACCATTTATATATGTTAATAATAGAATTAGTTATTCAATCGGCCTTCCTCAGTTGGGCATTTGAAAGCTTAGGAAAATGAGGAAGGCATCAAGGGATTCAAATTACCGCAAGCATTGCTCGCGTGTTGCAAAAATGAGAAATTTCCATCGGTATCTAAGGAGTTTAGGCTGTTGCCATGCACGGGATTATGACGTCATCGATGATTTAATTGTAGATACAGCGAAAACTCTAAGTGGTATAGGAATGGGGTTTGGACCATTGGATTTCTTGTCATAAAGTGCTGCAGAAGAGCCTATTTTGGTCGACCTTTGATGAATTCTAGATAGAGTTTGCTCTTTTTGTGACTGATTTCTCTGATTGCCACAAGCTACAACGTTCTGCAGTGCAGCTGTGTGTAATGTGTAGAAATAAGAATATCAATTTCTGTGATCCACATTCCTCTGTGTATTTTATCTTGTTGGATAACTGATGCAATATCAAGTCTTGGATCGGTTAAGTGAACTGTCTCGGTAAAGTAGTTACACAGAAATGGAATGAAACCTGGCTCGTATAGATACATATAGTATTTTCTCACAGTATTTGTATATGTAAAACAGAGGGTAAATTCTGCCGTTGGCCCTCTAGTGGGCATTTCAATTCTGATGGACACAACGAATGTAATAATTGAGGTATATTAATGCTAGCCTGCAGCATTTGTTTAAATGTTATAAATTTCGTTTGGTTTCTAACGATTTGAGGCTGTTGGCAGGCACGGGATTGTGACGTCATCCATCTTTCAATTTGAGATACATTTAAATTACTGTTTCGATGCTCAAAGTTGATTACACCATTCGATTTCTCGTCATAAATTGCATCACAATAACCTTTCTTTATGGCCTTTGACGAATTGTAGCTGGGGTGGCTTTTTTTTCTTGATTGACTTTGGTGATCGCCAGAATATGAAAGTTGGTGTATTTCAGCTGTGTGTAATGTATATAAATAGGAACGGACTTTGCTGTGGTCCACGTATCGCTGTATGTATGATCTACTCAGATAACTTATAGCATCTGAAGTCTGTCGACAAGGGCAAGTGAGCTGTCGTCGTAATGTTTCTACTTTCAATTCCAACAACAGCTAACTGGTATGTGTATGTATAATAAGATTTAATAGCATTTATATATGGGAATAATAGAATTAGTTATTCAGTCGGTCTTCCTCAGTTTTCCATTTGAAAGCTTAGAAAAATGAGGAATGCATCAAGGGACACAAATTACCGCAAGCATTGATCGCGTGTTGAAAAAATGAGAAATTCCCATCGGTATCTAATTAGTTTAGGCTGTTGCCATGCATGATTATGACGTCATCGATGATTAAATTGAAGATACAGCGAAAACTCTACGTGGTAGATGAATGGGATTTCTACCATTGGATTTCTCGTCATAAAGTGCTGCAGAAGAGCCTATTTTGGTCGCCCTTTGATGAATTCTAGATAGAGTTTGCTCTTTTGGTGACTGATTTCTCTGATTGCCACAAGCTACAACGATCTGCAGTGCAGCTGTGTGTAATGTGTAGAAATAAGAATATCAATTGCTCTGATCCACATTCCTCTCTGTGTTTTATATTTTCTATAACTGATGCAATATCAACTCTTTATTATAGGTAAAGTAAACTGTCTCGATAAAGTAGTTACATAGAAGTGGAATAAAACCTGACTCCTATATATACGTATAGTAAGGTCTGACAGTCTTTGTATATGTAAAACAGAGGGTAAGTTCTGCCGTCGGCCCTCAAGCGGGCATTTCAATTCTGGTGGACACAACGAAGGTATTAATTGATGTATATTAATGCTAGCGTGCAGCATTTGTTGAAATGTTAGAAATGTTACCGATTTGAGGCTGTCGGAAGGCACGGGATTGTGACGTCATCCATGTTTCAATTTGAGATACACCTAAATGACTAAGTCGGAGAGCAAAGGGGAATACACCATTCGATTTCTCGTCATAAATTGCTTCAGAATAGTTTTTTTGATATCCTTTTGATGAATTGTAGCTGGGGTGGCTTTTTTACTTGATTGACGTTGGTGATCGCCAGAAGGTGAAAGTTGGTGTATTTCAGCTGTGTGTAATGTAGATAAAGAGGCATGCCATTTGCTGTGGTCCACGTACGGCTGTATGTATGATCTACTCAGATAACTTATAGCATATGAACTCTTTCGACAAGGGCAAGTGAGCTGTCGTCGTAATATTTCTACTTTCAATTCGAACGAAAGCTAACTGGTATGTGTATGTATAATAAGATCTCCTAGCATTTATATATGTTAATGATAGAATTAGTTATTCAATCGGTCTTATTCACTTGGCCATTTGAAAGCTTAGCCACATGTGGAAGGCATCAAGATATGCAAATTACCGCAAGCATTCCTCGCGTGTTGAAAATTGAGAAATTTCCCTCTATATCTAAGGAGTTTAGGCTGTTGCCATGCACGGGATTATGACGTCATCGATGATTAAAGTGAAGATACAGATAAAACTCTAACTAGTAGAGGAATGAGGTTTAGACCATTGGATTTCTTGTCATAAAGTGCTGCAGAAGAGCATATTTTGGTCGACCTTTGATGAATTCTGGATAGAGTTTGCTCTTTTTGTCAATGATTTCTCTGATTGCCACAAGCTACAACGTTCTGCAGTGCAGCTGTGTGTAATGTGTAGATATACCAATATCAATTGCTGTGATCCACATTCCTCTGTGTATTTTATCTTGTTGGATAACTGATGCAATATCAACTCTTTATGATGGGTCAACTAAACTGTCTCGGTAAAGTAGTTACATAGAAATGGAATAAAACCTGGCTCCTATATATACATATACTAAGGTCTCACAGTGTTTGTATATGTAAAACAGAGCGTAAGTTCTGCCGTCGGACCTCAAGTGGGCATTTCAATTTTGATGGACACAACAAAGGTATTAATTGATTTAAATTAAGGCTAGCGTGCAGCATTTGTTGAAATGTTACAAATTTCCTTGGGTTTCTACCGATTTGAGGCTGTTGGCAGGCACGGGATTGTGACATCATCCATCTTTCAATTTGAGATACAGGTAAATGGTTGGGTAGGAGAAAAAGGGTATTGCGCCATTCGATTTCTCGTCATAAATTACATCGCAATAGCCCTTTTTTATGGCCTTTTGCTGAATTTTTGCTGGGGTGGCTTTTTTTTCTTGATTGACTTTGGTGATCGCCACAACTTGAAAGTTGGTGTATTTCAGCTGTGTGTAATGTAGAGAAATAGGAATGGCATTTGCTGTAGTCCACGTACCGCTGTATGTAAATGGCTCGGTCGGAGAGCAAAGTTGATTCCAAAATTCGATTTCTCGTCATAAATTGCATCTGAATAGCCATTTTTTATGGCCTTTTGATGGAGTGTAGCTTCTGTGGCTTTTTTTTTCTTGATTGACTTTGGTGATCGCCAGAATATGAAAGTTGGTGTATTTCAGCTGTGTGTAATGTACAGAAATAGGAATGGCTTTTGCTGTGGTCCACTTCCCTCTGTCTGTATGATCTACTCAGATAACTCATACCATATGAACTCTTTCTACAAGGGCAAGTGAGCTGTCGTCGTAATGTTTCTGCTTTTAAGTCGAACGAAAGCTAGCTGGTATTTGTATGTATAATAAGATCTTGTACCATTTATATATGTTAATAATAGAATTAGTTATTCAATCGGTCTTCCTCAGTTGGGCATTTGAAAGCTTAGAAAAATGAGGAAGGCATCAAGGGATTCAAATTACCGCAAGCATTGCTCGCGTGTTGAAAAAATGAGAAATTTCCATCGGTATCTAAGGAGTTTAGGCTGTTGCCATGCACGGGATTATGACGTCATCGATGATTTAATTGTAGATACAGCGAAAACTCTAAGTGGTATAGGAATGGGGTTTGGACCATTGGATTTCTTGTCATAAAGTGCTGCAGAAGAGCCTATTTTGGTCGACCTTTGATGAATTCTAGATAGAGTTTGCTCTTTTTGTGACTGATTTCTCTGATTGCCACAAGCTACAACGTTCTGCAGTGCAGCTGTGTGTAATGTGTAGAAATAAGAATATCAATTGCTGTGATCCACATTCCTCTGTGTATTTTATCTTGTTGGATAACTGATGCAATATCAACTTTTTATGATAGGTAAAGTAAACTGTCTCGATAAAGTAGTTACATAGAAGTGGAATAAAACCTGACTCCTATATATACGTATAGTAAGGTCTCACAGTATTTGTATATGTAAAACAGAGGGTAAGTTCTGCCGTCGGCCCTCAAGTGGGCATTTCAATTCTGGTGGACACAACGAAGGTATTAATTGATGTATATTAATGCTAGCGTGCAGCATTTGTTGAAATGTTACAAATGTTACCGATTTGAGGCTGTCGGAAGGCACGGGATTGTGACGTCATCCATGTTTCAATTTGAGATACACCTAAATGACTGAGTCGGAGAGCAAAGGGGAATACACCATTCGATTTCTCGTCATAAATTGCACCACAATAACCTTTCTTCATGGCCTTTGACGAATTGTAGCTGGGGTGGCTTTTTCTCCTTGATTGACTTTGGTGATCGCCAGAATATGAAAGTTGGTGTATTTCAGCTGTGTGTAATGTAGAGAAATAGGAATGGCATTTGCTGTGGTCCACATTCCGCTGGATGTATGATCTACTCAGATAACTTATAGCATATGAAGTCTGTCGACAAGGGCAAGTGAGCTGTTGTCGTAATGTTTTCTACTTTCAATTCGAAAGAAAGCTAGTTGGTATGTGAATGTATAATAAGAATTCATACCATTTATATATGTTGATAATAGAATTAGTTATTCAATCGGTCTTCCTCAGTTGGGCATTTTAAAGCTTAGCCACATGAGTAAGGCATCAAGGGATGTAAATTACCGCAAGCATTGATCGCGTGTTGAAAAATGAGAAATTTCCCTCGGTATCTAAGGTGTTCAGGCTGTTGCCATGGACGAGATTATGACGTCATCGATGATTAAATTGAAGATACAGCGAAAACTCTACGTGGTAGATGAATGGGATTTCTACCATTGGATTTCTCGTCATAAAGTGCTGCAGAAGAGCCTATTTTGGTCGCCCTTTGATGAATTCTAGATAGAGTTTGCTCTTTTGGTGACTGATTTCTCTGATTGCCACAAGCTACAACGATCTGCAGTGCAGCTGTGTGTAATGTGTAGAAATAAGAATATCAATTGCTCTGATCCACATTCCTCTCTGTGTTTTATATTTTCTATAACTGATGCAATATCAACTCTTTATTATAGGTAAAGTAAACTGTCTCGATAAAGTAGTTACATAGAAGTGGAATAAAACCTGACTCCTATATATACGTATAGTAAGGTCTCACAGTATTTGTATATGTAAAACAGAGGGTAAGTTCTGCCGTCGGCCCTCAAGTGGGCATTTCAATTCTGCTGGTCACAACGAAGGTATTAATTGATGTATATTAAGGCTAGCGTGCAGCATTTGTTGAAATGTTACAAATTTCGTTTGGTTTCTACCGATTTGAGGTTGTTGGAAGGCACGGGATTGTGACGTCATCCATCTTTCAATTTGACATACGGGTGAATCACTGAGTAGGAAGGCAAAGGGTATTACACCATTCGATTTCTCGTCATAAAATGCATCAGAATAGATTTTTTTATGGACTTTGATCAATTGTAGCTGGGGTGGCTTTTTTCTTGATTGAATTTGGTGATCGCCAGAAGGTGAAAGTTGGTGTCTTTCATCTGTGTGTAATGTAGATAAAGAGGCTTGGCATTTGCTGTGGTCCACGTACGGCTGTATGTATGATTTACTCAGATAACTCAAAGCATCTGAACTCTTTCGAGAAGGGCAAGTGAGCTGTCGTGGTAATGTTTCTACTTTCAATTCCAACGAAAGCTAACTGGTATGTGTATGTATAATAAGATCTCATAGCATTTATATACGGGAATAATAGAATTATTTATTCAATCGGTCTTCCTCAGTTGGGCATTTGAAAGCTTAGCCACATGAGGAAGGCATCAAGGGATACAAATTACCGCAAGCATTGCTCGCGTGTTGAAAAAATGAGAAATTTCCATCGGTATCTAAGGAGTTTAGGCTGTTGCCATGCACGGGATTATGACGTCATCGATGATTAAATTGAAGATACAGCGAAAAATCTAAGTGGTAGAGGAATGGGGTTTAGACCACTGCATTTCTTGTCATAAAGTGGTGCAGAAGAGCCTATTTTTGTCCACTTTTGATGAATTCTAGATAGAGTTGCTCTTATTGTGACTGAGTTCTCTGATTGCCACAAGCTACAACGTTCTGCAGTGCAGCTGTGTGTAATGTGTAGAAATAAGAATATCAATTGCTGTGATCCACATTCCTCTGTGTATTTTATCTTGTTGGATAACTGATGCAATATCAACTCTTTATGATAGGTCAAGTAAACTGTCTCGGTAAAGTAGTTACATAGAAATGGAATAAAACCTTGCTCCTATATATACATATAGTAAGGTCCCAGAGTGTTTGTATATGTAAAAGAGACGGTAAGTTCTGCCGTCGGCCCTCAAGTGGGCATTTCAATTCTGGTGGACACAACGAAGGTATTAATTGATGTATATTAATGCTAGCGTGCAGCATTTGTTGAAATGTTACAAATGTTACCGATTTGAGGCTGTCGGAAGGCACGGGATTGTGACGTCATCCATGTTTCAATTTGAGATACACCTAAATGACTGAGTCGGAGAGCAAAGGGGAATACACCATTCGATTTCTCGTCATAAATTGCACCACAATAACCTTTCTTCATGGCCTTTGACGAATTGTAGCTGGGGTGGCTTTTTCTCCTTGATTGACTTTGGTGATCGCCAGAATATGAAAGTTGGTGTATTTCAGCTGTGTGTAATGTAGAGAAATAGGAATGGCATTTGCTGTGGTCCACATTCCGCTGGATGTATGATCTACTCAGATAACTTATAGCATATGAAGTCTGTCGACAAGGGCAAGTGAGCTGTTGTCGTAATGTTTTCTACTTTCAATTCGAAAGAAAGCTAGTTGGTATGTGAATGTATAATAAGAATTCATACCATTTATATATGTTGATAATAGAATTAGTTATTCAATCGGTCTTCCTCAGTTGGGCATTTTAAAGCTTAGCCACATGAGTAAGGCATCAAGGGATGTAAATTACCGCAAGCATTGATCGCGTGTTGAAAAATGAGAAATTTCCCTCGGTATCTAAGGTGTTCAGGCTGTTGCCATGGACGAGATTATGACGTCATCGATGATTAAATTGAAGATACAGCGAAAACTCTACGTGGTAGATGAATGGGATTTCTACCATTGGATTTCTCGTCATAAAGTGCTGCAGAAGAGCCTATTTTGGTCGCCCTTTGATGAATTCTAGATAGAGTTTGCTCTTTTGGTGACTGATTTCTCTGATTGCCACAAGCTACAACGATCTGCAGTGCAGCTGTGTGTAATGTGTAGAAATAAGAATATCAATTGCTCTGATCCACATTCCTCTCTGTGTTTTATATTTTCTATAACTGATGCAATATCAACTCTTTATTATAGGTAAAGTAAACTGTCTCGATAAAGTAGTTACATAGAAGTGGAATAAAACCTGACTCCTATATATACGTATAGTAAGGTCTCACAGTATTTGTATATGTAAAACAGAGGGTAAGTTCTGCCGTCGGCCCTCAAGTGGGCATTTCAATTCTGCTGGTCACAACGAAGGTATTAATTGATGTATATTAAGGCTAGCGTGCAGCATTTGTTGAAATGTTACAAATTTCGTTTGGTTTCTACCGATTTGAGGTTGTTGGAAGGCACGGGATTGTGACGTCATCCATCTTTCAATTTGACATACGGGTGAATCACTGAGTAGGAAGGCAAAGGGTATTACACCATTCGATTTCTCGTCATAAAATGCATCAGAATAGATTTTTTTATGGACTTTGATCAATTGTAGCTGGGGTGGCTTTTTTCTTGATTGAATTTGGTGATCGCCAGAAGGTGAAAGTTGGTGTCTTTCATCTGTGTGTAATGTAGATAAAGAGGCTTGGCATTTGCTGTGGTCCACGTACGGCTGTATGTATGATTTACTCAGATAACTCAAAGCATCTGAACTCTTTCGAGAAGGGCAAGTGAGCTGTCGTGGTAATGTTTCTACTTTCAATTCCAACGAAAGCTAACTGGTATGTGTATGTATAATAAGATCTCATAGCATTTATATACGGGAATAATAGAATTATTTATTCAATCGGTCTTCCTCAGTTGGGCATTTGAAAGCTTAGCCACATGAGGAAGGCATCAAGGGATACAAATTACCGCAAGCATTGCTCGCGTGTTGAAAAAATGAGAAATTTCCATCGGTATCTAAGGAGTTTAGGCTGTTGCCATGCACGGGATTATGACGTCATCGATGATTAAATTGAAGATACAGCGAAAAATCTAAGTGGTAGAGGAATGGGGTTTAGACCACTGCATTTCTTGTCATAAAGTGGTGCAGAAGAGCCTATTTTTGTCCACTTTTGATGAATTCTAGATAGAGTTGCTCTTATTGTGACTGAGTTCTCTGATTGCCACAAGCTACAACGTTCTGCAGTGCAGCTGTGTGTAATGTGTAGAAATAAGAATATCAATTGCTGTGATCCACATTCCTCTGTGTATTTTATCTTGTTGGATAACTGATGCAATATCAACTCTTTATGATAGGTCAAGTAAACTGTCTCGGTAAAGTAGTTACATAGAAATGGAATAAAACCTTGCTCCTATATATACATATAGTAAGGTCCCAGAGTGTTTGTATATGTAAAAGAGACGGTAAGTTCTGCAGTCGGACCTCAAGTGGGCATTTCAATTCTGATGGACACAACGAAGGTATTAATTGATGTATATTAATGCTAGCGTGCAGCATTTGTTGAAATGTTAGAAATGTTACCGATTTGAGGCTGTCGGAAGGCACGGGATTGTGACGTCATCCATCTTTCAATTAGAGATACACCTAAATGACTGAGTCGGAGAGCAAAGGGGAATACACCATTCGATTTCTCGTCATAAAGTGCAAGAGAATAGTTTTTTTTTATATCCTTTTGATGAATTGTAGCTGGGGTGGCTTTTTTTCTTGATTGACTTTGGTGATCGCCAGAAGGTGAAAGTTGGTGTATTTCATCTGTGTGTAATGTAGATAAAGAGGCATGGCATTTGCTGTGGTCCACGTACGGCTGTATGTATGATGTACTCAGATAACTCATAGCATCTGAACTCTTTCGACAAGGGCAAGTGAGCTGTCGTCGTAATGTTTCTACTTTCAATTCGAACGAAAGCTAACTGGTATGTGTATGTATAATAAGATCTCATAGCATTTATATACGGGAATAATAGAATTAATTATTCAATCGGTCTTCCTCAGTTGGGCATTTTAAAGCTTAGCCACAGGAGTAAGGCATCAAGGGATGTAAATTACCGCAAGCATTGCTCGCGTGTTGAAAAATGAGAAATTTCCCTCGGTATCTAAGGAGTTAAGGCTGTTGCCATGCACGAGATTATGACGTCATCGATGATTAAATTGAAGATACAGCTAAAACTCTGAGTGCTAGAGGAATGGGGTTTGGACCATTGGATTTCTTGTCATAAAGTGCTGCAGAAGAGCCTATTTTGGTCGCCCTTTGATGAATTCTAGATAGAGTTTGCTCTTTTTGTGACTGATTTCTCTGATTGCCACAAGCTACAACGTTCGGCAGTGCAGCTGTGTGTAATGTGTAGAAATAAGAATATCAATTGCTGTGATCCACATTCCTCTGTGTAATTAAACTTGTTGGATAACTGATGCAAAATCAAGTCTTGGGGATCGCTTAAGTAAACTGTCTCGCTAAAGTGGTTACATAGAAATGGAATAAAACCTGGATCCTATATATACATATAATAAGGTCTGACAGTCTTTGTATATGTAAAACAGAGGGTAAGTTCTGCCGTCGGACCTCAAGTGGGGATTTCAATTCTGATGGCCACAACGAAGGTATTAATTAATGTATATTAATGCTAGGGTGCAGGATTGGTTGAAATGTTACAAATTTCGTTTGGTTTCTACCGATTTGAGGCTATTGTCAGGCACGGGATTGTGACGTCATCCATCTTTCAATTTGAGATACAGGTAAATTACTGGGTCTGAGAACAAAGACTATTGCACCTTTCGATTTCTCTTTAGAAATTGCATCGGAATAGCCCTTTTTTATGGCCTTTTGATGAATTGTAACTGGGGTGGCTTTTTTTTCCTTGATTGACTTTGGTGATCGCCAGAATATGAAAGTTGGTGTATTTCAACTGTGGGTAATGTAGAGAAATAGGAATGGCATTTGCTGTGGTCCACGTACCGCTGTATGTATAATCTACTCAGATAACTCATAGCATTTGAAGTCTGTGGACAAGGGCAAGTCAGCTGTCGTCGTATTGTTTCTACTTTCAATTCGAAGGAAATCTAACTGGTATGTGTATGTATAACAAGATGTCATAGCATTTATATATGGGAATAATAGAATTAGTTATTCAATCGATCTACCTCAGTTGGCCATATTAAATTTTAGCCACATGAGGAAGGCATCAAGGGATGAAAATTACCGCAAGCATTGAGCACGTGTTGAAAAAATGAGACATTTCCCTCGGTATCTAAGGAGTTTAGGCTGTTGCCATGCACGCTATTATGACGTCATCGATGATTAAATTGAAGATACAGCGAAAACTCTAAGTGGTAGAGGAATGGGTTTTGGACCATTGGATTCCTTGTCATAAAGTGCTGCAGAAGAGACTATTTTGGTGGACATTTGATGAATTCTAGATAGAGTTTGCTCTTTTTGTCAATGATTTCTCTGATTGCCACAAGCTACAACGTTCTGCAGTGCAGCTGTGTGTAATGTGTAGAAATAAGAATATCAATTGCTGTGATCCACATTCCTCTGTGTATTTTATCTTGTTGGATAACTGATGCGATATCAACTGTTTTGGATAGATCAAGTAAACTGTCTCGCTAAAGTGGTTACATAGAAATGGAATAAAACCTGGCTCCAATATATACATATAGTAAGATTTCACAGTATTTGTATATGTAAAACAGAGGGTAAGTTCTGCCGTCGGCCCTCAAGTGGGCATTTCAATTCTGATGGACACAACGTAGGTATTAATTGATGTATATTAAGGCTAGCGTGCAGCATTTGTTGAAATGTTAGAAATGTTACCGATTTGAGGCTGTTGGCAGGCACGGGATTGTGACGTCATCCATCTTTCAATTAGAGATACACCTAAATGACTGAGTCGGAGAGCAAAGGGCAATACACCATTCGATTTCTCGTCATAAACTGCAAGAAAATAGTTTTCTTTTGATATCCTTTTGATGAATTCTAGCTGTTGTGGCTTTTTTTCTTGATTGAGTTTGGTGATCGCCAGAATATGAAAGTTGGTGTTTTTCAGCTGTGTGTAATGTAGAGAAATAGGAATGGCATTTGCTGTGGTCCACATTCCGCTGTATGTATGATCTACTCAGATAACTTATAGCATATGAAGTCTGTCGACAAGGGCAAGTGAGCTGTTGTCGTAATGTTTCTACTTTCAATTCGAAAGAAAGCTAGTTGGTATGTGAATGTATAATAAGATCTCATAGCATTTATATATGTGGATAATAGAATTAGTTATTTAATCGGTCTTCCTCAGTTGGATATTTGAAAGCTTAGAAAAATGAGGAAGTCATCAAGGGAATCAAATTACCGCAAGCATTGCTCGTGTGTTGCAAAAATGACAAATTTCCATCGGTATCTAAGGTGTTCAGGCTGTTGCCATGCACGTTATTATGACGTCATCGATGATTAAATTGAAGATACAGGGAAAATTCTAAGTGGTAGAGGAATGGGGTTTGGACCATTGGATTTCTTGTCATAAAGTGCTACAGAAGAGCCTATTTTGGTCGCACTTTGATGATTTCTAGATAGAGTTTGCTCTTTTTGTGACTGATTTCTCTGATTGCCACAAGCTACAACGTTCGGCAGTGCAGCTGTGTGTAATGTGTAGAAATAAGAATATCAATTGCTGTGATCCACATTCCTCTGTGTAATTAAACTTGTTGGATAACTGATGCAAAATCAAGTCTTGGGGATCGCTTAAGTAAACTGTCTCGCTAAAGTGGTTACATAGAAATGGAATAAAACCTGGCTCCAATATATACATATAGTAAGGTTTCACAGTATTTGTATATGTAAAACAGAGGGTAAGTTCTGCCGTCGGCCCTCTAGTGGGCATTTCAATTCTGATGGACACAACGAAGGTATTAATTGATGTATATTAATTCTAGCGTGCAGCATTTGTTGAAATGTTACAAATTTCGTTTCGTTTCTTCCGATTTGAGGTTGTTGGAAGGCACGGGATTGTGACGTCATCCATCTTTCAATTTGAGATACGGGTGAATCACTGAGTCGGAAGGCAAAGGGTATTACACCATTCGATTTCTCGTCATAAATTGCATCAGAATAGATTTTTTTTATGGACTTTGATCAATTGTAGCTGGAGTGGCTTTTTTCTTGATTGAATTTGGTGATCGCCAGAAGGTGAAAGTTGGTGTATTTCAGCTGTGTGTAATGTAGAGAAATAGGAATGGCATTTGCTGTGTTCCACGTAACGCTGTATGTATGATCTACTCAGATAACTCATAGCATATGAACTCTTTCGACAAGGGCAAGTGAGCTGTCGTCGTAATGTTTCTACTTTCATTTCGAACGAAATCTAGCTGATATGTGTATGTATAATAAGATCTCATAGCAGTTATATATTTGAATAATACAATTAGTTATTCAATCGGTCTTCCTCAGTTGGGCATTTTAAAGCTTAGCCACATGAGGAAGGCATCAAGGGATACAAATTACAGAAGCATTGCTCGCGTGTTGAAAAAATGAGATATTTCCATCGGTATCTAAGGAGTTTAGGCTGTTGCCATGCACGAGATTATGACGTCATCGATGATTAAATTGAAGATACAGCTAAACTTCTAAGTGGTAGAGGAATGGGGTTTGGACCATTGGATTTCTTGTCATAAAGTGCTGCAGAAGAGCCTATTTTGGTCGCACTTTGATGATTTCTAGATAGAGTTTGCTCTTTTTGTCAATGTTTTCTTTCATTGCCACAAGCTACAACGTTCTGCAGTGCAGCTGTGTGTAATGTGTAGAAATAAGAATATCAATTGCTGTGATCCACATTCCTCTGTGTAATTTAACTTGTT
Organism: Acanthopleura granulata; assembly: GCA_016165875.1. Classification (NCBI taxonomy): domain Eukaryota; kingdom Metazoa; phylum Mollusca; class Polyplacophora; order Chitonida; family Chitonidae; genus Acanthopleura; species Acanthopleura granulata. Next base: position 4,712,239 of record JABBOT010000082.1, read on the forward strand.
GGATAACTGATGCAATATCAAGTCTTTTGGATCGCTTAAGTAAACTGTCTCGCTAAAGTAGTTACAAAGAAATGGAATAAAACCTGTCTCCAATATATACATATAGTAAGATTTCACAGTATTTGTATATGTAAAACAGAGGGTAAGTTCTGCCGTCGGCCCTCAAGTGGGCATTTCAATTCTGATGGACACAACGTAGGTATTAATTGATGTATATTAAGGCTAGCGTGCAGCATTTGTTGAAATGTTACAAATGTTACCGATTTGAGGGTGTTGGCAGGCACGGGATTGTGACGTCATCCATCTTTCAATTAGAGATACACCTAAATGACTGAGTCGGAGAGCAAAGGGTATTACACCATTCGATTTCTCGTCATAAACTGCAAGAGAATAGTTTTTTTTGATATCCTTTTGATGAATTGTAGCTGGGGTGGCTTTTTTTCTTGATTGAGTTTGGTGATCGCCAGAATATGAAAGTTGGTGTTTTTCAGCTGTGTGTAATGTAGAGAAATAGGAATGGCATTTGCTGTGGTCCACATTCCGCTGTATGTATGATCTACTCAGATAACTTATAGCATATGAAGTCTGTCGAAAAGGGCAAGTGAGCTGTTGTCGTAATGTTTCTACTTTCAATTCGAAAGAAAGCTAGTTGGTATATGAATGTATAATAAGATCTCATAGCATTTATATATGTTGATAATAGAATTAGTTATTTAATCGGTCTTCCTCAGTTGGGCATTTGAAAGCTTAGGAAAATGAGGAAGTCATCAAGGGATTCAAATTAAAGCAAGCATTGCTCGTGTGTTGCAAAAATGAAAAATTTCCATCGGTATCTAAGGAGTTTAGGCTGTTGCCATGCACGTTATTATGACGTCATCGATGATTAAATTGAAGATACAGCGAAAACTCTAAGTGGTAGAGGAATGGGGTTTGGACCATTGGATTTCTTGTCATAAAGTGCTGCAGAAGAGCCTATTTTGGTCGCACTTTGATGATTTCTAGATAGAGTTTGCTCTTTTTGTCAATGATTTCTTTCATTGCCACAAGCTACAACGTTCTGCAGTGCAGCTGTGTGTAATGTGTAGAAATAAAAATATCAATTGCTGTGATCCACATTCCTCTGTGTATTTTATCTTGTTGGATAACTGATGCAATATCAACTCTTTATGATAGGTCAAGTAAACTGTCTCGGTAAAGTAGTTACATAGAAATGGAATAAAACCTTGCTCCTATATATACATATAGTAAGGTCCCAGAGTGTTTGTATATGTAAAAGAGAGGGTAAGTTCTGCCGTCGGACCTCTAGTGGGCATTTCAATTCTGATGGACACAACGAAGGTATTAATTGATGTATATTAATGCTAGCGTGCAGCATTTGTTGAAATGTTACAAATGTTACTGATTTGAGGCTGTCGGAAGGCACGGGATTGTGACGTCATCCATCTTTCAATTAGAGATACACCTAAATGACTGAGTCGGAGAGCAAAGGGGAATACACCATTCGATTTCTCGTCATAAATTGCAAGAGAATATTTTTTTTTTTATATCCTTTTGATGAATTGTAGCTGAGGTGCCTTTTTTTCTTGATTGACTTTGGTGATCGCCAGAAGGTGAAAGTTGGTGTATTTCATCTGTGTGTAATGTAGATAAAGAGGCATGGCATTTGCTGTGGTCCACGTACGGCTGTATGTATGATCTACTCAGATAACTCATAGCATCTGAACTCTTTCGACAAGGGCAAATGAGCTGTCGTCGTAATGTTTCTACTTTCAATTCCAACGAAAGCTAACTGGTATGTGTATGTATAATAAGATCTCATAGCATTCATATATGGGAATAATAGAATTAATTATTCAATCGGTCTTCCTCAGTTGGGCATTTTAAAGCTTAACCACATGAGTAAGGCATCAAGGGATGTAAATTTCCGCAAGCATTGCTCGCGTGATGAAAAAATGAGAAATTTCCATCGGTATCTAAGGAGTTTAGGCTGTTGCCATGCACGCTATTATGACGTCATCGATGATTAAATTGAAGATACAGCGAAAACTCTAAGTGGTATAGGAATGGGGTTTGGACCATTGGATTTCTTGTCATAAAGTGCTGTAGAAGAGCCTATTTTGGTCGCACTTTGAAGAATTCTAGATAGAGTTTGCTCTTTTTGTCAATGATTTCTTTCATTGCCACAAGCTACAACGTTCGGCAGTGCAGCTGCGTGTAATGTGTAGAAATAAAAATATCAATTGCTGTGATCCACATTCCTCTGTGTAATTTAACCTGTTGGATAACTGATGCAATATCAAGTCTTTTGGATCGCTTAAGTAAACTGTCTCGGTAAAGTAGTTACATAGAAATGGAATAAAACCTGGCTCCTATATATACATATAGTAAGATTTCACAGTGTTTGTAAATGTAAAACAGAGGGTAAGTTCTGACGTCGGACCTCAAGTGGGCATTTCAATTCTGATGGACACAACGAAGGTATTAATTGATGTATATTAATGCTAGGGTGCAGCATTTGTTGAAATGTTACAAATTTCGTATGGTTTCTACCGATTTGAGGCTGCTGGCAGGCACGGGATTGTGACGTCATCCATCTTTCAATTTGAGATACCTTTAAATTACTGGGTCGGAGAACAGAGGGTATTGCACCATTCGATTTCTCGTGATAAATTGCATCGGAATAATGCTTTTTTATGGCCTTTTGATGAATTGTAACTGGGGTGGCCTTTTTTTTCCTTGATTGACTTTGGTGATCGCCAGAATATGAAAGTTGGTGTATTTCAGCTGTGTGTAATGTAGAGAAATAGGAATGGCATTTGCTGTGGTCCACGTACCGCTGTATATATGATCTACTCAGATAACTCATAGCATTTGATGTCTGTGGACAAGGGCAAATGAGCTGTTGTCGTAATATTTCTACTTTCAATTCGAACGAAAGGTAACTGGTATATGTATGTATAATAAGATCTCATAGCATTTATATATGTTAATAATGGAATTAGTTATTCAATCGGTCTTCCTAAGTTGGCCATATTAAATTTTAGCAACATGAGGAAGGCATCAAGGGATGAAAATTACCGCTAGCATTGAGCACGTGTTGAAAAAATGAGAAATTTCCATCGGTATCTAAGGAGTTTAGGCTGTTGCCATGCACCTGATTATGACGTCATCGATGATTAAATTGAAGATACAGCTAAAACTCCAAGTGGTAGAGGAATGGGGTTTGGACCATTGGATTTCTTGTCATAAAGTGCTGCAGAAGAGCCTACTTTGTTCGCCCTTTGATGAATTCTAGATAGAGTTGCTCTTTTTGTGACTGATTTCTCTGATTGCCACAAGCTACAACGTTCTGCAGTGCAGCTGTGTGTAATGTGTAGAAATAAGAATATCAATTGCTGTGATCCACATTCCTCTGTGTATTTTATCTTGTTATATAACTGATGCAATATCTACTCTTTTGGATAGGTCAAGTAAACTGTCTCGGTAAAGTAGTTACATAGAAATGGAATAAAACCTGGATCCTATATATACATATAATAAGTTCTGACAGTCTTTGTATATGTAAAACAGAGGGTAAGTTCTGCCGTCGGACCTCAAGTGGGGATTTCAATTCTGATGGCCACAACGTAGGTATTAAATAATGTATATTAATGCTAGGGTGCAGGATTGGTTGAAATGTTACAAATTTCGTTTGGTTTCTACCGATTTGAGGCTATTGGCAGGCACGGGATTGTGACGTCATCCATCTTTCAATTTGAGATACAGGTAAATTACTGGGTCTGAGAACAAAGACTACTGCACCTTTCGATTTCTCTTTAGAAATTGCATCGGAATAGCCCTTTTTTATGGCCTTTTGATGAATTGTAACTGGGGTGGCTTTTTTTTCCTTGATTGACTTTGGTGATCGCCAGAATATGAAAGTTGCTGTATTTCAACTGTGGGTAATGTAGAGAAATAGGAATGGCATTTGCTGTGGTCCACGTACCGCTGTATGTATAATCTACTCAGATAACTCATAGCATTTGAAGTCTGTGGACAAGGGCAAGTCAGCTGTCGTCGTATTGTTTCTCCTTTCAATTCGAAGGAAATCTAACTGGTATGTGTATGTATAACAAGATGTCATAGCATTTATATATGGGAATAATAGAATTAGTTATTCAATCGATCTACCTCAGTTGGCCATATTAAATTTTAGCCACATGAGGAAGGCATCAAGGGATGAAAATTACCGCAAGCATTGAGCACGTGTTGAAAAAATGAGAAATTTCCCTCGGTATCTAAGGAGTTTAGTCTGTTGCCATGCATGCTATTATGACGTCATCGATGATTAAAATGAAGATACAGCTAAAACTCTAAGTGGTAGAGGAATGGGTTTTGGACCATTGGATTCCTTGTCATAAAGTGCTGCAGAAGAGACTATTTTGGTGGACATTTGATGAATTCTAGATAGAGTTTGCTCTTTTTGTCAATGATTTCTCTGATTGCCACAAGCTACAACGTTCTGCAGTGCAGCTGTGTGTAATGTGTAGAAATAAGAATATCAATTGCTGTGATCCACATTCCTCTGTGTATTTTATCTTGTTGGATAACTGATGCGATATCAACTGTTTTGGATAGATCAAGTAAACTGTCTCGCTAAAGTGGTTACATAGAAATGGAATGAAACCTGACTCCTATATATATATATATTAAGGACTGACAGTCTTTGTATATGTAAAACAGAGGGTAAGTTCTGCCGTCGGATCTGAAGTGGACATTTGAATTTTGATGGACACAACGAATCATTAATTGATGCATATTAAGGGTAGCGTGCAGCATTTGTTGAAATGTTACAAATTTCGTTTGGTTTCTAAAGATTTGAGGTTGTTGGCAGGCACGGGATTGTGACGTCATCCATCTTTCGATTTGAAATACAATTAAATTACTGAGTCGGGGAGGAAAGGGTATTACACCATTCGATTTCTCGTCATAAATTGAATGAGAATAGATTTTTTTATGGCCTTTTGATGAAATGTAGCTTGGGTGGCTTTTTTTTCTTGATTGAGTTTATTGATCGCCAGAAGGTGAAAGTTGGTGTTTTTCAGCTGTGTGTAATGTAGAGAACTAGGAATGGCATTTGCTGTGGTCCACGTACCGCTGTATGCATGATCTACACAGATAACAAATACCATATGAACTCTTTCGACAAGGCCAAGTGAGCTGTCGCCGTAATGTTTCTACTTTCAATTCAAACGAAAGCTAACTGGTATGTGTATGTATAATAAGATCTCATAGCATTTATATATGGGAATAATAGAATTAGTTATTAAGTCGGCCTTCCTCAGTCATGCATTTTAAAGCTTAGCCACATGAGGAAGACATCAAGGGATGCAAATTACCGCAAGCATTGCTTGCGCGTTGAAAAAATGAGACATTTCCCTCGGTATCTAAGGAGATTAGGCTGTTGCCATGCACGGGATTATGACGTCATCGATGATTAAATTGAAGATACAGCTAAAACTCTAAGTGGTAGAGGAATGGGGTTTGGAAGATTGGATTTCTTGTCATAAAGTGCTGCAGAAGAGCCTATTTTGGTCGACCTTTGATGAATTCTAGATACAGTCTGCTCCTTTTGTGCCTGATTTCTCTGATTGCCACAAACTACAACGTTCTGCAATGCAGCTGTGTGTAATGTGTAGAAATAAGAATATCAATTGCTGTGATCCACATTCCGCTGTGTATTTTATCTTGTTGGATAACTGATGCAATATCAACTCTTTATGATAGGTCAATTAAACTGTCTCGGTAAAGTAGTTACATAGAAGTGGAATAAAACCTGGCTCCTATATATACATATAGTAAGGTCTCACAGTGTTTGTATATGTAAAACAGAGGATAAGTTCTGCCGTTGGCCCTCAAGTGGGGATTTAAATTCTGATGGCCACAACGAAGGTATTAATTGATGTATATTAGGGCTAGCGTGCAGCATTTGTTGAAATGTTACAAATTTCCTATGGTTTCTACAGATTTGAGGCTATTGGCAGGCACAGGATTGTGACGTCATCCATCTTTCAATTTGATATACACTAAAATTACTGGGTCGGAGAACAAAGGGTATTGCACCATTCGATTTCTCCGGATAAATTTCATCGGAATAGCCCTTTTTTATGGCCTTTTGATGAATTGTAACTGGGGTGGCTTTTTTTTCCTAATTGACTTTGGTGATCGCCAGAATATGAAAGTTGGTGTATTTCAGCTGTGTGTAATGTAGAGAAATAGGAATGGCATTTGCTGTGGTCCACGTACCGCTGTATATATGATCTACTCAGATAACTCATAGCATTTGAACTTTTTCGACAAGGGCAAGTGAGCTGTCGTCGTAATATTTCTACTTTCAATTCCAACGAAAGCTAACTGGTATGTGTATGTATAATAAGATCTCATAGCATTTATATATGTTAATAATAGAATTAGTTACTCAATCGATCTACCTCAGTTGGCCATATTAAATTTTAGCCACATGAGGAAATCTTCAATGGATGAAAATTACCGCAAGCATTGAGCACGTGTTGAAAAAATGAGAAATTTCCCTCGGTATCTAAGGAGTTTAGGCTGTTGCCATGCACGGGATTATGACGTCATCGATGATTAAAATGAAGATACAGCTAAAACTCCAAGTGGTAGAGGAATGGGGTTTGGGCCATTGGATTTCTTGTCATAAAGTGCTGCAGAAGAGCCTACTTTGGTCGACCTTTGATGATTTCTAGATAGAGTTGTTCTTTTGTGACTGATTTCTTTGATTGCCACAAGCTACAACGTTCTGCAGTGCAGCTCTGTGTAATGTGTAGAAATAAAAATATCGATTGCTGTGATCCACATTCCTCTGTGTATTTTATCTTGTTGGATAACTGATGCAATATCAACTCTTTTGGATAGGTCAAGTAAACTGTCTCGCTAAAGTAGTTACATAGCAATGGAATAAAACCTGGCTCCTATATATACATATAGTAAGCTCTCTCAGTGTTTGTATATGTAAAACAGAGGGTAAGCTCTTCCGTTGGCCCTCAAGTGGGGATTTCAATTCTGCTGGGCACAACGAAGGTATTAATTGATGTATATTAGGGCTAGCGTGCAGCATTTGTTGAAATGTTACAAATTTCGTTTGGTTTCTACCGATTTGACGCTATTGGCAGGCACAGGATTGTGACGTCATCCATCTTTCAATTTGATATACACTAAAATTACTGGGTCGGAGAACAAAGGGTATTGCACCATTCGACTTCTCGTAATAAATTGCATCGGAATAACCCTTTTTTATGGCCTTTTGATGAATTGTAACTGGGGTGGCTTTTTTTTTTTTAATTGACTTTGGTGATCGCCAGAATATGAAAGTTGGTGTCTTTCAGCTGTGTGTAATGTAGAGAAATGGGAATGGCATTTGCTGTGGTCCACGTACCGCTGTATGTATGATCTACTCAGATAACTCATAGCATTTGAAGTCTGTGGACAAGGGCAAATGAGCTGTCGTCGTAATGTTTCTACTTTCAATTCCAACGAAAGCTGGCTGATATGTGTATGTATAATAAGATCTCCTAGCAGTGATATATGGGGATAATAGAATTAGTTTTTCAATCGGTCTTCCTCAGTTTGGCATTTGAAAGCTTAGCCACATGAGGAAGGCATCAAGGGGTACAAATTACCGCAAGGATTGGTCTCGCGTTGAAAAATGAGACATTTCCCTCGGTATCTAAGGAGTTTAGGCTGTTGCCATGCACGCTATTATGACGTCATCGATGATTAAATTGAAGATACAGCTAAAACTCTAAGTGGTAGAGGAATGGGGTTTGGACCATTGGATTCCTTGTCAAAAAGTGCTGCAGAAGAGACTATTTTGGTGGACATTTGATGAATTCTAGATAGAGTCTGCTCTTTTTGTCAATGATTTCTCTAATTGCCACAAGCTACAACGTTCTGCAGTGCAGCTGTGTGTAATGTGTAGAAATAAGAATATCAATTGCTGTGATCCACATTCCTCTGTGTATTTTATCTTGTTGAATAACTGATGCGATATCAACTGTTTTGGATAGATCAAGTAAACTGTCTCGTTAAAGTGGTTACATAGAAATGGAATGAAACCTGACTCCTATATATATATATAGTAAGGTTTGACAACCTTTGTATATGTAAAACAGAGGGTAAGTTCTGCCGTCGGATCTGAAGTGGACATTTCAATTTTGATGGACACAACGAATCATTAATTGATGTATATTTAAGGTAGCGTGCAGCATTTGTTGAAATGTTACAAATTTCGTTTGGTTTCTACCGATTTGAGGTTGTTGGCAGGCACGGGATTGTGACGTCATCCATCTTTCCATTTGAAATACAATTAAATTACTGAGTCGGGGAGGAAAGGGTATTACACCATTCGATTTCTCGTCATAAATTGAATGAGAATAGATTTTTTTATGGCCTTTTGATGAAATGTAGCTTGGGTGGCTTTTTTTTCTTGATTGAGTTTATTGATCGCCAGAAGGTTAAAGTTGGTGTTTTTCAGCTGTGTGTAATGTAGAGAAATAGGAATGGCATTTGCTGTGGTCCACGTACCGCTGTATGTATGATCTACTCAGATAACAAATACCATATGAACTCTTTCGACAAGGCCAAGTGAGCTGTCGCCGTAATGTTTCTACTTTCAATTCGAACGAAAGCTAACTGGTATGTGTATGTATAATAAGATCTCATAGCATTTATATATGGGAATAATAGAATTAGTTATTAAGTCGGTCTTCCTCAGTCATGTATTTTAAAGCTTAGCCACATGAGGAAGGCATCAAGGGATGCAAATTACCGCAAGCATTGCTTGCGCATTGAAAAAATGAGACATTTCCCTCGGTATCTAAGGAGATTAGGCCGTTGCCATGCACGGGATTATGACGTCATCGATGATTAAATTGAAGATACAGATAAAACTCTAAGTGGTAGAGGAATGGGGTTTGGAAGATTGGATTTCTTGTCATAAAGTGCTGCAGAAGAGCCTATTTTGATCGACCTTTGATGAATTCTAGATACAGTCTGCTCTTTTTGTGCCTGATTTCTCTGATTGCCACAAGCTACAACGTTCTGCAATGCAGCTGTGTGTAATGTGTAGAAATAAGAATATCAATTGCTGTGATCCACATTCCGCTGTGTATTTTATCTTGTTGGATAACTGATGCAATATCAACTCTTTATGATAGGTCAAATCAACTGTCTCGGTAAAGTAGTTACTTAGAAGTGGAATAAAACCTGGCTCCTATATATACATATAGTAAGGTCTCACAGTGTTTGTATATGTAAAACAGAGGGTAAGTTCTGCCTTTGGCCCTGAGAAATTTCCCTCGGAATCTAAGGAGTTTAGGCTGTTGCCATACACGGAAATATGACGTCATCGATGATTAAATTGAAGATACAGCGAAAACTCTAAGTGGTAGAGGAATGGGGTTTGGACCATTGGATTTCTTGTCATAAAGTGCTGCAGAACAGCCTATTTTGGTCGACCTTTGATGAATTCTAGATAGAGTTGCTCTTTTTGTGACTGATTTCTCTGATTACCACAAGCTACAACGTTCTGCAGTGCAGCTGTGTGTAATGTGTAGAAATAAGAATATCAATTGCTGTGATCCACATTCCTCTGTGTATTTTATCTTGTTGCATAACTGATGCAATATCTACTCTTTTGGATAGGTCAAGTAAACTGTCTCGTTAAAGTAGTTACATAGAAGTGGAATAAAACCTGGCTCCTATAAATACATATAGTAAGGTCTAACAGTGTTTGTATATGTAAAACAGAGGGTAAGTTCTGGCGTCGGACCTGAAGTGAGCATTTCAATTCTGATGGCCACAACGAAGGTAATAATTAATGTATATTAAAGCTAGCGTGCAGCATTTGTTGAAATGTTACAAATTTCGTTTGGTTTCTACCGATAATAGGCTGTTGGCAAGCACGGGATTGTGACGTCATCCATCTTTCAATTTGAGATACAGGTAAATGACTGGGTCGGAGAACAAATTGTATTGCACCATTCGATTTCTCCTGATAAATTGGATCGGAATAGCCCTTTTTTATGGCCTTTTGATGAATTGTAACTGGGGTGGCATTTTTTTCCTTGATTGACTTTGGTGATAGCCAGAATATGAAAGTTGTTGTATTTCAGCTGTGTGTAATCTAGAGAAATAAAAGTGGCATTTGCTGTGGTCCACGTACCGCCGTATGTATCATCTACTCAGATAACTCATAGCATTTGAAGTCTGTGGACAAGGGCAAGTGAGCTGTCGTCGTAATGTTTCTACTTTCAATTCGAAGGAAAGCTAACTGGTATGTGTATGTATAATAAGATCTCATAGCATTTATATATGTTAATAATAGAATTAGTTATTCATTCGATCTTCCTCAGTTGGCCATATTAAATTTTAGCCACATGAGGAAGGCATCAAGGGATGAAAATTACCGAAAGCATTGATCTCGACTTGAAGAAATGAGAAATTTCCCTCAGTATCTAAGGAGTTTAGGCTGTTGCCATGCACGCTATTATGACGTCATCGATGATTAAATTGACGATACAGCTAAAACTCTAAGTGGTAGAGGAATGGGGTTTGGACCATTGGATGTCTTGTCATAAAGTGCTGCAGAAGAGCCTACTTTGGTCGACCTTTGATGAATTCTAGATAGAGTTGCTCTTTTTGTGACTGATTTCTCTGATTGCCACAAGCTACAACGTTCTGCAGTGCAGCTGTGTGTAATGTGTAGAAATAAGAATATCAATTGCTGTGATCCACATTCCTCTGTGTATTTTATCTTGTTGGATAACTAATGCAATATCTACTCTTTTGGATAGGTCAAGTCAACTGTCTCGGTAAAGTAGTTACATAGAAATGGAATAAAACCTGGCTCCTATATATACATATAGTAAGGTTTCACAGTGTTTGTATATGTAAAACAGAGGGTAAGTTCTTCCGTTGGCCCTCAAGAGGGGATTTCAATTCTGATGGCCACAACGAAGGTATTAATTGATGTATATTAATGCTATGGTGCAGCATTTGTTGAAATGTTACAAATTTCGTTTGGTTTCTACCGATTTGAGGTTGTTGGCAGGCACGGGATTGTGACGTCATCCATCTTTCAATTTGAGATACAGGTAAATTACTGGTTCGGAGAACAAAGACTCTTGCACCTTCCGATTTCTCTTTAGAAATTGCATCGGAATAGCCCTTTTTTATGGCCTTTTGATGAATTGTAACTGGGATGGCTTTTTTTTCCTTGATTGACTTTGGTGATCGCCAGAATATGAAAGTTGCTGTATTTCAACTGTGGGTAATGTAGAGAAATAGGAATGGCATTTGCTGTGGTCCACGTACACCTGTATGTATGATCTACTCAGATAACTCATAGCATTTGAAGTCTGTGGACAATGGCAAGTGAGCTGTCGTCGTAATGTTTCTACTTTCAATTCGAAGGAAATCTACCTGGTATGTGTATGTATAATAAGATGTCATAGCATTTATATATGGGAATAATAGAATTAGTTATTCAATCGATCTACCTCAGTTGGCCATATTAAATTTTAGCCACATGAGGAAGGCATCAAGGGATGAAAATTACCGCTAGCATTGAGCACGTGTTGAAAAAATGAGAAATTTCCCTCAGTATCTAAGGAGTTTAGTCTGTTGCCATCCACGCTATTATGACGTCACCGATGATTAAATTGAAGATACAGCTAAAACTCTAAGTGGTAGAGGAATGGGTTTTGGGCCATTGGATTCTTTGTCATAAACTGCTGCAGAAGAGCCCATTTTGGTCGCCCTTTCATCAATTCTAGATACAGTCTGCTCTTTTTGTGACTGATTTCTCTGATTGCCACAAGCTACAACGTTCTGCAGTGCAGCTGTGTGTAATGTGTAGAAATAAGAATATCAATTGCTGTGATCCACATTCCTCTGTGTATTTTATCCTGTTGGATAACTGATGCGATATCAACTGTTTTGGATAGATCAAGTAAACTGTCTCGTTAAAGTGGTTACATAGAAATGGAATGGAACCTGACTCCTATATATACATATAGTAAGGTCTCACAGTCTTTGTATATGTAAAACAGAGGGTAAGTTCTGCCGTCGGATCTGAAGTGGACATTTCAATTTTGATGGACACAACGAATCACTAATTGATGTATATTTAAGGTAGCGTGCAGCATTTGTTGAAATGTTACAAATTTCGTTTGGTTTCTACCGATTTGAGGTTGTTGGCAGGCACGGGATTGTGACGTCATCCATCTTTCGATTTGAAATACAATTAAATTACTGAGTCGGGGAGGTAAGGGTATTACACCATTCGATTTCTCGTCATAAATTGAATGAGAATAGATTTTTTTATGTAATTTTGATGAAATGTAGCTTGGGTGGCTTTTTTTTCTTGATTGAGTTTATTGATCGCCAGAAGGTTAAAGTTGGTGTTTTTCAGCTGTGTGTAATGTAGAGAAATAGGAATGGCATTTACTGTGGTCCACGTACCGCTGTATGTATGATCTACTCAGATAACAAATACCATATGAACTCTTTCGACAAGGCCAAGTGAGCTGTCGTCGTAATGTTTCTACTTTCAATTCGAACGAAAGCTAACTGGTATGTGTATGTATAATAAGATCTCATAGCATTTATATATGGGAATAATAGAATTAGTTATTAAGTCGGTCTTCCTCAGTCATGCATTTTAAAGCTTAGCCACATGAGGAAGACATCAAGGGATGCAAATTACCGCAAGCATTGCTTGCGCGTTGAAAAAATGAGACATTTCCCTCGGTATCTAAGGAGATTAGGCTGTTGCCAGGCACGGGATTATGACGTCATCGATGATTAAATTGAAGATACAGCTAAAACTCTAAGTGGTAGAGGAATGGGGTTTGGAAGATTGGATTTCTTGTCATAAAGTGCTGCAGAAGAGCCTATTTTGGTCGACCTTTGATGAATTCTAGATACAGTCTAATCTTTTTGTGACTGATTTCTCTGATTGCCACAAGCTACAACGTTCTGCAATGCAACTGTGTGTAATGTGTAGAAATAAGAATATCAATTGCTGTGATCCACATTCCGCTGTGTATTTTATCTTGTTGGATAACTGATGCAATATCAACTCTTTATGATAGGTCAAGTCAACTGTCTCGGTAAAGTAGTTACATAGAAGTGGAATAAAACCTGGCTCCTATATATACATATAGTAAGGTCTCACAGTGTTTGTATATGTAAAACAGAGGGTAAGTTCTGCCTTTGGCCCTGAGAAATTTCCCTCGGAATCTAAGGAGTTTAGGCTGTTGCCATACACGGAAATATGACGTCATCGATGATTAAATTGAAGATACAGCTAAAACTCTAAGTGGTAGAGGAATGGGGTTTGGACCATTGGATTTGTTGTCATAAAGTGCTGCAGAACAGCCTATTTTGGTCGAGTTTTGATGCATTCTAGATAGAGTTTGCTCTTTTTGTGACTGATTTCTCTGATTGTCACAAGCTTCATGGTTCTGCAGAGCAGCTGTGTGTAATGTGTAGAAATAAGAATATCAATTGCTGTGATCCACATTCGTCTGTGTATTTTATATTTTGGATAACTGATACAATATCAACTCTTTTGGATAGGTCAAGTAAACTGTCTCGCTAAAGTAGTTACATAGAAATGGAAGAAAACCTGGCTCCTATATATACATATAGTAAGGTCTCACAGTCTTTGTATATGTAAAACAGAGGGTAAGTTCTTCCGTTGGCCCTCAAGTGGGCATTTCAATTCTGATGGACACAACGAAGGTATTAATTGATGTATATTAAGGCTAGCGTGCAGCATTTGTTGAAAGCTTAAAAATTTCGGTTGGTTTATACCGATTTGAGTCTGTTGGCAGGCACGGGAATGTGACGTTATCCATCTTTCAACTTGAGATACAGGTAAATGACTGGGTCGGAGAACAAAGTGTATTACACCATTCCATTTCCCGTCATAAATTCGATGAGAATAGATTTTTTTATGGCCTTTTGATGAATTGTAGCTTGGGTGGCTTTTTTTCTTGATTGAGTTTGGTGATCGCCAGAAGGTGAATGTTGGTGTATTTCAGCTGAGTGTAATGGAGAGAAATAGGAATGGCATTTGCTGTTTTCCACGTCCCTCTGTCTGTATGATCTACTCAGATAACTCATAGCATATGAACTCTTTCGACAAGGGCAAGTGAGCTGTCGTCGTAATATTTCTACTTTCAATTCCAACGAAAGCTAACTGGTATGTGTATGTATAATAAGATCTCATAGGATTTATATATGGGAATAATAGAATTAGTTATTCAATCGGTCTTCCTCAGTTGGGCATTTTAAAGCTTAGCCACATGAGTAAGGCATCAAGGGATGTAAATTACCGCAAGGATTGGTCTCGCGTTGAAAAAATGAGAAATTTCCATCGGTATCTAAGGAGTTTAGGCTGTTGCCATGCAGGGGTTTATGACGTCATCGATGATTAAATTGACGATACAGCTAAAACTCTAAGTGGTAGAGGAGAAATACACAGACCATTGGATTCTTTGTCATAAAGTGCTGCAGAAGAGCCTATTTTGGTCTCCCTTTGATGAATTCTAGATAGAGTTGCTCTTTTTGTGACTGATTTCTCAGATTGCCACAAGCTACAACGTTCTGCAGTGCAGCTGTGTGTAATGTGTAGAAATAAGAATATCAATTGCTGTGATCCACATTCCTCTGTGTATTTTATCTTGTTGCATAACTAATGCAATATCAACTCTTTTGGATAGGTCAAGTAAACTGTCTCGGTAAAGTAGTTACATAGAAGTGGAATAAAACCTGGCTCCTATATATACATATAGTAAGGTTTCACAGTGTTTGTATATGTAAAACAGAGGGTAAGTTCTGCCGTCGGACCTGAAGTGAGCATTTCAATTCTGATGGCCACAACGAAGGTAATAATTAATGTATATTAGAGCTAGCGTGCAGCATTTGTTGAAATGTTACAAATTTCGTTTGGTTTCTACCGATGTGAGGCTATTGGCAGGCACGGGATTGTGACGTCATCCATCTTTCAATTTGAGATACCGGTAAATGACTGGGTCGGAGAACAAATTGTATTGCACCATTCGATTTCTCGTGATAAATTGCATCGGAATAACCCTTTTTTATGGCCTTTTGATGAATTGTAACTGGGATGGCATTTTTTTCCTTGATTGACTTTGGTGATCGCCAGAAGGTGAATGTTGGTGTATTTCAGCTGAGTGTAATGGAGAGAAATAGGAATGGCATTTGCTGTTTTCCACGTCCCTCTGTCTGTATGATCTACTCAGATAACTCATAACATATGAACTCTTCCGAAAAGGGCAAGTGAGCTGTCGTCGTAATGTTTCTACTTTCAAGTTGAACGAAAGCTCGCTGGTATGTGTATGTATAATAAGATCTCCTAGCAGAGATATATGGTTATAATAGAATTAGTTATTGAATCGGTCTTCCTCAGTTGGGCATTTGAAAGCTTATCCACATGAGGAAGGCATCAAGGGATACAAATTACCGCAAGGATTGGTCTCGCGTTGAAAAAATGAGAAATTTCCCTCAGTATCTAAGGAGTTTAGGCTGTTGCCATGCACGCTATTATGACGTCACCGATGATTAAATTGAAGATACAGCTAAAACTCTAAGTGGTAGAGGAATGGGTTTTGGGCCATTGGATTCTTTGTCATAAACTGCTGCAGAAGAGACTATTTTGGTCGACCTTTGATGAATTCTAGATAGAGTTGCTCTTTTTGTGACTGATTTCTCTGATTGCCACAAGCTACAACGTTCTGCAGTGCAGCTGTGTGTAATGTGTAGAAATAAGAATATCAATTGCTGTGATCCACATTCCTCTGTGTATTTTATCTTGTTGGATAACTGATGCGATATCAACTGTTTTGGATAGATCAAATAAACTGTCTCGTTAAAGTGGTTACATAGAAATGGAATGGAACCTGACTCCTATATATACGTATAGTAAGGTTTCACAGTGTTTGTATATGTAAAACAGAGGGTAAGTTCTGCCGTCGGATCTCAAGTGGGCATTTCAATTTTGATGGACACAACGAAGGTATTAATTGATGTATATTAAGGGTAGCGTGCAGCATTTGTTGAAATCTTACAAATTTCGTTTGGTTTATACCGATTTGAGGTTGTTGGCAGGCATGGGATTGTGACGTCATCCATCTTTCGATTTGAAATACAGGTAAATGACTGAGTCGGGGAGCAAAGGGTATTACACCATTCGATTTCTCGTCATAAATTGAGTGAAAATAGATTTTTTTTATGGCCTTTTGATGAATTGTAGCTTGGGTGGCTTTTTTTTCTTGATTGAGTTTATTGATCGCCAGAAGGTTAAAGTTGGTGTTTTTCAGCTGTGTGTAATGTAGAGAAATAGGAATGGCATTTGCTGTGGTCCACGTACCGCTGTATGTATGATCTACTCAGATAACAAATACCATATGAACTCTTTCGACAAGGGCAAGTGAGCTGTCGTCTTAATGTTTCTACTTTCAATTCGAACGAAAGCTAACTGGTATGTGTATGTATAATAAGATCTCATAGCATTTATATATGGGAATAATAGAATTAGTTATTCCGTCGGTCTTCCTCAGTCATGCATTTTAAAGCTTAGCCACATGAGGAAGGCATCAAGGGATGTAAATTACCGTAAGGATTGCTTGCGCGTTGAAAAAATGAGACATTTCCCTCGGTATCTAAGGAGATTAGGCTGTTGCCATGCACGGGATTATGACTTCATTGAAGATTAAATTGAAGATACAGCGAAAACTCTAAGTGGTAGAGGAATGGGGTTTGGAAGATTGGATTTCTTGTCATAAAGTGCTGCAGAAGAGCCTATTTTGGTCGCCCTTTGATGAATTCTAGATACAGTCTGCTCTTTTTGTGACTGATTTCTCTGATTGCCACAAGCCACAACGTTCTGCAATGCAGCTGTGTGTAATGTGTAGAAATAAGAATATCAATTGCTGTGATCCACATTTCGGTGTGTATTTTTTCTTGTTGGATAACTGATGCAATATCAACTCTTTATGATAGGTCAAGTAAACTGTCTCGGTAAAGTAGTTACATAGAAGTGGAATAAAACCTGGCTCCTATATATACATATAGTAAGGTCTCACAGTGTTTGTATATGTAAAACAGAGGGTAAGTTCTGCCTTTGGCCCTCAAGTGGTCATTTCAATTCTGCTGGGCACAACGAAGGTATTAATTGATGTATATTAAGGCTAGCGTGCAGCATTTGTTGAAATGTTACAAATTTCGTTTGGTTTCTACCGATTTGAGGTTGTTGGCAGGCACGGGATTGTGACGTCATCCATCTTTCAATTTGAGATACAGGCAAATGACTGGGTCGGAGAACAAATTGTATTACACCATTCGATTTCTCGTCATAAATTGCATCAGAATAGATTTTTTAAGGCCTTTTGATGATTTGTATCTTGGGTGGCCTTTTTCCTTGATTGACTTTGGTGATCGCCAGAAGGTGAAAGTTGGTGTATTTCAACTGTGGGTAATGTAGAGAAATAGGAATGGCATTTGCTGTGGTCCACGTACCGCTGTATGTATGATCTACTCAGATAATTCATAGCATATAAACTCTTTCGAAAAGGGCAAGTGAGCTGTCGTCGTAATGTTTCTACTTTCAATTCGAACGAAAGCTAACTGGTATGTGTATGTATAATAAGATCTCCTAGCATTTATATATGGGAGTAGAATTAGGTATTCAATCGGTCTTCCTCAGTTGGCCATATTAAATTTTAGCCACATGAGGAAGGCATCAAGACATGGAAATTACCGCAAGCATTGGTCTCGTGTTGAAAAAATGAGAAATTTCCCTCGGTATCTAAGGAGTTTAGGCTGTTGCCATGCACGGAATTATGACGTCACCGATGATTAAATTGAAGACACAGCTAAAACTCTAAGTGGTAGAGGAATGGGGTTTGGACCATTGGATTTCTTGTCATAAAGTGCTGCAGAAGAGCCTATTTTGGTCGACCTTTGATGAATTCTAGATAGAGTTTGCTCTTTTTGTGACTGATTTCTCTGATTGTCACAAGCTTCATGGTTCTGCAGAGCAGCTGTGTGTAATGTGTAGAAATAAGAATATCAATTGCTGTGATCCACATTCCTCTGTGTATTTTATATTTTGGATAACTGATACAATATCAACACTTTTGGATAGGTCAAGTAAACTGTCTCGGAAAAGTAGTTACATAGAAGTGGAATAAAACCTGGCTCCTATATATACATATAGTAATGTCTCACAGTGTTTGTATATGTAAAACAGAGGGTAAGGTCTGCCGTCGGATCTTAAGTGGGCATTTCAATTTTGATGGACACAACGAAGGTATTAATTGATGCATATTAAGGGTAGCGTGCAGCATTTGTTGAAATGTTACAAATTTCGTTTGGTTTCTACCGATTTGAGGTTGTTTTCAGGCACGGGATTGTGACGTCATCCATCTTTCGATTTGAAATACAGGTAAATTACTGAGTCGGGGAGCAAAGGGTATTACACCATTCGATTTCTCGTCATAAATTGAATGAGAATAGATTTTTTTTATGGCCTTTTGATGAAATGTAGCTTGGGT
This sequence comes from Acanthopleura granulata, assembly GCA_016165875.1. Lineage (NCBI taxonomy): Eukaryota > Metazoa > Mollusca > Polyplacophora > Chitonida > Chitonidae > Acanthopleura > Acanthopleura granulata. The sequence continues at coordinate 4,730,883 of JABBOT010000082.1, forward strand.
GGCTTTTTTTTCTTGATTGAGTTTATTGATCGCCAGAAGGTGAAAGTTGGTGTTTTTCAGCTGTGTGTAATGTAGAGAAATAGGAATGGCCTTTGCTGTGGTCCACGTACCGCTGTATGTATGATCTACTCAGATAACAAATACCATATGAACTCTTTCGACAAGGGCAAGTGAGCTGTCGTCGTAATGTTTCTACTTTCAATTCCAACGAAAGCTAACTGGTATGTGTATGTATAATAAGATCTCATAGCATTTATATATGGGAATAATAGAATTAGTTATTAAGTCGGTCTTCCTCAGTCATGCATTTTAAAGCTTAGCCACATGAGGAAGGCATCAAGGGATGCAAATTACCGCAAGCATTGCTTGCGCATTGAAAAAATGAGACATTTCCCTCGGTATCTAAGGAGATTAGGCTGTTGCCATGCACGGGATTATGACGTCATCGATGATTAAATTGAAGATACAGCGAAAACTCTAAGTGGTAGAGGAATGGGGTTTGGAAGATTGGATTTCTTGTCATAAAGGGCTGCAGAAGAGCCTATTTTGGTCGCACTTTCATCAATTCTAGATACAGTCTGCTCTTTTTGTGACTGATTTCTCTGATTGCCGCAAGCTACAACGTTCTGCAGTGCAGCTGTGTGTAATGTGTAGAAATAAGAATATCAATTGCTGTGATCCACATTCCGCTGTGTATTTTTTCTTGTTGGATAACTGATGCAATATCAACTCTTTATGATAGGTCAAGTAAACTGTCTCTTTAAAGTAGTTACATAGAAGTGGAATAAAACATGGCTCCTATATATACATATAGTAAGGTCTCACAGTGTTTGTATATGTAAAACAGAGGGTAAGTTCTGCCTTTGGCCCTCAAGTGGTCATTTAAATTCTGCTGGGCACAACGAAGGTATTAATTGATGTATATTAAGGCTAGCGTGCAGCATTTGTAGAAATGTTACAAATTTCGTTTGGTTTCTACCGATTTGAGGTTGTTGGCAGGCACGGGATTGTGACGTCATCCATCTTTCAATTTGAGATACAGGCAAATGACTGGGTCGGAGAACAAATTGTATTACACCATTCGATTTCTCGTCATAAATAGCATCAGACTAGATTTTTTTAAGGCCTTTTGATGATTTGTATCTTGGGTGGCCTTTTTCCTTGATTGACTTTGGTGATCGCCAGAAGGTGAAAGTTGGTGTATTTCAACTGCGTGTAATGTAGAGAAATAGGAATGGCATTTGCTGTGGTCCACGTACCGCTGTATGTATGATCTACTCAGATAACTCATAGCATATGAAGTCTGTCAACAAGGGCAAGTGAGCTGTCGTCGTAATGTTTCTACTTTCAATTCCAACGAAAGCTAACTGGTATGTGTATGTATAATAAGATCTCATAGCATTTATATATCGGAGTAGAATTAGGTATTCAATCGGTTTTATTCAGTTGGCCATATTAAATTTTAGCCACATGAGGAAGGCATCAAGACATGGAAATTACCGCAAGCATTGGTCTCGTGTTGAAAAAATGAGAAATTTCCCTCGGTATCTAAGGAGTTTAGGCTGTTGCCATGCACCTGATTATGACGTCATCGATGATTAAATTGAAGATATAGCTAAAACTCTAAGTGGTAGAGGAATGGGGTTTGGACCATTGGATTTCTTGTCATAAAGTGCTGCAGAAGAGCCTATTTTGGTCGACTTTTGATGAATTCTATATAGAATTGCTGTTTTTTTGACTGATTTCTCTCATTGCCACAAGCTACAACGTTCTGCAGTGCAGCTGTGTGTGATGTGTAGAAATAAGAATATTAATTGCTGTGATCCACATTCCCCCGTGTATTTTATCTTGTTGGATAACTGATGCGATATGAACTCTTTTGGATAGGTCAAGTAAACTGTCTCGGTAAAGTAGTTACATAGAAGTGAAATAAAACCTGGCCCCTATATATACATATAGTAATTTCTCAGAGTGTGTGTATATGTGTAACAGAGGGTAAGTTCTGCCGTCGGATCTCAAGTGGGCATTTCAATTTTGATGGACACAACGAAGGTATTAATTGATGTATATTAAGGGTAGCGTGCAGCATTTGTTGAAATGTTACAAATTTCGTTTGGTTTATACCGATTTGAGGTTGTTGGCAGGCACGGGATTGTGACGTCATCCATCTTTCGATTTGAAATACAGGTAAATTACTGAGTCGGGGAGCAAAGGGTATTACACCATTCGATTTCTCGTCATAAATTGAATGAGAATAGATTTTTTTATGGCCTTTTGATGAAATGTAGCTTGGGTGGCTTTTTTTTCTTGATTGAGTTTATTGATCGCCAGAAGGTGAAAGTTGGTGTTTTTCAGCTGTGTGTAATGTAGAGAAATAGGAATGGCATTTGCTGTGGTCCACGTACCGCTGTATGTATGATCTACTCAGATAACAAATACCATATGAACTCTTTCGACAAGGGCAAGTGAGCTGTCGCCGTAATGTTTCTACTTTCAATTCGAACGAAAGCTAACTGGTATGTGTATGTATAATAAGATCTCATAGCATTTATATATGGGAATAATAGAATTAGTTATTAAGTCGGTCTTCCTCAGTCATGCATTTTAAAGCTTAGCCACATGAGGAAGGCATCAAGGGATGCAAATTACCGCAAGCATTGCTTGCGCGTTGAAAAAATGAGACATTTCCATCGGTATCTAAGTAGATTAGGCTGTTGCCATGCACGGGATTATGACGTCATCGATGATTAAATTGAAGATACAGCGAAAACTCTAAGTGGTAGAGGAATGGGGTTTGGAAGATTGGATTTCTTGTCATAAAGTGCTGCAGAAGAGCCTATTTTGGTCGCCCTTTCATCAATTCTAGATACAGTCTGCTCTTTTTGTGACTGATTTCTCTGATTGCCGCAAGCTACAACGTTCTGCAGTGCAGCTGTGTGTGATGTGTAGAAATAAGAATATCAATTGCTGTGATCCACATTCCGCTGTGTATTTTTTCTTGTTGGATAACTGATGCAATATCAACTCTTTTGGATAGGTCAACTAAACTGTCTCGGTAAAGTAGTTACATAGAAGTGGAATAAAACCTGGCTCCTATATATACATATAGTAATGTCTCACAGTGTTTGTATATGTAAAACAGCGGGTAAGCCCTGCCTTTGGCCCTCAACTATTCATTTAAATTCTGCTGGGCACAACGAAGGTATTAATTGATGTATATTAAGGCTAGCGTGCAACATTTGTTGAAATGTTACAAATTTCGTTTGGTTTCTACCGATTTGAGGTTGTTGGCAGGCACGGGAATGTGACGTCATCCATCTTTCAATTTGAGATACAGGCAAATGACTAGGTCGGAGAACAAATTGTATTACACCATTCGATTTCCCGTCATAAATAGCATCAGAATAGATTTTTTTAAGGCCTTTTGATGATTTGTATCTTGGGTGGCCTTTTTCTTTGATTGACTTTGGTGATCGCCAGAAGGTGAAAGTTGGTGTATTTCAACTGCGTGTAATGTAGAGAAATAGGAATGGCATTTGCTGTGGTCCACGTACCGCTGTATGTATGATCTACTCAGATAACTCATAGCATATGAACTCTTTCGAAAAGGGCAAGTGAGCTGTCGTCGTAATGTTTCTACTTTCAATTCGAACGAAAGCTAACTGGTATGTGTATGTATAATAAGATCTCATAGCATTTATATATGGGAGTAGAATTAGGTATTTAATCGGTTTTATTCAGTTGGCCATATTAAATTTTAGCCACATGAGGAAGGCATCAAGACATGGAAATTACCGCAAGCATTGGTCTCGTGTTGAAAAAATCAGAAATTTCCATCGGTATCTAAGGAGTTTAGGCTGTTGCCATGCACCTGATTATGACGTCATCGATGATTAAATTGAAGACACAGCCAAAACTCTAAGTGGTAGAGGAATGGGGTTTGGACCCTTGGATTTCTTGTCATAAAGTGCTGCAGAAGAGCCTATTTTGGTCGACTTTTGATGAATTCTATATAGAATTGCTCTTTTTTTGACTGATTTCTCTGATTGCCACAAGCTACAACGTTGTGCAGTGCAGCTGTGTGTGATGTGTAGAAATAAGAATATCAATTGCTGTGATCCACATTCCCCCGTGTATTTTATCTTGTTGGATAACTGATGCGATATGAACTCTTTTGGATAGGTCAAGTAAACTGTCTCGGTAAAGTAGTTACATAGAAGTGAAATAAAACCTGGCCCCTATATATACATATAGTAATTTCTCAGAGTGTGTGTATATGTGTAACAGAGGGTAAGTTCTGCCGTCGGATCTCAAGTGGGCATTTCAATTTTGATGGACACAACGAAGGTATTAATTGATGTATATTAAGGGTAGCGTGCAGCATTTGTTGAAATGTTACAAATTTCGTTTGGTTTATACCGATTTGAGGTTGTTGGCAGGCACGGGATTGTGACGTCATCCATCTTTCGATTTGAAATACAGGTAAATTACAGAGTCGGGGAGCAAAGGTTATTACACCATTCGATTTCTCGTCATAAATTGAATGAGAATAGATTTTTTTATGGCCTTTTGATGAAATGGAGTTTGGGTGGCTTTTTTTTCTTGATTGAGTTTATTGATCGCCAGAAGGTGAAAGTTGGTGTTTTTCAGCTGTGTGTAATGTAGAGAAATAGGAATGGCATTTGCTGTGGTCCACGTACCGCTGTATGTATGATCTACTCAGATAACTCATAGCATATGAACTCTTTCGACAAGGGCAAGTGAGCTGTCGTCGTAATGTTTCTACTTTCAATTCCAACGAAAGCTAACTGGTATGTGTATGTATAATAAGATCTCATAGCATTTATATATGGGAGTAGAATTAGGTATTCAATCGGTCTTCCTCAGTTGGCCATATTAAATTTTAGCCACATGAGGAAGGCATCAAGACATGGAAATTACCGGCAAGCATTGGTCTCGTGTCGAAAAAATGAGAAATTTCCCTCGGTATCTAAGGAGTTTAGGCTGTTGCCATCCACCTGATTATGACGTCATCGATGATTAAATTGTAGATACAGCTAAAACTCTAAGTGGTAGAGGAATGGGGTTTGGACCATTGGATTTCTTGTCATAAAGTGCTGCAGAAGAGCCTATTTTGGTCGACTTTTGATGAATTCTAGATAGGGTTTGCTCTTTTTGTGACTGACTTCTCTGATTGTCACAAGCTTCATGGTTCTGCAGAGCAGATGTGTGTAATGTGTAGAAATAAGAATATCAATTGCTGTGATCCACATTCCTCTGTGTATTTTATATTTTGGATAACTGATACAATATCAACTCTTTTGGATAGGTCAAGTAAACTGTCTCGCTAAAGTAGTTACATAGAAATGGAAGAAAACCTCGCTCCTATATATACATATAGTAAGGTCTCACAGTGTTTGTATATGTAAAACAGAGGGTAAGTTCTGCCTTTGGCCCTCAAGTGGGCATTTCAATTCTGGTGGACACAACGAAGGCATTAATTGGTGTATATTAAGGGTAGCGTGCAGCATTTGTTGAAATGTTACAAATTTCGGTTGGTTTCTACCGATTTGAGTCTGTTGGCAGGCACGGGAATGTGACGTCATCCATCTTTCAATTTGAGATACAGACAAATGACTGGGTCGGAGAACAAAGTGTATTGCACCATTCGATTTCCCGTCATAATTTGGATGAGAATAGATTTTTTTAAGGCCTTTTGATGAATTGTAGCTTGGTTGGCTTTTTTTCTTGATTGAGTTTGGTGATCACCAGAAGGTGAATGTTGGAGTATTTCAGCTGAGTGTAATGGAGAGAAATAGGAATGGCATTTGCTGTGGTCCACGTACCGCTGTATGTATGATCTACTCAGATAACTCATAGCATATGAACTCTTTCGAAAAGGGCAAGTGAGCTGTCGTCGTAATGTTTCTACTTTCAATTCGAACGAAAGCTAACTGTTATATGTATGTATAATAAGATCTCATAGCATTTATATATGGGAGTAGAATTAGGTATTCAATCGGACTTCCTCAGTTGGCCATATTGAATTTTAGCCACATGAGGAAGGTATCAAGGGATGAAAATTGCCGCAAGCATTGAGCACGTGTTGAAAAACTGAGAAATTTCCCTCGGTATCTAAGGAGTTTAGCCTGTTGCCATCCACCTGATTATGACGTCATCGATGATTAAATTGAAGATACAGCTAAAACTCTAAGTGGTAGAGGAATGGGGTTTGGACCATTGGATTTCTTGTCATAAAGTGCTGCAGAACAGCCTATTTTGGTCGCCCTTTGATGAATTCTAGAGAGAGTCTGCTCATTTTGTGACTGATTTCTCTGATTGCCACAAGCTACAACGTTCTGCAGTGCAGCTGCGTGTAATGTGTAGAAATAAGAATATCAATTGCTGTGATCCACATTCCTCTGTGTATTTTATCCTGTTGGATAACTGATGCGATATCAACTGTTTTGGATAGATCAAATGAACTGTCTCGTTAAAGTGGTTACATAGAAATGGAATGAAACCTGAATCCTATATATACATATAGTAAGGTCTCACAGTCTTTGTATATGTAAAACAGAGGGTAAGTTCTGCCGTCGGATCTCAAGTGGGCATTTCAATTGTGATGGACACAACGAAGGTATTAATTGATGTATATTAAGGGTAGCGTGCAGCATTTGTTGAAATGTTACAAATTTCGTTTGGTTTCTACCGATTTGAGTCTGTTGGCAGGCACGGGATTGTGACGTCATCCATCTTTCAATTTGAGATACAGGCAAATGACTGGGTCGGAGAACAAATTGTATTACACCATTCGATTTCTCGTCATAAATTGCATCAGAATAGATTTTTTTAAGGCCTTTTGATGATTTGTAGCTTTTGTGGCCTTTTTCCTTGATTGACTTTGGTGATCGCCAGAATATGAAAGTTGGTGTATTTCAGCTGTGTGTAATGTAGAGAAATAGGAATGGCATTTGCTGTGGTCCACGTACCGCTGTATGTATGATCTACTCAGATAACTCATAGCATATGAACTCTTTCGAAAAGGGCAAGTGAGCTGTCGTCGTAATGTTTCTACTTTCAATTCCAACGAAAGCTAACTGGTATGTGTATGTATAATAAGATCTCATAGCATTTATATATGGGAGTAGAATTAGGTATTCAATCGGTCTTCCTCAGTTGGCCATATTAAATTTTAGCCACATGAGGAAGGCATCAAGACATGGAAATTACCGCAAGCATTGGTCTCGTGTAGAAAAAATGAGAAATTTCCCTCGGTATCTAAGGAGTTTAGGCTGTTGCCATGCACCTGATTATGACGTCATCGATGATTAAATTGAAGATATAGCTAAAACTCTAAGTGGTAGAGGAATGGGGTTTGGACCATTGGATTTCTTGTCATAAAGTGCTGCAGAAGAGCCTATTTTGGTCGACTTTTGATGAATTCTATATAGAATTGCTCTTTTTTTGACTGATTTCTCTCATTGCCACAAGCTACAACGTTCTGCAGTGCAGCTGTGTGTGATGTGTAGAAATAAGAATATTAATTGCTGTGATCCACATTCCCCCGTGTATTTTATCTTGTTGGATAACTGATGCGATATGAACTCTTTTGGATAGGTCAAGTAAACTGTCTCGGTAAAGTAGTTACATAGAAGTGAAATAAAACCTGGCCCCTATATATACATATAGTAATTTCTCAGAGTGTGTGTATATGTGTAACAGAGGGTAAGTTCTGCCGTCGGATCTCAAGTGGGCATTTCAATTTTGATGGACACAACGAAGGTATTAATTGATGTATATTAAGGGTAGCGTGCAGCATTTGTTGAAATGTTACAAATTTCGTTTGGTTTATACCGATTTGAGGTTGTTGGCAGGCACGGGATTGTGACGTCATCCATCTTTCGATTTGAAATACAGGTAAATTACTGAGTCGGGGAGCAAAGGGTATTACACCATTCGATTTCTCGTCATAAATTGAATGAGAATAGATTTTTTTATGGCCTTTTGATGAAATGTAGCTTGGGTGGCTTTTCTTTCTTGATTGAGTTTATTGATCGCCAGAAGGTGAAAGTTGGTGTTTTTCAGCTGTGTGTAATGTAGAGAAATAGGAATGGCATTTGCTGTGGTCCACGTACCGCTGTATGTATGATCTACTCAGATAACAAATACCATATGAACTCTTTCGACAAGGGCAAGTGAGCTGTCGCCGTAATGTTTCTACTTTCAATTCGAACGAAAGCTAACTGGTATGTGTATGTATAATAAGATCTCATAGCATTTATATATGGGAATAATAGAATTAGTTATTAAGTCGGTCTTCCTCAGTCATGCATTTTAAAGCTTAGCCACATGAGGAAGGCATCAAGGGATGCAAATTACCGCAAGCATTGCTTGCGCGTTGAAAAAATGAGACATTTCCATCGGTATCTAAGTAGATTAGGCTGTTGCCATGCACGGGATTATGACGTCATCGATGATTAAATTGAAGATACAGCGAAAACTCTAAGTGGTAGAGGAATGGGGTTTGGAAGATTGGATTTCTTGTCATAAAGTGCTGCAGAAGAGCCTATTTTGGTCGCCCTTTCATCAATTCTAGATACAGTCTGCTCTTTTTGTGACTGATTTCTCTGATTGCCGCAAGCTACAACGTTCTGCAGTGCAGCTGTGTGTGATGTGTAGAAATAAGAATATCAATTGCTGTGATCCACATTCCGCTGTGTATTTTTTCTTGTTGGATAACTGATGCAATATCAACTCTTTTGGATAGGTCAACTAAACTGTCTCGGTAAAGTAGTTACATAGAAGTGGAATAAAACCTGGCTCCTATATATACATATAGTAATGTCTCACAGTGTTTGTATATGTAAAACAGCGGGTAAGCCCTGCCTTTGGCCCTCAACTATTCATTTAAATTCTGCTGGGCACAACGAAGGTATTAATTGATGTATATTAAGGCTAGCGTGCAACATTTGTTGAAATGTTACAAATTTCGTTTGGTTTCTACCGATTTGAGGTTGTTGGCAGGCACGGGAATGTGACGTCATCCATCTTTCAATTTGAGATACAGGCAAATGACTAGGTCGGAGAACAAATTGTATTACACCATTCGATTTCCCGTCATAAATAGCATCAGAATAGATTTTTTTAAGGCCTTTTGATGATTTGTATCTTGGGTGGCCTTTTTCCTTGATTGACTTTGGTGATCGCCAGAAGGTGAAAGTTGGTGTATTTCAACTGCGTGTAATGTAGAGAAATAGGAATGGCATTTGCTGTGGTCCACGTACCGCTGTATGTATGATCTACTCAGATAACTCATAGCATATGAACTGTTTCGAAAAGGGCAAGTGAGCTGTCGTCGTAATGTTTCTACTTTCAATTCGAACGAAAGCTAACTGGTATGTGTATGTATAATAAGATCTCATAGCATTTATATATGGGAGTAGAATTAGGTATTTAATCGGTTTTATTCAGTTGGCCATATTAAATTTTAGCCACATGAGGAAGGCATCAAGACATGGAAATTACCGCAAGCATTGGTCTCGTGTTGAAAAAATCAGAAATTTCCATCGGTATCTAAGGAGTTTAGGCTGTTGCCATGCACCTGATTATGACGTCATCGATGATTAAATTGAAGACACAGCCAAAACTCTAAGTGGTAGAGGAATGGGGTTTGGACCCTTGGATTTCTTGTCATAAAGTGCTGCAGAAGAGCCTATTTTGGTCGACTTTTGATGAATTCTATATAGAATTGCTCTTTTTTTGACTGATTTCTCTGATTGCCACAAGCTACAACGTTGTGCAGTGCAGCTGTGTGTGATGTGTAGAAATAAGAATATCAATTGCTGTGATCCACATTCCCCCGTGTATTTTATCTTGTTGGATAACTGATGCGATATGAACTCTTTTGGATAGGTCAAGTAAACTGTCTCGGTAAAGTAGTTACATAGAAGTGAAATAAAACCTGGCCCCTATATATACATATAGTAATTTCTCAGAGTGTGTGTATATGTGTAACAGAGGGTAAGTTCTGCCGTCGGATCTCAAGTGGGCATTTCAATTTTGATGGACACAACGAAGGTATTAATTGATGTATATTAAGGGTAGCGTGCAGCATTTGTTGAAATGTTACAAATTTCGTTTGGTTTATACCGATTTGAGGTTGTTGGCAGGCACGGGATTGTGACGTCATCCATCTTTCGATTTGAAATACAGGTAAATTACAGAGTCGGGGAGCAAAGGTTATTACACCATTCGATTTCTCGTCATAAATTGAATGAGAATAGATTTTTTTATGGCCTTTTGATGAAATGGAGTTTGGGTGGCTTTTTTTTCTTGATTGAGTTTATTGATCGCCAGAAGGTGAAAGTTGGTGTTTTTCAGCTGTGTGTAATGTAGAGAAATAGGAATGGCATTTGCTGTGGTCCACGTACCGCTGTATGTATGATCTACTCAGATAACTCATAGCATATGAACTCTTTCGACAAGGGCAAGTGAGCTGTCGTCGTAATGTTTCTACTTTCAATTCCAACGAAAGCTAACTGGTATGTGTATGTATAATAAGATCTCATAGCATTTATATATGGGAGTAGAATTAGGTATTCAATCGGTCTTCCTCAGTTGGCCATATTAAATTTTAGCCACATGAGGAAGGCATCAAGACATGGAAATTACCGGCAAGCATTGGTCTCGTGTCGAAAAAATGAGAAATTTCCCTCGGTATCTAAGGAGTTTAGGCTGTTGCCATCCACCTGATTATGACGTCATCGATGATTAAATTGTAGATACAGCTAAAACTCTAAGTGGTAGAGGAATGGGGTTTGGACCATTGGATTTCTTGTCATAAAGTGCTGCAGAAGAGCCTATTTTGGTCGACTTTTGATGAATTCTAGATAGGGTTTGCTCTTTTTGTGACTGACTTCTCTGATTGTCACAAGCTTCATGGTTCTGCAGAGCAGATGTGTGTAATGTGTAGAAATAAGAATATCAATTGCTGTGATCCACATTCCTCTGTGTATTTTATATTTTGGATAACTGATACAATATCAACTCTTTTGGATAGGTCAAGTAAACTGTCTCGCTAAAGTAGTTACATAGAAATGGAAGAAAACCTCGCTCCTATATATACATATAGTAAGGTCTCACAGTGTTTGTATATGTAAAACAGAGGGTAAGTTCTGCCTTTGGCCCTCAAGTGGGCATTTCAATTCTGGTGGACACAACGAAGGCATTAATTGGTGTATATTAAGGGTAGCGTGCAGCATTTGTTGAAATGTTACAAATTTCGGTTGGTTTCTACCGATTTGAGTCTGTTGGCAGGCACGGGAATGTGACGTCATCCATCTTTCAATTTGAGATACAGACAAATGACTGGGTCGGAGAACAAAGTGTATTGCACCATTCGATTTCCCGTCATAATTTGGATGAGAATAGATTTTTTTAAGGCCTTTTGATGAATTGTAGCTTGGTTGGCTTTTTTTCTTGATTGAGTTTGGTGATCACCAGAAGGTGAATGTTGGAGTATTTCAGCTGAGTGTAATGGAGAGAAATAGGAATGGCATTTGCTGTGGTCCACGTACCGCTGTATGTATGATCTACTCAGATAACTCATAGCATATGAACTCTTTCGAAAAGGGCAAGTGAGCTGTCGTCGTAATGTTTCTACTTTCAATTCGAACGAAAGCTAACTGTTATATGTATGTATAATAAGATCTCATAGCATTTATATATGGGAGTAGAATTAGGTATTCAATCGGACTTCCTCAGTTGGCCATATTGAATTTTAGCCACATGAGGAAGGTATCAAGGGATGAAAATTGCCGCAAGCATTGAGCACGTGTTGAAAAACTGAGAAATTTCCCTCGGTATCTAAGGAGTTTAGCCTGTTGCCATCCACCTGATTATGACGTCATCGATGATTAAATTGAAGATACAGCTAAAACTCTAAGTGGTAGAGGAATGGGGTTTGGACCATTGGATTTCTTGTCATAAAGTGCTGCAGAACAACCTATTTTGGTCGCCCTTTGATGAACTCTAGATAGAGTCTGCTCTTTTTGTGACTGATTTCTTTGATTGCCACAAGCTACAACGTTCTGCAGTGCAGCTGCGTGTAATGTGTAGAAATAAGAATATCAATTGCTGTGATCCACATTCCTCTGTGTATTTTATCCTGTTGGATAACTGATGCGATATCAACTGTTTTGGATAGATCAAATGAACTGTCTCGTTAAAGTGGTTACATAGAAATGGAATGAAACCTGAATCCTATATATACATATAGTAAGGTCTCACAGTCTTTGTATATGTAAAACAGAGGGTAAGTTCTGCCGTCGGATCTCAAGTGGGCATTTCAATTGTGATGGACACAACGAAGGTATTAATTGATGTATATTAAGGGTAGCGTGCAGCATTTGTTGAAATGTTACAAATTTCGTTTGGTTTCTACCGATTTGAGTCTGTTGGCAGGCACGGGATTGTGACGTCATCCATCTTTCAATTTGAGATACAGGCAAATGACTGGGTCGGAGAACAAATTGTATTACACCATTCGATTTCTCGTCATAAATTGCATCAGAATAGATTTTTTTAAGGCCTTTTGATGATTTGTAGCTTTTGTGGCCTTTTTCCTTGATTGACTTTGGTGATCGCCAGAATATGAAAGTTGGTGTATTTCAGCTGTGTGTAATGTAGAGAAATAGGAATGGCATTTGCTGTGGTCCACGTACCGCTGTATGTATGATCTACTCAGATAACTCATAGCATATGAACTCTTTCGAAAAGGGCAAGTGAGCTGTCGTCGTAATGTTTCTACTTTCAATTCCAACGAAAGCTAACTGGTATGTGTATGTATAATAAGATCTCATAGCATTTATATATGGGAGTAGAATTAGGTATTCAATCGGTCTTCCTCAGTTGGCCATATTAAATTTTAGCCACATGAGGAAGGCATCAACACATGGAAATTACCGCAAGCATTGGTCTCGTGTTGAAAAAATGAGAAATTTCCCTCGGTATCTAAGGAGTTTAGGCTGTTGCCATGCACGTTATTATGACGTCATCGATGATTAAATTGAAGATACAGCTAAAACTCTGAGTGCTAGAGGAATGGGGTTTGGACCATTGGATTTCTTGTCATAAAGTGCTGCAGAAGAGCCTATTTTGGTCGACTTTTGATGAATTCTAGATAGAGTTTGCTCTTTTTGTGACTGATTTCTCTGATTGTCACAAGCTTCATGGTTCTGCAGAGCAGCTGTGTGTAATGTGTAGAAATAAGAATATCAATTGCTGTGATCCACATTCCTCTGTGTATTTTTTATTTTGGATAACTGATACAATATCAACTCTTTTGGATAGGTCAAGTAAACTGTCTCGCTAAAGTAGTTACATAGAAATGGAAGAAAACCTGGCTCCTATATATACATATAGTAAGGTCTCACAGTGTTTGTATATGTAAAACAGAGGGTAAGTTCTGCCTTTGGCCCTCAAGTGGGCATTTCAATTCTGATGGACACAACGAAGGTATTAATTGGTGTATATTAAGGCTAGCGTGCAGCATTTGTTGAAATGTTACAAATTTCGTTTGGTTTCTACCGATTTGAGGCTGTTGGCAGGCACCTGAATGTGACGTCATCCATCTTTCAATTTGAGATACAGACAAATGACTGGGTCGGAGAACAAATTGTATTACACCACTCGATTTCTCGTCATAAATTGCATCAAAATAACCTTTCTTTTTGTCCTTTTGATGAATTGTAACTGGGGTGGCTTTTTTTTCTTGATTGACTTTGGTGATCGCCAGAATATGAAAGTTGGTGTTTTTCAGCTCTGTGTAATGTAGAGAAATAGGAATGGCATTTGCTGTGGTCCACGTACCGCTGTATGTATGACCTACTCCGATAACTCATAGCTTATGAAGTCTGTTGAAAAGGGCAAGTGAGCTGTCGCCGTAATGTTTCTACTTTCAATTAAAACGAAAGCTAACTGGTATGTGTATGTATAATAAGATCTCATAGCAATTATATATGTTAATTATAGAATTAGTTATTCAATCAGTCTTATTCAGTTATGCATTTGAAAGTTTAGCCACATGAGGAAGGCATGAAGGGATGCAAATTACCTCAAGCATTGCTCGCGACTTGAAAAAATGAGAAATTTCCCTCGGTATCTAAGGAGTTTAGGCTGTTGCCATGCACGGGATTATGACGTCATCGATGATTAAATTGAAGATACAGCGAAAACTCTAAGTGGTAGAGGAATGGGGTTTGGAAGATTGGATTTCTTTTCATGAAGTGCTGCAGAAGAGCCCTTTGATGAATTCTAGATAGAGTTTGCTCTTTTTGTGACTGCTTTCTCTGATTGCCACAATCTACAACGTTCTGCAGTGCAGCTGTGTGTAATGTGTAGAAATAAGAATATCAATTGCTGTGATCCACATTCGTCTGTGTATTTTATCTTGTTGGATAACTGATGCAATATCAAGTCTTTATGATACTTCAAGTAAACTTTCTCGGTAAAGTAGTTACATAGAAGTGGAATAAAACCTGGCTCCTATATATACATATAGTAATTTCTCAGAGTGTGTGTATATGTGTAACAGAGGGTAAGTTCTGCCGTCGGACCTCAAGTGGGCATTTCAATTTTGATGGACACAACGAAGGTATTAATTGATGCATATTAAGGGTACCGTGCATCATTTGTTGAAATGTTACAAATTTCGTTTGGTTTCTACCGATTTGAGGTTGTTTTCAGGCACGGGATTGTGACGTCATCCATCTTTCGATTTGAAATACAGGTAAATTACTGAGTCGGGGAGCAAAGGGTATTACACCATTCGATTTCTCGTCATAAATTGCATGAGAATAGATTTTTTTATGGCCTTCTGATGAAATGTAGCTTGGGTGGCTTTTTTTTCTTGATTGAGTTTATTGATCGCCAGAAGGTGAAAGTTGGTGTTTTTCAGCTGTGTGTAATGTAGAGAAATAGGAATGGCCTTTGCTGTGGTCCACGTACCGCTGTATGTATGATCTACTCAGATAACAAATACCATATGAACTCTTTCGACAAGGGCAAGTGAGCTGTCGTCGTAATGTTTCTAATTTCAATTCGAACGAAAGCTAACTGGTATGTGTATGTATAATAAGATCTCATAGCATTTATATATGGGAATAATAGAATTAGTTATTAAGTCGGTCTTCCTCAGTCATGCATTTTAAAGCTTAGCCACATGAGGAAGGCATCAAGGGATGCAAATTACTGCAAGCATTGCTTGCGCGTTGAAAAAATGAGACATTTCCCTCGGTATCTAAGTAGATTAGGCTGTTGCCATGCACGGGATTATGACGTCATCGATGATTAAATTGAAGATACAGCGAAAACTCTAAGTGGTAGAGGAATGGGGTTTGGAAGATTGGATTTCTTGTCATAAAGTGCTGCAGAAGAGCCCTTTGATGAATTCTAGATAGAGTTTGCTCTTTTTGTGACTGATTTCTCTGATTGTCACAAGCTTCATGGTTCTGCAGAGCAGCTGTGTGTAATGTGTAGAAATAAGAATATCAATTGATGTGATCCACATTCCTCTGTGTATTTTATATTTTGGATAAGTGATACAATATCAACTCTTTATGATAGGTCATGTAAACTGTCTCGCTACAGTAGTTACATAGAAATGGAAGAAAACCTGGCTCCTATATATACATACAGTAATGTCTCACAGTGTTTGTATATGTAAAACAGAGGGTAAGTTCTGCCTTTGGCCCTCAAGTGGGCATTTCAATTCTGGTGGACACAACGAAGGTATTAATTGATGTATATTAAGGGTAGCGTGCAGCATTTGTTGAAATGTTACAAATTTCGTTTGGTTTCTACCGATTTGAGGCTATTGGCGGGCACCTGAATGTGACGTCATCCATATTTCAATTTGAGATACAGGCAAATGACTGGGTCGGAGAACAAATTGTATTACACCATTCGATTTCTCGTCATAAATTCCATCAGAATAGATTTTTTAATTCCTTTTGATGATTTTTAGCTTGGTTGGCTTTTTTTCTTGATTGACTTTGGTGATCGCCAGAAGGTGAAAGTTGGTGTATTTCAACTGTGGGTAATGTAGAGAAATAGGAATGGCATTTGCTGTGGTCCAGGTACCGCTGTATGTATGATCTACTCAGATAACTCATAGCATATGAACTGTTTCGAAAAGGGCAAGTGAGCTGTCGTCGTAATGTTTCTACTTTCAATTCGAACGAAAGCTAACTGGTATGTGTATGTATAATAAGATCTCCTAGCATTTATATATGGGAGTAGAATTAGGTATTCAATCGGTCTTCCTCAGTTGGCCATATTAAATTTTAGCCACATGAGGAAGGCATCAAGACATGGAAATTACCGCAAGCATTGGTCTCGTGTTGAAAAAATGAGAAATTTCCCTCGGTATCTAAGGAGTTTAGACTGTTGCCATCCACCTGATTATGACGTCATCGATGATTAAATTGAAGATACAGCGAAAACTCTAAGTGGTAGAGGAATGGGGTTTGGACCATTGGATTTCTTGTCATAAAGTGCTGCCGAAGAGCCTATTTTGCTCGCCTTTTGATGAATCCTATATAGAATTGCTCTTTTTGTGACTGATTTCTCTGATTGCCACAAGCTACAACGTTCTGCAGTGCAGCTGTGTGTAATGTGTAGAAATAAGAATATCAATTCCTGTGATCCACATTACCCCGTGTATTTTATCTTGTTGGATAACTGATGCGATATCAACTCTTTATGATAGGTCAAGTAAACTGTCTCGGTAAAGTAGTTACATAGAAGTGAAATAAAACCTGGCCCCTATATATACATATAGTAATTTCTCAGAGTGTGTGTATATGTGTAACAGAGGGTAAGTTCTGCCGTCGGATCTCAAGTGGGCATTTCAATTTTGATGGACACAACGAAGGTATTAATTGATGTATATTAAGGCTAGCGTGCAGCATTTGTTGAAATGTTACAAATTTCGTTTGGTTTCTACCGATTTGAGGTTGTTTTCAGGCACGGGATTGTGACGTCATCCATCTTTCGATTTGAAATACAGGTAAATTACTGAGTCGGGGAGCAAAGGGTATTACACCATTCGATTTCTCGTCATAAATTGAATGAGAATAGATTTTTTTATGGCCTTTTGATGAAATGTAGCTTGGGTGGCTTTTTTTTCTTGATTGAGTTTATTGATCGCCAGAAGGTGAAAATTGGTGTTTTTCAGCTGTGTGTAATGTAGAGAAATAGGAATGGCCTTTGCTGTGGTCCACGTACCGCTGTATGTATGATCTACTCAGATAACAAATACCAAATGAACTCTTTCGACAAGGGCAAGTGAGCTGTCGTCGTAATGTTTCTACTTTCAATTCGAACGAAAGCTTACTGGTATGTGTATGTATAATAAGATCTCATAGCATTTATATATGGGAATAATAGAATTAGTTATTAAGTCGGTCTTCCTAAGTTGGCCATATTAAATTTTAGCCACATGAGGAATGCATCAAGGGATGCAAATTACCGCAAGCATTGCTTGCGCGTTGAAAAAATGAGACATTTCCCTCCGTAACTAAGGAGATTAGGCTGTTGCCATGCACGGGATTATGACGTCATCGATGATTAAATTGAAGATACAGCGAAAACTCTAAGTGGTAGAGGAATGGGGTTTGGACCATTGGATTTCTTGTCATAAAGGGCTGCAGAAGAGCCTATTTTGGTCGCCCTTTCATGAATTCTAGATCCAGTCTGCCCTCTTTGTGACTGATTTCTCTGATTGCCGCAAGCTACAACGTTCTGCAGTGCAGCTGCGTGTAATGTGTAGAAATAAGAATATCAATTGCTTTGATCCACATTCCGCTGTGTATTTTTTCTTGTTGGATAACTGATGCAATATCAACTCTTTATGATAGGTCAAGTAAACTGTCTCGCTAAAGTAGTTACATAGAAGTGGAATAAAACCTGGCTCCTACATATACATATAGTAAGGTCTCACAGTGTTTGTATGTGTAAAACAGAGGGTAAGTTCTGCCTTTGGCCCTCAAGTGGTCATTTCAATTCTGCTGGGCACAACGAAGGTAATAATTGATGTATATTAAGGCTAGCGTGCAGCATTTGTTGAAATGTTACAAATTTCGTTTGGTTTCTACTGATTTGAGGTTGTTGGCAGGCACGGGATTGTGACGTCATCCATCTTTCAATTTGAGATACAGGCAAATGACTGGGTCGGAGAACAAATTGTATTACACCATTCGATTTCTCGTCATAAATTGGATGAGAATAGATTTTTTTAAGGCCTTTTGATGATTTGTATCTTGGGTGGCCTTTTTCCTTGATTGACTTTGGTGATCGTCAGAAGGTGAAAGTTGGTGTATTTCAACTGTGGGTAATGTAGAGAAATAGGAATGGCATTTGCTGTGGTCCACGTACCGCTGTATGTATGATCTACTCAGATAACTCATAGCATATGAAGTCTGTCGACAAGGGCAAGTGAGCTGTCGTCTTAATGTTTCTACTTTATTCCAACGAAAGCTAACTGGTATGTGTATGTATAATAAGCTCTCATAGCATTTATATATGGGAATAATAGAATTAGTTATTCAATCGGTCTTCCTCAGTTGGCCATATTAAATTTTAGCCACATGAGGAATGCATCAAGGGATGCAAATTACCGCAAGCATTGCTTGCGCGTTGAAAAAATGAGACATTTCCCTCCGTAACTAAGGAGATTAGGCTGTTGCCATGCACGGGATTATGACGTCATCGATGATTAAATTGAAGATACAGCGAAAACTCTAAGTGGTAGAGGAATGGGGTTTGGACCATTGGATTTCTTGTCATAAAGGGCTGCAGAAGAGCCTATTTTGGTCGCCCTTTCATGAATTCTAGATCCAGTCTGCCCTCTTTGTGACTGATTTCTCTGATTGCCGCAAGCTACAACGTTCTGCAGTGCAGCTGCGTGTAATGTGTAGAAATAAGAATATCAATTGCTTTGATCCACATTCCGCTGTGTATTTTTTCTTGTTGGATAACTGATGCAATATCAACTCTTTATGATAGGTCAAGTAAACTGTCTCGCTAAAGTAGTTACATAGAAGTGGAATAAAACCTGGCTCCTACATATACATATAGTAAGGTCTCACAGTGTTTGTATATGTAAAACAGAGGGTAAGTTCTGCCTTTGGCCCTCAAGTGGTCATTTCAATTCTGCTGGGCACAACGAAGGTATTAATTGATGTATATTAAGGCTAGCGTGCAGCATTTGTTGAAATGTTACAAATTTCGTTTGGTTTCTACTGATTTGAGGTTGTTGGCAGGCACGGGATTGTGACGTCATCCATCTTTCAATTTGAGATACAGGCAAATGACTGGGTCGGAGAACAAATTGTATTACACCATTCGATTTCTCGTCATAAATTGGATGAGAATAGATTTTTTTAAGGCCTTTTGATGATTTGGATCTTGGGTGGCCTTTTTCCTTGATTGACTTTGGTGATCGTCAGAAGGTGAAAGTTGGTGTATTTCAACTGTGGGTAATGTAGAGAAATAGGAATGGCATTTGCTGTGGTCCACGTACCGCTGTATGTATGATCTACTCAGATAACTCATAGCATATGAAGTCTGTCGACAAGGGCAAGTGAGCTGTCGTCTTAATGTTTCTACTTTATTCCAACGAAAGCTAACTGGTATGTGTATGTATAATAAGCTCTCATAGCATTTATATATGGGAATAATAGAATTAGTTATTCAATCGGTCTTCCTCAGTTGGCCATATTAAATTTTAGCCACATGAGGAATGCATCAAGGGATGCAAATTACCGCAAGCATTGCTTGCGCGTTGAAAAAATGAGACATTTCCCTCCGTAACTAAGGAGATTAGGCTGTTGCCATGCACGGGATTATGACGTCATCGATGATTAAATTGAAGATACAGCGAAAACTCTAAGTGGTAGAGGAATGGGGTTTGGAAGATTGGATTTCTTGTCATAAAGGGCTGCAGAAGAGCCTATTTTGGTCGCCCTTTCATGAATTCTAGATCCAGTCTGCCCTCTTTGTGACTGATTTCTCTGATTGCCGCAAGCTACAACGTTCTGCAGTGCAGCTGCGTGTAATGTGTAGAAATAAGAATATCAATTGCTTTGATCCACATTCCGCTGTGTATTTTTTCTTGTTGGATAACTGATGCAATATCAACTCTTTATGATAGGTCAAGTAAACTGTCTCGCTAAAGTAGTTACATAGAAGTGGAATAAAACCTGGCTCCTACATATACATATAGTAAGGTCTCACAGTGTTTGTATGTGTAAAACAGAGGGTAAGTTCTGCCTTTGGCCCTCAAGTGGTCATTTCAATTCTGCTGGGCACAACGAAGGTATTAATTGATGTATATTAAGGGTAGCGTGCAGCATTTGATGAAATGTTACAAATTTCGTTTGGTTTCTACTGATTTGAGGTTGTTGGCAGGCACGGGATTGTGACGTCATCCATCTTTCAATTTGAGATACAGGCAAATGACTGGGTCGGAGAACAAATTGTATTACACCATTCGATTTCTCGTCATAAATTGGATGAGAATAGATTTTTTTAAGGCCTTTTGATGATTTGTAGCTTTTGTGGCCTTTTTCCTTGATTGACTTTGGTGATCGTCAGAAGGTGAAAGTTGGTGTATTTCAACTGTGGGTAATGTAGAGAAATAGGAATGGCATTTGCTGTGGTCCACGTACCGCTGTATGTATGATCTACTCAGATAACTCATAGCATATGAAGTCTGTCGACAAGGGCAAGTGAGCTGTCGTCTTAATGTTTCTACTTTATTCCAACGAAAGCTAACTGGTATGTGTATGTATAATGAGCTCTCATAGCATTTATATATGGGAATAATAGAATTAGTTATTCAATCGGTCTTCCTCAGTTGGCCATATTAAATTTTAGCCACATGAGGAAGGCATCAAGACATGGAAATTACCGCAAGCATTGGTCTCGTGTTGAAAAAATGCGAAATTTCCCTCGGTATCTAAGGAGTTTAGGCTGTTGCCATGCACGTTATTATGACGTCATCGATGATGAAATTGAAGATACAGCGAAAATTCTGAGTGGTAGAGGAATGGGTTTTGGACCATTGGATTTCTTGTCATAAAGTGCTGCAGAAGAGCCTATTTTGGTCGACCTTTGATGAATTCTAGATAGAGTTGTTCTTTTTGTGACTGATTTCTCTGATTGCCACAAGCTACAACGTTCTGCAGTGCAGCTGTGTGTAATATGTAGAAATAAGAATATCAATTGCTGTGATCCACATTCCTCTGTGTATTTTATCCTGTTGGATAACTGATGCGATATCAACTGTTTTGGATAGATCAAATAAACTGTCTCGTTAAAGTGGTTACATAGAAATGGAATGAAACCTGACTCCTATATATACATATAGTAAGGTCTCACAGTGTTTGTATATGTAAAACAGAGGGTAAGTTCTGCCGTCGGACCTCAAGTGGGCCTTTCAATTTTGATGGACACAACGAAGGTATTAATTGATGTATATTAAGGGTAGCGTGCAGCATTTGTTGAAATGTTACAAATTTCGTTTGGTTTCTACCGATTTGAGGTTGTTGGCAGGCACGGGATTGTGACGTCATCCATCTTTCGATTTGAGATACAGGCAAATGACTGGGTCGGAGAACAAATTGTATTACACCATTCGATTTCTCGTCATAAATTGCATCAGAATAGATTTTTTTAATTCCTTTTGATGATTTTTAGCTTGGGTGGCTTTTTTTTTTGATTGACTTTGGTGATCGCCAGAAGGTGAAAGTTGGTGTATTTCAACTGTGGGTAATGTAGAGAAATAGGAATGGCATTTGCTGTGGTCCACGTACCGCTGTATGTATGATCTACTCAGATAACTCATAGCATATGAACTGTTTCGAAAAGGGCAAGTGAGCTGTCGTCGTAATGTTTCTACTTTCAATTCGAACGAAAGCTAACTGGTATGTGTATGTATAATAAGATCTCATAGCATTTATATATTCGAATAATAGAATTAGTTATTCCGTCGGTCTTCCTCAGTCATGCATTTTAAAGCTTAGCCACATGAGGAAGGCATCAAGGGATGCAAATTCCCGCAAGCATTGCTTGCGCGTTGAAAAAATGAGACATTTCCCTCGGTATCTAAGGAGATTAGGCTGTTGCCATGCACGGGATTATGACGTCATCGATGATTAAATTGAAGATACAGCGAAAACTCTAAGTGGTAGAGGAATGGGGTTTGGACCATTGGATTTCTTGTCATAAAGTGCTGCAGAAGAGCCTATTTTGGTCGCCCTTTGATGAATTCTAGATACAGTCTGCTCTTTTTGTGACTGATTTCTCTGATTGCCGCAAGCTACAACGTTCTGCAGTGCAGCTGTGTGTAATGTGTAGAAATAAGAATATCAATTGCTGTGATTCACATTTCGCTGTGTATTTTTTCTTGTTGGATAACTGATACAATATCAACTCTTTATGATAGGTCAAATAAACTGTCTCGGTAAAGTAGTTACATAGAAGTGGAATAAAACCTGGCTCCTATATATACATATAGTAAGGTCTCACAGTGTTTGTATATGTAAAACAGAGGGTAAGTTCTGCCTTTGGCCCTCAAGTGGTCATTTCAAATCTGCTGGGCACAATGAAGGTATTAATTGATGTATATTAAGGCTAGTGTGCAGCATTTGTTGAAATGTTACAAATTTCGTTTGGTTTCTACCGATTTTAGGCTATTAGCAGGCACGGGATTGTGACGTCATCCATCTTTCAATTTGAGATACAGACAAATGACTGGGTCGGAGAACAAATTGTATTACACCATTCGATTTCTCGTCATAAATTGCATTAGAATAGATTTTTTTAAGGCCTTTTGATGATTTGTATCTTGGGTGGCCTTTTCCTTGATTGACTTTGGTGATCGCCAGAAGGTGAAAGTTGGTGTATTTCAACTGTGGGTAATGTAGAGAAATAGGAATGGCATTTGCTGTGGTCAACGTACCGCTGTATGTATGATCTACTCAGATAACTCATAGCATATGAACTCTTTCGAAAAGGGCAAGTGAGCTGTCGTCGTAATGTTTCTACTTTCAATTCCAACGAAAGCTAACTGGTTTGTGTATGTATAATAAGATCTCATAGCATTTATATATGGGAGTAGAATTAGGTATTCAATCGGTCTTCCTCAGTTGGCCATATTGAACTTTAGCCACATGAGGAAGGCATCAAGACATGGAAATTACCGCAAGCATTGGTCTCGTGTTGAAAAAATCAGAAATTTCCCTCGGTATCTAAGGAGTTAAGGCTGTTGGCATGCACGGAATTATGACGTCATCGATGATTAAATTGAAGATACAGCTAAAACTCTAAGTGGTATAGGAATGGGGTTTGGACCATTGGATTTCTTGTCATAAAGTGCTGCAGAAGAGCCTATTTTGGTCGACCTTTGAAGAATTCTAGATAGAGTTTGCTCTTTTTGTGACTGATTTCTCTGATTGTCACAAGCTACAACGTTCTGCAGTGCAGCTGCGTGTAATATGTAGAAATAAGAATATCAATTGCTGTGATCCACATTCCTCTGTGTATTTTATCCTGTTGGATAACTGATGCGATATCAACTGTTTTGGATAGATCAAATGAACTGTCTCGTTAAAGTGGTTACATAGAAATGGAAGAAAACCTGGCTCCTATATATACATATAGTAAGGTCTCACAGTGTTTGTATATGTAAAACAGAGGGTAAGTTCTGCCTTTGGCCCTCAAGTGGGCATTTCAATTCTGATGGACACAACGAAGGTATTAATTGATGTATATTAAGGCTAGCGTGCAGCATTTGTTGAAATGTTACAAATTTCGTTTGGTTTCTACCGATTTGAGTCTGTTGGCAGGCACGGGATTGTGACGTCATCCATCTTTCAATTTGAGATACAGGCAAATGACTGGGTCGGAGAACAAATTGTATTACACCATTCGATTTCTCGTCATAAATTGGATGAGAATAGATTTTTTAAAGGCCTTTTGATGAATTGTAGCTTGGGTGGCTTTTTTTCTTGATTGAGTTTGGTGATCGCCAGAAGGTGAAAGTTGGTGTATTTCAGCCGAGTGTAATGGAGAGAAATAGGAATGGCATTTGCTGTGGTCCACGTACCGCTGTATGTATGATCTACTCAGATAACTCATAGCATATGAACTGTTTCGAAAAGGGCAAGTGAGCTGTCGTCGTAATGTTTCTACTTTCAATTCGAACGAAAGCTAACTGGTATGTGTATGTATAATAAGATCTCCTAGCATTTATATATGGGAGTAGAATTAGGTATTCATTCGGTCTTCCTCAGTTGGCCATATTAAATTTTAGCCACATGAGGAAGGCATCAAGACATGGAAATTACCGCAAGCATTGGTCTCGTGTTGAAAAAATGAGAAATTTCCCTCGGTATCTAAGGAGTTTAGCCTGTTGCCATCCACCTGATTATGACGTCATCGATGATTAAATTGAAGATACAGCGAAAACTCTAAGTGGTAGAGGAATGGGGTTTGGACCATTGGATTTCTTGTCATAAAGTGCTGCAGAACAGCCTATTTTGCTCGGCTTTTGATGAATTCTATATAGAATTGCTCTTTTTGTGACTGATTTCTCTGATTGCCACAAGCTACAACGTTCTGCAGTGCAGCTGTGCGTAATGTGTAGAAATAAGAATATCAATTGCTGTGATCCACATTCCCCGTGTATTTTATCTTGTTGGATAACTGATGCGATATCAACTCTTTTGGATAGGTCAAGTAAACTGTCTCGGTAAAGTAGTTACATAGAAGTGAAATAAAATTTGGCCCCTATATATACATATAGTAATTTCTGAGAGTGTGTGGATATGTTTAACAGAGGGTAAGTTCTGCCGTCGGATCTCAAGTGGGCATTTCAATTTTGATGGACACAACGAAGGTATTAATTGATGTATATTAAGGCTAGCGTGGAGCATTTGTTGAAATGTTACAAATTTCGTTTGGCTTCTAAAGATTTGAGGTTGTTTTCAGGCACGGGATTGTGACGTCATCCATCTTTCGATTTGAAATACAGGTAAATTACTGAGACGGGGAGCAAAGGGTATTACACCATTCGATTTCTCGTCATAAATTGAATGAGAATAGATTTTTTTATGGCCTTTTGATGAAATGTAGCTTGGGTGGCTTTTTTTTCTTGATTGAGTTTATTGATGGCCAGAAGGTGAAAATTGGTGTTTTTCAGCTGTGTGTAATGTAGAGAAATAGGAATGGCCTTTGCTGTGGTCCACGTACCGCTGTATGTATGATCTACTCAGATAACAAATACAATATGAACTCTTTCGACAAGGGCAAGTGAGCTGTCGTCGTAATGTTTCTACTTTCAATTCGAACGAAAGCTTACTGGTATGTGTATGTATAATAAGATTTCATAGCATTTATATATTCGAATAATAGAATTAGTTATTAAGTCGGTCTTCCTGAGTTGGCCATATTAAATTTTAGCCACATGAGGAAGGCATCAAGGGATGCAAATTACCGCAAGCATTGCTTGCGCATTGAAAAAATGAGACATTTCCCTCGGTATCTAAGGAGATTAGGCTGTTGCCATGCACGGGATTATGACGTCATCGATGATTAAATTGAAGATACAGCGAAAACTCTAAGTGGTAGAGGAATGGGGTTTGGAAGATTGGATTTCTTGTCATAAAGGGCTGCAGAAGAGCCTATTTTGGTCGCAAATTGATGAATTCTAGATACAATCTGCTCTTTTTGTGACTGATTTCTCTGATTGCCGCAAGCTACAACGTTCTGCAGTGCAGCTGTGTGTAATGTGTAGAAATAAGAATATCAATTGCTTTGATCCACATTCCGCTGTGTATTTTTTCTTGTTGGATAACTGATGCAATATCAACTCTTTATGATAGGTCAATTAAACTGCCTCGGTAAAGTAGTTACATAGTAGTGGAATAAAACCTGGCTCCTATATATACATATAGGAAGGTCTCACAGTGTTTGTATATGTAAAACAGAGGGTAAGTTCTGCCTTTGGCCCTCAAGTGGTCATTTCAATTCTGCTGGGCACAACGAAGGTATTAATTGATGTATATTAAGGCTAGCGTGCAGCATTTGATGAAATGTTACAAATTTCGTTTGGTTTCTACCGATTTGAGGTTGTTGGCAGGCACGGGATTGTGACGTCATCCATCTTTCAATTTGAGATACAGGCAAATGACTGGGTCGGAGAACAAATTGTATTACACCATTCGATTTCTCGTCATAAATTGCACCAGAATAGATTTTTTAAAGGCCTTTTGATGATTTGTATCTTGGGTGGCCTTTTTCCTTGATTGACTTTGGTGATCGCCAGAAGGTGAAAGTTGGTGTATTTCAACAGTGGGTAATGTAGAGAAATAGGAATGGCATTTGCTGTGGTCCACGTACCGCTGTATGTATGATCTACTCAGATAACTCATAGCATATGAACTGTTTCGAAAAAGGCAAGTGAGCTGTCGTCGTAATGTTTCTACTTTCAATTCGAACGAAAGCTAACTGG
This sequence comes from Acanthopleura granulata, assembly GCA_016165875.1. Taxonomy (NCBI): domain Eukaryota; kingdom Metazoa; phylum Mollusca; class Polyplacophora; order Chitonida; family Chitonidae; genus Acanthopleura; species Acanthopleura granulata. The sequence continues at coordinate 4,757,461 of JABBOT010000082.1, forward strand.
TATGTGTATGTATAATAAGATCTCCTAGCATTTATATATGGCAGTAGAATTAGGTATTCAATCGGTCTTCCTCAGTTGGCCATATTAAATTTTAGCCACATGAGGAAGGCATCAAGACATGGAAATTACCGCAAGCATTGGTCTCGTGTTGAAAAAATGAGAAATTTCCCTCGGTATCTAAGGAGTTTAGCCTGTTGCCATCCACCTGATTATGACGTCATCGATGATTAAATTGAAGATACAGCTAAAACTCTAAGTGGTAGAGGAATGGGGTTTGGACCATTGGATTTCTTGTCATAAAGTGCTGCAGAAGAGCCTATTTTGGTCGACCTTTGATGAATTCTAGATAGAGTTTGCTCTTTTTGTGACTGATTTCTCTGATTGTCACAAGCTTCATGTTTCTGCAGAGCAGCTGTGTGTAATGTGTAGAAATAAGAATATCAATTGCTGTGATCCACATTCCTCTGTGTATTTTATATTTTGGATAACTGATACAATATCAACTCTTTTGGATAGGTCAAGTAAACTGTCTCGCTAAAGTAGTTACATAGAAATGGAATAAAACCTGGCTCCTATATATACATATAGTAATGTCTCACAGTGTTTGTATATGTAAAACAGAGGGTAAGTTCTGCCTTTGGCCCTCAAGTGGGCATTTCAATTCTGGTGGACACAACGAAGGTATTAATTGATGTATATTAAGGCTAGCGTGCAGCATTTGTTGAAATGTTACAAATTTCGTTTGGTTTCTACCGATTTGAGGCTATTGGCAGGCACCTGAATGTGACGTCATCCATCTTTCAATTTGAGATACAGGCAAATGACTGGGTCGGAGAACAAATTGTATTACACCATTCGATTTCTCGTCATAAATTGGATGAGAATAGATTTTTTTAAGGAATTTTGATGATTTTTAGCTTGGTTGGCTTTTTTTCTTGATTGACTTTGGTGATCGCCAGAAGGTGAAAGTTGGTGTATTTCAGCTGTGGGTAATGTAGAGAAATAGGAATGGCATTTGCTGTGGTCCACGTACCGCTGTATGTATGATCTACTCAGATAACTCATAGCATATGAACTCTTTCGAAAAGGGCAAGTGAGCTGTCGTCGTAATGTTTCTACTTTCAATTCGAACGAAAGCTAACTGGTATGTGTATGTATAATAAGATCTCATAGCATTTATATATGGGAGTAGAATTAGGTATTCAATCGGTCTTCCTAAGTTGGCCATATTGAATTTTAGCCACATGAGGAAGGCATCAAGACATGGAAATTACCGCAAGCATTGGTCTCGTGTTGAAAAAATGAGAAATTTCCCTCGGTATCTAAGGAGTTAAGGCTGTTGGCATGCACGGAATTATGACGTCATCGATGATTAAATTGAAGATACAGCTAAAACTCTAAGTGGTATAGGAATGGGGTTTGGACCATTGGATTTCTTGTCATAAAGTGCTGCAGAAGAGCCTATTTTGGTCGACCTTTGAAGAATTCTAGATAGAGTTTGCTCTTATTGTGACTGATTTCTCTGATTGTCACAAGCTTCATGGTTCTGCAGAGCAGCTGTGTGTAATGTGTAGAAATAAGAATATCAATTGCTGTGATCCACATTCCTCTGTGTATTTTATATTTTGGATAACTGATACAATATCAACTCTTTTGGATAGGTCAAGTAAACTGTCTCGCTAAAGTAGTTACATAGAAATGGAAGAAAACCTGGCTCCAATATATACATATAGTAAGGTCTCACAGTGTTTGTATATGTAAAACAGAGGGTAAGTTCTGCCTTTGGCCCTCAAGTGGGCATTTCAATTCTGATGGACACAACGAAGGTATTAATTGATGTATATTAAGGCTAGCGTGCAGCATTTGTTGAAATGTTACAAATTTCGTTTGGTTTCTACCGATTTGAGTCTGTTGGCAGGCACGGGAATGTGACGTCATCCATCTTTCAATTTGAGATACAGACAAATGACTGGGTCGGAGAACAAAGTGTATTACACCATTCGATTTACCGTCATAAATTGGATGAGAATAGATTTTTTAAAGGCCTTTTGATGAATTGTTGCTTGGGTGACTTTTTTTCTTGATTGAGTTTATTGATCGCCAGAAGGTGAAAATTGGTGTTTTTCAGCTGTGTGTAATGTAGAGAAATAGGAATGGCCATTGCTGTGGTCCACGTACCGCTGTATGTATGATCTACTCAGATAACAAATACCATATGAACTCTTTCGACAAGGGCAAGTGAGCTGTCGTCGTAATGTTTCTACTTTCAATTCGAACGAAAGCTTACTGGTATGTGTAAGTATAATAAGATCTCATAGCATTTATATATGGGAATAATAGAATTAGTTATTAAGTCGGTCTTCCTAAGTTGGCCATATTAAATTTTAGTCACATGAGGAAGGCATCAAGGGATGCAAATTACCGCAAGCATTGCTTGCGCATTGAAAAAATGAGACATTTCCCTCGGTATCTAAGGAGATTAGGCTGTTGCCATGCACGGGATTATGACGTCATCGATGATTAAATTGAAGATACAGCGAAAACTCTAAGTGGTAGAGGAATGGGGTTTGGACCATTGGATTTCTTGTCATAAAGGGCTGCAGAACAGCCTATTTTGGTCGCCCTTTGATGAATTCTAGATACAGTCTGCTCTTTTTGTGACTGATTTCTCTGATTGCCGCAAGCTACAACGTTCTGCAGTGCAGCTGTGTCTAATGTGTAGAAATAAGAATATCAATTGCTTTGATCCACATTCCGCTGTGTATTTTTTCTTGTTGGATAACTGATGCAATATCAACTCTTTATGATAGGTCAAGTAAACTGCCTCGGTAAAGTAGTTACATAGTAGTGGAATAAAACCTGGCTCCTATATATACATATAGTAAGGTCTCACAGTGTTTGTATATGTAAAACAGAGGGTAAGTTCTGCCTTTGGCCCTCAAGTGGTCATTTCAATTCTGCTGGGCACAACGAAGGTATTAATTGATGTATATTAAGGCTAGCGTGCAGCATTTGATGAAATGTTACAAATTTCGTTTGGTTTCTACCGATTTGAGGTTGTTGGCAGGCACGGGATTGTGACGTCATCCATCTTTCAATTTGAGATACAGGCAAATGACTGGGTCGGAGAACAAATTGTATTACACCATTCGATTTCTCGTCATAAATTGCATCAGAATAGATTTTTTAAAGGCCTTTTGATGATTTGTATCTTGGGTGGCCTTTTTCCTTGATTGACTTTGGTGATCGCCAGAAGGTGAAAGTTGGTGTATTTCAACTGTGGGTAATGTAGAGAAATAGGAATGGCATTTGCTGTGGTCCACGTACCGCTGTATGTATGATCTACTCAGATAACTCATAGCATATGAACTCTTTCGAAAAGGGCAAGTGAGCTGTCGTCGTAATGTTTCTACTTTCAATTCGAACGAAAGCTAACTGGTATGTGTATGTATAATAAGATCTCATAGCATTTATATATGGGAGTAGAATTAGGTATTCAATCGGTCTTCCTCAGTTGGCCATATTAAATTTTAGCCACATGAGGAAGGCATCAAGACATGGAAATTACCGCAAGCATTGGTCTCGTGTTGAAAAAATGAGAAATTTCCCTCGGTATCTAAGGAGTTAAGGCTGTTGGCATGCACGGAATTATGACGTCATCGATGATTAAATTGAAGATACAGCTAAAACTCTAAGTGGTATAGGAATGGGGTTTGGACCATTGGATTTCTTGTCATAAAGTGCCGCAGAAGAGCCTATTTTGGTCGACCTTTGATGAATTCTAGATAGAGTCTGCTCTTTTTGTGACTGATTTCTCTGATTGTCACAAGCTTCATGGTTCTGCAGAGCAGCTGTGTGTAATGTGTAGAAATAAGAATATCAATTGCTGTGATCCACATTCCTCTGTGTATTTTATATTTTGGATAACTGATACAATATCAACTCTTTTGGATAGGTCAAGTAAACGGTCTCGCTAAAGTAGTTACATAGAAATGGAAGAAAACCTGGCTCCTATATATACATATAGTAAGGTCTCACAGTGTTTGTAGATGTAAAACAGAGGGTAAGTTCTGCCTTTGGCCCTCAAGTGGGCATTTCAATTCTGATGGACACAACGAAGGTATTAATTGATGTATATTAAGGTTAGCGTGCAGCATTTGTTGAAATGTTACAAATTTCGTTTGGTTTCTACCGATTTGAGTCTGTTGGCAGGCACGGGAATGTGACGTCATCCATCTTTCAATTTGAGATACAGACAAATGACTGGGTCGGAGAACAAATTGTATTACACCATTCGATTTCTCGTCATAAATTGCATCAGAATAGATTTTTTTAAAGCCTTTTGATGATTTGTAGCTTTTGTGGCCTTTTTCCTTGATTGACTTTGGTGATCGCCAGAAGGTGAAATTTGGTGTATTTCAGCTGTGTGTAATGTAGAGAAATAGGAATGGCATTTGTTGTGGTCCACGTACCGCTGTATGTATGATCTACTCAGATAACTCATAGCATATGAACTGTTTCGAAAAGTGCAAGTGAGCTGTCGTCGTAATGTTTCTACTTTCAATTCGAACGAAAGCTAACTGGTATGTGTATGTATAATAAGATCTCCTAGCATTTATATATGGGAGTAGAATTAGGTATTCAATCGGTCTTCCTCAGTTGGCCGTATTAAATTTTAGCCACATGAGGAAGGCATCAAGACATGGAAATTACCGCAAGCATTGGTCTCGTGTAGAAAAAATGAGAAATTTCCCTCGGTATCTAAGGAGTTTAGCCTGTTGCCATCCACCTGATTATGACGTCATCGATGATTAAATTGAAGATACAGCTAAAACTCGAAGTGGTAGAGGAATGGGGTTTGGACCATTGGATTTCTTGTCATAAAGTGCTGCAGAACAGCCTATTTTGGTCGCCTTTTGATGAATTCTATATAGAATTGCTCTTTTTGTGACTGATTTCTCTGATTGCCACAAGCTACAACGTTCTGCAGTGCAGCTGTGTGTGATGTGTAGAAATAAGAATATCAATTGCTGTGATCCACATTCCCCCGTGTATTTTATCTTGTTGGATAACTGATGCGATATCAACTCTTTTGGATAGGTCAAGTAAACTGTCTCGGTAAAGTAGTTACATAGAAGTGAAATAAAACCTGGCCCCTATATATACATATAGTAATTTCTGAGAGTGTGTGGATATGTGTAACAGAGGGTAAGTTCTGCCGTCGGATCTCAAGTGGGCATTTCAATTTTGATGGACACAACGAAGGTATTAATTGATGTATATTAAGGGTAGCGTGTAGCATTTGTTGAAATGTTACAAATTTGGTTTGGTTTCTAAAGATTTGAGGTTGTTTTCAGGCACGGGATTGTGACGTCATCCATCTTTCGATTTGAAATACAGGTAAATTACTGAGACGGGGAGCAAAGGGTATTACACCATTCGATTTCTCGTCATAAATTGAATGAGAATAGATTTTTTTTATGGCCTTTTGATGAAATGTAGCTTGGGTGGCTTTTTTTTCTTGATTGAGTTTATTGATCGCCAGAAGGTGAAAATTGGTGTTTTTCAGCTGTGTGTAATGTAGAGAAATAGGAATGGCCTTTGCTGTGGTCCACGTACCGCTGTATGTATGATCTACTCAGATAACAAATACCATATGAACTCTTTCGACAAGGGCAAGTGAGCTGCCGTCGTAATGTTTCTACTTTCAATTCGAACGAAAGCTTAATGGTATGTGTATGTATAATAAGATCTCATAGTATTTATATATTCGAATAATAGAATTAGTTATTAAGTCGGTCTTCCTAAGTTGGCCATATTAAATTTTAGCCACATGAGGAAGGCATCAAGGGATGCAAATTACCGCAAGCATTGCTTGCGCATTGAAAAAATGAGACATTTCCCTCGGTATCTAAGGAGTTTAGGCTGTTGCCATGCACGGGATTATGACGTCATCGCTGATTAAATTGAAGATACAGCGAAAACTCTAAGTGGTAGAGGAATGGGGTTTGGACCATTGGATTTCTTGTCATAAAGGGCTGCAGAACAGCCTATTTTGGTCGCCCTTTGATGAATTCTAGATACAGTCTGCTCTTTTTGTGACTGATTTCTCTGATTGCCGCAAGCTACAACGTTCTGCAGTGCAGCTGTGTGTAATGTGTAGAAATAAGAATATCAATTGCTTTGATCCACATTCCGCTGTGTATTTTTTCTTGTTGGATAACTGATGCAATATCAACTCTTTATGATAGGTCAAGTAAACTGTCTCGTTAAAGTAGTTACATAGAAGTGGAATAAAACCTGGCTCCTATATATACATATAGTAAGGTCTCACAGTGTTTGTATATGTAAAACAGAGGGTAAGTTCTGCCTTTGGCCCTCAAGTGGTCATTTCAATTCTGCTGGGCACAACGAAGGTATTAATTGATGTATATTAAGGCTAGCGTGCAGCATTTGATGAAATGTTACAAATTTCGTTTGGTTTCTACCGATTTGAGGCTATTGGCAGCCACGGGATTGTGACGTCATCCATCTTTCAATTTGAGATACAGGCAAATGACTGGGTCAGAGAACAAAGCGTAGTACACCACTCGATTTCTCGTCATAAATTGCATCAAAATAAACTTTCTTTATGTCCTTTTGATGAATTGTAGCTGGGGTGGCTTTTTTTTCTTGATTGACTTTGGTGATCGCCAGAATATGAAAGTTGGTGTTTTTTTAGCTGTGTGTAATGTAGAGAAATAGGAATGGCATTTGCTGTGGTCCACGTACCGCTGTATGTATGATCTACTCCGATAACTCATAGCATTTGAACTTTTTCGACAAGGGCAAGTGAGCTGTCGTCGTAATGTTTCTACTTTCAATTAAAACGAAAGCTAACTGGTATGTGTATGTATAATAAGATCTCATAGCAATTATATATGTTAATTATAGAATTAGTTATTCAATCAGTCTTATTCAGTTATGCATTTGAAAGCTTAGCCACATGAGGAAGGCATCAAGGGAATCAAATTACCTCAAGCATTGCTCGCGACTTGAAAAAATGAGAAATTTCCCTCGTTATCTAAGGAGTTCAGGCTGTTGCCATGCACGGGATTATGACGTCATCGATGATTAAATTGAAGATACAGCGAAAACTCTAAGTGGTAGAGGAATGGGGTTTGGAAGATTGGATTTCTTGTCATAAAGTGCTGCAGAAGAGCGGTTTGATGAGATCTAGATAGAGTTTGCTCTTTTTGTGACTGATTTCTCTCATTGCCACAAGCTACAACGTTCTGCAGTGCAGCTGTGTGTAATGTGTAGAAATAAGAATATCAATTGCTGTGATTCACATTCCTCTGTGTATTTTATATTTTGGATAACTGATGCAATATCAACTCTTTATGATACTTCAAGTAAACTGTCTCGGTAAAGTAGTTACATAGAAGTGAAAGAAAACCTGGCTCCTATATATACATATAGTAAGGTCTCACAGTGTTTGTATATGTAAAACAGAGGGTAAGTTCTGCCTTTGGCCATCAAGTGGGCATTTCAATTCTGCTGGGCACAACGAAGGTATTAATTGATGTATATTAAGGCTAGCTTGCAGCATTTGTTAAAATTTTACAAATTTCGTTTGGTTTCTACCGATTTGAGGCTGTTGGCCGGCACGGGATTGTGACGTCATCCATCTTTCAATTTGAGATACAGGCAAATGACTGGGTCGGAGAACAAATTGTATTACACCATTCGATTTCTCGTGATAAATAGGAATGGCATTTGCTGTGGTCCACGTACCGCTGTATGTATGATCTAGTCAGATAACTCATAGCATATGAACTCTTTCGAAAAGGGCAAGTGAGCTGTCGTCGTAATGTTTCTACTTTCAATTCCAACGAAAGCTAACTGGTATGTGTATGTATAATAAGATCTCATAGCATTTATATATGGGAGTAGAATTAGGTATTCAATCGGTCTTCCTCAGTTGGCCATATTGAATTTTAGCCGCATGAAGAAAGCATCAAGGGATGAAAATTGCCGCAAGCATTGAGCACGTGTTGAAAAAATGAGAAATTTCCCTCGGTATCTAAGGAGTTTGGCCTGTTGCCATGCACGTTATTATGACGTCATCGATGATTAAATTGAAGATACAGCGAAAACTCTAAGTGGTAGAGAAATGGGGTTTGGACCATTGGATTTCTTGTCATAAAGTGCTGCAGAAAAACCTATTTTGGTCGAATTTTGATGAATTCTATATAGAATTGCTCTTTTTTTGACTGATTTCTTTGATTGTCACAAGCTTCATGGTTCTGCAGTGCAGCTGTGTGTAATGTGTAGAAATAAGAATATCAATTGCTGTGATCCACATTCCCCAGTGTATTTTATCTCGTTGGATAACGGATGCAATATCAACTCTTTTGGATAGGTCAAGTAAACTGTCTCGGTAAAGTAGTTACATAGATGTGGAATAAAACCTGGCTCCTATATATACATATAGTAAGGTCTCACAGTGTTTGTATATGTAAAACAGAGTCTAAGTTCTGCCTTTGGCACTCAAGTTGGCATTTTAATTCTGGTTGACACAACGAAGGTATTAATTGATGTATATTAAGGCTAGCGTGCAGCATTTGTTGAAATGTTACAAACTTCGTTTGGTTTCTACCGATTTGAGGCTATTGGCAGGCACGGGATTGTGACGTCATCCATCTTTCAATTTGAGATACAGGTAAATGACTGGGTCGGAGAACAAATTGTATTACACCATTCGATTTCTCGTCACAAATTGCATCAGAATAACCTTTCTTTATGTCCTTTTGATGAATTGTAGCTGGGGTGGTTTTTTTTTCTTGATTGACTTTGGTGATCGCCAGAATATGAAAGTTGGTGTTTTTCAGCTGTGTGTAATGTAGAGAAATAGGAATGGCATTTTCTGTGGTCCACGTACCTCTGTATGTATGATCTACTCAGATAACTCATAGCATATGAAGTCTGTCGACAAGGCAAGTGAGCTGTCGTCGTAATGTTTCTACTTTCAATTAAAACGAAAGCTAGCTGGTATGTGTATGTATAATGAGCTCTCATAGCATTTATATATGGCAATAATGGAATTAGTTATTCAATCGGTCTTCCCCAGTTGGCCATATTAAATTTTAGCCACATGAGGAAGGCATCAAGATCTGGAAATTACCGCAAGCAATTTTCTCGTGTTGAAAAAATGAGAAATTTCCCTCGGTATCTAAGGAGTTTAGGCTGTTGCCATGCACGTTATTATGACGTCATCGATGATTAAATTGAAGATACAGCTAAAACTCTAAGTGATAGAGGAATGGGGTTTGGACCATTGGATTTCTTGTCATAAAGTGCTGCAGAACAACCTATTTTGGTCGCCCTTTGATGAACTCTAGATAGAGTCTGCTCTTTTTGTGACTGATTTCTTTGATTGTCACAAGCTTCATGGTTCTGCAGAGCAGCTGTGTGTAATGTGTAGAAATAAGAATATCAATTGCTTTGATCCACATTCCTTTGTGTATTTTATATTTTGAATAACTGATACAATATCAACTCTTTTAGATAGGTCAAGTAAACTGTCTCGGTAAAGTAGTTACATAGAAATGGAAGAAAACCTGGCTCCTATATATACATATAGTAATGTCTCACAGTGTTTGTATACGTAAAACACAGGGTAAGTTCTGCCTTTGGTCCTCAAGTGGTCATTTCAATTCTGAGGGACACAACGAAGGTATTAATTGATGTATACTAAGGCTAGCTTGCAGCATTTGTTGAAATGTTACAAATTTCGGTTGGTTTCTACCGATTTGAGTCTGTTGGCAGGCACGGGATTGTGACGTCATCCATCTTTCAATTTGAGATACAGGTAAATGACTTGATCGGAGAACAAAGTGTATTACAACATTCGATTTCCCGTCATAAATTGGATGAGAATAGATTTTTTATGGCCTTTTGATGAATTGTAGCTTGGGTGGCTTTTTTTCTTGATTGAGTTTAGTGATCGCCAAAAGGTGAATGTTGGTGTATTTCAGCTGTGTCTAATGTAGAGAAATAGGAATGGCATTTGCTGTGGTCCACGTACCGCTGTATGTATGATCTACTCAGATAACTCATAGCATATGAACTCTTTCGAAAAGGGCAAGTGAGCTGTCGTCGTAATGTTTCTACTTTCAATTCCAACGAAAGCTAACTGGTATGTGTATGTATAATGAGCTCTCATAGCATTTATATATGGGAATAATAGAATTAGTTCTTCAATCGGTCTTCCTCAGTTGGCCATATTAAATTTTAGCCACATGAGGAAGGCATCAAGACATGGAAATTAGAGCAAGCATTGGTCTCGTGTTGAAATAATGAGAAATTTCCCTCGGTATCTAAGGAGTTTAGGCTGTTGCCATGCACGCTATTATGACGTCACCGATGATTAAATTGAAGATACAGGTAAAACTCTAAGTGGTAGATTAATGGGGTTTGGACCATTGGATTTCTTGTCATAAAGTGCTGCAGAAGAGACTATTTTGGTCGCCCTTTCATGAATTCTAGATAGAGTCTGCTCTTTTTGTGACCGATTTCTCTGATTGCCACAAGCTACAACGTTCTGCAGTGCAGCTGCGTGGAATGCGTAGAAATAAGAATATCAATTGCTGTGATTCACATTCCTCTGTGTATTTTATCCTGTTGGATAACTGATGCGATATCAACTGTTTTGGATAGATCAAGTAAACTGTCTCGTTAAAGTGGTTACATAGAAATGGAATGAAACCTGACTCCTATATATACATATAGTAAGGTCTCACAGTCTTTGTATATGTAAAACAGAGGGTAAGTTCTGCCGTCGGATCTCAAGTGGGCATTTCAATTTTGATGGACACAACGAAGGTATTAATTGATGTATATTAAGGGTAGCGTGCAGCATTTGTTGAAATGTTAGAAATTTCGTTTGGTTTATACCGATTTGAGGTTGTTGGCAGGCACGGGATTGTGACGTCATCCATCTTTCGAATTGAAATACAGGTAAATTACTGAGTCGGGGAGCAAAGTTTATTACACCAATCGATTTCTCGTCATAAATTGAATGAGAATAGATTTTTTTATGGCCTTTTGATGAAATGTAGCTTGGGTGGCTTTTTTTCTTGATTGAGTTTATTGATCGCCAGAAGGTGAAAGTTGGTGTTTTTCAGCTGTGTGTAATGTAGAGAAATAGGAATGGCCTTTCCTGTGGTCCACGTACCGCTGTATGTATGATCTACTCAGATAACAAATACCATATGAACTCTTTCGACAAAGGCAAGTGAGCTGTCGTCTTAATGTTTCTACTTTCAATTCGAACGAAAGCTAACTGGTATGTGTATGTATAACAAGATCTCATAGCATTTATATATTCGAATAATAGAATTAGTTATTCCGTCGGTCTTCCTCAGTCATGCATTTTAAAGCTTAGCCACATGATAAAGGCATCAAGGGGTGCAAATTACCGCAAGCATTGCTTGCGCGTTGAAAAAATGAGACATTTCCCTCGGTATCTAAGGAGATTAGGCTGTTGCCATGCACGGGATTATGACGTCATCGATGATTAACTTGAAGATACAGCGAAAACTCTAAGTGGTAGAGGAATGGGGTTTGGAAGATTGGATTTCTTGTCATAAAGGGCTGCAGAAGAGCCTATTTTGGTCGCCCTTTGATGAATTCTAGATAGAGTTTGCTCTTTTTGTGACTGATTTCTCTGATTGCCACAAGCTACAACGTTCTGCAGTGCAGCTGTGTGTAATGTGTAGAAATAAGAATATCAATTGCTCTGATCCACATTTCGCTGTATTTTTTCTTGTTGGATAACTGATGCAATATCAACTCTTTATGATAGGTCAAGTAAACTGTCTCGGTAAAGTAGTTACATAGAAGTGGAATAAAAACTGGCTCCTATATATACATATAGTAAGGTCTCACAGTGTTTGTATATGTAAAACAGAGGGTAAGTTCTGCCTTTGGCCCTCAAGTGGTCATTTCAATTCTGCTGGGCACAACGAAGGTATTAATTGATGTATATTAAGGCTAGCGTGCAGCATTTGTTGACATGTTACAAATTTCGGTTGGTTTCTACCGATTTGAGGCTATTGGCAGGCACGGGATTGTGACGTCATCCATCTTTCAATTTGAGATACAGGCAAATGACTGGGTCGGAGAACAAAGGATATTACACCATTCGATTTCTCTTCATAAATTTCCTGAGAGTAGATAGTTTTATGGCCTTTGATGAATTGTAGCTGTGGTTGCTTTTTTTCTTGATTGACTTTGGTGATCGCCAGAATATGAAAGTTGGTGTATTTCAGCTGTGTCTAATGTAGAGAAATAGGAATGGCATTTGCTGTGGTCCACGTACCTCTGTATGTATGATCTACTCAGATAACTCATAGCATATGAAGTCTGTCGACAAAGGCAAGTGAGCTGTCGTCGTAATGTTTCTACTTTCAATTCCAACGAAAGCTAACTGGTATGTGTATGTATAATGAGATCTCCTAGCATTTGTGTATGTTAATAATAGAATTAGTTATTCAATCGGTCTTATTCAGTTGGGCATTTTAAAGCTTAACCACATGAGGAAGGCATCAAAGAATTCAAATTACCGCAAGCATTGGTCGCGTGTTGAAAAAATGAGAAATTTCCCTCGTTATCTAAGGGGTTCAGGCTGTTGCCATGCACGCGATTATGACGTCATCGATGATTAAATTGAAGATACAGCGAAAATTCTAAATTTTAGAGGAATGGGGTTTGGACCATTGGATTTCTTGTCATAAAGTGCTGCAGAAGAGCCTATTTTGGTCGCAGTCTGATGAATTCTAGATAGAGTCTGCTCTTTTTGTGACTGATTTCTCTGATTGCCACAAGCTACAACGTTGTGCAGTGCAGCTGTGTGTAATGTGTAGAAATAAGAATATCAATTGCTTTGATCCACATTCCTCTGTGTATTTTATATTTTGGACAACTGATGCAATATCTACTCTTTTGGATAGGTCAAGAAAACTGTCTCGGTAAAATAGTTGCATAGAAATGGAATAAAACCTGGCTCTTATATATACATATAGTAAGGTCTCAGAGTGTTTGTATATGTACAACAGAGTGTAAGTTCTGCCGTTGGCCCTCAAGTGTGCATTTCAATTCTGATGGACACAACGAAGGTTTTAATTCATGTATATTAGGCTAGCGTGGAGCATTTGTTGAAATATTACAAATTTCGTTTGGTTTCTACCGATTTGGGGCTGTTGGCAGGCACGGGATTGTGACGTCATCCATCTTTCAATTTGAGATACAGGTAAATGACTGGGTCGGAGAACAAAGGGTATTACACCATTCGATTTCTCTTCATAAATTGCGTGAGAGTAGATAGTTTTATGGCCTTTGAAGAATTGTAGCTGTGGTTGCTTTTTTTCTTGATTGACCTTGGTGATCGCCAGAATATGAAAGTTGGTGTATTTCAGCTGTGTGTAATGTAGAGAAATAGGAATGGCATTTGCTGTGGTCCACGTACCTCTGTATGTATGATCTACTCAGATAACTCATAGCATATGAAGTCTGTCGACAAGGGCAAGTGAGCTGTCGTCGTAATGTTTCTACTTTCAATTCCTACGAAAGCTAACTGGTATGTGTATGTATAATGAGATCTCCTAGCATTTATATATGTTAATAATAGAATTAGTTACTCAATCGGTCTTATTCAGTTGGGCATTTTAAAGCTTAGCCACATGACGAAGGCATCAAAAGATGCAAATTACCGCAAGCATTGGTCGCGTGTTGAAAAAATAAGAAATTTCCCTCGGTATCTAAGGGGTTTAGGCTGTTGCTTTGTACGGGATTATGACGTCTTCGATGATTAAATTGAAGATACAGCGAAAACTCTAAGTGGTAGAGGAATGGGGTTTGGACCATTGCATTTCTTGTCATAAAGTGCTGCAGAAGAGCCTATTTTGGTCGACCTTTGATGAATTCTAGATAGAGTTTCCTCTTTTTGTGACTGATTTCTCTGATTGCCACAAGTTACAACATTCTGCAGTGCAGCTGTGTGTAATGTGTAGAAATAAGAATATCAATTGCTGTGATCCACATTCCTCTGTGTATTTTATATTTTCTACAAGTCATGCAATATCAACTCTTTTGGATAGGTCAAGAAAACTGTCTCGGTAAAGTAGTTACATAGAAATGGAATAAAACCTGGCTCCTATATATACATATAGTAAGGTCTCACAGTGTTTGTATATGTAAAACAGAGGGTAAGTTCTGCCGTTGGCCCTCAAGTGTGCATTTCAATTCTGATGGACACAACGAAGGTTTTAATTGATGTATATTAAGGCTAGCGTGGAGCATTTGTTGAAATATTACAAATTTCGTTTGGATTCTACCGATTTGAGGCTGTTGGCAGGCACGGGATTGTGACGTCATCCATCTTTCAATTTGAGATACAGGTAAATGACTGGGTCGGGGAACACAGGGTATAACACCATTGGATTTCTCTTCATAAATTGCGTGAGAGTAGATAGTTTTATGGCCTTTGATGAATTGTAGCTGTGGTTGCTTTTTTTCTTGATTGACTTTGGTGATCGCCAGAATATAAAAGTTGGTGTATTTCAGCTGTGTGCAATGTAGAGAAATAGGAATGGCATTTGCTGTGGTCCACGTACCGCTGTATGTATGATCTACTCAGATATCTCATAGCATATGAACTCTTTCGACAAGGGCAAGTGAGCTGTCGTCGTAATGTTTCTACTTTCAATTCCAACGAAAGCTAGCCGGTATGTGTATGTATAATAAGATCTCCTAGCATTTATATATGGGAATAAAAGAATTAGTCATTCAATCGGTCTTCCTTAGGTATGTATTTTAAAACTTAGCCACATGAGGAAGGCTTCAAGGTATACAAATCACCGCCAGAATTGGTCGGGTGTTGAAAAAATGAGAAATTTCCCTCGGTATCTAACGAGTTTAGGCTGTTGCCATGCACGGGATTATAACGTCATCGATGATTAAATTGAAGATACAGCTAAAATTCTAAATGGTAGAATAATGGGGTTTGGACCATTGCATTTCTTGCCATAAAGTGCTGCAGAAGAGCCTGTTTTGGTCGAGGTCTGATGAATTCTAGATAGAGTTTGCTCTTTTATTGACTGATTTCTCTGATTGCCACAAGCTACAACGTTCTGCACTGCAGCTGTGTGTAATGTGTAGAAATAAAAATATCAATTGCTGTGATCCACATTCCTCTGTGTATTTTATATTTTGGACAACTGATGCAATATCAACTCTTTTGGATAGGTCAAGTAAACTGTCTCGGTAAAGTAGTTACATAGAAATGGAATAAAACCTGGCTCCTATATATACATATAGTAAGGTCTCCGAGTATTTGTATATGTAAAACAGAGGGCAAGTTCTGCCGTCGGACCTCAAGTGGGCATTTCAATTCTGAGGGAAACGACGAAGGTATTAATTGATGTATATTAAGGTTAGCGTGCAGCATTTATTGAAATGTTAGAATTTTCGTTTGGTTTCTACCGATTTGAGGCTGTTGGCAGGCATGGGATTGTGACGTCATCCGTCTTTCAATTTGAGATACAGGCAAATGACTGGGTCGGAGAACAAAGTGTATTACACCATTCGATTTCTCGTCATAAATTGCATTAGAATAGATTTTTTTATCGCCTTTTGATGAATTGTAGCCGGGGTGGCTTTTTTTTCTTGATTGACTTTGGTGATCGCCAGAATATGAAAGTTGGTGTATTTCAGCTGTGTCTAATGTAGAGAAATACTAATGGCATTTGCTGTGGTGCACGTACCTCTGTATGCGTGATCTACTCAGATAACTGATAGCATATAAAGTCTGTCGACAAGGGCAAGTGAGCTGTCGTCGTAATGTTTCTACTTTCAATTCCAACGAAAGCTAGTTGGTATGTGTATGTATAATGAGATCTCCTAGCATTTATATATGGGAATAATAGAATTAGTTATTCAAACGGTCGTATTCAGTTGGGCATTTTAAAGCTTAGCCCCATGAGGAAGGCATCAAAAGATGCAAATTACCGCAAGCATTGATCGCGTGTTGAAAAAATGAGAAATTTCCCTCGGTATCTAAGGGGTTCAGGCTGTTGGTATGTACGGGATTATGACGTCTTCGATGATTAAATTGAAGATACAGCGAAAACTCTAAATGGTAGAGGAATGGGGTTTGGACCATTGGATTTCTTGTTATAAAGTGCTACAGAAGAGAATATTTTGGTCGCCCTTTGATGAATTCTAGATAGAGTTTGCTCTTTTTGTGACTGATTTCTCTGATTGCCACAAGCTACAACGTTCTGCAGTGCAGCTGTGTGTAATGTGTAGAAATAAGAATATCAATTGCTGTGATCCACATTCCTCTGTGTATTTTATATTTTGGACAACTGATGCAATATCAACTCTTTTGAATAGGTCAAGTAAACTGTCTCGGTAAAGTAGTTACATAGAAATGGAATAAAACCTGGCTCCTATATATACATATAGTAAGGTCTCAGAGTATTTGTATATGTAAAACAGAGGGGAAGTTCTGCCGTCGGACCTCAAGTGGGCATTTCAATTCTGAGGGCCACGACGAAGGTATTAATTGATGTATATTAAGGTTAGCGTGCAGCATTTATTGAAATGTTAGAATTTTCGTTTGGTTTCTACCGATTTGAGGCTGTTGGCAGGCATGGGATTGTGACGTCATCCGTCTTTCAATTTGAGATACAGGCAAATGACTGGGTCGGAGAACAAAGTGTATTACACCATTCGATTTCTCGTCATAAATTGCATTAGAATAGATTTTTTTATCGCCTTTTGATGAATTGTAGCCGGGGTGGCTTTTTTTTCTTGATTGACTTTGGTGATCGCCAGAATATGAAAGTTGGTGTATTTCAGCTGTGTCTAATGTAGAGAAATACTAATGGCATTTGCCGTGGTGCACGTACCTCTGTATGTATGATCTACTCAGATAACTGATAGCATATAAAGTCTGTCGACAAGGGCAAGTGAGCTGTCGTCGTAATGTTTCTACTTTCAATTCCAACGAAAGCTAACTGGTATGTGTATGTATAATGAGATCTCCTAGCATTTATATATGGGAATAATAGAATTAGTTATTCAATCGGTCGTATTCAGTTGGGCATTTTAAAGCTTAGCCATATGAGGAAGGCATCAAAAGATGCAAATTACCGCAAGCATTGGTCGCGTGTTGAAAAAATGGGAAATTTCCCTCGGTATCTAAGGGGTTCAGGCTGTTGGTATGTACGGGATTATGACGTCTTCGATGATTAAATTGAAGATACAGCGAAAACTCTAAATGGTAGAGGAATGGGGTTTGGACCATTGGATTTCTTGTCATAAAGTGCTACAGAAGAGAATATTTTGGTCGCCCTTTCATGAATTCTAGATAGAGTTTGCTCTTTTTGTCAATGATTTCTCTGATTGCCACAAGCTACAACGTTCTGCAGTGCAGCTCTGTGTAATGTGTAGAAATAAGAATATCAATTGCTGTGATCCACATTCCTCTGTGTATTTTATATTTTGGATAACTGATACAATATCAACTCTTTTGGATAGGTCAAGAAAACTGTCTCGGTAAAGTAGTTACATAGAAATGGAATAAAACCTGGCTCCTATATATACATATAGTAAGGTCTCACAGTATTTGTATATGCAAAACAGAGGGTAAGTTCTGCCGTCGGACCTCAAGTGGGCATTTCAATTCTGATGGACACAACGAAGGTATTAATTGATGTATATTAAGGTTAGCGTGCAGCATTTGTTGAAATGTTACAAACTTCGGTTGGTTTCTACCGATTTGAGGCTGTTGGCAGGCACGGGATTGTGACGTCATTCATCTTTCAATTTGAGATACAGGTAAATGACTGGGTCGGAGAACAAAGTGTATTGCACCATTCGATTTCTCGTCATAAACTGCATGAGAATAACCTTTCTTTATGGCCTTTTGATGAATTGTAGCTGGGGTTGCTTTTTCTTCTTGATTGAATTTGGTGATGGCCAGAATATGAAAGTTGGTGTATTTCAGCTGTGTGTAATGTAGAGAAATAGGAATGGCATTTGCTGTGGTGCACGTACCTCTGTATGTATGATCTACTCAGATAACTCATAGCATATGAACTCTTTCGACAAGGGCAAGTGAGCTGTCGTCGTAATGTTTCTACTTTCAATTCCAACGAAAGCTAGCTGTTATGTGTATGTATAATGAGATCTCCTAGCATTTATATATGGGAATAATAGAATTAGTTATTCAATCGCTCTTCCTCAGGTATGCATTTTAAAGCTTAGCCACATGAGGAAGGCTTCAAGGTATACAAATCACCGCAAGCATTGGTCGCGTGTTGAAAAAATGAGAAATTTCCATCGGTATCTAAGGAGTTTAGGTTGTTGCCATGCACGGGACTATGACGTCTTCGGTGATTAAATTTAAGATACAGCGAAAACTCTAAATGGTAGAGGAATGGGGTTTGGACCATTGCATTTCTTGTCATAAAGTGCTGCAGAAGAGTCTATTTTGGTCGCAGTCTGATGAATTCTAGATAGAGTTTGCTCTTTTTGTGACTGATTTCTCTGATTGCCACAAGGTACAACGTTCTGCACTGCAGCTGTGTGTAATGTGTAGAAATAAGAATATCAATTGCTGTGATCCACATTCCTCTGTGTATTTTATATTTTGGACAACTGATGCAATATCAACTCTTTTGGATAGGTCAAGTAAGCTCTCTCGGTAAAGTAGTTACATAGAAATGGAATAAAACCTGGCTCCTATATATACACATAGTAAGGTCTCAGAGTATTTGTATATGTAAAACAGAGGGTAAGTTCTGCCTTTGGACCTCAAGTGGGCATGTTAATTCTGAGGGCCACGACGAAGTTATTAATTGATGTATATTAAGGTTAGCGTGCAGCATTTGTTGAAATGTTAGAAATTTCGTTTGGTTTCTACCGATTTGAGGCTGTTGGCAGGCATGGGATAGTGACGTCATCCATCTTTCAATTTGAGATACAGGCAAATGACTGGGTCGGAGAACAAAGTGTTTTACACTATTCGACTTCTCGTCATAAACTGCATTAGAATAGATTTTTTTATCGCCTTTTGATGAATTGTAGCCGGGGTGGCTTTTTTTCTTGATTGACTTTGGTGATCGCCAGAATATGAAAGTTGGTGTATTTCAGCTGTGTGTAATGTAGAGAAATAGGAATGGCATTTGCTGTGGTCCACGTACCTCTGTATGTATGATCTACTCAGATAACTCATAGCATATAAAGTCTGTCGACAAGTGGCAAGTGAGCTGTCGTCGTAATGTTTCTACTTTCAATTCCAACGAAAGCTAGCTGGTATGTGTATGTATAATGAGATCTCCTAGCATTTATATATGGGAATAATAGAATTAGTTATGCAATCGGTCTTATTCAGTTGGGCATTTTAAAGCTTAGCCACATGAGGAAGGCATCAAAAGATGCAAATTAACGCAAGCATTGGTCGCGTGTTGAAAAAATGAGAAATTTCCCTCGGTATCTAAGGGGTTTAGGCTGTTGCTAGGTACGGGATTATGACGTCTTCGATGATTAAATTGAAAATACAGCGAAAACTCTAAATTTTAGAGGAATGGGGTTTGGACCATTGCATTTCTTGTCATAAAGTGCTGCAGAAGAGTCTATTTTGGTCGCAGTCTGATGAATTCTAGATAGAGTCTGCTCTTTTTGTGACTGATTTCTCTGATTGCCACAAGCTACAACGTTGTGCAGTGCAGCTGTGTGTAATGTGTAGAAATAAGAATATCAATTGCTTTGATCCACATTCCTCTGTGTATTTTATATTTTGGATAACTGATGCAATATCAACTCTTTTGGATAGGTCAAGAAAACTGTCTCGGTAAAGTAGTTAGATAGAAATGGAATAAAACCTGGCTTCTATATATACATATAGTAAGGTCTCACAGTGTTTGTAGATGTAAAACAGAGGGTAAGTTCTGCCGTTGGCCCTCAAGTGTGCATTTCAATTCTGATGGACACAACGAAGGTTTTAATTGATGTATATTAAGGCTAGCGTGGAGCATTTGTTGAAATATTACAAATTTCGTTTGGTTTCTACCGATTTGAGGCTGTTGGCAGGCACGGGATTGTGACGTCATCCATCTTTCAATTTGAGATACAGGTAAATGACTGGGTCGGAGAACACAGGGTATAACACCATTGGATTTCTCTTCATAAATTGCGTGAGAGTAGATAGTTTTATGGCCTTTGATGAATTCTAGCTGTGGTTGCTCTTTTTCTTGATTGACTTTGGTGATCGCCAGAATATGAAAATTGGTGTATTTCAGCTGTGTGTAATGTAGAGAAATAGGAATGGCATTTGCTGTGGTCCACGTACCTCTGTATGTATGATCTACTCAGATAACTCATAGCATATGAACTCTTTCGACAAGGGCAAGTGAGCTGTCGTCGTAATGTTTCTACTTTCAATTCCAACGAAAGCTAGCCGGTATGTGTATATATAATGAGATCTCCTAGCATTTATATATGGGAATAATAGAATTAGTTATTCAATCGCTCTTCCTCAGGTATGCATTTCAAAGCTTAGCCACATGAGGAAGGCATCAAGGTATACAAATCACCGCAAGCATTGGTCGGGTGTTGAAAAAATGAGAAATTTCCATCGGTATCTAAGGAGTTTAGGCTGTTGCCATGCACGGGATTATGACGTCATCGATGATTAAATTGAAGATACAGCTAAAACTCTAAGTGGTAGAGGAATGGGGTTTGGACCATTGCATTTCTTGTCATAAAGTGCTGCGGAAGAGTTTATTTTGGTCGCCCTTTGATGAATTCTAGACAGAGTTTGCTCTTTTTGTGACTGATTTGTCTGATTGCCACAAGCTACAACGTTCTGCAATGCAGCTGCGTGTAATGTGTAGAAATAAGAATATCAATTGCTGTGATCCACATTTCTCTGTGTATTTTATATTTTGGATAACTGATGCAATATCAACTCTTTTGGATAGGTCAAGAAAACTGTCTCGTTAAAGTAGTTACATAGAAATGGAATAAAACCAGACTCCTATATATACATAAAGTAAGGTCTCAGAGTGTTTGTATATGTAAAACAGAGGGTAAGTTCTGCCATCGGACCTCAAGTGGGCATTTCAGTTCTGATGGACACAACGAAGGTATTAATTGATGTATATTAAGGCTAGCGTGGAGCATTTGTTGAAATATTACAAATTTCTTTTGGTTTCTACCGATTTGAGGCTATTGGCCTTCACGGGATTGTGACGTCATCCGTCTTTCAATTTGAGAAACAGGTAAATGACTGGGTCGGAGAACAAAGTGTTTTACACTATTCGATTTCTCGTCATAAATTGCATTAGAATAGATTTTTTTATCGCCTTTTGATGAATTGCAGCCGGGGTGGCTTTTTTTTCTTGAGTGACTTTGGTGATCGCCAGAATATGAAAGTTGGTGTATTTCAGCTGTGTCTAATGTAGAGAAATACTAATGGCATTTGCTGTGGTGCACGTACCTCTGTATGTATGATCTACTCAGATAACTGATAGGATATGAAGTCTGTCGACAAGGACAAGTGAGCTGTCGTCGTAATGTTTCTACTTTCAATTCCAACGAAAGCTAACTGGTATGTGTATGTATAATGAGATCTCCTAGCATTTATACATGTTAACAATGGATTTTGTCATTCAATCGGTCTTATTCAGTTGGGCATTTTAAAGCTTAGCGACATGAGGAAGGGAACAAGGGATGCAAATTACCGCAAGCTTTGTGCACGTGTTGAAAAAGTGAGAAATTTCCCTCGGTATCTAAGGAGTTTAGGCTGTTGCCATGCACGGGATTATGACGTCATCGATGATTAAATTGAAGATACAGCTAAAACTCTTAGTGGTAAAGGAATGGGGCTTGGACCATTGGATTTCTTGTCATGAAGTGCTGCAGAACAACCTATTTTGGTCGACCTTTGATGAATTCTAGATAGAGTTTGCTCTTTTTGTGACTGATTTCTCTGATTGCCACAAGCTACAACGTTCTGCAGTGCAGCTGTGTGTAATGTGTAGAAATAAGAATATCAATTGCTGTGATCCACATTCCTCTGCGTATTTTATATTTTGGATGACTGATGCAGTATCAACTCTTTTGGATAGGTCAAGAAAACTGTCTCGGTAAAGTAGTTACATAGAAATGGAATAAAACCTGTCTCCTATCTATACATATAGTAAGGTCTCAGAGTGTTTGTATATGTAAAACAGAGGGTAAGTTCTGCCGTTGGCCCTCAAGTGGGCATTTCAATTCTGATGGACACAACCAAAGTTTTAATTGATGTATATTAAAGCTAGCGTGCAGCATTTGTTGAAATATTACAAATTTCGTTTGGTTTCTACCGATTTGAGGCTATTGGCCGGCACGGGATTGTGACGTCATTCATGTTTCAATTTGAGATACAGGCAAATGACTGGGTAGGAGAACAAATTGTATTACACCATTCGATTTCTCGTCATAAATTGCATGAGAATAGATTTTTTTATGGCCTTTTGATGAATTGTAGCTGTGGTTGCTTTTTTTCTTGATTGACCTTGGTGATCGCCAGAATATGAAAGTTGGTGTATTTCAGCTGTGGGAAATGTATAGAAATGGGAATGGCATTTGCTGTGGTCCACGTACCTCTGTATGTATGATCTACTGAGATAACTCATAGCATATCAAGTCTGTCGACAAGGGCAAGTGAGCTGTCGTCGTAATGTTTCTACTTTCAATTCGAACGAAAGCTAACTGGTATGTGTATGTATAATGAGATCTCATAGCATTTACATATGGGAATAATAGTATTAGTTATTCAATCGGTCTTCCTAAGTTGGCCATATTAAATTTTAGCCACATGAGGAAGGCATCAAGGCATGCAAATTACCGCAAGCATTGAACACGTGTTGAAAAAATGAGAAATTTCCCTCGGTATCTAAGGATTTTAGGCTGTTGCCATGCACGGCATTATGACTTCATCGATGATTAAATTGAAGATACAGCGAAAACTCTAAGTGGTAGAGAAATGGGGATTGGACCATTGGATTTCTTGTCATAAAGTGCTGCAGAAGAGCCTATTTTGGTCTCCCTTTGATGAATTCTAGACAGAGTTGCTCTTTTTGTGACTGATTTCTCTGATTGCCACAAGCTACAACGTTCTGCAGTGCAGCTGTGTGTAATGTGTAGAAATAAGAACATCAATTGCTGTGATCCACATTAGTCTGCGAATTTTATATTTTGGATAACTGATGCAATATCAACTCTTTTGGATAGGTCAAGTAAACTGTCTCGATAAAGTAGTTAGATAGAAATGGAATAAAACCTGGCTCCTATATATACATATAGTAAGGTCTCACAGTATTTGTATATGTAAAACAGAGGGTAAGTTCTGCCGTTGGCTCTCAAATGAGCATTTCAATTCTGATGGTCTCAACGAAGGTATTAATTGATGTATATTAAGGTTAGCGTGCAGCATTTGTTGAAATGTTAAAAATTTCGGTTGGTTTCTACCGATTTGAGGCTGTTGGCAGGCACGGGATTGTGACGTCATCCATCTTTCAATTTGAGATACAGGCAAATGACTGGGTAGGAGAACAAATTGTATTACACCATTCGATTTCTCGTCATAAATTGCATGAGAATAGATTTTTTTATGGCCTTTTGATGAATTGTAGCTGTGGTTGCTTTTTTTCTTGATTGACCTTGGTGATCGCCAGAATATGAAAGTTGGTGTATTTCAGCTGTGGGAAATGTATAGAAATGGGAATGGCATTTGCTGTGGTCCACGTACCTCTGTATGTATGATCTACTGAGATAACTCATAGCATATCAAGTCTGTCGACAAGGGCAAGTGAGCTGTCGTCGTAATGTTTCTACTTTCAATTCGAACGAAAGCTAACTGGTATGTGTATGTATAATGAGATCTCATAGCATTTACATATGGGAATAATAGTATTAGTTATTCAATCGGTCTTCCTAAGTTGGCCATATTAAATTTTAGCCACATGAGGAAGGCATCAAGGCATGCAAATTACCGCAAGCATTGAACACGTGTTGAAAAAATGAGAAATTTCCCTCGGTATCTAAGGATTTTAGGCTGTTGCCATGCACGGCATTATGACTTCATCGATGATTAAATTGAAGATACAGCGAAAACTCTAAGTGGTAGAGAAATGGGGATTGGACCATTGGATTTCTTGTCATAAAGTGCTGCAGAAGAGCCTATTTTGGTCTCCCTTTGATGAATTCTAGACAGAGTTGCTCTTTTTGTGACTGATTTCTCTGATTGCCACAAGCTACAACGTTCTGCAGTGCAGCTGTGTGTAATGTGTAGAAATAAGAACATCAATTGCTGTGATCCACATTAGTCTGCGAATTTTATATTTTGGATAACTGATGCAATATCAACTCTTTTGGATAGGTCAAGTAAACTGTCTCGATAAAGTAGTTAGATAGAAATGGAATAAAACCTGGCTCCTATATATACATATAGTAAGGTCTCACAGTATTTGTATATGTAAAACAGAGGGTAAGTTCTGCCGTTGGCTCTCAAATGAGCATTTCAATTCTGATGGTCTCAACGAAGGTATTAATTGATGTATATTAAGGTTAGCGTGCAGCATTTGTTGAAATGTTAAAAATTTCGGTTGGTTTCTACCGATTTGAGGCTGTTGGCAGGCACGGGATTGTGACGTCATCCATCTTTCAATTTGAGATACAGGCAAATGACTGGGTAGGAGAACAAATTGTATTACACCATTCGATTTCTCGTCATAAATTGCATGAGAATAGATTTTTTTATGGCCTTTTGATGAATTGTAGCTGTGGTTGCTTTTTTTCTTGATTGACCTTGGTGATCGCCAGAATATGAAAGTTGGTGTATTTCAGCTGTGGGAAATGTATAGAAATGGGAATGGCATTTGCTGTGGTCCACGTACCTCTGTATGTATGATCTACTGAGATAACTCATAGCATATCAAGTCTGTCGACAAGGGCAAGTGAGCTGTCGTCGTAATGTTTCTACTTTCAATTCGAACGAAAGCTAACTGGTATGTGTATGTATAATGAGATCTCATAGCATTTACATATGGGAATAATAGTATTAGTTATTCAATCGGTCTTCCTAAGTTGGCCATATTAAATTTTAGCCACATGAGGAAGGCATCAAGGCATGCAAATTACCGCAAGCATTGAACACGTGTTGAAAAAATGAGAAATTTCCCTCGGTATCTAAGGATTTTAGGCTGTTGCCATGCACGGCATTATGACTTCATCGATGATTAAATTGAAGATACAGCGAAAACTCTAAGTGGTAGAGAAATGGGGATTGGACCATTGGATTTCTTGTCATAAAGTGCTGCAGAAGAGCCTATTTTGGTCTCCCTTTGATGAATTCTAGACAGAGTTGCTCTTTTTGTGACTGATTTCTCTGATTGCCACAAGCTACAACGTTCTGCAGTGCAGCTGTGTGTAATGTGTAGAAATAAGAACATCAATTGCTGTGATCCACATTAGTCTGCGAATTTTATATTTTGGATAACTGATGCAATATCAACTCTTTTGGATAGGTCAAGTAAACTGTCTCGATAAAGTAGTTAGATAGAAATGGAATAAAACCTGGCTCCTATATATACATATAGTAAGGTCTCACAGTATTTGTATATGTAAAACAGAGGGTAAGTTCTGCCGTTGGCTCTCAAATGAGCATTTCAATTCTGATGGTCTCAACGAAGGTATTAATTGATGTATATTAAGGTTAGCGTGCAGCATTTGTTGAAATGTTAAAAATTTCGGTTGGTTTCTACCGATTTGAGGCTGTTGGCAGGCACGGGATTGTGACGTCATCCATCTTTCAATTTGAGATACAGGTAAATGACTGGGTCGGAGAACAAATTGTATTACACCATTCGATTTCTCATCATAAATTGCATGAGAATAGATTTTTTATGGCATTTGATGAATTGTAGCCGGGGTGGCTTTTTTTTTTCTTGATTGACTTTGGTGATCGCCAGAATATGAAAGTTGGTGTATTTCAGCTGTGTGTAATGTAGAGAAATAGGAATGGCATTTGCTGTGGTCCACGTACCTCTGTATGTATGATCTACTCAGATAACTCATAGTATATAAAGTCTGTCGACAAGGGCAAGTGAGCTGTCGTCGTAATGTTTCTACTTTCAATTCCAACGAAAGCTAGTTGGTATGTGTATGTATAATAAGATCTCCTAGCATTCAAATATGGGAATAATAGAATTAGTTATTCAATCGCTCTTCCTCAGGTATGCATTTTAAAGCTTAGCCACATGAGGAAGGCATCAAGGTATACAAATCACCGCAAGCATTGGTCGGGTGTTGAAAAAATGAGAAATTTCCATCGGTATCTAAGGAGTTTAGGCTGTTGCCATGCACGGGATTATGACGTCATCGATGATTAAATTGAAGATACAGCTAAAACTCTAAGTGGTAGAGGAATGGGGTTTGGACCATTGCATTTCTTGTCATAAAGTGCTGCGGAAGAGTTTATTTTGGTCGCCCTTTGATGAATTCTAGATAGAGTTTGCTCTTTTTGTGACTGATTTCTCTGATTGCCACAAGCTACAACGTGGTGCAGTGCAGCTGCGTGTAATGTGTAGAAATAAGAATATCAATTGCTGTGATCCACATTTCTCTGTGTATTTTATATTTTCTACAACTGATGCAATATCAACTCTTTTGAATAGGTCAAGAAAACTGTCTCGTTAAAGTAGTTACATAGAAATGGAATAAAACCAGACTGATATATATACATAAAGTAAGGTCTCAGAGTGTTTGTATATGTAAAACAGAGGGTAAATTCTGCCATCCTAGCTCAAGTGGGCATTTCAATTCTGATGGACACAACGAAGGTATTAATTGATGTATATTAAGGTTAGCGTGCAGAATTTGTTGAAATGTTACAAACTTCGATTGGTATCTACCGATTTGAAGCTGTTGGCAGGCACAGGATTGTGACGTCATCCATCTTTCAATTTGAGATACAGGTAAATGGCTGGGTGGGAGAACAATGTTTATTACAGCATTCGATTTCTCGTCATAAATTTCATCAGATTAACCTTTCTTTATGGCCTTTTGATGAATTGTAGCTTTGGTGTCTTTTTTTTCTTGATTGACTTTGGTGAGCGCCAGAATATAAAAGTTGGTATACTTCAGCTGTGTGTAATGTAGAGAAATGGGAATGGCATTTGCTGTGGTCGACGTACCGCGGTATGTATGATCTACTCAGATAACTCATAGCATATGAAGTCTGTCGACAAGGGCAAGTGAGCTGTCGTCGTAATGTTTCTACTTTCAATTC
Source organism: Acanthopleura granulata (assembly GCA_016165875.1). NCBI lineage: Eukaryota > Metazoa > Mollusca > Polyplacophora > Chitonida > Chitonidae > Acanthopleura > Acanthopleura granulata. The sequence goes on from JABBOT010000082.1 coordinate 4,784,846, forward strand.
CAACGAAAGCTAACTGGTATGTGTATGTATAATGAGATCTCCTAGCATTTAGATATAGGAATAATAGAATTAGTTATTCAATCGGTCTTCCTAAGTTGGCCATATTAAATTTAACCACATGAGGAAGGCATCAAGGGATGCAAATTACCCCAAGCATTGAACACGTGTTGAAAAAATGAGAAATTTCCGTCGGTATCTAAGGAGTTTAGGCTGTTGCCATGCACGGGATTATGACGTCATCGATGATTAATTGAAGATACAGCGAAAACTCTAAGTGGTAGAGGAATGGGGTTTGGACCATTGCATTTCTTGTCATAAAGTGCTGCAGAAGAGCCTATTTTGGTCGCCCTTTGATGAATTCTAGATAGAGTTGCTCTTTTTGTGACTGATTTCTTTGATTGCCACAAGCTACAACGTTCTGCAGTGCAGCTGTGTGTAATGTGTAGAAATAAGAATATCAATTGCTGTGATCCACATTCCTCTGCGTATTTTATATTTTGGATAACTGATGCAATATCACCTCTTTTGGATAGGTCAAGTAAAATGCCTCTTTAAAGGAGTTACATAGAAATGGAATAAAACCTGGCTCCTATATATACATATAGTAAGGTCTCACAGTATTTGTATATGGAAAACAGATTGTAGGTTCTGCCGTTGGCCCTCAAGTGAGCATTTCAATCCTGATGGTCTCAACGAAGGTATTAATTGATGTATATTAAGGTTAGCGTGCAGCATTTGTGAAATGTTACAAACTTCGGTTGGTTTCTACCGATTTGAGGCTGTTGGCAGGCACGGGATTGTGACGTCATCCATCTTTCAATTTGAGATACAGGTAAATGACTGGGTCGGAGAACAAAGTGTATTGCACCATTCTATTTCTCGTCATAAATTGCATCGGAGTAGCCTTTTTTTATGTCCTTTGATGAATTGTAACTGGGGTGGCTTTTTCTTCTTGATTGACTTTGGTGATCGCCAGAATATGAAAGTTGGTGTATTTCAGCTGTGGGAAATGTATAGAAATGGGAATGGCATTTGCTGCGGTCCACGTACCGATGTATGTATGATCTACTGAGATAACTCATAGCATATCAAGTCTGTCGACAAGGGCAAGTGAGCTGTCGTCGTAATGTTTCTACTTTCAATTCCAACGAAAGCTAACTGGTATGTGTATGTATAATGAGATCTCATAGCATTTATATATGGGAATAATAGAATTAGTTATTCAATCGGTCTTCCTCAGTTGGCCATATTAAATTTTAGCCACATGAGGAAGGCATCAAGGGATGCAAATTACCGCAAGCATTGAACACGTGTTGAAAAAATGAGAAATTTCCGTCGGTATCTAAGGAGTTTAGGCTGTTGCCATGCACGGGATTATGACGTCATCGATGATTAAATTGAAGATACAGCGAAAACTCTAAGTGGTAGAGGAATGGGGTTTGGACCATTGCATTTCTTGTCATAAAGTGCTGCAGAAGAGCCTATTTTGGTCGCCCTTTGATGAATTCTAGATAGAGGCTGCTCTTTTTGTGACTGATCTCTTTGATTGCCACAAGCTACAATGTTCTGCAGTGCAGCTGTGTGTAATGTGTAGAAATAAGAATATCAATTGCTGTGATCCACATTCCTCTGTGTATTTTATATTTTGGATAGCTGATGAAATATCAACTCTTTTGGATGGGTCAAGTAAACTGTCTCGGTAAAGTAGTTACATAGAAGTGGAATAAAACCTGGCTCCTATATATACATATAGTAAGGTCTCACAGTATTTGTATATGAAAAACAGAGGGTAAGTTCTGCCGTCGGACCTCAAGTGGGCATTTCAATTCTGATGGACTCAACGAAGGTATTAATTGATGTATATTATGGTTAGCGTGCAGCATTTGTTGAAATGTTAAAAATTTCGGTTGGTTTCTACCTATTTGAGGCTGTTGGCAGGCACGGGATTGTGACGTCATCCATCTTTCAATTTGAGATACAGGTAAATGACTGGGTAGGAGAACAAGTGTATTACACCATTCGATTTCTCGTCATAAATTGCATCGGAATAGCCCGTTTTTATCGCCTTTGATGAATTGTAGCTGGGGTTGCTTTTTTTCTTGATTGACTTTGGTGATGGCCAGAATATGAAAGTTGGTATACTTCAGCTGTGTGTAATGTAGAGAAATAGGAATGGCATTTGCTGTGGTCCACGTACCGCTGTATGTATGATCTACTGAGATAACTCATAGCATATGAAGTCTGTCGACAAGGGCAAGTGAGCTGTCGTCGTAATGTTTCTACTTTCAATTCCAACGAAAGCTGGCTGGCATGTGTATGTATAATGAGATCTCCTAGCATTTATATATGGTAATAATAGAATTAGTTATTCAATCGGTCTTCCTCAGTTGGTCATATTAAATTTTAGCCACATGAGGAAGGCATGAAGGGATGCAAATTACCGCAAGCATTGAACACGTGTTGAAAAAATGAGAAATTTCCCTCGGTATCTTAGGAGTTTAGGCTGTTGCCATGCACGGGATTATGACGTCATCGATGATTAAATTGAAGATACAGCGAAAACTCTAAGTGGTAGAGGAATGGGGAATGGACCATTGGATTTCTTGTCATAAAGTGCTGCAGAAGAGCCTATTTTGGTCGCCCTTTGATGAATTCTAGATAGAGTTGCTCTTTTTGTGACTGATCTCTTTGACTGCCACAAGCTACAACGTTGTGCAGTGCAGCTGTGTGTAATGTGTAGAAATAAGAATATCAATTGCTGTGATCCACTTTCGTCTGTGTATTTTGTCTTGTTGGATAACTGATGCAATATCAACTCTTTTGGATAGGTCAAGTAAACTGTCTCGGTAAAGTAGTTACATAGAAATGGAATAAAACCTGGCTCCTATATATACATATAGTAGGGTCTCACAGTATTTGTATATGTAAAACAGAGAGTAAGTTCTGCCGTCGGACCTCAAGTGGGCATTTCAATTCTGATGGACACAACGAAGGTATTAATTGATGTATATTAAGGTTAGCGTGCAGCATTTGTTGAAATGTTAAAAATTTCGGTTGGTTTCTACCGATTTGAGGCTGTTGGCAGGCACGGGATTGTGACGTCATCCATCTTTCAATTTGAGATACAGGTAAATGACTGGGTCGGAGAACAAAGTGTATTGCACCATTCGATTTCTCGTCATAAATTTCATCAGAATAACCTTTATTTATGGCCTTTTGATGAATTGTAGCTGGGGTGGCTTTTTTTTCTTGATTGACTTTGGTGATGGCCAGAATATGAAAGTTGGTATACTTCAGCTGTGTGTAATGTAGAGAAATAGGAATGGCATTTGCTGTGGTCCACGTACCGCTGTATGTATGATCTACTCAGATAACTCATAGCATATGAAGTCTGTCGACAAGGGCAAGTGAGCTGTCGTCGTAATGTTTCTACTTTCAATTCCAACGAAAGCTAACTGGTATGTGTATGTATAATGAGATCTCATAGCATTTATATATGGTAATAATAGAATTAGTTATTCAATCGGTCTTCCTAAGTTGGCCATATTAAATTTTAGCCACATGAGGAAGGCATCAAGGGATGCAAAATACCCCAAGCATTGAACACGTGTTGAAAAAATGAGAAATTTCCATCGGTATCTTAGGACTTTAGGCTGTTGCCATGCACGGGATTATGACTTCATCGATGATTAAATTGAAGATACAGCGAAAACTCTAAGTGGTAGAATAATCGGGATTGGACCATTGGATTTCTTGTCATAAAGTGCTGCAGAAGAGCCTATTTTGGTCGCCCTTTGATGAATTCTAGATAGAGTTGCTCTTTTTGTGACTGATTTCTTTGATTGCCACAAGCTACAACGTGGTGCAGTGCAGCTGTGTGTAATGTGTAGAAATAAGAATATCAATTGCTGTGATCCACATTCCTCTGTGTATTTTATATTTTTTATAACTGATGCAATATCAACTCTTTTGGATATGTCAAGTAACCTGTCTCGGTAAAGTAGTTACATAGAAATGGAATAAAACCTGGCTCCTATATATACATATAGTAAGGTCTCACAGTATTTGTATATGTAAAACAGAGGGTAAGTTCTGCCGTCGGACCTCAAGTGGGCATTTCAATTCTGATGGTCCCAACGAAGGTATTAATTGATGTATATTAAGGTTAGCGTGCAGCATTTGTTGAAATGTTACAAACTTCATTTGGTTTCTACCGATTTGAGGCTGTTGGCAGGCATGGGATTGTGACGTCATCCATCTTTCAATTTGAGATACAGGTAAATGGCTGGGTGGGAGAACAAATTGTATTGCACCATTCGATTTCTCGTCATAAATTGCATCAGAATAACCTTTATTTATGGCCTTTTGATGAATTGTAACTGGGATGGCTTTTTATTCTTGATTGAGTTTGGTGATGGCCAGAATATTAAAGTTGGTATACTTCAGCTGTGTGTAATGTAGAGAAATAGGAATGGCATTTGCTGTGGTCCACGTACCGCTGTATGTATGATCTACTGAGATAACTCATAGCATATGAAGTCTGTCGACAAGGGCAAGTGAGCTGTCGTCGTAATGTTTCTACTTTCAATTCGAACGAAAGCTGGCTGGCATGTGTATGTATGATGAGATCTCCTAGCATTTATATATGGGAATAATAGAATTAGTTATTCAATCGGTCTTCCTCAGTTGGTCATATTAAATTTTAGCCACATGAGGAAGGCATGAAGGGATGCAAATTACCGCAAGCATTGAACACGTGTTGAAAAAATGAGAAATTTCCCTCGGTATCTTAGGAGTTTAGGCTGTTGCCATGCACGGGATTATGACGTCATCGATGATTAAATTGAAGATACAGCGAAAACTCTAGGTGGTAGAGGAATGGGGTTTGTTCCATTGGATTTCTTGTCATAAAGTGCTGCAGAAGAGCCTATTTTGGTCGCCCTTTGATGAATTCTAGATAGAGGTGCTCTTTTTGTGACTGATTTCTCTGATTGCCACAAGCTACAACGTTCTGCAGTGCAGCTGTGTGTAATGTGTAGAAATAAGAATATCAATTGCTGTGATCCACATTACACTGTGTATTTTATCTTGTTGGATAACTGATGGAATATTAACTCTTTTGGATAGGTCAAGTAAACTGTCTCGGTAAAGTAGTTAGATAGAAATGGAATAAAACCTGGCTCCTATATATACATATAGTAAGGTCTCACAGTATTTGTATATGTAAAACAGAGGGTAAGTTCTGCCGTCGGACCTCAAGTGGGCATTTCAATTCTGATGGACAGAACGAAGGCATTAATTGATGTATATTAAGGTTAGCGTGCAGCATTTGTTGAAATGTTACAAATTTCGGTTGGTTTCTACCGATTTGAGGCTGTTGGCAGGCACAGGATTGTGACGTCATCCATCTTTCAATCTGAGATACAGGTAAATGACTGGGTCGGAGAACAAAGTGTATTACACCATCCGATTTCTCGTCATAGATTGCATCAGATTAACCGTTCTTTATGGCTTTTTGATGAATTGTAGCTTTGGTGGCTTTTTTTCTTGATTGACTTTGGTGATCGCCAGAATATGAAAGTTGGTATACTTCAGCTGTGTGTAATGTAGAGAAATAGGAATGGCATTTGCTGTGGTCCACGTACCGCTGTATGTATGATCTACTGAGATAACTCATAGCATATGAAGTCTGTCGACAAGGGCAAGTGAGCTGTCGTCGTAATGTTTCTACTTTCAATTCCAACGAAAGCTAACTGGTATGTGTATGTATAATGAGATCTCATAGCATTTATATATGGTAATAATAGAATTAGTTATGCAATCGGTCTTCGTCAGTTGGCCATATTAAATTTTAGCCACATGAGGAAGGCATCAAGGGATGCAAAATACCGCATGCATTGAACACGTGTTGAAAAAATGAGAAATTTCCATCGGTATCTTAGGACTTTAGGCTGTTGCCATGCACGGGATTATGACTTCATCGATGATTAAATTGAAGATACAGCGAAAACTCTAAGTGGTAGAATAATCGGGATTGGACCATTGGATTTCTTGTCATAAAGTGCTGCAGAAGAGCCTATTTTGGTCGCCCTTTGATGAATTCTAGATAGAGTTGCTCTTTTTGTGACTGATTTCTTTGATTGCCACAAGCTACAACGTTGTGCAGTGCAGCTGTGTGTAATGTGTAGAAATAAGAATATCAATTGCTGTGATCCACATTCCTCTGTGTATTTTATATTTTTTATAACTGATGCAATATCAACTCTTTTGGATATGTCAAGTAACCTGTCTCGGTAAAGTAGTTACATAGAAATGGAATAAAACCTGGCTCCTATATATACATATAGTAAGGTCTCACAGTATTTGTATATGTAAAACAGAGGGTAAGTTCTGCCGTCGGACCTCAAGTGGGCATTTCAATTCTGATGGTCCCAACGAAGGTATTAATTGATGTATATTAAGGTTAGCGTGCAGCATTTGTTGAAATGTTACAAACTTCATTTGGTTTCTACCGATTTGAGGCTGTTGGCAGGCATGGGATTGTGACGTCATCCATCTTTCGATTTGAGATACAGGTAAATGGCTGGGTGGGAGAACAAATTGTATTGCACCATTCGATTTCTCGTCACAAATTGCATCAGAATAACCTTTATTTATGGCCTTTTGATGAATTGTAACTGGGGTGGGTTTTTTTTCTTGATTGAGTTTGGTGATGGCCAGAATATGAAAGTTGGTATACTTCAGCTGTGTGTAATGTAGAGAAATAGGAATGGCATTTGCTGCGGTCCACGTACCGCTGTATGTATGATCTACTCAGATAACTCATAGCATATGAAGTCTGTCGACAAGGGCAAGTGAGCTGTCGTCGTAATTTTTCTACTTTCAATTCCAACGAAAGCTAACTGGTATGTGTATGTATAATGAGATCTCATAGCATTTATATATGGTAATAATAGAATTAGTTATTCAATCGGTCTTCCTAAGTTGGCCATATTAAATTTTAGCCACATGAGGAAGGCATCAAGGGATGCAAAATACCGCATGCATTGAACACGTGTTGAAAAAATGAGAAATTTCCATCGGTATCTTAGGACTTTAGGCTGTTGCCATGCACGGGATTATGACTTCATCGATGATTAAATTGAAGATACAGCGAAAACTCTAAGTGGTAGAATAATCGGGATTGGACCATTGGATTTCTTGTCATAAAGTGCTGCAGAAGAGCCTATTTTGGTCGCCCTTTGATGAATTCTAGATAGAGTTGCTCTTTTTGTGACTGATTTCTTTGATTGCCACAAGGTACAACGTTGTGCAGTGCAGCTGTGTGTAATGTGTAGAAATAAGAATATCAATTGCTGTGATCCACATTCCTCTGTGTATTTTATATTTTTTATAACTGATGCAATATCAACTCTTTTGGATATGTCAAGTAACCTGTCTCGGTAAAGTAGTTACATAGAAATGGAATAAAACCTGGCTCCTATATATACATATACTAAGGTCTCACAGTATTTGAATATGTAAAACAGAGGGTAAGTTCTGCCGTCGGACCTCAAGTGGGCATTTCAATTCTGATGGTCCCAACGAAGGTATTAATTGATGTATATTAAGGTTAGCGTGCAGCATTTGTTGAAATGTTACAAACTTCATTTGGTTTCTACCGATTTGAGGCTGTTGGCAGGCATGGGATTGTGACGTCATCCATCTTTCGATTTGAGATACAGGTAAATGGCTGGGTGGGAGAACAAATTGTATTGCACCATTCGATTTCTCGTCACAAATTGCATCAGAATAACCTTTATTTATGGCCTTTTGATGAATTGTAACTGGGGTGGGTTTTTTTTCTTGATTGAGTTTGGTGATGGCCAGAATATGAAAGTTGGTATACTTCAGCTGTGTGTAATGTAGAGAAATAGGAATGGCATTTGCTGCGGTCCACGTACCGCTGTATGTATGATCTACTCAGATAACTCATAGCATATGAAGTCTGTCGACAAGGGCAAGTGAGCTGTCGTCGTAATTTTTCTACTTTCAATTCCAACGAAAGCTAACTGGTATGTGTATGTATAATGAGATCTCATAGCATTTATATATGGTAATAATAGAATTAGTTATTCAATCGGTCTTCCTAAGTTGGCCATATTAAATTTTAGCCACATGAGGAAGGCATCAAGGGATGCAAAATACCGCATGCATTGAACACGTGTTGAAAAAATGAGAAATTTCCATCGGTATCTTAGGACTTTAGGCTGTTGCCATGCACGGGATTATGACTTCATCGATGATTAAATTGAAGATACAGCGAAAACTCTAAGTGGTAGAATAATCGGGATTGGACCATTGGATTTCTTGTCATAAAGTGCTGCAGAAGAGCCTATTTTGGTCGCCCTTTGATGAATTCTAGATAGAGTTGCTCTTTTTGTGACTGATTTCTTTGATTGCCACAAGGTACAACGTTGTGCAGTGCAGCTGTGTGTAATGTGTAGAAATAAGAATATCAATTGCTGTGATCCACATTCCTCTGTGTATTTTATATTTTTTATAACTGATGCAATATCAACTCTTTTGGATATGTCAAGTAACCTGTCTCGGTAAAGTAGTTACATAGAAATGGAATAAAACCTGGCTCCTATATATACATATAGTAAGGTCTCACAGTATTTGTATATGTAAAACAGAGGGTAAGTTCTGCCGTCGGACCTCAAGTGGGCATTTCAATTCTGATGGTCCCAACGAAGGTATTAATTGATGTATATTAAGGTTAGCGTGCAGCATTTGTTGAAATGTTACAAACTTCATTTGGTTTCTACCGATTTGAGGATGTTGGCAGGCATGGGATTGTGACGTCATCCATCTTTCGATTTGAGATACAGGTAAATGGCTGGGTGGGAGAACAAATTGTATTGCACCATTCGATTTCTCGTCACAAATTGCATCAGAATAACCTTTATTTATGGCCTTTTGATGAATTGTAACTGGGGTGGGTTTTTTTTCTTGATTGAGTTTGGTGATGGCCAGAATATGAAAGTTGGTATACTTCAGCTGTGTGTAATGTAGAGAAATAGGAATGGCATTTGCTGCGGTCCACGTACCGCTGTATGTATGATCTACTCAGATAACTCATAGCATATGAAGTCTGTCGACAAGGGCAAGTGAGCTGTCGTCGTAATTTTTCTACTTTCAATTCCAACGAAAGCTAACTGGTATGTGTATGTATAATGAGATCTCATAGCATTTATATATGGTAATAATAGAATTAGTTATTCAATCGGTCTTCCTAAGTTGGCCATATTAAATTTTAGCCACATGAGGAAGGCATCAAGGGATGCAAAATACCGCATGCATTGAACACGTGTTGAAAAAATGAGAAATTTCCATCGGTATCTTAGGACTTTAGGCTGTTGCCATGCACGGGATTATGACTTCATCGATGATTAAATTGAAGATACAGCGAAAACTCTAAGTGGTAGAATAATCGGGATTGGACCATTGGATTTCTTGTCATAAAGTGCTGCAGAAGAGCCTATTTTGGTCGCCCTTTGATGAATTCTAGATAGAGTTGCTCTTTTTGTGACTGATTTCTTTGATTGCCACAAGCTACAACGTTGTGCAGTGCAGCTGTGTGTAATGTGTAGAAATAAGAATATCAATTGCTGTGATCCACATTCCTCTGTGTATTTTATATTTTTTATAACTGATGCAATATCAACTCTTTTGGATATGTCAAGTAACCTGTCTCGGTAAAGTAGTTACATAGAAATGGAATAAAACCTGGCTCCTATATATACATATAGTAAGGTCTCACAGTATTTGTATATGTAAAACAGAGGGTAAGTTCTGCCGTCGGACCTCAAGTGGGCATTTCAATTCTGATGGTCCCAACGAAGGTATTAATTGATGTATATTAAGGTTAGCGTGCAGCATTTGTTGAAATGTTACAAACTTCATTTGGTTTCTACCGATTTGAGGCTGTTGGCAGGCATGGGATTGTGACGTCATCCATCTTTCGATTTGAGATACAGGTAAATGGCTGGGTGGGAGAACAAATTGTATTGCACCATTCGATTTCTCGTCACAAATTGCATCAGAATAACCTTTATTTATGGCCTTTTGATGAATTGTAACTGGGGTGGCTTTTTTTTCTTGATTGAGTTTGGTGATGGCCAGAATATTAAAGTTGGTATACTTCAGCTGTGTGTAATGTAGAGAAATAGGAATGGCATTTGCTGCGGTCCACGTACCGCTGTATGTATGATCTACTCAGATAACTCATAGCATATGAAGTCTGTCGACAAGGGCAAGTGAGCTGTCGTCGTAATTTTTCTACTTTCAATTCCAACGAAAGCTAACTGGTATGTGTATGTATAATGAGATCTCATAGCATTTATATATGGTAATAATAGAATTAGTTATTCAATCGGTCTTCCTAAGTTGGCCATATTAAATTTTAGCCACATGAGGAAGGCATCAAGGGATGCAAAATAATGCAAGCATTGAACACGTGTTGAAAGAATGAGAAATTTCCATCGGTATCTTAGGACTTTAGTCTGTTGCCATGCACGGGATTATGACTTCATCGATGATTAAATTGAAGATACAGCGAAAACTCTAAGTGGTAGAATAATCGGGATTGGCCCATTGGATTTCTTGTCATAAAGTGCTGCAGAAGAGCCTATTTTGGTCGACCTTTGATGAATTCTAGATAGAGATGCTTTTTTGTGACTGATTTCTTTGATTGCCACAAGCTACAACGTTCTGCAGTGCAGCTGTGTGTAATGTGTAGAAATAAGAATATCAATTGCTGTGATCCACATTCCTCTGTGTATTTTATATTTTGGATAACTGATGCAATATCAACTCTTTTGGATGGGTCAAGTAAACTGTCTCGGTAAAGTAGTTACATAGAAATGGAATAAAACCTGGCTCCTATATATACATATAGTAAGGTCTCACAGTATTTGTATATGGAAAACAGAGGGTAAGTTCTGCCGTCGGACCTCAAGTGGGCATTTCAATTCTGATGGACTCAACGAAGGTATTAATTGATGTATATTATGGTTAGCGTGCAGCATTTGTTGAAATGTTAAAAATTTCGGTTGGTTTCTACCTATTTGAGGCTGTTGGCAGGCACGGGATTGTGACGTCATCCATCTTTCAATTTGAGATACAGGGAAATGACTCGGTGGGAGAACAAGTGTATTACACCATTCGATTTCTCGTCATAAATTGCATCGGAATAGCCCTTTTTTATCGCCTTTGATGAATTGTAGCTGGGGTTGCTTTTTTTCTTGATTGACTTTGGTGATGGCCAGAATATGAAAGTTGGTATACTTCAGCTGTGTGTAATGTAGAGAAATAGGAATGGCATTTGCTGTGGTCCACGTACCGCTGTATGTATGATCTACTCAGATAACTCATAGCACATGAAGTCTGTCGACAAGGGCAAGTGAGCTGTCGTCGTAATGTTTCTACTTTCAATTCCAACGAAAGCTAACTGGTATGTGTACGTATAATGAGATCTCCTAGCATTTATATATGGGAATAATAGAATTAGTTATGCAATCGCTCTTCGTCAGTTGGCCATATTAAGTTTTAGCCACATGAGGAAGGCATCAAGGGATGCAAATTACCGCAAGCATTGAGCACGTGTTGAAAAAATGAGAAATTTCCCTCGGTATCTTAGGAGTTTAGGCTGTTGCCATGCACGGGATTATGACTTCATCGATGATTAAATTGAAGATACAGCGAAAACTCTAAGTGGTAGAGGAATGGGGATTGGACCATTGGATTTCTTGTCATAAAGTGCTGCAGAAGAGCCTATTTTGGTCGCCCTTTGATGAATTCTAGATAGAGTTGCTCTTTTTGTGACTGATTTCTCTAATTGCCACAAGCTACAACGTTCTGCAGTGCAGCTGTGTGTAATGTGTAGAAATAAGAACATCAATTGCTGTGATCCACATTCCTCTGCGTCTTTTATATTTTGGATAACTGATGCAATATCAACTCTTTTGGATAGGTCAAGTAAACTGTCTCGGTAAAGTAGTTACATAGAAATGGAATAAAACCTGGCTCCTATATATACATATAGTAGGGCCTCACAGTATTTGTATATGTAAAACAGAGGGTAAGTTCTGCCGTTGGCTCTCAAATGAGCATTTCAATTCTGATGGTCTCAACGAAGGCATTAATTGATGTATATTAAGGTTAGCGTGCAGCATTTGTTGAAATGTTACAAATTTCGTTTGGTTTCTACCGATTTGTGGCTGTTGGCAGGCACGAGATTGTGGCGTCATTCATCTTTCAATTTGAGATACAGGTAAATGACTGGGTCGGAGAACATGTGTATTACACCATTCGATTTCTCGTCATAAATTGCATCGGAATAGCCCTTTTTTATGGCCTTTGATGAATTGTAACTGGGGTGGCTTTTTCTTCTTGATTGACTTTGGTGATCGCCAGAAGGTGAAAGTTGGTATACTTCAGCTGTGTGTAATGTAGAGAAATGGGAATGGCATTTGCTGTGGTCCACGTACCGCTGTATGTATGATCTACTGAGATAATTCATAGCATATGAAGTCTGTCGACAAGGGCAAGTGAGCTGTCGTCGTAATGTTTCTACTTTCAATTCCAACGAAAGCTAACTGGTATGTGTACGTATAATGAGATCTCCTAGCATTTATATATGGGAATAATAGAATTAGTTATGCAATCGCTCTTCGTCAGTTGGCCATATTAAATTTTAGCCACATGAGGAAGGCATCAAGATCTGGAAATTACCGCAAGCATTGAGCACGTGTTGAAAAAGTGAGAAGGTTCGATAGGTATCTTAGGAGTTTAGGCTGTTGCCAAGCACGGGATTATGACGTCATCGATGATTAAATTGAAGATACAGCGAAAACTCTAGGTGGTAGAGGAATGGGGTTTGTTCCATTGGATTTCTTGTCATAAAGTGCTGCAGAAGAGCCTATTTTGGTCGCCCTTTGATGAATTATAGATAGAGGTGATCTTTTTGTGACTGATTTCTCTGATTGCCACAAGCTACAACGTTCTGCAGTGCAGCTGTGTGTAATGTGTAGAAATAAGAATATCAATTGCTGTGATCCACATTACACTGTGTATTTTATCTTGTTGGATAACTGATGGAATATTAACTCTTTTGGATAGGTCAAGTAAACTGTCTCGGTAAAGTAGTTAGATAGAAATGGAATAAAACCTGGCTCCTATATATACATATAGTAAGGTCTCACAGTATTTGTATATGTAAAACAGAGGGTAAGTTCTGCCGTCGGACCTCAAGTGGGCATTTCAATTCTGATGGACAAAACGAAGGCATTAATTGATGTATATTAAGGTTAGCGTGCAGCATTTGTTGAAATGTTACAAATTTCGGTTGGTTTCTACCGATTTAAGGCTGTTGGCAGGCACAGGATTGTGACGTCATCCATCTTTCAATTTGAGATACAGGTAAATGACTGGGTCGGAGAACATGTGTATTACACCATCCGATTTCTCGTCATAGATTGCATCAGATTAACCGTTCTTTATGGCTTTTTGATGAATTGTAGCTTTGGTGGCTTTTTTTCTTGATTGACTTTGGTGATCGCCAGAATATTAAAGTTGGTATACTTCAGCTGTGTGTAATGTAGAGAAATAGGAATGGCATTTGCTGTGGTCCACGTACCGCTGTATGTATGATCTACTCAGATAACTCATAGCATATGAAGTCTGTTGACAAGGGCAAGTGAGCTGTCGTCGTAATGTTTCTACTTTCAATTCCAACGAAAGCTAACTGGTATGTGTATGTATAATGAGATCTCCTAGCATTTATATATGGGAATAATAGAATTAGTTATTCAATCGGTCTTCGTCAGTTGGCCATATTAAATTTAACCACATGAGGAAGCCATCAATGGATGCAAATTACCTTAAGCAATGAGCACGTGTTGAAAAAATGAGAAATTTCCCTCGGTATCTAAGGAGTTTAGGCTGTTGCCATGCACGGGTTTATGACGTCATCGATGATCAAATTGAAGATACAGCGAAAACTCTAAGTGGTAGAGGAATGGGGATTGGACCATTGCATTTGTTGTCATAAAGTGCTGCAGAAGAGCCTGTTTTGGACGACCTTTGATGAATTCTAGATAGAGTTGCTCTTTTTGTGACTGATTTCTTTGATTGCCACAAGCTACAATGTTCTGCAGTGCAGCTGTGTGTAATGTGTAGAAATAAGAATATGAATTGCTGTGATCCACATTCGTCTGTGTATTTTATCTTGTTGGATAACTGATGCAATATCAACTCTTTATGATAGGTCAAGTAAACTGTCTCGGTAAAGTAGTTAGATAGAAATGGAAAAAATCCTGGCTCCTATATATACATAAAGTAAGGTTTCACAGTATTTGTATATGCAAAACAGAGGATAAGTTCTGCCGTCGGACCTCAAGTGGGCATTTCAATTCTGATGGACACAACGAAGGTATTAATTGATGTATATTAAGGTTAGCGTGCAGCATTTGTTGAAATGTTAAAAATTTCGGTTGGTTTCTACCGATTTGAGGCTGTTGGCAGGCACGGGATTGTGACGTCATCCATCTTTCAATTTGAGATACAGGTAAATGACTGGGTCGGAGAACATGTGTATTACACCATTCGATTTCTCGTCATAAATTACATCAGATTAACCTTTCTTTATGGCCTTTGGATGAATTGTAGCTTTGGTGGCTTTTTTTTCTTGATTGACTTTGGTGAGCGCCAGAATATGAAAGTTGGTATACTTCAGCTGTGTGTAATGTAGAGAAATGGGAATGGCATTTGCTGTGGTCCACGTACCGCGGTATGTATGATCTACTCAGATAACTCATAGCATATGAAGTCTGTCGACAAGGGCAAGTGAGCTGTCGTCGTAATGTTTCTACTTTCAATTCCAACGAAAGCTAACTGGTATGTGTATGTATAATGAGATCTCCTAGCATTTAGATATAGGAATAATAGAATTAGTTATTCAATCGGTCTTCCTAAGTTGGCCATATTAAATTTAACCACATGAGGAAGGCATCAAGGAATGCAAATTACCCCAAGCATTGAACACGTGTTGAAAAAATGAGAAATTTCCCTCGGTATCTAAGGAGTTTAGGCTGTTGCCATGCACGGGATTATGACGTCATCGATGATTAATTGAAGATACAGCGAAAACTCTAAGTGGTAGAGGAATGGGGTTTGGACCATTGCATTTCTTGTCATAAAGTGCTGCAGAAGAGCTATTTTGGTCGCCCTTTGATGAATTCTAGATAGAGTTGCTCTTTTTGTGACTGATTTCTTTGATTGCCACAAGCTACAACGTTCTGCAGTGCAGCTGTGTGTAATGTGTAGAAATAAGAATATCAATTGCTGTGATCCACATTCCTCTGCGTATTTTATATTTTGGATAACTGATGCAATATCACCTCTTTTGGATAGGTCAAGTAAAATGCCTCTTTAAAGTAGTTACATAGAAATGGAATAAAACCTGGCTCCTATATATACATATAGTAAGGTCTCACAGTGTTTGTATATGGAAAACAGAGGGTACGTTCTGCAATTGTCCCTCAAGTGGGCATTTCAATTCTGATGGACACAACGAAGGTATTAATTGATGTATATTAATGCTAGCGTGCAGCATTTGTTGAAATGTTACAAATTTCGTTTGGTTTCTACCGATTTGACTCTATTGGCATTCACGGGATTGTGACGTCATCCATCTTTCAATTTGAGATACAGTCAAATGAGTGTTTCGGAGAACAAAGGGTATTACACCCTTCGATTTCTCGTCAAAAACAGGAAGAGAATAGATTTTTTTATGGCCTTTTGATGAATTCTAGTTTGGGTGACTTTTTTTCTTGATTGAGTTTGGTGATCGCCAGAAGGTGAAAGTTGGTGTATTTCAGCTGTGGGTAATGTAGAGAAAAGGGATTGGCATTTGCTGTGGTCCACGTACCTCTGTATGTATGATCTACTCAGATAACTCATAGCATATGAAGTCTCTCGAAAAGGGCAAGTGAGCTGTCGTCGTAATGTTTCTACTCTCAATTCCAACGAAAGCTAACTGGTATGTGTATGTATAATAAGATCTCATAGTATTTATATATGTTAAGAATAGAAATAGTTATTCAATCGGTCTTATTCAGTTGGGCATTTTAAAGCTTAGCCACATGAGGAAGGCATCACGGGATGCAAATTACCGCAAGCATTGAGCACGTGTTGAAAAAATGAGAAATTTCCCTTGGTATCTAAGGAGTTTAGGCTCTTGCCATGCACGGGATTATGACGTCATCGATGATTAAATTGAAGATACAGCGAAAACTCTAAGTGGTAGAGGAATGGGGTTTGGACCATTGGATTTCTTGTCATGAAGTGCTGCAGAAGAGCCTATTTTGGTCGCCCTTTGATGAATTCTAGATAGAGTTTGCTCTTTTTGTGACTGATGTCTCTGAGTGCCACAAGCTACAACGTTCTGCAGTGCAGCTGTGTGTAATGTGTAGAAATAAGAATATCAATTTCTGTGATCCACATTCCTCTGTGTATTTTATATTGTGGATAACTGATGCAAGATCAACTCTTTTGGATAGGTCAAGTAAACTGTCTCGGTGAAGTAGTTACATAGAAGTGGAATAAAACCCGGCTCCTATATATACATATAGTAAGGTCTCACAGTGTTTGTATATGTAAAACAGAGGGTAAGTTCTGCCTTTGCCCTCAAGTGGGCATTTCAAATCTGATGGACACAACCAAGGTATTAATTGATGTATATTAAGGCTAGCGTGCAGCATTTGTTGAAATGTTACAAATTTCGTTTGGTTTCTACCGATTTCAGGCTATTGGCAGGCACGAGATTGTGACGTCATCCATCTGTCAATTTGAGAGACAGGTAAATGACTGTGTCGGAGAACAAATTGTATTACACCATTCCATTTCTCGTCATAAATCGCATGAGAATAGATTTTTTTATGGCGTTTGAGGAATTGTACCCGGGGTGGCTTTTTTTTCTTGATTGACTTTGGTGATCGCCAGAATATGAAAGTTGGTGTATTTCAGCTGTGGGTAATGTAGAGAAATAGGAATGGCATTTGCTGTGGTCCACATACCGCTGTATGTATGATCTACTCAGATAACTCCTAGGACATGAAGTCTGTCGACAAGGGCAAGTGAGCTGTCGTCGTAATGTTTCTACTTTCAATTCGAACGAAAGCTAGCTGGTATGTGTATGTATAATAAGATCTCCTAGCAGTTATATATTTGAATGATACAATTAGTTATTCAATCGGTCTTCCTCAGTTGGGCATTTTAAAACTTAGCCACATGAGAAAGCCATCAAGGGATGCAAATTACCGCAAGCATTGGTCGCATGTTGAAAAAATGAGAAATTTCCCTCGGTATAGAAGGAGTTTAGGCTGTTGCCATGCATTTATTAAGACGTCATCGATGATTAAATTGAAGATACAGCTAAAACTCTAAGTGGTAGAGGAATGGGGTTTTGACTATTGGATTTCTTGTCATAAAGTGCTGCAGAAGAGCCTATTTTGGTCGCCCTTTGATGAATTCTAGATAGAGTTGCTCTTTTTGTGACTGATTTCTTTGATTGCCACAAGCTACAACGTTGTGCAGTGCAGCTGTGTGTAATGTGTAGAAATAAGAATATCAATTGCTGTGATCCACATTCCTCTGCGTATTTTATATTTTGGATAACTGATGCAATATCACCTCTTTTGGATAGGTCAAGTAAAATGCCTCTTTAAAGTAGTTACATAGAAATGGAATAAAACCTGGCTCCTATATATACATATAGTAAGGTCTCACAGTATTTGTATATGGAAATCAGATTGTAGGTTCTGCCGTTGGCCCTCAAGTGAGCATTTCAATTCTGATGGATACAACGAAGGTATTATTTGATGTATATTAAGGCTAGCGTGCAGCATTTGTTGAAATCTTACAAATTTCGTTTGGTTTCTACCGATTTGACTCTATTGGCAGGCACGGGATTGTGACGTCATCCATCTTTCAATTTGAGATACAGGTAAATGACTGGGTCGGAGAACAAAGGGTATTACACCCTTCGATTTCTCGTCAAAAACTGGAAGAGAATAGATTTTTTTATGGCCTTTTGATGAATTGTAGTTTGGGTGACTTTTTTTCTTGATTGAGTTTGGTGATCGCCAGAAGGTGAAAGTTGGTGTATTTCAGCTGTGTGTAATGTAGAGAAAAGGGAATGGCATTTGCTGTGGTCCACGTGCCTCTGTGTGTATGATCCCCACAGATAACTCATAGCACATGAAGTCTCTCGAAAAGGGCAAGTGAGCTGTCGTCGTAATGTTTCTACTCTCAATTCCAACGAAAGCTAACTGGTATGTGTATGTATAATAAGATCTCATAGTATTTATATATGTTAATAATAGAAATAGTTATTCAATCGGTGTTATTCAGTTGGGCATTTTAAAGCTTAGCCACATGAGGAAGGCATCACGGGATGCAAATTACCGCAAGCATTGGTCGCATGTTGAAAAAATGAGAAATTTCCCTCGGTATCTAAGGAGTTTAGGCTCTTGCCATGCACGGGATTATGACGTCATCGATGATTAAATTGAAGATACAGCGAAAACTCTAAGTGGTAGAGGAATGGGGTTTAGACCATTGGATTTCTTGTCATAAAGTGCTGCAGAAGAGCCTATTTTGGTCGCCCTTTGATGAATTCTAGATAGAGTTTGCTCTTTTTGTGACTGACGTCTCTGAGTGCCACAAGCTACAACGTTCTGGAGTGCAGCTGTGTGTAATGTGTAGAAATAAGAATATCAATTTCTGTGATCCACATTCCTGTGTGTATTATATATTTTGGATAACTGATGCAATATCAACTCTCTATGATAGGTGAAGTGAACTGTCTCGGTAAAGTAGTTACATAGAAATGGAATAAAACCTGGATCCTATATATACATATAGTAAGGTCTCACAGTGTTTGTATATGGAAAACAGAGGGTAAGTTCTGCAATTGTCCCTCAAGTGGGCATTTCAATTCTGATGGACACAACGAAGGTATTAATTGATGTATATTAATGCTAGCGTGCAGCATTTGTTGAAATGTTACAAATTTCGTTTGGTTTCTACCGATTTGACTCTATTGGCATTCACGGGATTGTGACGTCATCCATCTTTCAATTTGAGATACAGTCAAATGAGTGTTTCGGAGAACAAAGGGTATTACACCCTTCGATTTCTCGTCAAAAACAGGAAGAGAATAGATTTTTTTATGGCCTTTTGATGAATTCTAGTTTGGGTGACTTTTTTTCTTGATTGAGTTTGGTGATCGCCAGAAGGTGAAAGTTGGTGTATTTCAGCTGTGGGTAATGTAGAGAAAAGGGATTGGCATTTGCTGTGGTCCACGTACCTCTGTATGTATGATCTACTCAGATAACTCATAGCATATGAAGTCTCTCGAAAAGGGCAAGTGAGCTGTCGTCGTAATGTTTCTACTCTCAATTCCAACGAAAGCTAACTGGTATGTGTATGTATAATAAGATCTCATAGTATTTATATATGTTAAGAATAGAAATAGTTATTCAATCGGTCTTATTCAGTTGGGCATTTTAAAGCTTAGCCACATGAGGAAGGCATCACGGGATGCAAATTACCGCAAGCATTGAGCACGTGTTGAAAAAATGAGAAATTTCCCTTGGTATCTAAGGAGTTTAGGCTCTTGCCATGCACGGGATTATGACGTCATCGATGATTAAATTGAAGATACAGCGAAAACTCTAAGTGGTAGAGGAATGGGGTTTGGACCATTGGATTTCTTGTCATGAAGTGCTGCAGAAGAGCCTATTTTGGTCGCCCTTTGATGAATTCTAGATAGAGTTTGCTCTTTTTGTGACTGATGTCTCTGAGTGCCACAAGCTACAACGTTCTGCAGTGCAGCTGTGTGTAATGTGTAGAAATAAGAATATCAATTTCTGTGATCCACATTCCTCTGTGTATTTTATATTGTGGATAACTGATGCAAGATCAACTCTTTTGGATAGGTCAAGTAAACTGTCTCGGTGAAGTAGTTACATAGAAGTGGAATAAAACCCGGCTCCTATATATACATATAGTAAGGTCTCACAGTGTTTGTATATGTAAAACAGAGGGTAAGTTCTGCCTTTGCCCTCAAGTGGGCATTTCAAATCTGATGGACACAACCAAGGTATTAATTGATGTATATTAAGGCTAGCGTGCAGCATTTGTTGAAATGTTACAAATTTCGTTTGGTTTCTACCGATTTCAGGCTATTGGCAGGCACGAGATTGTGACGTCATCCATCTGTCAATTTGAGAGACAGGTAAATGACTGTGTCGGAGAACAAATTGTATTACACCATTCCATTTCTCGTCATAAATCGCATGAGAATAGATTTTTTTATGGCGTTTGAGGAATTGTACCCGGGGTGGCTTTTTTTTCTTGATTGACTTTGGTGATCGCCAGAATATGAAAGTTGGTGTATTTCAGCTGTGGGTAATGTAGAGAAATAGGAATGGCATTTGCTGTGGTCCACATACCGCTGTATGTATGATCTACTCAGATAACTCCTAGGACATGAAGTCTGTCGACAAGGGCAAGTGAGCTGTCGTCGTAATGTTTCTACTTTCAATTCGAACGAAAGCTAGCTGGTATGTGTATGTATAATAAGATCTCCTAGCAGTTATATATTTGAATGATACAATTAGTTATTCAATCGGTCTTCCTCAGTTGGGCATTTTAAAACTTAGCCACATGAGAAAGCCATCAAGGGATGCAAATTACCGCAAGCATTGGTCGCATGTTGAAAAAATGAGAAATTTCCCTCGGTATAGAAGGAGTTTAGGCTGTTGCCATGCATTTATTAAGACGTCATCGATGATTAAATTGAAGATACAGCTAAAACTCTAAGTGGTAGAGGAATGGGGTTTTGACTATTGGATTTCTTGTCATAAAGTGCTGCAGAAGAGCCTATTTTGGTCGCCCTTTGATGAATTCTAGATAGAGTTGCTCTTTTTGTGACTGATGTCTCTGATTGCCACAAGCTACAACGTTCTCCGCTGCAGCTGTGTGTAATGTGTAGAAATAACAATATCAATTGCTGTGATCCACCTTCCTCGGTGTATTTTATATTTTGGACAACTGATGCAACATCAACTTTTTTCGATAAGTCAAGCAAACTGTCTCGGTAAAGTAGTTACATAGAATTGGATTGAAACCTGGCTCCTATATATACATATAGTAAGGTCTCACAGTGTTTGTATATGTAAAACAAAGGGTAAGTTCTGCCGTTGGGCCTCAAGTGGGCATTTTAATTCTGATGGACTCAACGAAGGTATTAATTGATGTATATTAAGGCTAGCGTGCAGGATTTGTTGAAATATTACAAATTTCGTTTGGTTTCTACCGATTTGAGGCTGTTGGCCGGCACGGGATTGTGACGTCATCCATCATTCAATTTGAGATACAGGTAAATGACTGGGTTGGAGAACAAATTGTGTTACACCATTCGATTTCTCGTCATAAATTGCATGAGAATAGATTTTTTTATGGCCTTTGATGAATTGTAGCCGGGGTGGCTTTTATTTTCTTGATTGACTTTGGTGATCGCCAGAAGGTGAAAGTTGGTGTATTTCAGCTGTGGGTAATGTAGAGAAAAGGGAATGGCATTTGCTGTGGTCCACATACCGCTGTATGTAAGATCTACTCAGATAACTCATAGCATATGAAGTCTGTCGACAATTGCAAGTGAGCTGTCGTCGTAATGTTTCTACTTTCAATTCCAACGAAAGCTAACTGGTATGTGTATGTATAATAAGATCTCCTAGCAGTTATATATTTGAATGATACAATTAGTTATTCAATCGGTCTTCCTCAGTTGGGCATTTTAAAGCTTAGCCACATGAGAAAGGCATCAAGGGATGCAAATTACGGCAAGCATTGGTCGCATGTTGAAAAAATGAGAAATTTCCCTCGGTATCAAAAGAGTTTAGGCTGTTGCCATGCACGGGATTATGATGTCATCGATGATTAAATTGAAGATACAGCGAAAACTCTAAGTGGTAGAGGAATGGGGTTTGGACCATTGGATTTCTTGTCATAAAGTGCTGCAGAAGAGCCTATTTTGGTCGCCATTTGATGAATTCTAGATAGAGTTTGCTCTTTTGTGACTGATTTCTCTGATTGCCACAAGCTACAACGTTGTGCAGTGCAGCTGTGTGTAATGTGTAGAAATAAGAATATCAATTGCTTTGATCCACCTTCCTCTGTGTATTTTATATTTTGGATAACTGATGCAATATCAACTCTTTATGATAGGTGAAGTAAACTGTCTTGGTAAAGTAGTTACATAGAAGTGGAATAAAACCTGGCTCCTATATATGCATATAGTAAGGTCTCACAGTATTTGTATATCTAAAGCCGAGGGTAAGTTTTGCCTTTGGCCCTCAAGTGGGCATTTCAATTCTGATGGACACAACGAAGGTATTAATTGATGTATATTAAGGCTAGCGTGCAGCATTTGTTGAAATCTTACAAATTTCGTTTGGTTTCTACCGATTTGACTCTATCGGCAGGCACGGGATTGTGACGTCATCCATCTTTCAATTTGAGATACAGGTAAATGAGTGTTTCGGAGAACAAAGGGTATTACACCCCTCGATTTCTCGTCAAAAACTGGAAGAGAATAGATTTTTTTATAGCTTTAGATGAATTGTAGCCGGGGTGGCATTTTTTCTTGATTGACTTTGGTGATCTCCAGAATATGAAAGTTGGTGTATTTCAGCTGTGCGTAATGTAGGGAAAAGGGAATGGCATTTGCTGTGGTCCGCGTACCGCTGTATGTATGATCTACTCAAATAACTCATAGCATAAAAAGTCTGTCGACAAGGGCAAGTGAGCTGTCGTCGTAATGTTTCTACTTTCAATTCCAACGAAAGCTAACTGGTATGTGTATGTATAATAAGATCTCATAGTATTTATATATGTTAATAATAGAAATAGTTATTCAATCGGTCTTATTCAGTTGGGTATTTTAAAGCTTAGCCACATGAGGAAGGCATCAAGGGATGCAAATTACGGCAAGCATTGGTCGCGTGTTGAAAAAATGAGAAATTTCCCTCGGTATCAAAGGAGTTTAGGCTGTTGCCATGCACGGGATTATGACGTCATCGATGATTAAATTGAAGATACAGCTAAAACTCTAGGTGGTAGAGGAATGGGGTTTGGACCATTGGATTCCTTGTCATAAAGTGCTGCAGAAGAGCCTATTTTGGTCGCCCTTTGGTGAATTCTAGATAGAGTTTGCTCTTTTTGTCACTGATTTCTCTGATTGCCTCAAGCTACAACGTTGTGCAGTGCAGCTGTGTGTAATGTGTAGAAATAAGAATATCAATTGCTGTGATCCACATTCCTCTGTGTATTATATCTTGTTGGATAACTGATGCAATATCAACTCTTTATGATAGGTCAAGTAAACTGTCTCGGTAAAGTAGTTACATAGAAGTGGAATAAAACCTAGCTCCTATATATACATATAGTAAGGTCTCACAGTATTTGTATATGTAAAACAGAGGGTAAGTTCTGCCGTCGGACCTCAAGTGGGCATTTCAATTCTGATGGACACAACCAAGGTATTAATTGATGTATAATAATGCTAGCATGCAGCATTTGTTGAAATGTTACAAATTTCGTTTGGTCTCTACCGATTTGAGGCTATTGGTAGGCACAGGATTGTGACGTCATCCATCTTTCAATTTGACATACAGATAAATGACTGGGTCGGAGAAGAAATTGTATTACACCATTCGATTTCTCTTCATAAATCTCGTGAGAATAGATTTTTTATGGCCTTTTGATGAATTGTAGCTGGGGTTGTTTTTTTTCTTGATTGACTTTGGTGATCGCCAGAAGGTGAAAGTTGGTGTATTTCAGCTGTGTGTAATGTATAGAAACGGGAATGGCATTTGCTGGGGTCCACGTACCGCTGTATGTATGATCTCCACAGATAACTCATAGCATATGAAATCTGTCGACAAGGGCAAGTGAGCTGTGGTCGTAATGTTTCTACTTTCAATTCCAACGAAAGCTAACTGGTATGTGTATGTATAATAAGATGTCATAGCATTTAAAAATGGGAATAATAGAATTAGTTATTCAATCGGTCTCCCTTGGTTATGCATATTAAAGCTTAGCCACATGAGGAAGACATCACGGGATGCAAATTACCGCAAGCATTGTTCTCGTGTTGAAAAAATGAGAAAGTTCCCTCGGTATAAAAGGAGTTTAGGCTGTTGCCATGCACGGGATTATGACGTCATCGATGATTAAATTGAAGATACAGCTAAAACTCTAAGTGGTAGAGGAATGGGGTTTGGACGATTGGATTTCTTGTCATAAAGTGCTGCAGAAGAGCCTATTTTGGTCGCCCTTTGATGAATTCTAGATAGAGTTGCTCTTTTTGTGACTGATTTCTCTGATTGCCACAAGCTACAACGTTCTCCGCTGCAGCTGTGTGTAATGTGTAGAAATAACAATATCAATTGCTGTGATCCACCTTCCTCGGTGTATTTTATATTTTGGACAACTGATGCAACATCAACTTTTTTCGATAAGTCAAGCAAACTGTCTCGGTAAAGTAGTTACATAGAATTGGATTGAAACCTGGCTCCTATATATACATATAGTAAGGTCTCACAGTGTTTGTATATGTAAAACAAAGGGTAAGTTCTGCCGTTGGGCCTCAAGTGGGCATTTTAATTCTGATGGACACAACGAAGGTATTAATTGATGTATATTAAGGCTAGCGTGCAGGATTTGTTGAAATATTAAAAATTTCGTTTGGTTTCTACCGATTTGAGGCTGTTGGCCGGCACGGGATTGTGACGTCATCCATCATTCAATTTGAGATACAGGTAAATGACTGGGTTGGAGAACAAATTGTGTTACACCATTCGATTTCTCGTCATAAATTGCATGAGAATAGATTTTTTTATGGCCTTTGATGAATTGTAGCCGGGGTGGCTTTTATTTTCTTGATTGACTTTGGTGATCTCCAGAAGGTGAAAGTTGGTGTATTTCAGCTGTGGGTAATGTAGAGAAAAGGGAATGGCATTTGCTGTGGTCCACATACCGCTGTATGTAAGATCTACTTAGATAACTCATAGCATATGAAGTCTGTCGACAATTGCAAGTGAGCTGTCGTCGTAATGTTTCTACTTTCAATTCCAACGAAAGCTAACTGGTATGTGTATGTATAATAAGATGTCATAGCATTTAAATATGGGAATAATAGAATTAGTTATTCAATCGGTCTTCCTTAGTTATGCATATTAAAGCTTAGCCACATGAGGAAGACATCACGGGATGCAAATTACCGCAAACATTGTTCTCGTGTTGAAAAAATGAGAAAGTTCCCTCGGTATAAAAGGAGTTTAGGCTGTTGCCATGCACGGGATTATGACGTCATCGATGATTAAATTGAAGATACAGCTAAAACTCTAAGTGGTAGAGGAATGGGGTTTGGACTATTGGATTTCTTGTCATAAAGTGCTGCAGAAGAGCCTATTTTGGTCGCCCTTTGATGAATTCTAGATAGAGTTTCCTCTTTTTGTGACTGATTTCTCTGATTGCCAAAAGCTACAACGTTGTGCAGTGCAGCTGTGTGTAATGTGTAGAAATAAGAATATCAATTGCTGTGATCCACATTCCTCTGTGTATTTTATCTTGTTGGATAACTGATGCAAGATCAACTCTTTTGGATAGGTCAAGTAAACTGTCTCGGTAAAGTAGTTACATAGAAGTGGAATAAAACCTGGCTCCTATATATACATATAGTAAGGTCTCACAGTGTTTGTATACGTAAAACAGAGGGTAAGTTCTGCCTTTGCCCTCAAGTGGGCATTTCAGTTCTGATGGACACAAGAAAGGTATTAATTGATGTATATTAAGGCTAGCGTGCAGCATTTGTTGAAATGTTACAAATTTCGTTTGGTTTCTACCGATTTGAGGCTATTGGCCGGCACGGAATTGTGACGTCATCCATCTGTCAATTTGAGAGACAGGTAAATGACTGAGTCGGAGGACAAATTGTATTACACCATTCGATTTCTCGTCATAAATCGCATGAGAATAGATTTTTTTTTGGCCTTTGATGAATTGTAGCCGGGGTTGCTTTTTTTTCTTGATTGACTTTGGTGATCGCCAGAATATGAAAGTTGGTGTATTTCAGCTGTGGGTAATGTAGAGAAAAGGGAATGGCATTTGCTGTGGTCCACATACCGCTGTATGTATGATCTACTCAGATGACTCCTAGCACATGAAGTCTGTCGACAAGGGCAAGTGAGCTGTGGTCGTAATGTTTCTACTTTCAATTCCAACGAAAGCTAGCTGGTATGTGTATGTATAATAAGATCTCCTAGCAGTTATATATTTGAATGATACAATTAGTTATTCAATCGTTCTTCCTCAGTTGGGCATTTTAAAGCTTAGCCACATGAGAAAGCCATCAAGGGATGCAAATTACGGCAAGCATTGGTCGCATGTTGAAAAAATGAGAAATTCCCCTCGGTATAAAAGGAGTTTAGGCTGTTGCCATGCACGGGATTATGACGTCATCGATGATTAAATTGAAGATACAGCTAAAACTCTAAGTGGTAGAGGAATGGGGTTTGGACTATTGGATTTCTTGTCATAAAGTGCTGCAGAAGAGCCTATTTTGGTCGCCCTTTGATGAATTCTAGATAGAGTTGCTCTTTTTGTGACTGATTTCTCTGATTGCCACAAGCTACAACGTTCTCCGCTGCAGCTGTGTGTAATGTGTAGAAATAAGAATATCAATTGCTGTGATCCACCTTCCTCTGTGTATTTTATATTTTGGACAACTGATGCAATATCAACTCTTTTGGATAAGTAAAGTACACTGTCTCGGTAAAGTAGTTACATAGAATTGGATTAAAACCTGGCTCCTATATATACATATAGTAAGGTCTCAGAGTGTTTGTATATGTAAAACAAAGGGTAAGTTCTGCCGTCGGGCCTCAAGTGGGCATTTCAATTCTGATGGACACAACGAAGGTATTAATTGATGAATATTAAGGCTAGCGTGCAGCATTTGTTGAAATATTACAAATTTCGTTTGGTTTCTACCGATTTGAGGCTGTTGGCCGGCACGGGATTGTGACGTCATCCATCTTTCAATTTGAGATACAGGTAAATGACTGGGTCGGAGAACAAATTGTGTTACACCATTCGATTTCTCGTCATAAATTGCATGAGAAAAGATTTTTTTATAGCTTTTGATAAATTGTAGCCGGGGTGGCATTTTTTCTTGATTGACTTTGGTGATCTCCAGAATATGAAAGTTGGTGTATTTCAGCTGTGCGTAATGTAGGGAAAAGGGAATGGCATTTGCTGTGGTCCACGTACCGCTGTATGTATGATCTACTCAGATGACTCCTAGCACATGAAGTCTGTCGACAAGGGCAAGTGAGCTGTGGTCGTAATGTTTCTACTTTCAATTCGAACGAAAGCTAGCTGGTATGTGTATGTATAATAAGATGTCATAGCATTTAAATATGGGAATAATAGAATTAGTTATTCAATCGGTCTTCCTTAGTTATGCATATTAAAGCTTAGCCACATGAGGAAGGCAGGATGGGATGCAAATTACCGCAAGCATTGTTCTCGTGTTGAAAAAATGAGAAAGTTCCCTCGGTATAAAAGGAGTTTAGGCTGTTGCCATGCACGGGATTATGACGTCATCGATGATTAAATTGAAGATACAGCGAAAACTCTAAGTGGTAGAGGAATGGGGTTTGGACCATTGCATTTCTTGTCATAAAGTGCTGCAGAAGAGCCTATTTTGGTCGCCATGTGATGAATTCTAGATAGAGTTTGCTCTTTTGTGACTGATTTCTCTGATTGCCACAAGCTACAACGTTGTGCAGGGCAGCTGTGTGTAATGTGTAGAAATAAGAATATCAATTGCTGCGATCCACCTTCCTCTGTGTATTTTATATTTTTTGACAACTGATGCAATATCAACTGTTTATAATAGGTCAAGTAAACTGTCTCGGTAAAGTAGTTACATAGAAGTGGAATAAAACCTGGCTCCTATATATGCATATAGTAAGGTCTCACAGTATTTGTATATGTAAAGCAGAGGGTAAGTTTTGCCTTTGGCCCTCAAGTGGACATTTCAATTCTGATGGACACAACGAAGGTATTAATTGATGTATATTAAGGCTAGCGTGCAGCATTTGTTGAAATCTTACAAATTTCGTTTGGTTTCTACCGATTTGACTCTATTGGCAGGCACGGGATTGTGATGTCATCCATCTTTCAATTTGAGATACAGGTAAATGAGTGTTTCGGAGAACAAAGGGTATTACACCCTTCGATTTCTCGTCAAAAACTGGAAGAATGAATGATTATGGCTTAACGAAAAACTGGAAGAGAATAGATTTTTTTATAGCTTTTGATAAATTGTAGCCGGGGTGGCATTTTTTCTTGATTGACTTTGGTGATCTCCAGAATATGAAAGTTGGTGTATTTCAGCTGTGCGTAATGTAGGGAAAAGGGAATGGCATTTGCTGTGGTCCACGTACCGCTGTATGTATGATCTACTCAAATAACTCATAGCATAAAAAGTCTGTCGACAAGGGCAAGTGAGCTGTCGTCGTAATGTTTCTACTTTCAATTCCAACGAAAGCTAACTGGTATGTGTATGTATAATAAGATCTCATAGTATTTATATATGTTAATAATAGAAATAGTTATTCAATCGGTCTTATTCAGTTGGGTATTTTAAAGCTTA
Organism: Acanthopleura granulata; assembly: GCA_016165875.1. Lineage (NCBI taxonomy): Eukaryota > Metazoa > Mollusca > Polyplacophora > Chitonida > Chitonidae > Acanthopleura > Acanthopleura granulata. The sequence continues at coordinate 4,813,680 of JABBOT010000082.1, forward strand.
GCCACATGAGGAAGGCATCAAGAGATGCAAATTACCGCAAGCATTGGTCGCGTGTTGAAAAAATGGGAAATTTCCCTCGGTATCAAAGGAGTTTAGGCTGTTGCCATGCACGGGATTATGACGTCATCGATGATTAAATTGAAGATACAGCTAAAACTCTAGGTGGTAGAGGAATGGGGTTTGGACCATTGGATTCCTTGTCATAAAGTGCTGCAGAAGAGCCTATTTTGGTCGCCCTTTGATGAATTCTAGATAGAGTTGCTCTTTTTGTCACTGATCTCTCTGATTGCCACAAGCTACAACGTTGTGCAGTGCAGCTGTGTGTAATGTGTAGAAATAAGAATATCAATTGCTGTGATCCACATTCCTCTGTGTATTATATCTTGTTGGATAACTGATGCAATATCAACTCTTTTGGATAGGTAAAGTAAACTGTCTCGGTAAAGTAGTTGCATAGAAGTGGAATAAAACCTGGCTCCTATATATACATATAGTAAGGTCTCACAGTATTTGTATATGTAAAACAGAGGGTAAGTTCTGCCGTCGGACCTCAAGTGGGCATTTCAATTCTGATGGACACAACCAAGGTATTAATTGATGTATAATAATGCTAGCATGCAGCATTTGTTGAAATGTTACAAATTTCGTTTGGTTTCTACCGATTTGAGGCTATTGGTAGGCACAGGATTGTGACGCCATCCATCTTTCAATTTGACATACAGATAAATGACTGGGTCGGAGAAGAAATTGTATTACACCATTCGATTTCTCTTCATAAATCTCGTGAGAATAGATTTTTTATGGCCTTTTGATGAATTGTAGCTGGGGTTGCTTCTTTTCTTGACTGACTTTGGTGATCGCCAGAAGGTGAAAGTTGGTGTATTTCAGCTGTGGGTAATGTATAGAAACGGGAATGGCATTTGCTGTGGTCCACGTACCGCTGTATGTATGATCTCCACAGATAACTCATAGCATATGAAATCTGTCGACAAGGGCAAGTGAGCTGTGGTCGTAATGTTTCTACTTTCAATTCCAACGAAAGCTAACTGGTATGTGTATGTATAATAAGATGTCATAGCATTTAAATATGGGAATAATAGAATTAGTTATTCAATCGGTCTTCCTTAGTTATGCATATTAAAGCTTAGCCACATGAGGAAGACATCACGGGATGCAAATTACCGCAAACATTGTTCTCGTGTTGAAAAAATGAGAAAGTTCCCTCGGTATAAAAGGAGTTTAGGCTGTTGCCATGCACGGGATTATGACGTCATCGATGATTAAATTGAAGATACAGCTAAAACTCTAAGTGGTAGAGGAATGGGGTTTGGACTATTGGATTTCTTGTCATAAAGTGCTGCAGAAGAGCCTATTTTGGTCGCCCTTTGATGAATTCTAGATAGAGTTGCTCTTTTTGTGACTGATTTCTCTGATTGCCACAAGCTACAACGTTGTGCAGTGCAGCTGTGTGTAATGTGTAGAAATAAGAACATCAATTGCTGTGATCCACATTCCTCTGTGTATTATATCTTGTTGGATAACTGATGCAATATCAACTCTTTTGGATAGGTAAAGTAAACTGTCTCGGTAAAGTAGTTACATAGAAGTGGAATAAAACCTGGCTCCTATATATACATATAGTAAGGTCTCACAGTGTTTGTATATGTAAAACAGAGGGTAAGTTCTGCCGTCGGACCTCAAGTGGGCATTTCAATTCTGATGGACACAACCAAGGTATTAATTGATGTATAATAATGCTAGCATGCAGCATTTGTTGAAATGTTACAAATTTCGTTTGGTTTCTACCGATTTGAGGCTATTGGTAGGCACAGGATTGTGACGCCATCCATCTTTCAATTTGACATACAGATAAATGACTGGGTCGGAGAAGAAATTGTATTACACCATTCGATTTCTCTTCATAAATCTCGTGAGAATAGATTTTTTATGGCCTTTTGATGAATTGTAGCTGGGGTTGCTTCTTTTCTTGACTGACTTTGGTGATCGCCAGAAGGTGAAAGTTGGTGTATTTCAGCTGTGGGTAATGTATAGAAACGGGAATGGCATTTGCTGTGGTCCACGTACCGCTGTATGTATGATCTCCACAGATAACTCATAGCATATGAAATCTGTCGACAAGGGCAAGTGAGCTGTGGTCGTAATGTTTCTACTTTCAATTCCAACGAAAGCTAACTGGTATGTGTATGTATAATAAGATGTCATAGCATTTAAATATGGGAATAATAGAATTAGTTATTCAATCGGTCTTCCTTAGTTATGCATATTAAAGCTTAGCCACATGAGGAAGACATCACGGGATGCAAATTACCGCAAACATTGTTCTCGTGTTGAAAAAATGAGAAAGTTCCCTCGGTATAAAAGGAGTTTAGGCTGTTGCCATGCACGGGATTATGACGTCATCGATGATTAAATTGAAGATACAGCTAAAACTCTAAGTGGTAGAGGAATGGGGTTTGGACTATTGGATTTCTTGTCATAAAGTGCTGCAGAAGAGCCTATTTTGGTCGCCCTTTGATGAATTCTAGATAGAGTTGCTCTTTTTGTGACTGATTTCTCTGATTGCCACAAGCTACAACGTTGTGCAGTGCAGCTGTGTGTAATGTGTAGAAATAAGAACATCAATTGCTGTGATCCACATTCCTCTGTGTATTATATCTTGTTGGATAACTGATGCAATATCAACTCTTTTGGATAGGTAAAGTAAACTGTCTCGGTAAAGTAGTTACATAGAAGTGGAATAAAACCTGGCTCCTATATATACATATAGTAAGGTCTCACAGTGTTTGTATATGTAAAACAGAGGGTAAGTTCTGCCTTTGCCCTCAAGTGGGCATTTCAATTCTGATGGACACAAGAAAGGTATTAATTGATGTATATTAAGGCTAGCGTGCAGCATTTGTTGAAATCTTACAAATTTCGTTTGGTTTCTACCAATTTCAGGCTATTGGCCGGCACGGGATTGTGACGTCATCCATCTGTCAATTTGAGAGACAGGTAAATGACTGAGTCGGAGGACAAATTGTATTACACCATTCGATATCTCTTCATCAATCGCATGAGAATAGATTTTTTTATGGCCTTTGATGAATTGTAGCCGGGGTTGCTTTTTTTTCTTGATTGACTTTGGTGATCGCCAGAATATGAAAGTTGGTGTATTTCAGCTGTGGGTAATGTAGAGAAATAGGAATGGCATTTGCTGTGGTCCACATACCGCTGTATGTATGATCTACTCAGATGACTCCTAGCACATGAAGTCTGTCGAGAAGGGCAAGTGAGCTGTGGTCGTAATGTTTCTACTTTCAATTCCAACGAAAGCTAGCTGGTATGTGTATGTATAATAAGATTTCCTAGCAGTTATATATTTGAATGATACAATTAGTTATTCAATCGGTCTTCCTCAGTTGGGCATTTTAAAGCTTAGCCACATGAGAAAGCCATCAAGGGATGCAAATTACGGCAAGCATTGGTCGCATGTTGAAAAAATGAGAAATTTCCCTCGGTATAAAAGGAGTTTAGGCTGTTGCCATGCACGGGATTATGACGTCATCGATGATTAAATTGAAGATACAGCTAAAACTCTAAGTGGTAGAGGAATGGGGTTTGGACTATTGGATTTCTTGTCATAAAGTGCTGCAGAAGAGCCTATTTTGGTCGCCCTTTCATGAATTCTAGATAGAGTTGCTCTTTTTGTGACTGATTTCTCTGATTGCCACAAGCTACAACGTTCTCCGCTGCAGCTGTGTGTAATGTGTAGAAATAAGAATATCAATTGCTGTGATCCACCTTCCTCTGTGTATTTTATATTTTGGACAACTGATGCAATATCAACTCTTTTGGATAGGTAAAGTAAACTGTCTCGGTAAAGTAGTTACATAGAATTGGATTAAAACCTAGCTCCTATATATACATATAGTAAGGTCTCAGAGTGTTTGTATATGTAAAACAAAGGGTAAGTTCTGCCGTCGGGCCTCAAGTGGGCATTTCAATTCTGATGGACACAACGAAGGTATTAATTGATGAATATTAAGGCTAGCGTGCAGCATTTGTTGAAATCTTACAAATTTCGTTTGGTTTCTAACGATTTGAGGCTGTTGGCCGGCACGGGATTGTGACGTCATCCATCTTTCAATTTGAGATACAGGTAAATGACTGGGTCGGAGAACAAATTGTGTCACACCTTTCGATTTCTCGTCATAAATTGCATGAGAATAGATTTTTTTATAGCTTTTGATAAATTGTAGCCGGGGTGGCATTTTTTCTTGATTGACTTTGGTGATCTCCAGAATATGAAAGTTGGTGTATTTCAGCTGTGCGTAATGTAGGGAAAAGGGAATGGCATTTGCTGTGGTCCACATACCGCTGTATGTATGATCTACTCAAATAACTCATAGCATAAAAAGTCTGTCAACAAGGGCAAGTGAGCTGTCGTCGTAATGTTTCTACTTTCAATTCCAACGAAAGCTAACTGGTATGTGTATGTATAATAAGATCTCATAGTATTTATATATGTTAATAATAGAAATAGTTATTCAATCGGTCTTATTCAGTTGGGTATTTTAAAGCTTAGCCACATGAGGAAGGCATCAAGGGATGCAAATTACCGCAAGCATTGGTCGCGTGTTGAAAAAATGAGAAATTTCCCTCGGTATCAAAGGAGTTTAGGCTGTTGCCATGCACGGGATTATGACGTCATCGATGATTAAATTGAAGATACAGCTAAAACTCTAGGTGGTAGAGGAATGGGGTTTGGACCATTGGATTCCTTGTCATAAAGTGCTGCAGAAGAGCCTATTTTGGTCGCCCTTTGATGAATTCTAGATAGAGTTGCTCTTTTTGTCACTGATTTCTCTGATTGCCACAAGCTACAACGTTGAGCAGTGCAGCTGTGTGTAATGTGTAGAAATAAGAATATCAATTGCTGTCATCCACATTCCTCTGTGTATTATATCTTGTTGGATAACTGATGCAATATCAACTCTTTTGCATAGGTAAAGTAAACTGTCTCGGTAAAGTAGTTGCATAGAAGTGGAATAAAACCTGGCTCCTATATATACATATAGTAAGGTCTCACAGTATTTGTATATGTAAAACAGAGGGTAAGTTCTGCCGTCGGACCTCAAGTGGGCATTTCAATTCTGATGGACACAACCAAGGTATTAATTGATGTATAATAATGCTAGCATGCAGCATTTGTTGAAATCTTACAAATTTCGTTTGGTTTCTACCGATTTGAGGTTATTGGTAGGCACAGGATTGTGACGCCATCCATCTTTCAATTTGACATACAGATAAATGACTGGGTCGGAGAAGAAATTGCATTACACCATTCGATTTCTCTTCATAAATCTCGTGAGAATAAATTTTTTTATGGCCTTTTGATGAATTGTAGCTGGGGTTGCTTTTTTTCTTGACTGACTTTGGTGATCGCCAGAAGGTGAAAGTTGGTGTATTTCAGCTGTGCGTAATGTATAGAAAAGGGAATGGCATTTGCTGTGGTCCACGTACCGCTGTATGTATGATCTCCACAGAATACTCATAGCATATGAAATCTGTCGACAAGGGCAAGTGAGCTGTGGTCGTAATGTTTCTACTTTCAATTCCAACGAAAGCTAACTGGTATGTGTATGTATAATAAGATGTCATAGCATTTAAATATGGGAATAATAGAATTAGTTATTCAATCGGTCTTCCTTAGTTATGCATATTAAAGCTTAGCCACATGAGGAAGACATCACGGGATGCAAATTACCGCAAGCATTGTTCTCGTGTTGAAAAAATGAGAAAGTTCCCTCGGTATAAAAGGAGTTTAGGCTGTTGCCATGCACGGGATTATGACGTCATCGATGATTAAATTGAAGATACAGCTAAAACTCTAAGTGGTAGAGGAATGGGGTTTGGAGCATTGCATTTCTTGTCATAAAGTGCTGCAGAAGAGCCTATTTTGGTCGCCCTTTGATGAATTCTAGATAGAGTTTGCTCTTTTGTGACTGATTTCTGTGATTGCCACAAGCTACAACGTTGTGCAGTGCAGCTGTGTGTAATGTGTAGAAATAAGAATATCAATTGCTTTGATCCACCTTCCTCTGTGTATTTTATATTTTGGATAACTGATGCAATATCAACTGTTTATAATAGGTCAAGTAAACTGTCTCGGTAAAGTAGTTACATAGAAGTGGAATAAAACCCGGCTACTATATATACATATAGAAAGGTCTCACAGTGTTTGTATATGTAAAACAGAGGGTAAGTTTTGCCGTCGGACCTCAAGTGGGCATTTCAATTCTGATGGACACAACGAAGGTATTAATTGATGTATATTAAGGCTAGCGTGCAGCATTTGTTGAAATCTTACAAATTTCGTTTGGTTTCTACCGATTTGAGGCTGTTGGCAGGCACGGCATTGTGACGTCATCCATCTTTCAATTTGAGATACAGGTAAATGAGTGTTTCGGAGATCAAAGGGTATTACACCCTTCGATTTCTCGTCAAAAACTGGAAGAGAATAGATTTTTTTATGGCCTTTTGATGAATTGTAGTTTGGGTGATTTTTTTCTTGACTGACTTTGGTGATCGCCAGAAGGTGAAAGTTGGTGTATTTCAGCTGTGGGTAATGTAGAGAAATGGGAATGGCATTTGCTGTGGTCCACATACCTCTGTATGTATGATCTACTCAGATAACTCATAGCATATGAAGTCTCTCGAAAAGGGCAAGTGAGCTATCGTCGTAATGTTTCTACTTTCAATTCCAACGAAAGCTAACTGGTATGTGTATGTATAATAAGATCTCATAGTATTTATATATGTTAATAATAGAAATAGTCATTCAATCGGTGTTATTCAGTTAGGCATTTTAAAGCTTAGCCACATGAGGAAGGCATCAAGGGATGCAAATTACCGCAAGCATTGGTCGCGTGTTGAAAAAATGAGAAATTTCCCTCGGTATCTAAGGAGTTTAGGCTGTTGCCATGCACGGGATTATGACGTCATCGATGATTAAATTGAAGATACAGCTAAAACTCTAAGTGGTAGAGGAATGGGGTTTAGAAGATTGGATTTCTTGTCACAAAGTGCTGCAGAAGAGCCTATTTTTTTCGCCGTTTGATGAATTGTAGATAGAGTTTCCTCTTTTTGTGACTGATTTCTCTGAGTGCCACAAGCTACAACATTCTGCAGTGCAGCTGTGTGTAATGTGTAGAAATAAGAATATCAATTTCTGTGATCCACATTCGACAAGGGCAAGTGAGCTGTCGTCGTAATATTTCTACTTTCAATTCCAACGAAAGCTAACTGGTATGTGTATGTATAATGAGATCTCCTAGCATTTATATATGGGAATAATAGAATTAGTTATTCAATCGGTCTTATTGAGTTGGTCATATTAAATTTTAGTCACATGAGGAAGGCATCAAGGGATGCATATTACCGTAAACATTGAGCACGTGTTGAAAAAATTAAAAATTTTCCTAGGTATCTAAGGGGTTTAGGCTGTTGCCATGCACGAGGTTATGACGTCATCGATGATTAAATTGAAGATACAGCTAGAACTCTAAATGATAGAGGAATGGGGTTTGGACTATTGGATTTCTTGTCATAAAGTGCTGCAGAAGAGCCTCTTTTGGTCGCCCTTTGATGAATTCTAGATAGAGTTTGCTCTTTTTGTGACTGATTTCTCTGATTGCCACAGGCTACAACGTTGTGCAGTGCAGCTGTGTGTAATGTGTAGAAATCAGAATATCAATTGCTGTGATCCACATTCCTCTGTGTATTTTATCTTGTTGGATAATTGATGCAATATCAACTCTTTTGGATAGGTCAAGTAAACTGTCTCGGTAAAGTAGTTAGATAGAAGTGGAATAAAACCTGGCTCCTATATATGCATATAGTAAGGTCTCACAGTATTTGTATATGTAAAGCAGAGGGTAAGTTTTGCCTTTGGCCCTCAAGTGGACATTTCAATTCTGATGGACACAACGAAGGTATTAATTGATGTATATTAAGGCTAGCGTGCAGCATTTGTTGAAATCTTACAAATTTCGTTTGGTTTCTACCGATTTGACTCTATTGGCAGGCACGGGATTGTGATGTCATCCATCTTTCAATTTGAGATACACGTAAATGAGTGTTTCGGAGAACAAAGGGTATTACACCCTTCGATTTCTCGTCAAAAACTGGAAGAGAATAGATTTTTTTATAGCTTTTGATAAATTGTAGCCGGGGTGGCATTTTTTCTTGATTGACTTTGGTGATCTCCAGAATATGAAAGTTGGTGTATTTCAGCTGTGCGTAATGTAGGGAAAAGGGAATGGCATTTGCTGTGGTCCACGTACCGCTGTATGTATGATCTACTCAGATGACTCCTAGCATAAAAAGTCTGTCGACAAGGGCAAGTGAGCTGTCGTCGTAATGTTTCTACTTTCAATTCCAACGAAAGCTAACTGGTATGTGTATGTATAATAAGATCTCATAGTATTTATATATGTTAATAATAGAAATAGTTATTCAATCGGTCTTATTCAGTTGGGTATTTTAAAGCTTAGCCACATCAGGAAGGCATCAAGGCATGCAAATTACCGCAAACATTGGTCGCGTGTTGAAAAAATGAGAAATTTCCCTCGGTATCAAAGGAGTTTAGGCTGTTGCCATGCACGGGATTATGACGTCATCGATGATTAAATTGAAGATACAGCTAAAACTCTAAGTGGTAGAGGAATGGGGTTTGGACCATTGGATTCCTTGTCATAAAGTGCTGCAGAAGAGCCTATTTTGGTCGCCCTTTGATGAATTCTAGATAGAGTTTGCTTTTTTGTCACTGATTTCTCTGATTGCCTCAAGCTACAACGTTGTGCAGTGCAGCTGTGTGTAATGTGTAGAAATAAGAATATCAATTGCTTTGATCCACATTCCTCTGTGTATTATATCTTGTTGGATAACTGATGCAATATCAACTCTTTTGGATAGGTCAAGTAAACTGTCTCGGTAAAGTAGTTACATACAAGTGGAATAAAACCTAGCTCCTACATATACATATAGTAAGGTCTCACAGTATTTGTATATGTAAAACAGAGGGTAAGTTCTGCCGTCGGACCTCAAGTGGGCATTTCAATTCTGATGGACACAACCAAGGTATTAATTGATGTAAAATAATGGTAGCATGCAGCATTTGTTGGAATGTTACACATTTCGTTTGGTTTCTACCGATTTGAGGCTATTGGTAGGCACAGGATTGAGACGCCATCCATCTTTCAATTTGACATACAGATAAATGACTGGGTCGGAGAAGAAATTGTATTACACCATTCGATTTCTCTTCATAAATCTCGTGAGAATAGATTTTTTTATGGCCTTTTGATGAATTGTAGCTGGGGTTGCTTTTTTTCTTGACTGACTTTGGTGATCGCCAGAAGGTGACAGTTGGTGTATTTCAGCTGTGGGTAATGTATAGAACAGGGAATGGCATTTGCTGTGGTCCACGTACCGCTGTATGTATGATCTCCACAGATAACTCATAGCATATGAAATCTGTCGACAAGGGCAAGTGAGCTGTGGTCGTAATGTTTCTACTTTCAATTCCAACGAAAGCTAACTGGTATGTGTATGTATAATAAGATGTCATAGCATTTAAATATGGGAATAATAGAATTAGTTATTCAATCGGTCTTCCTTAGTTATGCATATTAAAGCTTAGCCACATGAGGAAGACATCACGGGATGCAAATTACCGCAAGCATTGTTCTCGTGTTGAAAAAATGAGAAAGTTCCCTCGGTATAAAAGGAGTTTAGGCTGTTGCCATGCACGGGATTATGACGTCATCGATGATTAAATTGAAGATACAGCTAAAACTCTAAGTGGTAGAGGAATGGGGTTTGGACTATTGGATTTCTTGTCATAAAGTGCTGCAGAAGAGCCTATTTTGGTCGCCCTTTGATGAATTCTAGATAGAGTTTGCTCTTTTTGTGACTGATTTCTCTGATTGCCACAAGGTACAACGTTCTCCGCTGCAGCTGTGTGTAATGTGTAGAAATAAGAATATCAATTGCTGCGATCCACCTTCCTCTGTGTATTTTATATTTTTGACAACTGATGCAATATCAACTTTTTTCGATAGGTCAAGTAAACTGTCTCGGTAAAGTAGTTACATAGAATTGGATTAAAACCTGGCTCCTATATATACATATAGTAAGGTCTCACAGTGTTTGTATATGTAAAGCAGAGGGTAAGTTTTGCCTTTGGCCCTCAAGTGGGCATTTCAATTCTGATGGACACAACGAAGGTATTAATTGATGTATATTAAGGCTAGCGTGCAGCATTTGTTGAAATCTTACAAATTTCGTTTGGTTTCTACCGATTTGACTCTATTGGCAGGCACGGGATTGTGACGTCATCCATCTTTCAATTTGAGATACAGGTAAATGAGTGTTTCGGAGATCAAAGGGTATTACACCCTTTGATTTCTCGTCAAAAACTGGAAGAGAATAGATTTTTTTATAGGTTTTGATAAATTGTAGCCGGGGTGGCATTTTTTCTTGATTGACTTTGGTGATCTCCAGAATATGAAAGTTGGTGTATTTCAGCTGTGCGTAATGTAGGGAAAAGGGAATGGCATTTGCTGTGGTCCACGTACCGCTGTATGTATGATCTACTCAAATAACTCATAGCATAAAAAGTCTGTCGACAAGGGCAAGTGAGCTGTCGTCGTAATGTTTCTACTTTCAATTCCAACGAAAGCTAACTGGTATGTGTATGTATAATAAGATCTCATAGTATTTATATATGTTAATAATAGAAATAGTTATTCAATCGGTCTTATTCAGTTGGGTATTTCAAAGCTTAGCCACATGAGGAAGGCATCAAGGCATGCAAATTACCGTAAGCATTGCTCGCGCGTTGAAAAAATGAGAAATTTCCCTCGGTATCAAAGGAGTTTAGGCTGTTGCCATGCACGGGATTATGACGTCATCGATGATTAAATTGAAGATACAGCTAAAACTCTAGGTGGTAGAGGAATGGGGTTTGGACCATTGGATTCCTTGTCATAAAGTGCTGCAGAAGAGCCTATTTTGGTCGCCCTTTGATGAATTCTAGATAGAGTTGCTCTTTTTGTCACTGCTTTCTCCGATTGCCTCAAGCTACAACGTTGTGCAGTGCAGCTGTGTGTAATGTGTAGCAATCAGAATATCAATTGCTGTGATCCACATTCCTCTGTGTATTATATCTTGTTGGATAACTGATGCAATATCAACTCTTTTGGATAGGTAAAGTAAACTGTCTCGGTAAAGTAGTTAGATAGAAATGGAATAAAACCCGGCTCCTATATATACATATAGTAAGGTCTCACAGTATTTGTATATGTAAAACAGAGGGTAAGTTCTGCCTTTGTCCCTCAAATGGGCATTTCAATTCTGATGGACACAACGAAGGTATTAATTGATGTATATTAATGCTAGCGTGCAGCATTTGGTGAAATATTACAAATTTCGTTTGCTTTCTACCGATTTGAAGCTGTTGGCCGGCACGGGATTGTGACGTCATCCATCTTTCAATTTGAGATACAGGTAAATGAGTGTTTCGGAGAACAAAGGGTATTACACCCTTCGATTTCTCGTCAAAAACTGGAAGAGAATAGATTTTTTTATGGCCTTTGATGAATTTTAGTTGGGGTGGCTTTTTTTCTTGTTTGAGTTTGGTGATAGCCAGAAGGTGAATGTTTGTGTATTTCAGCTGTGTGTAATGTATAGAGATGGGAATGGCATTTGCTGTGGTCCACGTACCTCTGTATGTATGATCTACTCAAATAACTCATAACATATAAAGTCTGTCGACAAGAGCAAGTGAGCTGTCGTCGTAATGTTTCTACTTTCAATTCCAAAGAAAGCTAACTGGTATGTGTATGTATAATAATATCTCATTGCATTTATATATGTTAATAATAGAATTAGTTATTCAATCGGTCTTATTCAGTTGGACATTTAAAAGCTTAGCCACATGAGGAAGGCATCACGGGATGCAAATTACCGCAAGCATTGAGCACGTGTTGAAAAAAATGAGAAATTTCCATGGGTATCTAAGGAGATTAGGCTAATGCCATGCACGGGATTATGACGTCATCGATGATTAAATTGAAGATACAGCGAAAACTCTAAGTGGTAGAGGAATGGGGTTTGGACCATTGGATTTCTTGTCATAAAGTGCTGCAGAAGAGCCTCTTTTGGTCGCCCTTTCATGTATTCTAGATAGAGTTTGCTCTTTTTGTGACTGATTTCTTTGATTGCCACAAGCTACAACGTTCTCCACTGCAGCTGTGTGTAATGTGTAGAAATAAGAATATCAATTGCTGTGATCCACATTCCTCCGTGTATTATATATTTTGGATAACTGATGCAATATCAACTCTTTATGATGGGTGAAGTAAACTGTCTCGGTAAAGTAGTTACATAGAAGTGGAATGAAACCTGGCTCCTATATATACATATAGTAAGGTCTCACAGTGTTTGCATATGTAAAACAGAGGGTAAGTTCTTCCCTTGGCCCTCAAGTGGGCATTTCAATTCTGATGGACACAAAGAAGGTATTAATTGATGTATATTAAGGCTAGCGTGCAGCATTTGTTGAAATGTTACAAATTTCATTTGGTTTCTACCGATTTGAGGCTGTTGGCAGGCACGGCATTGTGACGTCATCCATCTTTCAATTTGAGATACAGGTAAATGAGTGTTTCGGAGAACAAAGGGTATTACATCCTTCGATATCGCGTCAAAAACTGGAAGAGAATAGATTTTTTTATGGCCTTTTGATGAATTTTAGTTTGGGTGCCTTTTTTTCTTGATTGAGTTTGGTGATCGCCAGAAGGTGAAAGTTGGTGTATTTCAGCTGTGTGTAATGTAGAGAAAAGGGAATGGCATTTGCTGTGGTCCACATACCTCTGTATGTATGATCTACTCAGATAACTCATAGCATATGAAGTATCTCGAAAAGGGCAAGTGAGCTGTTGTCGTAATGTTTCTACTTTCAATTCCAACGAAAGCTAACTGGTATGTGTATGTATAATAAGATCTCATAGTATTTATATATGTTAATAATAGAAATAGTCATTCAATCGGTGTTATTCAGTTAGGCATTTTAAAGCTTAGCCAGATGAGGAAGGCATCACAAGATGCAAATTACCGCAAGCATTGGTCGCGTGTTAAAAACATGAGAAATTTCCCTCGGTATCTAAGGAGATTAGGCTGTTGCCATGCACGGGATTATGACGTCATCGATGATTAAATTGAAGATACAGCTAAAACTCTAAGTGGTAGAGGAATGGGGTTTAGAAGATTGGATTTCTTGTCATAAAGTGCTGCAGAAGAGCCTATTTTTTTCGCCCTTTGATGAATTCTAGATAGAGTTTCCTCTTTTTGTGACTGATGTCTCTGAGTGCCACAAGCTACAACGTTGTGCAGTGCAGCTGTGTGTAATGTGTAGAAATAAGAATATCAATTGCTGTGATCCACATTCCTCTGTGTATTTTATATTTTGGATAACTGATCCCATATGAACTCTTTTGGATAGGTCAAGTAAACTGTTTCGGTAAAGTAGTTACATAGAAGTGGAATAAACCCTGGATCCTATATATACATATAGTATGGTCTGACAGTATTTGTATATGTAAAGCAGAGGGTAAGTTCTGCCTTTGTCCCTCAAGTGGGCATTTCAATTCTGATGGACACAACGAAGGTATTAATTCATGTATATTAAGGCCAGCGTGCAGCATTTGTTGAACTATTACAAATTTCATTTGGTTTCTACCGATTTGACTCTATTGGCAGGCAAGGGATTGTGACGTCATCCATCTTTCAATTTGAGATACAGGCAAATGACTTGGTTGGAGGACAAATTGTATTACACCATTCGATTTCTCTTCATCAATTGCATGAGAATAGATTTTTTTATGGCCTTTTGATGAATTGTAGCCGGGGTGGCTTTTTTTCTTGATTGACTTTGGTGATAGCCAGAAGGTGAATGTTGGTGTATTTGAGCTGTGTGTAATGTATGGAAATGGGAATGGCATTTGCTGTGGTCCACGTACCGCTGTATGTATGATCTACTCAGATAACTCATAGCATATGAAGTCTGTCGACAAGGGCAAGTGAGCTGTCGTCGTAATGTTTCTACTTTCAATTCCAACGAAAGCTAACTGGTATGTGTATGTATAATAAGATCTCCTAGCATTTATATATGGGAATAATAGAATTAGTTATTCAACCGGTCTCATTCAGTTGGGCATTTTAAAGCTTAGCCACATGAGGAAGGTATCAAGGGATGGAAATTACCGGAAGCACTGGTCGCGTGTTGAAAAAATGAGAAATTTCCCGCGATAACTAAGGAATTAAGGCTGTTGCCATTCACGGGATTATGACGTCATCGATGATTAAATTGAAGATACAGCTAAAACTCTAAGTGGTAGAGGAATGGGGATTGGACCTTTGGATTTCTCGTCATAAAGTGTTGCAGAAGAGCCTATTTTCGTCGCCCTTTGATGAATTCTAGATAGAGTTTGCTCTTTTTGTGACTGATTTCTCTGATTGCCATAAGCTACAACGTTCTCCGCTGCAGCTGTGTGTAATGTGTAGAAATAAGAATATCAATTGCTGTGATCCACATTCCTCTGTGTATTTTATCTTGTTGGATAACTGATGCAATATCAACTCTTTTGGATAGGTCAAGTAAACTGTCTCGGTAAAGTAGTTACATAGAAGTGGAATAAACCCTGGCTCTTATATATACATATAGTAAGGTCTCACAGTATTTGTATATGTAAAACAGAGGGTAAGTTCTGCCGTCGGACCTCAAGTGGGCATTTCAATTTTGATGGACACAACGAAGGTATTAATTGATGTATATTAATTCTAGCGTGCAGCATTTCTTGAAATGTTACAAATTTCGTTTGGTTTCTACCGATTTGATTCTGTTGGCGGGCACGGGATTGTGACGTCATCCATCTTTGAATTTGAGATTCGTAAATGACCGGGTCGGAGAGCAAAGTGTATTACACCATTCGATTTCTCGTCAAAAATTGCATCGGAATAGCCCTTTTTTATGGCCATTTGATGAATTGTATCTTGGGTGGATTTTTTCTTGATCGAGTTTGGTGATCGCCAGAATATGAAAGTTGGTGTATTTCAGCTGTGTGTAATGTAGAGAAATAGGAATGGCATTTGCTGTGGTCCACGTACCGCTGTATGTATGATCTACTCAAATAACTCATAGCATATAAAGTTTGTCGACAAGGGCAAGTGAGCTGTCGTCGTAATGTTTCTACTTTCAATTCCAACGAAAGCTAACTGGTATGTGTATGTATAATGTGATCTAGCATTTATATATGGGAATAATAGAATTAGTTATTCAATCGCTCTTATTCAGTTGGTGATATTAAATTTTAGTCACATGAGGAAGGCATCAAGGGATGCATATTACCGCAAGCATTGAGCACGTGTTTGAAAAATGAGAAATTTCCCTCGGTATCTAATGAGTTTAGGCTGTTGCCATGCACGGGATTATGACGTCATTGAAGATTAAATTGAAGATACAGCTAAAACTCTAAGTGGTAGAGGAATGGGGTTTGGACCATTGGATTTCTTGTCATAAAGTGCTGCAGAAGAGCCTATTTTCGTCGCCCTTTGATGAATTCTAGATAGAGTTGCTCTTTTTGTGACTGATTTATCTGATTGCCACAAGCTACAACGTTGTGCAGTGCAGCTGTGTGTAATGTGTAGAAATAGGAACATGAATTTCTGTGATCCACATTCCTCTGTGTATTTTATCTCGTTGGATAACTGATGCAATATCAACTCTTTATGATAGGTCAAGTAAACTGTCTCGGTAAAGTAGTTACATAGAAGTGGAATAAAACCCGGCTCCTATATATACATATAGTAAGGTCTCACAGTGTTTGCATATGTAAAACAGAGGGTAAGTTCTTCCCTTGGCCCTCAAGTGGGCATTTCAATTCTGATGGACACAACGAAGGTATTAATTGATGTATATTAAGGCTAGCGTGCAGCATTTGTTGAAATGTTACAAATTTCATTTGGTTTCTACCGATTTGAGGCTGTTGGCAGGCACGGCATTGTGACGTCATCCATCTTTCAATTTGAGATACAGGTAAATGAGTGTTTCGGAGAACAAAGGGTATTACACCCTTCGATTTCTCGTCAAAAACTGGAAGAGAATAGATTTTTTTATGGCCTTTTGATGAATTGTAGTTTGGGTGACTTTTTTTCTTGATTGAGTTTGGTGATCGCCAGAAGGTGAAAGTTGGTGTATTTCAGCTGTGTGTAATGTAGAGAAATGGGAATGGCATTTGCTGTGGTCCACATACCTCTGTATGTATGATCTACTCAGATAACTCATAGCATATGAAGTCTCTCGAAAAGGGCAAGTGAGCTATCGTCGTAATGTTTCTGCTTTCAATTCCAACGAAAGCTAACTGGTATGTGTATGTATAATAAGATCTCATAGTATTTATATATGTTAATAATAGAAATAGTCATTCAATCGGTGTTATTCAGTTAGGCATTTTAAAGCTTAGCCACATGAGGAAGGCATCACAAGATGGAAATTACCGCAAGCATTGGTCGCGTGTTGAGAAAATGAGAAATTTCCCTCGGTATCTAAGGAGTTTAGGCTGTTGCCATGCACGGGATTATGACGTCATCGATGATTAAATTGAAGATACAGCTAAAACTCTAAGTGGTAGAGCAATGGGGTTTGGACCATTGGATTTCTTGTCATAAAGTGCTGCAGAAGAGCCTATTTTTTTCGCCGTTTGATGAATTGTAGATAGAGTTTCCTCTTTTTGTGACTGATTTCTCTGAGTGCCACAAGCTACAACATTCTGCAGTGCAGCTGTGTGTAATGTGTAGAAATAAGAATATCAATTTCTGTGATCCACATTCGACAAGGGCAAGTGAGCTGTCGTCGTAATATTTCTACTTTCAATTCCAACGAAAGCTAACTGGTATGTGTATGTATAATGAGATCTCCTAGCATTTATATATGGGAATAATAGAATTAGTTATTCAATCGGTCTTATTCAGTTTCTCATATTAAATTTTAGTCACATGAGGAAGGCATCAAGGGATGCATATTACCGCAAGCATTGAGCACGTGTTGAAAAAATTAAAAATTTTCCTAGGTATCTAAGGGGTTTAGGCTGTTGCCATGCACGAGATTAAGACGTCATCGATGATTAAATTGAAGATACAGCTAAAACTCTAAGTGGGAGAGGAATGGGCTTTGGACCATTGGATTTCTCGTCATAAAGTGCTGCAGAAGAGCCTATTTTTTTCGCCGTTTGATGAATTGTAGATAGAGTTTGCTCTTTTTGTGACTGATGTCTCTGAGTGCCACAAGCTACAACATTCTGCAGTGCAGCTGTGTGTAATGTGTAGAAATAAGAATATCAATTTCTGTGATCCACATTCGACAAGGGCAAGTGAGCTGTCGTCGTAATGTTTCTACTTTCAATTCCAACGAAAGCTAACTGGTATGTGTATGTATAATGAGATCTCCTAGCATTTATATATGGGATTAATAGAATTAGTTATTCAATCGGTCTTATTGAGTTGGTCATATTAAATTTTAGTCACATGAGGAAGGCATCAAGGGATGCATATTACGGAGGGCATTGAGCACGTGTTGAAAAAATTAAAAATTTTCCTAGGTATCTAAGGGGTTTAGGCTGTTGCCATGCACGGGATTATGACGTCATCGATGATTAAATTGAAGATACAGCTAAAACTCTAAGTGGTAGAGGAATGGGCTTGGGACCATTGGATTTCTCGTCATAAAGTGCTGCAGAAGAGCCTATTTTGGTCCCCCGTGGATGAATTCTAGATAGAGTTTGCTGTTTTTGTCAGTTCAGATTTCTCTGATTGCCACAAGCTACAACGTTCTCCGCTGCAGCTGTGTGTAATGTGTAGAAATAAGAATATCAATTGCTGTGATCCACATTCCTCTGTGTATTTTATCTCGTTGGATAACTGATGCAATATCAACTCTTTTGGATAGGTCAAGTAAACTGTCTCGGTAAAGTAGTTACATAGAAATGGAATAAACCCTGGCTCCTATATATACATAGAGTAAGGTCTCACAGTGTTTGTATATGTCAAACAGAGGGTAAGTCCTGCCGTCGGACCTCAAGTGGGCATTTCAATTCTGATGGACACAACGAAGGTATTAATTGATGTATATTAAGGCTAGCGTGCAGCATTTGTTGAAATATTACAAATTTCGTTTGGTTTCTACCGATTTGACTCTATTGGCAAGCACGGGATTGTGACGTCATCCATCTTTCAATTTGAGAGACAGGCAAATGACTTGGTTGGAGAACAAATTGTATTACACCATTCGATTTCTCCTCATCAATTGCATGAGAATAGATTTTTTTATGGCCTTTGATGAATTTTAGTTGGGGTGGCTTTTTTTCTTGATTGACTGTGGTGATAGCCAGAAGGTGAAAGTTGGTGTATTTGAGCTGTGTGTAATGTATAGAAATAGGAATGGCATTTGCTGTGGTCCACGTACCGCTGTATGTATGATCTACTCAGATAACTCATAGCATATAAAGTTTGTCGACAAGGGCAAGTGAGCTGTCGTCGTAATGTTTCTACTTTCAATTCCAACGAAAGCTAACTGGTATGTGTATGTATAATGAGATCTCCTAGCATTTATATATGGGAATAATAGAATTAGTTATTCAATCGGTCTTAATCAGTTGGTCATATTAAATTTTAGTCACATGAGGAAGGCATCAAGGGATGCATATTACCGCAAGCATTGAGCACGTGTTGAAAAAATTAAAAATTTTCCTAGGTATCTAAGGGGTTTAGGCTGTTCCCATGCACGAGGTTATGACGTCATCGATGATTAAATTGAAGATACAGCTAAAACTCTAAATGATAGAGGAATGGGGTTTGGACCATTGGATTTCTTGTCATAAAGTGCTGCAGAAGAGCCTCTTTTGGTCGCCCTTTGATGAATTCTAGATAGAGTTTGCTCTTTTTGTGACTGATTTCTCTGATTGCCACAGGCTACAACGTTGTGCAGTGCAGCTGTGTGTAATGTGTAGAAATAAGAATATCAATTGCTGTGATCCACATTCCTCTGTGTATTTTATCTTGTTGGATAACTGATGCAATATCAACTCTTTTGGATAGGTCAAGTAAACTGTCTCGGTAAAGTAGTTAGATAGAAGTGGAATAAAACCTGGCTCCTATATATACATATAGCAAGGTCTCACAGTGTTTGTATATGTCAAACAGAGGGTAAGTTCTGCCGTCGGACCTCAAGTGGGCATTTCAATTCTGATGGACACAACGAATATATTAACTGATGTATATCAAGGCTAGCGTGCAGCATTTGTTGAAATATTAGAAATTTCTGTTGGTTTCTACCGACTTGAGCCTGTTGGCAGGCACGGCATTGTGACGTCATCCATCTTTCAATTTGAGATACAGGTAAATGACTGGGTCTTAGAACAAAGTGTATTACACCATTCGATTTCTCGTCATCAATTGCATCGGAATATTCCTTTCTTATGGCCATTTGATGAATTGTAGCCGGTGTGGCTTTTCTTCTTGATTGACTTTGGTGATCGCCAGAAGATGAAAGTTGGTGTATTTCAGCTGTGTGTAATGTGTAGAAATAAGAATATCAATTGCTGTGATCCACATTCCTCTGTGTATTTTATCTCGTTGGATAACTGATGCAATATCAACTCTTTTGGATAGGTCAAGTAAACTGTCTCGGTAAAGTAGTTACATAGAAATGGAATAAACCCTGGCTCCTATATATACATATAGTAAGGTCTCACAGTGTTTGTATATGTAAAACAGAGGGTAAGTTCTGCCGTCGGACCTCAAGTGGGCATTTCAATTCTGATGGACACAACGAAGGTATTAATTGATGTATATTAAGGCTAGCGTGCAGCATTTGTTGAAATATTACAAATTTCGTTTGGTTTCTACCGATTTGACTCTATTGGCAAGCACGGGATTGTGACGTCATCCATCTTTCAATTTGAGATACAGGCAAATGACTTGGTTGGAGAACAAATTGTATTACACCATTCGATTTCTCCTCATCAATTGCATGAGAATAGATTTTTTTATGGCCTTTGATGAATTTTAGTTGGGGTGGCTTTTTTTCTTGATTGACTGTGGTGATAGCCAGAAGGTGAAAGTTGGTGTATTTCAGCTGTGTGTAATGTATAGAAATAGGAATGGCATTTGCTGTGGTCCACGTACCGCTGTATGTATGATCTACTCAGATAACTCATAGCATATAAAGTTTGTCGACAAGGGCAAGTGAGCTGTCGTCGTAATGTTTCTACTTTCAATTCCAACGAAAGCTAACTGGTATGTGTATGTATAATGAGATCTCCTAGCATTTATATATGGGAATAATAGAATTAGTTATTCAATCGGTCTTAATCAGTTGGTCATATTAAATTTTAGTCACATGAGGAAGGCATCAAGGGATGCATATTACCGCAAGCATTGAGCACGTGTTGAAAAAATTAAAAATTTTCCTAGGTATCTAAGGGGTTTATTCTGTTCCCATGCACGAGGTTATGACGTCATCGATGATTAAATTGAAGATACAGCTAAAACTCTAAATGATAGAGGAATGGGGTTTGGACCATTGGATTTCTTGTCATAAAGTGCTGCAGAAGAGCCTCTTTTGGTCGCCCTTTGATGAATTCTAGATAGAGTTTGCTCTTTTTGTGACTGATTTCTCTGATTGCCACAGGCTACAACGTTGTGCAGTGCAGCTGTGTGTAATGTGTAGAAATAAGAATATCAATTGCTGTGATCCACATTCCTCTGTGTATTTTATCTTGTTGGATAACTGATGCAATATCAACTCTTTTGGATAGGTCAAGTAAACTGTCTCGGTAAAGTAGTTAGATAGAAGTGGAATAAAACCTGGCTCCTATATATACATATAGCAAGGTCTCACAGTGTTTGTATATGTCAAACAGAGGGTAAGTTCTGCCGTCGGACCTCAAGTGGGCATTTCAATTCTGATGGACACAACGAATATATTAACTGATGTATATCAAGGCTAGCGTGCAGCATTTGTTGAAATATTAGAAATTTCTGTTGGTTTCTACCGACTTGAGCCTGTTGGCAGGCACGGCATTGTGACGTCATCCATCTATCAATTTGAGATACAGGTAAATGACTGGGTCTTAGAACAAAGTGTATTACACCATTCGATTTCTCGTCATCAATTGCATCGGAATATTCCTTTCTTATGGCCATTTGATGAATTGTAGCCGGTGTGGCTTTTCTTCTTGATTGACTTTGGTGATCGCCAGAAGATGAAAGTTGGTGTATTTGAGCTGTGGGTAATGTGTAGAAATAAGAATATCAATTGCTGTGATCCACATTCCTCTGTGTATTTTATCTCGTTGGATAACTGATGCAATATCAACTCTTTATGATAAGTCAAGTAAACTGTCTCGGTAAAGTAGTTACATAGAAATGGAATAAACCCTGGCTCCTATATATACATATAGTAAGGTCTCACAGTGTTTGTATATGTAAAACAGAGGGTAAGTTCTGCCGTCGGACCTCAAGTGGGCATTTCAATTCTGATGGACACAACGAAGGTATTAATTGATGTATATTAAGGCTAGCGTGCAGCATTTGTTGAAATATTACAAATTTCATTTGGTTTCTACCGATTTGACTCTATTGGCAAGCACGGGATTGTGACGTCATCCATCTTTCAATTTGAGATACAGGCAAATGACTTGGTTGGAGAACAAATTGTATTACACCATTCGATTTCTCCTCATCAATTGCATGAGAATAGATTTTTTTATGGCCTTTGATGAATTTTAGTTGGGGTGGCTTTTTTTCTTGATTGACTGTGGTGATAGCCAGAAGGTGAAAGTTGGTGTATTTGAGCTGTGTGTAATGTATAGAAATAGGAATGGCATTTGCTGTGGTCCACGTACCGCTGTATGTATGATCTACTCAGATAACTCATAGCATATAAAGTTTGTCGACAAGGGCAAGTGAGCTGTCGTCGTAATGTTTCTACTTTCAATTCCAACGAAAGCTAACTGGTATGTGTATGTATAATGAGATCTCCTAGCATTTATATATGGGAATAATAGAATTAGTTATTCAATCGGTCTTAATCAGTTGGTCATATTAAATTTTAGTCACATGAGGAAGGCATCAAGGGATGCATATTACCGCAAGCATTTAGCACGTGTTGAAAAAATTAAAAATTTTCCTAGGTATCTAAGGGGTTTAGGCTGTTCCCATGCACGAGGTTATGACGTCATCGATGATTAAATTGAAGATACAGCTAAAACTCTAAATGATAGAGGAATGGGGTTTGGACCATTGGATTTCTTGTCATAAAGTGCTGCAGAAGAGCCTCTTTTGGTCGCCCTTTGATGAATTCTAGATAGAGTTTGCTCTTTTGTGACTGTTTTCTCTGATTGCCACAGGCTACAACGTTGTGCAGTGCAGCTGTGTGTAATGTGTAGAAATAAGAATATCAATTGCTGTGATCCACATTCCTCTGTGTATTTTATCTTGTTGGATAACTGATGCAATATCAACTCTTTTGGATAGGTCAAGTAAACTGTCTCGGTAAAGTAGTTAGATAGAAGTGGAATAAAACCTGGCTCCTATATATACATATAGCAAGGTCTCACAGTGTTTGTATATGTAAAACAGAGGGTAAGATTCTGCCGTCGGACCTTGAGCAAGTGGACGTCATTTATCAATTCTGATGGACACACCATTCGAAGGTATTAATTGATGTTGTATATTAAGGCTAATGCGTGCAGCATAACTGATGTATGAAAGTAAGTAAACTACATAGATTTCATTTGTAAGGTCTTCTACCGATTTGATGGACACAACGAAGGTATTAATTGATGTATATTAAGGCTAGCGTGCAGCATTTGTTGAAATATTACAAGCACGGGATTGTGACGTCATCCATCTTTCAATTTGAGATACAGGCAAATGACTTGGTTGGAGAACAAATTGTATTACACCATTCGATTTCTCCTCATCAATTGCATGAGAATAGATTTTTTTATGGCCTTTGATGAAATTTAGTTGGGGTGGCTTTTTTTCTTGATTGACTGTGGTGATAGCCAGAAGGTGAAAGTTGGTGTATTTGAGCTGTGTGTAATGTACAGAAATAGGAATGGCATTTGCTGTGGTCCACGTACCGCTGTATGTATGATCTACTCAGATAACTCATAGCATATAAAGTTTGTCGACAAGGGCAAGTGAGCTGTCGTCGTAATGTTTCTACTTTCAATTCCAACGAAAGCTAACTGGTATGTGTATGTATATGGAGATCTCCTAGCATTTATATATGGGAATAATAGAATTAGTTATTCAATCGGTCTTAATCAGTTGGTCATATTAAATTTTAGTCACATGAGGAAGGCATCAAGGGATGCATATTACCGCAAGCATTTAGCACGTGTTGAAAAAATTAAAAATTTTCCTAGGTATCTAAGGGGTTTAGGCTGTTCCCATGCACGAGGTTATGACGTCATCGATGATTAAATTGAAGATACAGCTAAAACTCTAAATGATAGAGGAATGGGGTTTGGACCATTGGATTTCTTGTCATAAAGTGCTGCAGAAGAGCCTCTTTTGGTCGCCCTTTGATGAATTCTAGATAGAGTTTGCTCTTTTGTGACTGTTTTCTCTGATTGCCACAGGCTACAACGTTGTGCAGTGCAGCTGTGTGTAATGTGTAGAAATAAGAATATCAATTGGTGTGATCCACATTCCTCTGTGTATTTTATCTTGTTGGATAACTGATGCAATATCAACTCTTTTGGATAGGTCAAGTAAACTGTCTCGGTAAAGTAGTTAGATAGAAGTGGAATAAAACCTGGCTCCTATATATACATATAGCAAGGTCTCACAGTGTTTGTATATGTCAAACAGAGGGTAAGTTCTGCCGTCGGACCCCAAGTGGGCATTTCAATTCTGATGGACACAACGAATATATTAACTGATGTATATCAAGGCTGGCGTGCAGCATTTGTTGAAATATTAGAAATTTCTGTTGGTTTCTACCGACTTGAG
The DNA here is from genome assembly GCA_016165875.1 of Acanthopleura granulata. Taxonomy (NCBI): domain Eukaryota; kingdom Metazoa; phylum Mollusca; class Polyplacophora; order Chitonida; family Chitonidae; genus Acanthopleura; species Acanthopleura granulata. The sequence goes on from JABBOT010000082.1 coordinate 4,837,827, forward strand.
CCTGTTGGCAGGCACGGCATTGTGACGTCATCCATCTATCAATTTGAGATACAGGTAAATGACTGGGTCTTAGAACAAAGTGTATTACACCATTCGATTTCTCGTCATCAATTGCATCGGAATATTCCTTTCTTATGGCCATTTGATGAATTGTAGCCGGTGTGGCTTTTTTTCTTGATTGACTTTGGTGATCGCCAGAAGATGAAAGTTGGTGTATTTCAGCTGTGTGTAATGTGTAGAAATAAGAATATCAATTGCTGTGATCCACATTCCTCTGTGTATTTTATCTCGTTGGATAACTGATGCAATATCAACTCTTTATGATAAGTCAAGTAAACTGTCTCGGTAAAGTAGTTACATAGAAATGGAATAAACCCTGGCTCCTATATATACATATAGTAAGGTCTCACAGTGTTTGTATATGTAAAACAGAGGGTAAGTTCTGCCGTCGGACCTCAAGTGGGCATTTCAATTCTGATGGACACAACGAATATATTAACTGATGTATATCAAGGCTAGCGTGCAGCATTTGTTGAAATATTAGAAATTTCTGTTGGTTTCTACCGACTTGAGCCTGTTGGCAAGCACGGCATTGTGACGTCATCCATCTATCAATTTGAGATACAGGTAAATGACTGGGTCTTAGAACAAAGTGTATTACACCATTCGATTTCTCGTCATCAATTGCATCGGAATATTCCTTTCTTATGGCCATTTGATGAATTGTAGCCGGTGTGGCTTTTTTTCTTGATTGACTTTGGTGATCGCCAGAAGATGAAAGTTGGTGTATTTCAGCTGTGTGTAATGTGTAGAAATAAGAATATCAATTGCTGTGATCCACATTCCTCTGTGTATTTTATCTCGTTGGATAACTGATGCAGTATCAACTCTTTATGATAAGTCAAGTAAACTGTCTCGGTAAAGTAGTTACATAGAAATGGAATAAACCCTGGCTCCTATATATACATATAGTAAGGTCTCACAGTGTTTGTATATGTAAAACAGAGGGTAAGTTCTGCCGTCGGACCTCAAGTGGGCATTTCAATTCTGATGGACACAACGAAGGTATTAATTGATGTATATTAAGGCTAGCGTGCAGCATTTGTTGAAATATTACAAATTTCATTTGGTTTCTACCGATTTGACTCTATTGGCAAGCACGGGATTGTGACGTCATCCATCTTTCAATTTGAGATACAGGCAAATGACTTGGTTGGAGAACAAATTGTATTACACCATTCGATTTCTCCTCATCAATTGCATGAGAATAGATTTTTTTATGGCCTTTGATGAATTTCAGTTGGGGTGGCTTTTTTTCTTGATTAACTGTGGTGATAGCCAGAAGGTGAAAGTTGGTGTATTTGAGCTGTGTGTAATGTATAGAAATAGGAATGGCATTTGCTGTGGTCCACGTACCGCTGTATGTATGATCTACTCAGATAACTCATAGCATATAAAGTTTGTCGACAAGGGCAAGTGAGCTGTCGTCGTAATGTTTCTACTTTCAATTCCAACGAAAGCTAACTGGTATGTGTATGTATAATGAGATCTCCTAGCATTTATATATGGGAATAATAGAATTAGTTATTCAATCGGTCTTAATCAGTTGGTCATATTAAATTTTAGTCACATGAGGAAGGCATCAAGGGATGCATATTACGGGCAAGCATTGAGCACGTGTTGAAAAAATAAAAAATATCCTAGGTATCTAAGGGGTTTAGGCTGTTCCCATGCACGAGGTTATGACGTCATCGATGATTAAATTGAAGATACAGCTAAAACTCTAAATGATAGAGGAATGGGGTTTGGACCATTGGATTTCTTGTCATAAAGTGCTGCAGAAGAGCCTCTTTTGGTCGCCCTTTGATGAATTCTAGATAGAGTTTGCTCTTTTTGTGACTGATTTCTCTGATTGCCACAGGCTACAACGTTGTGCAGTGCAGCTGTGTGTAATGTGTAGAAATAAGAATATCAATTGCTGTGATCCACATTCCTCTGTGTATTTTATCTTGTTGGATAACTGATGCAATATCAACTCTTTTGGATAGGTCAAGTAAACTGTCTCGGTAAAGTAGTTAGATAGAAGTGGAATAAAACCTGGCTCCTATATATACATATAGCAAGGTCTCACAGTGTTTGTATATGTCAAACAGAGGGTAAGTTCTGCCGTCGGACCTCAAGTGGGCATTTCAATTCTGATGGACACAACGAATATATTAACTGATGTATATCAAGGCTAGCGTGCAGCATTTGTTGAAATATTAGAAATTTCTGTTGGTTTCTACCGACTTGAGCCTGTTGGCAGGCACGGCATTGTGACGTCATCCATCTATCAATTTGAGATACAGGTAAATGACTGGGTCTTAGAACAAAGTGTATTACACCATTCGATTTCTCGTCATCAATTGCATCGGAATATTCCTTTCTTATGGCCATTTGATGAATTGTAGCCGGTGTGGCTTTTTTTCTTGATTGACTTTGGTGATCGCCAGAAGATGAAAGTTGGTGTATTTGAGCTGTGTGTAATGTGTAGAAATAAGAATATCAATTGTTGTGATCCACATTCCTCTGTGTATTTTATCTCGTTGGATAACTGATGCAATATCAACTCTTTATGATAAGTCAAGTAAACTGTCTCGGTAAAGTAGTTACATAGAAATGGAATAAACCCTGGCTCCTATATATACATATAGTAAGGTCTCACAGTGTTTGTATATGTAAAACAGAGGGTAAGTTCTGCCGTCGGACCTCAAGTGGGCATTTCAATTCTGATGGACACAACGAAGGTATTAATTGATGTATATTAAGGCTAGCGTGCAGCATTTGTTGAAATATTACAAATTTCATTTGGTTTCTACCGATTTGACTCTATTGGCAAGCACGGGATTGTGACGTCATCCATCTTTCAATTTGAGATACAGGCAAATGACTTGGTTGGAGAACAAATTGTATTACACCATTCGATTTCTCCTCATCAATTGCATGAGAATAGATTTTTTTATGGCCTTTGATGAAATTTAGTTGGGGTGGCTTTTTTTCTTGATTGACTGTGGTGATAGCCAGAAGGTGAAAGTTGGTGTATTTGAGCTGTGTGTAATGTACAGAAATAGGAATGGCATTTGCTGTGGTCCACGTACCGCTGTATGTATGATCTACTCAGATAACTCATAGCATATAAAGTTTGTCGACAAGGGCAAGTGAGCTGTCGTCGTAATGTTTCTACTTTCAATTCCAACGAAAGCTAACTGGTATGTGTATGTATATGGAGATCTCCTAGCATTTATATATGGGAATAATAGAATTAGTTATTCAATCGGTCTTAATCAGTTGGTCATATTAAATTTTAGTCACATGAGGAAGGCATCAAGGGATGCATATTACCGCAAGCATTTAGCACGTGTTGAAAAAATTAAAAATTTTCCTAGGTATCTAAGGGGTTTAGGCTGTTCCCATGCACGAGGTTATGACGTCATCGATGATTAAATTGAAGATACAGCTAAAACTCTAAATGATAGAGGAATGGGGTTTGGACCATTGGATTTCTTGTCATAAAGTGCTGCAGAAGAGCCTCTTTTGGTCGCCCTTTGATGAATTCTAGATAGAGTTTGCTCTTTTGTGACTGTTTTCTCTGATTGCCACAGGCTACAACGTTGTGCAGTGCAGCTGTGTGTAATGTGTAGAAATAAGAATATCAATTGCTGTGATCCACATTCCTCTGTGTATTTTATCTTGTTGGATAACTGATGCAATATCAACTCTTTTGGATAGGTCAAGTAAACTGTCTCGGTAAAGTAGTTAGATAGAAGTGGAATAAAACCTGGCTCCTATATATACATATAGCAAGGTTTCACAGTGTTTGTATATGTCAAACAGAGGGTAAGTTCTGCCGTCGGACCTCAAGTGGGCATTTCAATTCTGATGGACACAACGAATATATTAACTGATGTATATCAAGGCTGGCGTGCAGCATTTGTTGAAATATTAGAAATTTCTGTTGGTTTCTACCGACTTGAGCCTGTTGGCAGGCACGGCATTGTGACGTCATCCATCTATCAATTTGAGATACAGGTAAATGACTGGGTCTTAGAACAAAGTGTATTACACCATTCGATTTCTCGTCATCAATTGCATCGGAATATTCCTTTCTTATGGCCATTTGATGAATTGTAGCCGGTGTGGCTTTTTTTCTTGATTGACTTTGGTGATCGCCAGAAGATGAAAGTTGGTGTATTTCAGCTGTGTGTAATGTGTAGAAATAAGAATATCAATTGCTGTGATCCACATTCCTCTGTGTATTTTATCTCGATGGATAACTGATGCAATATCAACTCTTTATGATAAGTCAAGTAAACTGTCTCGGTAAAGTAGTTACATAGAAATGGAATAAACCCTGGCTCCTATATATACATATAGTAAGGTCTCACAGTGTTTGTATATGTAAAACAGAGGGTAAGTTCTGCCGTCGGACCTCAAGTGGGCATTTCAATTCTGATGGACACAACGAAGGTATTAATTGATGTATATTAAGGCTAGCGTGCAGCATTTGTTGAAATATTACAAATTTCATTTGGTTTCTACCGATTTGACTCTATTGGCAAGCACGGGATTGTGACGTCATCCATCTTTCAATTTGAGATACAGGCAAATGACTTGGTTGGAGAACAAATTGTATTACACCATTCGATTTCTCCTCATCAATTGCATGAGAATAGATTTTTTTATGGCCTTTGATGAAATTTAGTTGGGGTGGCTTTTTTTCTTGATTGACTGTGGTGATAGCCAGAAGGTGAAAGTTGGTGTATTTCAGCTGTGTGTAATGTATAGAAATAGGAATGGCATTTGCTGTGGTCCACGTACCGCTGTATGTATGATCTACTCAAATAACTCATAGCATAAAAAGTCTGTCGACAAGGGCAAGTGAGCTGTCGTCGTAATGTTTCTACTTTCAATTCCAACGAAAGCTAACTGGTATGTGTATGTATAATGAGATCTCCTAGCATTTATATATGGGAATAATAGAATTAGTTGTTCAATCGGTCTTAATCAGTTGGTCATCATTAAATTTTAGTCACATGAGGAAGGCATCAAGGGATGCATATTACCGCAAGCATTTAGCACGTGTTGAAAAAATTAAAAATTTTCCTAGGTATCTAAGGGGTTTAGGCTGTTCCCATGCACGAGGTTATGACGTCATCGATGATTAAATTGAAGATACAGCTAAAACTCTAAATGATAGAGGAATGGGGTTTGGACCATTGGATTTCTTGTCATAAAGTGCTGCAGAAGAGCCTCTTTTGGTCGCCCTTTGATGAATTCTAGATAGAGTTTGCTCTTTTTGTGACTGATTTCTCTGATTGCCACAAGCTACAACGTTGTGCATTGCAGCTGTGTGTAATGTGTAGAAATAAGAATATCAATTGCTGTGATCCACATTCCTCTGTGTATTTTATCTTGTTGGATAACTGATGCAATATCAACTCTTTTGGATAGGTCAAGTAAACTGTCTCGGTAAAGTAGTTACATAGAAGTGGAATAAACCCTGGCTGTTATATATACATATAGTAAGGTCTCACAGTGTTTGTATATGTAAAACAGAGGGTAAGTTCTGCCGTCGGACCTCAAGTGGGCATTTCAATTCTGATGGACACAACGAAGGTATTAATTGATGTATATTAATTCTAGCGTGCAGCCTTTGTTGAAATGTTACAAATTTCGTTCGGTTTCTACCGATTTGATTCTGTTGGCAGGCACGGGATTGTGACGTCATCCATCTTTGAATTTGAGATTCGTAAATGACTGGGTCGGAGAGCAAAGTGTATTACACCATTCGATTTCTCGTCAAAAATTGCATCGGAATAGCCCTTTTTTATGGCCATTTGATGAATTGTATCTTGGGTGGCTTTTTTCTTGATCGAGTTTGGTGATCGCCAGAATATGAAAGTTGGTGTATTTCAGCTGTGTGTAATGTAGAGAAATAGGAATGGCATTTGCTGTGGTCCACGTACCGCTGTATGTATGATCTACTCAAATAACTCATAGCATATAAAGTCTGTCGACAAGGGCGAGTGAGCTGTCGTCGTAATGTTTCTACTTTCAATTCCAACGAAAGCTAACTGGTATGTGTATGTATAATGTGATCTAGCATTTATATATGGGAATAATAGAATTAGTTATTCAATCGCTCTTGTTCAGTTGGTGATATTAAATTTTAGTCACATGAGGAAGGCATCAAGGGATGCATATTACCGCAAGCATTGAGCACGTGTTTGAAAAATGAGAAATTTCCCTCGGTATCTAAGGAGTTTAGGCTGTTGCCATGCACGGGATTATGACGTCATTGAAGATTAAATTGAAGATACAGCTAAAACTCTAAGTGGTAGAGGAATAGGGTTTGGACCATTGGATTTCTTGTCATAAAGTCCTGCAGAAGAGCCTATTTTCGTCGCCCTTTGATGAATTCTAGATAGAGTTGCTCTTTGTGTGACTGTTTTCTCTGATTGCCACAAGCTACAACGTTCTGCAGTGCAGCTGTGTGTAATGTGTAGAAATAAGAACATGAATTTCTGTGATCCACATTCCTCTGTGTATTTTATCTCGTTGGATAACTGATGCAATATCAACTCTTTATGATAGGTCAAGTAAACTGTCTCGGTAAAGTAGTTACATAGAAGTGGAATAAAACCCGGCTCCTATATATACATATAGAAAGGTCTCACAGTGTTTGTATATGTAAAACAGAGGGTAAGTTCTGCCGTCGGACCTCAAGTGGGCATTTCAATTCTGATGGACACAACGAAGGTATTAGTTGATGTATATTAAGGCTAGCGTGCAGCATTTGTTGAAATCTTACAAATTTCGTTTGGTTTCTACCGATTTGAGGCTGTTGGCAGGCACGGCATTGTGACGTCATCCATCTTTCAATTTGAGATACAGGTAAATGAGTGTTTCGGAGATCAAAGGGTATTACACCCTTCGATTTCTCGTCAAAAACTGGAAGAGAATAGATTTTTTTATGGCCTTTTGATGAAGTGTAGTTTGGGTGACTTTTTTTCTTGATTGAGTTTGGTGATCGCCAGAAGGTGAAAGTTGGTGTATTTCAGCTGTGTGTAATGTAGAGAATGGGAATGGCATTTGCTGTGGTCCACATACCTCTGTATGTATGATCTACTCAGATAACTCATAGCATATGAAGTCTCTCGAAAAGGGCAAGTGAGCTATCGTCGTAATGTTTCTACTTTCAATTCCAACGAAAGCTAACTGGTATGTGTATGTATAATAAGATCTCATAGTATTTATATATGTTAATAATAGAAATAGTCATTCAATCGGTGTTATTCAGTTAGGCCTTTTAAAGCTTAGCCACATGAGGAAGGCATCACAAGATGCAAATTACCGCAAGCATTGATCGCGTGTTGAAAAAATGAGAAATTTCCCTCGGTATCTAAGGAGTTTAGGCTGTTGCCATGCACGGGATTATGACGTCATCGATGATTAAATTGAAAATACAGCTAAAACTCTAAGTGGTAGAGGAATGGGGTTTAGACCATTGGATTTCTTGTCATAAAGTGTTGCAGAAGAGCCTATTTTTTTCGCCGTTTGATGAATTGTAGATAGAGTTTCCTCTTTTTGTGACTGATATCTCTGAGTGCCACAAGCTACAACGTTGTGCAGTGCAGCTGTGTGTAATGTGTAGAAATAAGAATATCAATTTCTGTGATCCACATTCGACAAGGGCAAGTGAGCTGTCGTCGTAATGTTTCTACTTTCAATTCCAACGAAAGCTAACTGGTATGTGTATGTATAATGAGATCTCCTAGCATTTATATATGGGAATAATCGAATTAGTTATTCAATCGGTCTTATTGAGTTGGTCATATTAAATTTTAGTCACATGAGGAAGGCATCAAGGGATGCATATTACCGCAAGCATTGAGCACGTGTTGAAAAAATTAAAACTTTTCCTAGGTACCTAAGGGGTTTAGGCTGTTGCCATGCACGAGATTATGACGTCATCGATGATTAAATTGAAGATACAGCTAAAACTCTAAGTGGTAGAGGAATGGGCTTTGGACCATTGGATTTCTCGTCATAAAGTGCTGCAGAAGAGCCTATTTTTTCGCCGTTTGATGAATAGTAGATAGAGTTTCCTCTTTTTGTGACTGATGTCTCTGATTGCCACAAGCTACAACATTCTGCAGTGCAGCTGTGTGTAATGTGTAGAAATAAGAATATCAATTTCTGTGATCCACATTCGACAAGGGCAAGTGAGCTGTCGTCGTAATGTTTCTACTTTCAATTCCAACGAAAGCTAACTGGTATGTGTATGTATAATGAGATCTCCTAGCATTTATATATGGGAATAATAGAATTAGTTATTCAATCGGTCTTATTGAGTTGGTCATATTAAATTTTAGTCACATGAGGAAGGCATCAAGGGATGCATATTACCGCAAGCATTGAGCACGTGTTGAAAAAATTAAAAATTTTCCTAGGTATCTAAGGGGTTCAGGCTGTTGCCATGCACGGGATTATGACGTCATCGATGATTAAATTGAAGATACAGCTAAAACTCTAAGTGGGAGAGGAATGGGCTTTGGACCATTGCATTTCTCGTCATAAAGTGCTGCAGAAGAGCCTATTTTGGTCCCCCGTGGATGAATTCTAGATAGAGTTTGCTCTTTTTGTCAGTTCAGATTTCTCTGATTGCCACAAGCTACAACGTTCTCCACTGCAGCTGTGTGTAATGTGTAGAAATAAGAATATCAATTGCTGTGATCCACATTCCTCTGTGTATTTTATCTCGTTGGATAACTGATGCAATATCAACTCTTTATGATAGGTCAAGTAAACTGTCTCGGTAAAGTAGTTACATAGAAATGGAATAAACCCTGGATCCTATATATACATATAGTAAGGTCTCACAGTGTTTGTATATGTAAAACAGAGGGTAAGTTCTGCCGTCGGACCTCAAGTGGTCATTTCAATTCTGATGGACACAACGAAGGTATTAATTGATGTATATTAAGGCTAGCGTGCAGCATTTGTTGAAATATTACAAATTTCGTTTGCTTTCTACCGATTTGACTCTACTGGCAGGCACGGGATTGTGACGTCATCCATCTTTCAATTTGACATACAGGCAAATGACTTGGTTAGAGAACAAATTGTATTACACCATTCGATTTCTCGTCATCAATTGCATGAGAATAGATTTTTTATGGTTTTGATGAATTTTAGTTGGGGTGGCTTTTTTTCGTGATTGACTTTGGTGATTGCCAGAATATGAAAGTTGGTGTATTTGAGCTGTGTGTAATGTATAGAAATAGGAATGGCATTTGCTGTGGTCCACGTACCGCTGTATGTATGATCTACTCAGATAACTCACAGCATATAAAGTTTGTCGACAAGGGCAAGTGAGCTGTCGTCGTAATGTTTCTACTTTCAATTCCAACGAAAGCTAACTGGTATGTGTATGTATAATAAGATCTCATAGTATTTATATATGTTAATAATAGAAATAGTCATTCAATCGGTGTTATTCAGTTAGGCATTTTAAAGCTTTGCCACATGAGGAAGGCATCAAGGGATGCAAATTACCGCAAGCATTGGTCGCGTGTTGAAAAAATGAGAAATTTCCCTCGGTATCTAAGGAGTTTAGGCTGTTGCCATGCACGGGATTATGACGTCATCGATGATTTAATTGAAGATACAGCTAAAACTCTAAGTGGTAGAGGAATGGGGTTTAGACCATTGGATTTCTTGTCATAAAGTGTTGCAGAAGAGCCTACTTTTTTCGCCGTTTGATGAATTGTAGATAGAGTTTCCTCTTTTTGTGACTGATGTCTCTGAGTGCCACAAGCTACAACGTTGTGCAGTGCAGCTGTGTGTAATGTGTAGAAATAAGAATATCAATTTCTGTGATCCACATTCGACAAGGGCAAGTGAGCTGTCGTCGTAATGTTTCTACTTTCAATTCCAACGAAAGCTAACTGGTATGTGTATGTATAATGAGATCTCCTAGCATTTATATATGGGAATAATCGAATTAGTTATTCAATCGGTCTTATTGAGTTGGTCATATTAAATTTTAGTCACATGAGGAAGGCATCAAGGGATGCATATTACCGCAAGCATTGAGCACGTGTTGAAAAAATTAAAACTTTTCCTAGGTACCTAAGGGGTTTAGGCTGTTGCCATGCACGAGATTATGACGTCATCGATGATTAAATTGAAGATACAGCTAAAACTCTAAGTGGTAGAGGAATGGGCTTTGGACCATTGGATTTCTCGTCATAAAGTGCTGCAGAAGAGCCTATTTTTTCGCCGTTTGATGAATAGTAGATAGAGTTTCCTCTTTTTGTGACTGATGTCTCTGATTGCCACAAGCTACAACATTCTGCAGTGCAGCTGTGTGTAATGTGTAGAAATAAGAATATCAATTTCTGTGATCCACATTCGACAAGGGCAAGTGAGCTGTCGTCGTAATGTTTCTACTTTCAATTCCAACGAAAGCTAACTGGTATGTGTATGTATAATGAGATCTCCTAGCATTTATATATGGGAATAATAGAATTAGTTATTCAATCGGTCTTATTGAGTTGGTCATATTAAATTTTAGTCACATGAGGAAGGCATCAAGGGATGCATATTACCGCAAGCATTGAGCACGTGTTGAAAAAATTAAAAATTTTCCTAGGTATCTAAGGGGTTCAGGCTGTTGCCATGCACGGGATTATGACGTCATCGATGATTAAATTGAAGATACAGCTAAAACTCTAAGTGGGAGAGGAATGGGCTTTGGACCATTGCATTTCTCGTCATAAAGTGCTGCAGAAGAGCCTATTTTGGTCCCCCGTGGATGAATTCTAGATAGAGTTTGCTCTTTTTGTCAGTTCAGATTTCTCTGATTGCCACAAGCTACAACGTTCTCCACTGCAGCTGTGTGTAATGTGTAGAAATAAGAATATCAATTGCTGTGATCCACATTCCTCTGTGTATTTTATCTCGTTGGATAACTGATGCAATATCAACTCTTTATGATAGGTCAAGTAAACTGTCTCGGTAAAGTAGTTACATAGAAATGGAATAAACCCTGGATCCTATATATACATATAGTAAGGTCTCACAGTGTTTGTATATGTAAAACAGAGGGTAAGTTCTGCCGTCGGACCTCAAGTGGTCATTTCAATTCTGATGGACACAACGAAGGTATTAATTGATGTATATTAAGGCTAGCGTGCAGCATTTGTTGAAATATTACAAATTTCGTTTGCTTTCTACCGATTTGACTCTACTGGCAGGCACGGGATTGTGACGTCATCCATCTTTCAATTTGACATACAGGCAAATGACTTGGTTAGAGAACAAATTGTATTACACCATTCGATTTCTCGTCATCAATTGCATGAGAATAGATTTTTTATGGTTTTGATGAATTTTAGTTGGGGTGGCTTTTTTTCGTGATTGACTGTGGTGATAGCCAGAAGGTGAAAGTTGGTGTATTTGAGCTGTGTGTAATGTATAGAAATAGGAATGGCATTTGCTGTGGTCCACGTACCGCTGTATGTATGATCTACTCAGATAACTCACAGCATATAAAGTTTGTCGACAAGGGCAAGTGAGCTGTCGTCGTAATGTTTCTACTTTCAATTCCAACGAAAGCTAACTGGTATGTGTATGTATAATAAGATCTCATAGTATTTATATATGTTAATAATAGAAATAGTCATTCAATCGGTGTTATTCAGTTAGGCATTTTAAAGCTTTGCCACATGAGGAAGGCATCAAGGGATGCAAATTACGGCAAGCATTGGTCGCGTGTTGAAAAAATGAGAAATTTCCCTCGGTATCTAAGGAGTTTAGGCTGTTGCCATGCACGGGATTATGACGTCATCGATGATTTAATTGAAGATACAGCTAAAACTCTAAGTGGTAGAGGAATGGGGTTTAGACCATTGGATTTCTTGTCATAAAGTGTTGCAGAAGAGCCTACTTTTTTCGCCGTTTGATGAATTGTAGATAGAGTTTCCTCTTTTTGTGACTGATGTCTCTGAGTGCCACAAGCTACAACGTTGTGCAGTGCAGCTGTGTGTAATGTGTAGAAAGAAGAATATCAATTTCTGTGATCCACATTCGACAAGGGCAAGTGAGCTGTCGTCGTAATGTTTCTACTTTCAATTCCAACGAAAGCTAACTGGTATGTGTATGTATAATGAGATCTCCTAGCATTTATATATGGGAATAATAGAATTAGTTATTCAATCGGTCTTATTCAGTTGGTCATATTAAATTTTAGTCACATGAGGAAGGCATCAAGGGATGCATATTACCGCAAGCATTGAGCACGTGTTGAAAAAATTAAAACTTTTCCTAGGTATCTAAGGGGTTTAGGCTGTTGCCATGCACGAGATTATGACGTCATCGATGATTAAATTGAAGATACAGCTAAAACTCTAAGTGGTAGAGGAATGGGCTTTGGACCATTGGATTTCTCGGCATAAAGTGCTGCAGAAGAGCCTATTTTTTCGCCGTTTGATGAATTGCAGATAGAGTTTCCTCTTTTTGTGACTGATGTCTCTGATTGCCACAAGCTACAACATTCTGCAGTGCAGCTGTGTGTAATGTGTAGAAATAAGAATATCAATTTCTGTGATCCACATTCGACAAGGACAAGTGAGCTGTCGTCGTAATGTTTCTACTTTCAATTCCAACGAAAGCTAACTGGTATGTGTATGTATAATGAGATCTCCTAGCATTTATATATGGGAATAATAGAATTAGTTATTTAATCGGTCTTATTGAGTTGGTCATATTAAATTTTAGTCACATGAGGAAGGCATCAAGGGATGCATATTACCGCAAGCATTGAGCACGTGTTGAAAAAATTAAAAATTTTCCTAGGTATCTAAGGGGTTCAGGCTGTTGCCATGCACGGGATTATGACGTCATCGATGATTAAATTGAAGATACAGCTACAACTCTAAGTGGGAGAGGAATGGGCTTTAGACCATTGCATTTCTCGTCATAAAGTGCTGCAGAAGAGCCTATTTTGGTCCCCCGTGGATGAATTCTAGATAGAGTTTGCTCTTTTTGTCAGTTCAGATTTCTCTGATTGCCACAAGCTACAACGTTCTCCGCTGCAGCTGTGTGTAATGTGTAGAAATAAGAATATCAATTGCTGTGATCCACATTCCTCTGTGTATTTTATCTCGTTGGATAACTGATGCAATATCAACTCTTTATGATAGGTCAAGTAAACTGTCTCGGTAAAGTAGTTACATAGAAATGGAATAAACCCTGGCTCCTATATATACATATAGTAAGGTCTCACAGTGTTTGTATATGTAAAACAGAGGGTAAGTTCTGCCGTCGGACCTCAAGTGGGCATTTCAATTCTGATGGACACAACGAAGGTATTAATTGATGTATATTAAGGCTAGCGTGCAGCATTTGTTGAAATATTACAAATTTCGTTTGCTTTCTACCGATTTGACTCTACTGGCAGGCACGGGATTGTGACGTCATCCATCTTTCAATTTGACATACAGGCAAATGACTTGGTTAGAGAACAAATTGTATTACACCATTCGATTTCTCGTCATCAATTGCATGAGAATAGATTTTTTTATGGTTTTGATGAATTTTAGTTGGGGTGGCTTTTTTTCTTGATTGACTGTGGTGATAGCCAGAAGGTGAAAGTTGGTGTATTTGAGCTGTGTGTAATGTATAGAAATAGGAATGGCATTTGCTGTGGTCCACGTACCGCTGTATGTATGATCTACTCAGATAACTCATAGCATATAAAGTTTGTCCACAAGGGCAAGTGAGCTGTCGTCGTAATGTTTCTACTTTCAATTCCAACGAAAGCTAACTGGTATGTGTATGTATAATGAGATCTCCTAGCATTTATATATGGGAATAATAGAATTAGTTATTCAATCGCTCTTATTCAGCTGGTCATATTAAATTTTAGTCACATGAGGAAGGCATCAAGGGATGCATATTACCGCAAGCATTGAGCACGTGTTGAAAAAATTAAAAATTTTCCTAGGTATCTAAGGGGTTTAGGCTGTTGCCATGCACGAGATTATGACGTCATCGATGATTAAATTGAAGATACAGCTAAAACTCTAAATGATAGAGGAATGGGGTTTAGACCATTGGATTTCTTGTCATAAAGTGCTGCAGAAGAGCCTCTTTTGGTCGCCCTTTGATGAATTGTAGATAGAGTTTCCTCTTTTTGTGACTGATTTCTCTGATTGCCTCAAGCTACAACGTTGTGCAGTGCGGCTGTGTGTAATGTGTAGAAATAAGAATATCAATTGCTGTGATCCACATTCCTCTGTGTATTTTATCTTGTTGGATAACTGATGCAATATCAACTCTTTTGGATAGGTCAAGTAAACTGTCTCGGTAAAGTAGTTAGATAGAAGTGGAATAAAACCTGGCTCCTATATATACATATAGCAAGGTCTCACAGTGTTTGTATATGTCAAACAGAGGGTAAGTTCTGCCGTCGGACCTCAAGTGGGCATTTCAATTCTGATGGACAAAACGAATATAATAACTGATGTATATCAAGGCTAGCGTGCAGCATTTGTTGAAATATTAGAAATTTCTGTTGGTTTCTACCGACTTGAGCCTGTTGGCAGGCACGGCATTGTGACGTCATCCATCTATCAATTTGAGATACAGGTAAATGACTGGGTCTTAGAACAAAGTGTATTACACCATTCGATTTCTCGTCATCAATTGCATCGGAATATTCCTTTCTTATGGCCATTTGATGAATTGTAGCCGGTGTGGCTTTTTTTCTTGATTGACTTTGGTGATCGCCAGAAGATGAAAGTTCGTGTATTTCAGCTGTGTGTAATGTAGAGAAATACTAATGGCATTTGCTGTGGTCCACGTACCTCTGTATGTATGATCTACTGAGATAACTCACAGCATATAAAGTCTGTCGACAAGAGCAAGTGAGCTGTCGTCGTAATGTTTCTACTTTCAATTCCAACGAAAGCTAACTGGTATGTGTATGTATAATGTGATCTCCTAGCATTTATATATGGGAATAATAGAATTAGTTATTCAATCGGTCTTCCTCAGTTGGCCATCATTAAATTTTAGCCACATGAGGAAGGCATCAAGCTACACAAATTACGGCAAGCATTGGTCGCGTGTTGAAAAAATGAGAAATTTCCCTCGGTATCTAAGGAGTTTAGGCTGTTGCCATGCACGGGATTATGACGTCATCGATGATTAAATTGAAGTTACAGCTAAAACTCTAAGTGGTAGAGGAATGGGGTTTGGACCATTGGATTTCTTTTCATAAAGTGCTGCAGAAGAGCCTATTTTGGTCCCCCGTGGATGAATTCTAGATAGAGTTTGCTCTTTTTGTGACTGATTTCTCTGATTGCCACAGGCTACAACGTTGTGCAGTGCAGCTGTGTGTAATGTGTAGAAATAAGAATATCAATTGCTGTGATCCACATTCCTCTGTGTATTTTATCTTGTTGGATAACTGATGCAATATCAACTCTTTTGGATAGGTCAAGTAAACTGTCTCGGTAAAGTAGTTAGATAGAAGTGGAATAAAACCTGGCTCCTATATATACATATAGCAAGGTCTCACAGTGTTTGTATATGTCAAACAGAGGGTAAGTTCTGCCGTCGGACCTCAAGTGGGCATTTCAATTCTGATGGACACAACGAATATATTAACTGATGTATATCAAGGCTAGCGTGCAGCATTTGTTGAAATATTAGAAATTTCTGTTGGTTTCTACCGACTTGAGCCTGTTGGCAGGCACGGCATTGTGACGTCATCCATCTATCAATTTGAGATACAGGTAAATGACTGGGTCTTAGAACAAAGTGTATTACACCATTCGATTTCTCGTCATCAATTGCATCGGAATATTCCTTTCTTATGGCCATTTGATGAATTGTAGCCGGTGTGGCTTTTTTTCTTGATTGACTTTGGTGATCGCCAGAATATGAAAGTTGGTGTATTTGAGCTGTGGGTAATGTAGAGAAATAGGAATGGCATTTGCTGTGGTCCACGTACCGCTGTATGTATGATCTACTCAGATAACCCCTAGCACATGAAGTCTGTCGACAAGGGCAAGTGAGCTCTCGTCGTAATGTTTCTACTTTCAATTCCAACGAAAGCTAACTGGTATGTGTATGTATAATGTGATCTCCTAGCATTTATATATGGGAATAATAGAATTAGTTATTCAATCGGTCTTCCTCAGTTGGCCATCATTAAATTTTAGCCACATGAGGAAGGCATCAAGGCATGCAAATTACGGCAAGCATTGGTCGCGTGTTGAAAAAATGAGAAATTTCCCTCGGTATCTAAGGAGTTTAGGCTGTTGCCATGCACGGGATTATGACGTCATCGATGCTTAAATTGAAGTTACAGCTAAAACTCTAAGTGGTAGAGGAATGGGGTTTGGACCATTGGATTTCTTGTCATAAAGTGCTGCAGAAGAGCCTCTTTTGGTCCCGAGTGGATGAATTCTAGATAGAGTTTGCTCTTTTTGTGACTGATTTCTCTGATTGCCACAAGCTACAACGTTGTGCAGTGCAGCTGTGTGTAATGTGTAGAAATAAGAATATCAATTGCTGTGATCCACATTCCTCTGTGTATTTTATCTTGTTGGATAACTGATGCAATATCAACTCTTTTGGATAGGTCAAGTAAACTGTCTCGGTAAAGTAGTTAGATAGAAATGGTATAAAACCTGGCTCCTATATATACATATAGTAAGGTCTCACAGTATTTGTATATGTAAAACAGAGGGTAAGTTCTGCCGTCGGACCTCAAGTGGGCATTTCAATTCTGATGGACACAACGAAGGTATTAATTGATGTATATTAAGGCTAGCGTGCAGCATTTGTTAAAATGTTACAAATTTCGTTTGGTTTCTACCGATTTGAGGCTATTGGCAGGCACGGGATTGTGACGTCATCCATCTGTCAATTTGAGAGACAGGCAAATGACTGAGTCGGAGAACAAATTGTATTACACCATTCGATTTCTCGTCATAAATCGCATGAGAATAGATTTTTTTATGGCGTTTGATGAATTGTAGCCGGCTGGCCTTTTTTTTCTTGATTGACTTTGGTGATCGCCAGAATATGAAAGTTGGTGTATTTCAGCTGTGGGTAATGTAGAGAAATAGGAATGGCATTTGCTGTGGTCCACGTACCGCTGTATGTATGACCGACTCAGATAACCCCTAGCACATGAAGTCTGTCGACAAGGGCAAGTGAGCTCTCGTCGTAATGTTTCTACTTTCAATTCCAACGAAAGCTAACTGGTATGTGTATGTATAATGTGATCTCCTAGCATTTATATATGGGAATAATAGAATTAGTTATTCAATCGGTCTTCCTCAGTTGGCCATCATTAAATTTTAGCCACATGAGGAAGGCATCAAGCTACACAAATTACGGCAAGCATTGGTCGCGTGTTGAAAAAATGAGAAATTTCCCTCGGTATCTAAGGAGTTTAGGCTGTTGCCATGCACGGGATTATGACGTCATCGATGATTAAATTGAAGTTACAGCTAAAACTCTAAGTGGTAGAGGAATGGGGTTTGGACCATTGGATTTCTTTTCATAAAGTGCTGCAGAAGAGCCTATTTTGGTCCCGAGTGGATGAATTCTAGATAGAGTTTGCTCTTTTTGTGACTGATTTCCCTGATTGCCACAGGCTACAACGTTGTGCAGTGCAGCTGTGTGTAATGTGTAGAAATAAGAATATCAATTGCTGTGATCCACATTCCTCTGTGTATTTTATCTTGTTGGATAACTGATGCAATATCAACTCTTTTGGATAGGTCAAGTAAACTGTCTCGGTAAAGTAGTTAGATAGAAGTGGAATAAAACCTGGCTCCTATATATACATATAGCAAGGTCTCACAGTGTTTGTATATGTCAAACAGAGGGTAAGTTCTGCCGTCGGACCTCAAGTGGGCATTTCAATTCTGATGGACACAACGAATATATTAACTGATGTATATCAAGGCTAGCGTGCAGCATTTGTTGAAATATTAGAAATTTCTGTTGGTTTCTACCGACTTGAGCCTGTTGGCAGGCACGGCATTGTGACGTCATCCATCTATCAATTTGAGATACAGGTAAATGACTGGGTCTTAGAACAAAGTGTATTACACCATTCGATTTCTCCTCATCAATTGCATCGGAATATTCCTTTCTTATGGCCATTTGATGAATTGTAGCCGGTGTGGCTTTTTTTCTTGATTGACTTTGGTGATCGCCAGAATATGAAAGTTGGTGTATTTCAGCTGTGGGTAATGTAGAGAAATAGGAATGGCATTTGCTGTGGTCCACGTACCGCTGTATGTATGATCTACTCAGATAACCCCTAGCACATGAAGTCTGTCGACAAGGGCAAGTGAGCTCTCGTCGTAATGTTTCTACTTTCAATTCCAACGAAAGCTAACTGGTATGTGTATGTATAATGTGATCTCCTAGCATTTATATATGGGAATAATAGAATTAGTTATTCAATCGGTCTTCCTCAGTTGGCCATCATTAAATTTTAGCCACATGAGGAAGGCATCAAGGCATGCAAATTACGGCAAGCATTGGTCGCGTGTTGAAAAAATGAGAAATTTCCCTCGGTATCTAAGGAGTTTAGGCTGTTGCCATGCACGGGATTATGACGTCATCGATGCTTAAATTGAAGTTACAGCTAAAACTCTAAGTGGTAGAGGAATGGGGTTTGGACCATTGGATTTCTTGTCATAAAGTGCTGCAGAAGAGCCTCTTTTGGTCCCGAGTGGATGAATTCTAGATAGAGTTTGCTCTTTTTGTGACTGATTTCTCTGATTGCCACAAGCTACAACCTTGTGCAGTGCAGCTGTGTGTAATGTGTAGAAATAAGAATATCAATTGCTGTGATCCACATTCCTCTGTGTATTTTATCTTGTTGGATAACTGATGCAATATCAACTCTTTTGGATAGGTCAAGTAAACTGTCTCGGTAAAGTAGTTAGATAGAAATGGTATAAAACCTGGCTCCTATATATACATATAGTAAGGTCTCACAGTATTTGTATATGTAAAACAGAGGGTAAGTTCTGCCGTCGGACCTCAAGTGGGCATTTCAATTCTGATGGACACAACGAAGGTATTAATTGATGTATATTAAGGCTAACGTGCAGCATTTGTTAAAATGTTACAAATTTCGTTTGGTTTCTACCGATTTGAGGCTATTGGCAGGCACGGGATTGTGACGTCATCCATCTGTCAATTTGAGAGACAGGCAAATGACTGAGTCGGAGAACAAATTGTATTACACCATTCGATTTCTCGTCATAAATCGCATGAGAATAGATTTTTTTATGGCGTTTGATGAATTGTAGCCGGCTGGCCTTTTTTTTCTTGATTGACTTTGGTGATCGCCAGAATATGAAAGTTGGTGTATTTCAGCTGTGGGTAATGTAGAGAAATAGGAATGGCATTTGCTGTGGTCCACGTACCGCTGTATGTATGATCGACTCAGATAACCCCTAGCACATGAAGTCTGTCGACAAGGGCAAGTGAGCTCTCGTCGTAATGTTTCTACTTTCAATTCCAACGAAAGCTAACTGGTATGTGTATGTATAATGTGATCTCCTAGCATTTATATATGGGAATAATAGAATTAGTTATTCAATCGGTCTTCCTCAGTTGGCCATCATTAAATTTTAGCCACATGAGGAAGGCATCAAGCTACACAAATTACGGCAAGCATTGGTCGCGTGTTGAAAAAATGAGAAATTTCCCTCGGTATCTAAGGAGTTTAGGCTGTTGCCATGCACGGGATTATGACGTCATCGATGATTAAATTGAAGTTACAGCTAAAACTCTAAGTGGTAGAGGAATGGGGTTTGGACCATTGGATTTCTTTTCATAAAGTGCTGCAGAAGAGCCTATTTTGGTCCCGAGTGGATGAATTCTAGATAGAGTTTGCTCTTTTTGTGACTGATTTCCCTGATTGCCACAGGCTACAACGTTGTGCAGTGCAGCTGTGTGTAATGTGTAGAAATAAGAATATCAATTGCTGTGATCCACATTCCTCTGTGTATTTTATCTTGTTGGATAACTGATGCAATATCAACTCTTTTGGATAGGTCAAGTAAACTGTCTCGGTAAAGTAGTTAGATAGAAGTGGAATAAAACCTGGCTCCTATATATACATATAGCAAGGTCTCACAGTGTTTGTATATGTCAAACAGAGGGTAAGTTCTGCCGTCGGACCTCAAGTGGGCATTTCAATTCTGATGGACACAACGAATATATTAACTGATGTATATCAAGGCTAGCGTGCAGCATTTGTTGAAATATTAGAAATTTCTGTTGGTTTCTACCGACTTGAGCCTGTTGGCAGGCACGGCATTGTGACGTCATCCATCTATCAATTTGAGATACAGGTAAATGACTGGGTCTTAGAACAAAGTGTATTACACCATTCGATTTCTCGTCATCAATTGCATCGGAATATTCCTTTCTTATGGCCATTTGATGAATTGTAGCCGGTGTGGCTTTTTTTCTTGATTGACTTTGGTGATCGCCAGAATATGAAAGTTGGTGTATTTGAGCTGTGGGTAATGTAGAGAAATAGGAATGGCATTTGCTGTGGTCCACGTACCGCTGTATGTATGATCTACTCAGATAACCCCTAGCACATGAAGTCTGTCGACAAGGGCAAGTGAGCTCTCGTCGTAATGTTTCTACTTTCAATTCCAACGAAAGCTAACTGGTATGTGTATGTATAATGTGATCTCCTAGCATTTATATATGGGAATAATAGAATTAGTTATTCAATCGGTCTTCCTTAGTTGGCCATCATTAAATTTTAGCCACATGAGGAAGGCATCAAGGGATGCAAATTACGGCAAGCATTGGTCGCGTGTTGAAAAAATGAGAAATTTCCCTCGGTATCTAAGGAGTTTAGGCTGTTGCCATGCACGGGATTATGACGTCATCGATGATTAAATTGAAGTTACAGCTAAAACTCTAAGTGGTAGAGGAATGGGGTTTGGACCATTGGATTTCTTTTCATAAAGTGCTGCAGAAGAGCCTATTTTGGTCCCCCGTGGATGAATTCTAGATAGAGTTTGCTCTTTTTGTGACTGATTTCTCTGATTGCCACAAGCTACAACGTTGTGCAGTGCAGCTGTGTGTAATGTGTAGAAATAAGAATATCAATTGCTGTGATCCACATTCCTCTGTGTATTTTATCTTGTTGGATAACTGATGCAATATCAACTCTTTTGGATAGGTCAAGTAAACTGTCTCGGTAAAGTCGTTAGATAGAAGTGGAATAAAACCTGGCTCCTATATATACATATAGCAAGGTCTCACAGTGTTTGTATATGTCAAACAGAGGGTAAGTTCTGCCGTCGGACCTCAAGTGGGCATTTCAATTCTGATGGACACAACGAATATATTAACTGATGTATATCAAGGCTAGCGTGCAGCATTTGTTGAAATATTAGAAATTTCTGTTGGTTTCTACCGACTTGAGCCTGTTGGCAGGCACGGCATTGTGACGTCATCCATCTATCAATTTGAGATACAGGTAAATGACTGGGTCTTAGAACAAAGTGTATTACACCATTCGATTTCTCGTCATCAATTGCATCGGAATATTCCTTTCTTATGGCCATTTGATGAATTGTAGCCGGTGTGGCTTTTTTTCTTGATTGACTTTGGTGATCGCCAGAATATGAAAGTTGGTGTATTTGAGCTGTGGGTAATGTAGAGAAATAGGAATGGCATTTGCTGTGGTCCACGTACCGCTGTATGTATGATCTACTCAGATAACCCCTAGCACATGAAGTCTGTCGACAAGGGCAAGTGAGCTCTCGTCGTAATGTTTCTACTTTCAATTCCAACGAAAGCTAACTGGTATGTGTATGTATAATGTGATCTCCTAGCATTTATATATGGGAATAATAGAATTAGTTATTCAATCGGTCTTCCTCAGTTGGCCATCATTAAATTTTAGCCACATGAGGAAGGCATCAAGGGATGCAAATTACGGCAAGCATTGGTCGCGTGTTGAAAAAATGAGAAATTTCCCTCGGTATCTAAGGAGTTTAGGCTGTTGCCATGCACGGGATTATGACGTCATCGATGATTAAATTGAAGTTACAGCTAAAACTCTAAGTGGAAGAGGAATGGGGTTTGGACCATTGGATTTCTTGTCATAAAGTGCTGCAGAAGAGCCTCTTTTGGTCCCGAGTGGATGAATTCTAGATAGAGTTTGCTCTTTTTGTGACTGATTTCTCTGAGTGCCACAAGCTACAACGTTGTGCAGTGCAGCTGTGTGTAATGTGTAGAAATAAGAATATCAATTGCTGTGATCCACATTCCTCTGTGTATTTTATCTTGTTGGATAACTGATGCAATATCAACTCTTTTGGATAGGTCAAGTAAACTGTCTCGGTAAAGTAGTTAGATAGAAATGGTATAAAACTCGGCTCCTATATATACATATAGTAAGGTCTCACAGTATTTGTATATGTAAAACAGAGGGTAAGTTCTGCCGTCGGACCTCAAGTGGGCATTTCAATTCTGATGGACACAACGAAGGTATTAATTGATGTATATTAAGGCTAACGTGCAGCATTTGTTAAAATGTTACAAATTTCGTTTGGTTTCTACCGATTTGAGGCTATTGGCAGGCACGGGATTGTGACGTCATCCATCTGTCAATTTGAGAGACAGGCAAATGACTGAGTCGGAGAACAAATTGTATTACACCATTCGATTTCTCGTCATAAATCGCATGAGAATAGATTTTTTTATGGCGTTTGATGAATTGTAGCCGGCTGGCCTTTTTTTTCTTGATTGACTTTGGTGATCGCCAGAATATGAAAGTTGGTGTATTTCAGCTGTGGGTAATGTAGAGAAATAGGAATGGCATTTGCTGTGGTCCACGTACCGCTGTATGTATGATCGACTCAGATAACCCCTAGCACATGAAGTCTGTCGACAAGGGCAAGTGAGCTCTCGTCGTAATGTTTCTACTTTCAATTCCAACGAAAGCTAACTGGTATGTGTATGTATAATGTGATCTCCTAGCATTTATATATGGGAATAATAGAATTAGTTATTCAATCGGTCTTCCTCAGTTGGCCATCATTAAATTTTAGCCACATGAGGAAGGCATCAAGCTACACAAATTACGGCAAGCATTGGTCGCGTGTTGAAAAAATGAGAAATTTCCCTCGGTATCTAAGGAGTTTAGGCTGTTGCCATGCACGGGATTATGACGTCATCGATGATTAAATTGAAGTTACAGCTAAAACTCTAAGTGGTAGAGGAATGGGGTTTGGACCATTGGATTTCTTTTCATAAAGTGCTGCAGAAGAGCCTATTTTGGTCCCCCGTGGATGAATTCTAGATAGAGTTTGCTCTTTTTGTGACTGATTTCTCTGATTGCCACAAGCTACAACGTTGTGCAGAGCAGCTGTGTGTAATGTGTAGAAATAAGAATATCAATTGCTGTGATCCACATTCTTCTGTGTATTTTATCTTTTTGGATAACTGATGCAATATCAACTCTTTTGGATAGGTCAAGTAAACTGTCTCGGTAAAGTAGTTAGATAGAAATGGAATAAAACCCGGCTCCTATATATACATATAGTAAGGTCTCACAGTATTTGTATATGTAAAACAGAGGGTAAGTTCTGCCGTCGGCCCTCAAGTGGGCATTTCAATTCTGATGGACACAACGAAGGTATTAATTGATGTATATTAAGGCTAGCGTGCAGCATTTGTTAAAATGTTACAAATTTCGTTTGGTTTCTACCGATTTGAGGCTATTGGCAGGCACGGGATTGTGACGTCATCCATCTGTCAATTTGAGAGACAGGCAAATGACTGAGTCGGAGAACAAATTGTATTACACCATTCGATTTCTCGTCATAAATCGCATGAGAATAGATTTTTTTATGGCGTTTGATGAATTGTAGCCGGCTGGCCTTTTTTTTCTTAATTGGCTTTGGTGATCGCCAGAATATGAAAGTTGGTGTATTTGAGCTGTGGGTAATGTAGAGAAATAGGAATGGCATTTGCTGTGGTCCACGTACCGCTGTATGTATGATCTACTCAGATAACCCCTCGCACATGAAGTCTGTCGACAAGGGCAAGTGAGCTGTCGTCGTAATGTTTCTACTTTCAATTCCAACGAAAGCTAACTGGTATGTGTATATATAATGTGATCTCCTAGCATTTATATATGGGAATAATAGAATTAGTTATTCAATCGGTCTTCCTCAGTTGGCCATCATTAAATTTTAGCCACATGAGGAAGGCATCAAGCTACACAAATTACGGCAAGCATTGGTCGCGTGTTGAAAAAATGAGAAAATTCCCTCGGTATCTAAGGAGTTTAGGCTGTTGCCATGCACGGGATTATGACGTCATCGATGATTAAATTGAAGTTACAGCTAAAACTCTAAGTGGTAGAGGAATGAGGTTTGGACCATTGGATTTCTTTTCATAAAGTGCTGCAGAAGAGCCTATTTTGGTCCCCCGTGGATGAATTCTAGATAGAGTTTGCTCTTTTTGTGACTGATTTCTCTGATTGCCACAGGCTACAACGTTGTGCAGTGCAGCTGTGTGTAATGTGTAGAAATAAGAATATCAATTGCTGTGATCCACATTCCTCTGTGTATTTTATCTTGTTGGATATCTGATGCAATATCAACTCTTTTGGATAGGTCAAGTAAACTGTCTCGGTAAAGTAGTTAGATAGAAGTGGAATAAAACCTGGCTCCTATATATACATATAGCAAGGTCTCACAGTGTTTGTATATGTCAAACAGAGGGTAAGTTCTGCCGTCGGACCTCAAGTGGGCATTTCAATTCTGATGGACACAACGAATATATTAACTGATGTATATCAAGGCTAGCGTGCAGCATTTGTTGAAATATTAGAAATTTCTGTTGGTTTCTACCGACTTGAGCCTGTTGGCAGGCACGGCATTGTGACGTCATCCATCTATCAATTTGAGATACAGGTAAATGACTGGGTCTTAGAACAAAGTGTATTACACCATTCGATTTCTCGTCATCAATTGCATCGGAATATTCCTTTCTTATGGCCATTTGATGAATTGTAGCCGGTGTGGCTTTTTTTCTTGATTGACTTTGGTGATCGCCAGAATATGAAAGTTGGTGTATTTGAGCTGTGGGTAATGTAGAGAAATAGGAATGGCATTTGCTGTGGTCCACGTACCGCTGTATGTATGATCTACTCAGATAACCCCTAGCACATGAAGTCTGTCGACAAGGGCAAGTGAGCTCTCGTCGTAATGTTTCTACTTTCAATTCCAACGAAAGCTAACTGGTATGTGTATGTATAATG
Source organism: Acanthopleura granulata (assembly GCA_016165875.1). Classification (NCBI taxonomy): domain Eukaryota; kingdom Metazoa; phylum Mollusca; class Polyplacophora; order Chitonida; family Chitonidae; genus Acanthopleura; species Acanthopleura granulata. Next base: position 4,863,223 of record JABBOT010000082.1, read on the forward strand.
TGATCTCCTAGCATTTATATATGGGAATAATAGAATTAGTTATTCAATCGGTCTTCCTCAGTTGGCCATCATTAAATTTTAGCCACATGAGGAAGGCATCAAGCTACACAAATTACGGCAAGCATTGGTCGCGTGTTGAAAAAATGAGAAATTTCCCTCGGTATCTAAGGAGTTTAGGCTGTTGCCATGCACGGGATTATGACGTCATCGATGATTAAATTGAAGTTACAGCTAAAACTCTAAGTGGTAAAAGAATGGGGTTTGGACCATTGGATTTCTTTTCATAAAGTGCTGCAGAAGAGCCTATTTTGGTCCCCCGTGGATGAATTCTAGATAGAGTTTGCTCTTTTTGTGACTGATTTCTCTGATTACCACAAGCTACAACGTTCTGCAGTGCAGCTGTGTGTAATGTGTAGAAATAAGAATATCAATTGCTGTGATCCACATTCCTCTGTGTATTTTATCTTGTTGGATAATTGATGCAATATCAACTCTTTTGGATAGGTCAAGTAAACTGTCTCGGTAAAGTAGTTACATAGAAGTGGAATTAAACCTGGCTCCTATCTATACATAGAGTAAGGTCTCACAGTGTTTGTATATGTAAAACGCAGGGTAAGTTCTGCCGGCGGTACTCAAGTGGGCATTTCAATTCTGATGGACACAACGAAGGTAATAATTGATGTATATTAAGGCTAGCGTGCAGCATTTGTTGAAATGTTACAAATTTCGTTTGGTTTCTACCGATTTGAGGCTATTGGCAGGCACGGGATTGTGACGTCATCCATCTTTGAATTTGAGAGACACGTAAATGAGTGTTTCAGAGAACAAATTGTATTACACCATTTTATTTCTCGTCAAAAATTAGAAGAGAATAGATTTTTTAAAGGCCTTTTGATGAATTGTAGTTTGGGTGACTTTTTTTCTTGACTGAGTTTGGTGATCGCCAGAAGGTGAAAGTTGGTGTATTTCAGCTGTGTGTAATGTATGGAAATGGGAATGGCATTTGCTGTGGTCCACGTAACGCTGTATGTATGATCTACTCAGATAACTCATAGCATAAAAAGTCTGTCGACAAGAGCAAGTGAGCTGTCGTCGTAATGTTTCTACTCTCAATTCGAAGGAAAGCTAACTGGTATGTGTATGTATAATAAGATCTTCTAGCATTTTTATATGTTAATAATAGAATTAGTTATTCAATCGGTCTTATTCAGGTATGCATCCTAAAGCTTGGCCACATGAGGAAGGCATCAAGGGATGCAAGTTACCGCAAGCATTCGTCGCGTGTTGAAAAAATGAGAAATTTCCCTCGGTATCTAAGGAGTTTAGGCTGTTGCCATGCACGGGATTATGACGTCATCGATGATTAAATTGAAGATACAGCTAAAACTCTAAGTGGTAGAGGAATGGGGTTTGGACCATTGGATTCCTTGTCATAAAGTGCTGCAGAAGAGCCTATTTTGGTCCCCCGTGGATGAATTGTAGGTAGAGTTTGCTCTTTTTGTTACTGATTTCTCTGATTGCCACAAGCTACAACGTTGTGCAGTGCAGCTGTGTGTAATGTGTAGAAATAAGAATATCAATTGCTGTGATCCACATTCCTCTATGTATTTTATCTTGTTTGATAACTGATGCAATATCAACTCTTTTGGATAGGTCAAGTAAACTGTCTCGGTAAAGTAGTTACATAGAAGTGGAATAAAACCTGGCTCCTATATATACATACAGTAAGGTCTCACAGTGTTTGTATATGTAAAAGAGAGGGTAAGTTCTGCCGGCGGTACTGAAGTGGGCATTTCAATTCTGATGGACACAACGAAGGTAATAATTGATGTATATTAAGGCTAGCGTGCAGCATTTGTTGAAATGTTACAAATTTCGTTTGGTTTCTACCGATTTGAGGCTATTGGCAGGCACGGGATTGTGACGTCATCCATCTTTCAATTTGAGATACAGGCAAATGACTTGGTTGGAGAACAAATTGTATTACACCATTCGATTTCTCGTCATCAATTGCATGAGAATAGATTTTTTTATGGCCTTTGATGAATTGTAGTTTGGGTGACTTTTTCTCTTGATTGAGTTTGGTGATCGCCAGAAGGTGAAAGTTGGTGTATTTCAGCTGTGTGTAATGTACAGAAAAGGGAATGGCATTTGCTGTGGTCCACGTACCTCTCTCTGTATGATCTACTCAGATAACTCATAGCATATGAAGTCTCTCGAAAAGGGCAAGTGAGCTGTCGTCGTAATGTTTCTACTCTCAATTCCAACGAAAGCTAACTGGTATGTGTATGTATAATAAGATCTCATAGTATTTATATATGTTAATAATAGAAATAGTTATTCAATCGGTCTTATTCAGTTGGGCATTTTAAAGCTTAGCCACATGAGGAAGGCATCAAGGGATGCAAATTACCGCAAGCATTGGTCGCGTGTTGAAAAAATGAGAAATTTCCCCCGGTATCTAAGGAGTTTAGGCTGTTGCCATGCACGGGATTATGACGTCATCGATGATTAAATTGAAGATACAGCTAAAACTCTAAGTGGTAGAGGAATGGGGTTTGGACCATTGGATTTCTTGTCATAAAGTGCTGCAGTAGAGCCTATTTTGGTCGCCCTTTGATGAATTCTAGATAGAGTTTGCTCTTTTTGTTACTGATGTCTCTGAGTGCCACAAGCTACAACGTTCTGCAGTGCAGCTGTGTGTAATGTGTAGAAATAAGAATATCAATTGCTGTGATCCACATTCCTCTGTGTATTTTATAATGTGGATATCTGATGCAATATCAACTCTTTTGGATAGGTCAAGTAAACTGTCTCAGTAAAGTAGTTACATAGAAGTGGAATAAAACCTGGCTCCTATATATACATATAGTAGGGTCTCACAGTGTTTGTATATGTAAAACAACGGGTAAGGTCTGCCTTTGTCCCTTAAGTGGGCATTTCAATTCTGATGGACACAACGAAGGTATTAATTGATGTGTATTAAGGCTAGCGTGCAGCATTTGTTGAACTATTACAAGTTTCGTTTGGTTTCTACCGATTTGACTCTATTGGCAGGCACGGGATTGTGACGTCATCCATCTTTCAATTTGAGATACAGGTAAATGAGTGTTTCGGAGAAGAAAGGGTATTACACCCTTCGATTTCTCGTCAAAAACTGGAAGAGAATATATTTTTTTATGGCCTTTGATGAATTTTAGTTGGGGTGGCTTTTTTTCTTGATTGAGTTTGGTGATAGCCAGAAGGTGAATGTTTGTGTATTTCAGCTGTGTGTAATGTATAGAAATAGGAATGGCATTTGCTGTGGTCCACGTACCGCTGTATGTATGATCTACTCAAATAACTCATAACATAAAAAGTCTGTCGACAAGGGCAAGAGAGCTGTCGTCGTAATGTTTCTACTTTCAATTCCAAAGAAAGCTAACTGGTATGTGTATGTATAATAATATCTCATTGCATTTATATATGTTAATAATAGAATTAGTTATTCAATCGGTCTTATTCAGTTGGGCATTTTAAAGCTTAGCCACATGAGGAAGGCATCACGGGATGCAAATTACCGCAAGCATTGAGCACGTGTTGAAAAAAATGAGAAATTTCCATGGGTATCTAAGGAGATTAGGCTGTTGCCATGCACGGGATTATGACGTCATCGATGATTAAATTGAAGATACAGCGAAAACTCTAAGTGGTAGAGGAATGGGGTTTGGACCATTGGATTTCTTGTCATAAAGTGCTGCAGAAGAGCCTATTTTGGTCCCCCGTGGATGAATTGTAGGTAGAGTTTGCTCTTTTTGTTACTGATTTCTCTGATTGCCACAAGCTACAACGTTGTGCAGTGCAGCTGTGTGTAATGTGTAGAAATAAGAATATCAATTGCTGTGATCCACATTCCTCTATGTATTTTATCTTGTTGGATAACTGATGCAATATCAACTCTTTTGGATAGGTCAAGTAAACTGTCTCGGTAAAGTAGTTACATAGAAGTGGAATAAAACCTGGCTCCTATATATACATACAGTAAGGTCTCACAGTGTTTGTATATGTAAAAGAGAGGGTAAGTTCTGCCGGCGGTACTGAAGTGGGCATTTCAATTCTGATGGACACAACGAAGGTAATAATTGATGTATATTAAGGCTAGCGTGCAGCATTTGTTGAAATGTTACAAATTTCGTTTGGTTTCTACCGATTTGAGGCTATTGGCAGGCACGGGATTGTGACGTCATCCATCTTTCAATTTGAGATACAGGCAAATGACTTGGTTGGAGAACAAATTGTATTACACCATTCGATTTCTCGTCATCAATTGCATGAGAATAGATTTTTTTATGGCCTTTGATGAATTGTAGTTTGGGTGACTTTTTTTCTTGATTGAGTTTGGTGATCGCCAGAAGGTGAAAGTTGGTGTATTTCAGCTGTGTGTAATGTACAGAAAAGGGAATGGCATTTGCTGTGGTCCACGTACCTCTGTCTGTATGATCTACTCAGATAACTCATAGCATATGAAGTCTCTCGAAAAGGGCAAGTGAGCTGTCGTCGTAATGTTTCTACTCTCAATTCCAACGAAAGCTAACTGGTATGTGTATGTATAATAAGATCTCATAGTATTTATATATGTTAATAATAGAAATAGTTATTCAATCGGTCTTATTCAGTTGGGCATTTTAAAGCTTAGCCACATGAGGAAGGCATCAAGGGATGCAAATTACCGCAAGCATTGGTCGCGTGTTGAAAAAATGAGAAATTTCCCCCGGTATCTAAGGAGTTTAGGCTGTTGCCATGCACGGGATTATGACGTCATCGATGATTAAATTGAAGATACAGCTAAAACTCTAAGTGGTAGAGGAATGGGGTTTGGACCATTGGATTTCTTGTCATAAAGTGCTGCAGTAGAGCCTATTTTGGTCGCCCTTTGATGAATTCTAGATAGAGTTTGCTCTTTTTGTGACTGATGTCTCTGAGTGCCACAAGCTACAACGTTCTGCAGTGCAGCTGTGTGTAATGTGTAGAAATAAGAATATCAATTGCTGTGATCCACATTCCTCTGTGTATTTTATAATGTGGATAACTGATGCAATATCAACTCTTTTGGATAGGTCAAGTAAACTGTCTCAGTAAAGTAGTTACATAGAAGTGGAATAAAACCTGGCTCCTATATATACATATAGTAGGGTCTCACAGTGTTTGTATATGTAAAACAACGGGTAAGGTCTGCCTTTGTCCCTTAAGTGGGCATTTCAATTCTGATGGACACAACGAAGGTATTAATTGATGTGTATTAAGGCTAGCGTGCAGCATTTGTTGAACTATTACAAATTTCGTTTGGTTTCTACCGATTTGACTCTATTGGCAGGCACGGGATTGTGACGTCATCCATCTTTCAATTTGAGATACAGGTAAATGAGTGTTTCGGAGAAGAAAGGGTATTACACCCTTCGATTTCTCGTCAAAACCTGGAAGAGAATATATTTTTTTATGGCCTTTGATGAATTTTAGTTGGGGTGGCTTTTTTTCTTGATTGAGTTTGGTGATAGCCAGAAGGTGAATGTTTGTGTATTTCAGCTGTGTGTAATGTATAGAAATGGGAATGGCATTTGCTGTGGTCCACGTACCGCTGTATGTATGATCTACTCAAATAACTCATAACATAAAAAGTCTGTCGACAAGAGCAAGAGAGCTGTCGTCGTAATGTTTCTACTTTCAATTCCAAAGAAAGCTAACTGGTATGTGTATGTATAATAATATCTCATTGCATTTATATATGTTAATAATAGAATTAGTTATTCAATCGGTCTTATTCAGTTGGGCATTTTAAAGCTTAGCCACATGAGGAAGGCATCACGGGATGCAAATTACCGCAAGCATTGAGCACGTGTTGAAAAAAATGAGAAATTTCCATGGGTATCTAAGGAGATTAGGCTGTTGCCATGCACGGGATTATGACGTCATCGATGATTAAATTGAAGATACAGCGAAAACTCTAAGTGGTAGAGGAATGGGGTTTGGACCATTGGATTTCTTGTCATAAAGTGCTGCAGAAGAGCCTATTTTGGTCGCCCTTTGATAAATTCTAGATAGAGTTTGCTCTTTTTGTGACTGATGTCTCTGATTGCCACAAGCTACAACGTTCTCCCCTGCAGCTGTGTGTAATGTGTAGAAATAAGAATATCAATTGCTGTGATCCACCTTCCTCCGTGTATTATATATTTTGGATAACTGATGCAATATCAACTCTTTATGATAGGTGAAGTAAACTGTCTCGGTAAAGTAGTTACATAGAAGTGGAATGAAACCTGGCTCCTATATATACATATAGTAAGGTCTCAGAATGTTTGAATATGTAAAACAGAGGGTAAGTTCTGCCCTTGGCCCTCAAGTGGGCATTTCAATTCTGATGGACACAACGAAGGTATTAATTGATGTATATTAAGGCTAGCGTGCAGCATTTGTTGAAATGTTACAAATTTCGTTTGGTTTCTAACGATTTGAGGCTGTTGGCAGGCACGGGATTGTGACGTCATCCATCTGTCAATTTGAGATACAGGTAAATGAGTGTTTCAGAGAACAAATTGTATTACACCATTCGATTTCTCGTCATAAATTGCATGAGAATATATTATTTTATGGCCGTTTATGAATTGTCTCTGATGTGGCGTTTTTTTTTCTTGATTGACTTTGGTGATCGCCAGAATATGAAAGTTGGTGTATTTCAGCTGTGTGTAATGTACAGAAAAGGGAATGGCATTTGCTGTGGTCCACATACCTCTGTATGTATGATCTACTCAGATAACTCATAGCATATGAAGTCTCTCGAAAAGGGCAAGTGAGCTGTTGTCGTAATGTTTCTACTTTCAATTCCAAAGAAAGCTAACTGGTATGTGTATGTATAATAAGATCTCATAGTATTTATATATGTTAATAATAGAAATAGTTATTCAATCGGTGTTATTCAGTTAGGCATTTTAAAGCTTAGCCACATGAGGAAGGCATCACAAGATGCAAATTACCGCAAGCATTGGTCGCGTGTTAAAAATATGAGAAATTTCCCTCGGTATCTAAGGAGTTTAGGCTGTTGCCATGCACGGGATTATGACGTCATCGATGATTAAATTGAAGATACAGCGAAAACTCTAAGTGGTAGAGGAATGGGGTTTAGACCATTGGATTTCTTGTCATAAAGTGCTGCAGAAGAGCCTATTTTGGTCGCCCTTTGATGAATTCTAGACAGAGTTTCCTCTTTTTGCGACTGATTTCTCTGAGTGCCACAAGCTACAACGTTGTGCAGTGCAGCTGTGTGTAATGTGTAGAAATAAGAATATCAATTTCTGTGATCCACATTCCTCTGTGTATTTTATATTTTGGATAACTGATGCCATATCAACTCTTTTGGATAGGTCAAGTAAACTGTTTCGGTAAAGTAGTTACATAGAAGTGGAATAAACCCTGGATCCTATATATACATATAGTAAGGTCTCACAGTGTTTGTATATGTAAAACAAAGGGTAAGTTCTGCCTTTGTCCCTCAAGTGGGCATTTCAATTCTGATGGACACAACGAAGGTATTAATTGATGTATATTAAGGCTAGCGTGCAGCATTTGTTGAACTATTACAAATTTCGTTTGGTTTCTACCGATTTGACTCTATTGGCAGGCAAGGGATTGTGACGTCATCCATCTTTCAATTTGAGATACAGGCAAATGACTTGGTTGGAGAACAAATTGTATTACACCATTCGATTTCTCCTCATCAATTGCATGAGAATAGATTTTTTTATGGCCTTTGATGAATTTTAGTTGGGGTGGCTTTTTTTCTTGATTGACTGTGGTGATAGCCAGAATATGAAAGTTGGTGTATTTGAGCTGTGTTTAATGTATAGAAATGGGAATGGCATTTGCTGTGGTCCACGTACCGCTGTATGTATGATCTACTCAGATAACTCATAGCATATGAAGTCTGTCGACAAGGGCAAGTGAGCTGTCGTCGTAATGTTTCTACTTTCAATTCCAACGAAGGCTAACTGGTATGTGTATGTATAATAAGATCTCCTAGCATTTATATATGTTAATAATAGAATTAGTTATTCAATCGGTCTTATTCAGTTGGGCATTTTAAAGCTTAGCCACATGAGGAAGGTATCAAGGGATGCAAATTACCGCAAGCACTGGTCGCGTGTTGAAAAAATGAAAAATTTCCCGCGATATCTAAGGAATTAAGGCTGTTGCCATTCACGGGATTATGACGTCATCGATGATTAAATTGAAGATACAGCTAAAACTCTAAGTGGTAGAGGAATGGGGTTTGGACCATTGGATTTCTCGTCATAAAGTGTTGCAGAAGAGCCTATTTTGGTCGCCCTTTGATGAATTCTAGATAGAGTTTGCTCTTTTTGTGACTGATTTCTCTGATTGCCACAAGCTACAACGTTCTCCGCTGCAGCTGTGTGTAATGTGTAGAAATAAGAATATCAATTGCTGTGATCCACATTCCTCTGTGTATTTTATCTTGTTGGATAACTGATGCAATATCAACTCTTTTGGATAGGTCAAGTAAACTGTCTCGGTAAAGTAGTTACATAGAAGTGGAATAAACCCTGGCTCTTATATATACATACAGTAAGGTCTCACGGTATTTGTATATGTAAAACAGAGGGTAAGTTCTGCCGTCGGACCTCAAGTGGGCATTTCAATTCTGATGGACACAACGAAGGTATTAATTGATGTATATTAAGGCTAGCGTGCAGCATTTTTTGAAATCTTACAAATTTCGTTTGATTTCTACCGATTTGATTCTGTTGGCAGGCACGGGATTGTGACGTCATCCATCTATCAATTTGAGATTCGTAAATGACTGGGTCGGAGAGCAAAGTGTATTACACCATTCGAATTCTCGTCAAAAATTGCATCGGAATAGCCCTTTTTTTATGGCCATTTGATAAATTGTATCTTGGGTGGCTTTTTTCTTGATCGAGTTTGGTGATCGCCAGAAGGTGAAAGTTGGTGTATTTCAGCTGTGTGTAATGTAGAGAAATAGGAATGGCATTTGCTGTGGTCCACGTACCGCTGTATGTATGATCTAGTCAAATAACTCATAGCATATAAAGTTTGTCGACAAGGGCACGTGAGCTGTCGTCGTAATGTTTCTACTTTCAATTCCAACGAAAGCTAACTGGTATGTGTATGTATAATGTGATATCCTAGCCTTTATATATGGGAATAATAGAATTAGTTATTTAATCGCTCTTATTCAGTTGGTCATATTAAATTTTAGTCACATGAGGAAGGCATCAAGGGATGCATATTACCGCAAGCATTGAGCACGTGTTTGAAAAATGAGAAATTTCCTTCGGTATCTAAGGAGTTTAGGCTGTTGCCATGCACGGGTTTATGACGTCATTGATGATTAAATTGAAGATACAGCTAAAACTCTAAGTGGTAGAGGAATGGGGTTTGGACAATTGGATTTCTTGTCATAAAGTGCTGCAGAAGAGCCTATTTTGGTCGCCCTTTGATGAATTCTAGATAGAGTTTGCTCTTTTTGTGACTGATTTCTCTGATTGCCACAAGCTACAACGTTGTGCAGTGCAGCTGTGTGTAATGTGTAGAAATAAGAATATCAATTGCTGTGATCCACATTCCTCTGTGTATTTTATAATGTGGATATCTGATGCAATATCAACTCTTTATGATAGGTCAAGTAAACTGTCTCGGTAAAGTAGTTACATAGGAGTGGAATAAAACCTGGCTCCTATATATACATATAGTAGGGTATCACAGTGTTAGTATATGTAAAACAACGGGTAAGTTCTGCCTTTGTCCCTTAAGTGGGCATTTCAATTCTGATGGACACAACGAAGGTATTAATTGATGTATATTGAGGCTAGCGTGCAGCATTTGTTGAAATGTTACAAATTTCATTTGGCCTCTACCGATTTGACTCTATTGGCAGGCACGGGATTGTGACGTCATCCATCTTTCAATTTGAGATACAGGTAACTGAGTGTTTCAGAGAACAAAGGGTATTACACCCTTCGATTTCTGGTCAAAAACTGGATGAGAATATATTTTTTTATGGCCTTTGATGAATTTTAGTTGGGGTGGCTTTTTTTCTTGATTGAGTTTGGTGATAGCCAGAAGGTGAATGTTTGTGTATTTCAGCTGTGTGTAATGTATAGAAATGGGAATGGCATTTGCTGTGGTCCACGTACCGCTGTATGTATGATCTACTCAAATAACTCATAACATAAAAAGTCTGTCGACAAGGGCAAGTGAGCTGTCGTCGTAATGTTTCTACTTTCAATTCCAACGAAAGCTAACTGGTATGTGTATGTATAATATCTCATTGCATTTATATATGTTAATAATAGAATTAGTTATTCAATCGGTCTTATTCAGTTGGGCATTTTAAAGCTGAGCCACATGAGGAAGGCATCACGGGATGCAAATTACCGCAAGCATTGAGCACGTGTTGAAAAAAATGAGAAATTTCCATGGGTATCTAAGGAGATTAGGCTGTTGCCATGCACGGGATTATGACGTCATCGATGATTAAATTGAAGATACAGCGAAAACTCGAAGTGGTAGAGGAATGGGGTTTGGACCATTGGATTCCTTGTCATAAAGTGCTGCAGAAGAGCCTATTTTGGTCCCGAGTGGATGAATTCTAGATAGAGTTTGCTCTTTTTGTGACTGATTTCTTTGATTGCCACAAGCTACAACGTTCTCCACTGCAGCTGTGTGTAATGTGTAGAAATAAGAATATCAATTGCTGTGATCCACCTTCCTCTGTGTATTATATATTTTGGATAACTGATGCAATATCAACTCTTTATGATAGGTGAAGTAAACTGTCTCGGTAAAGTAGTTACATAGAAGTGGAATTAAACCTGGCTCCTATATATACATATAGTAAGGTCTCACAGTGTTTGTATATGTAAAACAGAGGGTAAGTTCTGCCTTTGTCCCTTAAGTGGGCATTTCAATTCTGATGGACACAACGAAGGTATTAATTGATGTATATTGAGGCTAGCGTGCAGCATTTGTTGAAATGTTACAAATTTCGTTTGGTTTCTACCGATTTGAGGCTGTTGGCAGGCACGGGATTGTGACGTCATCCATCTTTCAATTTGAGATACAGGTAAATGAGTGTTTCGGAGAACAAAGGGTATTACACCATTCGATTTCGCGTCAAAAACTGGAAGAGAATAGATTTTTTTATGGCCTTTTGATGAATTGTAGTTTGGGTGACTTTTTTTCTTGATTGACTTTGGTGATCGCCAGAAGGTGAAAGTTGGTGTATTTCAGCTGTGTGTAATGTACAGAAAAGGGAATGGCATTTGCTGTGGTCCACATACCTCTGTATGTATGATCTACTCAGATAACTCATAGCATATGAAGTCTCTCGAAAAGGGCAAGTGAGCTGTTGTCGTAATGTTTCTACTTGCAATTCCAAAGAAAGCTAACTGGTATGTGTATGTATAATAAGATCTCATAGTATTTATATATGTTAATAATAGAAATAGTCATTCAATCGGTGTTATTCAGTTAGGCATTTTAAAGCTTAGCCACATGAGGAAGGCATCACAAGATGCAAATTACCGCAAGCATTGGTCGCGTGTTAAAAATATGAGAAATTTCCCTCGGTATCTAAGGAGTTTAGGCTGTTGCCATGCACGGGATTATGACGTCATCGATGATTCAATTGAAGATACAGCGAAAACTCTAAGTGGTGGAGGAATGGGGTTTAGACCATTGGATTTCTTGTCATAAAGTGCTGCAGAAGAGCCTATTTTTTTCGCCCCTTGATGAATTCTAGACAGAGTTTGCTCTTTTTGTGACTGATTTCTCTGAGTGCCACAAGCTACCACGTTGTGCAGTGCAGCTGTGTGTAATGTGTAGAAATAAGAATATCAATTGCTGTGATCCACATTCCTCTGTGTATTTTATCTTGTTGGATAACTGATGCAATATCAACTCTTTTGGATAGGTCAAGTAAACTGTCTCGGTAAAGTAGTTACATAGAAGTGGAATAAACCCTGGCTCTTATATATACATATAGTAAGGTCTCACAGTATTTGTATATGTAAAACAAAGGGTAAGTTTTGCCTTTGTCCCTCAAGTGGGCATTTCAATTCTGATGGACACAACGAAGGTATTAATTGATGTATATTAAGGCTAGCGTGCAGCATTTGTTGAAATGTTACAAATTTCGTTTGATTTCTACCGATTTGATTCTGTCGGCAGGCACGGGATTGTGACGTCATCCATCTGTCAATTTGAGATTCGTAAATGACTGGGTCGGAGAGCAAAGTGTATTACACCATTCGAATTCTCGTCAAAAATTGCATCGGAATATTCCTTTCTTATGGCCATTTGATGAATTGTATCTTGGGTGGCTTTTTTCTTGATCGAGTTTGGTGATCGCCAGAAGGTGAAAGTTGGTGTATTTCAGCTGTGTGTAATGTAGAGAAATAGGAATGGCATTTGCTGTGGTCCACGTACCGCTGTATGTATGATCTAGTCAAATAACTCATAGCATATAAAGTCTGTCGACAAGGGCACGTGAGCTGTCGTCGTAATGTTTCTACTTTCAATTCCAACGAAAGCTAACTGGTATGTGTATGTATAATGTGATCTCCTAGCATTTATATATGGGAATAACAGAATTAGTTATTCAATCGCTCTTATTCAGTTGGTCATATTAAATTTTAGTCACATGAGGAAGGCATCAAGGGATGCATATTACCGCAAGCATTGAGCACGTGTTTGAAAAATGAGAAATTTCCCTCGGTATCTAAGGAGTTTAGGCTGTTGCCATGCACGAGGTTATGACGTCATTGATGATTAAATTGAAGATACAGCTAAAACTCTAAGTGGTAGAGGAATGGGGTTTGGACCATTGGATTTCTTGTCATAAAGTGCTGCAGAAGAGCCTATTTTGGTCGCCCTTTGATGAATTCTAGATAGAGTTTGCTCTTTTTGTGACTGATTTCTCTGATTGCCACAAGCTACAACGTTCTGCAGTGCAGCTGTGTGTAATGTGTAGAAATAAGAACATCAATTTCTGTGATCCACATTCCTCTGTGTATTTTATCTCGTTGGATAACTGATGCAATATCAACTCTTTATGATAGGTCAAGTAAACTGTCTCGGGAAAGGAGTTACATAGAAGTGGAATAAAACCCGGCTCCTATATATACATATAGAAAGGTCTCACAGTGTTTGTATATGTAAAACAGAGGGTAAGTTCTGCCGTCGGACCTCAAGTGGGCATTTCAATTCTGATGGACACAACGAAGGTATTAATTGATGTATATTAATGCTAGCGTGCAGCATTTGTTGAAATGTTACAAATTTCGTTTGGTTTCTACCGATTTGAGGCTGTTGGCAGGCACGGGATTGTGACGTCATCCATCTTTCAATTTGAGATACAGGTAAATGAGTGTTTCGGAGAACAAAGGGTATTACACCCTTCGATTTTTCGTCAAAAATTGGAAGAGAATATATTTTTTTATGGCCTTTTGATGAATTGTAGTTTGGGTGACTTTTTTTCTTGATTGAGTTTGGTGATCGCCAGAAGGTGAAAGTTGGTGTATTTCAGCTGTGTGTAATGTAGAGAAATGGGAATGGCATTTGCTGTGGTCCACATACCTCTGTATGTATGATCTACTCAGATAACTCATAGCATATGAACTCTCTCGAAAAGGGCAAGTGAGCTGTCGTCGTAATGTTTCTACTTTCAATTCCAACGAAAGCTAACTGGTATGTGTATGTATAATAAGAGGTCATAGTATTTATATATGTTAATAATAGAAATAGTCATTCAATCGGTGTTATTCAGTTAGGCATTGTAAAGCTTAGCCACATGAGGAAGGCATCACGGGATGCAAATTGCCGCAAGCATTGGTCGCGTGTTGAAAAAATGAGAAATTTCCCTCGGTATCTAAGGAGTTTAGGCTGTTGCCATGCACGGGATTATGACGTCATCGATGATTAAATTGAAGATACAGCTAAAACTCTAAGTGGTAGAGGAATGGGGTTTGGACCATTGGATTTCTTTTCATAAAGTGCTGCAGAAGAGCCTATTTTTTCGCCTTTTGATGAATTGTAGATAGAGTTTGCTCTTTTTGTGACTGATGTCTCTGATTGCCACAAGCTACAACATTCTGCAGTGCAGCTGTGTGTAATGTGTAGAAATAAGAATATCAATTTCTGTGATCCACATTCGACAAGGGCAAGTGAGCTGTCGTCGTAATATTTCTACTTTCAATTCCAACGAAAGCTAACTGGTATGTGTATGTATAATGAGATCTCCTAGCATTTATATATGGGAATAATAGAATTAGTTACACAATCGGTCTTATTGATTTGGTCATATTAAATTTTAGTCACATGAGGAAGGCATCAAGGGATGCATATTACCGCAAGCATTGAGCACGTCTTGAAAAAATTAAAAATTTTCCTAGGTATCTAAGGGGTTCAGGCTGTTGCGATGCACGGGATTATGACGTCATCGATGATTAAATTGAAGATACAGCTAAAACTCTAAGTGGGAGAGGAATGGGCTTTGAACCATTGGATTTCTCGTCATAAAGTGCTGCGGAAGAGCCTATTTTGGTCGCCCTTTGATGAATTCTAGATAGAGTTTGCTCTTTTTGTCAATTCAGATTTCTCTGATTGCCACAAGCTACAACGTTCTCCGCTGCAGCTGTGTGTAATGTGTAGAAATAAGAATATCAATTGCTGTGATCCACATTCCTCTGTGTATTTTATCTCGTTGGATAACTGATGCAATATCAACTCTTTATGATAGGTCAAGTAAACTGTCTCGGTAAAGTAGTTAGATAGAAATGGAATAAACCCTGGCTCCTATATATACATATAGTAAGGTCTCACAGTGTTTGTATATGTAAAACAGAGGGTAAGTTCTGCCGTCGGACCTCAAGTGGGCATTTCAATTCTGATGGACACAACGAAGGTATTAATTCATGTATATTAATGCTAGCTTGCAGCATTTGTTGAAATATTACAAATTTCATTTGCTTTCTACCGATTTGACTCTACTGGCAGGCACGGGATTGTGACGTCATCCATCTTTCAATTTGAGATACAGGCAAATGACTTGGTTAGAGAACAAATTGTATTACACCATTCGATTTCTCGTCATCAATTGCATGAGAATAGATTTTTTTGTGGTTTTGATGAATTTTAGTTGGGGTGGCTTTTTTTCTTGATTGACTGTGGTGATAGCCAGAAGGTGAAAGTTGGTGTATTTGAGCTGTGTGTAATGTATAGAAATAGGAATGGCATTTGCTGTGGTCCACGTACCGCTGTATGTATGATCTACTCAGATAACTCACAGCATATAAAGTTTGTCGACAAGGGCAAGTGAGCTGTCGTCGTAATGTTTCTACTTTCAATTCCAACGAAAGCTAACTGGTATGTGTATGTATAATGAGATCTCCTAGCATTTATATATGGGAATAATAGAATTAGTTATTGAATCGGTCTTATCCAGTTGGTCATATTAAATTTTAGTCACATGAGGAAGGCATCAAGGGATGCATATTACCGCAAGCATTGAGCACGTGTTGAAAAAATTAAAAATTTTCCTAGGTATCTAAGGGGTTTAGGCTGTTCCCATGCACGAGGTTATGACGTCATCGATGATTAAATTGAAGATACAGCTAAAACTCTAAATGATAGAGGAATGGGGTTTGGACCATTGCATTTCTTGTCATAAAGTGCTGCAGAAGAGCCTCTTTTGGTCGCCCTTTAATGAATTCTAGATAGAGTTTGCTCTTTTTGTGACTGATTTCTCTGATTGTCACAAGTTACAACGTTGTGCAGTGCAGCTGTGTGTAATGTGTAGAAATAAGAATATCAATTGCTGTGATCCACATTCCTCTGTGTATTTTATCTTGTTGGATAACTGATGCAATATCAACTCTTTTGGATAGGTCAAGTAAACTGTCTCGGTAAAGTAGTTAGATAGAAGTGGAATAAAACCTGGCTCCTATATATACATATAGCAAGGTCTCACAGTGTTTGTATATGTCAAACAGAGGGTAAGTTCTGCCGTCGGACCTCAAGTGGGCATTTCAATTCTGATGGACACAACGAAGGTATTAATTGATGTATATTAAGGCTAGCGTGCAGCATTTGTTGAAATATTACAAATTTCGTTTGCTTTCTACCGATTTGACTCTACTGGCAGGCACGGGATTGTGACGTCATCCATCTTTCAATTTGACATACAGGCAAATGACTTGGTTAGAGAACAAATTGTATTACACCATTCGATTTCTCGTCATCAATTGCATGAAAATAGATTTTTTTATGGTTTTGATGAATTTTAGTTGGGGTGGCTTTTTTTCTTGATTGACTGTGGTGATAGCCAGAAGGTGAAAGTTGGTGTATTTGAGCTGTGTGTAATGTATAGAAATAGGAATGGCATTTGCTGTGGTCCACGTACCGCTGTATGTATGATCTACTCAGATAACTCATAGCATATAAAGTTTGTCGACAAGGGCAAGTGAGCTGTCGTCGTAATGTTTCTACTTTCAATTCCAACGAAAGCTAACTGGTATGTGTATGTATAATGAGATCTCCTAGCATTTATATATGGGAATAATAGAATTAGTTATTCAATCGGTCTTATTCAGTTGGTCATATTAAATTTTAGTCACATGAGGAAGGCATCAAGGGATGCAAATTACGGGCAAGCATTGAGCACGTGTTGAAAAAATAAAAAATATCCTAGGTATCTAAGGGGTTTAGGCTGTTCCCATGCACGAGGTTATGACGTCATCGATGATTAAATTGAAGATACAGCTAAAACTCTAAATGATAGAGGAATGGGGTTTGGACCATTGGATTTCTTGTCATAAAGTGCTGCAGAAGAGCCTCTTTTGGTCGCCCTTTGATGAATTCTAGATAGAGTTTGCTCTTTTTGTGACTGATTTCTCTGATTGCCACAAGCTACAACGTTCTCCGCTGCAGCTGTGTGTAATGTGTAGAAATAAGAATATCAATTGCTGTGATCCACATTCCTCTGTGTATTTTATCTTGTTGGATAACTGATGCAATATCAACCCTTTTGGATAGGTCAAGTAAACTGTCTCGGTAAAGTAGTTAGATAGAAGTGGAATAAAACCTGGCTCCTATATATACATATAGCAAGGTCTCACAGTGTTTGTATATGTCAAACAGAGGGTAAGTTCTGCCGTCGGACCTCAAGTGGGCATTTCAATTCTGATGGACACAACGAATATATTAACTGATGTATATCAAGGCTAGCGTGCAGCATTTGTTGAAATATTAGAAATTTCTGTTGGTTTCTACCGACTTGAGCCTGTTGGCAGGCACGGCATTGTGACGTCATCCATCTATCAATTTGAGATACAGGTAAATGACTGGGTCTTAGAACAAAGTGTATTACACCATTCGATTTCTCGTCATCAATTGCATCGGAATATTCCTTTCTTATGGCCATTTGATGAATTGTAGCCGGTGTGGCTTTTTTTCTTGATTGACTTTGGTGATCGCCAGAAGATGAAAGTTCGTGTATTTCAGCTGTGTGTAATGTAGAGAAATACTAATGGCATTTGCTGTGGTCCACGTACCTCTGTATGTATGATCTACTGAGATAACTCACAGCATATAAAGTCTGTCGACAAGAGCAAGTGAGCTGTCGTCGTAATGTTTCTACTTTCAATTCGAACGAAAGCTAACTGGTATGAGTATGTATAATAAGATCTCATAGCATTTATATATGTTAATAATGGAATTAGTTATTCAATCGGTCTTATTCAGTTGGGCATTCTAAAGCTTAGCCACATGAGGAAGGCATCAAGGGATGCAAATTACGGCAAGCACTGGTCGCGTGTTGAAAAAATGAAAAATTTCCCTCGGTATCTAAGGAGTTTAGGCTGTTGCCATGCACGGGATTATGACGTCATCGATGATTAAATTGAAGATACAGCTAAAACTCTAAGTGGTAGAGGAATGGGGTTTGGACCATTGGATTTCTTGTCATAAAGTGCTGCAGAAGAGCCTATTTTGGTCCCCCTTGGATGAATTCTAGATAGAGTTTGCTCTTTTTGTGACTGATTTCTCTGATTGCCACAAGCTACAACGTTGTGCAGTGCAGCTGTGTGTAATGTGTAGAAATAAGAATATCAATTGCTGTGATCCACATTCCTCTGTGTATTTTATATTTTGGATAACTGATGCAATATCAACTCTTTTGGATAGGTCAAGTAAACTGTCTCGGTAAAGTAGTTAGATAGAAATGGTATAAAACCTGGCTCCTATATATACATATAGTAAGGTCTCACAGTGTTTGTATATGTAAAACAGAGGGTAAGTTCTGCCGTCGGACCTCAAGTGGGCATTTCAATTCTGATGGACACAACGAAGGTATTAATTGATGTATATTAAGGCTAGCGTGCAGCATTTGTTAAAATGTTACAAATTTCGTTTGGTTTCTACCGATTTGAGGCTATTGGCAGGCAAGGGATTGTGACGTCATCCATCTGTCAATTTGAGAGACAGGCAAATGACTGAGTCGGAGAACAAATTGTATTACACCATTCCATTTCTCGTCATAAATCGCATGAGAATAGATTTTTTTATGGCGTTTGATGAATTGTAGCCGGCTGGCCTTTTTTTTCTTGATTGACTGTGGTGATCGCCAGAATATGAAAGTTGGTGTATTTCAGCTGTGGGTAATGTAGAGAAATAGGAATGGCATTTGCTGTGGTCCACGTACCGCTGTATGTATGATCTACTCAGATAACCCCTAGCACATGAAGTCTGTCGACAAGGGCAAGTGAGCTCTCGGCGTAATGTTTCTACTTTCAATTCCAACGAAAGCTAACTGGTATGTGTATGGATAATGAGCTCTCATAGCATTTATATATGGAAATAATAGAATTAGTTATTCAATCGGTCTTCCTCAGTTGGCCATCATTAAATTTTAGCCAGATGAGGAAGGCATCAAGGGACACAAATTACGGCAAGCATTGGTCGCGTGTTGAAAAAATGAGAAATTTCCCTCGGTATCTAAGGAGTTTAGGCTGTTGCCATGCACGGGATTATGACGTCATCGATGATTAAATTGAAGTTACAGCTAAAACTCTAAGTGGTAGAGGAATGGGGTTTGGACAATTGGATTTCTTTTCATAAAGTGCTGCAGAAGAGCCTATTTTGGTCCCCCGTGGTTGAATTCTAGATAGAGTTCCCTCTTTTTGTGACTGATTTCTGTGATTGCCACAAGCTACAACGTTGTGCAGTGCAGCTGTGTGTAATGTGTAGAAATAAGAATATCAATTGCTGTGATCCACATTCCTCTGTGTATTTTATCTTGTTGGATAACTGATGCAATATCAACTCTTTTGGATAGGTCAAGTAAACTGTCTCGGTAAAGTAGTTACATAGAAGTGGAATAAAACCTGGCTCCTATCTATACATACAGTAAGGTCTCACAGTGTTTGTATATGTAAAACAGAGGGTAAGTTCTGCCGGCGGTACTCAAGTGGGCATTTCAATTCTGATGGACACAACGAAGGTAATAATTGATGTATATTAAGGGTAGCGTGCAGCATTTGTTGAAATGTTACAAATTTCGTTTGGTTTCTACCGATTTGAGGCTATTGGCAGGCACGGGATTGTGACGTCATCCATCTTTGAATTTGAGAGACACGTAAATGAGTGTTTCAGAGAACATATTGTATTACACCATTCGATTTCTCGTCAAAAATTGGAAGAGAATAGATTTTTTAAAGGCCTTTTGATGAATTGTAGTTTGGGTGATTTTTTTCTTGACTGAGTTTGGTGATGGCCTGAAGGTGAAAGTTGGTGTATTTCAGCTGTGTGTAATGTATAGAAATGGGAAGGTAAGTTCTGCCGTTGGCCCTCAAGTGGGCATTTCAATTCTGATGGACACAACGAAGGTATTATTTGATGTATATTAAGGCTAGCGTGCAGCATTTGTTGAAATATTACAAATTTCGTTTGGTTTCTACCGATTTCAGGATATTGACAGGCACGAGATTGTGACGTCATCCATCTTTCAATTTGAGGGACAGGCAAATGACTGAGTCGGAGAACAAATTGTGTTACACCATTCGATTTCTCGTCATAAATCGCATGAGAATAGATTTTTTTATGGCCTTTGATGAATTGTAGCCGGTTGGCCTTTTTTTTCTTGATTGACTTTGGTGATCGCCAGAATATGAAAGTTGGTGTATTTGAGCTGTGGGTAATGTAGAGAAATAGGAATGGCATTTGCTGTGGTCCACGTACCGCTGTATGTATGATCTACTCAGATAACTCCTAGCACATGAAGTCTGTCGACAAGGGCAAGTGAGCTCTCGTCGTAATGTTTCTACTTTCAATTCCAACGAAAGCTAACTGGTATGTGTATGGATAATGAGCTCTCATAGCATTTATATATGGAAATAATAGAATTAGTTATTCAATCGGTCTTCCTCAGTTGGCCATCATTAAATTTTAGCCAGATGAGGAAGGCATCAAGGGACACAAATTACGGCAAGCATTGGTCGCGTGTTGAAAAAATGAGAAATTTCCCTCGGTATCTAAGGAGTTTAGGCTGTTGCCATGCACGGGATTATGACGTCATCGATGATTAAATTGAAGTTACAGCTAAAACTCTAAGTGGTAGAGGAATGGGGTTTGGACCATTGGATTTCTTTTCATAAAGTGCTGCAGAAGAGCCTATTTTGGTCCCCCGTGGATGAATTCTAGATAGAGTTTGCTCTTTTTGTGACTGATTTCTCTGATTGCCACAAGCTACAACGTTGTGCAGTGCAGCTGTGTGTAATGTGTAGAAATAAGAATATCAATTGCTGTGATCCACATTCCTCTGTGTATTTTATCTTGTTGGATAACTGATGCAATATCAACTCTTTTGGATAGGTCAAGTAAACTGTCTCGGTAAAGTAGTTACATAGAAGTGGAATAAAACCTGGCTCCTATCTATACATACAGTAAGGTCTCACAGTGTTTGTATATGTAAAACAGAGGGTAAGTTCTGCCGGCGGTACTCAAGTGGGCATTTCAATTCTGATGGACACAACGAAGGTAATAATTGATGTATATTAAGGGTAGCGTGCAGCATTTGTTGAAATGTTACAAATTTCGTTTGGTTTCTACCGATTTGAGGCTATTGGCAGGCACGGGATTGTGACGTCATCCATCTTTGAATTTGAGAGACACGTAAATGAGTGTTTCAGAGAACATATTGTATTACACCATTCGATTTCTCGTCAAAAATTGGAAGAGAATAGATTTTTTAAAGGCCTTTTGATGAACTGTAGTTTGGGTGATTTTTTTCTTGACTGAGTTTGGTGATGGCCTGAAGGTGAAAGTTGGTGTATTTCAGCTGTGTGTAATGTATAGAAATGGGAAGGTAAGTTCTGCCGTTGGCCCTCAAGTGGGCATTTCAATTCTGATGGACACAACGAAGGTATTATTTGATGTATATTAAGGCTAGCGTGCAGCATTTGTTGAAATATTACAAATTTCGTTTGGTTTCTACCGATTTCAGGATATTGACAGGCACGAGATTGTGACGTCATCCATCTTTCAATTTGAGATACAGGCAAATGACTGAGTCGGAGAACAAATTGTGTTACACCATTCGATTTCTCGTCATAAATCGCATGAGAATAGATTTTTTTATGGCCTTTGATGAATTGTAGCCGGCTGGCCTTTTTTTTCTTGATTGACTTTGGTGATCGCCAGAATATGAAAGTTGGTGTATTTGAGCTGTGGGTAATGTAGAGAAATAGGAATGGCATTTGCTGTGGTCCACGTACCGCTGTATGTATGATCTACTCAGATAACTCCTAGCACATGAAGTCTGTCGACAAGGGCAAGTGAGCTCTCGTCGTAATGTTTCTACTTTCAATTCCAACGAAAGCTAACTGGTATGTGTATGGATAATGAGCTCTCATAGCATTTATATATGGAAATAATAGAATTAGTTATTCAATCGGTCTTCCTCAGTTGGCCATCATTAAATTTTAGCCAGATGAGGAAGGCATCAAGGGACACAAATTACGGCAAGCATTGGTCGCGTGTTGAAAAAATGAGAAATTTCCCTCGGTATCTAAGGAGTTTAGGCTGTTGCCATGCACGGGATTATGACGTCATCGATGATTAAATTGAAGTTACAGCTAAAACTCTAAGTGGTAGAGGAATGGGGTTTGGACCATTGGATTTCTTTTCATAAAGTGCTGCAGAAGAGCCTATTTTGGTCCCCCGTGGATGAATTCTAGATAGAGTTCCCTCTTTTTGTGACTGATTTCTCTGATTGCCACAAGCTACAACGTTGTGCAGTGCAGCTGTGTGTAATGTGTAGAAATAAGAATATCAATTGCTGTGATCCACATTCCTCTGTGTATTTTATCTTGTTGGATAACTGATGCAATATCAACTCTTTTGGATAGGTCAAGTAAACTGTCTCGGTAAAGTAGTTACATAGAAGTGGAATAAAACCTGGCTCCTATCTATACATACAGTAAGGTCTCACAGTGTTTGTATATGTAAAACAGAGGGTAAGTTCTGCCGGCGGTACTCAAGTGGGCATTTCAATTCTGATGGACACAACGAAGGTAATAATTGATGTATATTAAGGGTAGCGTGCAGCATTTGTTGAAATGTTACAAATTTCGTTTGGTTTCTACCGATTTGAGGCTATTGGCAGGCACGGGATTGTGACGTCATCCATCTTTGAATTTGAGAGACACGTAAATGAGTGTTTCAGAGAACATATTGTATTACACCATTCGATTTCTCGTCAAAAATTGGAAGAGAATAGATTTTTTAAAGGCCTTTTGATGAACTGTAGTTTGGGTGATTTTTTTCTTGACTGAGTTTGGTGATGGCCTGAAGGTGAAAGTTGGTGTATTTCAGCTGTGTGTAATGTATAGAAATGGGAAGGTAAGTTCTGCCGTTGGCCCTCAAGTGGGCATTTCAATTCTGATGGACACAACGAAGGTATTATTTGATGTATATTAAGGCTAGCGTGCAGCATTTGTTGAAATATTACAAATTTCGTTTGGTTTCTACCGATTTCAGGATATTGACAGGCACGAGATTGTGACGTCATCCATCTTTCAATTTGAGAGACAGGCAAATGACTGAGTCGGAGAACAAATTGTGTTACACCATTCGATTTCTCGTCATAAATCGCATGAGAATAGATTTTTTTATGGCCTTTGATGAATTGTAGCCGGCTGGCCTTTTTTTTCTTGATTGACTTTGGTGAGAGCCAGAATATGAAAGTTGGTGTATTTGAGCTGTGGGTAATGTAGAGAAATAGGAATGGCATTTGCTGTGGTCCACGTACCGCTGTATGTATGATCTACTCAGATAACTCCTAGCACATGAAGTCTGTCGACAAGGGCAAGTGAGCTCTCGTCGTAATGTTTCTACTTTCAATTCCAACGAAAGCTAGCTGGTATGTGTATGGATAATGAGCTCTCATAGCATTTATATATGGAAATAATAGAATTAGTTATTCAATCGGTCTTCCTCAGTTGGCCATCATTAAATTTTAGCCAGATGAGGAAGGCATCAAGGGACACAAATTACGGCAAGCATTGGTCGCGTGTTGAAAAAATGAGAAATTTCCCTCGGTATCTAAGGAGTTTAGGCTGTTGCCATGCACGGGATTATGACGTCATCGATGATTAAATTGAAGATACAGCTAAAACTCTAAGTGGTAGAGGAATGGGGTTTGGACCATTGGATTTCTTGTCATAAAGTGCTGCAGAAGAGCCTATTTTGGTCCCCCGTGGTTGAATTCTAGATAGAGTTTGCTCTTTTTGTGACTGATTTCTCTGATTGCCACAAGCTACAACGTTGTGCAGTGCAGCTGTGTGTAATGTGTAGAAATAAGAATATCAATTGCTGTGATCCACATTCCTCTGTGTATTTTATCTTGTTGGATAACTGATGCAATATCAACTCTTTTGGATAGGTCAAGTAAACTGTCTCGGTAAAGTAGTTACATAGAAGTGGAATAAAACCTGGCTCCTATCTATACATACAGTAAGGTCTCACAGTGTTTGTATATGTAAAACAGAGGGTAAGTTCTGCCGGCGGTACTCAAGTGGGCATTTCAATTCTGATGGACACAACGAAGGTAATAATTGATGTATATTAAGGGTAGCGTGCAGCATTTGTTGAAATGTTACAAATTTCGTTTGGTTTCTACCGATTTGAGGCTATTGGCAGGCACGGGATTGTGACGTCATCCATCTTTGAATTTGAGAGACACGTAAATGAGTGTTTCAGAGAACATATTGTATTACACCATTCGATTTCTCGTCAAAAATTGGAAGAGAATAGATTTTTTAAAGGCCTTTTGATGAACTGTAGTTTGGGTGATTTTTTTCTTGACTGAGTTTGGTGATGGCCTGAAGGTGAAAGTTGGTGTATTTCAGCTGTGTGTAATGTATAGAAATGGGAAGGTAAGTTCTGCCGTTGGCCCTCAAGTGGGCATTTCAATTCTGATGGACACAACGAAGGTATTATTTGATGTATATTAAGGCTAGCGTGCAGCATTTGTTGAAATATTACAAATTTCGTTTGGTTTCTACCGATTTCAGGATATTGACAGGCACGAGATTGTGACGTCATCCATCTTTCAATTTGAGAGACAGGCAAATGACTGAGTCGGAGAACAAATTGTGTTACACCATTCGATTTCTCGTCATAAATCGCATGAGAATAGATTTTTTTATGGCCTTTGATGAATTGTAGCCGGCTGGCCTTTTTTTCTTGATTGACTTTGGTGATCGCCAGAATATGAAAGTTGGTGTATTTGAGCTGTGGGTAATGTAGAGAAATAGGAATGGCATTTGCTGTGGTCCACGTACCGCTGTATGTATGATCTACTCAGATAACTCCTAGCACATGAAGTCTGTCGACAAGGGCAAGTGAGCTCTCGTCGTAATGTTTCTACTTTCAATTCCAACGAAAGCTAACTGGTATGTGTATGGATAATGAGCTCTCATAGCATTTATATATGGAAATAATAGAATTAGTTATTCAATCGGTCTTCCTCAGTTGGCCATCATTAAATTTTAGCCAGATGAGGAAGGCATCAAGGGACAGAAATTACGGCAAGCATTGGTCGCGTGTTGAAAAAATGAGAAATTTCCCTCGGTATCTAAGGAGTTTAGGCTGTTGCCATGCACGGGATTATGACGTCATCGATGATTAAATTGAAGTTACAGCTAAAACTCTAAGTGGTAGAGGAATGGGGTTTGGACCATTGGATTTCTTGTCATAAAGTGCTGCAGAAGAGCCTATTTTGGTCCCCCGTGGATGAATTCTAGATAGAGTTTGCTCTTTTTGTGACTGATTTCTCTGATTGCCACAAGCTACAACGTTGTGCAGTGCAGCTGTGTGTAATGTGTAGAAATAAGAATATCAATTGCTGTGATCCACATTCCTCTGTGTATTTTATCTTGTTGGATAACTGATGCAATATCAACTCTTTTGGATAGGTCAAGTAAACTGTCTCGGTAAAGTAGTTACATAGAAGTGGAATAAAACCTGGCTCCTATCTATACATACAGTAAGGTCTCACAGTGTTTGTATATGTAAAACAGAGGGTAAGTTCTGCCGGCGGTACTCAAGTGGGCATTTCAATTCTGATGGACACAACGAAGGTAATAATTGATGTATATTAAGGGTAGCGTGCAGCATTTGTTGAAATGTTACAAATTTCGTTTGGTTTCTACCGATTTGAGGCTATTGGCAGGCACGGGATTGTGACGTCATCCATCTTTGAATTTGAGAGACACGTAAATGAGTGTTTCAGAGAACATATTGTATTACACCATTCGATTTCTCGTCAAAAATTGGAAGAGAATAGATTTTTTAAAGGCCTTTTGATGAACTGTAGTTTGGGTGATTTTTTTCTTGACTGAGTTTGGTGATGGCCTGAAGGTGAAAGTTGGTGTATTTCAGCTGTGTGTAATGTATAGAAATGGGAAGGTAAGTTCTGCCGTTGGCCCTCAAGTGGGCATTTCAATTCTGATGGACACAACGAAGGTATTATTTGATGTATATTAAGGCTAGCGTGCAGCATTTGTTGAAATATTACAAATTTCGTTTGGTTTCTACCGATTTCAGGATATTGACAGGCACGAGATCGTGACGTCATCCATCTTTCAATTTGAGAGACAGGCAAATGACTGAGTCGGAGAACAAATTGTGTTACACCATTCGATTTCTCGTCATAAATCGCATGAGAATAGATTTTTTTATGGCGTTTGATGAATTGTAGCCGGCTGGCTTTTTTTTTCTTGATTGACTTTGGTGAGAGCCAGAATATGAAAGTTGGTGTATTTGAGCTGTGGGTAATGTAGAGAAATAGGAATGGCATTTGCTGTGGTCCACGTACCGCTGTATGTATGATCGACTCAGATAACTCCTAGCACATGAAGTCTGTCGACAAGGGCAAGTGAGCTCTCGTCGTAATGTTTCTACTTTCAATTCGAACGAAAGCTAACTGGTATGTGTATGGATAATGAGCTCTCATAGCATTTATATATGGAAATAATAGAATTAGTTATTTAATCGGTCTTATTCAGTTGGCCATCATTAAATTTTAGCCAGATGAGGAAGGCATCAAGGGACACAAATTACGGCAAGCATTGGTCGCGTGTTGAAAAAATGAGAAATTTCCCTCGGTATTTAAGGAGTTTAGGCTGTTGCCATGCACGGGATTATGACGTCATCGATGATTAAATTGAAGATACAGCTACAACTCTAAGTGGTAGAGGAATGGGGTTTGGACCATTGCATTTCTTGTCATAAAGTGCTGCAGAAGAGCCTATTTTGGTCCCCCGTGGATGAATTGTAGATAGAGTTTGGTCTTTTTGTTACTGATTTCTCTGATTGCCACAAGCTACAACGTTGTGCAGTGCAGCTGTGTGTAATGTGTAGAAATAAGAATATCAATTGCTGTGATCCACATTCCTCTGTGTATTTTATCTGGTTCGATAACTGATGCAATATCAACTCTTTTTGATAGGTCAAGTAAACTGTCTCGGTAAAGTAGTTACATAGAAGTGGAATAAAACCTGGATCCTATATATACATATAGTAAGGTCTCACAGTGTTTGTATGTGTAAAACAGAAGGTAAGTTCTGTCTTTGTCCCTCAAGTGGGCATTTCAATTCTGATGGACACAACGAAGGAATTAATTGATGTATATTAAGGCTAGCGTGCAGCATTTAATGAAATGTTACAAATTTCGTTTGGTTTCTACCGATTTGAGGATACTGGCAGGCACGGGATTGTGACGTCATCCATCTTTCAATTTGAGATACAGGCAAATGACTGAGTCGGAAAACCAATTGTATTACACCATTTCATTTCTCGTCCTAAATTGCATGAGAATAGATTTTTTTATGGCGTTTGATGAATTGTAGCCGGCTGGCCTTTTTTTTCTTGATTGACTTTGGTGAGAGCCAGAATATGAAAGTTGGTGTATTTGAGCTGTGGGTAATGTAGAGAAATAGGAATGGCATTTGCTGTGGTCCACGTACCGCTGTATGTATGATCTACTCAGATAACCCCTAGCACATGAAGTCTGTCGACAAGGGCACGTGAGCTCTCGTCGTAATGTTTCTACTTTCAATTCCAACGAAAGCTAACTGGTATGTGTATGGATAATGAGCTCTCATAGCATTTATATATGGAAATAATAGAATTAGTTATTCAATCGGTCTTCCTCAGTTGGCCATCATTAAATTTTAGCCAGATGAGGAAGG
Organism: Acanthopleura granulata; assembly: GCA_016165875.1. Classification (NCBI taxonomy): domain Eukaryota; kingdom Metazoa; phylum Mollusca; class Polyplacophora; order Chitonida; family Chitonidae; genus Acanthopleura; species Acanthopleura granulata. The sequence continues at coordinate 4,891,041 of JABBOT010000082.1, forward strand.
CATCAAGGGACACAAATTACGGCAAGCATTGGTCCCGTGTCGAAAAAATGAGAAATTTCCCTCGGTATCTAAGGAGTGTAGGCTGTTGCCATGCACGGGATTATGACGTCATCGATGATTAAATTGAAGTTACAGCTAAAACTCTAAGTGGTAGAGGAATGGGGTTTGGACCATTGGATTTCTTGTCATAAAGTGCTGCAGAAGAGCCTATTTTGGTCCCCCGTGGATGAATTCTAGATAGAGTTTGCTCTTTTTGTGACTGATTTCTCTGATTGCCACAAGCTACAACGTTGTGCAGTGCAGCTGTGTGTAATGTGTAGAAATAAGAATATCAATTGCTGTGATCCACATTCCTCTGTGTATTTTATCCTGTTGGATAACTGATGCAATATCAACTCTTTTGGATAGGTCAAGTAAACTGTCTCGGTAAAGTAGTTACATAGAAGTGGAATAAAACCTGGCTCCTATCTATACATACAGTAAGGTCTCACAGTGTTTGTATATGTAAAACAGAGGGTAAGTTCTGCCGGCGGTACTCAAGTGGGCATTTCACTTCTGATGGACACAACGAAGGTAATAATTGATGTATATTAATGCTAGCGTGCAGCATTTGTTGAAATGTTACAAATTTCGTTTGGTTTCTACCGATTTGAGGCTATTGGCAGGCACGGGATTGTGACGTCATCCATCTTTGAATTTGAGAGACACGTAAATGAGTGTTTCAGAGAACAAATTGTATTACACCATTCGATTTCTCGTCAAAAATTGGAAGAGAATAGATTTTTTAAAGGCCTTTTGATGAATTGTAGTTTGGGTGATTTTTTTCTTGACTGAGTTTGGTGATCGCCAGAAGGTGAAAGTTGGTGTATTTCAGCTGTGTGTAATGTATAGAAATGGGAAGGTAAGTTCTGCCGTTGGCCCTCAAGTGGGCATTTCAATTCTGATGGACACAACGAAGGTATTATTTGATGTATATTAAGGCTAGCGTGCAGCATTTGTTGAAATATTACAAATTTCGTTTGGTTTCTACCGATTTCAGGATATTGACAGGCACGAGATTGTGACGTCATCCATCTTTCAATTTGAGATACAGGCAAATGACTGAGTCGGAGAACAAATTGTATTACACCATTCGATTTCTCGTCATAAATCGCATGAGAATAGATTTTTTTATGGCCTTTGATGAATTGTAGCCGGGGTGGCTTTTTTTCTTGATTGACTTTGGTGATCGCCAGAAAAATAAAGTTGGTGTATTTGAGCTGTGGGTAATGTAGAGAAATAGGAATGGCATTTGCTGTGGTCCACGTACCGCTGTATGTATGATCTACTCAGATAACTCCTAGCACATGAAGTCTGTCGACAAGGGCAAGTGAGCTCTCGTCGTAATGTTTCTACTTTGAATTCGAACGAAAGCTAGCTGGTATGTGTATGGATAATGAGCTCTCATAGCATTTATATATGGAAATAATAGAATTAGTTATTCAATCGGTCTTCCTCAGTTGGCCATCATTAAATTTTAGCCAGATGAGGAAGGCATCAAGGGACACAAATTACCGCAAGCATTGGTCGCGTGTTGAAAAAATGAGAAATTTCCCTCGGTATTTAAGGAGTTTAGGCTGTTGCCATGCACGGGATTATGACGTCATCGATGATTAAATTGAAGATACAGCTAAAACTCTAAGTGGTAGAGGAATGGGGTTTGGACCATTGCATTTCTTGTCATAAAGTGCTGCAGAAGAGCCTATTTTCGTCCCCCGTGGATGAATTGTAGATAGAGTTTGCTCTTTTTGTTACTGATTTCTCTGATTGCCACAAGTTACAACGTTGTGCAGTGCAGCTGTGTGTAATGTGTAGAAATAAGAATATCAATTGCTGTGATCCACATTCCTCTGTGTATTTTATCTGGTTCAATAACTGATGCAATATCAACTCTTTTTGATAGGTCAAGTAAACTGTCTCGGTAAAGTAGTTACATAGAAGTGGAATAACACCTGGACCCTATATATACATATAGCAAGGTCTCACAGTGTTTGTATGTGTAAAACAGAAGGTAAGTTCTGTCTTTGTCCCTCAAGTGGGCATTTCAATTCTGATGGACACAACGAAGGAATTAATTGATGTATATTAAGGCTAGCGTGCAGCATTTAATGAAATGTTACAAATTTCGTTTGGTTTCTACCGATTTGAGGATATTGGCAGGCACGGGATTGTGACGTCATCCATCTTTCAATTTGAGATACAGGCAAATGACTGAGTCGGAAAACAAATTGTATTACACCATTTCATTTCTCGTCCTGAATTGCATGAGAATAGATTTTTTTATGGCTTTCGATTAATTGTAGCTGTTGTTGCTTTTTCCTTGATTGACTTTGGTGATTGCCAGAATATGAAAGTTGGTGGATTTCAGCTGTGGGTAATGTAGAGAAATGGGAATGGCATTTGCTGTGGTCCACGTACCTCTGTATGTATGATCTACTCAGATAACTCATATCATAAGAAGTCTGTCGACAAGAGCAAGTGAGCTGTCGTGGTAATGTTTCTACTTTCAATTCGAAAGAAAGCTAGCTGGTATGTGTATGTATAATAAGATCTCCTAGCATTTATATATGGGAATAATAGAATTAGTTATTCAATCGGTCTTCCTCAGTTGTGCATTTTAAATCTTGGCCACATAAGGAAGGCACCAAGAAATACAAATTACCGCAAGCATTGGTCGCGTGTTGAAAAAATGAGAAATTTCCCTCGGTATCTAAGGAAATTAGGCTGTTGCCATGCACGGGATGATGACGTCATCGATGATTAAATTGAAGATACAGCTAAAACTCTAAGTGGTAGAGGAATGGGGTTTGGACCATTGCATTTCTTGTCATAAAGTGCTGCAGAAGAGCCTATTTTGGTCCCCCGTGGATGAATTCTAGATAGAGTTTGCTCTTTTTGTGACTGATTTCTCTGATTGCCACAAGCTACAACGTTGTGCAGTGCAGCTGTGTGTAATGTGTAGAAATAAGAATATCAATTGCTGTGATCCACATTCCTCTGTGTATTTTATCTTGTTGGATAACTGATGCAATATCAACTCTTTTGGATAGGTCAAGTAAACTGTCTCGGTAAAGTAGTTACATCGAAATGGAATAAAACCTCTCTCCTATGTATACATATAATAAGGTCTCAAAGTGTTTGTATATGTAAAACAGAGGGTAATTTCTGCCTTTGGCCCTCAAGCGGGCATTTCAATTCTGATGGACACAACGAAGGTATTATTTGATGGATATTAAGGCTAGCGTGCAGCATTTGTTGAAAAATTACAAATTTCGTTTGGTTTCTACCGATTTGAGGATATTGGCAGGCACGGGATTGTGACGTCATCCATCTTTCAATTTGAGATACAGGCAAATGACTGGGTCGGAGAAGAAATTGTATTACACCATTCGATTTCTCGTCATAAATTGCATGAGAATGGATTTTTTTATGCCCTTTGATGAATTTTGGTTGGGGTGGCATTTTTTCTTCATTGACTTGGGTGATCGCCAGAATATGAAAGTTGGTGTATTTCAGCTGTGGGTAATGTAGAGAAATGGGAATGGCATTTGCTGTGGTCCACGTACCTCTGTATGTATGATCTACTCAGATAACTCATAGCATATGAAGTCTGTCGAATAGAGCAAGTGAGCTGTCGTGGTAATGTTTCTACTTTCAATTCCAACGAAAGCTAACTGGTATGAGTATGTATAATAAGATCTCCTAGCATTTATATATGGAAATAATAGAATTAGTTATTCAATCGGTCTTATTCAGTTGGGCATTTTAAAGCTTAGCCACATGAGAAAGGCATTACGGGATGCAAATTACGGCAAGCATTGGCCGCGTGTTGGAAAAATGAGAAATTTCCCTCGGTATCTAAGGAGTTTAGGCTGTTGCCATGCACGGGATTATGACGTCATCGATGATTAAATTGAAGATACAGCTAAAACTCTAAGTGGTAGAGGAATGGGGTTTAGACCATTGGATTTCTTGTCATAAAGTGCTTCAGAAGAGAGTATTTTGGTCGCCCTTTGATGAATTCTAGATTGAGTTTGCTCTTTTTGTGACTGATTTCTTTGATTGCCACAAGCTACAACGTTGTGCAGTGCAGCTGTGTGTAATGTGTAGAAATAAGAATATCAATTGCTGTGATCCACATTCCTCTGTGTATTTTATATTTTGGATAACTGATGCAATATCAACTCTTTTGGATAGGTGAAGTAAACTGTCTCGGTAAAGTAGTTACATAGAAGTCGAATAAAACCTGGTTCCTATATATACATATAGTAAGGTCTCAAAGTGTTTGTATATGTAAAACAGAGGGTAAGTTCTGACTTTGGCCCTCAAGTGGGCATTTCAATTCTGATGGACACAACGAAGGTATTATTTCATGTATATTAAGGCTAGCATGCAGCATTTGTTGAAATATTACAAATTTCGTTTGGTTTCTACCGATTTCAGGATATTGGCAGCCACGAGATTGTGACGTCATCCATCTTTCAATTTGAGATACAGGCAAATGACTGGGTCGGAGAACAAATTGTATTACACCATTCGATTTCTCGTCATAAATTGCATGAGAATAGATTTCTTTATGGCCTTCGATTAATTTTGGTTGGGGTGGCATTTTTTCTTCATTGACATGGGTGATCGCCAGAATATGAAAGTTGGTGTATTTCAGCTGTGTGTAATGTAGAGAAATAGGAATGGCATTTGCTGTGGTCCACGTACCGCGGTATGTATGATCTACTCAGATAACTCATAGCATGGGAACTCTTTCGACAAGGGCAAGTGAGCTGTCGTCGTAATGTTTCTACTTTCAATTCGAACGAAAGCTAGCTGGTATGTGTATGTATAATAAGATATCCTAGCATTTATATATGTTAATAACAGAATTAGTTATTCAATCGGTCTTATTCAGTTGGGCATTTTAAAGCTTAACCACATGAGGAAGGCATCAAGGAATGCAATTTACCTCAAGCATTGGTCTCGTGTTGAAAAATGAGAAATTTTAGTCGGTATCTAAGGAAATTAGGCTGTTACCATGCACGGGATTATGACGTCATCGATGATTAAATTGAAGATACAGCTAAAACTCTAAGTGGTAAAAGAATGGGGTTTGGACCATTGGATTTCTTTTCATAAAGTGCTGCAGAAGAGCCTATTTTGGTCCCCCGTGGATGAATTCTAGATAGAGTTTGCTCTTTTTGTGACTGATTTCTCTGATTACCACAAGCTACAACGTTGTGCAGTGCAGCTGTGTGTAATGTGTAGAAATAAGAATATCAATTGCTGTGATCCACATTCCTCTGTGTATTTTATCTTGTTGGATAATTGATGCAATATCAACTCTTTTTGATAGGTCAAGTAAACTGTCTCGGTAAAGTAGTTACATAGAAGTGGAATAACACCTGGACCCTATATATACATATAGCAAGGTCTCACAGTGTTTGTATGTGTAAAACAGAAGGTAAGTTCTGTCTTTGTCCCTCAAGTGGGCATTTCAATTCTGATGGACACAACGAAGGAATTAATTGATGTATATTAAGGCTAGCGTGCAGCATTTAATGAAATGTTACAAATTTCGTTTGGTTTCTACCGATTTGAGGATATTGGCAGGCACGGGATTGTGACGTCATCCATCTTTCAATTTGAGATACAGGCAAATGACTGAGTCGGAAAACAAATTGTATTACACCATTTCATTTCTCGTCCTGAATTGCATGAGAATAGATTTTTTTATGGCTTTCGATTAATTGTAGCTGTTGTTGCTTTTTTCCTTGATTGACTTTGGTGATTGCCAGAATATGAAAGTTGGTGGATTTCAGCTGTGGGTAATGTAGAGAAATGGGAATGGCATTTGCTGTGGTCCACGTACCTCTGCATGTATGATCTACTCAGATAACTCATATCATAAGAAGTCTGTCGACAAGAGCAAGTGAGCTGTCGTGGTAATGTTTCTACTTTCAATTCGAAAGAAAGCTAGCTGGTATGTGTATGTATAATAAGATCTCCTAGCATTTATATATGGGAATAATAGAATTAGTTATTCAATCGGTCTTCCTCAGTTGTGCATTTTAAATCTTGGCCACATAAGGAAGGCACCAAGAAATACAAATTACCGCAAGCATTGGTCGCGTGTCGAAAAAATGAGAAATTTCCCTCGGTATCTAAGGAGTTTAGGCTGTTGCCATGCACGGGATTATGACGTCATCGATGATTAAATTGAAGATACAGCTAAAACTCTAAGTGGTAGAGGAATGGGGTTTGGACCATTGCATTTCTTGTCATAAAGTGCTGCAGAAGAGCCTATTTTGGTCCCCCGTGGATGAATTCTAGATAGAGTTTGCTCTTTTTGTTACTGATTTCTCTGATTGCCACAAGCTACAACGTTGTGCAGTGCAGCTGTGTGTAATGTGTAGAAATAAGAATATCAATTGCTGTGATCCACATTCCTCTGTGTATTTTATCTTGTTGGATAACTGATGCAATATCAACTCTTTTGGATAGGTCAAGTAAACTGTCTCGGTAAAGTAGTTACATCGAAATGGAATAAAACCTCTCTCCTATGTATACATATAATAAGGTCTCAAAGTGTTTGTATATGTAAAACAGAGGGTAATTTCTGCCTTTGGCCCTCAAGTGGGCATTTCAATTCTGATGGACACAACGAAGGTATTATTTGATGGATATTAAGGCTAGCGTGCAGCATTTGTTGAAAAATTACAAATTTCGTTTGGTTTCTACCGATTTGAGGATATTGGCAGGCACGGGATTGTGACGTCATCCATCTTTCAATTTGAGATACAGGCAAATGACTGGGTCGGAGAAGAAATTGTATTACACCATTCGATTTCTCGTCATAAATTGCATGAGAATAGATTTCTTTATGGCCTTCGATGAATTTTGGTTGGGGTGGCATTTTTTCTTCATTGACATGGGTGATCGCCAGAATATGAAAGTTGGTGTATTTCAGCTGTGTGTAATGTAGAGAAATGGGAATGGCATTTGCTGTGGTCCACGTACCTCTGTATGTATGATCTACTCAGATAACTCATAGCATATGAAGTCTGTCGAATAGAGCAAGTGAGCTGTCGTGGTAATGTTTCTACTTTCAATTCCAACGAAAGCTAACTGGTATGAGTATGTATAATAAGATCTCCTAGCATTTATATATGGAAATAATAGAATTAGTTATTCAATCGGTCTTATTCAGTTGGGCATTTTAAAGCTTAGCCACATGAGAAAGGCATTACGGGATGCAAATTACGGCAAGCATTGGTCGCGTGTTGGAAAAATGAGAAATTTCCCTCGGTATCTAAGGAGTTTAGGCTGTTGCCATGCACGGGATTATGACGTCATCGATGATTAAATTGAAGATACAGCTAAAACTCTAAGTGGTAGAGGAATGGGGTTTAGACCATTGGATTTCTTGTCATAAAGTGCTTCAGAAGAGAGTATTTTGGTCGCCCTTTGATGAATTCTAGATTGAGTTTGCTCTTTTTGTGACTGATTTCTTTGATTGCCACAAGCTACAACGTTGTGCAGTGCAGCTGTGTGTAATGTGTAGAAATAAGAATATCAATTGCTGTGATCCACATTCCTCTGTGTATTTTATATTTTGGATAACTGATGCAATATCAACTCTTTTGGATAGGTGAAGTAAACTGTCTCGGTAAAGTAGTTACATAGAAGTCGAATAAAACCTGGTTCCTATATATACATATAGTAAGGTCTCAAAGTGTTTGTATATGTAAAACAGAGGGTAAGTTCTGACTTTGGCCCTCAAGTGGGCATTTCAATTCTGATGGACACAACGAAGGTATTATTTCATGTATATTAAGGCTAGCATGCAGCATTTGTTGAAATATTACAAATTTCGTTTGGTTTCTACCGATTTCAGGATATTGGCAGCCACGAGATTGTGACGTCATCCATCTTTCAATTTGAGATACAGGCAAATGACTGGGTCGGAGAACAAATTGTATTACACCATTCGATTTCTCGTCATAAATTGCATGAGAATAGATTTCTTTATGGCCTTCGATGAATTTTGGTTGGGGTGGCATTTTTTCTTCATTGACATGGGTGATCGCCAGAATATGAAAGTTGGTGTATTTCAGCTGTGTGTAATGTAGAGAAATAGGAATGGCATTTGCTGTGGTCCACGTACCGCGGTATGTATGATCTACTCAGATAACTCATAGCATGGGAACTCTTTCGACAAGGGCAAGTGAGCTGTCGTCGTAATGTTTCTACTATCAATTCGAACGAAAGCTAGCTGGTATGTGTATGTATAATAAGATATCCTAGCATTTATATATGTTAATAACAGAATTAGTTATTCAATCGGTCTTATTCAGTTGGGCATTTTAAAGCTTAACCACATGAGGAAGGCATCAAGGAATGCAATTTACCTCAAGCATTGGTCTCGTGTTGAAAAATGAGAAATTTTAGTCGGTATCTAAGGAAATTAGGCTGTTACCATGCACGGGATTATGACGTCATCGATGATTAAATTGAAGATACAGCTAAAACTCTAAGTGGTAAAAGAATGGGGTTTGGACCATTGGATTTCTTTTCATAAAGTGCTGCAGAAGAGCCTATTTTGGTCCCCCGTGGATGAATTCTAGATAGAGTTTGCTCTTTTTGTGACTGATTTCTCTGATTACCACAAGCTACAACGTTGTGCAGTGCAGCTGTGTGTAATGTGTAGAAATAAGAATATCAATTGCTGTGATCCACATTCCTCTGTGTATTTTATCTTGTTGGATAATTGATGCAATATCAACTCTTTTTGATAGGTCAAGTAAACTGTCTCGGTAAAGTAGTTACATAGAAGTGGAATAACACCTGGACCCTATATATACATATAGCAAGGTCTCACAGTGTTTGTATGTGTAAAACAGAAGGTAAGTTCTGTCTTTGTCCCTCAAGTGGGCATTTCAATTCTGATGGACACAACGAAGGAATTAATTGATGTATATTAAGGCTAGCGTGCAGCATTTAATGAAATGTTACAAATTTCGTTTGGTTTCTACCGATTTGAGGATATTGGCAGGCACGGGATTGTGACGTCATCCATCTTTCAATTTGAGATACAGGCAAATGACTGAGTCGGAAAACAAATTGTATTACACCATTTCATTTCTCGTCCTGAATTGCATGAGAATAGATTTTTTTATGGCTTTCGATTAATTGTAGCTGTTGTTGCTTTTTTCCTTGATTGACTTTGGTGATTGCCAGAATATGAAAGTTGGTGGATTTCAGCTGTGGGTAATGTAGAGAAATGGGAATGGCATTTGCTGTGGTCCACGTACCTCTGCATGTATGATCTACTCAGATAACTCATATCATAAGAAGTCTGTCGACAAGAGCAAGTGAGCTGTCGTGGTAATGTTTCTACTTTCAATTCGAAAGAAAGCTAGCTGGTATGTGTATGTATAATAAGATCTCCTAGCATTTATATATGGGAATAATAGAATTAGTTATTCAATCGGCCTTCCTCAGTTGTGCATTTTAAATCTTGGCCACATAAGGAAGGCACCAAGAAATACAAATTACCGCAAGCATTGGTCGCGTGTCGAAAAAATGAGAAATTTCCCTCGGTATCTAAGGAGTTTAGGCTGTTGCCATGCACGGGATTATGACGTCATCGATGATTAAATTGAAGATACAGCTAAAACTCTAAGTGGTAGAGGAATGGGGTTTGGACCATTGCATTTCTTGTCATAAAGTGCTGCAGAAGAGCCTATTTTGGTCCCCCGTGGATGAATTCTAGATAGAGTTTGCTCTTTTTGTTACTGATTTCTCTGATTGCCACAAGCTACAACGTTGTGCAGTGCAGCTGTGTGTAATGTGTAGAAATAAGAATATCAATTGCTGTGATCCACATTCCTCTGTGTATTTTATCTTGTTGGATAACTGATGCAATATCAACTCTTTTGGATAGGTCAAGTAAACTGTCTTGGTAAAGTAGTTACATCGAAATGGAATAAAACCTCTCTCCTATGTATACATATAATAAGGTCTCAAAGTGTTTGTATATGTAAAACAGAGGGTAATTTCTGCCTTTGGCCCTCAAGTGGGCATTTCAATTCTGATGGACACAACGAAGGTATTATTTGATGGATATTAAGGCTAGCGTGCAGCATTTGTTGAAAAATTACAAATTTCGTTTGGTTTCTACCGATTTGAGGATATTGGCAGGCACGGGATTGTGACGTCATCCATCTTTCAATTTGAGATACAGGCAAATGACTGGGTCGGAGAAGAAATTGTATTACACCATTCGATTTCTCGTCATAAATTGCATGAGAATAGATTTCTTTATGGCCTTCGATGAATTTTGGTTGGGGTGGCATTTTTTCTTCATTGACATGGGTGATCGCCAGAATATGAAAGTTGGTGTATTTCAGCTGTGTGTAATGTAGAGAAATGGGAATGGCATTTGCTGTGGTCCACGTACCTCTGTATGTATGATCTACTCAGATAACTCATAGCATATGAAGTCTGTCGAATAGAGCAAGTGAGCTGTCGTGGTAATGTTTCTACTTTCAATTCCAACGAAAGCTAACTGGTATGAGTATGTATAATAAGATCTCCTAGCATTTATATATGGAAATAATAGAATTAGTTATTCAATCGGTCTTATTCAGTTGGGCATTTTAAAGCTTAGCCACATGAGAAAGGCATTACGGGATGCAAATTACGGCAAGCATTGGTCGCGTGTTGAAAAATGAGAAATTTCCCTCGGTATCTAAGGAGTTTAGGCTGTTGCCATGCACGGGATTATGACGTCATCGATGATTAAATTGAAGATACAGCTAAAACTCTAAGTGGTAGAGGAATGGGGTTTAGACCATTGGATTTCTTGTCATAAAGTGCTTCAGAAGAGAGTATTTTGGTCGCCCTTTGATGAATTCTAGATTGAGTTTGCTCTTTTTGTGACTGATTTCTTTGATTGCCACAAGCTACAACGTTGTGCAGTGCAGCTGTGTGTAATGTGTAGAAATAAGAATATCAATTGCTGTGATCCACATTCCTCTGTGTATTTTATATTTTGGATAACTGATGCAATATCAACTCTTTTGGATAGGTGAAGTAAACTGTCTCGGTAAAGTAGTTACATAGAAGTCGAATAAAACCTGGTTCCTATATATACATATAGTAAGGTCTCAAAGTGTTTGTATATGTAAAACAGAGGGTAAGTTCTGACTTTGGCCCTCAAGTGGGCATTTCAATTCTGATGGACACAACGAAGGTATTATTTCATGTATATTAAGGCTAGCATGCAGCATTTGTTGAAATATTACAAATTTCGTTTGGTTTCTACCGATTTCAGGATATTGGCAGCCACGAGATTGTGACGTCATCCATCTTTCAATTTGAGATACAGGCAAATGACTGGGTCGGAGAAGAAATTGTATTACACCATTCGATTTCTCGTCATAAATTGCATGAGAATAGATTTCTTTATGGCCTTCGATGAATTTTGGTTGGGGTGGCATTTTTTCTTCATTGACATGGGTGATCGCCAGAATATGAAAGTTGGTGTATTTCAGCTGTGTGTAATGTAGAGAAATAGGAATGGCATTTGCTGTGGTCCACGTACCGCGGTATGTATGATCTACTCAGATAACTCATAGCATGGGAACTCTTTCGACAAGGGCAAGTGAGCTGTCGTCGTAATGTTTCTACTTTCAATTCGAACGAAAGCTAGCTGGTATGTGTATGTATAATAAGATATCCTAGCATTTATATATGTTAATAACAGAATTAGTTATTCAATCGGTCTTATTCAGTTGGGCATTTTAAAGCTTAACCACATGAGGAAGGCATCAAGGAATGCTATTTACCTCAAGCATTGGTCTCGTGTTGAAAAATGAGAAATTTCAGTCGGTATCTAAGGAAATCAGGCTGTTGCCATGCACGGGATTATGACGTCATCGATGATTAAATTGAAGATACAGCTAAAACTCTAAGTGGTAGAGGAATGAGGTTTGGACCATTGGATTTCTTGTCATAAAGTGCTGCAGAAGAGCCTATTTTGGTCCCCCGTTTTTGAATTGTAGATAGAGTTTGCTCTTTTTGTTACTGATTTCTCTGATTGTCACAAGCTACAACGTTGTGCAGTGCAGCTGTGTGTAATGTGTAGAAATAAGAATATCAATTGCTGTGATCCACATTCCTCTGTGTATTTTATCTTGTTGGATAACTGATGCAATATCAACTCTTTTGGATAGGTCAAGTAAACTGTCTCGGTAAAGTAGTTACATAGAAGTGGAACGAAACCTGGATCCTATATATACATATAGTAAGGTCTCAAAGTGTTTGTATATGTAAAACAGAGGGTAAGTTCTGCCTTTGGCCCTCAAGTGGGCATTTCAATTCTGATGGACACAACGAAGGTATTACTTGATCTATATTAAGGCTAGCGTGCAGCATTTGTTGAAATATTACAAATTTCGTTTGGTTTCTACCGATTTCAGGATATTGACAGGCACGAGATTGTGACGTCATCCATCTTTCAATTTGAGATACAGGCAAATGACTGGGTCGGAGAACAAATTGTATTACACCATTCGATTTCTCGTCATAAATCGCATGAGAATAGATTTTTTTTATGGCGTTTGATGAATTGTAGCTGGGGTGGCTTTTTTTTCTTGATTGACTTTGGTGAGAGCCAGAATATGAAAGTTGGTGTATTTCAGCTGTGGGTAATGTATAGAAATGGGAATGGCATTTGCTGTGGTCCACGTACCGCTGTATGTATGATCTACTCAGATAACTCATACCATATGAAGTTTGTCGACAAGAGCAAATGAGCTGTCGTGGTAATGTTTCTACTTTCAATTCCAACGAAAGCTAACTGGTACGTGTATGTATAATAAGATCTCCTAGCAATTATATATGGGAATAATAGAATTAGTTATTCAATCGGTCTTCCTCAGTTGTGCATTTTAAAGCTTAGCCACATAAGGAAGGCACCAAGGGATACAAATTACCGCAAGCATTGGTCGCGTGTTGAAAAAATGAGAAATTTCCCTCGGTATCTAAGGAAATTCGGCTGTTGCCATGCACGGGATTATGACGTCATCGATGATTAAAGCGAAGATACAGCTAAAACTCTAAGTGGTAGAGGAATGGGGTTTGGACCATTGGATTTCTTGTCATAAAGTGCTGCAGAAGAGCCTATTTTGGTCCCCCGTTGATGAATTGTAGATAGAGTTTGCTCCTTTTGTTACTGATTTCTCTGATTGCCACAAGCTACAACGTTGTGCAGTGCAGCTGTGTGTAATGTGTAGAAATAAGAATATCAATTGCTGTGATCCACATTCCTCTGTGTATTTTATCTTGTTGGATAACTGATGCAATATCTACTCTTTTGGATAGGTCAAGTAAACTGTCTCGGTAAAGTAGTTACATAGAAGTGGAATAAAACCTGGATCCTATATATACATATAGTAAGGTCTCACAATGTTTGTATGTGTAAAACAGAAGGTAAGTTCTGTCTTTGTCCCTCAAGTGGGCATTTCAATTCTGATGGACACATCGAAGGAATTAATTGATGTATATTAAGGCTAGCGTGGAGCAGTTAATGAAATATTACAAATTTCGTTTGGTTTCTACCGATTTGAAGCTATTGGCTCGCACGAGATTGTGACGTCATCCATCTTTCAATTTGAGATACAGGCAAATGACTGGGTCGGAGAACAAATTGTATTACACCATTTCATTTCTCGTCCTAAATTGCATGAGAATAGATTTTTTATGGCTTTTGATTAATTGTAGCTGTTGTTGCTTTTTTCCTTGATTGACTTTGGTGATTGCCAGAAGGTGAAAGTTGGTGTATTTCAGCTGTGGGTAATGTAGAGAAAAGGGAATGGCATTTGCTGTGGTCCACGTACCTCTGTATGTATGATCCACTCAGATAATTCATACCATATGAAGTCTGTCGACAAGGGCAAGTGAGCTGTCGTGGTAATGTTTCTACTTTCAATTCGAAAGAAAGCTAGCTGGTATGAGTATGTATAATAAGATCTCATAGCATTTATATATGGAAATAATAGAATTAGTTATTCAATCGGTCTTCCTCAGTTATGCATTTTAAAGCTTTGCCACATGAGGAAGGCATCAAGGGATGCAAATTACCGCAAGCATTGGTCGCGTGTTGAAAAAATGAGAAATTTCCCTCGGTATCTAAGGAGTTTAGGCTGTTGCCATGCACGGGATTATGACGTCATCGATGATTAAATTGAAGATACAGCTAAAACTCTAAGTGGTAGAGGAATGAGGTTTGGACCATTGCATTTCTTGTCATAAAGTGCTGCAGAAGAGCCTATTTCGGTCCCCCGTGGTTGAATTGTAGATTGAGTTTGCTCTTTTTGTTACTGATTTCTCTGATTGCCACAAGCTACAACGTACTGCAGTGCAGATGTGTGTAATGTGTAGAAATAAGAATATCAATTTCTGTGATCCACATTCCTCTGTGTATTTTATCTTGTTGGATAACTGATGCAATATCAACTCTTTTGGATAGGTCAAGTAAACTGTCTCGGTAAAGTAGTTACATAGAAGTGGAATAAAACCTGGATCCTATATATACATATAGTAAGGTCTCACAGTGTTTGTATGTGTAAAACAGAAGGTAAGTTCTGTCTTTGTCCCTCAAGTGAGCATTTCAATTCTGATGGACACATCGAAGGAATTAATTGATGTATATTAAGGCTAGCGTGCAGCATTTACTGAAATATTACAAATTTCGTTCGGTTTCTACCGATTTGATTCTATTGGCAGGCATGGGATTGTGACGTCATCCATCTTTCACTTTGAGATACAGGCAAATGACTGAGTCGGAAAACAAATTGTATTACACCATTTCATTTCTAGTCCTAAATTACATGAGAATAGATTTTTTTATGGCTTTCGATTAATTGTAGCTGTTGTTCCTTTGCTCCTTGATTGACTTTGGTGATTGCCAGAAGGTGAAAGTTGGTGTATTTCAGCTGTGGGTAATGTATAGAAATAGGAATGGCATTTGCTGTGGTCCTCGTACCCCTGTATGTATGATCTACTCAGATAACTCATACCAAATGAAGTCTGTCGACAAGGGCAAGTGAGCTGTCGTGGTAATGTTTCTACTTTCAATTCGAACGAAAGCTAACTGGTATGAGTATGTATAATAAGATCTCCTAGCATTTATATATGGGAATAATAGAATTAGTTATTCAATCGGTCTTCCTCAGTTATGCATTTTAAAGCTTAGCCACATGAGGAAGGCATCAAGGGATACAAATTACCGCAAGCATTGGTCGCGTGTTGAAAAAATGAGAAATTTCCCTCGGTATCTAAGGAGTGTAGGCTGTTGCCATGCACGGGATTATGACGTCATCGATGATTAATTGAAGATACAGCTAAAACTCTACGTGGTAGAGGAATGGGGTTTGGACCATTGCATTTCTTGTCATAAAGTGCTGCAGAAGAGTCTATTTTGGTCGCCTTTTGATGAATTCTAGATACAGTCTCCTCTTTTTGTTACTGATTTCTCTGATTGCCACAAGCTACAACGTTGTGCAGTGTAGCTGTGTGTAATGTGTAGAAATAAGAATATCAATTTCTGTGAACCACAGTCCTCTGTGTATTTTATATTTTGGACAATTGATGCAATATCAACTCTTTTGGATAGGTCAAGTAAACTGTCTCGGTAAAGTAGTTACATAGAAGTCGAATAAAACCTCTCTCCTATGTATACATATAATAAGGTCTCAAAGTGTTTGTATATGTGAAACAGAGGGTAAGTTCTGCCTTTGGCCCTCAAGTGGGCATTTCAATTCTGATGGACACAACGAAGGTATTATTTGATGGATATTAAGGCTA
The DNA here is from genome assembly GCA_016165875.1 of Acanthopleura granulata. Taxonomy (NCBI): domain Eukaryota; kingdom Metazoa; phylum Mollusca; class Polyplacophora; order Chitonida; family Chitonidae; genus Acanthopleura; species Acanthopleura granulata. The sequence goes on from JABBOT010000082.1 coordinate 4,906,941, forward strand.
GCGTGCAGCATTTGTTGAAAAATTCCAAATTTCGTTTGGTTTCTACCGATTTGAGGATATTGGCAGGCACGGGATTGTGACGTCATCCATCTTTCAATTTGAGATACAGGCAAATGACTGGGTCGGAGAACAAATTGTATTACACCATTTCATTTCTCGTCATAAATTGCATGAGAATGGATTTTTTTATGGCCTTTGATGAATTTTGGTTGGGGTGGCATTTTTTCTTCATTGACTTGGGTGATCGCCAGAATATGAAAGTTGGTGTATTTCAGCTGTGGGTAATGTATAGAAATGGGAATGGCGTTTTCTGTGGTCCACGTACCTCTGTATGTATGATCTACTCAGATAACTCATAGCATATGAAGTCTGTCGAATACAGCAAGTGAGCTGTCGTGGTAATGTTTCTACTTTCAATTCCAACGAAAGCTAACTGGTATGAGTATGTATAATAAGATCTCCTAGCATTTATATATGGAAATAATAGAATTAGTTATTCAATCGGTCTTATTCAGTTGGGCATTTTAAAGCTTAGCCACATGAGAAAGGCCTTACGGGATGCAAATTACGGCATGCATTGGTCGCGTGTTGGAAAAATGAGAAATTTCCCTCGGTATCTAAGGAGTTTAGGCCGTTGCCATGCACGGGATTATGACGTCATCGATGATTAAATTGAAGATACAGCTAAAACTCTACGTGGTAGAGGAATGGGGTTTAGACCATTGGATTTCTTGTCATAAAGTGCTTCAGAAGAGAGTATTTTGGTCGGCCTTTGATGAATTCTAGATAGAGTTTGCTCTTTTAGTGACTGATTTCTTTCATTGCCACAAGGTACAACGTTGTGCAGTGCGGCTGTGTGTAATGTGTAGAAATAAGAATATCAATTGCTGTGATCCACATTCCTCTGTGTATTTTATATTTTGGATAACTGATGCAATATCAACTCTTTTGGATAGGTCAAGTAAACTGTCTCGGTAAAGTAGTTACATAGAAGTCGAATAAAACCTGGCTCCTATATAAACATATAATAAGGTCTCTATGTGTTTGTATATGTAAAACAGAGGGTAAGTTCTGCCGTTGGCCCTCAAGTGGGCTTTTTAATTTTGATGGACATAACGAAGGTATTAATTAATGTATATTAAGGCTAGCGTGCAGCATTTGTTGAAATGTTACCAAGTTGGTTTGGTTTCTACCGATTTAAGGCTGTTGGCAGGCACGGGATTGTGACGTCATCCATCTTTCAATTTGAGATACAGGTAAATGACTGAGTCGGAGAACAAATTGTATTACACCATTCGATTTCTCGTCATAAATTCCATCCGAATCGCACTTTTTTATTGGCTTTTGATGAATTGTAGCTAGGGTGGCTTTTTTTTTCTTGATTGACTTTGGTGATTGCCAGAATATGAAAGTTGGTGTATTTCAGCTGTGTGTAATGTAGAGAAATAGGAATGGCATTTGCTGTGGTCCACGTACCGTTTTTTATATGATCTACTCAGATAACTCATACCAAATGAAGTCTGTCGACAAGGGCAAGTGAGCTGTCGTGGTAATGTTTCTACTTTCAATTCCAACGAAAGCTAACTGGTATGAGTATGTATAATAAGATCTCCTAGCATTTATATATGGGAATAATAGAATTAGTTATTCAATCGGTCTTCCTCAGTTATGCATTTTAAAGCTTAGCCACATGAGGAAGGCATCAAGGGATACAAATTACCGCAAGCATTGGTCGCGTGTTGAAAAAATGAGAAATTTCCCTCGGTATCTAAGGAGTGTAGGCTGTTGCCATGCACGGGATTATGACGTCATCGATGATTAATTGAAGATACAGCTAAAACTCTACGTGGTAGAGGAATGGGGTTTGGACCATTGCATTTCTTGTCATAAAGTGCTGCAGAAGAGTCTATTTTGGTCGCCTTTTGATGAATTCTAGATACAGTCTCCTCTTTTTGTTACTGATTTCTCTGATTGCCACAAGCTACAACGTTGTGCAGTGTAGCTGTGTGTAATGTGTAGAAATAAGAATATCAATTTCTGTGAACCACAGTCCTCTGTGTATTTTATATTTTGGACAATTGATGCAATATCTACTCTTTTGGATAGGTCAAGTAAACTGTCTCGGTAAAGTAGTTACATAGAAGTCGAATAAAACCTCTCTCCTATGTATACATATAATAAGGTCTCAAAGTGTTTGTATATGTGAAACAGAGGGTAAGTTCTGCCTTTGGCCCTCAAGTGGGCATTTCAATTCTGATGGACACAACGAAGGTATTATTTGATGGATATTAAGGCTAGCGTGCAGCATTTGTTGAAAAATTACAAATTTCGTTTGGTTTCTACCGATTTGAGGATATTGGCAGGCACGGGATTGTGACGTCATCCATCTTTCAATTTGAGATACAGGCAAATGACTGGGTCGGAGAACAAATTGTATTACACCATTTCATTTCTCGTCATAAATTGCATGAGAATAGATTTTTTTATGGCCTTTGATGAATTTTGGTTGGGGTGGCATTTTTTCTTCATTGACTTGGGTGATCGCCAGAATATGAAAGTTGGTGTATTTCAGCTGTGGGTAATGTATAGAAATGGGAATGGCGTTTTCTGTGGTCCACGTACCTCTGTATGTATGATCTACTCAGATAACTCATAGCATATGAAGTCTGTCGAATACAGCAAGTGAGCTGTCGTGGTAATGTTTCTACTTTCAATTCCAACGAAAGCTAACTGGTATGAGTATGTATAATAAGATCTCCTAGCATTTATATATGGAAATAATAGAATTAGTTATTCAATCGGTCTTGGTCAGTTGGGCATTTTAAAGCTTAGCCACATGAGAAAGGCCTTACGGGATGCAAATTACGGCATGCATTGGTCGCGTGTTGGAAAAATGAGAAATTTCCCTCGGTATCTAAGGAGTTTAGGCCGTTGCCATGCACGGGATTATGACGTCATCGATGATTAAATTGAAGATACAGCTAAAACTCTACGTGGTAGAGGAATGGGGTTTAGACCATTGGATTTCTTGTCATAAAGTGCTTCAGAAGAGAGTATTTTGGTCGCCCTTTGATGAATTCTAGATAGAGTTTGCTCTTTTAGTGACTGATTTCTTTCATTGCCACAAGGTACAACGTTGTGCAGTGCGGCTGTGTGTAATGTGTAGAAATAAGAATATCAATTGCTGTGATCCACATTCCTCTGTGTATTTTATATTTTGGATAACTGATGCAATATCAACTCTTTTGGATAGGTCAAGTAAACTGTCTCGGTAAAGTAGTTACATAGAAGTCGAATAAAACCTGGCTCCTATATATACATATAATAAGGTCTCTATGTGTTTGTATATGTAAAACAGAGGGTAAGTTCTGCCGTTGGCCCTCAAGTGGGCTTTTTAATTTTGATGGACATAACGAAGGTATTAATTAATGTATATTAAGGCTAGCGTGCAGCATTTGTTGAAATGTTACCAAGTTGGTTTGGTTTCTACCGATTTAAGGCTGTTGGCAGGCACGGGATTGTGACGTCATCCATCTTTCAATTTGAGATACAGGTAAATGACTGAGTCGGAGAACAAATTGTATTACACCATTCGATTTCTCGTCATAAATTCCATCCGAATCGCACTTTTTTATTGGCTTTTGATGAATTGTAGCTAGGGTGGCTTTTTTTTTCTTGATTGACTTTGGTGATTGCCAGAATATGAAAGTTGGTGTATTTCAGCTGTGTGTAATGTAGAGAAATAGGAATGGCATTTGCTGTGGTCCACGTACCGTTTTTTATATGATCTACTCAGATAACTGATAGCATGTGAACTCTTTCGACAAGGGCAAGTGAGCTGTCGTCGTAATGTTTCTACTTTCAATTCCAACGAAAGCTAACTGGTATGTGTATGTATAATAAGATCTCCTAGCATTTATATATGGGAATAATAGAATTAGTTATTCAATCGGTCTTCCTCAGTTGTGCATTTTAAAGCTTAGCCACATAAGGAAGGCACCAAGGGATACAAATTACGGCAAGCATTGGTCGCGTGTTGAAAAATGAGAAATTTCCCTCGGTATCTAAGGAAATTAGGCTGTTGCCATGCACGGGATTATGACGTCATCGATGATTAAATTGAAGATACAGCTAAAACTCTAAGTGGTAGAGGAATTGGGTTTGGACCGTTGCATTTCTTGTCATAAAGTGCTGCAGAAGAGCCTATTTTGGTCCCCCGTTGATGAATTGTAGATAGAGTTTGCTCTTTTTGTTACTGATTTCTCTGATTGCCACAAGCTACAACGTTGTGCAGTGCAGCTGTGTGTAATGTGTAGAAATAAGAATATCAATTGCTGTGATCCACATTCCTCTGTGTATTTTATAATTTGGATAACTGATGCAATATCTACTCTTTTGGATAGGTCAAGTAAACTGTCTCGGTAAAGTAGTTACATAGAAGTAGAATGAAACCTGGATCCTATATATACATATAGTAAGGTCTCACAATGTTTGTATGTGTAAAACAGAAGGTAAGTTCTGTCTTTGTCCCTCAAGTGGGCATTTCAATTCTGATGGACACATCGAAGGAATTAATTGATGTATATTAAGGCTAGCGTGCAGCATTTAATGAAATATTACAAATTTCGTTTGGTTTCTACCGATTTGAAGCTATTGGCTCGCACGAGATTGTGACGTCATCCATGTTTCAATTTGAGATACAGGCAAATGACTGGGTCGGAGAACAAATTGTATTACACCATTCGATTTCTCGTCATAAATTGCATGAGAATATATTTTTTTATGGCTTTTGCTTAATTGTAGCTGTTGTTGCTTTTCTCCTTGATTGACTTTGGTGATTGCCAGAAGGTGAAAGTTGGTGTATTTCAGCTGTGGGTAATGTATAGAAATGGGAATGGCATTTGCTGTGGTCCTCGTACCCCTGTATGTATGATCTACTCAGATAACTCATACCAAATGAAGTCTGTCGACAAGGGCAAGTGAGTTGTCGTGGTAATGTTTCTACTTTCAATTCGAACGAAAGCTAACTGGTATGAGTATGTATAATAAGATCTCCTAGCATTTATATATGGGAATAATAGAATTAGTTATTCAATCGGTCTTCCTCAGTTATGCATTTTAAAGCTTAGCCACATGAGGAAGGCATCAAGGGATACAAATTACCGCAAGCATTGGTCGCGTGTTGAAAAAATGAGAAATTTCCCTCGGTATCTAAGGAGTTTAGGCTGTTGCCATGCACGGGATTATGACGTCATCGATGATTAATTGAAGATACAGCTAAAACTCTACGTGGTAGAGGAATGGGGTTTGGACCATTGGATTTCTTGTCATAAAGTGCTGCAGAAGAGTCTATTTTGGTCCCCCGTGGTTGAATTGTAGATAGAGTTTGCTCTTTTTGTGACTGATTTCTCTGATTGCCACAAGCTACAACGTTGTGCAGTGCAGCTGTGTGTAATGTGTAGAAATAAGAATATCAATTTCTGTGAACCACAGTCCTCTGTGTATTTTATATTTTGGACAACTGATGCAATATCAACTCTTTTGGATAGGTCAAGTAAACTGTCTCGGTAAAGTAGTTACATAGAAGTGGAATAAAACCTGGCTCCTATATATACATATAATAAGGTCTCAAAGTGTTTGTATATGTAAAACAGAGGGTAAGTTCTGCCGTTGGCCCTCAAGTGGGCTTTTTAATTTTGATGGACATAACGAAGGTATTAATTGATGTATATTAAGGCTAGCGTGCAGCATTTGTTGAAATATTACAAAGTTGGTTTGGTTTCTACCGATTTAAGGCTGTTGGCTGGCACGGGATTGTGACGTCATCCATCTTTCAATTTGAGATACAGGTAAATGACTGAGTCGGAGAACAAAGGGTATTGGACCATTCGATTTCTCGTCATAAATTCCATCCGAATCGCACTTTTTTTATGGGCTTTTGATGAATTGTAGCTAGGGTGGCTTTTTTTTCTTGATTGACTTTGGTGATTGCCAGAATATGAAAGTTGGTGTATTTCAGCTGTGTGTAATGTAGAGAAATAGGAATGGCATTTGCTGTGGTCCACGTACCGTGGTATATATGATCTACTCAGATAACTGATAGCATGAGAACTCTTTCGACAAGGGCAAGTGAGCTGTCGTCGTAATGTTTCTACTTTCCATTCGAACGAAAGCTAGCTGGTATGTGTATGTATAATAAGATCTCCTAGCATTTATATATGTTAATAACAGAATTAGTTATTCAATCGGTCTTATTCAGTTGGGCATTTTAAAGCTTAACCACATGAGGAAAGCATCAAGGGATGCAATTTACCTCAAGCATTGGTCTCGTGTTCAAAAATGAGAAATTTCCCTCGGTATCTAAGGAAATTAGGCTGTTGCCATGCACGGGATTATGACGTCATCGATGATTAAATTGAAGTTACAGCTAAAACTCTAAGTGGTAGAGGAATTGGGTTTGGACCGTTGCATTTCTTGTCATAAAGTGCTGCAGAAGAGCCTATTTTGGTCCCCCGTTGATGAATTGTAGATAGAGTTTGCTCTTTTTGTTACTGATTTCTCTGATTGCCACAAGCTACAACGTTGTGCAGTGCAGCTGTGTGTAATGTGTAGAAATAAGAATATCAATTGCTGTGATCCACATTCCTCTGTGTATTTTATAATTTGGATAACTGATGCAATATCTACTCTTTTGGATAGGTCAAGTAAACTGTCTCGGTAAAGTAGTTACATAGAAGTAGAATGAAACCTGGATCCTATATATACATATAGTAAGGTCTCACAATGTTTGTATGTGTAAAACAGAAGGTAAGTTCTGTCTTTGTCCCTCAAGTGGGCATTTCAATTCTGATGGACACATCGAAGGAATTAATTGATGTATATTAAGGCTAGCGTGCAGCATTTAATGAAATATTACAAATTTCGTTTGGTTTCTACCGATTTGAAGCTATTGGCTCGCACGAGATTGTGACGTCATCCATCTTTCAATTTGAGATACAGGCAAATGACTGGGTCGGAGAACAAATTGTATTACACCATTCGATTTCTCGTCATAAATTGCATGAGAATATATTTTTTTATGGCTTTTGCTTAATTGTAGCTGTTGTTGCTTTTCTCCTTGATTGACTTTGGTGATTGCCAGAAGGTGAAAGTTGGTGTATTTCAGCTGTGGGTAATGTATAGAAATGGGAATGGCATTTGCTGTGGTCCTCGTACCCCTGTATGTATGATCTACTCAGATAACTCATACCAAATGAAGTCTGTCGACAAGGGCAAGTGAGTTGTCGTGGTAATGTTTCTACTTTCAATTCGAACGAAAGCTAACTGGTATGAGTATGTATAATAAGATCTCCTAGCATTTATATATGGGAATAATAGAATTAGTTATTCAATCGGTCTTCCTCAGTTATGCATTTTAAAGCTTAGCCACATGAGGAAGGCATCAAGGGATACAAATTACCGCAAGCATTGGTCGCGTGTTGAAAAAATGAGAAATTTCCCTCGGTATCTAAGGAGTTTAGGCTGTTGCCATGCACGGGATTATGACGTCATCGATGATTAATTGAAGATACAGCTAAAACTCTACGTGGTAGAGGAATGGGGTTTGGACCATTGGATTTCTTGTCATAAAGTGCTGCAGAAGAGTCTATTTTGGTCCCCCGTGGTTGAATTGTAGATAGAGTTTGCTCTTTTTGTGACTGATTTCTCTGATTGCCACAAGCTACAACGTTGTGCAGTGCAGCTGTGTGTAATGTGTAGAAATAAGAATATCAATTGCTGTGATCCACATTCCTCTGTGTATTTTATATTTTGGACAACTGATGCAATATCAACTCTTTTGGATAGGTCAAGTAAACTGTCTCGGTAAAGTAGTTACATAGAAGTGGAATAAAACCTGGCTCCTATATATACATATAATAAGGTCTCAAAGTGTTTGTATATGTAAAACAGAGGGTAAGTTCTGCCGTTGGCCCTCAAGTGGGCTTTTTAATTTTGATGGACATAACGAAGGTATTAATTGATGTATATTAAGGCTAGCGTGCAGCATTTGTTGAAATATTACAAAGTTGGTTTGGTTTCTACCGATTTAAGGCTGTTGGCTGGCACGGGATTGTGACGTCATCCATCTTTCAATTTGAGATACAGGTAAATGACTGAGTCGGAGAACAAAGGGTATTGGACCATTCGATTTCTCGTCATAAATTCCATCCGAATCGCACTTTTTTTATGGGCTTTTGATGAATTGTAGCTAGGGTGGCTTTTTTTTCTTGATTGACTTTGGTGATTGCCAGAATATGAAAGTTGGTGTATTTCAGCTGTGTGTAATGTAGAGAAATAGGAATGGCATTTGCTGTGGTCCACGTACCGTGGTATATATGATCTACTCAGATAACTGATAGCATGAGAACTCTTTCGACAAGGGCAAGTGAGCTGTCGTCGTAATGTTTCTACTTTCCATTCGAACGAAAGCTAGCTGGTATGTGTATGTATAATAAGATCTCCTAGCATTTATATATGTTAATAACAGAATTAGTTATTCAATCGGTCTTATTCAGTTGGGCATTTTAAAGCTTAACCACATGAGGAAAGCATCAAGGGATGCAAATTACCTCAAGCATTGGTCTCGTGTTCAAAAATGAGAAATTTCCCTCGGTATCTAAGGAAATTAGGCTGTTGCCATGCACGGGATTATGACGTCATCGATGATTAAATTGAAGATACAGCTAAAACTCTAAGTGGTAGAGGAATTGGGTTTGGACCGTTGCATTTCTTGTCATAAAGTGCTGCAGAAGAGCCTATTTTGGTCCCCCGTTGATGAATTGTAGATAGAGTTTGCTCTTTTTGTTACTGATTTCTCTGATTGCCACAAGCTACAACGTTGTGCAGTGCAGCTGTGTGTAATGTGTAGAAATAAGAATATCAATTGCTGTGATCCACATTCCTCTGTGTATTTTATAATTTGGATAACTGATGCAATATCTACTCTTTTGGATAGGTCAAGTAAACTGTCTCGGTAAAGTAGTTACATAGAAGTAGAATGAAACCTGGATCCTATATATACATATAGTAAGGTCTCACAATGTTTGTATGTGTAAAACAGAAGGTAAGTTCTGTCTTTGTCCCTCAAGTGGGCATTTCAATTCTGATGGACACATCGAAGGAATTAATTGATGTATATTAAGGCTAGCGTGCAGCATTTAATGAAATATTACAAATTTCGTTTGGTTTCTACCGATTTGAAGCTATTGGCTCGCACGAGATTGTGACGTCATCCATCTTTCAATTTGAGATACAGGCAAATGACTGGGTCGGAGAACAAATTGTATTACACCATTCGATTTCTCGTCATAAATTGCATGAGAATATATTTTTTTATGGCTTTTGCTTAATTGTAGCTGTTGTTGCTTTTCTCCTTGATTGACTTTGGTGATTGCCAGAAGGTGAAAGTTGGTGTATTTCAGCTGTGGGTAATGTATAGAAATGGGAATGGCATTTGCTGTGGTCCTCGTACCCCTGTATGTATGATCTACTCAGATAACTCATACCAAATGAAGTCTGTCGACAAGGGCAAGTGAGTTGTCGTGGTAATGTTTCTACTTTCAATTCCAACGAAAGCTAGCTGGTATGTGTATGTATAATAAGATCTCCTAGCATTTATATATGTTAATAATAGAATTACTTATTCAATCGGTCTTATTTAGTTGGGCATTTTAAGGCTTAGTCACAGGAGGAATTCATCAAGGGATGCAATTTACCTCAAGCATTGGTCTCGTGTTGAAAAATGAGAAATTTCCCTCGGTATCTAAGGAGTTTAGGCTGTTGCCATGCACGGGATTATGACGTCATCGATGATTAAATTGAAGATACAGCTAAAACTCTAAGTGGTAGAGGAATGGGGTTTGGACCATTGCATTTCTTGTCATGAAGTGGTTCAGAAGAGCCTATTTTGGTCGGCCTTTGATGAATTCTAGATAGAGTTTGCTCTTTTTGTGACTGATTTCTCTGATTGAAGCAAGCTACAACGTTGTGCAGTGCAGCTGTGTGTAATGTGTAGAAATAAGAATATCAATTGCTGTGATCCACATTCCTCTGTGTATTTTATATTTTGGACAACTGATGCAATATCAACTCTTTTGGATAGGTCAAGTAAACTGTCTCGGTAAAGTAGTTACATAGAAGTGGAATAAAACCTGGCTAGTATATATACATATAGTAAGGTCTCACAGTGTTTGTATATGTAAAACATAGGGTAAGTTCTGCCGTCGGGCCTCAAGTGGGCATTTGAATTCTGATGGACACAACGAAGGTATTAATTCATGTATATTAATGCTAGCATGCAGCATTTGTTGAAATGTTACAAAGTTGGTTTGGTTTCTACCGATTTAAGGCTGTTGGCAGGCACGGGATTGTGACGTCATCCATCTTTCAATTTGAGATACAGGTAAATGACTGAGTCGGAGAACAAATTGTATTACACCATTCGATTTCTCGTCATAAATTCCATCCGAATCGCACTTTTTTTATGGGCTTTTGATGAATTGTAGCTAGGGTGGCTTTTTTTTTCTTGATTGACTTTGGTGATTGCCAGAATATGAAAGTTGGTGTATTTCAGCTGTGTGTAATGTAGAGAAATAGGAATGGCATTTGCTGTGGTCCACGTACCGCGGTATATATGATCTACTCAGATAACTGATAGCATGAGAACTCTTTCGACAAGGGCAAGTGAGGTGTCGTCGTAATGTTTCTACTTTCCATTCGAACGAAAGCAAGCTGGTATGTGTACGTATAATAAGATCTCCTAGCATTTATATATGTTAATAACAGAATTAGTTATTCAATCGGTCTTATTCAGTTGGGCATTTTAAAGCTTAACCACATGAGGAAGGCATCAAGGGATGCAATTTACCTCAAGCATTGGTCTCGTGTTGAAAAATGAGAAATTTCAGTCGGTATCTAAGGAGTTTAGGCTGTTGCCATGCACGGGATTATGACGTCATCGATGATTAAATTGAAGATACAGCAAAAACTCTAAGTGGTAGAGGAATTGGGTTTGGACCATTGCATTTCTTGTCATAAAGTGCTGCAGAAGAGCCTATTTTGGTCGGCCTTTGATGAATTCTAGATGGAGTTTGCTCTTTTTGTGACTGATTTCTCTGATTGCCACAAGCTACAACGTTGTGCAGTGCAGCTGTGTGTAATGTGTAGAAATAAGAATATCAATTGCTGTGATCCACATTCCTCTGTGTATTTTATAATTTGGATAACTGATGCAATATCTACTCTTTTGGATAGGTCAAGTAAACTGTCTCGGTAAAGTAGTTACATAGAAGTGGAATAAAACCTGGCTCCTATATATACATATAGTAAGGTCTCAAAGTGTTTGTATATGTGAAACAGAGGGTAAGTTCTGCCGTCGGGCCTCAAGTTTGCATTTGAATTCTGATGGACACAACGAAGGTATTAATTGATGTATATTAATGCTAGCATGGAGCATTTGTTGAAATGTTACAAAGTTGGTTTGGTTTCTACCGATTTAAGGCTGTTGGCAGGCACGGGATTGTGATGTCATCCATCTTTCAATTTGAGATACAGGTAAATGACTGAGTCGGAGAACAAAGGGTATTGCACCATTCCATTTCTCGTCATAAATTCCATCCGAATAGCACTTTTTTTATGGGCTTTTGATGAATTGTAGCTAGGGTGGCGTTTTTTTTCTTGATTGACTTTGGTGATCGCCAGAATATGAAAGTTGGTGTATTTCAGCTGTGTGTAATGTAGGAAATAGGAATGGCATTTGCTGTGGTCCACGTACCGCGGTATGTATGATCTACTCAGATAACTCATAGCATATAAAGTCTGTCGACAAGGGCAAGTGAGCTGTCGTCGTAATGTTTCTACTTTCAATTCCAACGAAAGCTAGCTGGTATGTGTATGTATAATAAGATCTCCTAGCATATATATATGTTAATAATAGAATTAGTTATTCAATCGGTCTTATTCAGTTGGGCATTTTAAGGCTTAGTCACAGGAGGAATTCATCAAGGGATGCAAATTACCTCAAGCATTGGTCTCGTGTTGAAAAATGAGAAATTTCCCTCGGTATCTAAGGAGTTTAGGCTGTTGCCATGCACGGGATTATGACGTCATCGATGATTAAATTGAAGATACAGCTAAAACTCTAAGTGGTAGAGGAATGGGGTTTGGACCATTGCATTTCTTGTCATGAAGTGCTGCAAAAGAGCCTATTTTGGTCGGCCTTTGATGAATTCAAGATAGAGTTTCCTCTTTTTGTGACTGATTTCTCTGATTGAAGCAAGCTACAACGTTGTGCAGTGCAGCTGTGTGTAATGTGTAGAAATAAGAATATCAATTGCTGTGATCCACATTCCTCTGTGTATTTTATATTTTGGACAACTGATGCAATATCAACTCTTTTGGATAGGTCAAGTAAACTGTTTCGGTAAAGTAGTTACATAGAAGTGGAATAAAACCTGGCTAGTATATATACATATAGTAAGATCTCACAGTGTTTGTATATGTAAAACATAGGGTAAGTTCTGCCGTCGGGCCTCAAGTGGGCATTTCAATTCTGACGGAAACAACGAAGGTATTAATTGATGTATATTAATGCTAGCATGCAGCATTTGTTGAAATGTTACAAAGTTGGTTTGGTTTCTACCGATTTAAGGCTGTTGGCAGGCACGGGATTGTGATTCATCCATCTTTCAATTTGAGATACAGGCAAATGACTGAGTCGGAGAACAAATTGTATTACACCATTCGATTTCTCGTCATAAATTGCATGAGAATAGATCTTTTTATGGCCTTTGATGAATTGTAGCTGTTGTTGCTTTTTTTCTTGATTGATTTTGGTGAGAGCCAGAATATGAAAGTTGGTGTATTTCAGCTGTCTGTAATGTAGAGAAATAGGAATGGCATTTGCTGTGGTCCACGTACCGCCGTATGTATGATCTACTCAGATAAATCATAGCATATGAAGTCTGTCGACAAGGGCAAGTGAGCTGTCGTTTTAATGTTTCCACTTTCAATTCCAACGAAAGCTAACTGGTATGTGTATGTATAATAAGATCTCCTAGCATTTATATATGTTAATAACAGAATTAGTTATTCAATCGGTCTTATTCAGTTGTGCATTTTAAAGCTTAACCACATGAGGAAGGCATTACGGGATGCAAATTACGGCAAGCATTGGTCGCGTGTTGAAAAATGAGAAATTTCCCTCGGTATCTAAGGAGTTTAGGCTGTTGCCATGCACGGGATTATGACGTCATCGATGATTAAATTGAAGATACAGCGAAAACTCTAAGTGGTAGAGGAATGGGATTTCTTGTCATAAAGTGCTTCAGAAGTGAGTATTTTGGTCGCCCTTTGATGAATTCTAGATGGAGTTTGCTCTTTTTGTGACTGATTTCTCTGATTGCCACAAGCTACAACGTTGTGCAGTGCAGCTGTGTGTAATGTGTAGAAATAAGAATATCAACTGCTGTGATCCACATTTCTCTGTGTATTTTATATTTTGGATAACTGATGCAATACCTACTCTTTTGGATAGGTCAAGTAAACTGTCTCGGTAAAGTAGTTACATAAAACTGGAATAAAACCTGGCTCCTACATATACATATAGTAAGGTCTCAGAGTGTTTGTATATGTAAAACAGAGGGTAAGTTCTGCCGTCGGGCCTCAAGTGGGCATTTCAATTCTGATGGACACAACGAAGGTATTAATTGATGTATATTAAGGCTAGCGTGCAGCATTTGTTGAAATGTTACAAAGTTGGTTTGGTTTCTACCGATTTAAGGCTGTTGGCAGGCACGGGATTGTGACGTCATCCATCTTTCAATTTGAGATACAGGTAAATGACTGAGTCGGAGAACAAAGGTTATTGGACCATTCGATTTCTCGTCATAAATTCCATCCGAATAGCACTTTATTACGCTGTTTTGATGAATTGTAGCTAGGGTGGCTTTTTTTCTCTTCATTGACTTTGGTGATCGCCAGAATATGAAAGTTGGTGTATTTCAGCTGTGTGTAGTGTAGAGAAATAGGAATGGCATTTGCTGTGGTCCACGTACCGCTGTATGTATGATCTACTCAAATAACTCATAGCATATGAAGTCTGTCGACAAGGGCAAGTGAGCTGTCGTCGTAATGTTTCTACTTTCAATTCGAACGAAAGCTAGCTGGTATGTGTATATAGAATAAGATCTCCTAGCATTTATATATGTTAATAACAGAATTAGTTATTCAATCGGTCTTATTCAGTTGGGCATTTTAAAGCTTAACCACATGAGGGAGGCATCAAGAGATGCAATTTACCTCAAGCATTGGTCTCGTGTTGAAAAAATGAGAAATTTCCCTCGGTATCTAAGGAGTTTAGGCTGTTGCCATGCACGGGATTATGACGTCATCGATGATTAAATTGAAGATACAGCTAAAACTCTAAGTGGTAGAGGAATTGGGTTTGTACCATTGGATTTCTTGTCATAAAGTGCTGCAGAAGAGAGTGTTTTGGTCGCCCTTTGATGAATTCTAGATAGAGTTTGCTCTTTTTGTGACTGATTTCTCTGATTGCCACAAGCTACAACGTTGTGCAGTGCAGCTGTGTGTAATGTGTAGAAATAAGAATATCAACTGCTGTGATCCACATTCCTCTGTGTATTTTATATTTTGGATAACTGATGCAATATCTGCTCTTTCGGATAGGTAAAGTAAACTGTCTCGGTAAAGTAGTTACATAGAAGTGGAATAAAACCTGGCTCCTATATATACATATAGTAAGGTCTCACAGTATTTGTATATGTAAAACAGAGGGTAATTGCTGCCGTTGGCGCTCAAGTGGGCTTTTTAATTTTGATGGACATAACGAAGGTATTAATTGAGGTATATTAAGGCTAGCGTGCAGCATTTGTTGAAATGTTACAAAGTTGGTTTGGTTTCTACCGATTTAAGGCTGTTGGCAGGCACGGGATTGTGACGTCATCCATCTTTCAATTTGAGATACAGGTAAATGACTGAGTCGGAGAACAAAGGGTATAGGACCATTCGATTTCTCGTCATAAATTCCATCCAAATAGCACTTTTTATGGGCTTTTGATGAATTGTAGCTAGGGTGGCTTTTTTTTTCTTGATTGACTTTGGTGATTGCCAGAATATGAAAGTTGGTGTATTTCAGCTGTGTGTAATGTAGAGAAATAGGAATGGCATTTGCTGTGGTCCACGTACCGCTGTATGTATGATCTACTCAGATAACTCATAGCATGTGACCTCTTTCGACAAGGGCAAGTGAGCTGTCGTTTTAATGTTTCTACTTTCAATTCGAACGAAAGCTAGCTGGTATGTGTATGTATAATAAGATCTCGTAGCATTTACATATGTTAATAACAGAATTAGTTATTCAATCGGTCTTATTCAGTTGGGCATTTTAAAGCTTAACCACATGAGGAAGGCATCAAGGGATGCAATTTACCCCAAGCATTGGTCTCGTGTTGAAAAATGAGATATTTCAGTCGGTATCTAAGGAGTGTAGGCTGTTGCCATGCACGGGATTATGACGTCATCGATGATTAAATTGAAGATACAGCGAAAACTCTAAGTGGTACAGGAATGGGGTTTACACCACTGGATTTCTTGTCATAAAGTGCTTCAGAAGTGAGTATTTTGGTCGCCCTTTGATGAATTCTAGATAGAGTTTGCTCTTTTTGTGACTGATTTCTTTGATTGCCACAAGCTACAACGTTGTGCAGTGCAGCTGTGTGTAATGTGTAGAAATAAGAATATCAATTGCTGTGATCCACATTCCTCTGTGTATTTTATATTTTGGATAACTGATGCAATATCAACTCTTTTGGATAGGTCAAGTAAACTGTTTCGGTAAAGTAGTTACATAGAAGTGGAATAAAACCTGGCTCCTATATATACATATAGTAAGGTCTCACAGTGTTTGTATATGTAAAACAGAGGGTAAGTTCTGCCGTCGGGCCTCAAGTGGGCATTTCAATTCTGATGGAAACAACGAAGGTATTAATTGATGTATATTAATGCTAGCATGCAGCATTTGTTGAAATGTTACAAAGTTGGTTTGGTTTCTACCGATTTAAGGCTGTTGGCAGGCACGGGATTGTGACGTCATCCATCTTTCAATTTGAGATACAGGTAAATGACTGGGTCGGAGAACACATTGTAATGCACCATTCCATTTCTCGTCATAAACTCCATCTGAATAGGACTTTTTTATGGGCTTTTGATGAATTGTAGCTAGGGTGGCTTTCTTTTTCTTGATTGACTTTGGTGATTGCCAGAATATGAAAGTTGGTGTATTTCAGCTGTGTGTAATGTAGAGAAATGGGAATGGCATTTGCTGTGGTCCACGTACCGCGGTATGTATGATCTACTCAGATAACTCATAGCATATGAAGTCTCTCGACAAGGGCAAGTGAGCTGTCGTCGTAATGTTTCCACTTTCAATTCGAACGAAAGCTAGTTGGTATGTGTATGTATAATAAGATCTCCTAGCATTTATATATGTTAATAACAGAATTAGTTATTCAATCGGTCTTATTCAGTTGGGCATTTTAAAGCTTAACCACATGAGGAAGGCATCAAGGGATGCAATTTACCTCAAGCATTGGTCTCGTGTTGAAAAATGAGAAATTTCAGTCGGTATCTAAGGAGTTTAGGCTGTTGCCATGCACGGGATTATGACGTCATCGATGATTAAATTGAAGATACAGCTAAAACTCTAAGTGGTAGAGGAATGGGGTTTGGACCGTTGCATTTCTTGTCATAAAGTGCTGGAGAAGAACCTATTTTGGTCGCCCTTTGATGAATTCTAGATGGAGTTTGCTCTTTTTGTGACTGATTTCTCTGATTGCCACAAGCTACAACGTTGTGCAGTGCAGCTGTGTGTAATGTGTAGAAATAAGAATATCAACTGCTGTGATCCACATTCCTCTGTGTATTTTATATTTTGGACAACTGATGCAATATCAACTCTTTTGGATAGGTCAAGTAAACTGTCTCGGTAAAGTAGTTACATCAAAATGGAATAAAACCTGGCTCCTATATATACATATAGTAAGGTCTCACAGTGTTTGTATATGTACAACAGAGGGTAAGTTCTGCCGTCGGGCCTCAAGTTTGCATTTGAATTCTGATGGACACAACGAAGGTATTAATTGATGTATATTAAGGCTAGCGTGCGGCATTTGTTGAAATATTAAAAAGTTCGTTTGGTGTCTACCGATTTGAGGCTATTGGCCGGCACGGGATTGTGACGTCATCCATCTTTCAATTTGAGATACAGGCAAATGACTGGGTCGGAGAACAAATTGTATTACACCATTCCATTTCTCGTCATAAATTGCATGAGAATATATTATTTTATGGGCGTTTATGAATTGTATCTGATGTGGCGTTTTTTTTTCTTGATTGACTTTGGTGATCGCCAGAAGGTGAAAGTTGGTGTATTTCAGCTGTGTGTAATGTAGAGAAATAGGAATGGCATTTGCTGTGGTCCACGTACCGCTGTATGTATGATCTGCTCAGATAACTCATAGCATATAAAGTCTGTCGACAAGGGCAAGTGAGCTGTCGTCGTCATCTTTCTACTTTCAATTCGAACGAAAGCTAGCTGGTATGTGTATGTATAATAAGATCTCCTAGCATTTAAATATGGGAATAATAGAATTAGTTATTCAATCGGTCTTCCTCAATTATGCATTTTAAAGCTTAGCCACATGAGGAAGGCATCAAGGGATGCAAATTACGGCAAGCATTGGTCGCGTGTTAAAAAAATGAGAAATTTCAGTCGGTATCTAAGGAGTTTAGGCTGTTGCCATGCACGGGATTATGACGTCATCGATGATTAAATTGAAGATACAGCGAAAACTCTAAGTGGTAGAGGAATGAGGTTTTTACCATTGCATTTCTTGTCATAAAGTGCTGCTGAAGAGCCTATTTTGGTCGCCCTTTGATGAATTCTAGATGGAGTTTGCTCTTTTTGTGACTGATTTCTTTGATTGCCACAAGCTACAACGTTGTGCAGTGCAGCTGTGTCTAATAGGTAGAAATAAGAATATCAATTGCTGTGATCCACATTCCTCTGTGTATTTTATATTTTGGATAACTGATGCAATGTCAACTCTTTTGGATAGGTCAAGTAAACTGTCTCGGTAAAGTAGTTACATAGAAGTGGAATAAAACCTGGCTCCTACATATACATATAGTAAGGTCTCAGAGTGTTTGTATATGTAAAACAGAGGGTAAGTTCTGCCGTCTTGCCTCAAGTGGGCATTTCAATTCTGATGGACACAACGAAGGTATTAATTGATGTATATTAAGGCTAGCATGCATCATTTGTTGAAATATTACAAATTTCTTTCGGTTTCTACCGATTTGAGGCTATTGGCAGGCACGGGATTGTGACGTCATCCATCTTTCAATTTGAGATACAGGCAAATGACTGAGTCGGAAAACAAATTGTATTACACCATTCGATTTCTCGTCATAAATTGCATGAGAATAGATCTTTTTATGGCCTTTGATGAATTGTAGCTGTGGGTGCTTTTTTTCTTGACTGATTTTGGTGAGAGCCAGAATATGAAAGTTGGTGTATTTCAGCTGTCTGTAATGTAGAGAAATAGGAATGGCATTTGCTGTGGTCCACGTACCGCGGTATGTATGATCTACTCAGATAAATCATAGCATATGAAGTCTGTCGACAAGGGCAAGTGAGCTGTCGTTTTAATGTTTCCACTTTCAATTCCAACGAAAGCTAACTGGTATGTGTATGTATAATAAGATCTCCTAGCATTTATATATGTTAATAACAGAATTAGTTATTCAATCGGTCTTATTCAGTTGGGCATTTTAAAGCTTAACCACATGAGGAAGGCATCAAGGGATGCAATTTACCTCAAGCATTGGTCTCGTGTTGAAAAATGAGAAATTTCAGTCGGTATCTAAGGAGTTTAGGCTGTTGCCATGCACGGGATTATGACGTCATCGATGATTAAATTGAAGATACAGCTAAAACTCTAAGTGGTAGAGGAATGGGGTTTGGACCGTTGCATTTCTTGTCATAAAGTGCTGGAGAAGAACCTATTTTGGTCGCCCTTTGATGAATTCTAGATGGAGTTTGCTCTTTTTGTGACTGATTTCTCTGATTGCCACAAGCTACAACGTTGTGCAGTGCAGCTGTGTGTAATGTGTAGAAATAAGAATATTAATTGCTGTGATCCACATTCCTCTGTGTATTTTATATTTTGGACACCTGATGCAATATCAACTCTTTTGGATAGGTCAAGTAAACTGTCTCGGTAAAGTAGTTACATCGAAATGGAATAAAACCTGGCTCCTATATATACATATAGTAAGGTCTCAGAGTGTTTGTATATGTACAACAGAGGGTAAGTTCTGCCGTCGGGCCTCAAGTTTGCATTTGAATTCTGATGGACACAACGAAGGAATTAATTGATGTATATTAAGGCTAGCGTGCGGCATTTGTTGAAATATTACAAAGTTCGTTTTGGATAGGTCAAGTAAACTGTCTCGGTAAAGTAGTTACATAGAAGTGGAATAAAACCTGGCTCCTACATATACATATAGTAAGGTCTCACAGTGTTTGTATATGTACAACAGAGGGTAAGTTCTGCCGTCGGGCCTCAAGTTTGCATTTGAATTCTGATGGACACAACGAAGGAATTAATTGATGTATATTAAGGCTAGCGTGCGGCATTTGTTGAAATATTACAAAGTTCGTTTGAT
Organism: Acanthopleura granulata; assembly: GCA_016165875.1. NCBI lineage: Eukaryota > Metazoa > Mollusca > Polyplacophora > Chitonida > Chitonidae > Acanthopleura > Acanthopleura granulata. Next base: position 4,926,726 of record JABBOT010000082.1, read on the forward strand.
GTCTACCGATTTGAGGGTATTGGCCGGCACGGGATTGTGACGTCATCCATCTTTCAATTTGAGATACAGGCAAATGACTGGGTCGGAGAACAAATTGTATTACACCTTTCCATTTCTCGTCATAAATTGCATGAGAATATATTATTTTATGGCCGTTTATGAATTGTATCTGATGTGGCGTTTTTTTTCTTGATTGACTTTGGTGATCGCCAGAATATGAAAGTTGGTGTATTTCAGCTGTGTGTAATGTAGAGAAATAGGAATGGCATTTGCTGTGGTCCACGTACCGCTGTATGTATGATGTGCTCAGATAACTCATAGCATATAAAGTCTGTCGACAAGGGCAAGTGAGCTGTCGTCGTAATGTTTCTACTTTCAATTCGAACGAAAGCTAACTGGTATGTGTATGTATAATAAGATCTCCTAGCATTTAAATATGGGAATAATAGAATTAGTTATTCAATCGGTCTTCCTCAGGTATGCATTTTAAAGCTTAGCCACATGAGGAAGGCATCAAGGGATGCAAATTACGGCAAGCATTGGTCGCGTGTTGGAAAAATGAGAAATTTCAGTCGGTATCTAAGGAGTTTAGGCTGTTGCCATGCACGGGATTATGACGTCATCGATGATTAAATTGAAGATACAGCTAAAACTCTAAGTGGTAGAGGAATGGGGTTTGGACCATTGGATTTCTTGTCATAAAGTGCTGCAGAAGAGAGTATTTTGTTCGCCTTTTGATGAATTCTAGATGGAGTTTGCTCTTTTTGTGACTGATTTCTTTGATTGCCACAAGCTACAACGTTGTGCAGTGCAGCTGTGTGTAATGTGTAGAAATAAGAATATCAATTTCTGTGAACCACATTCGTCTGTGTATTTTATATTTTGGATAACTGATGCAATATCAACTCTTTTGGATAGATCAAGTAAACTGTCTCGGTAAAGTAGTTACATAGAAGTGGAATAAAACCTGGCTGTTACGTATACATATAATAAGGTCTCAAAGTGTTTGTATATGTACAACAGAGGGTAAGTTCTGCCGTCGGGCCTCAAGTGGGCATTTCAATTCTGATGGACACATCGAAGGAATTAATTGATGTATATTAAGGCTAGCGTGCAGCATTTACTGAAATATTACAAATTTCGTTTGGTTTCTACCGATTTTAGGCTACTGGCAGGCATGGGATTGTGACGTCATCCATCTTTCAATTTGAGATACAGGCGAATGACTGGGTCGGAGAACAAATTGTATTACACCTTTCCATTTCTCGTCATAAATTGCATGAGAAATAGATTTTTTTATGGCCTTTGATGAATTTTGTTTGGGGTGGCATTTTTTCTTCATTAACTTGGGTGATCGCCAGAATATGAAAGTTGGTGTATTTCAGCTGTGGGTAATGTATAGAAATGGGAATGGCGTTTGCTGTGGTCCACGTACCTCTGTATGTATGATCTACTCAGATAACTCATAGCATATGAAGTCTGTCGAGAAGAGCAAGTGAGCTGTAGTGGTAATGTTTCTACTATCAATTCGAACGAAAGCTAGCTGGTATGAGTATGTATAATAAGATCTCTTAGCATTTATATATGGGAATAATAGAATTACTTATTCAATCGGTCTTATTCAGTTGGGCATTTTAAAGCTTAGCCACATGAGAAAGGCATTACGGGATGCAAATTACGGCAAGCATTGGTCGCGTGTTGGAAAAATGAGAAATTTCCCTCGGTATCTAAGGAGTTTAGGCTGTTGCCATGCACGGGATTATGACGTCATCGATGATTAAATTGAAGATACAGCTAAAACTCTAAGTGGTAGAGGAATGGGGTTTGGACCATTGGATTTCTTGTCATGAAGTGCTGCAGAAGAGCCTATTTTGGTCCCCCGTGGATGAATTCTAGATTTCGTCTCCTCTTTTTGTGACTGATTTCTTTAATTGCCACAAGATACAACGTTGTGCAGTGCGGCTGTGTGTAATGTGTAGAAATAAGAATATCAATTGCTGTGATCCACATTCCTCTGTGTATTTTATATTTTGGATAACTAATGCAATATCTACTCTTTTGGATAGGTCAAGTAAACTGTCTCGGTAAAGTAGTTACATAGAACTGGAATAAAACCTGGCTCCTATATATACATATAGTAAGGTCTCACAGTGTTTGTATATGTAAAACAGAGGGTAAGTTCTGCCGTTGGCCCTCAAGTGGGCTTTTTAATTTTGATGGACATAACGAAGGTATTAATTGATGTATATTAAGGCTAGCGTGCAGCATTTGTTGAAATGTTACAAAGTTGGTTTGGTTTCTACCGATTTAAGGCTGTTGGCAGGCACGGGATTGTGACGTCATCCATCTTTCAATTTGAGATACAGGTAAATGACTGAGTCGGAGAACAAAGGGTATTGGACCATTCGATTTCTCGTCATAAATTCCATCCGAATAGCACTTTTTTATGGGCTTTTGATGAATTGTATCTGTGGTGGCTTCTTTTCTCTTGATTGACTTTGGTGATCGCCAGAATATGAAAGTTGGTGTATTTCAGCTGTCTGTAATGTAGAGAAATAGGAATGGCATTTGCTGTGGTCCACGTACCGCTGTATGTATGATCTACTCAGATAAATCATAGCATATGAAGTCTGTCGAAACGGGCAAGTGAGCTGTCGTTTTAATGTTTCCACTTTCAATTCCAACGAAAGCTAACTGGTATGTGTATGTATAATAAGATCTCCTAGCATTTATATATGTTAATAACAGAATTAGTTATTCAATCGGTCTTATTCAGTTGTGCATTTTAAAGCTTAACCACATGAGGAAGGCATTACGGGATGCAAATTACCGCAAGCATTGGTCTCGTGTTGAAAAATGAGAAATTTCCCTCGGTATCTAAGGAGTTTAGGCTGTTGCCATGCACGGGATTATGACGTCATCGATGATTAAATTCAAGATACAGCGAAAACTCTAAGTGGTAGAGGAATGGGGTTTGGACCATTGGATTTCTTGTCATAAAGTGCTGCAGAAGTGAGTATTTTGGTCGCCCTTTGATGAATTCTAGATGGAGTTTGCTCTTTTTGTGACTGATTTCTCTGATTGCCACAAGCTACAACGTTCTGCAGTGCAGCTGTGTGTAATGTGTAGAAATAAGAATATCAACTGATGTGATCCACATTCCTCTGTGTATTTTATATTTTGGATAACTGATGCAATACCTACTCTTTTGGATAGGTCAAGTAAACTGTCTCGGTAAAGTAGTTACATAGAACTGGAATAAAACCTGGCTCCTATATATACATATATTAAGGTCTCACAGTGTTTGTATATGTACAACAGAGGGTAAGTTCTGCCGTCGGGCCTCAAGTGGGCATTTCAATTCTGATGGACACAACGAAGGTATTAATTGATGTATATTAAGGCTAGCGTGCAGCATTTGTTGAAATGTTACAAATTTCGTTTTTTTTCTAGCGAATTGACTGTTGGCACTCAGGGGATTGTGACGTCATCCATCTGTAAATTTGAGTTACAGCTAAACTGCTGAGTCGGAGAGCAAAGGGGATTACACCATTCGATTCCTCGTCATAAACTGCATCATAAGAGCTTTTTTTATGGCCTTTTGATGAATTGTAGCTGGGGTGGCTTTTTTTCCTGATTGACTTTGGTGATTGCCAGGAGGCGAAACGTGGTGTATTTCAGCTATGTGTAATGTAGAGAAATAGGAATGGCATTTGCTGTGGTCCACGTACCTCTGTATGTATGATGTACTCAGATAACTCATAGCATATGAATTCTTTCGACAAGGGCAAGTGAGTTGTCGTCTTAATGTTTCTACTTTCAGGGCGAACGAAAGGTAACTGGTATGTGTATATAGAATAAGATCTCATAGCATTTATATATGGTAATAATAGAATTAGTTATTCCGTCGGTCCTCCTCAGTTGGCCATTATAGAGCTTAGCTTAGCAACATGATTAATTCACCAAGGGATGGAAATTAACGCAAGCACTGATCACGAGTTGAAAAAATGACAAGTTTCCCTCGGTATCTAAGGAGTTTGGGCTCTTTTTACCAGCTGCTTTAGGCTGATGGCAGGTACGGGATTGTGACGTCATCCATCTTTCAATTTGACATACAGGTAAAATATTGAGTGGAGAGCAAACTGGATTACACCATTCGATTCCTCGTCATAAACTGCAACAGAATAGGCTGTTTTTTATAGCCTTGTGATGAATTGTAGCTGATGTGGACTTTGGTGATCGCCAGAAGGTGAAACGTGGTGTATTTCAGCTGTGTGTAATGTAGAGAAATAAGAACGGCATTTGCTGTGGTCCACGTACCGCTGTATGAATGGTGTACTCAGATAACTCATAGGATATGAACTCTTTCGAAAAGGGCAAGTGAGCTGTCGTCGTAATGTTTCCTCTTTCAAGTCGAACGAAAGGTAGCTGGTATGTGTATATAGAATAAGATCTCCTAGCATTTATGTATGGGAATAATAGAATTAGTTGTCCTGTCGGTCCACCTCATTTAGGCATTTTTAATCTTGGCTTAGCCACATGAGGAATTCACCAAGGGATCCAAATTACCTCAAGCACTGAGCACGTGTTGAAAAAATGAAAAATTTCCCTCGGTATCTAAGGAGTTTAGACTGTTGCCTCGCACGGGATTATGACGTCATCGATGATTGAAGTGAAGATACAGCTGAATGTCTAAGTGGCAGAGGAATGGGGTTTGGACCATTGGATTTCTTGTCATCAAGTGCTGCAGAAGAGCCTATTTTGGTCCCCCTTTAATGAATTCTAGATAGAGTCTGCTCTTTTTGTGAATGATTTTTCTGATTGCCACAAGCTACAACGTTGTGCAGTGCAGCTGTGTGTAATGTGTAGAAATAAGAATATCAATTGCTGTGATCCACATTCCTCTGTGTATTTTATACTTTGGATAACTGAAGCAGTATCAACTCTTTTGGATAGGTCAAGTAAACTGTCTCGGTAAAGTAGTTACATACAAGTGGAATAAAACCTGGCTTCTAGATATACATATAGTAAGGTTGCAAAGAGTTTGTATATGTAAAACAGAGGGTAAGTTCTGCCGTCGGCCCTCAAGTGGGCATTTCAATTCTGATGGACACAACGAAGGTATTAATTGATGTATATTGGGGCTAACGTGCAGCATTTGTTGAAATGTTACAAATTTCCTTGGTTTTCTACCGATTTGAGGCTGTTGGCAGGCATGGGATTGTGACGTCAACCCTGCATGCTCTCATTTGCCAATAGGACTCATTTAAATGCTCCCTTGCATTCACAGATCTCCAATAATTCCCCAAAATTATCATGTAGGCTGTGTTATTTGGAAAATACAGATGTTTAGAATCATTTTAAATCAGTTTCAACGTGCAACGTACAAGGATTCTTCAAACAACCGTTGCTATGCAGGAACCATTCTTTATAGAACCTATTATTTCTTTAGAAAGGAGAGAAATATTATTGATTATTTACTTCGAAAATTCCCTTCGAAGAGCGTAAAATGGGTTGCGAATATAATCCAACCAAGTACCTTTAAAGGTGCCAAATGTTACCATTTTCTTCTCGTGCAGTTCCCCATGCTCACTTCTAGATTATTATTGTCACTTGACTCACCTTGGCTGGTAGTATCTTTCCAATGCCATCAATGTAATCCTTAACTTTAATTCCTGCGTTCTGAAATTTAAAGAACGACAGATTGATTGATTTAAAGGTCATACACAACGGTGTTTTTAAACGACGATCTCAGTGTGATCTAAGGGTCTAAGGATCTAAGTGTGATCTTGCGCTTCATATCCATACACATTTTGTGGGTAAAACTGGTGTACCGTATGTCGAAATGAAGACAGACCATACTGAATGCATCATATCTAACGTAAAGCAGTCAGGCAAATGGCCAAACTTTCAAACTTACAAAGCAGATTTACATTCCGTGCAAAAGGACAAGGTCTACCTTGTCCGTCTTGGTTATCTCTCTTGTTTTGTGTGACGCCTCAGTAAATCTGGCCCATTCATTAAGCCTTGTAACTTTAATTACAGTTTTCTTCCACATATGTGATACTCGGATAATATATCACGGATTTTGCAGTTGTATATGAAAAGCATACTTATTCTCCTCAGGCCGACGTTGCGATAAGACTGATTGTTCTAATTCTGATATTGTAAATTATTTTACTTGGCAAACAGCACCCTGAAAACACCTGCATATTGTCAGGACACATCTCGTCTTATAGCATTTGTCAGATTATGTGTGTTATGTACGAAGCCGTGACATGGTCAAAAGAAATTTTGGAAGAGAGGGAGAGAAAAAAGGCGGGCGGCGACTTAATTGTCCAGTCATATGCAGTGTTAGAGGTTACGCTAGACCGTGTATGTAAACCCTACTGCTTGGTCGTCAGTGCCATTACGTCCTCTATGAGCTTGTTATTAATAACTTGAACATTCAGCTAGATAATGTACCAATGGAAATATAAACCCCATATAATCGTTGCCGTCACACATGTTATGGCCTTTGGCAAAATTGGCCCGGCATTGTAAAGAGATGTATGGCTCGCGTTAGCCGCACCCGAGCTGGGTGAAGTATTCGAACAAAGATTCACACAACTAGCTTTCATTCTTGCACTTATTTCTTTCTGTAGGTTTTCATAGCAAACCTTACATAATTCGGGAGCAGTTTGGTTGAATTAGCCGTTTCACTTGAGTTTAAAAGAAGTCAGCTACATTTTTTGACAGTGAAAAAAAGTTATTTATAATCTGTCTCGCTGGTAAAGAGACACATATACATTTCCCGCCGGAAACAAATATATGAATGATTGATTTGTATTGAGGGCCGCTCACAACAGTGCTTTATTCCAACGGTGGCCTCAGTGTTACGGGTGAAAGACACCTTAATGTCTGCATACAAATTCGGTCCTTGGCGAGAAGCATAATCAGTCAGGTAACCGACGTAATGGCCGACTGCTACATAATTTATTGTAATTGTTTTCGTCGGATTAGAATTTCGATGTACACAGATGGAAACGGGCACATTTTACGAGTCAGCTCCGAATAATTTCTAAGGCAACACCGACGGACAAACAGACCATATTCAATACAATTAATCTGGACCAAGGATTCTCGACTGGTAGTACATGTATCATATCTAACCTTGAGCAGTCAGACTAATAATCACGTTTGATTCTGGCTTTTAGCCGATATACAGGTGTAAAAAAACCTTAAAGAATAATTTTGCCTTTACAGGTGTCCAGACATAAGCGACACCAAGGCGCCCAAAGGATTACTTCCGGTGTAAAAGGACCAAAATGAGTGTTCCAGGTGTAATATGCCAGTGGTAGTTATCTTCCTTCCTTTGTCTGACGTCTCAATAAACCTAACTCATTTCTTTGGCCGTGTCACTTAATTATGGTTTTCTTCCTCGCGCTTAATATTCGGATATTGTATCAAGTGCTTGGCAGTTGTCTAACCGCTTATGTGAGAACTTATGCGGGTTCTCCAGGCCGGCGTAACGATATGAATGATAGTTTCAAGTCGTTTTGGAACGCATGTGGATATACACGTACCTGCATACCTGCTGTGAACATATCTCACATTTTAGCATTTGCTAGATCCTGTGTATTATGTCACCAATTCAATGAACTGTCCACTAAATAGGATCATTCGTTTTTGCTTTGCACGTTCACGTCAAAACCATTTTTATCACGTGACTTACCCTAGCCGATCGTCGCTTTCTAATGCCACCAATCTCTTTAATAATTATAGCTCTGGTGTCCTGAAATTTAAAGTTGTCTGTATTAATCTATATGCCTTACAGAGCGCACTCCATTATAATGCTTCAGTTTATGGCTGTCAGGGTGGAAGAGACCAAAATGGCGTGGTTACTGGATGAAAAAAAAATAGTGTTCCAATTATATTCTCTCATTTCTAGTATCTTAAATTTTACTACCGTTACAGTTCTTTTGAAAATGAAAAGTATGGAAGAAGTGTCTAGAATCTTTGGAAGTCTGATGGAATAGCGCTTTCCTTACCGGTACTAGGTAGGAATATTAATTTTGCTATGAAAACAAGATCACAACGTTGGATATATGAAGAGTTATAACCAAAGCCCACCAAAGATATGGATTTTGATTAGCAACAACTTACGGAATAACATTGCACATGGTGTTGTTTATTAACTACTTTTAAACTTTCTCAGTTCTTCGGTTATTTGTGTTAAATTTTGTTTTGGATATTAATTAGTCTGGCGTTTATTGACTGGGCGCTTCCATCACAGCTGACATACACGTGTTTAGACGCCCAGGCATTGGATTGTAATACACGCTGAGGGTTGTTTGTTGTGCAAGAGTCTTGTCATGGATTTTGTTCATATCGTCTTCAATTATACCTTCCACAAAAATGAACAGTTTTAATTCTCACGGTTTCTCGTTTTTACCTCCCGATTGAAATATATAAATCTGCACATCTGGCAAAGTAGCGTACAACTATGTGACAAGTACCCACTCCATATCCAGTATATTTAGCAAAATACCAGATCATCCATCGTATTTGGCAAAATACCGAGTAAATCATCACATCTGCTAACGTAACAAACAAACCATCACATCTGCTAACGTAACAAACAAACTATCACATCTGGCAAAATGCCTAATACACCACATTTATCAAGCCATTTTACAATATAAAATCAAAGATCTTCCTGACAAGAAAGCAATTGGGATTTTGAGTAGCGAGGATCTCATCCGCCTCCTTACTGTCTATTGCCTGCACTCGGTAGACGATAGAGTGCCGGGAGGAGCTTTCGCATCAAATCTTCGGTTACCCTGCTGGAAATTTTCTAAATTTCTTGCACTGAATTCTATTCCTAACTTTTAAAAAGCCGACTTACATGTTACGCGTACTTGGAACGACGGAACAAGTCGTCTTGAATGTCAAATATATGATTATGTTTGGTGAAAATATTTTAACATGTATCTTAGCAATTACTGTTTGTGCCATAGTTTACAGACCGTTCAACAGTAACGTCGCTTGTATGAATCCAACTCTCTTTGGTTCCTCTGCGGCAGGAAGATTGAAATATACTTGACCAAAATCGATGGTTTACTCCCGGCACACAGATTTCCTCCATCCATACATTGCAATCCCCACTGTTATACAAGGGAAAAATGGTTGACCGGGGATAAACGTATCCGTGTCATGTAAACGTACATGTGGTTAATAGTGAAATGCATTAATCGTATAACTGTGTATCGTACCAAGGCGGCCATCCTTTCAAAGCAGCTCAAAAATCTTTGGCTAATTCCTGATGTTTGGCAGCTTAGTCCGACACGCTCTGCCTCTGTATGCTTGTTTAAAGTACTGGCAGAGTTTGCACACAGACGTCAAAGCGAACTGAGTTACTTAGGGAGGACTGCTGGCGCTCTAAAACTACACATCCTTTCGCATAACGCTGACATGGCTGTGTTTCTTGATCATTTGCCTTCACGATGGAATGTAATAAACACATAGATGATCAAGCGGCGATTCTCGAAAACGGCAACAATTCTCTTTTTTCCACTTTCACGCCTCTGTCAAAAGGATAACCAGGGCATGATCCCCTCCTGAAGTCGTGTTTTGCCTCGTAGAACAAAAGTGACATACAGGATCTAAGCTATACCGAGTCCAATACCGATAGGGTGGGGGTGCGACACCCAACTAACAATAAACAAAAAGAGTCGCACTGTTTCAGTATTGAACAAATTCACCGTGCTTCGGTTTATTCTTAATAAAATCAGTTTTAAATTTCATTTGCTGTCTTCTCCATTGCTCTATAATTAGCAGGAAAATATACTCGAAGAGATGACAGGCGCCTCTGGTCTATGTCACCTAGTAATGCATTGGCCCCGCACGTCACATTTGACTTTGCATTCAACATAAACGAGACTTGGAACTTAAATCATGCCTTAAATATCTGTGTTGAGAAAGGTGTTAGAAGTGAAGAAGAGATTTGTGGTTGTTAAAGAGTATCAGCTCTTGACCATCTATGATGTATGCGTATAATACAGAAAGGCGTGAAAGCAAATTATCAAGGAACAAAGCCATATGAATGGTATGTGAAAAGATTATGTGGTTTCCGAGACCTATTTCATAGAAAGGCACCAACCATAAATAATGTACTTTTCAGTCTGACGTCTATGTTTAATACCTGTCAGTGTATTGAATACCCATATACAGACGAAGATCGTGTCGAGTATTGGCAGATGTGCTGATTGTAAAAAGATTCTTCCCAATGTCTTCCATAGGTTGTGGCTAGGAGTCATAATTACTTATTTATTAATGTCTACCATGTCTTACCCCAGCTTCTCGCTTCTTCTTTTTTAAAAAGATATCTTCAATAACGACAGATCCCTGTGGAGAAAACAAGGTGGGGAATGATGCAGATGATTGTAATCTATGAAGGATGAAGACGGCAGATGACAATAGTTAATTCGACGTGGGGCATGAATAATCCGCACAGGGTTTTTCACAAAACGGAGTTGCAAAATAAAGCGAGTGCTTGGTGTGGGTTAGTCAACATTTATGTGTTTCGTTCTTGTGGAGGTATAACATGTACCTCGATACCCTTCCCCTCCCTCAAAATATCATATTGCTTTTTTGTGGTTTCATGATATTGTAAGCTGAATTTCAAGTTTGCTGTTGTGAAATGTGTGAGGTAGAAACTATTGCAGTCTCTCTCAGACATAGTGGATAAAGGGCATCCATGCACTTTCTCTTGGAAAAGAAACAAAACAGATTTTTTACTACAGCGAAGCATTTTTAAGATGATGCTTTACAAAGGGCATTCTGAACTCGAACCCCTTATGGAATATCTTGGGAAAATTGGTTTTACCTGTCCGGGATTAGCCGGCTGAGGTTTTAAAATTAATTGATCCTCAGCCTCAATTCCCTGAAAACAAAATGAGCCTTGTGACATTATAGGACGTAAAGAAATTATTCATAAAACTTCAACAGCAGTTATTAACAGGTGAGAAAAAAAAATGATTTAATTCATCGGAGGAATTGAAAATTTTAAAGGCTTCAAAATATATCCCATGACAAAGGGTCATGTGTTGTCTCGTGGAGCACTTCTTTAGGTATAATTTATTTATTTATTTATTTTTTATTTTTGTTTGTTTATTTATTTATTCATTCATTTATTTATTTATTTATTTGATTTTTGTTTTACCCCGTACTACAGAATATTTCACTGATACGACGGCGGCCAGCATTATGGTGGGAGGACACCGAGACTGGCGTAAACCCACGACCGCCCGCAGGTTGCTGGCGGATCTTCCAACATACGGCCGGCATGAGCTTCACTTGTACTCACAGCGATCTCATTGGTGAGTGACACCTCAGTCATTACCTTGCTGTAGTGGGCTAACTTCCTCGTCTGCGGAAATTAAACAACATTAAAAAGTTTTATATGTGGAAGAATCTGGAGTGCGGGAATTTCAGTAGGAGGATTTAGCGTTGAGGTGGGTAATTATCTGAAATTGTTGAAAATAAGGCTTCAGCGTTCACCAACACACCGATAAACAGCCAGAGATGAGACTGATTGTGCAAGCATCGTGTGATTTAGAATCATGTAACGATTGAATATATTGTTCTTCTTAAACTACTGGGCGTCGCCATGCTGGGACTACTTCAAGTAAACCACATTCGTTCACTTTTGTTCCACTTGCAATACAAAAGATACTTTGAAACCAGAATTATGATTTTATTGTCAGCTTTAAAAATGTTACCCTGTATTTGTGGCGAATATCAATGCGGCATTGACTTGTAACTGTGTGCGACAGCTATCTTTGTCTCATATGTAAGAGATCTCGCGAGAATGCGATTGACAGAACGGCCCCATTGGTAAGAGGCTCCTGGTCACTACAATAGCGCCTACGACCTCACACTCACCGACACCGAGATTCCGAATGTCTTTCTTATGCTATATGACTTCCTGCACAACTTTCTCAATCGCAAACCAATTTGTAAATGCAACAAGGCCTGTTCTGTGTCTCCAAAGAGGCATTATCTTCATGGGATAAAATGAATCCAATAGCTGAATGAAATACTAAACAGATATTTTCCAACCGGATAGTTAAAATTTTACGTGATCTTTTGCAAAGAAATTTTTCTAAGATATAAATGACGATAACTTCTGTCATAATTCCCTGAGGATTACATATTTATTACTTTCTAGTTTACCTTACCTCAGCTTCTCGCTTCTTCTTTTCTAAAACAATATCCTCAATGACGATTGTTCCCTGTGGAGAAATCAAAGTGGGAAATGTTGCAGATAACTGCAATCTATGAAGGATGGAGAGGGCAGAGGGCAATGAATGTGAAGTCTATATGGAGCATGAATAATCAACAAAGAGTTTTCCACAAAAGTGAGTTACACAGTAAAGCGAGTGTTGGGTTGGGTGTCATTCAACATTTATGTTTCACAGTTGTGGAGGTACAGCTGGTACCTCGATCCCCACAAAAAACACCATATTGCTTTTTTGTGGTTCCTTGATATTGTAAGCTGAATTTCAAGTTTGTTGGTGTGAAATGTGTGAGGTAGAAACTATTGCAGTCTCTCTCAGACGTAGTGGATAAAGGGCAACCATGCATTTCTATTGAAAAAGAAACAAAATAAACACTTTTACTACAGCACATACATCGTTCACTATTGTTCCACTTGAAATTCTAAGGTTACTCTGAATGCAGAACTATGATTTTATTGCCAGCTTTCAGACTGGCAATTGTGGCGAATATCAATGCGTCATTGGCTCGTAACTGCGTGCGACAGCTATGGTTTTCTCATATGTAGGAGTTCTTGCGAGAATGCGATTGACAGAACGACCTCATTGGTGACGGGTTCCGGGGTCACTACTCTAGTGCTAGCGAGCTCATACTCACCGACACCGAGGCCCCAAATGTCTTTCTTGTGCTATACGACTTCCTGCACAACTTTCTCAATCTCAAATCAGTTTGATAATGCAACAAGACCTGTTCTGTGTCCCCAGAGAGGCATTATCATAAAGTGAATCCAATGGCTGAATGCAATACTAAATAGATATTTTCCAACGGGATTGTAAAAGCTTTACGTGATATTTTGCAAAGGAATTTTTTTAAGGAATAATGCAGTTCTGTTTCTCACAAAATTATGCGATATTACGAAGCAATCGGTTAACACAGAGGAAATGATGAGGGCTGACCTTTGTGGTCACATAAAGCCTGAACGCAGAATTAATTACCGGCAGCGGTCTTATATTTTTGAAAGAAGATTTCTGCAGATTCGGTCTTTTCTTATGAACAAAAAGTGCCATCCCTACATGTGCACTCAGGAAATTCAATTCTTCTAACTGTAACTAATGAATGTAATAATCAACGTTACAATTTATGAATGGTTGTTTGAATCAAACTGGCAGAAATATCTGGCTATTTTCCAGACAAGCCGCTGCCAAGATGGTCTCAAGAGGTCACAAAAATGACCCTTGCACAACGTTTCTTCCTCAGGGCTGTAATGTTGTGAAAAATATTGCTTTTCTTGTTTTCCTGTAACTGAAATCCGTAAGCATTACAACTAAGACCTTACACATTCCCTGAAAGGAAAATTTAGTCAATAAGATGTCAATTGATGCAAGGTATATCCGGATGAGTGACATGTTCAGAAAGTTACATAACCTTTGTCTTATGGCATGCGCTAGATACTGTCTCCACAAGATAACAGATGCAGAAGCATTTAGCCTTTTAAGCTAGCACCAAAAATCCACTTTGATAGCCTGATGTTGTAATGATCATATTGGTAATAAGTGTACCTATTTCCAAGTGTACAACTTTTGAAAATCACGGGAGGTGTAGTATAAAGCAGAAAATAAAACAGAGCAACTCTCCGGTTATATTTCAGTTAAATTTTCTACTTATGATAAATCAACTGGCTGAACATTTCATTCTAAGAAAAGGTGATGCCTGTTAATCACATTTAGCGAAAAAATTATATATCGTACCTCAAATTTGTGGCCAAATAGGGAAAACGCAAAATCTTGGGTAGCACTTGGGGAAATTTCAAAATCTCTGGTTTTAAAGTTAAAGCCCGTAGTCGGCTATCTTTGGAAAGATGAATAAAAAGGTCAGCTCCGAAAGGTAATTTCTATTGGACAAATTTGGGAAGGACCGCCAGCAAAGTGCGGATGGTTGTGGGTTTCCCTCGTGCTCTGTCCGATTTCCTCCCACCATAGTGCTTGCCGAAGTACTATAAATGAAATATTCTTGAATGTAGCGTAAATCATCAATCAAATAAATAAATAGCTATTGGACAAATATTCATCTTGTCAGATTGATTTTCAGCCCTGGTAAAAGGGGCCAAACAAAATTTCCATGTGTCCTGCTGTGCCCTGTAGAACACTGAAAGAAAACTGTTGTAACATGGTGCTGTGAAGTAACCGCATATTATAACATTTGCAATTATGTAAAGTTAACGAACGTTTAACCGATGTAGTGTCATGTAAAAATGTTTCTCCAACAATGTAATTTCTCTTGCCTCAGCTTCTCTTTTTTTCTTGAAGATGACAACATCTTGAATAACAATAATCTGTCTTCCTCAACCTATCAATATCTTCCATTATTTCCAGTTTCACGTGACACCGGAAGCAGGAGTCAGTTTGACAATCCTAGCTGTAACAAATGATCTTACCTTCTGATTGGTGGCTGCTTGCATCACGTCTGTTAACTCTCGTCTTATTACAATTGCCATTGTCTCCATGGATATAAAATATACGAATATTGCGATTTCCTGTAACAATATTTGGTAGAGGATGTACATGCAGGCCTTTTAGATCTTTTATAGCGTGCTTGATCAAAACTTGCTCTCCCTTCTCATTAATAGAATTATTATTAATTGCAGTTTCAAACCCCAATAGATCATATTAAAAGCAGCACCCGTGACTTGGAAGATGTAACGTCGATAGACTGGGCGCACAAAGCTCAGTGGGTTAGTCTTTTGTTCAGTGTAAGGTACTTTTTCGACAATATAACTGACCTCTGCTTTTCGCTTCTTCATGAAGCTGAAAATGCACCCTTTGATGACAACAGAAACCCACTATAGTATTTACATGTGCACTTACTGATGGAAATTTTCCAGTGGATTGATTTGGCTTTCTATAGTGATATGGAGTACAAACAATACAGAGAGAGTTACCTTTCCTGGATTGTCTACCACCGCCTTGGGCTGAGAGAGAACTCGAGGTTGAGCCCTGGTTGCCAGCATCCAGAGGAGGCCAACGCTCAGAATGGCTGCCACGTCTTTCATCCTGAGTGAAAAATGAAACCAAAAATATACTCAAAGGACTTGTAGTGTTGCGCTAAATTTAAAACATCTCTTGAAAACATCACATTATGCTAAATCCTTGATAGACGGCCCATCGTAACGTGAGAAAAGGCCTCTAGGCACCGTTTTCTGTTCTCTAAACCTTGGTACGTGAGGCCGAAGATATTCTCCCAACCTTTTGTATTCTTGCCGGCGCTTTTTCAGTAAAAGCGTTTCTCATGTAGGCCCTAAATGAGAGTGGCAAGCTATAGTAGAAGTGAAGTTTTATAGATTTTTGAAATGTGTGATAGGCTAAAGTGTAAAACGTAAAAGTCACATCCTCAGCCACATTTGCCTCACTCTTGCACGTACGTACACGTTCGTACACATATCCGGGCGCTTTCCATGCATGACGAGTTGGTAGAGCGTCCGCTTTCGGACTGGGAGATCTGGGTCGGGTCATACCAAAGACTTTAAAAAATGGTACATCCTGCTTCCTGGCTAGGCGCTCAGCAATAAGAGGATAGAGGGTGGACTGGTCGACCCGGTGTCAGTGTAATGTGACTGGGTGAGGGGGCTTGTTGGGTGTCTTGGGCAAGTCGTCTCGGTGAGGCAGCACCAGATGAAAGATACGGTGAAATCCTGCACCAAGGAGACACAGCCTTCGTATAAGTGAAATATTCTTCAGTAGGGAGTTAAATACTAAGCATTCATTCATTCATTCCAAGCATGACGATGTATGTGAATTTCGTAGCTTTTGGCTCCAGTCTAAAGTTCTGTACAACTGCATAAAAAAGTTTGTATAGCATCATGTGTGAGGTACGTGTATGACCTCAAAGATGGAAGAATTTTGGCGAAATTTAGTTCATGTCTGTGTCTGTGATGTATTACAGTAAAGCTACGCTGCAAAATGACTTTTGATGAGATGGCAGAAATGTGGTGTTAGTAGCTATCTATGTGAAATGGATGTGCCTAACAACACATACTGTAAACAGCCGCTTATTTTTGTTGTTACACAGATGGCGCAAAATCGACGAAATACTGGTCAGTCAACGTAACCTTTCAACATATTTTTTGTAAGCTTGGCTTGAGATATAGTGGAAATATTGTGAACTTATGATCAAATCTCACTGTTTCCTCATACATTTGCAAGCATTTGGGGGCAAGCGAGAAGTTTTTTGAACATTATCCCACTGATGGAAGTGCATGATTTAAGATGCTGCATGTCATTATTTTATCAATTTAATGACTTATTTGCAGTGCGACTGGTAAAAAAAAAATGAGGTTTGTGGGTCGGACTTCCTCAGTTCAAGGATACACCTAGACAGGTGTTTTTTTTTTTCATCGTCCCCGGGCAAAAGTGAATGCTATAAAGGTTACCTCAGTACATGAGTCAAATAAAAAGTGCCTGTGTCAATGAGCATATAAAAAACCAGGTTGGCCGGCCACATACTTTTCTTCTATAAATACAATTATACCTGTAGCTGGTTATATTTACTTAATTACATGAGATTTTAGATTACTATGTCATGGTCCAGTGTATTCCAATGTCACCGACGAACGACGATGAAGTACTGGCTCACAAGCCGAAGACAACTGAGGAAGCTTTTTCTACAATCGACATTTTTAGTTATGTTTAATTGCTTTTCAACCTGCTGATTTGGTGAACTTCTGTTATTTATTCATTTAGCTGATGTGTTACGTCGTACTGTAAAATGTAACATTTACGTGACGGTATTTGGGGGTATATCTGAGAAACCCCGTGAAATATGAGGTTCAGTCCAGCCCGGGGGACCTGGTTCTCAAGACCTGACGCGTGGAGCTGCTGTCTAACCTGAGGTAGACCATGTCAGAGAGAGAGCCATCCAAGACATTATGTACAAAGATATAATGAATTGTCGAGTGAAGACCAGAACATATCGAAAAGTAGAACTTAGCTAGTCTTTTGCTACTGTCCCCCAGTGGTTTGACGACCATTCTCGGTGAAAAGTGCTGGTCTAAGCATTCCGGAGGCCTGTTGCTTTTGTATTATTTCAGTGTGTTTTATTTATAATGTAATGACAACACAGCATTGTAAGTAATTCTACACTAGTGACATGTAACAAACTGCCAGTAGCATTGCCACATTCATGTTTTTACATAATTCTGCTTTAGTCATGTTCCAGGGATGTGCAAGCTAAGCCTCTTTAACGATTTAGGTAAACTGTTAGTGAAAAGAAAACAAACTTAGGTTATCAAACAAATGGCCGAATTGCTAGGTTTAGGTTTGACTATTTTCCTAGTATCACATGTTCCAGCTCTGTATCATCCAGTGTTTTTTGCTGTTTTTCTTTCAACCAAAAAAAAAAAACAAAAAACTCTATGTGAAGATATAAGTTTTGGTTCAAATTAATTGCATGACTAGAAACCTAGAGCAAACTGAATGCAAATCTTTGCCCCAAATATTAGTATTTAACCAACTGACACAAGAAATTAACAGAATTTTTTCCAAACCAATTCAAAACAACTATCAAAGCAATTTCATGAAATAATCAGCAGAAACTCAGACTAAATCTTTACATATGATCTAAATTTCAATTAAAAATGCACGCCTTTGCTTTTAAGTCACATCAAGAAGATGGAGACATTTCATCTGCAAATAACCATGGACTAATCCTAGTTTACAAAAAACAAAATTTACCTCAAACCGTTGCTAGAAGCTCACTTCTACCAGGTAGCGTCAGAGGTCTGAAGGGCACGCAATGCGTTTCTACAAATAATATTTAAAATCTGAGCGTATATGTTTAGAAAAAAATAACCATTCTTTGTAAAAACACAAATTAAAACGGAATTATCCCAGCCTGTTCAGAATTTAATTATTCTGTTTACCTACCAAGTCATGGATGTCTAAGTATACATCCTTGCAGAACACCATCGCCTGGAGGAAGGTTGACTCGCACCAGTCGAAAAGTTCAGCACCATACAGCCAGTATGGCGTGACTGTTTGATTTTACGCCTCATAAACACGTCCAGGCACCTTAATTAAATCTGTAGCCAAAGCAACATAATTAAAAATTATGACTGTAATGCTCTCACATAATCTCCCAGTACTTCTGGAAAGATATGGGCCTTAAATTGAGTGTTACCACAGAAGGTTTTTACACCTCTAGAACACAGACTGTTTAATATGAGGTAAGTGTTCCCGGAGGCAAGAACGTTGTCATTTCCTGCATTTATATAATTTCAAAAGAATTTTAACGAAAAACTTGCATTTATATGTTTCAAATCGACAATTACTTTGTGTATGTACAGTGCACATTACACCTGAGTAATGCCAATAATTAATAAATTCTGGATGAAAGTCTCCAGGCGTTACGTCCAGATATGAAGAAGAGTCTAGCTTTAAATATGTTTAGATATTTCTCTGGGTCTTCTTCTCAGGGAATCTGACCCTCAGCAAAAAACTCGACCCTATAACGGCCAGTGCGATTGAGCAGACATTTAATTTGCAATTACGCAAAGCTTATGCATGTTTCATTTAATTGCTTTACATGAGAACAATCTCCTTTGAAAATGTGCAAGCTCGCTATTGGGGAAAATGTCGTTTGACCAATAAAACCGCCACACTGCTGAAAATGAAGTGTGGGAAAGAGTTCTACCAGATGCACATTTGGACTTCAAATATAAAATAAAATCTATAAATACATATTATATAAACAAAGATATTCCAAATATACATTTTTGCAAAACCGACAGTGACGATCCAAATCACGGAAGTTGGTATACCTCCGTAAATTAGACGACCGGGGAAAAATTTTGTTATACAAAAGTATAGTTTGAAGATTTATGAATGATCATCAATTCTTTTTTTTTAGATTTTCTTAGTTCCGAGGCAACCCATTTCAAAGTACGTCTAATTTACTCTCTATAAATTACTGCGCGCGTGTGATGCGCACGATGGTGACAAAATTGTATGATTTTACATGGACCCGCGCAAGTGATGTTCAAGCCGTGTACTGCACTCGCTGAGCATCACTTGTCTCGAACTAACAATTCCTGATTTCACACACCACGACATGCACTCTCAGTAATAATATGCAACTGAATAATGCGGTTAAATCTTTAACAAGGGTTCAATATTCACTTTCAGGACGAGGAGAGAGCCATAATCGAGGATGATGTAATCCTCATTCAAATTAAACGAGCAGCCAAGGTCAGTCATCGTGGTAAATCATAAGCTCATCCAGAATACGTCTTGGTAGTTATTTACGTATTTACGTCATTTTCATCATGACATCCTCCAGTTAGTTTCATAAATGGAGTGATTTGAATTTGGATTTCATTCAAACATCGTTAAATATTTAGTGTATAATCTCGTTTTCCACCAAGGACATAAACAATTGCTCACTCAGAGTTTAGTGGGATACAGCAGTTCAGTTGCTGGTTTAGTCTTTATTGTGTAATGGTACAGGGTACCAGTTTTATTATAATGCATGTTAACGTACATAGAGGCTTAGCCGACATAATTGCTTATCCGTATGTATGCAGGTAAAATCTCTACCAACTCTTTGCTACATGTACTATATAACAGCTCCAACAATAGTAAACACTGCTACTGTGAATACCCCTTGCGACTTGTGACTGTGAGCCTAGAGCGTCTTTCGCCCGTCCATCCTTTAGATAATGACGTGTCTGCTGAGCGGAATCTGTTTCATTACATCTATCAAGCCGTTGGGTTATGGGTCCCAGTGGTACAGTGCTTTTCACACTAATCTGAAATCTGTAAAGGAGATACTGTTACTTGGATTCTGTCGTGAAAGTATCCGAGTGAATAATGAGATGAATGCTTTAACACGTATTCGATATTTGTTTTCAGAACGAAGAGGACGCCATAATCGAGGTAGATGTATTGGCCCTTAAGATGAGACGTGCAGTGGAGGTCAATCACTTACTAGATCACCAAATAATCACAGTGTAATGGAAATGTCTAACTGAATGATGACGCTAAGGCTTAAGCACGTATTTAATATTCACTTTCAGATAGAGTAAGGAACCCTAATCGAGAATGATATAATCGGCCTTACGAGAAACATGCTGTCAAGATCAGTCATCGTGATAAATTAATAAGCCATCTGGAATACGTCTCGGCAGTGATCTATGCGTTAAATTCAACTGTTTTCACATCTTAATCCAGTTAGTTACATAGGTGGAAGCATTTCAGTTTGAATTCCATTCAAAAGGCCACAGATATTGGTCATACAATGCCACTGTCCATGAACGACAAGCTCTGCACTCTGTATTAAACTGTCCATTGCTCACCCTGTATTGTCAATATTACTGCAGTTTATTCACCTAATTCTGCTCAAGCCATGGTGCAAGGGAAGGGGGCGGGGATGTAAATTTCTACGTCTCAAACACTTACATGGACAGTTAGAATAAAACCCTAACTGCATGGGGTAATTTGACGAGATGCAGAATTCAATCTTAGTACATGTAGGATACAGTTGTTTCCACTGTGCAAAAACTAGAAATTTGTGACTAATTTTTCGTACTAATTGGTTGTCTTATTTTTATTAATAAAAATTTGTGCGATTTAAAAAATGGTTGACTTGGGGTGTGTGGGATTTTAAACTAAATAGATAACAGACGAAATTGGGCGTTTTGAGCCAAAATGATGCTACATGTATACACAATGTTTATAGTTAGCGACGATTTTATCTGATTTATGAAGAAGCGAAAATCCAATGTGAAACACCAACTGACGTCTTAAATATAAAGTGCTATTTCATACATGTAGAGGGTAAAACCAGAACAGGGACGACTGTGTGATAGTTTGCCAATGTTCACAAGTAACCGGTTAAATCTGGCCTGTTATGAATTTTCCTCAGCTATGGTTTTAATCCAACTACTCCTGGAAATGCTAATAACAGCAACTCACATGCCTCCTAGCACCAGGTTGCAAACAGAGATCATCAAATACAGTCGTCTTAATAGGGGAGTTTCGAGCTCGAGCTCGTTTATCAATGGAGGAAAATAAGTACTACTGTGCCAAGTGACTTGTCAGAAATCTTAGGAAAGTTTTGCTGATATTAATTTACTGATCATCTGCTTTGCCGTTTCCCACAGGAACAAGTAACACATTTTTTCCTTCATAACGTCCCATGTTCAAAAAGTTCATCTATTAAATTTTCTATTAAATTAAACACCTTTTTGAAACATTTTTTCGCACGCCAATGTTATAATAAATGTAATCAAAACTGGTCGCCTTACATTTTTGACGGTCACGTGGTACAGAAGTGCTTCTTTTACCTCCAGATAAAAAGAGCTCGAACTCGTAACTCCCCTATTGCAGTTTATCAAAGTCATGCACCGCACTTAAATTACACAACATGTTGTGTCGCCAAAAACAGATTGTCCGCTGTACACTCGAAGGTGGTCATGCATCTTTCTTGGAAGGAAAAATAAAATTGTCTTTAGTTGACGAATACAAATCGTGATTTGCGGCGTTTACATTTAAGGACGGAAATGCAGTTTTCTTAAAAGGTGTGCCTGAAGTGATGTTAACGAGTTAGTGAACAGACGTATACACGTAATGATTGTCAAATGGTGTGTAGTCGAGTGGAGAAAGACACGTCCACCTGTATGATCCGTTAACCTACTGTGAATTACAACTCCTGATTATACGATAATAAACACAATTTCTGTAAACAGATATATTCGTGGTCACATCAAAGCAGTCTTGATTTGAAAGGAAACTGAAGACATAATTATTATTTTGGACGTTGTTGTCGTAGATGTCGGGTAAAATCGACGCCTGACATTTATTCGTCAAATCTGTGTAGACGTTCGTATTTTGTCGCTGAGCAGCGTCGTGATCAAAGCAACAAACTTTTACTGAGAGCATGGTTTGCTTCCTAAAGGGCAATCTGGCTAGCATCTGTGTAACACAGTGCACTCACTCTATTATTCCCTAATGGCCTGTATTTATAAAGTGTCGTGTATGTATGCCCATTGCCACAAAAATGGACAGATGTCAGTGCACATCACACCATTACGACCAGTCACTGCACATAGGATCACAAAATTGTCTTAGGCTAAATTCAGACTTCGCCTGACTTTTAATTTGGACAGTAATTTTCAGTACGGTCACGAAGATTCACGACAAAATCCTGGTTTTTAAATATTTTTTTGTTATAAGGCTAGTCATCATTTTAGCGCGGAACACTGTTTTTTATTTATTTATTTATTTTATATAAGAGTATTTCACTTATACGACGGATATGATGGGAAGAAACCGGGCAGAGCCCAGGGGCAATCCACGACCATCCGCAGGGTGCTGGCAGACCTCCCCACGTACGGAAGTAAACTGTTTTGAAGTCAAGACTAAGCCTGACCTAAGTGTAAGACATGTTGGCGGTCTTTGAGTCTGGACACCACGGCCCCCTGTTATGTCGGCTGGACTCGAACTCCCGATAGCATTGGTCACGGAGCCAGGCTTGCAGAGATTCATACTGTACATGATGAATCACCGCCTTGGTGACTTGACTTGGTGATCTTATAGACTTATTTTCAGGAAGACGATGAGAATATAATTACATCAGATACAGACATAATGAGGAAAAAGCGAGCAGGAGAGGTGAGTTCAGGGACAATTCTGTCTTAATATGTCGCTCAGTGCTGATTAAAAAAAATAGAAATGTCGTATATTATGATGGACTCTGGCGTGCCCCAAACTACAAGAAATATATATACTACACACACAGAGTTATGTGTGAAGCCCAGCAATGATACAAAAATTGGCATATGAGACATCGTAATAGCATCTGTCATCTCCAAAACACAGAAATATATGTACTGCACGCTCACATTTAAATGTAATGCCCACTGATCATACAAGGAGGGAATCATAAAGGCACCTGATGTGCAAAATATACAGATAAACACGTACTAGTTAAATTTAATAGCCAGTGATGGTACATAGCCTTTGATGGTACAAAAATACAAATATCCCACAACGTAAAGACACCCTCTATCGACATGATACTAAAATATGCGCACTGGACACCTATTGAGTTAAATTTAAAGTCCTATGATGATACAATATAAACAGACTGTACTTGTCAAGATACAGACGTACAAGTGCTGAATGCCCAAATTAATCAATACTGCCCAGTAATGATACAAAAACACACGTATAATATTGATCACACCAGAGGCATTTGCTATTGTCAGCGTCCACAAATACACATGCTACCTGGTGATGGAAGAAGACGACAACTATCGCACACCTTGTAGGTGATATGAGAAATGTACGTGCTATATACACAGATGCAACGGTTTTGCTCAAGCTAAAATATACACGTATTGCAATTTCTAAATGAAATTGGTGAAATTCCCCTTTTTGGGGAAAGTCAGCTGGGTTATCTGTGTCCACATCGAGTGTCAAGACATGGTATTGTTTCTAGGCCTACATGTATCTTGCAAATTTTATTTGGAACGTTCATTATTTCTGATTGGATACAAAAGGTGTACCAAGCTGAATCCCATTATAGCTGTAGAAATCTAAGTGTTTATTATTGCCATGACAGTACAAAGCATATTAGAGACAACGGTTGTATCCAACATACAAGCATCACCCACCTTAACACAAAGAATGATTATGTTTAAATCCCATCTACCAAAGTAGATGAACCAGTCTGGACGAGACTTGACTGGATAGGAACATTTAAGTGAAGAGTTTCCCAACGGGATCCTTTTGATGCTCCATCATGGTCTACACATTAGCTCTACAAGAACACGGATAATTGGTTTCTAATTGTGCAAATACACAAGTGTGTAATGAAGACACAACTGTAATATGTATTCGATATTCACTTGGAGAAAATCATATTTCACGATATATCCGACCTTTAGGAAGAAACGTGAAGACAAGGTTCATGATGTGATAAAGCACGAAGTCATCCGGAAAACGTCTGCACAATATTTATATATTCATATCATCTGTTCTCATAACTTTCTTCAATTGTTTCCATAAATATGATCATTTCAGTTTGAAATTAATTTAAAGCTCGTAGATGATCGCCATACCCTCCCATTGTCCATCGAGCACAAATTCTGTGAAAAGAACGTTCGTTGTGTTAATAGAGTATAACTGTTCTTTGACAATGACATACACTAGTGTACCGGACCTGCGATTTCCATAGTAGGTACATATACCGCAATAAAACAGACGGTATTCGAGTTGAGATATAATTAAACCCAGTCATATCCTTTTTATTTGTTATCGAATCAGCAAGAACAGAATTTTATACGTAAACTTTTAGAAGAAATTGTTGAATTGTACAAATTATGTATAACATAACATCTATAATATTTTAGAGGTTAATTGAACTCGACGTGTTGACGCAACACATCGCACCGTGTGACCGCGGCTTTCGCTAACCTGTAAAACGGGAAAAAATAGTTATTTATTGTGGACGTCTCCCAGTGAGTGATGAGGTTAACCCTTTCTCGCGAAATCGATATTAATTTTCAGAACGAGGAGGACATCATAACCGAAATGGATGTAATCAGCCTTAAGAAGAAACGTGCATTCAAGGCCAGTCACCTGATAAATCACAAAATCGTCCAGTAAACGTCTTCATGGTTATTTTTTATATATTACTGAATCATCTATTTTCATGACTCACCAAGTGAGTTGGATAAATGAGAGTATTTCATTTTGACCTTCACCCATAAGCCCCTTCGTGTCTGTCATGCTATTTCACAGTCCATCAAAGGCAAGCTCTTACCCAAAATGATGAGACTTCATATATCTTTCCAACAATTGCGCATGTCAGTGCTTAGGACTGGGATGGGTTAGGCTAGACTTAAACCGGGCTAACAACCAATACCATTACCATGGGTAATCGCCCAGTCACACCGAGCATGTGACCAGGTAACAACCTAGATGCGACTCAAACAATGCTGAAATAACCAGCAAACTATTGAAATGCCGCTCAATTGATCACAGGGACCGTAGATGATCACCGGAGCAAACTTAGTCGAAGTAAGATCGATGGTCGTGTTCAAACTGGTTGCAGACAGATTTTATACGGTCGTATCACCAATTGTGCATTGTTGCACAGGTAATCGTGGATGATCGTGGGTCACGCAGTTGCACGATTGGCCGTCATACTACATGTACGAATGGCGGAAAAGAAGTACAGAGTAAGAATGCAATCGCTAGCTACTAGAAATGACAGATGATCAGCGACCATTCAAAATAACAGCACGTCAGGCAGGGGTCACCAGCAATAGTCAGGAGGTACGATCAGTCAGACGACTAATTATGCTACTTATCCTCGAGTGTCAGTGTGACCGTGCGCGACTGTTGCTATAACCATATAAGACCTACATGAAGCTGTGACCTCTAATGAATTAGAATCGAGGGTCAGCAGTTGAGAACATGACCATCGATCTTGGTACGAATGATACTTCTGTAGTGATCACTCAGGACTTCAAGCAACGACCAGTCGCTTTGTAGAACAAGTACATTGGTTGTGACTTTATACACATCTGTAACTATACTAAATGGTTTTGGAATGTTTCTTATGCATCTTATAGCGAACGTACTCAGTATAAACATCTTGCAAAACTATTAACAATGTGTGTTTGTTGTTGTGACCTGTTGAACCTCATGACGCAAATTTAGCGTTCTTTCAACAGAGCGAGTACAGCAGTTCGACCAATGGATGGACAAAGTTGCTGTTAATTTGTTTTACAAACTAGGCCGATTGCAAGCTGTGTAAGTTTGATTTTATGTGTGTACCAGAATAGAGACTACTCATTAAAGTATTCAAAGGCTGTGATTTTCAAATTTCTTTGCTTGAGATTTAACATTCCTTCGCATTACTTATAATTTTGGTACTATCTTTACGAGGTCTCAAGCACGTACATCTAAAACCTAGATCCCTATGCCTGCATATTTATAGTGGAGCCTCACTTGAACGCCATGCCACACAATGGCTGGCATGACGATATCTTAAATCACAGTGTATGAAGTTTTGACATGTTCGTTTATGCTTAGGTCCAAGTGAGCACTCGATGTATCATGATGCGCAGTGTGTAAAATGACGCCCTATTGAATTCTCCGAGAGAAGCCCTGCTGAAGGCACAAGACTACGGGTCGTCTCAACTAACTCAGTGATGATTTTACTCGTGATACATACCTGCTCACATAGGTTTAACAAGGGCACGGCAGAAATTCACAGCCGAAAGAAGCAAGAAGCAGCGGTTTAAAGTCAAGGATGTTTCCGACAAAACAAACTAATGACTGCAATAATAAGTGAAATATTTTTGAGTACGTCGTAAAACACCAATCAATATACATGTAGATAAAAAAAATATTGTCAGGCATTTCAGAAGACCTCAGTCATGACTTACTCGAAGTAATCTTAGATAACGCCGTGTCATAACGAACAGCAGGATTTTCTGAGAAATACTGGATTATCTGGGGCATATGTATGTTCCAGTATATAAACGCTTGTTGGTTGTTCATTGCACTATCGCTTAAAGCCGTGTACCCAATTAAGGAGGAAACACACACGATCGGTATCATTGTGCCAAACTGTAGGTCTTAAAGCGGGTTTTATTGTCATTTTGCACAGTGCACCTTTAATGTCGGGTCATATTTATAACGCAGCAACAATATAAATATACAGGAAACAGTCCTCGAAATACTGTCTACAAACGCTACCAGCATATCCACATAGCAACAGATCTAATCCAGTGAAATATTATAAAATCCGAACAGCTGCACTGCACACTGTTTTCAAGTACGCGCCATCTTGGTTTCCTGTTACGTGTCGCCCTAGTGTTACAGTGTTTATCGAAGTCGACTGTATGCATGGCAGAGCAAATCCATACCAGTGACCACAGGTTTGATGCTAGAGCAATGTTTTCAGAACAAAAATAAACATTATTGGTTTGTAATTGAGCCAAGATGGGTACAGAATAGAGGTTTGCAAACGGTCTACTTCCTGCTATATTGTTGTTGTTTTGTGGACGCCAGGGAATAATATGGATGATTGGAGGGGTGCCGGTAGATGTTTTTTTGTTGTTGTTGTTGTTGGGTTTTTTTTTTTTGGGGGGGGGGGGGTTCCATTATTCCGGGGTTTCGATTTGTTGCTGGGTGTAAATATTAGTACATGTGGCATTGTGTAAAAGAATTTTCTACTGTTCGGGATGAGGATATCAAAAGAGCTATGCGTGACTGATGTGAGTTCAGCCGTAATGGCTGCGGAAGCCCTACTTTAGTGATTTTTGACTATGGAAAATGTGGCGACAATATCATCAAAGCGGAGACTAAAGCCACACGAGCCTCGCAATTAACATTCACTCTTCACGTAACACACCTTACTCAATGAAATCATACTGATTCGTTTTGAGATACAATCTCATAAAGCTCATATCAAAGCCAACACCTTGTACATATTCGTTAACTTGGGTTTATTGTGATTAACAAGGATATTTAATTGAAGCCGTAGACTGATGTTAGTTACACTTTTCAAGTTATTTTATTGTCAGACTGCTAGAGAATACATTTTAGCTTCTTTCGAAAGTTTGTTATAAGACGATGGGAGTACAAGCATTTATTTTGCCACAGATACAGAGAAATAGGCAGCAGTAATTAATGGATAAGTCCGCATCTATTAATTTCTTCGTTAAATTATCAAGAAATCTTAGTAATGTCTAAAAAGAAATTCATTAATGTGGTCATTTAGTGCCCGTATTTATTTGTTGTATCCAGCAAATAAAAGGGTCAGTCCACTGAAATGTCTGAAAGACAGCGATGAAGGAATTCTAAAGGAGTGGACCCAATTTTAGCCAAGCCACACCTCTGATTTACTTATGTGATTGCTCTTTCACGCTGTACTCAAAAATATTTCATTTGTAAGACGACGGCCAGCCTTATGGTCGGAGGAAAACAGTCCATGGACCAGAGGAAACCAATGGCCATCAGCAGGTTGCTAACAGAGCTTCCCACGAACGACCGGAAAGAAAGCCATCTTGAGCTGGGCTTGTACTCACAGCGATCACATTGGTAAGAGTTCACATATCTACGAACTCTGCTGAGCAGGTGTTACTTTTTTACCTGCACTATAGATTAAAGAAGTCGACATATATAACGTTTATTTGATTTGATTTAGGATATTACGCCGTGCTTAAAGTGTTTGAATTATACGATGGAGGCCAGTATTATGGTAGAAAGAAACCGGGCAGAGCCAGGGATCAATGCAGAAAGTGTTATCTATAGGCGAAGTGTCTGACTTCATCAAATGTCCGCACTTTGCTGGAGGACCTTCTCACGTAGGACCGGAGAAGAAGCCAACGTGACAAATATAACGTCGTTTGAAGTATAATGTCTTTGATCAGTAATACATGTATCTCATACGGAATACAATGCTAATCGGATGCTGTGTCAGTATTAAACATGTAACTTGAGGTTTCAGAATTCAAGAGTGCGTAAAACTAGCTACGTGTATGCAAAACACAGTGCGAAAAAAAACAAAAAAAAAAAAACAATTAGGCAACGCCTTTGTCTTGTTGATGTTAATAAGGGCTGTACCCACGGTAATTGTAATAATAAGGGTAGTTCCGGTAGTAGTAGTTGTATGGGTGGGCTGGATAACTGGGCTCCTTTCTGGGTTGTTTTCTGGGCTTTTCCTTTGGGGAGTCTCTGTTAAAGATCCCCAGTTTAACCTTGGCTACTCCATTCTCCAAGGTCATAACACGCACACCACTGCAAAAGAGAGGAAAAATTTATAAGTAAAGTTGTTATTGTATGGTCAAGGTCATTACGTACACTAGGTCACGATTTTAGTTATATATGTGAACTACCACATTTATATCAGTCATCCCAATAAGTGTCGTGATCGTAAAAGTATACAACGAGTGACATCATTCGCCAATAAAGTAATGTGACGTTAATCCATATTTAAATTTCTAGTTACATTATTCATTACGATGTAGTCACATTATTCTACAGAGCAAAATCACACTAATCAGTTAATTATGGTCACAATATTTCATAATAATAATAATAATAATATAATATAACGGATTGGTTACAGACAATTAATCGTAGACACATTATTGCACAAGGTTTAATAACGTTTGTCAATTAAATGTGGACATATTTTTCCACAAGGTTTAATAACATTAATCAGTTAGATGTGAACAGATTAATTCGTAAGTTGTGGGCACATCAGGCACTGGGAGTAATGTTGCATTGTATTTACAGTGTAGTTACATTATACAAGACAGCAGTCATGTAAACTGTAGCCTGTCTTATCAGTAAAATTATTATTGAATATGACGTAAATCATTAATAAAATCAAAATAGAAAAATGAGGCCTGCCTTGCTTCTGAATCCTAAGGTGGGGCCTTGCAATATTTAAACACACCGTTTTGTTGATTGTGTCAAAGATTTGGTGCAGTAGGTATAACTTACACAGCAGATTATGGATTTGTGTGTAGTTTAATCAATGAATGAAACGTAACCTGATTGATAACTTTTTGACTTCGGATTGGAAATCGATGCCCTGTACTTTCGGGTGCCGACCTCGTTTGAAATTTTGTACTCTTTTTCCCTATAGGTCACCGGTTAAACGACAACAGGGAGCAAGTTCTGGGTAACTTGATAAGAAGGAGGGACGTCAAGCGGTGCGATGATGATTCCTTTTTGGACATCTGAGATGTCATTTTTGGCCCAAAGTGGACCTCACCTTGTGGTATTGACGCTGCCGTCGGACCCCGCTGGCCTGCCGATATACCAGACAACAACACTGTTGCCACATTCCTGAACTATTCCCTGGAATGTCAAGACCGTCGTCGACGTACTCGTGAGAAATGACCTGGCAGCGCGTCTCCGTATAGCTGGAAAGAGATTGTATCCTCTCATAATTGCAGTTATCACAAAAGAATATTCGAACAGTAGTAAAACGGGGCAATAAAATATCTTAACCAACCTAGGCCTCCCAGTCTGAACCAGCCGCTGTTGTTTTAATCTTGTATTTATTTTTGTTTAAGCTGTATACTTGCATGAACTAGAATTCTGCTGACTAAGCATTTCCGAGGCCTGGTGCCTTTGTATTGTTTTTGATGAATTTATTCTCTGCTCTGGTTTTAAAACATTTATCTTTTTGTATCGTTTCAAGTAACATAATTTTAAATTCAAGATTCTGTAACTAGTCGTGTATTCACTATTATCATTAGTTTGCAATCATTTTTTTGTTTTGTTCTTGTTTATTGATCTTTTACACCGTACTCAAGAAGTGTTCACTTATATTACGTTGGGCAGCATTATGGTGGAAGGAGACCGGGAAGAGCTCCACTCAAACCCACGGCCGTCCGCAGGTTTGATACTTAACTGACCTTTCGACGTGGAGAGGAATCCAAAGTGAACTGAGCTTGAACTCACAGCCATCTCATTATTAAGTAGCTAAGGTATAGCTGAAAAAGAAATTCACTTTGGTTGTAAAGCCTCACGCTGGCCCACAAGAAATTAAGAGATGGTTTTCCGGTGTCCTACCCTAATTTTTATCAGTACAAAGCTGTTGGACAATATAAATATGTTGCAAACATAAATCTTGCCTTTTTTCCCAAAGATAGGCTTCCCTTCCGGAGGAAAATAGACCGTGTCGTCTGTGTACAGGGACATAAACGCTTCCAAATCTCGAACTCGAACGGCTTCATTCCAGGCGTCGAAGGCCCTTTTAATTCTGATCACGACATCTACAAAAAAGACACATAAAGAGAACTATTTAAACCGCAACAATGGTAAACATCATAATAACTTTTATCATCTTGGAGTTTGATGAGGACAACCAGGCTCTAGCCTTGTGTTTTTTTCCTCCTATAATATCTTGCACTTTTGTGTAAATTCCAATGTTCAAACATGCATGTACTTGTAATCACAGTTAAGAGTGAAAGAGTCTGCTTAGGTGTAAAGTTCAATGCTCGTTGCACATCTTTCGACAAAAGACTTTATTACTATGTCTTAACTGTACTCTACGGATAACGGATGTGGCTACTCTAGTTTTAACGCACTGCGCAACAGCTCGAGATTACCGCAAATTTTGCACAGTTTGGCCAAATCTTGCAAGATTAATGATATCCTGAGGCGGATTTTATTAATCTCGATAATTTGTGCTAATTAATTTTTCACTTGTTCGAAGCTTATCAGCATTAAGGTGAGACGAAACCGGGCGGAGCACGGGGGAAACCCACCACCATCCGTAGGATGCTGGCAGACCTTCTTACCTACGACCAGATAGAAAACCAACATGCATGAGCTGCACTTGATCTAACAGCCAACGGAGCTATAAATATATCTTCATTATGATCGGCCCGCAAAGAACTAGGATATAGCATGGGGAATAAAAGGTAGGCTACAGTGAATGCAGAACCCGTAAAACTCCGTACCGCCTTTAACAAGGCGGTCCTACCTATGCGCACATTTCTCGGTGGATATATCCTCATAAAACACCTATGTCACTTAAAAAAATCTTTAACAATCTAATAATTGGAATAAGTTCCATGATGTCCACTTTGTGGAATATTCCTCAACATGGTAAAGAAAATCCCAGAAGAACTGATGAACCATTTCCCACAGAGTTTAAGCAATACACAGTGTAGAGCTCATTGTTTCCTGTTTACGAATATTCCTTAAAAATTCCACAAAAACACGCCACGAACATCCGGCAATGAATTCCAGCAGATGACCCAGTAGGCTGAGACAAAATATTATACGCAATCATCTATTCAATTAGTATCCAACCGTCGGTATGACGTGTATTTTTGTGTTGTGTTGTCTCGTGTATTCCCCGTTTATTTGAAGACATAACGTGGGGCTCATTTTTACAATTCGACAATTTATTTTGAAAAGTAGAACAACACCGTTGTGTCGTAATTTTTTTTAACATGTAATATGTTAAAGTCCCTAGGATTGCGGGGAAAATGCTGTTCCAGCACAGCATGTGGTTAAATTACGTCATCGGAACTCTTCTATGCTTAGAATAGAATAAACCAACACCACGGGGCGCCTCTGTGATTAACTGAATAACTGTCTACTCTGTATCTCCATTAGTACCACACATACAGGCCTCAACCTTAGTCTGTTAAACTTCATGCGGGCTATCACGGGATGTGCATCGTTCCCAATTCCAACTCAAGGGAGCGCCTCTGCCATTAACTTTCTGAATAACTGTCTACTCTGTGTCTCCATTAATACTACACATACAGCTTTTTAATTTAGTCTATCACTTGATATACATGGTTCCCCTTTCCGACACTGGGGCCCGACTCTGCGAATAACTTTCTTACTAACTGTCTTATAACTGAATCATTGTCTACACTGTATCTAGACAATTATTCAGACAGTTATCCCAGAGGCGTCTCCTGGTGGTGGAATTAGGAACTATCAACACCACATGATAGCCCCTATGAAGTTTGTGTAATAGACTAGGGTTGAAATCTGTTTGTGTAGTATTAGTGGAGATACAGTGTAGACAGTTATTCAGAGAGTTATTCGCAGAGGTGGCCCCTGGTGTTGGAATTTGGGAACGATGTACATCACGTGATAGCCTGTATAAAATTTGTTTATTACAGCAGGTTTGAAGCCTTTTTATGTGGTATTAATGGAGATACAGTGTAGACAGTTATTCAGTAAGTTATTCGTAGAGGTGCCCCCTAGTGTTGGAAATGGGAACTGTATACATCACGTGATAGTCCGTATGAAGTTTGTTTATTTTAGACTAAGTTTGAAACCTGTATGTTTAGTATTAAAGGAGATTCAGAGTGGACCGTTATTCATAGTTATTCGCAGAGGCGCCCCCTAGTGTTGGAATTGGGAACTATGTACATCACGTGATAGCCCTATAAAGTTTGATTAATGTGCTAAATTTGAAGTGTGAGAGTAATGGAGATAAGGCCTGCTATATCTTTAATAATGACTGGCCCCCTTTGAATAGCTAGTGGCAAAATGGGAACTGCTGTCTAAAGTATTATACGTTGTGTAAAATCTAGAGCAAAACACAAAGCTGGTATTGACCCCAAACCGAAACCAGCCCATACTGTGGTGAGCGTAAATAATGTTGCCTCCTACGTGTGGAGAGTTCCCATTAAAGCCGTGGTCGCCAATTCGGAGTGGTTTCGGTTGAACGTGGGGCGAAGATTCCCGAGGCCGCCAGGCTGCTAAGAAATGAACCGGAGGGCACCAAAATTGTAGCCCACGGATTTGCACAGGTCTTTAGTTTTGCACTAAACCATAAAAGCTGGATGGGAACTAGAGCTGTTGCACTGTTCTAGGGAAAGTAAATGGATTGTTTTATGATGTCGCCGGTAGGTGACACACAATTATCAGACGGAAGGCTACCGTCATTTAGGGCTAGTGTCATTTAGTGGTGATGAAGGTACGATTCTGTTAATATTAACACACAATGATTTGCCATTTAGTGGTGAAGTAGATACAGTTCTGTTAACACTGACACATAGTGATGTACCATTTAGTGGTGATGAAGATACAGTCCTGTTAACATTGACACATAGTGTTGGGCCACTTAGTCGTTATGAAGATACAATTCTAATAATGAAAGATGATGATGTGCCATTAATCGCACGAAGAAACAATTCTGTTAACACTGACACATGGTGATTTGCCATTTAGTGGCGATGAAGATACGGTTCTGTTAACATTGAAACATAATGACGTAGCATTTAGTTGTCATGAAGAAACAATTCGGTTAAGAATGACATATGGTGATTGTCATTTAGTGGTGACGAAGATAAAATTCTGTTAACAGTGGCACAGTGAATTGCCAGAAATGTAGTGTTGATGAAGATATAATTGTCTCAACATGAACAGATGCTGGCAGGTGGTTTGATGAGAAGGCTTCAGGCTGCCATCCAGGTACACGGCGCATACACCCAATACTGACATAAAACACTTTACGAGATACCAAGTGACGTTTTCATTGTGTAATTTCAAACACTGCTTCCACACTGCTTCAAGCCATTGTTTCACATCAAAACCAGTGATGATAGAAATGCATGTGTGTTATCATTAAAACACACGGATTACAATCATTTTGTCGTTTTTCGGTAGCCAAAGGGTCACACGGTTCACAAGCAATCCTTTTTTACACTCTTTTGATACAGAAGAACATTAATCACATGTGTACAAAATCGCCGCAGTGAAAATCAAGGAGGGAAGCGGGAGTCCAATTAAGTTCTTTGTGTATATTATCGCGATGCTGTTTTTATAACACAGACCTTAACTATAGCCAGTGATCTGTCATATTGTTCCTGTCACTAAAAATGTCGTACATCTCAGCTTAACCGTGTCGGTGAGATTTAATCTGTTATATCACGTGTAAATGTATTACTCCCCGTGCATGTAACGTGATTGCAGCCTACACAGCAGAGTATCAAATATGCCATATACCCTGTGTATATGGCTCAGTCATATCTACACGAATTACGACGTCCCACGCCTCTGGCTAATGCGTCGCTGTGAGTTCAAGCCCAAGTCATGCTGACTTGCTCTCCGACCTAAAGTGGAAAGATCTGTCAGTAACGTGCATATGGTCGTGGGTTCCTCCACGTTTCTTCCACCGCCGTATGAGTGAAATACTCTTGAGTACGACGTAAGGCTTCAATCAAATACAATGTAAATAAATAATGTAAATATGTTAAATATGATGATCTTGGATTGATCGTCCAGAGGGTAGTTGCGATCCGAGTAGACGCGGGCCATTTTCAGGTGGGATACAAGACCCAGACGCGATAACCAGAAGTTACCTTGCATTATCGTGCATTAGTTCCAACTATAGTCTTGCAAAGTTCGGACTTTAATTGACGCACGAGATTTACAAAATATTCGGCGTCAAACGCGGCCTAAAATTCCGATCAAATAAGTAAAGAAGATAAAGTTAACGTGCTGACCTTTTCTGGAATAGATGTGTCCCTCTGAATGTGTCAGGAAACACCCCAGCAGCACAATCAGAATCCGCATCTTCTCTGTGAAATCAGAAAAATATATGGAGGTATTTGTAAACTATTTTTAATTAATGATTTCAATTTATTTGAATGATTGGAGTTTCATTTATTCAAGAATATTTCAGTTTAGGACGGAGGCAAGAATTATGGTGGAAACCCACGACCATTCGCAAGTTGCTTGCAGTCCGTCCCACGCACGGGCTAAAGTGAAGCTAGCCTGAGGTGGACTTGAACTCGCGGCGAGAACATTGGTGAGAGAAACTGTATTTAATGATAATGACTTTAATGTCGTGTTCATTCAAAAAAGTCCATATATTTTGCGATGTTGGTAAGATTTGTACGAGTTGGAACAAAGGAAGAGACCACCGAGTTGAGTTAAGCTCGGTATAGACCAGAGCTATAGCTCGTAAGCGTTGTGTGTGCCGGTCAATTGCAAAGCCGTATATATGGCCCTCCTCCATCACCTCAATGCGGTCAGGTGAAAGGAGTCGCACATGCCGAGATTGTGTCTGAGGGCGTGTCAGATATACTAACGAAAACATCCTGTTGCTTTACATCCATTATTTTGACCGACGTTACACAGGTAAATGTAAAAGACTGCAGCATGGAGAGTAAAACCAGAGCAGCGACAACCGTGTGATTGTTCGTAAATGGCCCGAGGTTACGGCAGAAATCAGGCTTATTGTCCATTTACTACAGTTACTGTGTTATTCTAACTGTTCATTTAAGCTTTTAATAAGTAGCAACTCACAAGCCCCCTAGCATCATTACCTAAGCAGAATTAAGTAGAAAAAAAATTGCAGTGAGTTTAAATGCAATATTCTAGATGTCACTGGTCTAGAATTACTCAAGCTCTTCAATACAGCGATATATTGAACTACATGTACGGCGAAGTAATTAAACAAATCAGTAAACACACACATATGTAACAGCTTACACCTCTCAAGTCACAGTGATGTTATATACAATATTCTAGGCGTCACTCATCTAGAATTACTTAAAACCCTTCAATACAGCATTAAAATTAACACTAAATAAATAAATGGAAAGGTCT
Organism: Acanthopleura granulata; assembly: GCA_016165875.1. NCBI lineage: Eukaryota > Metazoa > Mollusca > Polyplacophora > Chitonida > Chitonidae > Acanthopleura > Acanthopleura granulata. Next base: position 4,963,103 of record JABBOT010000082.1, read on the forward strand.
TTTCCTTGAAAGCAATAATAAAAGCCACGTCTGTAGTTATAATGCGCCCTCATATATACATACCTTTCACAAGGGAGCTTCTCTCTCGCAGGATCGGATCAAATGTGAGAAGTGAAGTATTTTGCGATCCCCAAGACACAGACAGTCTCTACTGGCATCTGCTAAGGATGGCTGGTTTATGTGATTTTTTTTCAAGGATAACATAAAAAGGGGGATATTACCTTGAAGAAAACTTTGATTTTATCAGCTTTTACGTCGTTGACAAAAAGACTCTGCAAACTGTATCAACGCCCCACCAACCTATATAGTATTACATTTTTTTCATCCAAAATTGTTTATGAGGAGACTGTACTGTTGAATCTGCCCATAATCATTTGGCTCCTGATCTAAACTTGTAATGTCACCCGTAAACTTTGATTTAAACTTGAAAGCTAATTTTCGCTTTTGCAGGCACACTCGAAAACAAGTATGGGTATTTAAACCATACCAAAGTGGAGTCACAGCTTTAGCTCATTAAACAGAATTTATGAACAGGCGCATATTTGATTATCCACAGCATTTATACAAAGATGAAAACTAATTTTATTGACTTGAAAACTGATTTTATTCATCCGACTAGAATATTCAGTGTGTTTCTTTTTTTTCCCTGTTATCACTGAAAACTGTTGATTTGTTCTCTTTGTGTGAACCTGTCCTATTTTTATATTTAATTTATTTTCTTAGTTCCATGATGCTTTTTGTTATTTGCAGCTTTTAGAAACTGACCTTGAGATTGCTGACCCGGAACGACCATCTTTGTTGACGGCAGGTATTCGAATTCGAATTATTCGTTGTTTCATCATACATCGTCATCATATACATCATTCCACGAGGTTGATACACGGGTCTGGTGAACCTAGGAGGGCCAGCATCTACCGTGAACTTAATCCAATATCTGGTATTGCTTACACTGTGAGAAAGCTGCATGTCATATTTTGAACGGATGTAATGTACCATGACAGCAGTTTTGGAAAAAATTATGAAAATAATTGAGTGCAATGTAGAAAATGAACAGAGAACTGTGGCTGCAAAGTTCCAGTCTATACAAGTCGGTCACACCACACTGAAAGCATGATTGAAAGCTGTAAGAGTCTTTGACAGTAGGCCTAGTTTAGTGGAAAGGGAAAAAAGAAACCCTCGATTACTTAATTAAACGTATAGGTCGAGCCCAAATTACCGTGACTTTAATACAATACAGGATAACAATTCCAGATAATGATGGACAGATCAGCGGGCGTTATGATGGCTCAGCCTCTGACGTCACATGGGGAGAGATCTTTATTAGACAGACGTTTTCATATGTTCCAAAAACGTACTAAGTTTTTAAGTCATTGGACGACGAGGAGTCCTTATAGAATGTATGCACAAGCACAAACTGAGCAACCAACCAACCAAGCAGATGGATAAATTCGAGCAGATGACCTCATTGGTCAAAAAGTTATCTGTGGGCTACATATTCAGGGACTGGATATAATATGAACGATTACAGTTTACAGAGTAAATCCAGAGCACCGACCGTGGACCGACAGTTGGCGATCAGTCACACAAAACTTGTAAAGTCTTGCTTCTTTGACAATATTCCCCAGTTAGGGTTAAATTTATAACATCATGTAAACCCTTAACTAGTATCACACTCTAGCACCGTGGCTTAAGCAGAACCATTTTAAAAAAATATGTTGAGGTCATGTTCAATTTATTCTGTTAGTGGTCGAGAATATAGAATGTAGGTCATTTTCGTTGGCGCCCAAGTTAATATTTTTTTAAAATGGCGAAATTTATCTTGCTCAAATCTTCTGTGTCTTAGTTAATGATGTGATACACAGTTATATGATAGGGATCTTGTGACGAAGTCAGCAGATACAGTAGTTGTGGAAGAACGATGGACGTTTCTCGTTTGACCAAACCATGTGCCCTAGACGCGCTTTAAAACCATACGAGTGGAATATCTACACATATAGGCGAAAGTGTCTCACAACCATACAAGTGGCACAACAACACCAAAGATGTGTATATAGACAAATTCACGAGAACCGTGTATATAGGCAGTCGTGTCCCACAATAACACCAGAGTTGTCTATACAGACAACCTCGAAAGGACCGTGTGTATAGGCAGTCGTGTCTCACAACAACACCAGAGTTCTGTACATAGACAACCTCACCAGAAGAGTTTGTAAAGGCAGTCATGTCTCACAACACCACCAGATTTGTGCATATAGACAACCTCAGCAGAACCGTGTATATAGGCAGTCGTATCCCACGAAAAACACCAGAGTTGTGTATATAGACAACCACACGATTCGTTTGTATAGGCAGTCGTGCCCCACAATAACACCAGGGCTGTGTATATAGACAACCACACAAGAGCACTTTGTCCCACAAAAACAGCACAGGTTTGTAGGCCTATATACACAACCTCACCAGAACCGTGTGTATAGGAAGTCGTGTCTCACAACAACACCAGAGTTATGCATATAGACAACACCAGAGCCGTGTGTATAGGCAGTCGTGTCCCACAATAACACCAGAGCTGTGTATATAGACAACCACACGAGAGCCGTGTGTATAGGCAGTGGTTTCTCACAACACCAGAGCTGTGTATACAGACAACCACACAAGAACCGTGTACATAGGCGACCGTGTAACAATCCCACGAAAGCTTTAAGTATAGGCAGTCTTGTCTTGCAACTATACGAGGGACGCATGCATACGCGACCAGGTTACATCCATAAGAAAAACGGCTGTATAGGCGGTCATGTCTCACACCCATAGGAAAGTCGTATGTATGATCGGCCATGTCTTGCGAAAACACTAGAGTCGTTTGTTTAGGCGGTCATGTCTCCCATCCATATGAAAATCGTACGTGAGGCCGGCCAAGTCTCACAACCACACGAGAACCATATTAATATAGGCTACCACGGTTTAAGAACACAGGACAGTCGTGGGCATAGGCAACCATGTCCCAGTTGATGTCTTGAATCAGATAAACTAGCCGTATCTATTAACCTTTTATGCCACTATCGGTTATGTTTACGGCTTATAATTGAGCATGAACACATTCGATTTTCCTGCCGTTTTAAAGTGTTCCTGCCAATTAAGGGATTATTTATTCCTTAAACGATGGCTGCTCCCATCGTCTTCCAGCAATGGGAATTTGATTGCTTGCATCTTGTTTCTCTTTTGCACTTGTTTTAGGCTTAACATGTCATCCTCCTTTCATATTCAACAAATGGGTCACTATCCGATAAGGTCTAGTGTATATTGTTATGTAGACCGCATGAACACAACCAAATGTTTCGTCCCATGACCATGGCACGTTTACAGAATTTAAATAAATACAGACAGTTCAGGTTGCAGAGATGGAGAAATCACTGGCCCAATGGAATGAAATAAAATATGCTGAACTATAGCAGTGAAGTTCAGAACACTTAGAAATCAAACGACATCTAGACATTTTCAGCGTATACAGCAGGAAAGGTAGATCGGTCAGAAATACCACTACAATATCGACTGACATTGTTGGCAGTGTAAATAGAGAATCTGACATGGGATTCGGTGTCATATCCAAGTTATGAAACCTGGTGATGGAATTTGCATTTGATGCGCCCTTAAGCGCACTTCTGAAAACGCTTGTTATAACTTTCCAATGCGATGATATGAAAACGTGTATTTCTATCAAATAACTGAGACAAGTAAGCGAATAGAGCCAAGAGGTACTGAGCCAAGTTCGCACCAAAGTAAGCGAAAGAGAAGTGTATCTTTTTGAAATAGTTTTCAAAGTTTACCTACCCCATTCCCAACTCCCAAACTCCATGGTCTGTACGTTTAACCGCACCTTTCCTGCAAACTACTGAACAGACTCAGAATGCACCTCGACAGGCTATTTCCGATTAACAAATAGTGTCAAATACTGCAAGGTGTTTAACGTCATGCTCCGGATTCCGGAATACTTCCAAACGATGGTAGCCATACGGGGAAACATTCATTCTCCCTTTGATGGCCTGAGACTACACAGCTCCTTTAGCTGAACATATCAAATTGATACACATCATGTAAAGTGGTTGTAGAAAGTTTCACCCTTATTAGAGATTAAATTTTCGGGATTCAGTAGAGATTCAAGTGCTGAAAAATGACAACTAACAATCTATTAAATGAGATCTGTCTAAACAATATCCATCAATCTGATATTTTCAGCTAATGGCGTTGTCATTTTTGATCATCTGTGGGGTAATGCATGTTCGCCATCAAGTCCCAAAGGGAAAGTCAGGTCTGCCATGTAAACGATAATCACAGACATTTTCTCAGTCATCGTCATTTGGTGTAAGAGACTGTTGAACTTATTTATTTTTTGTGACTTTAGTTTCACATCATACTAAATTAGCGAGGATGTGAAAAAGTTCGTGGTTTTGAGCATCCCCCGAATTAAGGCACGATCTATCAAAGTTTTCATCGTGAAACTTAGGCACATCAAGTATTTATTTGTGTTTAGTAATTGTGATTGAAATAATCCTTACAAGTGAGAATTCTGCCGACAATGAACCCCCGTTTGCTCGAAATAGAGCAATGAAAGACACTTGTTCTTTAAAATGACATGTGCATTATAACGGAAAGTCAAAACTGAAGTGTATTTCTGAGTACCACTTCAATGTATGTGTACCTAAGCAAGTTATGGTATTTCCTCGGGCACATATATATGTATCTAGCCAGCCAGACAAAGTTATTGATTTTATTCACTGACTAATGGGACCTCCGTAGCCACCGTGGTTTAGCGCGCTAGTCCAATGCGATTATGGAGTCCGTCATCAATGTGGTCGCTCTGAGTTCAGGTCCAGCTCAGGGTAGCTTCCTCTCTGGTCGTTCGTGTGATGGTCTGTGAGAAAAACGCGGATGCTCGTGGGCTGCTTTTGAGCCCTGCTCAGTGTACTCCTGCCATAATGCTGACTGCCGCCGTTTGTGAAACATTCTGGAGTCCATTCATTCTTACTGCGGAAGCGAACGTAGAAGAGTATTTGAACAAAGCCTTGATAATATGCACCTTTTTAAAACTAATTTTTAATTTTTTTTTATTATTGGGGGGGGGGGGGTAATGGCGACAGATCTACGAAATTTTGATTCAAGTGAAGTCATGAATAATGAGAACAAAAGAAAAATCACCCTCAAAAATTCATTTATTACTAAGGATTCTCTGTCAGTGTGGTATGGTTTCAAATGAGGAAGGCGTCACAGGTTTAGCTGTAATTCGGATTCTCCCGCGCTGGTGGTAAGCATCGCCACATCTGTATCAATGCACCAATACATTTGTACCGCTAAATTACTACATCTGTACCACTGCATCGACCAAATACACCACTACAAAATCACAACATCTAACCTTAACTCAACAACTTCTGTCTGGCAAAATGCTAAACAAAATTATAGTAAGAAAGCTTGGTCCCCTTGTCAAACAGGGATGTTTTACGTACGTAATACTATACCATAAAAAGAAAACAGTCGTGGGCGCCATCTTATGGTCTATATACATGTACCAGATTACATGCGCCTTTGCTCATAACGGGCACACATGTATTGTGAACGAAATATTTAAATTCTACGGTGTTCCCTATGGCCCTCAAATCCATCAGTCTGCGGCATACACTTTCCACCTGCTCTATCTGAGGTGAAAACTGTTTCGTAATGTACATTCTTGTAAAGCCATTCTGAATTAGATAAGCAGTTTACACAGAAAGGACGAGTTTGGGATGTCACGAAGATTAAACTATCGTCCACGCAGAACACAACTGAATTCAAACCACTGGAACTATTCATGTCTATTCCAAAAATAGTGTAAGCATATACTGTATTTCACCTAAAGTGTGGAATTTTTCAAGAGGCGAGTTTGCTTCAATCTCTTTCACTAAGTTTTCAGCAAAGTTTGATCCATTTCTCATTAGAAAAAAACATAAAGTGTTGGTATCAGAAATAGCATTTTGAGGCCTTCATGTACTTGTTGGCGTGCATTTTTACACACTAAATTTCAGGTGATACATATGCATATTTAGAAAAACGTACCTACCCGATGACACTGGATGCGTTAGTGATTTTCTCATATAAATAAGGCAACATACTGTTCCTGTTTAATGTGAAAAAAAGTACATAAAAACATAACGATAACAGATTTACTTACACATCCAAAGTTTGTCCACGTTAAAAATACCGGTGATGAAAATTGCAGGCTAGGTAAGAGTATTAAGTACATGCATATTAGCGACGACAACTAACTTGTAATCAAGCCATGAATGTGTCATGAAACCAGCTGATCAATTTTTTAAAGGTAAAATAACATTGGTTTTGTTGACTTCATGTCCTATATTCGGTTTCAGAAAACAGGTACTGACTAATGCTGGACGTTGAGAGTCAGTCTTGATCCTCAATCTGAATCTTTTAACAAAAGCAAGGAAGCTATTGCTTAATTCGTTGGATAGCTGCTTTCCAGACACAATCTTCGCTCTTCAGACCAAGTGAGTATACTGAACTGACAACACCACATGTATATACACAGCATACAGGATCTGATAAAACACAAGATGTTACATGTGCAAATGTGCCAGACTCCATTTAGTGTTACAATACAAACTTCTACACAGCCAAATGGAAGCTCGTAAAACTCCTTCTGGCCCTTTAACAAAGGGGTCCAAAGCCGTGTGTTCCTTTGTCCTTTCTTTGATTACGTCACACTTTTAGTTGCATTTGTGTTCAGAAACCACTTAGGTAGTACAAAAAAAAAAAACTGCAACGTCACGGCTGAAAACGAAGTGTGTGCATGCGACTTATACCCTTTTGTGCAGCCCGTCAGTCACCCATTACTCTATCCTGTCATCTAGCCCATAACTCACACCAGGCAAAATAAAATGAAATAAGCTGAAATGCTCCCAGTTGATGCCCTGTCCTAGAACACAACCTTGATAATCCTACATAAATTACTTTGCCATATCATATGTAGACAATGTAGACTATGTAGAAGGTCAAATCGTAAGCTACTGGCTCTATGGAATACATGTGCTACCAATGGAACAGTCCAACTGATTGTCACTTACCCTGTCAGAGAAATAATAGTCTTTGCACTGGGTAGTACTACCGAGGAGCACTGGAATTTCGGACCCATATTATGAGTCAGATTTTTTTTTCCATGCAGCAAATGATTTTCTTTTTATGTACAACTACATCGTCGAAATATTGCACAATGATTCGAAACAATTGGCAGGCCCCGAAACTTAAGTTGCTAGAGCTTCCTGGGCCAGGTAGGGTCGTGGGTTTACAGCGCAGTTTGTTGATGCTGAAGATTTCTGAAGTCGTGACAGATGTATACGTGCTATTCAAAGAATGTTAAAGATGTTCCAGTTAGTGCTGAGATTTTTCGCAAATACTACTGTACAAATGGGAAAAAACAGGGAACACAGTTAGGCTGTTCAAGACGTATTGTGGCAATAGTCAAAGCACACGAATACCACGCTAACGTTTTGCAGGATATGCAAGACAAGTTGGAATGTATTTCGAAATTTGCATTCGAACCTGTCAGCCAATTTCCGATATACAAGACTATAGCATTTAGTTTAAAACCGCTCCAACGACACTATGGTAGTCCGCAAATGATCACAAGTTATCAGTACAATACGATCTCTTCTCAATTTACCTCAGACAGTTTCATTTTAACTGTTAATATAAATCCTTTAACAGCAGTAACGTGAAACCCGACTAGCACCAGACACACACCAAATAATTACTTGGTATTGTTAAAGCATATCCCCTAATAGGGTATTGCCTCTGTGCCATCGTAGATCAGTTGACACTGTGTACATATCTGAATAATGGATGTATCATTCAGCCTCCGTTAAGCAAGTGTGTATAGGGCTTTTTACTACACGTCTTACATTTTCATGGTAAAACTTACTGCAGTGAAACAATTTAGTTTATAGTCTTTCTGTGTAATGAGATCACTGACTAAAAACCAAGTGCATTGTGGCATTCTAAACGGCTGCCGCGCGAGGGGGATGTAAGAAAAATAAAACACTTAAATAAAATTTCACTCGATTTCATCCGATTTATTCCCATTTCACTTCTTAAAAGGACTAAATCTTTTCCATGAATACAATGAGAATCTGTAACAGAACTATGATGTTGTCTCACAAATATCCCAAGAAATTTGACCTTCAGTGACTATAGGTCCCAGAATTAAAGGCTTGGACAAGGTTAATGTATTATAAAGACTTCAACAGAAGAACATGACGCCGTGTTGCATACAATCTCCAAGAGTGACTTAATGGAAGGACAACATAACGGTGTGCTCCCTGTATTACTATTCCCTTGTGCTCAACCCTTTATTCTCCCGCTTAAAAAGCCACACTGCATAGCGCACACAGATTATGAGATATGTACTGTGTGGGGCGCCTTGAGACAGTCAGAGTTAGTCTTTGAAATATAAAGTTACTGCTCTGTTTGATTATCATTGCTCTTTGGTTTGCTGACATGATCAGTTTAGCGGAAGTTCATTCCAGGAAGCCCAAGTAACGTTTTGTTAACAATCTTTGGAATATATAAATTTAAATATATGTACGGTTTTGAATCCCCTAGAAGCCAATACCCAATCCAGGAAAACTTCACCAATCAAGATAAATGCGTCTAGTCTAACATGTCCAGGGAAAATGTTGATTCTAGCTATATATTTCTGTCTATGTATTAACTATCCCACAAGGGAGTTGCTCGGCCAATGCTGCATTCTGATTGGCTAATCAAACGAGTGACATGAATTCATATTACCTTTTCGAAAGCTGTCAAACAGGTAATATTAAATTCAATATGACAGCAGTTTTTTTTTTTCAGACACACAAAACATGTTATCTGTCAAGAACAACCACAACCTTGTTATTTATGAGGTACATGATCTACATCACTACCTTTTTCTATTCATTTCACCCAGATACCTACAAATTCTAAGAGTTTTTCTTATAAATTTTCAAACTCCTAGTGGCCGGATGATCGCTACATTTTCACTGTTAATGTTAATGAAATTATCCCTTACACGTGACATCTGGGTTTGCTCACGAAAACAGGCTGATTAGCATGTCATACATCCTGGTTAAGATCTTAATAACTAACAAGTTTGGAGGATAATACGAGTGTCGATGCCTGTTATTAAAGCACAATTAATCGGATTCCATTTCACTGATTTGCTACCATGTGTGACCTTTAAATGTATCATTTCACGTGGTCAAATACAAAAGAATTTCATAACCATTACTTAGCATGTTGTTAACAAATCCAGCAAAAGTTTACAAATATTACAAACATACTACATATGCACCAGTAATTTCATATTTTGTATACCATGGATCCCAGAAGTGAGTTTGCTTAATTCTTAAGGTCTGCCTATTTACATTTACAATCTTCATTAAGTCACACCTGAATATTGCGAGGCTTTTATGTCCCTCTGTTTACTACCTTGATCTCATGGCTATATAACAGTCTTCCTGTCAGAATATTAACAGACCGTCAGAGTTATCCAATCAGATAAGAGAGTAAAGGATTTATGCACATGTATATAAATTTCAGACATGCCAATCAAATGCACTGTGTATAGAAAACACAAAGACATAGTGAGCTATGAAGTTGAGAAGGCTATCAGATGCTGCTGCAGGAAGTATTCTGACATCACGTTTTTAAATAAGACAGCAAACCAGTATCTAGCAGTTTCTGTCGGCTTTCCCCCACATACGGGGCGGGGTCAGTGCCTGTCTTATCATACTTTGCCTTGGACAACCTAACCATGTCGTAACGATTCTGTCTTAAATTGGATTTTCAGCAATATAGAAACTATCTGGATATTTATTGATATTCATCAGCTACTGAGTCGAGTGAATCAGTCCTTTCTGCCTGTTGGGTCAAGGTAATTGACATACATGAGGTGTCTGACTTGATACAATGAAAATGCTTTCATACAGACAGCGAGGCATTTGAGTCATTGATATTAAGGGATCACATCTACTAAACACAAAGAGCTACCACAATGCCCATGCGCTGGACTGATGTTGGTGCTGGAATTAACACAAATCAATTCCGCTCATATAGTTCATGTAAAATATTGCATATCCATAACAATCTACGCTACATACACATGTACAAGTTCAACATGTACATTTACTTACATGTAGTCTACAACACGTCCAAGTTTATATTTTCGGATCAAAACTTCTTTGTGATCAGTATTTCAGCATGATTTGCAAAGAAGTTTTGAGTAAACAGCCCTTTCAAATAACGACTGCATTCGGGCAAAGCTGTCGTAAATGCCGTTGTTCACTGGATTACGAGGGCCAATAAAATGCCCTCATATTAGATATGTGTGAATAACCTACTGCTGAATATTTGCTGGTCGAAGTGGTCACTAGAAAAAAAAAGTGATCAACATCCAGGCAGAGAAGAATCAAAGCAGTAGTTTTGTTCTTTTCTTCCAAAATTTCGTTCATATCTGAAACTGGATTGAAAACGCTGATCGGCCTCTGAATGTCAAGACAATCTTGACTCATGCACTGGCTGCAACAGTTACTCACCCACTACGGTTATTTTTAGCACCTTCAGACAGGAACAGATAGTTTGCTGAGAGTGAGTCAACAGTAAGCCCAGATTTCTGAAACAGTCATTTAAATGATGAAGGTGTACAAAGTTGAAAAATGGGGACATCCATCCATTAAGCACGCAGTACACAAGCATGGTTTTGCATGCGTTCAGAAAAAGCCTGAATATATACATTCAAGAGATCTTTAGGTCAATAAAACAGATCTCGAGCGAGTTGAGTTTGCGGTGAAGGTTACTGGCTCCATCTCCGAACTGGAAGCTGAAGGAAGTGCTCTTGGTGACATCCGCGCTTGTGTCACATTGTCATCTTACTTGTACTCAAAACAAACAAAAAAGACACTTGTTTATGTCCTTCTCAGTTGTATTATGAAGACTGAAGTGGTAACTACAAACAGCAATGAAAACATCATAGTTTTCAAGATGTTTTCAGTAGCAGAAGGCCTTTTACATTTCAGGACCAAGAGTAGGTGACGAGACTTTTCATAATGGTTGCCAACAGTGAGTCATTTCACAGATAATGTGACCACAAGACTGCCAGTTTATTAATTTCATCAGTAAAGGTTGTAAATTAAGAAGACTAGATTTGAGATTCAACCGGAAAATGCTAAACATGTAGAAATGGGCAAACAAGTGAGTTTGAGTGTCATCTGTGTCCATCGATTTCGACTTCGGAGATCTGTGGCGAAATTTTTGAGTAAGGGTGATGGACTTGGGGTTGCAATAAATGTCAGAATATAAAATTACATCGAATCTTATTATCTGTACCCGCGCAATTGCAAGACAATAGATGCTTTATGCACACGTTTAACAATGTTAATGTGCCTTTCTGCGTCTTTTACTTATTTTGCCTTCATGATGGAAATTTCTGACAGCAATGTTTTTGCTATCATCAATTTGGTTATTTGAAAGGGCTGAGTAAAGGTGCTTTTCACACAGCAAAATTTGAAAAAACCAACAAACAAAAAAAACCCATTCTGGAATATACAAGCATGTACATGTAAATGTGCTGATCAAATGATCCACATGAATAAGGTCATTTTGTGCTGAAAAATGGGTCTTTGAAGAACATGATCAACTCTACACCTCACAAAATAGTCATTTCATAATCTGTCCACAAAATAAATTATCTGATAATCATAGAAATATTGCATTTTGTATTTAACAATACAAGAAAATGTGCACTCCATAAATGTACCACATACATGTAGGTAAGGATGGTTTGAGAAATGACCTTCAGTAGCTCAAGGTCAAGTGTTAAGGTCAGTGTGTCATGACTATGCATATGTACATATGTAAACATCTTGTTTCACATGCTATTTTATATGGGGTTGGTTTGGTTCTGCTTAAAACCAAACAGTTTCTTGCCCTTTCAGCCTAGCCTCTTGCCTACACTGCCTTGCTTGCCTCTGTTCACTTTCACGAGCACTTCTCATGGCTGCACATCGTCTTGCTGACATCTGCCTCTCGGCATTCGGTGCTTCTCAGCATCAAGGGATTACATCTGTACTGAACAAGCCAACAATCACTGCCTACATAAACCCAGGCCTGCTCACCCTGATAGCGTCTACAGCCTTGACCCATATGGAGGTCAATGTCAAGGTCATCCACACATCAGGTTACCACTCATCAGGTGTCCTTGACCTCGTTTTCACCCCGGATAAGTTCTAAAAGTAAACTGCATGAAGGGAGATCGCCTGTGATTTGTCTTGAGGACAAATACTCTTTACCCACAAGGCTACAACGTGAAATTTCAGGCAGTCGTAACAACATTTCTCCAAACTTGTTGGGGTGTTTCGGGTAGTGACTAGCAGTGTAGACATGAAGGGCGTCACAGATCTTGTCCTGCTGATCCCGAATCTTGTCTGGATCCTTAAGGCCCTTCACATCTGAAACAATACAATCCCCAAGAACAATACATCAACAAAAGGCTAATGGCTTACACAATAAATAAAGTGTCATATCACCCTGTGGAGTCCTTAGAATGTATATATATATTATGTGTAATGTGGCCGGGTGAGTCCATACTGGCAAAGTGCTGCCGTCACTGGAACACATGATGAAGAGATCAGACACCCCACCAAGTCACATTACACAGAGAGCTTGATGACCAGTCCTGTTTTCTTGCCCTAACCTCTCAGTGCTCAGCACCAAGTGAAGCAGCAACAGGTACCATTTGATAATGACCCAACCTGGCATTGATCCCGATCTTCCAAGCCTGAGGTGAATGCTCTAATCACTAGGCTGCCGAGGTGGTAGACGAACATGATAAATGGTTTATAGGCAATATGAAAACACATGATTAATAATGTTTTAACCAACTGATTTCATACAATGCACTGCCAGCACTGTCTTAAGATCACTATGTTCCTGGAGTTAACTGAACACACACTTCACAGTTGCGAAAGTGGGAATGTCTTCCTTTCACAAGACCTGAAGGTCGCTATCACTGACCAACTGTGTTTAGAGTGAGCGTACAGAAACCTTTGCCAAGTTACTGAAATACTGTACACTGAACTTCCAAATCCATCACGTACCGTTATGCACAGTGTAATGTTGGATGACAATTTGTTGTTAAAAAATGATAGACAAAAGGCAAAATGAGCACAATTACCCACGCTTCATAAACAGTAGGAGTATGCAAAACCTAGAATTCCCTATTAAAGGCCAATTATGAACCCACTACTTGTGTGTCTTAGCAATTAAATACAATGACCTAAAATAAACAATGAATACCTCACCTGGACTTATAAGGATGAGCACCTTCAGCGTGACAAACTCATAATTATCTACATGAAGCCGTCGTAACTGCGCTGTCAGAGACATCATCCGCTCAAAGATGTCCTCAATGTCCATGGCAATGGCCTTCTCCCGGTCTATGGACTTCCCGAATGCCAGCCGTAATTCATTTGAGGATTGTATAGAGGGCCAGCAGACACCCAGCACGAGGAGATCTGACCAGCAGTGCTGTAGCAATAGGATCTGGTCATCAGTCTGAGAAAAGAGAAATCCAAATATATGTATATTCCAAAACCAATTTTTTCAGCGATGTGCAGTATATTAATTTTTCAATCCACGTTCAACTGAGACTGGTAAAAAAAATTATCGGCTAATGAAAAGAAAAGGGTATAACAATCGACACTGGTTGGAGCTGTTTGAAGTCAACATCAGAATCAGATTTTCTTTCCTAACATGAACCGGGTAGAAACAAAAGCCTCATTGGTGACATGGTTAATAGTAGTCAACAGACCAACAGTCAGTAACATGTAACTTCTGTTGCTCAGAAGGTTAAGAGGAGATAGCTCAGTGATACAGCCTAATATATGGCTATTACGCTGATTATCTCCCCTTGTACAGACATCTAGACTGAACTATGCCCATTGCTGGCCATAACTCGGTGCCGTTTCTCATCCCTGGGCAAGTTTTCACAACAGTTCAAATTAATCTTTTGATGTAGTATTACTGAATTTCACAACAAGTTTAACACTTGTCCAGTGACATTTTGCTTGATTGTGATAGATTCATCTATTTCACAGGCTCACTTTAATAACTATGGATTCTTTTTCTTCTTTTGTACTGTTACAGTAAATTCTTAGCAGAAAAACCAAAGTGACGGCATTGAAGATATCATTCTAAAATCTTCATGTGCTTCCAAAACTGTGTTTCTACGGACCAAACTAAGGTGATAAACACGCAAGTACTCTAACTCAACAAGATACAAGTAGAACTCTAGAACTCCGCAGAACTTTACAGCCCAACGTTCCATACTGCAGAGGCCGAACATTGTGAGACTCACAGCAATGGTGCTGAACTGCGGCAGGTTCCTGGCCCAGCGCACCAGCTTGTAGAGGCGCAGTTCAGTCAGCTGCATCAGCGAAATGTACATTTCGTCCTCGCTGATCTTCTCCTGACCCATCTCCTGCGACAGGTCCTCGTCACTGAGGAGTGACTCCAGGTTCATTATGTCTGTCAACACTTGAGGCACGTACGGTTTGATCAGGTTGGGGTTCTCCCCTGTGGAATCAGCCTTGCTGGGACGGTTTAAGATGGCCACCAGCTGGCTGGAGGAGGTGCACCCAAGCCTGCTGTCCACGGCCTCGGCCCCGCCTGGAATGCCCGTCTTACCCGCGTCTTCCTCCCTGTAGTTGTATCGAATCGTTGTTGGTCCCGTGCTGCCAGTGCTCGTCACCGACGTGGGCTTGGACTTACCATGAGGTGAACACCCATCATAGTAGCTCCTCCCACCTCGTGTCCTGTCAGAACGTATCGCTGAAAGGCAGTCATACTCAAACTATTAATTTTCAAATACTCTAACTTCAATAAAATGGAATTATGAGAGTTCAGATTTTGCAACAGAGAACAATTACACTGATTCAGAGAGAACGGTAAAGCAAATCTTGGCACAACCAAATGAAATGAACAAAACTAAGGTAATTAATGATACCCATCGTTCCCTTCCAAAGTTTCATGCTAGCAATTTTATACACTGATACTCATAAATGGTGACCAAGTTAAAGTCAAAGGAATAGTAACATCTAACAATTAACACTGTTTACAGTGTTATTTTTACAGAAATTTCCTCCCCCGCCCCCCCAAAAAAGGCAAAAATAAGGAAAATCACTAATGTGCGGATGCCAAAGACTAGCACTGCAAAAAATGCACACAAAGATCAGTAATTTATTAATAACTGCCACTATAATACTATCCTCCCCAAAGAACTTTTCATTGCCATGCAGTCCAAATCCTAACACAATTCTAAGCCATGTATTCACCTTCTAGCTTCATTCCATTGACAAGGCACTTTTGGAATCGACAAGCTGGGCATTTTTTACGATTTGAAATGTTCACTTCGCATTCCCCTGACCTCATACAGCTGAAGGACTTCTTGTTCTGAACTGTGCGCTTGAAAAAGCCTTTGCAGCTCTCACACGAGAAGATTCCATAATGGTAACCTGCAAGAAAAAAGCACAGTTCATACTTTATTGACAAGATCTACATTTGATAACTCCACAGAGCATAGTTGGGGTCGGGAAATCCAGTATCCATTCTGAGTCGAGATAGTACCAAAGGCTTTAAAAATGGTACTTCAGCTCGCTGATCACACCAGCTCAAGTTTCATGGTTGCAGTCACAGCTAGTTGCTCTCACTGGTTTGTTTCCATTTAATTACCATTCTTCAGTACCTCATGATTGGTTGCTGCTACATTATAGTCAGTGCTGACTGCTGATTGGCAAACTCGTATTTTAAAGATCCCTTTTACAACTGATGAATCCTGGAGTGTAGACAGTTCGCTTATGCAAAGATAATACTGGTTCGATGTATATATGTATCAATAAAGACTCCCATTTAATGTTCAAAAAATGCCATTTTCTACTTTTATTATGTAGGATAACTGAGATATCGCAGTTCAAAGTAAGTAAAAACGCCCATTTAGAGAAAATCAAATGGACTGTCATGCTCTCAATGTAAACTAATCAATTGCAAGATATTTTTACCAGCCCAGAAGACATCTGCTTCCCCTGTGATGCCACCCATTCCTATTGTAGTTCAAAATACTGTCAAATCAGCTGTGTTCATTCTGATTTATTTTAAGTCCAGTTTCAAAGTGAAAAGTTGTAGCAGAATACACCAGAGGTTGTTTCCCAAGGTCTCAAACACCAGGTCACAATGGGTGGCCTTTGACTGTACATGTACTAATGAAGAGTACCATACTTCACACACAAAGGAGTGTCTTGCCTCTAAAACGTAGTGTATGGATGACGCAACATCATATTTCCAGTTTCTCTAGAATGGTGTATCCCATGGCCACGTGAGAATTCCACATTAAAAGTTAATTTACAGAGTTACCAAACACAGCCCCTTTAGCTCTGTATGGATCCCTGTTCTGAAATAATTTTGATAAATATTTTTATTGTATTTTCTTTTGAACGCAGTGAACACAAGTGCTGAGCTACATGACCTTTGTACATTTTTGTTTGTACTACTTTGTGTATATTGCAGTTGAGAAGGAACCAGCAGCTTAAAAGCGGTCAGACCTTAAATTTGTACCTGAGGAACAGTTCACCCGGCTGCTTTCGTATAATTATTACCTCAGCACAGACGAGTTCAACTCTCAGGTCATACCGCAAAGCTCTCAATAATCTTGTTCACTGCTTGAAAATTTTAGGTTTAACATTTTCTGACATGGTAGAAAAATAGGTAAGCTAGTGTAGATGATGGGTCTAGTACACAAGTACAAGAGTATACATGTAAATATGTGCACATGTACACAGTCACATAATGTACGCATAATGTGAACTTGTTATATATTGCATAAGCTGCACGTAAATGTCTAATGATCTTGTACATGATAAAATAATGTGTATCCACAACTGAGGATCAGTTTGAACACATTGGAGGTAGGGGACAGGTGGGGAGTGTACACTACATGTATATATGTAAATGTGTACATAAGTACATACTTCGTACAAAGCGCACTAACCGTGTATGTATAGTTATTTTGCTGCGCACACCCTGAAGGCGTACATGTAGAAACAAGAACATGTAATCCTAGATTTACACTGTGTCAGAAGAAAAACCAGTGTTTATTCTGCCAAAGTTGGGAGACACCTGCAAAGAACAAATATATCAGCCCGCAAACACGTCTATATATAAAGCGGCCTAACTGGTTAACATGGTATGTCGGCAAGAGTTGACAGTCCTGTGATACAACTGTTATGATTGTGATCAGCATGTTCAGCCTGTCATGAGGATAAGGCCTGAAGTGTCAATGTCATCACTACAGCCTTCACTGGTTTTGCACATATAGAAATTCAGCTGTACAGTGTCTATTACACTACAGAACAGTACAAGTCACATCTCTTTGACAATGTACTGTACATCAAATGAATAAAATGTTAACACTTATGCACTTACATGTACAACAGGAAGCCTGCCTGTTAAATTTACCAGCAAGACTTAAAAATTGTGAGAGCAAGATGATTTTTTGGTATTGCACAGAATTATCTGTAAAGCAGTTTGGTTATTTTGTGTGCAGGTCTCAATGCATATCAAGTATACTATATATACACGTATGACAATCATGTATAGTTGAGACTTACTGTACATTAACAAAAGATCCACATGGTTATATGTACATTTACACATATTTAAACTTCCTTTCTTTTTAAATTTTGTACACTGTTTATCAGGTTTTATGTGTCGACCCTTGCAACAAATACACATACATGTATACAAAAGCATGGACAATAAAGCACAAAATTTTACAAATACAATGAATGTATATATGTTTATGAGTTACTTGTGCAATATAAAAATATAAGCTAGTCCTCTTTGGTCATACATGGGAAGGTCTGCTAGCAACCTGTGAATGGTAATGGGTTTCCTTTGGACTCTGCCCAGTCTAACCCCACCATAATGCTGGCCACCGTTATATCCATACATGTATGTACATGTAAGTGAAATAATCCGCAGTACAGGGTGAAACAAAAATCAAATCAATAAATAAAGTAAGAAACAGATGCTCCCAGCCGGCTCATTCAGTTACACGTCAAATATTCATGTACATGGAAGAATTATCCTCGAAGACAATTACAAGGTAGTAGCTACGCTTGCAGTCAAGAGGTTTGCAATGTTCATGTACATGCACTTCTACCATACATTTGCAGGTGTCTGCACTGATACTGCATGATTTACACGGGTAAATGTACACGTTAACATGTGTATCCACAGAAGTCTTTCATCATGAAGTCTCCAAAGATATCCCATACTCCACACAGATAGATGCTTTCTTCTGTCTTTTTGGCAGGGCAGATTTCTATAACAACTGTTGCTACATTTACAGGCATGCATAAAGTTTCCATGAATCATAGAATAAATTTAGTGAAAAACACAGATCTTTGCACAAATTCTCAGTACATTTGTATACATGTGTCTGCATACATCGAAATCTTTTCATAAATTTCTTACATACATGGCATCTCCACAGAAGTCAATGCCCGGACTGGCACAACTATGCTCATGATGAAATATTCTGACCGTTTTCCATTCCTAGAGATCAGGTAATGGCCTTGACTGAGATCTGGACCCATCAATAACAGCTTCTGCCTGCACAGGAAACCAGAAGTCATGAACATTTGTGTACCTGTGTTTCTAAGTGTTTACATTTATACTACTGTACATGTACTCTTGCATGTGTGTTAACTTATGATATGGCACCACAATGGTGCCAGAAGGACACAGGTTCTAAATAGATCCTGTGTTAATCTCTTCCTCACTGGCATCGCTGTGATCACACCTTTGTCAATGTAACACCGACAAACCGAGAGACTTGCTTCAAACAATTCACAATACCTCAGAATAACGCACATCTCTGCATGTCCATCTTTTGAGACAACATCCAATCGTACATGTACAAATAGGGCATGTTTCCAAACCCTACAGTCTGCTGATGCATAATGTGTGCACACACGAATACTCTCAAACAAGGTTTTCTTTCTCTCAGACAGGAGTTTCATGTATACATATATATATATGTACACATGTATACATATATATATATACATATACATATTCACCTGTATGTCTCTATTACTAAAAAATTTTAGAATTTACCTGTAAGTAGCTATATACTGTAAATGAGTTGCTTACCATTTGTTGTTTTTGAGCTGTATTTTTTTGTGTTTGGTCCGTTAAAAAGAATAAAACAACACATATTTTAATATAAATATACATTTGATAAAACTTACAGGGTCGACAAATTAAGAATGCAGGATGATATGAAGCTTCACCCACTGCCCTTGAACATGAACACGCACAGTATCTTGATCACTCACCTGTGTATCAGCATGTACATCAACACATACACTGTTACACATCTAACTCTTCACATGTGTCCACATGTACGTTAGGATACTGGTGAGTTTGAGGAATATGGAGGAAGAGAATGCATGGTGCATGTGTCGTGCACACATGTCCTGGTTTACAACATCTGTCCAGGTACATGTAGGCCAGCTGGAGATAACACTGGTTATTTGTGGGTCACTAAACCAAGCCAAATTGTCACAAGGACACGTTTGAACTGTCCAAAAAGATACTTTGGCACCTCTAAAAGCTTTGAGTGTACACATACATGTAGGCTGTCTATAATTTCAACAGTATCTTTAGCATGTTCAGCCTACAGGACACATGAGAAATAAGGTTTACTTTTTCTTCTAACAATTAATGTAGAACAGAACGACGTGATAATCTGAGCTTGTGGGCCACACTCAACTCAGAAATATTTAATGCGTGTACATCTACATCATACATGAATGTCTGAGTGAACAACTGAAGGATTAACACAAGAAACATTTTTTTCACTGTTATGAGCATGTAGATACAGTACAGGTAGATGCATGTAAATCTCATGGTAGGTTTAATATGCAGCCTCTTCACTTTACACTAATTCACATGCGCTACATTGGTCTTTTCAGGTAGCTTTCAATACGCCACATGTCACTTGCAATTAGGCAAGGCAAACTATAATACGAATTCAGCACTATGTTACCCGAGTAGAAACTGAACTGCAAGGCAGTTTTCAAGTTACAGTAGGTTTGAAACTGAAAAGAGAGTGATATTGCAGTGTAAAACGACCTTGTTGCTTTACAGTATGGTTGGGCTACATGTACTTGCCTACATGTATCTGTTAACATTTTTCAAATTGTGTTCCAAAAACATCTACCGACACATCACCATCATCATGTGGGTGGCCTGGGTGGGTTGTGAGTGCAGAAAAACGCAGTCACACGGCTGGCTGTATTCATCTCATGCCATATCACACTTTTGGATGTCATGAAAAAGATAAGGTGCAGCAAGACAATGCAGCTGTAACATGTCTGAAGGTTACTAGTAAGGCACAGAGCCCTGCGAAAATGCCACTGTGGTCTAGTGTCTTTGAAAAAAGCCGAATGCACAAGCAACTTGCACATAACACAAATGGCACTGGGTCCATGCACATTTCATGTACAAAACAGAATCCTGCAAGAGCCAATACTGGGATGTGTTCTCAATCTGTTGGTACAGAGTTAGATGTACTGTAAGAGTTTAGAGTGACCTGGAACCCATCCAGTCTAAACTCAACCCTGGCACACTTAACTCCTGCATGTACCTACTTCCCGGTTTTTTTTTTCATTAAAAAGAAAAACAAAACCTAGCCATGCTACTGCGGAGAAGTACTCCCTGCAAACTTCTGCCACTGGCTTCTGTAAACAATGCCTATGACGACCCTTCTGTAGAGAAATATGGTTCTTGTATTTGTACTAAGATATCCACCCATGTACATGTACACAGAGAGCAATTTAAGCATCATATTGTCTTCTCAAATTCTTTCCCTATTCACATTTTTTTTTAAACACGACATAAAACCCACTGCGCCGATCAGTAGTTTAGCCACACATAGGCAACACCGTAGTCTGACCTACTACATCTTGGCCCTTTTTTTCAAACACAACCATGTTTTAATGCAGCTAAAGATCATGAAGTGTAATGTACAGAGAGCTTACAGTTGTTTACCACCGAATTTCTCACACACATGTAAATGTATGTGGACATCTTAGATTCACTACACATGTACTGCGAAGAAGAGCTCCGTCACTGAATGAAGTCTTGCTTCACAGCTCAGCACAAATGATGACAAAGCAAAGAAATTATGACCACTACTATAGGCCGCAGGATACACCGTACAATGTTTTGGAGGTTATATGTACATGTATGTGACAAATACGGCTTAATTCATAAGCTTCAGAGAATATGTAGCCACACCATCAAGCCTCCCCTTCAATTAGGATAGTAAAGCAATGACATTTGAACTCTTGGTGATTTGAGATTAGGAGAAGAGTGCAAATAACACCCCGTCATACAGGTTTTCATTATAAAAAGATTTTCATCTCAGCATCTGTAATAACCTTATTGTGGAGGCTTAAAAAATTATACATTCACTGTCATGTTTTATACAGAAGTTTAACACATCTGTCTTTTCAACCAACCATACGGTACCCTGCTCTATAAGTCAGACACATACAGACACTAGGTTGAACTCAGTGTTGGTACATGTACCTGCTTTCTACAAAATAAACACAACAGCTTGAAGGGAAGAAGCTGTACTCAACATCGAAAAGGGAAGAGGAGAGCGATTCTGTGTGGTGCTTTGAGAAGTTGCCACGAACTCACTAATGACTTACATCTTGTTTTCACAGAGACGCAATTGCAGGAAAATCGCAGCTAAAGCTGAGAATGCCAAACAATCATTAATCCTTGAGCGCTGAGGCAGCCCTGGCAGGCTGTAAACATGGAGGGCCTATAGTGAAAATGAGGCTCCACATGTGAGGGATTCACTGTATCATAAATTTATCGTAGCATATCTATAAATAACGGGTCTGGGCATAAATAGAAAACATGGAGACAATAAATGATGCACTTTCTACCTGTACTGGTAACAGTGGTGAGAGCACATCAATATGCAAATTAAAATATACATCTATCTACCGATGATACAAGCTATATATTGTATATATACCCCTTGCAGGCATGGGTTAGCCTATCAGTGGTAGATGTACACCTATGTCCAACTCACAAGCGCTTGTGTAACACCTGGACATGCTTGATGGGAAAGGCCATACATGTACGTAGAGCATTCCTTCTGCTCCACGTATACATGTGCAGTGTATGTGTGTGTGACTACTGAAGTCCAAATACATGTAATTTATCATCTTTTATATCAAGTAAAATACATCTACATATCCCACTTTGACAAAAGATGTACACACATGTATATATTGGTAGATCGATGTTTTGTAAATTGTCTCTTAAATGATTCTGCTCTATGGCATTATTACTTAAATAAATGCAACACCAAGTCCCAAAAATCTCATGAGCCAATGAGCTTGATATTATTTGCACAGTACATGCACATTACACAGGTATATTTATGTCCTTTCTCCACATCATTTTCAACTTTTCACTGCACACAGTTACAGGCAGCATCTCACAAACACAGGACAAGTCTACATGTCATGACCACATACATGCACAGTGGCAAACCATACATTTTGGCAAGACTGAACAAGTGCATGTACTGTATATGCATTATACTCTACGATATGGACGAAATTATGGGACATATATGTGAAAGGGCATCACTAAAACATATTTCTTGGGCACAACCCAGCCATCCCCATAAAAAGTAAGGCAATCCTGTAAAGCTCATAGTGAAATTCTGATAGAAGTACATGCACTCTAACTTTTCTTTCCACAGTAATTACGATAACATGAGAGGACACAGAATGAAAAGAAAAAGGAATTCCTTCCCAAACAGCCTTTTTTTCTGGACATGATACAGTTACAACCAACCATCAATTTTGGATGGATGGCCTGATTATATACCAAGTATAATACATGAACAGATGACTCAGGATGCAGCATGGTTCACCTCCCAATGTCCACCTACATGTATCTCCTACAAGTACACAGCTGCGTATTTCTGGAAGCACTGAAGTCCGGGGAATCTATGTCATTCCTTGCTGGGTGGAGGGTGATGGGGTGTGGGGGGCTGGGAGATATGGTTTTCTAGCCCTGATAGTCCCTGACCCTCACACACAAACACACTCAGGGACAGTACCAGCTGTTAGGACTGTTATCAACCTGTGACCTTTACCTGAATATTGCACTACTGTATGGGGTATCTGAACCTCTGAATTTAGGTACAAGTGTACATACAGTATATGTGTTAGCTGAACTGAATGCAATACGGACAGAACATTATCCAGCACCATGTCCATCCTCAAAAGTCTTTGTTGTAAGTAAGCCAATCCTATATCAGAAAAAAAAAATTGATGTGAGTTTGTCCAAGAATTTTTTTATTTATTTCCTGCTAATCAAAAAAGATAAATGTATGGATTTTAAACAAATTAACTTATAGACAGAAAAAAATTAATCCATCAATAGCCCAATAAAAACTTGAACTGTTTACATGTTACATGTACACTGTACTTGTGGCTGTTATCCTTATAACTGTACGGCTACCAAGACATTGGGTTATCAGTTTCCCTAAAAGTACATGAATTGTTAGACAAACTAGACCTTTGGGGCATGACAGGTTGGAAGTCTGATGCCAGCTCCCAGTCTCACAACAACAACACCTGAAACCGAGGATAACAAGACAGTGCTCAGTCAATGTTTATACTAAACCTGGACCTGGCCTGGGAGTCAGGCCAGCAGGTGCAGTCAGAGATAGCACAGTCTACTATACTCAAACCTTGCCTTGCCTTCTCCTTGGCCTAACATGTAATGGTAATACACATGCATGCATATAATATACAGTGTACATACACACATATACACGTACATGCTGGTGCTACTACAACACACATAACATACTGTTCCGCCATTAATACAGGACTGATAATATTATGTATATTGCACCTATTTTAAATTGACTTCCTGAATCTAATGTTTAAAACTGATCCCCAATCCAAATAAATGTAACAGTTTGGTATAACAGTTACATGTATGATGTTATTACTGATCTAATCAAGAATGCATGGAGAGTTGAAAGATTTTGCTCATACATGTATATCTGATGGGAGTATTGACTCATCACTGGCCAGTAAATATCTGAATCAATAATTAAGTGAGAAGAAGACATTTACACGTAGCTTACTGATGTAATTGCCAGAAATGTAATGAATTACATGTACTACAGTCAGAAATATGATCAATGACTGGGCTTCCAACATAAAGTAGCCTAACATTTTTAAAAAGTCACATATACGGGTATCAAGAAGTGGCAGTCTAACTCTGATAGTAGGCTGATTATGTGTAAAGTATGTTTCAGAATGAACCATGCCGAGAGCGTACAGGAGTCTTATTCAGATTTTGAACCATCGTTCCAGGGACTCTCAGACATCAAACAGCCCATGCAGCTTGTCGGAACTCCACAACTGCTGGCATTTTCTGTATCAAATATGTAGGAAGCTCAGAAAGATGAACAGATTTATTTTGCTTGACATTTTGAAAACCTGCTCCATGCTGCTTCATGTCATTTATGTTGGTTATAGCCAACACCTAGCGGTCTAACAGTACTGGTCAGTTTGCTATACCGCATAGCTGTCCATAAAATCAAGGGAGGTAACTCCCAAGCTGGGCACTGACAATCATTTTTACAGTGACATTTGTCCATAACAGATATCAGGTCTGACAGGCCAGTATTTGATAAACAATTTTTAACTATACATGTACATTTTATTTAAATGAATGACCATCTAAACATAATGTATTTCCTTGACATTATACATCTAAAAGAAAATGAATTTGAATTGCAGAACAGTTCAATGATCTTTCTGAAGATTTTCTGGAAGACCAACTACATGTAATATCAAGGACAACCAGCAGATCAGAGGGTTTTCTAGCCACTTTCTCACTGTGGTAACCACAACAAGAAATATCGGAAATTTGAGTGTTAGACAAACTTTGCAGTGGTCTTTCATGAAATAAATTGTGTTTTTGATACATTTATGTACTGTACATTGGTGATAAAAATTATTCAGTTTTCTCATTTGTTCAAATTGAGTTTCTAAAAGGAAAATTGGTAGAATAACCCTTCGTAAACAGATGTGGAAGAACTATG
The DNA here is from genome assembly GCA_016165875.1 of Acanthopleura granulata. NCBI lineage: Eukaryota > Metazoa > Mollusca > Polyplacophora > Chitonida > Chitonidae > Acanthopleura > Acanthopleura granulata. The sequence goes on from JABBOT010000082.1 coordinate 4,988,403, forward strand.
GTCCTATTGGCCAATGACATTTTGTAGTTGATGCGAACTCCCGATGCAGGTCTAGCAAGCCAGCAAATACATGTAGGTGCCTGACATTTTGGAAAACACCTATTTGGTACAAATGCGTCAATGTTACACATACTGTACAAAGGTCTCGTGGGTTTTACCACTTTCACCACACGCGTGTTTTCAAAAATGTAAGGCATATATCTGCAGGCTTGGGTCTAGTCTTCAGTATCACAAGGAGCTTACCTGAGACTCTATCCCCACAGATGGGGCACATGCCGCCTATGCCCACTGCTGCGGGGTACTGTTCTGATGGGGCCTCACTCTGCACCTGGTACACAGACCCCGCTGGGGACACGTCAGAGTTCAACACCAAGTTCACGACCCCATTAGAGGACGAGTCAGACTGAACAGTCTGCTCCCGGCTCTCTGTCAAACTGGAGTCCAGACACATCCTTTTAACGGGAGATGCGCCCTGAAGTTGTGACTCTCCATTCTGGTTCACATAGATTTTCCTCATACTCATATAGTCCACAGGCAAGCTGGTTTCGGCCTCGGACACCACAATATCATTGGCCGCAGGAGACGGTACCGTGCCTTCATCTCCTCCGTAACACACTACGTACTGAGGCTGCGAACTGTTTTCCTCAGCCATTTTGTTTGCGATCGAAGACACAAGGTGGACAGGGACGGCCAAGTCTTTGCCACCAGCCTTGAGGTGGTGAGAGGCAATTGCTGTCAACACGTTCACCATGCTGACGTCTGATTCTGAAATTATGATCGGCTCACCCTCAACTTCAGTCCTCACCGCACCGTCCGCCATGCCCTGGTGTCCGTCCAATCGGTGCCTCAGAAGTTCTAGGTCTGCCGGATCTGTAACCTCCACCCCCTTGCCTAGCTCTTGGTCCTGCCCATCAAACCTCAGGCCACTCTGCTCAGAATTGGTCTCACTCAGGAGAGCAGACACAGGTTCGTTCATATCCTGGAGAATATGCGCCACAACTTTCTGCGCTCGACTAACATCGTTGTCCCTAAGTACATTCATCTTGCTTCCCGTAGATGTGTCATTAATGTGGACTGCAGAGTTAACTGCCCTGCTGCTGCCAGATGCGTGGCGCCCCCTACTGGCTAGTGTGTGGGTTATAGCTTGGAGTAATACAGGAGAAATACCCAGCTCACTGGTGAGACTCATGCCTGGCAAAACAGAAAAACAAAATCTTTGTAAATCACACAGAACAACATGAAGAGACATTACATCATGCAATGGCAGTCAATTTTTGTGTAATGCGGATTTCATACAGTACAACAAAAAAGTCAGCATCATGAACACGCGTGTGGAATGGGTTCCACACAGATATTACACACGTGGAATGGGTTCCACACAGATATTACACGTGTGTGGAATGCATTACGTAAGCCTGCACACTTCAGCTTAACATGCTGTGTTTCAGAGTAAACCACACGAGTGTCACACTGGTGTGGAATGCATACAACACCGGTGTGACACATGTGGTATGGTGCTGACTTTTTTGTTGTACTGTACATATACAACATGAACTTGAAGCTGTTTCAGTGCCCAGCAACACCTACGTCACTGTTATGACACAAAACACTAACTATTAAACAAATAAACATGGCAAAATCATGGGCATCTACTAACATATTTTGATTGAAGTATATGTATGTATTCAATACTTAAATGCCACAGAATATTGCTTCATAACTTTCTGCGTGAAAAACAACTGGTTCAAACTGACATCGTTTAATAGCATCCATCAAATATATTCTGTGTAGACCTCCATGCACACTGTATACAAACTGTGCATCAGGCCCGAAATTCATGTGTATATATACAATGACATGAACAAGTATGTACAACTGCACACTGAATGAAAAAACAAATTTTGATGGATTTAATCAAACATTTCAGGGGACACTTTCTCATAGGGAGTTACAAGTGTAAATTCAGTTTTCGACATTTGAAAATTCTGTTTTTTGACTTCAATTGATTTATTTATTCATTTGGTTGGTGCTTTATGCATTTAAATGAATACATTGAGTATCTTGGTTATTTGGGGGAAATTCACACCCTATGTCATGTGGGCTCTCAGCAAAAAAATTTAAGTTTCAGTAACTTTCAAATCGAGTTTGATAAAAGATTTTTGTCCACAAAAAACTCCTGAACTACAGTAGACAAGTGCACACACTTGTACATTCTTCAATGCAATCTCATATCAACTTTTCTGGTGGAGGAAACTTGTGGGCCTGGAGTAAACCACTGACTTTGTCATGTACATGACAAACCTTCCCACAACAGTGGTCAATATCAACTTCATTGAGCACTTGCCCCAAGAGTAACCACAACGAAACTCCTACATGCTCATTGGTGGCCATCCGTGCTATGACAGCTTGTCATGAAGAAATATAACAAGCCTAAGGCATGCAGCCCCTGCAAATTTGAACCCCTGTAATGAGTTATTAAAGAACTCTGCTTCACTTCAATCACTTGCAAGTCGCTTTGCTGATGTTCACAATTTGTATACATACGCTGTGCAGATTTCCCAATGTGTAACATAATTTCCATTTACATGTACTATCAGGCATAGTTTCTTCCACTGCCGTTGACTTTTCCAAACCTTCCTATGCTACATCTATCTTTCACGTTAATGTCTACTTGCCACTCTGGCGGATGGGTGAAATATTTTGCTGTGCACGGTTTCAAATATGTACATGCATACCACAATGCAGTCATGTAAATCATTAATTTACACTGTATAATATACATGTACATTACTATTTACATGTACATATACAAGGCACTGATGACTTCTCATGGCTGTACATGTACCTGTACAAAAGAAAATGCCACTGTTTAATACAAAATATACGCAGAACTTTTTGTTATAATAAATTCAATGATTTAAGATCTAAGTATCACTGTATAGATCATTCGCCACCCTCCACCTCACCCTCTAGAGCCTCCTACATGTGCAAACATCTTAACTCAATCTGATTGACCTTGCAGATAGCGTGACCTAAAGCATTTAGGTAACAATACCTCTGGTGATCACAGGTGATTACACTAATTAAAACAGGAGCTAAAAATATCCCAGATAATTTTGTCTCCTTCCACTGTACTCGTTAATATTGCAGATACATGTTTCCCAGCTTTTATAATACATATCTATTTATACAAACAGACCTTAAGTGCTTAACTTAGAGTCTCATAGCAGTATTATTTTATATACAGCATCCGATGGGGTTTTAATGCTGTGGATCTTTCACTTACATGTAAACATCATCGTCCACATTTATACAAGTGGCTGAGGAAAGCTGGGTAAAGAGACTGTCTCTGATTGAGCGATCTAATGAAGGCAAATTACCCACGCAGTCTTTGACTGTGACAGACAACTACCATTGAGATTGAGCATTGCATACAATCACATCGACATACTGGTAATTCAGTATACTGTAAATCTTCAACCTTTTCAACCACTAAAGTACTTTTTTCAATGGAATTTGTTTGTGTGATTGAAGATGTAAGCTGCAAAAAACTATTCAAATCATTTCTCTACACCCCACAGCTCTGTCAGGATGTTTCAAAATTGTTTTGCTAAGGTGGTCAAAATGGCTAAAGAATTAGGGTACATCATCACCTACGTCCATTTAAAATGAAAATTGATTATTTGTAGCATTAGGGAAAAATACTCAATACAAACTGTGTAAAAACCATTAATAAAAGTTTATATTCATACTCCAAGGCTCTCCTCTTTCATGCACACCACACAAAATACACACATGTGCATGTAATGTATTAGGCTGCTGTGAATTTATGTTCATGTACATGTACTGCATTAATACGCTGTAACTAAGGACATGTTACAGGACAATATTATTCACAAAGTTCAGACACAAAGATTGCAAAGCTGGTTTTATATCTTAAGAGACGCCTCCCTAGAAAAAAATGCATCTGACCCTTTCACTTGATTACATTGTACTTGTACATGTACATGTAACAGGACATGTTGTTCACAAAGTTTCACAAGTCTAACACCACTCTATGATCCAGGGACCTGGAAAAAGCAACACTGACCACATATTCTGCATGTGTTTTCAGCTGTAGGGAGCCTCTCATGAGTGAGGTACCGGGATTGTGGGTAAGAACAAAAGGGATTGCGGAAGGCAGGAAAGACGGCACAGTTTCCATTGGAGTGGGAGGTGTAAACAGACAAAAATACCTTGATGAAAACCAGCTGTCTTTGCCACTACATGCATTGGAAAATCAGCAGGTCGTGATGAAAAAACACATCAATCTCTATGGGGCAACAGGCACTAGGTCACACCTGTTAGTCTTGTGCATTTGATTTAAAGGTATTATAAATTAGTGTAGACAAATAACACAGTACAGTGTGATGTACAAACAATACATGCAGGATATTCAGATGTGAAGTAACCGTTATTCCTCAACCTTCTGAAACATGAAAGAGCAACTGTAAGAGGAATTTATGGAGACTGGATTTAGGAGGCAAAACCATATTGCCTGTGTTGGGCTTCAGATACATGTATATTAGAATCTGATTTGTGTATACAGAATAATGCACTGGTAATATGTTCAAACAAACATCTTGTTTGAAATAGACTCGGAGTAGGCAAGAAAAATATTGCCTATTTTGCATTTTGGTTCTTGTAAAAGTGCAAGTGCAAGTTCATGTTATATCTACAACAGTTACAGCATGTCATTAAATTAGAAAAATATATCTCCCTGAACAACGATACTATGTCACAATTCCAGAGTAAATGGCAGGAGTCTATGTCCCTAGAAAATCATTTTGAAAGAGACACCAGTAGTTAAAATATACTACTCATGTACAAGTCCCATCATTATGTTGCTAGAAATGTGGTATATGTAGATCAGCTCTGAAACAAACATCTACATATATATATATATATATATATATATGTATATATATATTGCTACCATGTGAAAGAGGTGAAGAATTACAGTGAATGTACATCCAGGTTTCCACCTTAAGGCTTCAGCACCCACTGGCATACTAGTACATACTTGCAGCTCCATACTTGATGACCTAAGGCAAACCTTTCACCTGGCTTGTACCGTGCAGTTGTTCTTCTTATGGATGTCAAACACAACATGCACACGTAAATCAACATTACATGATTATGTCCTAGACCTGCAGAAAACACCACATGTGGTTTTTGTACATGTCTTTACTTGTTTCTTGATCATCAGCACTCAGAATAGAAATACACACATGTAAGAGCCTCTAATTTCCGCTCTAAATACCTTCATATCAGAAATCCGAGAGTGTTGGCGTCAAACAAGGCCATCTAAGACAGTCCTTGTATAGTGTCATAACTTGATACAGTATGCGCTAACAAAAAATACTGGCTATAAAGGCAAATTGTGCTAAACTAGGAACAAGCTTGCACATGACATGTACATGTTGGTATATATGTGCATTCACCTAAGAATACAACAGCATGCACTGCCACAAGTAGCAATCTGCACTTACATGTACATCATGTACATACACGTACTGTAGATCACCTAAAATTTCGCCCAAAAAGTACACTTTTAGAGGTAAACAGATGTCACAAAATATTATGTTTGGTGCTGACACTTAAACTTCTCCGGTAGGATATCATCTAACCTATCAAAACATACTGTAAAACACCTTCCGACAACCAGCATAACTCCCTAAATCAGGAAAAATTAACAAATTAGTCATGGGCGAAATTCAGTCCATACAAAATATCTGGTGACCTCTGGCATGTCAACTGGCCTGAGCTGAGATATCCCAGAAAGCGAGACTGTAAAGCATTTTACATCTACTTGGGAATAAGAAGCTTGAGATCAAACAGAAAGAGTTGTTAAGTCAAGACAAGAGAATCTTCTTTAACTTGTTATGAACACTAGAATGTTAAATGCCTATATACCATTGACACATGTATCTTTATTCAGAGTTGCTTCACTTATTATGCTCTATTACAGGTAACATGATGGTCAACATTCTGAAAACCCTGATGATCTATCTGAATCAGGTTTGACCATTTCTTGTGGCGGCACACACGTATCCAATGAGGACAGTCAAAATAGCAGACATTCTGGACATATGACCTACCAACCTGATTCACAGTACCTGTGACCCCATAAACCCTGATAAAGACTAAAGCAGAGATACCTCAAGTTGCATATTAGGTTCTACTAAATTATTCTGAACCATGCTCAAACTGTCAGGTGTCTCCGATACATCCCATTGACCTACATTGTAGTTTTTTCGATGTATGCATATGACCTCAAGAGATTGCCAAAAGCCTTCATACACGTAAGTGGTCATGCAAGAACACACTTAAAACCCCTCAACACTGTGTGGTTTAAAATCAAATGAGAATGAAGTTCTTATCTTTTCTTTATTATACTGGCCTGCCAACCATTCAGTGCTCACAGTGCTTTTAGAAGGTGCATGTGTTTTAACCACTTTAGTGGTCATCCTTCTGGCCTGCTAATATGATTGAAACCTTCACATTTCATGTGTTTCATAAGCTTATTACCATTACATGCAAGACCATTACAAAGATATTTGTAAATGCATGTCTAGGGCTCAAATCATGCCTAGATTTAAATTATCTCCATTTTCACATGTAATTAGCCAAAATGTTTGAAGTACCCCAGTCAAGAGCTTGTAGTTAGCAGGAAATCAATACAATTTGACACGACCATCTTGTCTTTTGTAATCACCTACATATAATGCCTTCACGCCCTGTTACCATGATTAACAACTAGATGTAAAATAATTTTGCCTGCAACACTGCTTAAACATACCATGATGAAGTTCACAGAAATACATGAACAAGATGTTGTTAACATAAAAATATAGTACATGTTAGAGACTATCAAAATTTGGGTGTGTATCATATTATGGGCTCAAGTAAATAGAAAACTGATTTCTACTTAGCTTATTTGATTTGATGAATCTCTATTAACTTCAAGGCAAGGTATGTCCCGTACATACTTACAAAGGGCTCAACTAGTTTATCATGAAATCTACATGCCTACATGCCTCAATGTACATGAGCATAATAAAGACTATTTGTGACAATATTTCTCTCTACAAACAAAACATTACACAGATTCAAAATAATGGGCAGTTCTTTAGTGGCCTTGAAAGATTGTGTGTCTACACCCATGCTAAATGCTTTCAATAATCTGTTAATTATATTACAAGAAGGCAAATTTAAATACTTGGGCACTTGTGTGCAGAATATAAATGTACAGGTTTATGACGTGGCAGACTTTTGTAATTGGCGTTATGACTTATTAGCTCGTGAGTTGTTTTTTTAAAATAACTTAACTTTCATAACAGAGAATTAAATCTTCCTGAACGTTCATTTTCTCTCAAAAATTTGTCAAAACTGCTGTAGTTAACAGAATTCAGTGAAATATTTGATATGTTCACTTCAACGGGTTAAATGTAGCATCAGGCTTTAAAAGACTGCTGACACATGTACATACATGAAGCATGAACACACTTAATGCCATGTTAAACAGTGTAATGTTAACATGGCCCTATGAATAGTGAGAACTGAGAAAACACTGGCCAGGGGTGCCACTGAAACCACATCTCAAGTGTCCTAGCAACTGAAAGACAAACATTTTAAGCACTTGGTCATGATCTCCGATGTTTAAAGAGACTATACCCAGGAATTCTGGTGAATTTTTGGTTTAATCAACTGAAACTAGGCATTTCTGCTTTTGCTCCAATAGCACATTTATGGATTTTAAGAAAATGTCATCCTCAGTATCTTGATTAATTTTCCAAATAGTTGCATTTTGATCAGAATCACGAAAGTTAACATATGCACATATCACCATATGTATAATTGGATGCTGAATACCTCTGCAAAATTCATGCAGACACGTACATTTCCATTCTCAACGAATGCAATTGTGACATCATGATGTCAGGGAAAGACTGAACTTGTGTTGCCAATGTCAGCTTCATCCAGTTGATGTATTTGCAACAATATTCATATCACTGACAGTTTGGAAAATTTATTCATTTATTTGTTTGGTTGGTGTTTCAATATTTCACTTATACAAGGGAGGTCGGCATCACGGTGGGTGGGAAATGGGCAGAGCCCAGGGGAAAGCCATGACCATCCGCAGGTTGCTGGCATCTTCCCACCAATGAATGAATTATTATGGCGAAACACCATATCAGCAGTATCTCAGCCATATCGTGGCAAGTAACGGGCAGAAAGGAAGCCATTTCATTTCTGGCATGTATAGCCCACTCTCATCATGTTGTGCTATACATGTTGACCCACCATTACAGTGAGTGAGTACTTAAGGTCACACATAACAATTTCTTAGCCAAATATTTAGCGTCACTACAATTTCGTTTATATATCCCATTTTGGACTTGTTCAGATAGTCCACTCATTCAATGCAGGGGTCAACACCCAAAACCTAGCCTAATGAGTTAGAACTTGCATAGGCTGCGGACACAACATCTAACAGAGGTCCATTTACAAAACGAGGGGTATTTTCCTATCTGTATTTAGACACTGCCTTGCCTTTAAAATCTGTATGTTCCTCAAACAGCAATAATCAGCCGAGGGGATCACATGTCGCAGCCGTTTTAAAACGCTTATGTTAGGTTCATATTGGATGTTTTAGACCACTGTTTCGGTCAAAAATTCCTGCAGTCCCCCATGTTAAGTAAGCCGTCAAGAGAATCCAGGAATCTCCGTGATCTGGAGTTTTTCGATGCAGGACTCATACTGTTACACAGGGTAGCTCAAAAGCCGAAAACTCCTATTGTGCAGAGAATTGAAAATGATAAAAAATGTCCAACAATCGGCAAGTAGTTAATAATTGGATCGCTGACTAAAACAAGCAATGTGAGCTAAAGAGACGTTTTTAAAAAAGAGGTTTTAAAACTCCTGCACTGTGCGATCCCCTAGGCTAATCATTGCTGATTGAGGAACATACAGGTTTTACAACCTATCGGTCGCATATGTCTAATTCAATAGGCTGTCCAAAACTATACCTATTCACAGCATGAATTCTGAATAATCGCTATGGCAACAGTGTTTCTTATTTTTTTCATCTATATATACCCATAACACACACCAACATTTATTTCATGGTAGAAAACCAGCCGAGGCCTATTAGTGTAGTACAGCCTGTAGTACAGGTTTACAATTTCCGTTTACCTGTTACTACACATACAAGTACTGCTACTGCTAGTCACTCATTTAATTAAACTTATGTATCAGCTGAAAAAGAAAAGAAAAAAAAAAACATTACAGCTGTGGTGTTTACATCATCGTGAATGAAAACGATCACACGTATTCCACTGAAAGCACACGAAGGACAAAAGTCTTAACTGATGAGAAATCTCCAAGTTGTCATATCTAGGTGCGGTTGTTGTTGACAGTCTCCTGCCCTGCCCAACCCCCTGGAGCAAAACAGTTCTTCCCCTCGGTACCCACAGACAGGGTAAACAGACTTTGTGCGGGCTCAAGCACACCTTTCATGACTCAGATATTTACGTTCAGTCTCTGATATACTCACTGTGAAATTTGCAGAAGTGACCACCGGACAGTCACTCCATACAAGCGGTGTGTTTGTATCGTTGCTGGAAGGCATAACACACGTTGAAGTTGACAAAGACAACGGCCTCGACCAAATCCGTCCATGACCTTTCTCCAGCCAAGTGATGCAAATTTCTTTAGCTGCACTGAATATATTGACCGAGTTATTTGCCAACCCATTACTTGCACTATAAAATTATGTTAATTTACCTCGAGAAAACTGATGAACAAAATACAGTCTTTAAGCACATACTGCATTTTCGCTAATCATAGACGCTTCCTCCATTTGCTTCATTGAAATACGTCAATGACCTTGATGACCTTGAATCCAGTCCGCGCGGTTAAAGCCAGCCAGCAATGTAGAACAACAGACGTCTATCGAGAGACCGGAAACCCACCCACCAGTTGCACAGGGCCCACCACATGAACTATTTTTAAAGCTGCCGTGTCATTCTCAGAAAATGAGTAAATTCATGTGACGATTTTTGTAGCTTTGGCCAGAACTATCTCTACTTTCAGTTTTTAACATTAAATGATAGGACATTATGGGAGGAACATATAAAATTTGCAGTGTGTTTTGAGAAGAACGTACTGCAGATTTCTTCACATACATGTATAGGAATGTGTATGAATTTGGCTAAAAATGGATTGTGATAAACTTGACTTCGTTTGAAATACTATATCACAGAACAAAGTGCGGTTATGAAGCCAACAGTTTCTTATATTTTCAAGTTGCATAGCAGATGTAGTTTATAAATCAATAGTAACCTAGTACTTAATTTACACGCATAATATGACTCAGATAAGAACACAAACAGCTGTTCTCAAATGTTATGTCCGTGGTGGTACATGAAAGCTGTTTGAGTTGGTGACAGGGTTCTTTCCCTTCATCTAGAGTAATTTCAGTAGATGGCATTTTCCCCCTGATGTAAAAATTTGCAACCACATAAAAATTAATTTCTGTCTGTACATGTACTTTTACTTATTTTGTAAGTAATACTCTACCAAATCAAGTAACACCATGGATCATTAAAACACCACGGGCAATACTAAAAACCCGTGTGCCCATCAGGTATGTTAATTGACATTCTAAGGGTAGAAAATTAAAAATGTATAGTCTGAGTTAAATATTTATGGTCGCTTTGGATTTCTCTAAAGGGTAAAAATGTAGTGTTAATGAGCATTAAGAAGGATCCCCGAAAATGGTAACAAAAAATCGAATGATTTTCTTTTCAAGCTAATTAAACTCAGTCAGATCGTTTTGTGAACTGGATTTCTGCCGGCTAGTGGATTGAGAATCCCCGAGGCCTCGTCCTTTTGCATTGTTTTCAAGTGACTGTCAGGTAAATGTGATGGCAACACAGCATTTTGGGTTATTCTGGACAAGTAACGGGTAATAAATTGCAACAGACATCACTGCATTTAGACAAACAGTTAGAATAAACTCTATGGCAAACTGACAAGAAGCCAGATTTCACCGGTAATAGGTTTGATTGTCTAGTATATAGTTAACATGGCATTTTCAGTAACTCCAGGCCAGTGCATGGCGTCTGACAAATTGCGACAAGGATCATTGAATTTTTTTACCTAATTCTGCTTAAGCCAGCGGGGTAGAGAATGTGAAAGTTCGAAGCATTATACATGACCATTCAAAAATACAACTGTAACTAAGGTGTAAGTGTTGCCCTGAAGAGCCACGTGTTGCCTCGGGAAAGACATTGTTTGTAATTGGCTATTTCTGGGTTTAGTTCTAAGTTCATATTGAAAAGTAGTTTAATAATCAGGGTTTGTTTCTTTGGTGTGACAAGGTATTTTTTTTATTATAGTGGCTACTTCTGTGTGGCTAAATCTTTATCTGTATTTCGCTGTTGAACAGCATTGGGTTATTTCAGCTGAATTTTCTCTCACAACAAAAGAGCGATGGTACTGAATACAGCACATTATTATCATTGTCTGTGGTGTTTACATGATGTCTTTGGTGTTGCACCTATTGTCCCTGATCTTCTTCAAGTAAGTGAAAATAACATAAAACATGATAATTGCTCGGAACTTCCAAAATGAACACATAAATAGTGACTGGTTCTGGCATAGTGCAATAACACGGAAAGTCAGTTTAATTCTCACAGAATTTCATTTTGCTCTGTTGCAAGGTGGCTTGAATAAAATTAGTTTCGACGTGAACACCTAAACACTAGAGTGTGGAAGCATATTTGCCTGTTCCAGAATCCAAAGTCATTTAATATTTCTAATCATATATGAACTATGCAATAAGCGCCTTCTCATTTGAATTGTTAATTATGGTAAATACCACCCCGTCATAGATTTATGTGTAACACCACGGACGGACAAGGGATTTTCTCAGACTGTTGGGTTCTGCATAATTGAACTAATTCATTTAGTGACAATTTGGCTAATAGCAGTTAGCCTACTAACAAAATTAGCATGATTTCGTTGACTTCATTCTGTAGATGTTGCTACCTTAAATTTTCTGATTTTTAAAGAATGACCACGCTGAAGCATTGTTTCATTAAAGATATACAGCGATAGGCCCCAGGTATACAAAGAAGTAATACCGATACAGGCATCTATTTGAAACCTACAATCTTAATATTCTCCACGAGACTATTTATCACAAAATGTCGCGGATATAATAGCAGGCTGTAATTAAGATTTCCTTTCAATTCACAACAGCTACATGTACATGTAGACTTAATGGACAGATATTGATCGAATACTGTTATATGTATATATATTATGGGAGCCAAAAGGCTGCTAGTTTCAAAAATTCTTCTAAAATTTACTTACTTGTAATCTTATTGTAAATAAAGAAAAAATCAGAGCTACTTCTAACTGTTCTTCAGAATGCCATTTTTTTTTGGTCAAGTGTATTGTCCAAATACATAGTTTATGGTACAATTTAACCTAAAAAACGTCCCGACAGATTTTTGATATTTATCTTAGATTGGTCTGAGTGATCATTTAAAGTTTAAACTTTCAAAACATGTGTTTGGGGATCGACCGATTTATATCCAAAAATTCCCAAAATGCCCAAGGTCCGGATCCTCCGACCATACCGGAGATTATTCTCCGGTATGGTCTCTTTAAGAAGACAACCTAATTGTATCTTAGCCTAGTTAACAATTGTAACATAACTGATTGGATTTATTTATTTATTTGATTGGTTTTTTACTCCGTACTCAAGAATATTTCACTTATGCGACCCGACGGTGGCCATCATTATGGTGTGAGGAAATCGGGAAGAGTCGGGGAAACCCGCGACCATCCGCAGGTTGCTGACAGACCCTCCCACGTTCAGCCACAGAGGAAGCCAGCTAACATAATAGAAAACAATAACGTAGTTGTAACCGGTGACATAGTTGACAACTGTAACTTAGTAGACAATTAAAGGTAACATAGTTGACACTTGATAATGCGCATTCAATTTTCACTGTAAATTAGGGCAGGGCGACCTATGCAGCTTAGTGCATGGCCAGGTGATGAACAACTCTTCCATCATGCACGGGCAATGTAGTTTGCAAAATACTCTGGGACATCAATAAAAATTAGCGAATAAGACCAAATTATATTCCGTAAATATATACCGCATAACGTGTTCAACGTAATTTCCGATGTGATAAGTACTATTATTTGATGTGTGAATCGAAAATTTGCGTTAATTTTAACTTGTGTTAGGCGTTTTAAAGGTGACATATTGGCAGCTAGTAAAGACAAATGTGGTAACGGTCAAAATAATAAACGTTTAGCCTAGAAATTGTTTGGACAAATGAAGGGAAACATTATATTAAGTAAAATGTTGATTTGTTTTACGGGGCGGACACTTGTAATTGCATGTCGTGTAGTAGTGGCCTATAGGAATCAAGACTGGTACATTTCACTATCATACAGGTATGAATTGAATACATCTGTGATGAAAAGTAGATGGGGATATGAACAATATATAAACGATTTGGGCATACAATACATAAACCCGTGAATCGTATTTAGGATATTCTCATCGGTATATAGCCAGTTTCCATAGCTAAGAACCAGCTAAGCTTGAATGCGCAATATGCCTGTGTTTACAGTGTAGCTATATTTAGCACTGCCACTGTGGATGCCAATGTTTGTTTAGTAGAATAGAAGCATATGAACACCGTAGGCCAAAACTGGTCACTAATTAAGATGTCACTTATGCAGCTGTGATAGTCCGAGAGGCATAGCATTTGTCTGGTTGATATCAATCATATGCATGCGTGCTGCTTTTATAAAAGTCAGTTTTGGGTTTAGCACAAAACGTTATTAGAATTCTATTGATCTACGTGTACAGTGTACTTGACCTTAGGGAACCCCCGACAACTTATCGATAAAAGACACACGCATGAGTCTATTGACGCAGTTCTATACAGGTTTAGGCCTATATCATATCTAGGCCTATCACAACAAAATAAAAAACAAGATGCAGTGCCATGCGCTTATATTAGAGGGGGTATAATTTCAAAGTACATTTATCAGAACTTTAGCTATATTTACAATCTTATCATATGTGTTTGAAATTTATAAATATCACATTATAATTCATAATACGAGTGTATACTGTGTAATATTAGGGACGATAAGGGACTAAACGGCGTAACATAAACACCTGTTTCATTCATGACTTCCTGTTGATAAGAAATGGTATTTTGACATAGAATAAGATTATTTAATATTTAAGATGTGGCTGGGACTAAAGTATGGCTTTGTATTTATATAAAAGAAACTGTGCTGTTGTACATATACATGTGTAGCGGGGCTGAGCTGGGAGATTAAGGCCAAATACAAGTGATAGCCTAGAAATAACAAAGTACGAGGCCAGTCAAGCGAAGGTTTTTCCGGCTGGCATGTGGATGGCCGGAGAAAGTAGGCCAACTCACCGGCTGATCCTCCTGAATTAAGCTGGCATAATGGCCCGCCATCCTGGCGTTTAGTTTGCGGTTGTGTATCTGTTAACAGGGGCGTAATCTAGTCCAGACGGCGTCGATAAGGCTGTAAAAGTTGGTTCCCCTGTTTGTCAATGGTTGCACATCAGGGTCAACACTAGAAGATTAAACCCAGTGTGATGTCATGGAGAGAAATAAATTTACGTAAGTTTTGTCTTTCAAACTTTAAACTATTCCTAATTTTTATGTGTATGTGTTTGCTGAGTTAACTATGTGTGCCTCCTAAAAGCAATATGCAGAAGATAAACATGTATCGACAAAAAAAATCCGCTCGGATCATGTATCGGCCAATGTAGGCCAATGACAAGTATAATGAAATATAATGACAAGTCATTCTGACCCTAGCGACTTATTACATATTTACCGAGCTGTGAATTATTATCGTGATTCCATAACTTATGTTTGGAAATAAACTGTTTGACGCGTGTATAACATAACCACAATGTGGACCGCCGTCCACAATCTATCTACATGCACAATCAATCTAACCAAGCCGATGGAAAATGAATCAAACAATCACTGAGTTATATTCAGATCTGTGTTCTCATTTCATGATTTTCTCAAAATTGAAGAATGCCATAAACACTACACTATCTGATGTAGCCCCTACTTTCCTAAACTAAATTTCTTGGTATAGGTGATTTCAATGCGGAATGCTGTGTACACGATTTCCACCATAACGCTTATCTTGCTCCATTTACCATCTTAATACATGCCGTAAAAATAATTCTGGAGAATTTTTCACGGGAACGATTGCTACCATTGTAGAAAGAGTGAACGAAAGAGAAGTGCCGCTAGAAAACCATCGACCCTTCATGACAGTTATGCTGCTGAGCGAACTTTTTGAGGTGTGATGCATACCACACTGAATAGTGGAAAGCAGGTGATCTCTAAAAAAACTTGAGCTGGACTACATTGATTTTTAAAACTTTACTTCGATGGATTTAGGGAATGATTTGAACCGTAAAACACTATAATCGAGATATTACAGTGTAATACAATATACCCAATACAGATCTAATGTATGAAAGAAGACAACATATAATGAGTAAAACCGGAATAACGACGGCGGTGTGATAATTGGCAAAGTCACACATATCCATAGGGGAAGTCGGGCCTTTGGTTAATTGACTTCACTTGTAAGGGTTACATTCTCTTCGTGGCTGTTGTCATAGGTAAAGGAAGGCACCGGGGAGATAAACAGGTCAACAAATATAAATTTTTATTATTCATACACCACTAGTATTTCCTTCACTGATAAAAGTGTTATTTTCACTGCAGTGAAATATCACATTTTGATATTTCATACCCAGACGTCATGACGTCAAAAAAGAAACATTTCTTAAAGTTCCAATCTGTTCTCAGCGAAATTACGTCATAATGCAACTTTAATCAACTGATACATTCTCAGGACACGCAAGAATAAACGACGTCATATAACACGTCATGTACACGACGTCACGCTCTTGGTATGTCTGTGACAGTACACAAAATCAAGATACTGTTAGGGTATAAATAATAAATAGAATGATGCACATTGAAGGCTGAATACCATAAATATTGTTCTGGACGCTTCGCATCTCGTGCGTTATAATTTCCATCTGTCACTTGAACAATATGTATGGTATTCAACCCTCACAGTGCAATATCCTCTGTATTCTACATGTCTACTGGAACCATCAACCCTCTATATTCAACATGTCTACTGGAACCATAACAATCTTGTTATCTGAGAGCGTGAGGTAACACTGCTGTTTTATGCGTAAGGAGCTTTGTGACTTCACACATATAACATTAGGCGTAATGTTTTGGCCTATATTGGCAAACGTGTAAGCTGATGAAAGGGGAATCAACAGGTTGGGGAAACATTTGTAACTCTTCGGGTACGTGTAAAATTGATGATATTTAACTACAGATAATGGTTTGTGATATTTCAGAATTTTGTCTGGACATCGGTTTGGTTGTATAGATTGGTATACTAAGTGACGTAAATAATTGTGCCCTGCGTATACTTGTACTCTGCTCATCAGTTTGTTAACTGTAACAATCAGATTTACTAGATGACACACAACGTTGTTGTTGCTGTCGGTAATGGCGATCCTTTATCTTGATAGGGTGACTTTTTTCAGGTTTGCATACGTCGCAGTTTGTGTCCGCAACAGATGTGCATAATTTTTGTGTTTGTTTTTTGTTCTGGAAAAGTGTACAGCAACAACATGCTGTGTTATCGTCTATCTTTCTCTGTGTGACTAGATACATTTAAAAGGCGGCCTTGTTGGTCTACCGTTTTATTGGCTTCTGCCTAAAAAATGAAACAAAAGCACTATCTCTTTATTTGGCTGAATTTGCTTCTCTGATTCCTGCTGCCATGATGAAAAGTAAGTGCCAAATAAAAATATAAAAACTTCATCAGAGTGGATCTACAAAGCAAAGTAAAAAGGGTCAGCTACATTCATACCATTTTGAAGTAAGGGTTGTTATCCAGATAACTTCTGTTAAAAGGGGTGCAAAGGCTCGTCAGTAGACTTACCGGCGTATCATTTTCAATTTGACATTAGAAATCAAACGATTCTCCTACAGACCTAAAACAATGTGACACCCAAAGCAAAGCATATGCTTCCTTTTGCATTATACGCATTTTTACCAGGTACAAGATACAGCTTTAAGATGTCGACTTCCAGAACAGGATTTGTGTACGATGACGTCATGACGAAGCACATTGACCCACGTGACTGCAACCACGTTGAATGCCCCCGGAGAATAACGTTCGCCTATGAAGCGCTCCGCAGCTCGAAGTGCTTGGATAAATTAGTGCGGATTCCCGCCAGGTATGAAATTATATTTACAAGCTAAAGTATATATTCGATAAAATCCTTACTAAACCATTGCAAGTGAGAGTGAAACTTTGTTTCATCTACAAAAATCAAGGGCGATTACTGGGCAAATATTTTATTGTGATTCTTGGCTGATAAGTTTCGTAATTACTCGTCGCCACGATATGACCGAAAAAGTGCCCATGTGCCATTATAGCCATAATCGTTCATTTGTAATTATACGTTTACTGAATGAAAATCCTTGATAAATGAAATTGCCTTCTTTGCAAGATAGATAAAGTAAAAACCTGTGTTTCACGACAAGTTTTCTCGGAATGCTGTATGGACACCCGATACACGCAACGAAAGGCCATACCACGACGGGAAGGAGTTGAAGTCACTTGATAACGATGTTAGTATCTACATCGAAACGTCGTGATAATAAACCAAGAAGTTGTATATCCATAAGAAAGACATGTTCTAGTGTACTTCCATCCCAACTTCTAAATGCCACTTACACAAGTTATGCACATTCGTTTTGCAATTCTGAAAGAAAACGTTCATGACTCTACAAATTATATTCTGTGTTAAATTCTTCCATTACACGTGGAGTTTTAAAATTCTGTCCGCATATACAGGATTGTAAAATGTAAAATGAAATCATATTTCTATTGCTATGAATAAGCGGAGTGAGTAGTTTTGAGCAAATCGTATTTGGCAAAGTCTCCTGATCAAATATTACAGGCTTGCCTAAACGGTTTTGCTTGACGTGTGTTTTACTGTGTCACTGCTATGAACTGTGAGTTCTGTACATATTACAGGAAGTTGTTTCTTCGACTGTCGAATTTATTGTACAATGTGTTCACAGGAGCATTTTCGCCGTACACAAATATAAAGTAATTCCACATAACATGCATAATCTGTAACGCATTGTAAGAAGTTAATAAGTGCCCCTAAGTTGGCTATTAAATGATAGGCCTATGTTTTAGGAGAGATTTTAACTTCATCTCGGGAATCACACTATGAGTATAGTTATTTGTCTCTTGTGTGTGCATTCAGGCTCAATCCCCAGTGATGTTTTACCCAAGACTCAAAACTCCGCGGACGCTCTGTATATAAGAGCTGACCAGTTGTTGATAAATTGACAACAAAGAAAATTCTTTTCAGGGCAGCGACGGATGATGAACTGTGTCTGGTACATACGAAAAAATACATTGACGATGTCAAAGGTTATAGATCAGCTGTACCCATTGTTTGTGGGATCCATGAGTTGTATCCGACCTATGTGTGTGACGACACATACGAAGCTGCGGCTACGGCGGCGGGAGCTTGTCTCAGCTTGGTCGATGCTGTAATGACCAATCAAGTAAGGTTCTTTATGTAAGCCAAATTACAGGTAGCGTGCAATCAAAGTCACGTGACCGCCATGTTGGATCACAAGCCATCGCTGACAGCATGGTTAGGATCCGATAGACTCGCGAAGACACTGGGCTCAAACATAAAACTATATACATATATATGGGGTGGAGTTTTCACAGCGCGGTATTTGAGGACTTGCCCTCTCAGGAACAGAAAGAACAGATACAGGAAAACAAACTCTGTTATTTACAGGAATAGATTAAGGAGTGATTGGTCAGCGCTTAGTTCATAAAGTGAGCATGCAGACTGGAAAAACGTCTGGATATGTCTGAGATTATTGATATCTGGTGTGTAGAGGAATTCCGAAACTCTTAATTTCCCGAAATTGATACGCTTATAGCGTAATTCAATATTCATGAAGCCAATATAAATAGATCGATGTGTATTTATGAAACAATGTTTTTCATATATAGACCTACCGCTATTTGGATAAATTGTAACTTAATCAAATGTCATTGCCGTTTGAAGGCAAGAAACAAAATGAAGGGTGTATTTTAATTCATATATCTTGTGACAGACCCTTTGAATACATAGGTTTATATATATCCATATTCCTAGCTATTCATTGAGGGTACATGTATTATGTAAGCCTGTCCCTCTGCACACTGCTTAAATAGACCTCGGCTTATAAGTATATATCTCAGTCTTGCCTTTCAAATAATGAAGGCCAAAAATAAATAAATAAATAAATAAATAAATAAATAAAACACATGTAAATGTGTGTTTTGGTCATTGCATGTATGTGTGTTATTCCAAATGTGTCTTTGTCATCGTTTAAAGCCTTTTTACACAGACCTGTTGGGTGTGACTGCATCTTCAGGCATCTAAGTAGCGCTATCTGACCATTTCCAGCTCCACTCTACCATACCTTGTCAAGAGAGGTGTTCAAGAAAGTCAATCTTTACAAGTATTATTAAAGTACTCCGAGAGTTGAAATGTATGCATGTCTATAGTGCTATTTATTCTAATGCCTACTGGACAGACATTAACATCTTAAAACGGCACATGAGCAGGGCATCATAACAGCATGTGTATTGCTCTAAATCCCAGGAGTCACCAACATGGCGTCGCCTCTTTTTGAGGGAGGCCATGATGCGTGTTGCACGCAACCTATAATCTCACCAAGATCAAAACTGTGCAAAAATGTCCATTTATCGCATATTTTTTAAAAGTATGTTGCTATTGCTATCTTGCTTCGGTAATGTAGGAACTGGAGTAGGCTTTTTTATTCATGTTATTCTCTTCACAGGAAAGAAAAGATAAAACATTGTTCTCGTCCGCAAGTCCAGGTACGTGTCTATGTGTCCTCTGGGCCGATTACGCAGGAAAAGATACCAAATTAATGTGCAAATATCACCAAACGTCGGGGGAAGGGGCATGGTTTGCATTCAGGAAATTTGAAGCATATTGATTGATATTAAATGAGCTGATCAGTTCAGTTCCAGTCACAACAAGGCTCTTTTATTCTGTTATCAGGAGAGATGCCTTGTTGCAATCCTCCCTTAAATGACTACTTGTCTGAGAAGTAGGCTTAAGGCCTACGTCCATCAGATGCTTGTCAGTTATGATAAAATGTATGTAATTCTCTAGAAATTTATACTAATGAAGTATAAAATATATTGATAGTGGACTGAGATTTGATTAATTTTGTTTGGTGCACAGTGGAGCTTTATAATGTTTTACTGGAATCAGTTAAAAGCGAAAAGGAAATGAGATGTAGGCATGTAACTTTCATTTGTTCATGTCTGGAGCCATTCCCTCAAAAGTGGACGTGCTTTGAGAATTCCTTTAACAATGAAACGGTTGTTATTATAATAGCTAACCTTACCCCAGTCGACATTTCATTCAGAGAAAAGCTCAAATGTCCGATTTACTGAAGGCAATGTGCCGTACAGACTCATCCATGTTCTTTTACATTGAACTGCTGCCGTAAAGAGGCCATCTGGCGTTTGTTAGCCTGTTTCTTTTAACTTGTCTTCCCGCTGGTGAATAATTATGACGTCACTCGAGGCAATGAAGTCTTGGTTCCGAAACAAAGCTTAATACCTTAGCATTAAGAGGCCGTCCAACTTATCGAAGTTTGGAACTTGTAGTGTGGATGAGCGCGGCAATTTTGGAAGTTAGTTTGAGTGACATAACATAGCTAAGCAGAGAGTATAAGACTATGGTTGCCAAGCAATTGCGTTTTGATTTGTTTTGTATGGTGAACATCTACACTTGCTACTTCGGCGACTTGTGTGGAAATATAGCAACCGCGCGGTGGAGATGTTTTCCCTTCAAAAAATAATTTCCTCCGTGAAAACGTAATTCCCTATTCTCTATATCACTGTCACTACAACTTTAAAAAAAGTCTTTACTGTCCATTTTACGGACCAGATTATTGTTATTGTTTACGAACACTGTCCCGTTTTAAGTTGCCATCCTTTTGTTCAAACCACAGCGAAATAAAACGAGCCCTCTTATCACATAATAAACTTATTAATTTAACTATCGTATAATATATTGGGCAGTAGGGGACGGGGGGGTTAACGCGGTATCGCAGCGCAGTTTCCCAGGAGGCTGCAATCAACACCGCTCATGTGAGTTCAGTTCCGGCCTAGACTGGCTTCCTTTCCGTTCATACATGGGAAACTCTGCTTGCAACCTTGCGGATGGTCGTGGGTATCCTCGCGCACTGCCCAGTTTCCTCCAACCACAATGCTGGCCGCCGTCACATACGTGAAATACTCTTGAGGACGGCATGAAACACTGATCAAGCAAGTAAACAAATAAAAAATATATATGCGAGACTGGGTTTAAAAAAATACAGCATGAAGAAAGTAATAACATGCCAAAGTACATGTAGTAACCATCTTTAACTTTATTATCACAACTATTGGAGACAGCTAGGTTTTTATCACTTTGAAAAGTTAGGTTACCAATTTTCAAAAGCAGATCGAGATGTACAACTGGAGCAGTATATATTTTGAATTTTAGAATGTATTTATTTATTAATACACGGAATATTTTTAAGCATAATTTATGTCTAACATCATAACTTTGTATACATGAACACCAACTCCACGAAGTTGATAGGCGCATGGTAAAAGTCGAAGCGCAAAAATTTGTGAAGAAAAGGGAATGTTTATTTCCCGGATGTTGTCTCGCTGGAAGTGTAAAATGCGAACAAGTGTCCTGTCGTGGGGAGGAAATGTAGCCTGGCAACTTGTATGAGGGATATATCATAGGGTCGCGTTTCGCCAGTGTAAGACTTCAACTTAGCTTACAGATCCAGCTCTATATATTCATCAGAGATGAAGACTCAGACGTTTCACAGACAAAAATTCACGGTTTGTAGACGAAGAATGATGCTTTACAGGCGGAGACGGGCGTTTCACGGACAAAGATTGATGTTCGACAGACGAGAAATTATGTTCCACAGACCTGGAGGGATGTCCTACACACAGAGAGTGAAGTTCTACAGACGAAGATCGATGTTCCACAAACGAAGTGTTCTGTTCCACAGACGAAATCAGGTGTTCCACATACGAAGAGATTTGTTCGACTGACAAAGAGAGATGATCCACAGACGAGGAGACATGTTCCAGAGGCAAGGAGACATGGTCAACAGGCGAAGAGTGATGTTCCACAAACGAAGTGTGATGTTCAACAGACGAAAGAACTTGTTCCACAGACGAAGAGTGACGTTCCGGATTTGTTCCAAACACAAAGGGTGATGATCCAAAGAGGAAGACGGATGTTGATATTCCACAGGCAATGAGGTATTTCCAAAGGGATGAGGGCGATGTTCCACGGACGACGATTAATGCTCTCCAGACCAAGTGCTACTTCCCACGTACGAGGAATGATGTTCCACATGCAAATTATTTTCCTACAAAGGACACAAGGAGTTCCGCAGAAAGACAGATGTTCAAGTGGCGACGAAAGGATTCCCCAGGTGACTTATATCTCTTCCCCTTCCCCCTGCAAAGTTTAACTGACTTGATTTTGCCAATTCAAAGATAGATTGAGATATTTTCTCTGTACTTTTGCCTCCATACGAATCCTCGATCTTATCGCAGGTGACAGATTCTGGTGATGTTCTTGGGCCCAGTATTCCTTTTTCCTCAACAAATTACGCTTCCACATTCATTAGCAAAGACAACATCCGGGCATTGGGATAGATATAATTGACATAAAATATGGACTTTGAGGCGTAAAGTTATGGATTCTTGTTTAGTTCTTAGAGATCCTGAAATCTAATTTGTATTGACAGTGTTATTCAGTTTGTTGAAAAGTAAAGATTAACATATTTGCCTCTAGAGAAGATCAGCGAAAACATTGGAGCTCTTTGAGACAGATTGGAGCCAGAAAAGTGCATAACATTGATGAGGCGGCCGTGTAACACGCGATTATGATTTAGATAGAAAAAAAAGCAATTAATGATAAAAAAAGATTAAAGGCCTTCAACAGTGATGATAATGGTATTTGGTTGCATGGCCTTGTGCGCTGTGGCTAGCCTTAACACAGGAGGAAGCCCTTCCTGAGCCCGCAGTAAGTATTCGGTTTGGCTTTTACTGCTGTCCCTGTAACAGCTCCTACACGACGTCTTCCGCTAGAGTGCGAGTTCTTGTTATCGGAGACGGTGTTCCTGTGACCTGCCGGAGCGAAATTGTACAGACCTTATTAAGTCCACGATATATTCTGGTCTACAAAATAACAATAATAAATCTTTTTTCTGTAATAAACCATACTTTTTCTATAACACACTGTATCTGAGCCCCTAGCAACGGATATTATCCATCATCCATAACACTGTTGTGCAAAAAAATTTTTAAAATAAAAGCTAAAACGTGGAAATGCTGGCAATCTCACAAATGCGCACGAGACACATTAATTCAAGGTAATATGTTCGACAGGGAAATCATTAGTCTAGTTATTTTCATGTAAAACTGGATGAAAAAGTCGAAATTACTACGGAAATATTCTATACTGGGTACGACAGTGTCTAAGCCGTTTTAACGGCTTCTAAATCTCGTAAGATTAAATTACATAACTCTCTCAACACATGATGGCGTAGTGCGCTTTTATAATCCTAATTATGATTGCTTTGAAGCACTATGGGTGGATGAAGAAACATTGGCAAAAGTCAGCTTTACTGCCCGCTCGGACCAATTGTTAATGACAAGAACGAACTAAACATTTTGCAAGATTTAAAAAGAAAGGACTGTCCAAAGCGATAAAATCTGTTTTGTTTATCTGTGTAAATTTTTTAAATATTTTTTCTTCAGGTCTTAATGAAGATTATTCGGCTTCAGTTTGCCGCACATTTGTCACTTCAGTACGCAAATCTGTTCTGTGACAAACGCACGAATACCATATCTGAAAAACTACCTAAAGTACAAATGAAATCCAGCCAGGAGAGACAGATAAGTGGTAAAAGAAGACAGTTCCTTACACTACTCGGACAGCATGAACCCAGGGACCTGAAAATCTTATACCCCATTAATTATAGGTACTGAAATAATGTATATCACACGTACATGCACTAACATTATGAATCAGATTTGTTTACAAAAAAAAAAAAAAATAGAAAAGTGTGACCCAACTTTAAACTGAGTCACACAAACGTTTGGTAAACTGTACTTACCATCAGATTTAACACTGACGGGCTTGATGCTATACCAAGCATAGGCAGCCATAGAGACGATTGTCAAGAAGATCATGTTGCTGAGCGAAAGACAAATAATATGGTTTACACACACACGAAAAAGGTATACTTTTAAAACAATTGGCAACCTAATATCAACTGACCACCGAACACTGCATGTGCATGCATGTACACCTTAGCTCAGTTTGATAGGATCGAAACTTACCTGAATAGTGAAGAAAGGCGGATAAGTACACTGTTTGTGCTATGCGTAGGTGATCAACGTGTCTCCGCGATGCTATGACCAAAGAACGTATGCTTTGTTACCAGTGACGTCATAATGAGCGACATCACGGGTCAGCCACTATCACTTAGTGATATAAATTTTTGGCATCATCTTCGTGTCGTCTCGGTAAACGGCGTTGTGTTCATAGAGAAGTTTATAGATACGGGTTGAATGATCGCGGGTACGGGTGACGTCAACGGGCGACGTAAAACATGAAACGTTTTTTCTTGTTTCAGATTGTCGTACTGACGCCAATAGACTATTTTAGTTGGTAGCTTTTGTTTCATTCAGTAGCTTCAGGTCGTGAGTGACTGTGAAACATAGAGGTGGTCATTTTCTTTCAGTTTCAAAAGCTGTGAAAACATTCAGTGATATGTGCGTAGCGTGCATACAATGCCTATACATACTCAGTTTTATACGGTTGTCAGCATACCTGTAATTTTAAATTTCAGTGTGCGTAACTGGATAAATGCTCCTGTGGAACGAGCGCCAGATAAGTATAATAATCCGAGACCATTCGATAATAAGTTCTGCTTAAATCATTCGGTAATCAAGGCGTCATCAGCAGGATTTAGTTATTTATTTCGCCATTGCCAACCTAGTTGCTGGAGTGGATCGGGGATCTTTGCGGCCCGTTCTCTTGTCCAGTTAACCTTATCGGTATTCAAATGTCTACTTTCACTCCGGTTAACACCCCCAGTTGAATGTACAAACCTTCAGTCAGCTCATACATATATGCTGGTAACAACAGAGTTGAGGTCGTGCGCTCATGGAAGTACACTCTAAAGAAATATCCTTTTTAATAGGTTATACTAAATAGATCGCAGCGATATCGCGTAAGTACTCTTCTTTTTCCTGTATATATTCCGTCAAGGGTCCATTCGGATTGTTCACCCTCGGAGTTATTGTGAAAGCTATCACCACTGACATCACGACTGCTAGATACATCTACTTAGGCAGCTGGAGCCTTAGAAAGAGGTTACTTGAAATCCAGTTTTATACGCTGCGAGAAAAATACTTTTATATGCCTGAACACCTAAATGCTTATTTAGAACTGACAAACATACGTATCATGTAACCTTAACGCGGAGCCGGCTCAACCCATTTCTTTTACCTGAATTATTAATAAAAACACAGGTCCCCGGGGTACAACCCACTGGCACAATGGCTGTTCCCACAACAATCCAGTACATTGAACTTGTATTATTGTACGAACATTTTCGATTTAGGCAGACATTTTATTATTGTTTTCTTTTTCTCTCTCTTAAGTGAAGTGCAAGGTTTATTTTTCCAGGTGAATAATGGGTTTGCTCTCGTCCGTCCGCCAGGGCATCACGCAGAAAAGGACGAAAGTCAGGGATTCTGCTACTTCAACAACGTCGCCATAGTAGCTAGATACATACAGAATAAATACAAGAACCTTGTGAAGAAAATCCTCATATTGGACTGGGACGTTCACCATGGCAACGGTACACAGAAAGAGTTTTTTGAAGACGATGACGTCATGTTTATTTCCGTCCATCGCTTTGATCAAGCGCAATTCTATCCTGGCTTACCTGAAGGTGACGTCACTTATGTGGGCAATGGGAAAGGTAAGTTGACCTGATGATTGACTGATTATCTTGTTTCTCGAACCTGTCGTGCCCTCAACACGGAAAACAGCATGAAAGGAAATTCCAGTTATGTTTGTTGATGCCAGGAAGATGTGGAAATTTTTAATTTAGCGTTGCACAAATGTAGCTTCTAGCCGCATTCGTCAGCAATTATAGAATTGTAATTTGTTCATACTGTAGCGTTCCGCACTTTAGGGAGATGATTTTGTAAGGGAGGCAACTCTGGCCTAAATAAAATGAGATCTGTTAGGAGAGCAGGATTATGTTCCCATGCCTATGCGTGGAAGCTCGATGTCGCCATGCTCTTTCCTGTAACGGTGAACCCAAAAGAGGAATGCCTTATTTGAACATCGTGACCTTCGATTTAAGTTTAATGGAGATTAAGACGCAGCTTTGCACCGAAATTTGAACGACATTACCAGTGTACACCATTATTATCATCATTTCGTACAAGTCTCGCGGTCGACGTCCTTATTATCCTCACCATCGCGCATCATTTATGAATCTCATTAAAAATATAGCGTGTCTTCATTATCTCTGTTGAATTTCGACCAACTCTCGCTGTGTATCTCATATATGGCTGTTCCTGCTTTGGGGCTTGTGGTAAAAGGTAGGACTGCTTCCTTCTTCCCTATCCACAGTGTGTCCACTAATTCCGGGTCAATATCTGGAACATGTACTGAGATATCTGTGCCTATCTAAGACCAGGGATATTCAGAGATGTCCGCAAAAGCTGGTGTCGCCTTCTTTGCTTCGAACAGTCGGTGACAATTTGCTAAAAGCTTTCTCCTGATTGATTGGGAATGTTGTTTGCTCTCAAAGGATTTATTTATTTATTTATTTATTTGATTAGTGCTTTACACCGTACTCGAGAACATTTCACTTATATGACGGCGGCCAGCATTATGGTGGGAGGAAACCGGGCAGAGCCCGGGGGGAACCCACGACCATCCGCAGGTTCCTGGCAGACCGTCCCACGTAAGGCCGGAGAGAAAGCCAACATGAACTGGACTTGAAGTCACAGCGACAGCGTTGGTGAGGCTTCTGGGTCATCGCGCTGCGCTAACGCGCTAACCGACTGAACCATAGGGGCCCCGCTCTTAAAGGAGAAGACCCGGGAAGTATTGAGCAATTTGTAGTAAAACAGTATTGTTTGAAGAGTTGAAAACCACCATCAAACTTTTATTTTATCTTATTTTTAATTCCGAGGCAACGAGTTTTAAAATATGTCATAACACACAGACAGGCGCTAATAATGAATACCTCCAAGGGGGCGTAACGGTGAAAATAATTTTGATAAATCAGAAAGCAGGATTATGTAAAGCCCGATTAGGGGATATGACATGAATCGGGCCCTTTATATTTCATCACTATTCTGTCTCCGGAATATACATAGCGCTACGCATATACGGACGCGAATTCAACTCGATTTCGGAAGGCTGGCTGCTTTCCTTTGTTTTGGCAGTGCACAGACAACAATGAAGAGCTGCCAGTATGCCAGAGTGTGCAAATTTTGGATTCACAAACAGCACGTCTTAATACAGACGAATAGGAGCGGGTCTTGACATTTCGCCGCTTGAGAGCGAAGGGCCCGATTCACGTCACTCAGCCATCATCGGGTCAGTAAAATGTCTGCGTCTTCTAATAGCTATTTGAGCTTACAGCGATGAAGCGTATGTTTCCTGGAGAACGTTTAAACAATTATCTGATGGTGTTTCTTTAAATCTTCAAACCTTGCTCTTTTCACAAGTGTTTACGTTACACTTCCCTTGTCTTCTCCTGTTATTGTATATTTAATGACTGCCTCTACAGTCATGTGGCCCGAAATACCCACATTGCTATTTCAGTTTTCCATCATTTATTTTTAACCGTTATATGGCTGACAAACTGCGTTGAATTCCTATCATCCATTTATTCTTTATTAATTTTCTACTGGCAGGGAAAGGTTTCAACATTAACATACCATGGAATGGCGACAAGATGGGAGATGCCGATTACTGGGCAGGGTTTAATCAAATTATAGTGCCACTGATGAAAGCGTTCCAACCGGACATTCTCCTGGTGTCGGCTGGTTTCGACGCCGCGGAAGGCGACCCCTTAGGAGGGTACCATGTAACACCCTATGTGTATGGTCGAATGGTGCGTGAGTTGATGGAGCACGCCCATGAGCGCGTGATTCTCTTCCTCGAAGGTGGATATAATGTTGAGGCAGTGGCGCACTGTGTTGAAAGGTGTATTCGGACTTTGCTGGATGAATCGGAAGTGAAGAGAGGTGTAGACATTGAGGAAAACATATCCGTAGACGGGAAAAGCACACTGAATAAGGTCAAAGCTGAACACAGGAAGTATTGGCCCTTTCTGTAATTTGAAATGGTTATAACGACACAGAGAGTCAGCCGACTTCGCCCAGATTGCACACATTCGCAATGCAGCCATATTGCACTCCTGGCCGATTAGTCAGAAAGTTTATTAATGTAGTCAGATCAAAGTCACAATGTAATCACTTTGTATACCATGCTGCACCCAGAATGTAGTCAGGAAGTCAGTGGTAATCAGAGTAACACGAAGAAGTTTTCCACGGGATACACTTTGAATACCCAGATTCCGGTTTTACAAAATAATTTTCCACTCAAGTCATACTTTAAAAAAATGGATTAAAATGCAGGCATGTTTTAAAAGAGGAAGGTTGCAGTTTGTACAAGTTTCATGCTATCACAAGGTGCACTGAATAACAGTTGCCTGGAAAACAAAGAAAGAGGAAAGAAGACTGTGAAAGTCATCTCAAGAACGCAAACCACAATGTCCACCAAATCTGAGGGCACAAATCTGCCCCAAAGTCAAATAAACAACACCCTGCATTTGTTCCAAAAAGTCGAACCAATATCACAACAATGATGTAATAGATTGGTGCATGGTTAGAGGTTGCAATCTGACTGACCGCTAGACAGACCGCTAGAGAGACCGTCAAATCCAAATATATTGCAGATATAGCCATTTGAATTTGGATCCAGAAAGTTTCGTAACGGTTCTACATCATTCCGAGACAAATGCAGGGTATGGTAGATATGTAGACATAGCTAATACCTCAAAAACTACGTGTATGTCCGTTTGCTTGTAGTGGGTGAATGGATGGTTCAGGTACAGTTTGCTATGGCAGTTTTTTGAGCTTTCTGAGTGTCTTCTGGTTTTAAGCGTTTGAAGTCAACAGTAACGAGTAAAGGTGTCGTTTGATATTTGAACACTCTTTACTCCTGGCTGTTCACGTTGCAGTGTTTCTAGTATCCATTGTTAAAACCGTATAGGGCCTCCGTAACTGAGGCTTGGCGCGATAGCGCGGGGTAATGAAACTGGGGCCTGTCATCAAAGAAAGCCTTATGAATTTAAATCTTGCCAAGGCTGGTTTCTTCTGCAATCATACGCTGGAAGGTCTGTCAGCAACCTGCGCATGACCGTTCGTTTTCCCCTGCGCACAAGTGGGTTTCCTCTCACTATAATGCTAGTCCCTGTTGGATGAGTGAAATCATCTTGTATACGGCGTAATACACCAGTCATAAGAATAAATGAATAATATATAGTACAAACATTCGAGCACCTTCCTCATGTGAAAATTAAAATCAGATATATTAACGAGTCATTGGGTATTAATAAAGAAATCTTGGAAAAAGTAATAACATGTTCTTACCGCCTTTAACTTTATTATCAGTACTATTTGACACAACCAGAGATTTATCGCTTTGTTAGTTTAGCAAATTTCGAAAGCAGTGCTAAATGTACCACTGAAACAGTGTGTAGTTTGAGGATAAACTGTATTGAAACATTCATACACGCAAAAAATTTATTTCGAACATGATAACTTTGCATACATCATCACTGTCTCTACGATGTTGATACGCGCATGGTAAAAGTCGAACTGCCAAAATTTGTGAAGAACTGAAAATGTGAATAGTCCGGATGTTGTCTCGCTGGAAGTGTGAAATGCGACCGAGCGCCCAGAGCCGGGGAAGGAATATAGCCTTATACCTTGTATGAGGAATATATCAGAGAGTCGAGTTCAACCAGTGTAAAACTTCAGCTTAGCGTACAGATCCAGGTCTATGTATTCTCAGAAATGAACACGCAGACGATTCCCGGACGAAGATTGGTGTTTTGTAGGCAGAGACTGATGCTCTACAGGCGAAGACGAACGTTACATGGGCACAGAGTGATGTTCCATTGACGAGAAATTATGTTCCACAGACGAAGAGTGATGTTTCACACACACAGAGCCATGTCACACAGGCGAGAAATTAAGAGACGAAGAGAGATGTCCCACACGCGCAGTCATGTTCCACAGACCAGGGGAAATGTTCCACAGGCAAAGAATGACGTTTTACAAACGTGGATTGATGTTCCTCAGACGACGATTGATGTTCCACCGATGACCACTGATGCTCCACAGATGACGGGTAATGTTTCATAGACGACGATTGATGTTCCACAGCTGATAATTTATGTTCCACAGGAGAAGATTAATGTTCCACAGATGACGAGTGATGTTTCACAGACCGCGATTGATGTTCCTCAGACCAAGTGCTTTGCCACTTGCGAAGAGTGATGTTCCGTAGAGGAAGCCATATATTCCACTGATTATGCTAGTTGTTCCAAATGTAAAATAATTTTTTCTACAAAGGACACACAGAGTTCCTCAGAAAGGCAGATGTTCCAGTGGCGACGAGATAATTCCTCAGGTGACATACCTCTCTTCCTCTGGGCAATTAAATTTTAACTGCCTTGATTTTGCCAATTCAAAGACACATTGAGATGTTTTCTCTGCACTTTTGTTTCCTAGTTCATATCGCAGTTGACAGAGTCTAGTGCGTTTTTGGATCCAATATTTCTGTTTGCTCAACAAGCTAGGCTTCCACATTCAATAGCAAAGACAACATCCGGGCATTGGGATTGATATAACTCACATAAAAATGGACTTTGATGCGTAAAGTTAGGGATTTGGCTTAGTTCTAAGAGATTCTGAAATCGAAATTGTACTAACAGTGTTATTCGGTTTGTTGAAAAGTAAAGATTAACATATTTGCCTCTAGAGAAGATCAGCGAAAACATTGTAGCTCTTTGAGACAGATTGGAGCCAAAAAGTGCATAACATTGATGAGGTGGCAGTGTAACACGCGATTATGATTTAAATAGAAAAAAAAAACAATTAATAATAAAAAGTAATAATAAAAGGCCTTCAGCAGTGATGACAATGGTATTTGGTTGCAAGACCTTGTGTGCTGTGGCTAGCCTTAACCCAGGAGGAAGCCCTTCCTGAGCCCGCAGTAAGTATACGGTTTGGCTTTTGCTGATGCCCCTGCAGCAGCTCCTACTGGACCGCTTCCGTTAGAGTGCGAGTCCTTGTTATCGGAGACGGTGTTCCTGTGATCTGCCGGAGCAAAAGTGTACAGAACTTATTGAGTTCACGATATATTCTGGTCTACAAAATAACAATGATAAATCTTTTTTTCTGTGAAATAAACCATACTCTTTCTATAAAACACTGTATCTGACCCCCTAGCAACGGATATTATCCATCATCCATAACACTGTTGTGTAAAAAAGGTGTAAACACAGAAGTTAAAACGTAGAAATGCTGGAAATTTCACAAATGCGCACGAGACACATTAACTGAATAAAATATATTCGGCAGGGAAATCATAGCCTTGATATTTTCATGTAAAACTGGATGAATAAATGGAAATCACTACGGCAATATTCTATGCTGGGTACGACAGTCTAAGCGGTTTAAACCCCTTCTAAATCTCGTAAGACTAAATTACATAACTCTCTCAACCCATGATGCTGTAGTGCTGTTGCCAGCTCACACCAACATCATGACAAGAACGAGCAAAATATTTTACACGGTTGAAGAAAACAAAAAACAGTCCAAAGTCATAAAATTTTGTTTTACGTATCTATTGTAATTCTTTAAATATTTTGCTTGTTCGGGTCTTAATGAAGATTATTCACTTCGGTGTGTCACACATTTGTCAACTGAGTGCGCAAAATCTATCCGGTGACAAACGTACGCTTACGATTTCAGAAAAACTACCTATGTACAAGTGAAATCCAGCCGGGGGAGACCGATGAGAGGTAAAATAAGACAGTTCCTTCCAATACTCAGCCAGCATGAACTTAGGGAACTGACTTTTCGAAGGATTATACAACATTAATTATAGATACTGAAATAATTAATTACAGCACTGACATTCTGAATCAGATTTATCAACAAAAACTAAGAAAAGTGTGGCTCAACTTTAAATTGAGTCACATAAAGGTTTGGTAAACTGTACTTACCGTTAGATTTATCAATGACGGGTTTGAGGCCATACCAAGCATAGGCAGTCATCGAGATGATTGTCAAGAAGATCATCGTACTAAGCGGAAGACAAATGATGTGGAATACAGACATACGAAAAAGGTAACATTGTAACACAAATAACAATCAAATATCAATTAATCACGGAGCAGTATTCATCTAGGTACAGCTTAGCTCAGTTTGATAGGATCGAAACTTACCTGAATAGTGAAGAAAGACGGACAAATACGGTGTCTTTGTTCCGTGTAGAAAATCGACGTGTCTCCGCGATGCGAGAACTGTAGAAAGTGAGCTTTGTCATCAGTAACGTCATAATGAGCGACGTCTCGGGTTCGTTGCTACGATATCCATTCGTGACGTTCCGTAAATATTCGGTGTAATCCTCTTGTCTTCTCGTTAAATGACGTCGCTTATATTCATAGAGAGGTTTATGTACTTAAGGGGTATGGGTGACGTCATCGGGCGACGCACGCGTAAAACATAAAACGTTTTCTGTTTGTTTTTCTGTTTTCTTGTTTTAGGTTTAGCTATTACTTCCTTCAGTAGCTCTAGGTTGAGGTGAGTGAACCGCAGCGGGTTTTGTTTCTTTCAGTTTCAAAAGTTGTGAAAACATGTAGGCCTATTGATATCCACGTGGTGAGTGCACACTGCCTCCACATGGCCAGTTTTATCTGGTCTTCGACATACCTTCTACAGCTATGTTTTTAAGCACTAAATTATTTTTCACCTCAACGAATTTGCCTGAAAATGCATGCGAAATATACGCACTTTATTATTAAATGACAAAAACGCCTAATAAATAATGGAACTTCCAAAGATACTTTTTTTTACTTGCACGTATGAGTGGTTTTCTCACGAGCCGTTCAAAACGTCAAACTTATCCCGCGTGAACTGGAAATATTGACTTCTCGCACTCCTTGCAATTCAACGCGTATTTAAACCTCCCTATCCATCGGTATAATTTTAAGCCCAGTGTTTACTGTGCCTTACTGGATAAATAATCTTGCGGTACCATTGCCAAATAACCAAATAATGGACACAGCAAGATAAATTGCTATATAAATAATATTTGCCAGCAAATTGTTTAATCCGAGAAAATTAGATAATAATTTCTGCTTACATTGTTCAGTAGCCATGGCGTCATCAGCAGGATTCAGGTATTTATTTTGTATTTTGGCAACCTGGTTTTTCACAGGGATGTGGGGTCCTTGTGGTCCGGCGTCTTCTCCAGTGAACTGTATTGCCACTAAAAGGTCTACTTTCACTCTAATTTACACACCCAGGTTACACAAACAGGTTTGTATTTACAGAGCTTCAATCAGCACATACATGTATAGACATAACATTAAAATAGAGAAATATTGTATAAACATGTGCTCATGGAAATATACTCTAAAAACAAATATTTTTTTTATATGGAAACATAAAAATTCACACCTATTCGCTTCTATTTCCTGCATATTTTCCGTCAAGGGTCCACTCGGACTGTTCACCCTCGAAGTTCTTCTGACAGCTCTCCACCGATACATGTACTTAAACCAATGGAGATTTACAAAGAGGGTACTTTAGGGGTAGGGTAGGGTAATCAAGTTTTATACCCTACGAGAAAGATACTTTGGTATGTCAGAACACCTTAATTGGTTATTTAGAAATGACAATCATACGTATCATGTATTTTTAACGTAGAACCGGCACAACCCATTTAATTTACCCGAATTTTTAATAAAAGCTCGCACAAGTGTAAGCGTACCATTATCTAAGAGGAAAAATGATTAACAAATGGCTTGTCCAGCTCTTAGACACCGATAGGCCTTATACAATAAAAGAAACACGAAGACTCTTGAGTTCAATACATATATGTGACCAAAATAGACATATATGTACAGCTGACAATAATATACAAAAACAATACAGGTAATTACAAACATATATACTTTCTTGCTGATGATAGCGTCCAAGTCCGGATGGGATATTTCGGCTTTCAAGGCAAGTAAGTCCACGTAAATATAGAATACACAGTTCTTTAGAATTCTCGAATCGAAGGATGACAGTCCTGTAGTGACGAACAGGAGTGGACACGGTACGCCGACGATGGTTTTAATATCCAACTCCCTGGCCAGGTGCAACTTTCCAGGGCGGATGGGTTGACAATTGCTTCCGCTATGCCGAGCCGGCGATGTATGTTTCAGTACTCAGAAATATACACCAAGTCACTTTCAGGGTAAACTGGGATGAAATGTATGTAATCACACAAAGAAACTGTGAGCAATACAAGCACCAAACGAACGTCTCAAACGAAACAGTAAGTGGCGAAGCACAAGCTCACAAAGTGCTAGGTACAGAAAAATGGAGTACAAATCGACGTATGTCGAATGACGTGAAAGCCGATATCTCCAAACCCAGGAAAATCCTTCTAAGTGGCTGAGAGTAAATATGACTGCTCAAATTAACTTGAGTGAAAGACTGAGAACTTTATAATTTCGCGGCTCATATTTATAGACTAGTGTAAAGAAAATTCAGGATTCTTTGGATCATAACACAAGTGCACGGGACACAACCCACTGGCACATTGGCTGTTGACCCAACATTCCAGTACACCGAACATGTATTATTGTACGAAATTTTTTTATTGCTTTTTTCTCTTAAGTGATGTGCAAGGTTTATTTTTCCAGGTGAAGAATGAGTTTGCTCTCGTTCGTCCGCCAGGACAAAAGTCAGGGATTCTGTTACTTCACCAACGTCGCTACGTCAACAACGCCCCATCTTTTGTAGTTGCGGAATGTAGGTACATTTGCCATGGCCGTAATTTGAACTCTCTGATTGCCTTCAGGTTTTAAGAGGTTGAATTAACCAGTAACAAGTAAAGATGCTGTTTGCTATTTGATACCTCTTTGCTTTTGCTTGTTTACATTACAATTTGTTCTTTCTAGTATCCTTTGTAAAAACTACATTGTCTCAATTTGACGTAACAACAAAACTTGTGCTCTACTCATACATACACATCGTACATACAATTTGTATTGTTTGCGAAAGGCTCCTGTTTTCCTCTGCTGGATTTCAAAATGCAATAACCGGCTTCGCTTCCATACACCTCACAGTGGTATTCCATGTTTCCATGTATATAAGACTGTGCTTACCAACACAACCAAAGCGTTTAAGCAAGTTATTTAAGTTATTAAGTAATCATATCGTTACCATATATAATCTGAGTGGTAGTTTATGTGAAAGCTGTACAATGATGTACAATTGACTTATAAGTGTCTCTCGCTGAAGAATGAACAAGAATGAATGATTCTGGCTTAACGCCAAAATAATGAAAAGTGGTGGAGGGGATGGGGCAGAGGTGGGGTGCGTCAGAAGAGTTGCGACTCGTTGCTACAGATATTGTATGTGGCGAGAAGCGCAGAAAACACGGGGAATTGACCAGTAATGTATAGGGCACCTATGCGAGAAGCATGGAAGCAAGGCGGAAAATTGCAGTCGTTCAAAATTGCGCTTTGATGAGTGGGAGTTGAAATTGAAAGTTGCAGTTGTTTCCAACCACCCTGTGAGAAGTATGGAAGTAAAGCGGAAAACTGAAATTGATGACAACTACCCAGTGAGGGGTATGTAAGAAATACTGCACTGCAAATGGGAACTGGGGAACAGCGTTTAAGTTGTGAAGAACGAATGATCAACTGATCACGTTTGTTCTCCAATGTTCCATTGGGACACCCTTAGAATCAGATGTCAATACACGCATACATATACAGTGTACATGTATAGAGTTGTAATGGAATGAATCAGAAACTTGTTCCGTGAAAATGCCATAGAGCATAGATCTTAAATGAAGTAAAGCCGAAAATGTCAGAAGTTGTTTGATATGTATCCAGTTGATGGGATTTAGTGTTTGTTTAGTGAAAACTAAGGCAAACGGAAAAAGGTGAAAGGAGAAAATATGCTTCGCGTAGTGCAAGAATCTTGTCAGAATCTATGCATCTAGACGAAATACATTTCAATTTTTAACCAAGGACAATTCATTACAATTTATTACATTATAAGTATGGCTATAACTGACATGATGTAATCTTAATTTTGGTTGTTCCAGTCAACAGTAATTCTTTATTTAAGAACACACCAACTTAGTCTCCACACCAAATTTCTCCATGCTCTAAATAAATGTAAACTACCTGCTAGCTAGTCCATACTCGGTCGGGGCCTTCACAGCAGAAATGGTTGACGTGCTGTTGCAGCCCAATAACCCAGGAGGCTCTCACTAATATGGTCGCTTTGAATTCGATCAGTTCTGTGATGGCTCAGGCCGTACATGGGAAGGTCCGAAGGCAACCTCTGGATGGCCGTGGGTTGTCCTCGGTCTTTGCCGGGTTTCCTCTCACTATAACGCTGGCCGCCGTGATGTAAGTGAAACATTCTTGTGCACTGCGTAAATACACAAATGACATATATATATTTGTCAGATTTCTAAATATTTTTTACTCAAAATACATTTAAGCTCTAAGCGGTCTCTTGTGTGACTTGTATCTCCTTAAAATTCCTGTGCACCTACATGTAAAGGACTTCAGCATGAAGATAATTAAACCTGAGCGATGACGACAGTGTGGTATTTAGGAAAATAATCACGCATAACCAGAAAAAGCCGACTTATTGACAATTTGCCTCATTTAGGATTTTGTTCTAACTGTTCATGTACATGCTTAAAAAGAAGCTAAATGTAAAGGATCAAACACACAATTAAAATACAAACTCACTGTAAAAGTGAAGCTACCACAAAGAACGCCAATTTGCACGATGACATATTAAATCCATATTTCACAACGTTAAAATGTGTAAATGATAAATTTACTTCACGATCCGACCAGTTTCGAAAAAAAACCCCAAAAAACCCAGCATATAACATGTTAATAAGTGATTATTAACAAGTTTCACAACTGCGTGGTATTACATATCGTTGCTCCGCAAAAAAAGGTAATAGGCCAAAAGAAGCATCCACAAGATAGAATGGGGTGAGTATGTAACTTGTTCTAACACACATATATATTCCCGTGTATTTTCATTCATGCAAAAAGTGTAAAATTGCATCTACTTTAATGAATTAAAAGTCATAGAAAACCCTGCACATGTATATTCTAATTGTGTTAAAATTTTGACATTCTAGTTAAGTTTGCTTCTTTTTTACTTCTCTACATACACTGCTGAATGCTTTTTTCAAGTTCAAACAAAACAATATTGTTCACAATTGATGATATTTACGTCTCCGTTTTTTGATATAAGTATCCCCAGTGCAAGAATTTATAAGTTGAATAACCATTTAAACCCTGATAAAATCAAAATTTTTTTTTATTAATATTTGTTCGGTGAATATCGCTGTGTACACAAAAATAGTTTGCTAACATGACAGCGATGAGGATTGTAAGAGTAAAGGAATCAGATCAGAGGACAGTGGTCGAGTACGTCACACTTTTCCGTACATGGCGCTCTCACAAAACACTTGGGTAGTACACAAGAAGTGGAACGTCACAGCAAGAAATGAGAAGTCTCACGACTTGGACCCTTTTGTGTTGCCCGTCAAAGTCTACCATTGACGATTACCACCGATTTTTCGCTTGCTTCGGTTGACCTGGGTTGACTGAATTTGGGTGAGGCTGGGCCTTCTCTCGAAGCCACGACCGAATAAACGGGAGCTGGATACTGCTTTCTCATTCTTCAAGCGGCATATTGATTGTAACGTGAAGAAAGCTTCAGAAAAACGAAGGTTTGGAATTCGCAACAGGGGTAGCACTCCGCAAAAAGTCGACTTGCAACCGTGTCCTCATTAAGGATTTTAAGTGAATGACCCATGTTAAAACTAGGAGGTCACCACTTTGACCGACCGAGCCACCGCTGATTACATCAAAGAATGGTATTGTGAAATCTACCTTCGCGGTGTCTGTGGCGTAGTTATCGTGCTGGTGACTCCGTCCAATAGCCTCTCACCAGTTCAAATCAAGCTTTGGCTGGCTTCCTCTCCAGTGAAATATTCTTGAGTACGGCGTGGAAATTCAACCAAAGAAAGAAATCTAGTTTCATGGCAAGGCATATTTTGTTTCATTCACAATTAAAAGAAACCGCTTTTATGTCATATGAGTGGACTGTAGGTTATCCTAAAACACGAAGTGTTCATTAAATAATGTGAGTTATCCGGCTTCGTGTGAGAAAAACATTGGCTGTTCGTTTCTTCAAGTGTCATTGTTAACCATGCTATTTCCACTTTACTATATGGAAGCCTGAGGTCAAAATATTACAGTTATCGCTAACAATAATCATAATGGCATACAGCTGAAATTAGCTTCAAGCTGTGGCAATTGTTTCACGCTGAATGTCATTAACTGAATTACAGGATGATTGTCCTTTGCGAGTTATAGAGAAGCTCTCGCTAGGGACTGGCGACACTCCGTGGACGACTGTACCACCAGCAGTGCCGTGTTTTGCTCCCCCTTGCTACAAGCGCTGTGAGTAGACTATCTTAACTGAATAAGATTATTTCAAGACATTTTATCACCCATGGATGTCGTATATGCTTAGTGATAGATGTTGCTACATTAGACAGAATTTTAAAGAGCTTTTTCGCGAAGAAAAGTTTTTTTCACAGCGTAAACCATATTTTTGTAAAGTATTCCTGATGTACATTTATAAGAAACATATGTTTTGAGGTACGTGAAATATAAGCAGACTTCACATCAGCATAATTAAACTAATATAAAAACTCACGGTACAATTACATATTGTCAAGGAATAAAGTGCTATAATAAATGATCAACGGGAAATACACTGTACATCATCAGAGTTTGAACATTATTTTCTTTGCCAAATCGTTCCTGTAAAGAAGATTTCAACAGCGATGGATGTCTCCAAGCAAACCACGGGCTCCAAAACCATCACAACAACGACGAATAAGAATGCATTTGTGCCAAGGAGTGCCGTCACGGTCAAAATGACGTCATCGAGTAACACCGTGCGCAGCATTGGGAAAAACGCCTCTCGGTCGTCCGCTCCACTAGTGTCGTCGGCAAAACAGAATAGGGAGAAGGAAAAGAAAGAACTTCAGGATTTGAACCAGCGTTTTGCCAAATACATCGAAAAGGTTCGATTCCTCGAAGCTCAGAACAAAAAACTTGTAAAAGAACTGGAGACGCTGCGAGGGAGCTGGGGCAAGGAAACGCGGGAGATCAAGGCAAGGTACCAGACGGAGCTGGCCGAGTCCCGGGCGGAAGTTGACGACACCTTGCGGGAGAAAGCGCAGCTGGAGATTAGAGTACAATCAGTTCTCGAGGAGAAAGCTGACGTTCAGAATGAGTAAGTTAGTGTGGTTTGTTAAAAATGACAAGTGTGATAGCTGTGTGTGTGTGTCATCATGACATAATTCTCTCTGCGAGAGAGATGCAATGTGTGATTTCTACATCACTGATGAGTTGGTGACAAGATTGCAAAAAGAACAGGTCATGTTTAACAATATATATGTACTTTCGAATGGTTACTACGCTACCGATACTCCTGCAGTACTTGTGCTAGGTTGGCTATTAGTAATTTTTCAGTATTTGGGGAGATTTTGCGAAAAAGTATCATGTATCTTTAGATTCAAGAAGAGGATCTATTCCTGCAATAAGCACATGAAAATGGAGTGCTCATGCTTGTTGATTGATTATGGGTTGTGTTTATAATACTAGCTATATTCGAGTTTACAATGATACAGAACCTTCACTGATTGGCCAATGTTTGAGAGAGAGATACATGTAAGCCCTAACTAAGCCCAGCCTGTATAAGCTGAATTTTAGGTATGGTACACTTATTCAAACGTAGTTATGACTGGAGGCCTTACCCGAAAAAACAAATTCCCACTGTCAGACAATTATGTGTAGTTTAAGCCCTTTTAAACGACTACATGCGATCCGAAGAACAAATTAAATTCTGTAAGACGACTGGCGAGCAAATAAATAACTCTTCCCAGTTGTCCTCCTTACAAACAAACCGCCACATTAGGTCTGCAAAACTGCGGCATTCATTATTACCCAACTTAAAAATATGGACATCAGCATTATGTCCTACCATACTGCTGGCCGCCGACGTACATATATAAGCGAAATATTCTTGAGTACGGCGTAAAACGCCTATCAAATAAATAAATTAATCAATCAATCTGCAATATGTGAATAATATGTGTCCCCTGTGTCCCGTCAGCTCGATGAATATTCTGTATGCTTACGGTGTGGCAATGCTTTTTAAATGAAAAAAGGAGACAAAAGCCGTGCCTGAAATGTTCACGGAATTAATCTACGTTGTAAGAAATGATGAATAGTCATTTTCTTGAATTCCTCGTAATGCTACAGCAGAAAAACGCCTACATATACCACTACTGAAGGCATGCTGTCGTCATTTTTTTGACTTACGAAATTAGCCTCAACTCATGCAGGCTAATTAGTTCTAAGGCCAGCCAGGGTTATGTGAACTGCATTTATGTATCACATGACCTCAGGCTACAGACATTTGCCGAATGATAGAGAATGTGAGAGCATGGTGACCCAGCCACGCCGCACTTTGAGCGAATTATCGTGGAAATTATCTCCTTAAAACAAATAGAGTGGTTATTTGTCACGACGTAAATATCACAGGTTGTCTGGATGCTAAATGGTCTGAACTCGAAGCGGTATAGAGCGTGTTACAGGTAGCCTTAACCCAAGCCTATAAATTTTCTGGCGAAACAAACCAACGGTTTGATTCAGTTTTGTAACTGCATCTTAAACATAATGATGGTCTTTTACGATAATTCGGGTTAAGAACATGTCATTCTCCAGAGACTTACAAATCAGGAAAATCTTTATAAATAGAGGCTGTTATCTTCGGAAACCTCAGTTTTTTGCCCAACACTCATATACCTTGGTTAGTACCAACGAGAACTAGACTATCAGTAATGTGGTCCCGAAGACTTCACTCGTTTGATTTGATTTATTTATTAAATTGGTGTTTTTTACGCCGTACTCAAGAGCCCGGAGGAAACCCACGACCATCCGTGGTTTGCTGGCGGACCTTCCCATGTGCCGCAGGAGAAGAAACCAGTATGAGCTGGACTTGAACTCACAGCGACCGCATTGGTGAGAGGTACGGGGTCATTGCGCCGCGCTGGCGCGCTAACCCTCTCCGCCACAGAGGGCCCGAAAACTTCTTTTAAGATAGCAGCTCTGAAGATTCCAGTTCTCGCTGCCTCTGGTGAGGCTTTATGTTGGAAAAGTTTTCCGGCGATCTTATCCCCATGATCATGGGATCTTTTCTTTCCCCATTTGCCCCATATAGTGAGGTTAATCAGCGAAAGATTGATTAACTGGAACAATCAATCAAATAAACAAAAGCCAAATTGTTATGGACATACATCTTTGTAAGTTTGTAATTAGGATTTAATTGTCACTATTTAGAAATCTAAAAAACCTAAAATCAGTGTACCTGATGTTGGTGGTTCATGGCCATCGTTAACCAGATAATCATGATTCAGCGAATTAAGGTACAAATTATGACAAGCGTCCATGAGCTACCAATTTTTTTTTAACTGTAGAAAGCTAATGAACACTGCCCCTTCCAACCCAAACTGTGATTTTGAGAAACGATCC
The DNA here is from genome assembly GCA_016165875.1 of Acanthopleura granulata. NCBI lineage: Eukaryota > Metazoa > Mollusca > Polyplacophora > Chitonida > Chitonidae > Acanthopleura > Acanthopleura granulata. The sequence continues at coordinate 5,030,744 of JABBOT010000082.1, forward strand.
GAAAAATATAAAGTAGCTAAGTGCCGTGAACACCGTCAATCCATTTAACAATATAAAAAGTAGATTGGGTTGTTGACCTATTAGACTGTGTAGAAACAGTCAGCATATATTAATGATTTAGTTTGGATTGTTTATAAATCACATTATGTACAAACCAATCTAAAGATTGTAGAAGACATTCCCTACGTGGCTGAGAGGGGTTAGCGCGTTAGAGCAGTGCAATGACCCAGGAATTCCTCACAAATGCGAATGTCGACCAAAAACCTGAGGATGATCGTGGGACTCCCTGGACTCTCTTTGCTCAATTCCTTCTTACCATAATGCTGGTCATATAAACCAAACTTTCTTGAGTATGGCGTAAAACACCAATCAAATGAATAAATAAATAAATTTTGACTTCAAAATGGGGTTATGTTGTAGCTCACAATACAGCGATCCCACTTCTTGTTGAAGTTGTGAGATAAATCCAATAAACAAATAGAAGACCACAACTCTCGCTAAAACGTCAACATTACTGTAAATCCGTTGCCCCACAGCTTTGCCAGTCTCAAGAAAGACTTCGAGAAGTTAAACAAGGCTTTGCAGGAGGAGCACAACCAGCTGGCCGAGTATGAATCGGAAGTCGGTCTCATGCGCAGGCGTGTTGGGTTTCTTGATGAAGAGAACATTCGGCTGAAGAAGAAAATAACAGAGCAAGCCGATGAGATAAGCAAGTTAAGAGCGGTAAGAGAAATGGCTCTTTCTTCTTCTCAGTTTTGTAAAGGATGTCGATTACTAACGGATTCAGTTACAAATAACGTACATCCATTTAGCCTTGAATGTCTTACCTCAACCAGTTAGGATTGTACCAGTGTTATCTGTCCGTCCGCCTGTGTGTTTGTCACAAAAGAAATCCTATAAAAGGACTTCGAGGACTTGGATCCAAGCACCATCTCATCTCGGTAGTGATGTGGATGAACATCAAGTGCAGAAATGTTTTAACCGCTCTTGATTGTTGCAAGACAGGGCAGTAATGCACTTTGTCTTTAGAAGAAAATACAACACCCTAGTTATTTCAGAAGATGGGTGCAACCATATCTAAATGGGCACAGTCATTTAAATTTCTAACGCTCTGGTTGACTGCAAAAATCATTTATTTTATCTGATTTTCTTAAGAGGCCATACGACACTGCATGTTAGAACCGCTGAAATTGTGATGTCGCGTACTTTCCGCACAAACAAGACAAATCGCAAGTCAGTGTTAGCGTGACGAGAGAGGAAATAGCTACATTAGCGGGTCAGAGAAATGCATGGAATTCGCCCATGGTTGACTAAAATTTCTAATATGACGGTTTTCTTCACTTTCTCAATGCGCGCGAAAGTCGAAAAAATAAAAAAGTATGTTTTATAAACTTTATCTACTGTCGTTTATCAATGCATACACACATTTGATCTAATGCTTTCTTTTCCTTTTCACCTTTCATTAGTGCCTAGCAGAGTATTGTTCCGTAGTTGGAACTCGTGTCTTCAAGGGTGACTGCGTTGTAGTGCATGGGGAAGTTTTGTAGATTTTTCTCAGCTTTACCCAACTTCTTTCAAAACTGGAAATTTTCTGCAGTACCGCATTCTATTGTTTTTATATTACCAAATATTCTGCTCAGTTCAAAACAAAATTGCTTGTAGCTGGTGGACAGTGAACAGCTTGGGAGAGTCCATGCCGAAAACAGAGTACGCAGCTTGGAAGAGGAGTTGGAATTCTTGAAGTCCGTTCATGATCAGGTAGGAATATACCCTTAGCAACGTAAATAATCCTTCATGCATCAAACTTGTGTGCATAAGCGTTCCCCTGTATCTAATCACTTGAGGCTGGAAATGCACGAAATATTTTCTTGTCTAGGGAAATATTGGTATTGCTCTTAGTAGCACACTTTGCTTGAAACTTCACGCGTCAGATCCCTATAAAAAACTGATTATATATGAATTGTAAATATTATTTCACGTGGTTTTCTGACTTGTGAGGAATCAAATTAGTGACAGTTCCCACCAGTTTCTTACACTATGTTCACACAATTCGCGACAAAGATGAAATAAACGCCCTCGAAACATGCTCTAAATCTCATGAGTATCAAGTGAGAAATCTTAATTAGATCTTCATGGTCTTATTTTATGTGAAGTGACTTCGGCTTACTTTGAGATTATAACAGATTAGACTTGAATAGCTTGAAGCGTAACGTAAGAATTAGTAAACTTAGTTCAGAATGGTATAATCAGTTGTTACTATAAGGACATATTTATCAAGCCCAAACGTGTTCTCATGTAAAGAATTACGTTCAGGTGGGTTGACGGCTGGTATACATGTACGAATGTCGGTTTCGTCTACCAGACTGATTATCAGAATACCACAGAGGAACTCCTCATAAAATTTTACGTTCCTTAAAATCATAACAACTGCCATTGTGCTGTCTTAAGCCACAATGTTGTCAAAAAGTATTTCCGTGAGTTAAAATGGGGATGAGATAAGTTTTAAAACTTAGATGAGGTTGGAGTAGGGAAGCCAAATTTCATTTTCTTTCACAGTTTGGTCACCACAATTTTCGGAAATCTTGAATAGGTGAAAGATAGACTTTGCCTTAGTCATCACAGTATGTAATATTCCACAGGTTTCATTAATCTAATGATTTGATGAACATCTGCAGGAAATGAAGGAACTTGGTGCTCTGGCCTACCGCGACACCACAGCGGAGAACCGCGAGTTCTGGAAGAGCGAGCTGGCCGTAGCTATACGAGATCTGCAGGCAGAGTACGAGACTAAGGTGGACATGATCAAATCCGAACTGGAGACCAACTACATGTCCAAGGTCAAACTAAACACTCTGGAACATCTTCACCCATCTCAACAAAATTTACTAGATATTTTCAAAAAGTATTTGTATAAAAATAATCTGGGGAAGCTTTCTTATGTATTTTGTAGGACTGATGGCGAAAAATTGTATTGGCGAGCCAACATGACCTCAAGATGGAGGCTATTAAAACAATGTAATAAGCTTTTGAATGACTGGCTAACGCCTGTTTTTGTTTCACAGTTCCTATGGCTCCGATTAAGTTGATTGAAAATTGTAGTAGGTTGATACATGTACCATGCCTTGTGTATGTAAACTTACAAATTTAAACTGTTAATGAAAGATGAAAAGATTTGACGTTGTCTGAAAAGATGCATTTTCTTACAGATCTTAGCTAACCCCGACGTTTGTACAAACAAACTCGATAGCTAACTGATAGTTTTGCTATGTACGATAAATGCGCATGCTAATTTGGCGATGCTTCTGTGAGGCTGGAAGATGTGCAGGGTATTGCTGTACTATGTTCTCATTTCATGGTGACATTGCCTTGTTACGCAGATCTCCCAGATACAATCCGGCAATGTACGTTCATCCCTCGAGGTGGAGCAAAGCAAAGAGGAAACCAAGAAGTCACGTGACCGCCTCCAAGCCCTGCGCAATCAACTTCTGGACCTAGAGAGACAGGCATGTTTGATTTCTTTAGTTGTTTGAAATAGTGATGTTTTATTTATTTATTTGATTGGTATTTTACGTCGTTCTGAAGAATATTTAACTTATACGACGGCGGCCTGAATTATGGTGGGAAGAAACCGGGCCGAACCAGGGGGAAACCCACGACCATCCGCAGGTTGCTGGCCGACCTTCCCACGTATGGTAGTGATGTTTTAAGACGCAGTGATGTTAATTATTTTCAAAACACAATCATTTGGGAATCAGTCATTAACTAGGTGCCTTTGGAGGAATGAAATAATCGATGTTTTTGTGCTCATTTTTTCCCATCTAATGGCTGTATTCAGGTGGCACACTGGAAGTCAATGTACCAGGACAAGATGACCGAGTTCGAGGAGAGTGAGAGAAATTGGGACATGCAGATTACTCAGCTTCAGACGAACTACACCGAGCTGGAAAACGAGCTAGAGATGGTCCGCACCGAGCTGGAGGAGATACTAGACGCAAAACTGAGCATGGAGCTGGAGATAGCGGCCTACAGACGCCTGCTGGAGGGAGATCAGAGTAGGTGGGTACACAGAGAAATATCGACCTACAGGTCTCTATTGGTGGGAGACCAGTGCCTTCAACGAAACTCACGTCCCGTTGGTCTTCGGAGCACATCATTTCTCCAGACTAACTGCTGTCACTTCATGCTGACAGGAAGCTAAAGTCATCTGTATATGAGAAACATTGTAGAATAAAGTTCAAATTGATTTTCTAGTCAGGTTATTTGTGTAGAATTCAACGCCACGGTAGAAATGGCATAAAGGTTCAATTTATTTGTCTGTGTAAAACTGTATCCCACTATTATAAATACTCTTGGCTTTCGCATGTATGATAGCCTTGTAATTTGAATTTATTAGTTAACAACCACAACGGATCTGTGCTTGTATCATGTTGCCTCTACTTTGGTTGCTAGTCTTCGTCGTTGCGTCGACGACTGGATGCAGGTGGGAAAAGGAGAAGCTCAATCCGAGGAATCCATCTTCGGCAAAATCATCCACCAGGTCAAGGATTTCGTGCATCCAGAGGAAAAACATGCTTCAGGTATGGGGGGGAAATCTGACTGTTAAAACAACCAAGACGGGTTTTAATCTAAGTTTCCATCTGAGAAACACTGGTTTCAAGAGCGCAGTTATTATGAGTAAACCATTAACAAACGGTAAATATCGTCTAGTGTGAATCCGGTTTTGAACCCGAATTACGGGCTTGACGGGACTTACTGAAGACATCTGAGTTTTCTACCTAGCACACGCCAACATGGCTTTGTTGAGTGAGTGAGTGCTTGGGGTTTACCGTCGTACTTAACAATGTTTCAGTCATATGAAGGGGACCAGTCCTTCTGGTGTGTGCACATAGTGTGTCTTCTTGTGGCCGGGCAATTTCACGCCACCAAACAGGAACATCATATTACTGGAACATCATGCCAAAGACACTAGGCATATCAAATAACCCAGTCACATTTTACTGACATCGGGCCGACCAATCCTGTTTCCTTGCTCTGATCTCTTAATGCTGAGCACCAAGCGAGACAGCAACAAGTAACATTTTTGAAGCCTTGACCCGACCCGAGATTGATCCCTGAAAATGACAAAATGTGTTCATGATTGTAACAAACTGATTTCGTCTACAGGGAAGACTTCACGAGTATAGATCATTTGGCTCATTGCATGAGCATGACTCGATTTGTTACCACAAAACATTTTTTGACTAAAGCCTATCAGATGTTCTTTGGTTTTATTTGTGTCTAAAATCCACATTACTTGAGTAATTTATTCATCAGTAACATGTAACTTGTTTGGGCAGAGAGCAGCAGTAAGTTCTCCAGTCAGCGCTTGGCCTCGGATATGTCCATCAAAACTACTGTGCATAAGACATCCTCTGGAAACCTGACAGTGGACGAGACCAGCCCGGATAACTCGTACGTTGTCGTCAGGAACAAAGGAGAAAAGGTGATGGTCACGATTGAAGCTTCTTTGTTCACGACTTAGCTGATGAGTATATTTCTATGTTACAAAGGGAGGCATTCATATTCTGGAATGTATTTCTAAACCGAAATATGGACAGAAATTTCCAAAACAACTACATGCACAGCAGATCATTGACTTCAGTTTGAATGCGAGCTCTCACCAGTTTGAGTCAGGAAGTTTGTCGGGTACCTGTCGAAATGCAGGTTCCGTCTAGATTCCGTCATGACAAACTAGGCCAATCTTCATATACATGTATGGGAAATGTTATGGAATAGGGCGCAAACCATCTATCAAATACATAAATGTAAAAATTGCTAAAGAATGGTTTACAAACTAAATTTTTTTGACTGTTTTCTATTTTTATTAACAGGCTGAGAAAATGGATGGTATGGTTCTTCGAAGGACTGTGGACGGCAAGGAAGATGTACATTTCAAGTTCAAGAGTCTAACTTTGAACCCGGGAAAGACAGTTCGGGTAAACATTTTTTCCACATGTTAAGTAAAATCCGATTTGTCAAACAATCCAACTGTTGGATGACGTCTCCGTTGGAATTTTAAATAACTCCAACGTCTGAAATTATGTCGAATTACTGGGAGAAAATTTGTTGAATATTGGCCGCAAAATTCGATACTCGTGTAATCCAAAATCGCAGGTTGATTATGATCATTGCCCATATTTCATACAAAAAACGTACTTGTAGCAAAGACGTGAGAAGTGCCTACGAATGAATGCTAAATCAAACTCGAACTCGTAAATTCTATAAGTTAGCATTAATATCTATAAATGAAGTAACGTTTATGTCCTAAATCTGTAACATGTTGCAATGAGGCATTAAATCATGTATGTAGATAATGATGAGATCTTGAGATCTTCTTGTCAGGATTTTGCTCAAACGCATTTTTAGCTGGTCCTCAAATAGAATGAATGAATGAATGATTATTTCACTTCGGCAGTACTGTACAGCATATCGTGGCGACCTCGAGTAGAAACACACACTTGACATGAGTCTTACCGGGCTAGAGTATTTCAGCTTTTCTCAGTGGTAGAAATAATTCCCTTTAAAAATGTCAATACATGGCCATTTCGTTTTACAAATTTTTTATTGTTTAGTTATTTCTCTTGTCAATGGCTGACTTGCATTTAATGTTAATCCACAATTATTGTGATACACTCTAAAAGTAAAATTGTTGAACTCAAGACATTAATGTTTCCTTTTGATTGTTGCCAGAACAGATTATGTTACAGCGCCATATGTTTGATATTATGTGGTGCACAAGAGAAACGCCAATCAAACAAGGATATTTTCTGATAAATCATGAAAAACATGTATTATAACATAATTGTTTGCAGAATTAATATCTTGTTTCGGACATGATTTAAAATGATGGTATTAAGTCATTTAATAAACCATTTTGAGGGAATAACATTTGATTTGAATAACACTGATTAACGTTGGATTTGGAGTAGTAGGGATACGCAGATACAATGCATGCAACATGCCCCAGTGATGGTAAAATTTCACGATCACCGACTTGAATATTCCTCCTCATACCCACAGATTGTGACAAAAACCTTCAAGGGGAAAACTAACGCGGACTACGTGTTTGAGGGAGAAGCCGCCGGCATGGGCAAAAACGTCGTTCTGTCTCTCTTCAACGACAAAGGAGAGGTAAGAAACTTTGCTCACATTGGCATACACGATTTTCCCTTAGGAGACAGATATCCTCAGAGAGAAATCAATTGGACAGCCAGTAGGACGATCCCTCCACACCCTCTACTCCCTCCCAAATAAAACTGAAATATGTCTTTGAAATGATTGTAATACAGGTATACATGTATGCGGTGGGTCCTCCTTGGAATTGTTGTTGGCCTGCCGGCGCAGCACATTGATTCATTGATGCCTCTCGCTTATACGTTCGCTGGCTTGTCGTACATAGAAAGGATTGCAGCTAATAAAGTATGGCTCTACCCGGTTTTCTCCCACCATAATGCTGACCGCCGTAGCTCTAGTGAAACATTCTTGAGTACGGCGTAAAACACTAAACAAATGGGTAAGTAAATAAATCATACATGTAGGTAAATGTTTGACAGTTTTTTGTGTGATAGGCCTTGATATACAAGCTCTAATCGGCACCAAAAGCTTACTGTGATAGTCTGACACCTAGGTTATGGGGGTAAGACAGAAGGGCTGATAAAAATAGATAAAAGAAATCTCGGAGTAAGTGCCTGAGAACAGTTAAATAAATTGTAAAGCCGTCAGCAGTGGAACTGGGGCTTGGATTCGAACACCCTTCTGTAATTATTCCAGGCCCCGTGGTGTTAGGGGAGTAAATCTAGTAGACAACCTTACTGAATTTTCCTTGATGTTGTTGTTGTCCTGGGTTTTGATGTTTTTGACACCGTGAAACCGAGAACTTTTCTTTACATCTTGATGGAACTTTGTACATTGTTAAAGAAGGGCGAGAATTGTGTTGCTTCGAACAGGCTACCAGGTATCCGTGTTGATCAGGTGTCCCCTTGTGTATTTCAGGAGCAAGCCTCTCTGGTTATGAAGAACATCTGTGGATAGGTTGTCTGTCCGTTTCTGTGGTGGCGCTAGGTATGAACATCCGGGTACCGTTTTAAGTTAGTATATAAAACAAAGTTTCTATAAAGATACAATACAGAGAAAAATATACCCGAGAACCCGACTTCCATTCCACAGAGCCAGTCTTGAGTTTAATCAAAGTTAAAATAGTGAATTAAACGTTTGTTTTTTAACCGAAACCTTTCAGACTGGGAGGACATATGTGTGGCAAGTGTCATGTGAAGACAGCTGTTATTATTTGAGATTGACAGGTATTATTTTGCGATGTTGAAAAAGGCAAAAATCACTTTGTGGAATCTGCCCCAGTTTTTGTTATGTAGATTCAATCAGGCAATTTTCCTCTAAATATTTTGTCCTTAAGATATGAAGTTTTACTGTGTTCTACATTCACTGGACATGCGATTTATAACGGCTGTATTAATGATAGATCATTATGGGGAAAATGCTGTTCTACTGACATTTTGTAAAGTTAATTGTCTGTCATTCGTATCTCGCAGTCTATTGTTTTCATTACATGTAATTACATGTATGAGTAAACTCTTAGAATCAGTAGACGAGCGTTTTCACAATTTTTGTTTGTATAACGTTGACTCAAGACTGTCCCTCCAGTCTGTACGTTAGTAACTACTACTTGGATGACCTTGTCGTCATTTCGTCAAACTGAATTCCATTCCATTGTTATCTGATGAAAATAAAATCTTCAATGTGTATTATGTCTTGAATGTACGAGCTTACTCAGCATATGAATGATTGCCAACCGTGTGACGAAAGTTTTCATTTCCGTGACATGCAGTGTCACGCTATGTGATATCAGGATCTTTGAAGCAATTGGAAACTCTTCAGCCGCGTCGATGTCACAAACGCCTTGTCTGGAGTATTGTGAATGATTTTCCGGAGATATTGACGTTTTTACAAATATAAATATCCCTGATGAAGTGTCCACCTCAAGACGGAATGCGCTTAGAATAGATTAAAGTACTAGGAGCTAAGGAACCATTTGTTTCCGTTAAAGCATGGAGTGTATACATCATATGCCAATATTTGGACGTTATTGTCGTCTCTGTGGACTGCTTGGCGTTTTAGACATTATATGGGTCAAGTGAAGACATTGTCTCCTTGCTACAGATCGGTATCGGTGCTACAGTATTTGAGGTCGTGCCTCACTAAGTCACTACCGAAAGCTGGATCTGGCCTACTGGTTAATGGTATTTGCCTTTCAATCTCTTGGACACAGAAGGTGTAAGTTCAAAACCGACCTTGGACAGGGTATTTCTAGATCCCGGCGATCCTGTTAGATCGACTATAATACAAGTAAATAAACACCACGAGGCAGACAGTAAGGGTTTATCTAATAACCAAAAAACACTGAAACCGGAAGAAACGGCACTTGTTTATCCTTCTACATACTGATCCCTAACGAGAAAGTATCACCAATTCTGAAAAGCACGAATGTTGTTGATACCATAACGCAACGTCGCGATACTGACGTTATTTTATTTTATGTTGTACAACGACTGCCGGGTATAAAAAGTAGAATGACAGCATTGCTCGCTGTGCAACTTACTTGATGTCCTTGATTCGAACGTGGTGTGCAGTTTACCTGATGTGTTTGAGACGAACGTGGTGTGCAGTTTACTTAATGTTTTTGATTCGAACTTAAATTGCAACATACTTGATGTGCTTGATCCTAGCTACGTAGCACGTGGGTCAAAACAGATTGTGCTAATCGGACAGAGGTATTGTTGCTGTGTCGTAAAAGCATAGTCATTCATTCATGCGTCATGACTATATATCCTTGTGTGTGCGTACATTCGTTGTCCATGCATATATCAACCTCATGTTACATGTACTCACCTCTTGCAGAGGATATTACATCTTCGCTAAAAAAGTTTTAGGTGCTAAGGTTTTTCTCCAGAGTGTTGCATTCAAGAGTACGGAGCAAAACACCAATCAAATAAATAAATGAATCAGAGTGCGGCTGGAGGGAAGTGAGGGGCGAGTGGGAAGGGGGTGTCGCACCTTTGTACGTCATATAATTGTCGTGCGCTGGCATCCGTGGGGAGTGTGTACATGTATCCGTAAGACTGTGGGAATTAATGTATATAATTGGCAAGCGCAACAGCAGTAGCGAGGAATGTAGGTTTCCTTTCCCAGCCGGTGTTGCTATGCCTTAATAGAAAGCTACGTCGTAATACAAGCCATCTTCAAGGAACACAACGCGTGCACTCGGTGGGTAACATCCTACCAGCTGTTTAAAGGTATTTTGACAGTGAGGTCAAAATGTTATTCGAGTTCAGCGCCTTAACTTGACTTCTATAACCATATACTAAAGTAAATGTTATCAGCATTCATAGGCTTTTATATCCTGAAATTATTTGTTTCAACAGATTGCAAAGTAAGTCAGGATATTAAAGCCATTATCGTGGATAAGTTTTATTATTGTACATGCATTCATGCTGAGATGGACTGATTTGCCCCACTGTGCCATAAAGCGACGAAGTTACTGCATAACGGCCCACAAGCCCAACTGCAACTGCAACTACACAACATAGTTTACTTGTTCCCATTACCGACGACATGAAAGCAGTCGCAGAGAAAATTTATACAGAACCAGCTCTATCTTTGCTCGGCGATACGAATGTCGCGCTGCTGTCGCGACGTGACTATTATAAAATAAACAAGTTTCTGTGTTTTTAGCGTTGCAGTTGCGGTTACAGCTGTGGCTGTCGCCCGCAGTGGCATGGGCCTTGAATGAACGTAACCATAACGCCGTTACATCGAGGCTTCTCTTTTGAAATTATGTGAAGAATGGTAGTCTTCTAGACTCAGAGGCGTTCCACAACCTCAGCAAGTGGCATCGCTGTACTGCAAAACCTCATTTTGCAATCAAAGCGATGCGAGGTGTATAAACGTTAACAACAGACGTTGAACCACATGCAATCTGGGAATGTATTATGACACACATCGCAGGTGCGGGCGACAAATTAGTAGGTTAATTTGACGGTGATCCCTTTGTTAGTTTAGTGACATTCATGTGGCTTGTCGGACAAGCGATACAGTAAGAACAATAAATACGTGTGTTAGAAAGCAAAGGTGAATGCTTTAATGACGTAATCAGCAAATATAAACAGTAGGAGCTGTAAGACGTGACGTACTATAATCATAAAGAGGCACAACCATACTGGACAGACAAACAACTCGTTGTAGGAGTTAACACATACAATAGCATATTACTACAACATCGTTCAACATCAGCAGCAAAATTCTCATTCCCCAGTTAATAGCAGCTCAGGAGAAAATATCCAGCTCAGGAATGATTGGTTCAGTAATTTTCATGCTGAGGGGTTAATACAACAGTAAACGCACTGTTTACGACAGAAACAAAGGTTGCGTCTTGGATTGGTTGCTGTCATTTTTGGGCACTTTGTCCTCTCTGGTAGCCATGGTGACTCACCCTCCGCCAACATGACCTTTCTGAAAAGGCCTCAGCTCGAAATTCATCGAGAGCTTGTCAAGCCACCTCAAGAATTCTCTTGTTTCTTTTGACAGTGTGATGTGCCCAGGCACCTCGACTAATCCCACAGTATACAAGTCTTTGTCATTATCACTCGGCTTCCGTCGAAAGAAAAAGGAAACTGGTTTAAATGATGGCACATTTATCCTCTTTATCAAACTGCTTGTAAGTTAAACCACTGCGTGAAATCTGTGCATAAACCGACGGGCAAGCATAGGCAACATGAATTGTGTGTAAGCGGAACCAACCTTGATATAAAAAGTTAAAATCTCTCCCAACTTCGAAGACTTAAATGTAGAAATCTTGTTCTCTTTTCACCCTTTCCGCTCATGGGATCTAATATTCTTTAAAGACAACCTTAAATAATGTCCTCTACTTAAACAAATTGCCGAACTAGAACAGGGTGCATCACGTGCAAATATTGAACCAGAGGAAAGACATCGGGTAGAAATCTTTTCGCTGTAGAAAGAATTCATCGCTGGCAGTAAAACTGACGTACAGATACGAGACAATACAATGCAACAATTTTAAACTAATTTTAGAACCATATGTACTGCATCACATATCTGTGGTTTAATTATACATCACGTAAAACCCAATGAAGTGCTTTGTTTTCAGTTTATTTGAGTCATCAACACAGAACGCAGCATTAATGTAAACCATTCCCTTTACCCACAATAACAACGACAGGAAAAAATATTCAGATTTACCTATCTGTGTACAAAAATACAAGTCGAATGCAAAAAGTGTCACCACCTCCAAACAAGGACAGCGCTTATCTTCTAAGATGATACTACTGTTTATATGACATGTGTTATACATTAAAAACGAGCCTGTATTACCAATGCAATGTATGCCATTAGGGTAAGGTAATATAATATAACAGAAGAGACGATTACCAATAAATAAAAGACACGGAATGATGGCAGTCTTTGTTATCTGCGGAACAGGACGTCGCGCTAGACGAAACACAAATCTAACTTCCTGCCACGTTATATCGTCTACACAACTACGGCCTACTACAACAAATAATCGCATTTGACAAAACATTTCTGTTCGACAATGTATTTCCCTAGTTTCTTCACAGTCTTAGAAATTTGGCGTTTCAAGAAATGCATTTTTAAAGGTGAAAAATAAGCCGTTGTGATAATGTTGAATATCAAGGAATGTACCACGCAGGATTACATCACCCCAGTTTTGCACATGGTTCTTACAGCTAGCTCAGCCGCAATGCACACCTGCTGCCATTATTAGACAATTCGTTACAAGACGCAAAAACAAACACAATTGATTTGCTATCTTTTCAACTTTTTTCAATCCTCCAACTTTATAAAGTTCAGAAGTCTGAGCACACGAGAATTTTTTTAAAACATTACACAAACCTAGGCCTACTTGTCCACGGTATAACATTTCCTACTATAGGTGTATTTAAACCTATCCTGGTACAATATTGAAGTCTTTATAACTTGCCAAATCTACTAACAGAAATCTACCAATAGAATATGCCTCATGCCCTTCCCTGAGGGTATACTACAATACATTAACGTTCAAAGAAAACATGTTCCATCCTGTTATCAGATAACCACAAACTACAACACTTTGTAAAACAAAAACCATGAAAGTTGTGCAAAATAGCGACCAAGCTGTTGCTAGGCAACCAACACATCGCGCAACTGAAGCCAGTACCCTGGTGTAAATTATTTTGGTTGACTAAAATGACTACAAAGTGTTAAAAGTGAATAATCTCTTAGGAATAACGTGGTCCTTGGCAGTGTTTAATGATACAATGTCTTCTGGGTGTGGCTGGCCTTCTCCTGTAAAAAGAGGTTCGAAACGTGTGAGGAATGATCCACAAGGGACAATCTTACAATACATTTTCTTGGGATGCATGACAAAAAATAAGATGATTATAAATAAAATGTTTCTGCATCCACGGATGGGAGAAATCGAAAATTTTGAATGGAAGACGCTTCGAGTGGGACAAAATATTTCGAGCAGAAACTGGTACAAACGCACACATCGGGATCTTTTCAAGGGAAAGTCGGATTAGCTTTAATAATTTGGTAATTTTGAGTTAGCGGCTGAACTTGAACTACATAGGCAGACTACCCCAGGTAGGCACAAGCCTGGGAGTTCATTTGCAGTAGGTCTATGTAGGAAGATACATGTACAGGTTGATTGACATCCATTCAGTTTCTACAGTCAAAAACCGTCATGTACAAAACAGTTATAGATACTTTACAACAACAAAAACTGACTGGCACTCAGTTCAGAACCAACTGGTTAACCGAGCTATTGGTGAGAAGTTGCCTGCCAACTCCGATATAAATGGCCATGTGTCTTATTTAACGGGTAATCTTGATAATTTTGCAACTCACTTCGATAATTACCCCAGTCTTTATAATTATAAATATAATTTGGAACGGAAGGTATTGGAAATTTAAAAGCATGGAAACAGGTGCCTGACATTTTTGAAAACACCCCACAGGACAAAGTGGTATTACCAAGTTTTTCATATGTTATTTAGCACGGGGCAAAGTTCACTTGGCGCATACCACTTCCCAAAAAGTGTTTTTTTCAGAAATGCCTCACATCTGTTTGCAGGCTTCCATTCATAGAGCACTTGCGATCATTATCACATATGCCCCATTGCCACTTCTGCTGTAGTCAACTGTAGAGAATATACATACAGAATCCTCTAACTGGACAAATATCCTACAGTGGCTTGAAGTGTTGACGCTAAGACGCAGTCATCCAGAAGTGTTGACGTAAGAAACAGAGCAACAAAAACTGCAGTCCAAACAGCACCGAACAGATTCTGGTTGAGCGACAATCAGCCAGGTTGCTGTTGTTGAATCTTACCTCGTTTGCTCCGTTGAAAAGTCTGGTCACGACCTGTAGACCAACGCCCCAGCTGTCATCGTTCTTATGCACTAGGTCATTCATCATTGCCTGGCTGGCATACTTTCGGGCCCAGATCTGGAGGGAGAAAGATGAAAAAGGGGGCAATGATTCTCAGGAACAAGGGCAACACTCACAGCAAACATTGGCTGAGGTAAGAGTAATATGTCACGCTTCACTGGCTGGGTTTTTTTTTTTAAGTTACGCTGAACTCACTTATGTAAATGTATATCCTATCCTGCTGAAATGCATGTTTTTGGTTTGATCAAGAGGTAATCAAATGCATCGTAGTTTTAAAGGCAACGAGCAATTCTATAAGTCTTTCTGTTTGGCGACTGGTTGATCGACCTGGCAGTCGGTGAAATTTTGGACACTTTGCTGAAACGCGTGCTGTTGATTTAATAACAGGTCTGATTGAAAGATGGCATTAACATTTTTCTTGATGTCACAACTATTCAAAATATGCGTTTGTGTCGTCTCTAGAGAGGGAAACTCTTTGAAACAGATATTTAGTTTCAAAAGACTTTAATTCACTGGGGAGCATTTACGGCAGCTTATTTCAAAAGAAATGGCGATAATTTATTACTGCAAATGAGGTGAAAAGAAAGGAAATTTAAAATGTAGTACCTTGACACTCTTTCCAGCTCTAAGAACGAAGCCTATTGGGAAGTTGTAATACACTTCACTCTTGCCATCGATGTTCCGGACAATTCTCCAGCCCTCGAGATTTTCATCCTGCATTAAATTTGGAATGCTTTATACAGAGAGATATGTAGCTGTAGCAACTACGCTGGAATCGAACATGTTCTTGAATGAAACAGAGACGATGTTCACGTTGAACATACCCAGAAAGGTCATTTTGACACATTTGTTCGAAAGTCATTGGAGTACTTGTACCTATAACTTAATGCAGTCATCAGCAAAAGACATATATGGAAGACTTCAATTGATAAAGAAAAATTAAGCTTACAGAAAACATTCATCCAGATACGATTTGAAATCCACGATAAATTTATCAGCACGGGAGGTAACAATTCGTTTAAATAGTACATCTGTTCGGGAATCGTTGTTCACTTCGCTTTGCACGTATTCCAAACTGCTTTTCAGAAGCAGTTTATCCAAAAAAGAATTTCATGTTTTCAAGAGCCATGAACCTGTTAGAAATAATAACCCTTACCAATCTAGCCTCTTATCAATAGACCAAATCTTACCCTTTTGGTCGCTCCGCTAGAGGTATTTTCCAAAAGGATATACTTCCCTTCTGGGCTGGCCTCAGCAATTGACACGGCCCCCTTGGATGTTCTCTGGTAGGTGGTCTTCGCCGAAACCTCACCTCTCATCATTTTCATCGACATCTGAGAGTCTTGAAGAACCGTAAAGAGGGAGGGGCAATGTTAGTTCACGGCCCACAGTCATAAAAATACTCCAGCCTTAAGAAATTTATCAATTCCAGGGTTTCTAGTCTAATCTAACAATCGACGTTCTGTATACACAGGATTTTCAAAAAATAAAATGATTGCTTGTCCATACAGAACAGAACAGGCTAAAAGTCCTAGTGACAGGAGTGGACGGCGAACAAGACAGCTAGCATAACTGTACACTATCAGATTCGTCTTGTAGCGCACCACTGGAATGTCACTAAAGAAACGATTACCTACCGCTGTTCTGTAGGGATATACTCTGATGAAACTTTTGTCAGCAAATGCTCAGATCTCAAAGTATTGTGCAAGTTTGGCTTCAGAATATAGCCAACTTTAAGCTGAGCAAACATCTAGTGCTTTATGTTGTAGAAAAGAGTTCGATCATATATAACGTGACAATTCTTGTCAATTTTGCAGAATCAAAAACAAAATGAATCTCGTCTCACCTCGACTCCTGAGTCTTTAAAGATAAAGACACTACATCATTTATACGCATGTGTTTTGGGGATTTTTAGAAGAATCTGAGTTTCCATGTCCACGAAGTTTGAACGCCAATAAAAGGTTTCATTCCTTTCACGGGTCAGATATTAATTTTACAGGACACAATACTTTTAATTTACAAGTCTACTTTCAGTATTTTTGCAAGTCACACATCAAGTGAAATTTAATAGACGACGATGGAGACAAGTTATTTTAGTACTTTCTTAAGGTACAATTGTACGAGCAATTAATATTAACAAACGAGCAGAATTAGTCGAAATTAGAGTGAACAGCAACATTTTCTGCTTTGTGAAACGACGTGTTTAGCAACATATCAAGAATGTCGACAGGGCCGTGCGGATCCTTACATGCCTAAAGCACGAAAAACTTAGTCAAAGTCAGTGGATACATAACCAAAAATCAACAAAACTGGCTGGTACGCGGTTCAAAGGCAATAATGAATAAACAGACTAAAAGTAAGGTTTCGGTCAGGTTCATTTTCACAGTGGCTTTTCTTGCCTTTAACCCTCTGATTTCTGACCATCTTCTATTGGTATTCAATAGAAATCTACTTTACTAATAAAATTATGAAGATAAGTTTCATCTGGCGGACAAACGCAAGTTATATAAAGTGTAGCTGTCTGTATATCTGTTAAAAGTTTTGAAACCAAGCGTCGGTAGCATTGCATCAGATAGGTTGGCTGGTGACTGGCTGGGCCTGTTGGATTCTATTAACCACAGACACGACAGGCCTGAAGCTTGTGATGTATTCCTGGGCATGGCGTTAACCATCTGTCCGAAAATAAACCAACGTTAACTAAACGATGCATTCGAAAGTTTTACATGAAAACTGGGCATTTTAGCGGCCATTTTGTCATTTTCAGTTGTGGTTAAGTTTTGCACTCTTCAGGGTATCCAAACTTAATTTAAATTTTAGATTGTTTGGGGAAAAAGGTAAGACATCCTATTATTGCTAGTCTTTGAGGCTGTGTACCATCCAGTTTTTTCGGGGACAAACCAATCAGGGAAGAAATACCGAAGACAAAGACAACACGGGAAACACCAGGGTTAGTAACAACGCCAAAGACAAGCCAGGGTTAGCTCATGCTATATATAGGTGGTTTATTGCTGACAATGTAAGTCCACAACGTGCAACAAGGTTAGTATTAAAATAACATTAATAAATTGACATAAAAAATGCATGCGTGGCACTAGAAAGAACATCTGTAAACCTGCTTTGATCTGCTCAAGGTTTTTGCTCGTTCTTTTGGGGTCTTTCGCCAGGGACGGTTTGGCGTCAGTCGGCTGGCTGCCTACTGATTTGGCGTCAGCAGCTTGGATTTCATCGACCTCAGCAGGTTTGAGATCTGAAGGTTTTTGATCGTTCTCTTTTGGAGTATTGAGTTTGACCGCCTCCTTTTTCATACCTGATAAGCAATACAGTTAGTCTAGCCATTGGTTTGCAAGCAGAAATACAATGCGTGAAAAAGCAGAGCATGTCTATAGGCACATAACCAAACATAAAAAAGGCGGAGGTAAAGCATTTTATCCTTACAAAAGAGGGGATATATAGTGCATATTAGGAGTGTCCGGATGACAAAAAGGGAGCGTGGAAACGGGAGTCGTTTTAAACATTTCCCTGGAAGCAGCAATCACTTTTCTATGAATATTCATAACTATAGTCAGAATTGTTGACAGATTACTCCCTTTAAAACCACCGACTGGAGAATCCTGATAGCACTAACTGCTAACCCGGGAAGCGAAAAAATAATGGGAAGAAAAGAATGCTTTAGAACTGCATTGCATTTTGGCAAGGAACAGTATACGATCGCAATATGTTCTTCAATAAGGACACTTTAGGTGAAATTCTTCTCCATACCCAGAAACAATCTCTTACAAAGGCGCTTAAAGCATTGGCGTTATTTAGTTAAAGCCCTTAACCTTGTAACTTTTTGCTCTTAACCTAGTAGCAAAGAACTACCTGTTAAGAACTATTACGCGAGAACAATTAGCTGAAAAAGTTCAGTTGACCTCACCACCAACCATTATCCAATGTGATTAATACACAAATATTCAATTTCATCAACAGCTGACGTAATGAACAATTATGGTTTAATTTAACGTTGCTCACATCATTATGTGAGGAAAATGTATTTTAGGGTAAAACACTTCTTGATTGAGAAAAATGCATTTATGGGTGAACTTCGACTAAGGTTATGGTCAAACCTGACCACGAAATCCGAGGGAAACAAAACAACATTTAAAAATATGGGAACTCGCGAGTGCATACATAGCTACGTGGATTTAAAATCGCGCAGTTCTCCTCAACTTCTACACATCATAATTTGCTCCATTCTTGCTTTCATTTACTCTCGTTAAATAGCTCATATTTGGAGTGCTGCACTTTTCCGCCAAAGACACGAAACGAACAGGACATCTTGTTATAACACAAGGATTTTTCAAATTCTAAATCTTCTGGTGGCACTATTCGGACTTGAATGCAGGTTTGAGACTGACGTATAGGATGTTCTAAAATATCGTGTTAACATGGCACAAAACTATTATTACCATATTACATGGTGTGCAGACCATATGACGTCCAAAAAATAAATAAATAACCCTACACCTGAGTGAAGCATTTTTAAATTGGCTTGGGATTTTAAATATTTTAAATAATCCTAAGCGCTGTACAGTTTAAAATTGACTAGAACATATCACACAATGCATAGCAGGAAGCACCGCAAGCAAACTAGATATAAATATATCCGCTGGATTTATCACGTTATACAGTCATGTACTGCTTCCGTAGGGAAGCCATGTTATTCCTTGGCATCTTGATACGCACCACCGCTCTCGGCACCATATCCCGAGCTACTGATGACCTCGGACAAGCTCTGTCCCCCAGAGCTTCGGGTTGTTATCATTGACTCCACAACGTTTTTCAGACCGACTCTGTGTCAACAAAAGTACGAAGGAAATAAATAATAGGGAACAACAACAACGATGGCAACAACACCAATGGATACACAAATCATAACTGCTGACAGAACGTGTTCACAATATCAATACAACGAAGCAACGATTTACAAAGGCAATGAAACCGTAAAGGCTATGGAAAAATAAATAACGTAAAAAAGAATAAAATTCTGATCTGGAAGGGAATATAAAGGGAAACGTGACATGAATACAGAATCTACAAAATCCAGAATGCAATGTCCTTTCACGACTGGCAACACGACATCAACAACTGGCGACACAGCGACATCCTGGCGACATGCTGGATTGACACAGGCTGGACTGAGGCGTGCACAGGCAGCATGCCCACTGTGACATCACCTACCGTCATCTTTTGCCTCCCCTGTTGCCTCAGCCGAGCCATCCCCTCCACCAGAGGTCGCTTCAGCCGAAGCGGATGACGTCGCCATGCTCATGGAGGCAGAAGAAGAGTTAATGGCAGATTTAGATGCGGTGCTTGAGCTAAATGATCCGCCGCCAGAGCTGCCGCCACCGGTCACACTGATAGTGCCGCCGCCGGCACTGACGCTGCCACCACCACCACTGCTTCCGCCCCCGCCACCACTCACTCCGCCCTCCCGCGTTATGGTCACACCAGACGCACTGTGGTGAACTTCAATCCTAGTAAAAAGGTTCTCGTAAAGCATGCTTTGCGACATAAATGATTAATAGGCGTGCGAGAGTAGGGAGACTAATTTCCTTGACGCTTTACTCTCCTGTCACAAGGCCTCCGAGGTGGTTTGTGAGAAGGCATTGCGTGTTAATTTAATGATGAGGCTGGCAGGCCGGACGAACAGCGGGTCTTCTGGCACCGACTGCTGGCCTCTTCCAGACCTATCGTGAGACATTTTCAAATAAGCAGCCAGGCAAGAGCTTTGAGAAGAACTCCCAATAACGGGGTTTGACATGACAAATAAACAAATGTCAATGCTTAGCTCTACGGAATTGCCCCACACCTAGTCACCATAAAACACATGTACCTGAATGTCACGCCAGACATTTTCAGAATATGTTGGGCCAGAGATTTTAGTATCTGTTTTATATAGTCACAGGTGTAGGTCTGGGCAAGTGCTGCGGTGACTGCTGTCTGACTCATCGGCAGGAACAAATGAGATTATATGAAGTTTGCGGACCACTCTACACCTTACGTGGATTCCTTGCCAAGGGAAGCTCATGGTGGAAAGATCCAATGCGAAAGTTCATAAAAATAACCATGTTTGACTGGAAGAGAAGGCTTTTTACTTCGAACTTCAATAGACGATTTTCACCCATCATCAGGCGGTATCAATTCGTGGTGCAACCACAGAGACAAATGTTGAAGGAAACCGAAATTATTCTGAAGCATAACCTTACAGAGTTTCCTTGGGACCATCATTTGTTTAGAGTCACTTGACGTCCTACTGATTCTGATAGTGAATTTTGAGCTTGTAAACATCAAACACTCAAAAACTCTTGGCGTCAAATTACAAAGGACCCTGAACACCAAAGACATTCAAAGTGCCTTACAATTCTAAGAAGAGCAATTTCAACATAGCTTCCTTGTAAATGTTTCCTAGCATACATCCACGGAAACAGAACTGTCATAACTGCAATTATTCCTCAAATCAACATTAGTACTGTGAACGTAAGGGCTAAAACCACAACGTCTGTCGATGCGATGCGTTGTAATTTCAGTTATGACGATATCTCTTTCTGATCCATGTAGCAGCACGACGCTGTACTCACCTGCTCTCTTCTCCTTCCAGTAGTTTCCTGTAGGCTGCGATCTCCAGTTCCAGGGACAGTTTGGCATCCATCAGGGTCTGTAACTCTTGCAGGATCTTTTCCAGCTCCATTCTGAGCTGATTTATCTCCTCCTTGAGGGAGGCTTCTCTGCGGGCCGCGTCCTGATCCTTCTCGTCCAGCTCGTGTTGTAATTCTCGAAGTGATCTCTCCAGCTGAGCGTTCTATGGAAAATTTCGCAAGAGGACAATATGCATTGGTGATAGAGAACAAGAACTGAAACCACAACGCACCTGGTCATATCTGAATGACTGAATATTGGACGTAATCCGCTGTTCTCTTAGGCCACAAAACGCTTTTCATCACACAATAAGCGAAACACTTAACAGCATCAAATATAATGCCAGTGATCTATGCTAGAGTTATACATCAGATAACCATAAGACGAAGGGCCCCATCAAGATCATGAATTCATGAGGGCTATTTAGTCACACGGAGCGTCTTCAGATCCCCTAAATTTCTAGACGATGATTTTAAGGCTTCTGGTCTATATCAGGAGTGCCTTTAAACTTTTATTATTAACCCATTATTTCTATTTGGTGATTCAGGATTGGTACAGGAATATACGGCCCGCTTTATAGATAGATATACATTATATAAGTTGACGCAGAGGCAGACGAGTCGAAGCGCTTACCCTGGCTTCCACATCGGCCAGCTTAGCCTTCAGGTCCGTGACTTGAGTACGCCATTTGCGGGTCTCCTCCTTGGAATGTTGAGCCTCCATGTTCTGCTTGGTGATACCAGTGCGGATCTCTTGTACCTGGGGCGGGATGAAAACAGAATTGTGTGTTATTGTCTGGAAGTACAGAGGGTTGAGGAGAGTGTGACGACAAAGTTGTCAAAATAAAGACGGGCAAGAACTGGTGCTGTGAAAGAGAAGGACTCAGGCGAATATTAATTTACTCAGAATCCCGAGCATGATGAGTGAGCACAAAAATAGGGCGATATCACAAATCAGTTCATACCGATATAAGGTACATGTATATCTCACCTGCTAATAAAATAGTTTATCTAGACATGGGTTTTGCGTGCAGTGCGACCCCTTTACCCGGTCCATGAGCATTTCTTAAATCCATGTCTTTTGTTGGAGTATTCTATCACACACAATGTCTTTATAAATATAAATGAAATAGACCTTTGCTCCAAAAAAATGTATTTGCGTGCAAATTGTTGGTATAATACATCTCAGATGACCTTGACCTGACGTTTTGACTTTCAGCGGCCTTGACCTACCTTGAGGTTGTAGTAGCCCTCTAGGTCGGCACGGATCTGGTCACACTTGGCATCATACTCGTACTGGATTTCGCGGATGGCAGAGGAAAGCTCGTTCTTCCAGAATTCCCGGTTCTCCTCTGTCGTGTCTCGGTATGCTAAGTTTGCCAGCTCCTTCATCTCCTGTGGACAATGAAACGTGCATTGTATGGTTTCCTGAAGACCCACACTACTTCACGACTCATCACGGATGGATGGCGTGGGTGCAGACCTAGAGCTGCTTTGTGTCGAGGTTCTTTATACTGAAGCTACAGTTTTATCACTATTGTCCCAGGGCTTTGAAAGCCGTTTGGACACAAGCACCCTTTTGACTGAAGTGACTATGTAATTTGCAAGGCCATGCTTGCAACTCTTTAAAAAGAATCTCTAAATCTGTGGGTCGCACTTAGCTTCTGTAACAATAAATACCGTATAGATTCCATACACATAGATAAGATCGATATTTTGATGTTCTATTACAAAATCGAATGTCTAAAAGTGTGTTTAGAATTATGACATGAAACAAATTCAATTTAAGCAGCCAGGAATTTCTAACCATTGCAAATAGCCAAGCCATTTATGTGAAAAGAAGATCTAATATATAAGCTAAGGGCAAATGAATCTTCAAATAAACCAGGTTTTTGTCAATTCAGGGCATGTAGCTAAATGGAAATATATTAAGTACTTCTCATTTTCTTATGTCATCATCAGTTAATGTTATTGACATATAAAGCAAGTTGTCGGCAACTTTGTTCTTATCCCATTTATTTCAATATGTTTTGTATTTACTTCTATTGTTGAACGATGAATCAAATCATCCTCATCGGGCGCTTGTTATTAATGAGCTAACATGGTTTATATTGGGTAAAGGTTCACTTAACGTATGATCCAATAGGTTCGTGAAGTCACGCTTTGGGAAATCTGGGTGTAAGCTTTGTAATATATTGACCTATAGTGGGGAAGTGGTAAAATAACAAGTGAGCAAAGGTCCAGCTTGAGGAGAAGTCGTCATAACGCAGGAAAATAGTGCCAAACTGGTAAACTTACTTCCTCATGTAAACTCTTCATGAATTCCATCTCCTCGGCCAGGGTCTGCAGCCGGTTCTCACAGTCCAGGTGAGCGAGCGTCTCCGCGGCGAGTTCCTGCAAAAAAAGAGAAACAAAGTAGTAAGTTAATGCTAAGACGGACGTCAAGGGTGAACAGACAGACAGTATATACTAGGCAATATAAATGTGTGTTGCGTGAAGAGATGGCGGTGTGCAATATCTTAAATTACGTGCAAAATGCACTGTGTCAAGTTTGAGAGGTAATACGTCGATCAGTCTACACGAGTACATCCTTGATGAAGCCAGAAATAGTGCTATGATTTATTTCTCCCTAAACAAAACCTGGTGTTGGAGTATACAATGATGCTTTTGCTTAATATCACCAAAACAAGAAATTTAATTCAATTCATAAATTGTGTAGGCAGGGTGTACTGTCTGCGCCCTGAAACGCCTTTCCCACAAATCTTTCTGCGCACGAGATCAGCAGAGAGAGATAAAAGGACAAAGAATAATTTTGTGGGGTTAGATTATACACTCATATTTTATGGTATTCAATGACGTTATTGATTATTGTTATTCTTATTTCTTATGATGGATATGGGTTAAATGTGTGGCTAATTATCCCAGACACACCAACTTGAGAATCATTTTTACTGGAAAAGGTGCCTTAACTAATTAATAAAATCGACATTAAGTATTCGCTGTATGACACATGTGCAATAAATGTATATTGCTGTCGTGCTTTTGATTAGAAATTCATAGTGTAATTGTTATTATTTCTGACGAAATTAAGAGTAGAAGATAAAATTTGATTCTTTGATGTGTAATTTATTAGTAATTTATAGGTTTTCCGTCACACGTAGACTGGGTCAGCAGGTATAAACGAGATGTTAACTGACTGTGCAAACAGCAGCTGTGTCTATACCGGGTGATAATCGGCTGGTGTCAATGTCTGTATCGATCTAATATCAGTCTGCTCTCGGCTAATGATGCACAGGCTGTTTATCATTCAAGAGCAGATAACTCTAGCTGTGCAACATTCTATTGATCGTACAATTCGTGGTTGTAAAATTAATGGTATATATCGTCGATGTGATCGTGGTTATTTGTCACCTGTTTTGGCATTTTTATGGAAGATTCCTTGCAACACCAAAACGTCTTTTACGTCCTCAGTACTTTTTCCAGCGTGATCGAAAAGGCTAGGTCAGAAATGCCAAATGAACTCCACTTTATAAGAGGAATATTCGGGATAGTTATAGGAGCAAGTTTCTCCTCTCATTCCAACAATTTTATGGTATATAGTTGTTAATCAGGATTCATATTTTAAGCGAAGATATCTTATTCTTGCGTATGGAACTCATACTCAAGAAATGGGTTTTGTCTCAGATTTACTTATTTGACTAGCGTCTAACGCGGTTCTCGTCATATAAGTTTAAACTAAAAAAAAGCACCACAGTCATAATGAAGCAATACAAAGGAATACAGCAAACATTTTAACAGCAAAGACAGCGCAGCGACGAAAGTGTAATAGTTGGCAAACGGTTGCAAGGAATCGATGAAAGCAGGCCTCTTGTCAATTTACCTCGGTTACGGTTTTACTCTTACTGTTCATGTAAAGGCACAAGACAGTAATAACTTACAAAGCCTCTAACATCATGGTTTAAGCAGAATTAGGGAGTTAAATTATGTAATGATGATAATTGTAATTTTTCGACATCGCTGTACTAGAACTAAAAATACCTGCAATGTATATAAATTAAGCAAAATATCATCAATAGATATACATTACTCAAATCATCGACAATGTATTTAAATTACTAACAATGTCTTCAACACAGGCACAGTATGCCAAATATGTGCCGTATATATCGGCTACACTTTAGTGGCTCCCCCTGCTTACCATCCTGAGTTTCTCGACCTCGGCGGTGAGCCTCTGGATGGTGATCTTATCTCTCTCCCTCTCCTTCTCCATGTTCTCCAGAGTGCGCCGTAACATGCTGATCTCGCCATCGTACTCGGACAGCTGCTGGTTCAGCTTGTTGATCTGGTCACGGTCAATCTGGCGATACTTCTTCGCCTCGTCAAGTCTGGGGAAGAGATCATGAGTGCGAGTTATAATACTGCCATGATAGGTTATGGTCAATTTAGGATCATACCAAGTTAGAATACCGTGAAGTTAAGCGGTGGTCAGCTTTGGACATAATCAGGTTAGGGTTTGCTCATGGTTATGTTTAAATTTGGTTTTGGTTGGACTTGGTCAAAATAGTGTTTGACTAAGGTACGGATTGGTCAGATTAGCTCATAGTCAAGTTAGGTCATGGTCAGGTTATGTTTTAGTCAAATACAAGCTTGTCCAAAAATTATGGGTATGGTAAATTTTGGTTTGGTCAAGCATTGGAATTGAGTGTTTACGACACCTTGGAAAACTGTTCACTGTTCCTAATTCTAGAGGGGTTGCGTTAAAATACATATATTAAATAGATTACAGTGCATGTTTCATCAGTGTATCCGACCTTTACTGATTTAATTTTGGATTCTCTTTTAAAATTTTGACCCTCAGTCCTGTGAATCGGACTCTGCTTATTATCTGATTTCATTCTTCTGTGCATGTTTGCTTTGGAATAGGGACGATTTCACTCATACTGAGGCAATGAGGTTGATTGGAGGAAGAAACTGTGCAAAACCCGGTGAACTCTATCTCCCATGTGCTTGATAAACCGTCGAGAAAACGGGCTTTAGCATACAGCTACCGCGAGCTGGACTTGAATCCTGTGAAGCCAGCGTCTAGGTATGGCCAGCTGCTGTAAACACACATCAGGCCACCAGGCTACCAGGACTGTCTAGACTTCTCGGCTGGCAAGGCTCCATGGTAATTTATAATCACGTCCCAGAAGACGTTTCTTTTAGTAATAAGCAGACTTATCTTGATGGCATGGGCACAGCCGTGACGTCCATGTTGTAAAGGTGATGTCTCTTGGCCAATATAATGATGCTGATATAACGAATATACGACTGTAGGTGCTATGTCGGTTTTTGATATTGTGTAACATTGCACCTTGGATCGTGCATCATTTTAGACACCTTTGGCAAACGGAGTGCACCTATAAAATAAGTTCAAAAATGTCCGCAGTACACTTCAGCGAGGAAGTGGGTGGAACACTTATATAGCCACCATTATTGCAGGAATATTTGGGAATCACCAGTATTGTTTAAGTATATATGAGTCTTTATTGGGAGCATCATAATGGTCTGTTGCGTCTATTGATATTGCCGACTAAGATTGTCACAATAAAAGTGCTTGCAAACCGAATTTCTCAAGCCAAGGAATAATCATTTCTTTGATCTCGTGTACGTGTGGGAAACGTATCGTTCACCAAGAGACGGACTCTTTTCAGCACGGGCCTGGGTGACACATAAGACCTACACAATACAAGAACAAAGCGATGCTTAAACATCCACCAATATCTGCTGACTTTGCAGAACAGCACTATGCAATATGATTATCCTGTTAGATTATTCTTCAAGGACGTATATACACGAACCTGCTCTTAGCAGGGCCACCTACATCAAGGACAAGTTAAACTGGTTTGTTGGAGTTGGGAAGTGGTTGATTTTTTTTTGTTCGAAACTTGCTACGCTACAAACAAGCACACATGTCGGCATACCAAGCCCAAAGGGAGAACGAAAATAACGGCATACATGTAAACAATGCATAATGATAGATGATTTATCTTTTGGTGTATTTGTCTAGTTAACTAAATTACTAGTTAACTAAATGAAATCATGTCGGCAATTTTAGGCATTCGCGTACCTGGTTTTGAAGTAGATATACCAGGTGTGTACACCGTGAGTATAAAAATGGAACAAGACATATTTTGACAACACATTGACTTGATAGGGTAATGTACTTGCAGCATGACACAGAGACAAAATGACAAACTGAATTAATTCCATGGCAGTGTGATAACTGGTATCTTTCCTCACAAAAGCGGCGAAGAAGGATCAGCTTAATATCTTTAACTGACGTTTCACAAAACTGTTACAGATGCAATGTCCGAATGAGATAATTTCGAGCGAAATATGCATGAATGAGAAATGACATTTCCATTTAGAAAGGAGTGCTGCTGATGTGTTTCTTAATGCCAACGACAATTTGGATATCCGACAGTGAAAGAGCCTTCTGATATTCCAGTACTTATATATACACGGAGGATAACGGTACCGTTATGATGAAAAATGAGGAACGGTATTTGCGATATGCCAGTGTTGAATATAGTAACACTGATAGTGTTTACAGGGTTTTAATTGTATACTGAGATAAAAACATACATATGTACATGACTACATGCATATATTCGCTCCAACTTCAGACTACATTAGGGCCTCTGTGGCTGAGTTGGTTAGCGCGCCAGCGCAGAGCAATGGCCCAGAAGCCTCCCACCACTGCGGTCGCTGTGAGTTCAAGTACAGTTCATGATGGCTTTCTTTCCTGCCCAACGTGGGAAGGTCTGCGGGCAATCTGCGGATTTTCGTGGGTTTCCTCAGGGCTCAATCCAGTTTCCTCCCACCATAATGCTGGCCGCCGTCGTACAAGTGAATTATTCTTGAGCACGGCGTAAAATATCAATCAAAATAAATAAATATATCAATCAATTAAACTTTATTACACCTATGCATTCAAGCGTGGGCATGAATTGGTATTAGTTTCTGATTGACTGCTCTCGATGAAAAATGGGAACTGCATGATTTTTTTACATGTTATTTCGAATGTGTATGGCCGTTAAAGACATCCGTAGCTATTACCTGGCCCGTGTTTACTAGTAGCAGTTGAGACTGTGGTATTGGAAATGCGCGTACACTACGTTAAGAACCTCGTGCGCATATAAGACAGAGACTAAGTAAGCCTGTGTCATCGGTAAATAATAATTTGATACATATATTGGCATTAATATGAGAGTGTTAGCGGAGACAATAATTGTGGAAACAACGAGTATGTATAACATTCTGCTCAATATTACCAGGAGGAATTTGTGCGGGGTTTGTCAAGTGTCTTACACGGGAAATCTGAGCTCAATGACAAAAAGACTTGTGAGAAACCTGCCGCAGAAAGTTGCAAATGTGTAAATTATATGTGCGTTGGCTAGGCCCAGAAGAATGTCACCCTGTCCGCATCGCTGTACTATTATATACAACATTTACAGGCATAGTAGGGTTCAATCTATAGCTTCTGGACTCGTTACAGTTTAACAAAAGCTTTTACAAACCACGGCAGTTGACATAACCCAGATATAGAAATATGCAGTTGTGACAACACATGTCATTGTTACCATGGTAACGAATTCGAAGGTATGCTAGGTTGGGATGGTTAACTTCCAACTGAGACGGGTGCAGGTTGTGAAGCTTGAGATTAATCCATTAGCTGGGAGGGCTGTGCCCCTGTGGGAACCACGTAAATTCTCAGGCCATATCACACTCTTCACACGGCACACTCTGGTTCATGTGGCTCACGGGCAGCAGAAAGTCGTAGCAATTCCTTTCTCGAATGTCACCTGTTTGCTGCAATTACTGGGGATGCCTTGAACGATATAGCGACAGAGTGGCCTACTTTAAGCAGGTCCCGAGGCATACGTACAGGTGTCAGTATATCTTACAGCCAATTTATGTCAGATCATACACTACCCCTTGTAAACAGGCTGTGAATTAATCACATATTCATTAGTGGTCATATGTGAAGGCCTGTACGTTTATACTGTGTATAAACGGCTCAATATGCAATACCACGACAAAAATGGCCAAGGCCACATAGATATATCTAAAAACCATAGATCACGATGGATAAAGAAAATCTCTCAACTATGCTGTATGCATTTGTTTATCTCTTTTAAGGAAATGTTCCTCAATCACAAATATCACTGAAGGTTGCGTATATAGAGTGCACGTTAAAGAGCTTGTCATTGCATGACAGTGAAATGGTTAACCCGGCGCTACAAGTAATTCAAAGCCGAGGCGTGAACTGAATGGAATAGCGGGAACGTCGTGAGGTACAGAAAGTTGCCGAGCAGGTAGGGCCAGGCTTGCCCGACGTGTTTGTGCTTTGTACACCAGGGCTGGTGAGACAAGCCAGATACATGAAGTGCATGTGAGGTGATAGTAAGCTAGGGCTAACCTGCTAACTGTACAACGCACCTGTATGTATGCAATTCTAGTTCGCTCAGTTAGAGGTCTTCAATGCCAGGCGCAGTGTTCAGACACGACTAGAAAACATATTTCCCTTGTATTGTTCGCTATAATGCGCTTCCCACGGTTTCTCTGTTGGTTTGAACAATCTACTTATTTCGAAGAACAGGTCATGCCTATATTAACTGATTGATTATATCTGTTATCTGTTTCTCTTTCTCGTTTTTATGCACATCAAATGTGTCTTATGTGGCCACCGTATTGGCAAAATGCCGATACAAAATGAAACGCATAATCGTTTACTTCAGTATAAATTCAGTCCTCGTCAAGTGATGTGTTCTTAACAAATCCACATAAACTTAAAATGCAGACCGAAAGTGCTTACGTTCAGCTGGGTAATATGAAAAATAAGTTTGGAGACACTTTGCCACGCCTATTAAAATGTTCAATAATATTTGACCGTTGATCTTCATAACTACCAAAAGTGTTTGCTGCATATTTAAATTTACAACACACTGAAACACTTGCTACATCCTTTTAAGACTGAAATGGTCAGCGCTTTTAAGCCATGCATCCACAAGCTTTACGCCTTACAGAAAGAGCACGAAAACACTCGGAGAGACCGTTTACACGCGGGCAATTAGGAATGTCGTTTTGCATAAAGGATATCAACACCATAAAAAATCCTTGAATGGGTACTGTATGACTGTATAATTAAATCCCCGGGGTTTCTTACATGTGAATTACAGCGGAAAAGTAGTGTATACATAGAAGGAATTGATTGGTTCCTCCAGGGAATATATGTGTCATTATCCTTCCGAACATTCAGCGCCTTAGCCTCATAGCAATAGCATTCATCGTTTTGAAAGGGTTTTCATAAGGTCACCGGAAGGTTTTATGCGCCCGATACAGTAATGGATATGAACGACTGTACATTTATACATACATACATGTATGTAAATAAATTCATATGTGTTAACACATCTTCGTTCATAGTCGGTTTTGTACAAGTGAGATATATCCACATAGAAGTCACACAGAATGGCCACTGGTGCAGAAAAATTATGTCGGCATTTCGCCAGTCACATACCATATAACTTTCGTGAGGAATGATTGTTCCAGTCGGGGTTTAATGTCTCATTATCGACAGTACCGGGCGTGATTCATTCAAATTACGTCTTATAAATTTAGGTCAGTGTGTACGTGACCTACTTGTAACACTGGCACATTACATACACTTTGCAGACGTGCTCATTTAGTAAGTGTAAAAATAGTATTCGTCTTTGTACAGACGCGCTAAAATGTCATTTTTTACTTAAGACGACAAAGGCCTACACCACGAAGATTAAAAATATTCTGATACAACTTAAGAATTTGTTTACTTTTCTGAAGATGACCGTAGTCTAATTTACACAATTTGATGGACAGCACCTGAAAACGATCAACTGTATGAAATGTTCTTATTTATATCAAATGCTTAGAAATAAAAATACACATGTAGCTATTAAAACATTAACTTGCTCATCAAATATAATTTGCGTAGTAACTATTATCTTTAACTACTATTTTGTTCCCTGATTATGCTCAGGCCAGGGGGTGTAAGTTGTTACTTCTTGTTAAACACTTACATACAACCCTGAGGTAAATTGACAAGGGGCTGGATCTCACCGATAACGTGTAGCCATTTTCCAACTAGCTCTGGGTTTCCCCTCTATGATGTAGTTTTTTTATTCTTTTATTCTGTTGTGCAATATTACACATCAGTATTTATTTGGTTGTTGTTTAACTCCATGTACATTGCTAATGTCACCATAACCGACACAGGAGTAAGAAGCGTCCAAATTACATAACTGGACAAATGAACCCCACGATAATTAATAAATATGCTCGAATAAGAAATTCATTTCATTGCTAAAAAGATTACAGCGACTCTCATTCCCATACCTTGTTAGACTATGGAACATTTGACTTGTAACTTCACACCGCAAACATAACAGCACAGAAAAATGGTAAATTCAATTATTCCCAAGATTATATTTCCACGTACACTTTAAGCTCTTTCCCCTCAAATTTCGACTCTTATCACATGTACGCATGTTATATACCGTACTCAGAATAATGCATTGAGTGAAAACATAATAATGTCAACTGAATACAGATTTCACAGGCTGCGTGTGACCATTTGCCTTCTGCTTGTCATGCTGCGGTTGCTGCTTTAGTTTTTCTCTTGAAGTTATAGTCTTACATTGTATACGATGACTTCTTATATGTATGTATTGCAGAGAACAAGAAAGACGACTGCCCTGTACGTCTGTGAGTGAGGGCAGGAATGTACACACTACGACAACACATATGGATCGTGACTTTGGATTTATCAAACTGACTGATCTCCTGAAACGCAACACTTAAACGTGCGGTGTAAAACCATCACTGTGTAAATCGCTAGCCTTCCTATACTCCTCCACAGGATGCGGCGAACTATACCACGGCTGTTGTAATTCCAGTGTTAAAAAGCCATTCCACACACATAGCATAGAGCTGAAAATGTCACAACATAAATTGTATAACAGACAGGAAATGCGTTTTATTTTTTCTATCCGTGACAATCTGTCTACACTTTGTACATATCGGTCAACATAGTACAAGGACATGACCACCGTTTGTAACGACAAGCTACGATGCGGTGTTGATGTAACGTTGATGTTGACGGCCAGACATGATCTAAGGCAGAAGTGGGCACGTACACCAGCATCAAATAAATAACAGATCTGAGAATTACAATTGCCTAGGTGACTTCAAGGTACACTGGATGTGTACGTTTGCTAGTGCAGATCAAGCTATCGTCCGCAGAGTTGTCACGATAAGCCAATCCCCACTCCATCCCGAGATACGTGTACTCGTAAGATCACATGCACTCATCGCTGTGATAATATCGTTTGTTACCTCAACAACAACAACAAGGATAAGAAATCAAACGTTATTTGGTGGGTTAAAAAGATGTTCTGCTGCAACGAAGACGGCTGGTTGTGTTGTCTTTGGAAACATCGAACGTCGTTTTAACACACAAAAGGGGAGTAGGTCTTTTTGTTTCTAAATATCCCTTTTAGAGAGAAGTTTGATAATGACTTAAAATGAAAATAGAAGGTAAATAAGATTAAAACAGGACAAGTACCAGTGGGGAATAACCATCCCAGTTTAATACGTCACTTATTAAATGTTGACCTAAAAGCTATGTGTCGTTACACCTAAGTAAGCGTGGCTTAATTCGCATTGATAAACCCTCACTGTACTGTGAATAAAAAAAGTACTCGAGCAACTACATGTAAGTCTGCCAGGCTATTAC
Organism: Acanthopleura granulata; assembly: GCA_016165875.1. Classification (NCBI taxonomy): domain Eukaryota; kingdom Metazoa; phylum Mollusca; class Polyplacophora; order Chitonida; family Chitonidae; genus Acanthopleura; species Acanthopleura granulata. The sequence continues at coordinate 5,063,763 of JABBOT010000082.1, forward strand.
GACCGCCCTGGGGGTCAGATCAGGCTGTTAGCGATCTGTTAAGGCCAGGTTGGTCACGTGTGGATTTATAGGTGATTTGGTAGGTGTGAATATGAGGTATGATTGATGTCGCCCGGCTGACTCCCCCCTCCCCCCCCCCCACTGGCGTGACCATGTCTGCACGACTTAGTGGACCAGAAAATTGACCAGCTGGAGAAGGATGACGACTCCGATCATGGTAGGCCCTAAGTGCATGTTTTAGTGTTAAGGCTTCAAAAGCAACTGTTAAAAGTATAGCCATTTGTAAACACTTCATGAACCCCAGTTCTAATGCCGTGCAATTCATGACGATATACTGGGTTATACCATCATAACACGTTAACCAGTAAAATATCATGGGTAAAGAAGTGGGCAGTGGGTCCTAAGACCGGAGGTATTCAGTTTAGTTCCAGTCTATTTTTTATTTGGGAAGGGGAGAAGAACTGGAGAAATTGGGAGAAAATTATTCATCTGAGGGAAATGAAACGCTTTCTTAGCGGAATCGTTAGTTACTCATAAATTTAGATGAGTGCCTGAAGTATTGATGAATTCATTTAGTAGTCACCTGAGGGTGCAAAGTGGCGATATGTTACACAATCTTTTGACTGTATTCTACATAGTCGGACCGATTACTTTGGCATGTGCCACATACTGGATATTTGATCTATTTTGTTTTCCTTCCGTCTCATACCGCTTAAAACATCAATACGGCTAATTCAATGCAGCGTCGCTAATCTCGTCTGAACATTGCCAACACAGTCAACGTGCTCCCCCACTGTAATACCATACGTGGATAACACCAACGATGACTCTCCGTTTTGAACGCAGTTTTCAGACATCCGCTCTTCCAGGGGTTAGCTTATGCGGAGTATCAACTACAGAGAATGACATGTCTGCCAACTTTTAATGTCTTTTAAGGTTTAACTTTTAAGGTGTTTTCATACAGGGAATTCAACCTGCAGTCTTCTGATTTGCGAGACCGATTCTCTCTTCGTTCAGACGTGGCAGTGGATCCTCGATCATGTGGAAAACCTTACAAAGGTGATTCCTTCTTAGGGGAAGTGACCGAAAAATGTACACACAAGATAATTAACATGGAGCTCCGGACCATAAACGGCATTAATCTTCGGCAAATGACCTCTTGACATTCTTTGTTGTTGACAAATATGAGAAATGCTCTCCAAAATAGACCTCTGGCCGTGAGGTGATCCCCTATCATAGACGGCTGATGAGAGATACACGGACATATAAATCAACAGGTTAAGAACGGCAGAAATGGCCATGGTGAAGGCCAAGGGGTAATACTATCTCCCTGAGTTTTTCAATTAAAATGTTCCTACCCACAGATTGATATAGTAGGCAACAGGCTGCACGTCAATAGAGCCTTTGATCACACACGGTTAAAGGAAAGCTTAGGTTGAAAACAAAAAACAAAAACAAAAAAAACACAACTGACAAACACGTGCAGTCACAGATGCTGAAGGCAAAATGGCGCTCTACTTAAGTACAATTCAGACGTTAGTTGATACCTAGAAAATCTTTTGATATACACGAAGGGCCTCTCGCTCAATACTGATCCGAATAACTGCTAATGCCTCTGTGTACACGATAATTCTTCTAATTTTGGGGACAGATATTAGTACTGATGTAAGCAAGGAATTACATTTCCCTCGAAGCTTTTCGGAAAAGTAAAGATATGGATATGTTTTTAACTAGATGGACTAGACCCATGAGTGAAAAGAAACAGTGTATCCTTGCTATAGTTACATGTATATTGGCTTAAAGGGGCAGACCAGGTGTCCCCAAATTAAAAAAAAATTCGGGTATACATCTGACCTTTAACACAAGTCTATATGTATCTAGACCTAATATTCGCCATACATGTATGCAGGTACCTAGATGGGCATGTTTTCTATATAAACCCTATGAACTGCTCAATTCAATCACAGCAATTGTTTCTGCAATCGCCTCTAATCGACATGCGTCATCATCTGCGACAAGGTCAACTCGCTTTCCATCAAGATGAGTCAAGAACAATGAATGGCTGTTTAACCATGTCGCAGCTGCAAATCACTCAGTGAAGTCTGTCATCGTTTGACAGATTCCACAGCTTAACAGCTCATAAAGCGATTCTACATTACAGAGGTATTCTGTTGAACTCCTAATCTTGCTGTGGGAAATCAACAAGAGCAGTGCGTGTTTCTACTGTGACGTATAACAGGTACAGGGTTATGATAGACCTGGACCAATTTGGGATTTATTAAATAACATGCAAAACGTGGATGGACTTTCAACAATTCTCAAGAGTAAAAGGTCAAGAGACTCTTTTATAACGGTTCTAATGTCACATTTCTCGTTACTTTTTACGGTGAAGACGTCTTGGTGGTTGGACCGTGAGAGTATGTGATTCACGAGAAAAGTTACGCTTAATCTATTTACGAAGTTTTGCGGCAGTTGGTTACGGGCCGAAACCAGTGAGAAGTCAGATCATGCTGGACGGAGTTTTTCGATGGATAAATGCTTCGAGGAACTGCGTATTTGTAGGCTAACGTCAAATCGGGCAAAGCTGAATGAATCAGCAAATTAACAGTATTAGACAAAAAGTATCGGGAAAAATATTTTAGAAAATATTTGGCTAACATACAGTATATCTTTCAGTAGACGATGATTTTAACGTAGCTGGTAAAATTAATACGCAATGAACCTTGCAGATGGGTGCCCTTGTAAAAGGCAACCGTTAACCTAGAAAAACATACCCCTGTCCTACATGTATGTTGTGGAGTGGAGAAGAAATATAATTGTAATCTTAAATAGCAATATTACAGGTGTGCTGGTGGACAAAGCATCCCCGAGGCTATGTCCATTTACATTCTTTCCACGTTACTGTTTATGAAATGTGATGGCAAAGCAGCATTTAAGTAATTCTAGAACAGTGACGTGTAATAAATTGCTATCAGGATCAATGCCATTTATACCTTACTCTGTTTAAGCTGCTACTACTTGTGTATTTATCATCAGAAAACCTTAACGGACGTAAATTGACAAGAGGCCACATTTCACGGTTACTTGTGATCATTTGCCAACTGTCACGCTGTCTTCTCTGCTATGGTTTTACTCCCCAGTTATGTATACCGAGATGCAAGTTCAGCACGCCACAAGCGTCTCTACAAAGACAAGCACTCAGACAAACAGAGAATTACCTTAGATTGTAAATATCTTCCCCACAACTTGGGGAAACATATTCGAAAGGCAATACATGTAGGTATGCTAACTGAGAACCCCAAATCCAGGATTTAACCCGTGGCTTTTTGTTTTGAAGTTCAAATTACAGTTCAGGTCTGTTATGTGGTCCACAGACTAAACAAACGTGATTTTGTCCCATGTGTAGGGTATGGTATATCCTTTACATACATGTACATGTATGTATGCCAAAGCACTACATTTACCATTCCGGTATACGCAATTAGTTCTCGCAAGTCACTAGACGGGGTCCGTCTCTCCTGTCAGAGGTAATGCCAAATCAATAGTCCACGTCACCTGAACAGAGAGCCAGACAGCCAACGACCTACAGTAATTAGACTTTTACGCAACTTTTATGGCTATGCTTACGTCAGGTCCAGAAGCGGGTGATTAAATCGTTGGTGGGAGGAAACATTTTAACCTTAAATTAGGTGATGCTTCCGGCGAGAAGTCGGCCTTGTGTCTTTTTATAGTAATAAATGTTTTTCCATTCTTTACAGAATGTAAATTCTTTGTGTTTAAGTATATTTTTTATGTCAACAAACACTGATTGATTGCTTCCTTTAAGTGTTACACAATATTAAAGAGTACTAAATGTGTATACGACGGTTCTCAGGTTGATGAATTCTGGACTAAATCCGGGGAAACCACCACCCTCCTACAGGTATTTAATAAATCTCTTGACGCACGGCAGCGGCGGGAGTCTGATGTGTGATTCTGCACAGGTTTATGCTTCGGGTAAATGTCACCTCAGAAATGTTACCGCAGGTTATCTGGATTACAATAATATCATGCATTGTCCATGGAAGTATTTAATCGTAAAGCTCTCACTCACATTCAGGTTTCGTATGTATGACCTAACTTCGTAGCCATACATTTAATAGGTTTTAATAGGCACGAACTGTCCATCTGTAACTGATAACATATCACAATTTCAGCTAGGCAATATGATATAGTAAACCACTGTATTGTGATTGTAAACATTTACATTTTACATATTTCGAAATGTAATTTCCTAAAAATTTGGTTGACAGGAGAGAGGGAAGTGGGTGCCTCGTTAAGCATAACAGAGGAAAGGGCAAGTGGTAACATTTGTATTTACTCTTCTGCCTGTTTGTTTCATGTGAGTGACTTCAATTAAACATAATGTCTTCCAAAAATAATTCAGAAGTTGGTAATCCAAAAGTAACATTGTCATTTATTATGATAAGCATTTAACTGCCAAACGGCACTGAAGACAATCGAGAAAATAATGTAACGGTATGCTTTAAATTCTCATTATGTCTTCTTATATACGGCTTAAAGATCTTTGGAGCTTAAAGATCTTAAAGATAGTATCTTAAAACAATCACTTTGCTTGTAAACGATCTCCTGAAGGCTTGTTCATTACGAGAAGTGCGCATGTCACTGTGACCCACAAGTCGGTATAGATGCAACGGGAGCTATGTTATGACGCATATGTCAACATTTACACCCAGTTCCCTTTTCCCAGGTGTTACCTCATGTGCAGCGAATCTAGCGTACCAAAAGTATACTGAACCTGACGCCCACAGATTGTCTCAGTAGCCAAAGCCTCTGTAAATATATCCAATGACCCGCTTAAGTTAGATAGTCGAAGCGACGTTTTTATGTTCCATACAATTAATATAGATCGTATTTGTCGTTTTATTGGCACGTACAGTTTGATGCCTACATTCATGCCACAGGAATCTTTTTCAATAATAACAAGGCTTGCAATTATTTTATTGACATTCTTTACAGCTTATTCAAGGTGATTTGTCGAGCATAGTTTGTCTATCCTCTCGCGTACAGCACAGTTTACTTTTTTATGCTGGAGCTAGCTCTTTATGCTGTGTAGTCTTTTGTATTGTAACAAAGGGCGATACAATACATAAACTACAAGACTAGGCCTGGCAGTGAACCAAACAATACATAATCCTATGCCTTGAGGTGATTCTATACGGATTATATTCTTTCTAATATGCTTACGTCCCTACTGCAGAACGCGCTGGGATCTAATCTCAAATTACCCCTGTCATTTTGCAGGAATTGTTATGGAAAAAAAATATTTAAGCTTCCAGATTTCTACAGGATATCCACCATCAGTGCGCATTTCAATTAGTAGCATTTGTTGCTTTACTAGAGTTGAACGTTCAGCATTTTACAAGGCTACTCAATGCATGGTATGATGCTTCCTGCTGCCCTGGCCATTCCTCTACAAACAAATAGCCACAAGATCCAGGGGTATTTTAAGAGGCAATTTCTGTTGTCAGAGGACACGGGCACTGGACCAGTTAAGCGCATTTTTCTGATCGTTGCGTAATTCCGCTTGCATTTTCGTTGCCATGGCAACCATCTGGGCAGTGTCACCTCGGGCAGATCCCCTGACGTCTCTCCAGATCTACATATGGGGAACAGAGAGCAGATGCAACAGCCGCGGGGCACTTAATGAATAACTGATAGTGAAAGATGCACACTTGTGATTTCCGATTCACAAAGGCCCCTATGCCGTCTATATCTCAAAGCACGCCATGACTCTACTTTTCAGTACCATCTCACCATTGATCTACATATATCCATATTATTGCAACATAGGGAATTATCGACCATGACATTTGGGTTTGGCATCAACACGGGCTTAGTTTTTCTGTGATTAATTTTACTTTTGACATGTTCTCCATTAACAATGCTATATGATACAGACCAAATAAATAATTAGCGAATGTTCACGATGGTGCCTGCCAACTTTGGAAGGGCGACGCTTTGTCAAGAATGGAGCAGGTGTGACAAAGACATAACCGGGGCGGACCGAGTACAGGCAATGTAATAGCAATGATGGAAATTGCTGCATATTAAAGCTTGGGGCGTCAGTACCTTAAGCAAAACAGCGCATCTGTTTTATCCTCCTATGATTCTGAACAATGTTAACAATGGATGGCCATCAATGCGTCACCCATTTCCATGTTCATGCCCTAGTTCATTTTCGTGTATGTAAATACACCTCTAATATTAAACTCTCGTTTCAGTGATAAAATTAGGTACTTGTGTTGGTTTAGCTTCCCGATCTTTGACATTACAGATTCATAAGTGGAACCTTTTTTGCCATAATGATAAAACGTTATATATCGGTGAGGTCATATAGGTTAGAACGTCATTTGGACTTATGCGTGCTTTAGTATGCTAACTTTCTTCAATGTCAGCACTATGGTGAAAAACTATATAGATCTCCAAGCATGTCCACAGCTGCAATCACTGCTGCATTAATGACTCAACCAACCAGTGGTGACGTAATCTGAGTGCACCTCACAGAACTAGCCTCAATCCGGCTAGTTTCGAATGGGAAGAGCCTTTTTACAAGCAATAGAACGCCATTTGTACCTGTTTTATTTGTTTACAGGTCTATTCATCGTCTACAAAATACGGTGGCAGAATGAATACTTTGACGATATTCGTGCGTGTTTTTGCCAGAGATATAAAAGCGCACTTGTACATGAAGTTTCAACAGTGCATGATATTCGGGATGGGTGTGGCATCTGAGTAAACTATGTGAAATAGACAATGGATTGGGCAGAATTAATGATGTAAATCTATTTAAATGAGAGAGATAAACACATGTACAAAGTACGCATGTATTACGTGCAGTACGGAAGTCGTGCGCTATATCTAGTCGATGGCAGATTAAATGCAAAGCGATGTGACACGGGCCAGTGGCTTCGGCTCACCTGGTGAATTTACAGGTATATCAACTGCAGACACGGTTCACTGAGCACATGAGACTTCAGTTGACATAACCGATACATTCGAGAAAAGTCCAGAAAGATCAAGTAAAAATAAACTGTCCAGTGGGGTCAATTATTCGATAAGCTGTTAACAGCAGCCAAAAGAATATTTCAGTTCTTCTTTTTCGCCTGTATCATTCTGGGACTTTGTTTTTTTTTTCCAGTGGTGCTCTAATCTGGATGTATGAAACAGATAGTAGAAAACAAAAACAGGTTGAATAAATGCAATGTGATATTGGATAATATTTACGCAACTGATAGTAATGGGAAGGCGTGTATCAGGGGTTAGCAAAATTTGGGCTATCTTTAAAGTAATGGAGGATTACATTATCAAGAGGCAAATGCATAAGTCATCGGTTTGCCTGGCTTCCACTGATTTAAATGGACCGACAGCAGTACATAGGGTGTGAAAACAAATAAAGCGAAACAGTGTTATATGTATACCATTAATGTATGTAAACATTTTTTGTCTCTCGTCTAAACCGTGCAGAAATTACGACACAACCGATAGCCGTATCTATTTAGCTGGGAGGATTAATCGATATATCACTGCAGGGTGTGTTGAGGAATTCAGCAGACTGATGGCAATGTATGCTTCTCTCTTCCACCCATCGAGTACAAAGTCAGGTCTAAAAGTTCCATACAAAACCATACATTAGACCTAGAGTGCCGGTTTTAGATGCCGGGTAGCTGCCAGCCCGACGGAATGCAGGTATCTGGCAGCATTTAGCGAAGGGTGGGGTGATGCAGATGAACAGTGATATCGATTGTTAAGCGTCCTAGTGGCCAGCTGCAATTTCATCGAATCAAAGGCACAGATATCTAATTAGTGAACTGTAAAGGGTCTCCCTGTGTCACAACGACCCAGTTAGCTCTCAAGGGTGTACAGGGAGCAGATTAAGATACTTAGGGTGCAATACAACAACAACAATAGCTTAGCCTAGTGACTACTTCAGAGAATCGGTGACACAGAGGGCCACTTGACACATTATCCTTCACAGCCAGAATGTAAACCATGCCAATGCATAAACTATAAGGCATTCAGCGCACTTCTTTGCACCAGGGTTTGTACTGGTTAATTGATATACGCATGATGAATACATTAAGTATCGAAAGACATCTGGTTTTCTGACAGGTACTACTGCACTGTCAGCATATCCACACAAATTTCTCACAGTTGAAATTTAGAGTAAAGAGTGATGTGTGTCGGACAATTTCGGTGCCTGTTTTATCACATACACATTCTGGGCGTTTTTGTGTTGTGCATTACACAAATGGGTTTACTATTATCTGTTAAGATATAACATATACGTCACGTGTTCTAGATAAATCCGAGCGTTCAGCTTTCTACACAATATTTACTTAACAACTCACTATAGCGTTCGCAAGGTAAGCAAAGGGCTTCTGATGTTGTCATTAGTACTTAACATTGTCGGGTTATCCGTCATGGTAGTATTGAAGTAGAGCTTTGTTTTTAGAATATGACATCGTTACAAAGCCTAAAAAGTTTCACAGCAGAGAGGAAATTTGGGGTGACATCAGGCTGCCTAGTTTTGGCCTCATTTATTACAGGTAAACTATCGTCAGATATTCAGTGTGTATGGTTTAAGGATTGGTCGTCGTCCGGGTTAGGCCATAGGCTTCGGTGACAGACCTGTACGGCGGGGAACAACAGGACAACTGCCACCCAGAAAGTGAAATATGTGACAGTGTGTGTGCTTAATACCTATCCCCAAGTGAACTTCAGGCAATACCTGCATCGAGAGGCCAAACCCGTTTAACAGCCCGACCAACCACTCGTCCACAATACAATTGTAAATTTTAGGCTACCGTAAACGCCTTAAAAATCGCTGCCGCCGTATTTCAGGGGTAATCTGCGCACAGAATAATATGGTGCGTATTGAAGGTCTGCATCAAACGTCCTGCATTCTGGAGGTCATCTATGAGCGATGACCGCATGTACTAACGGATGAAGTGTCGCTTCATAGTTGAATCGGGCACTGAAGAATGTAACCCGTATTCCGCCACTATATCTTTGCTCATCAACATCATAACCTGTTGAGCGACTACAAGACTTGACCAGATATAGGGCAGACCAGTTTCCGCAGCATCCTCAATGAACAGTTGTTTTGCTGCAAGGCATCTACTTGTGTACAGATGGGTGGGGATACACAAGGCCCACTTTCACAATTATACATACAACTGCTTATTGTGCAAACAACAGCTATTGTGTTTTAAAGGAAAAGAATGTCGCCTTATGTTTGAGCATGGAAGTTAAAGGACGCTGTCTGTTTTAAAAACGGATTATATGTTTCTATCAGTTCACTGACAATTTGGAAAGTCCTAGATTGAAAAAGAAACTTAGAACCACAGACGTCCTACACTCTCATAAATGTGACCCCAATTAACTGGACCCCCAAACCGAATGAGATCCGTACTCTCAGCTTTACTTTTCCATCATACTTACTGTAAACGAAGGTCATGGTTTATTTCCTGGAGGTTTCGAACCTCGATTTCAAGCCGGGATTTCTCCTTGGCAGTGTCGTCGAGAACTTCTCGAACTTCCTTCAGTTCTGTCTCGTACATTGACTTAATGGCAGCCGTTTCCTTGCCCCATTTGCTCTTGAGATCCTCCAGCTCTGCGGCCAGTTTCTTATTTTGGGCCTCCAGGAATCGGACTTTTTCGATGTAATTCGCTAACCTCTCGTTGAGGTCCTGCATGTCTTTCTTTTCCTTGGCCCGATGTTCTTTCACGTTCGTGACATTGCTAGATGACAGTCTGGCGTAGGAGCCATCTTCCATGGCAATCGGGGGTCCTGCTCCCAGCCCATAGCTGTAAGTAGCTTGGTAGGAGTAGCCACTGGTCGGGCGACCCACCGAGATGCTGGGCGTGAAGGAGGATCGCGACTTCACGGTGGAGGAAGAGGACGACCGGGGTCCCACCGACGACTTGTACTTAATCGGGTCGTCATTCGTGTAGTTAGACGACGATGTCGTAATGACCGTCCTTTTCTCGGTAATTGCTGACTGCGACATGGCTCCGCTCAACAAACAACAACTACGGTACGCAACGTAATTAACTCTCCAGTCTGTCTGTTATCTCGTCTTGTACGGAATAATTAGTTTGGCCTTTTAGCCGTCTAACTAACCTGTACAATGCACGCCCGGTTGCTCCCTAAAACGGCCAAGACGCCGGACCCAGCCCTGTCGAAACACCGACCTGACAACCTCTGTCACTTAGACTAGACTGGTCGAGCCACGTAAAAACTCTCTCCTGACTGGAATGTGGGGTAAAGATAAGTTGGACCACTTGCTATTGAGCGATCTGACAGCCGACCGACTATAACTCAAATTCTTTTACCTGCTTATGAGTTATAGGGGAACTAAACATTATCGAGTGCGCGCCGATTGGGTGACACGTCTCACGTGACTTAGAGGACCTGTCCGTCTGGCAAACCTGTTGTAATGCGGAGCTATTATTGTGTACGGAGTAAAATCACCAGGTCGTGTAGGGAGTGAGGTCACGCTTTCAGCCCCACGGCCAGTTTTTTCGACCTAGTTGCAAATGAAAACACGTCGTAAATGCTTCAGAAGAGCGGGTAGACCAGCGGGTGTATAGCAGCAACAGATCCTTCGCTAATGACCCCTTTGACATCTTACCCGGATACCTACACAGTCCCATGCTTTTTACAATGTACATGTATGAACAAGCTTCAACTGGGTGATTCGCATTCAGCCTTCAAGCCCCTGAAAAGGCGGAGCGAGGTCGAGTGGTCTCATCATATACCCACGTACCCTTACTTGCTTTTCTGCACCCCAGGCTATTCATGTCGCTCCGTGTCGGTTATTCAACACCTTATAGAGTTTCTCTGCCCTTTAGCGTAGCTGATAATAAGACGCGTTAAGTGTCAGAAGGTTAGAGACATAATAGCATTGTGACAAAAATTTCACTTCGGAATCGAGGTAACTATAATGTTTGATGATAATTAATATATAGTCCACTTGTTAATTATCTCAGATCAACACATGAGAAATAGAAAACCAAACCGTGAATTAACAATACATGAAGATGTAAACCTGTTGAATGGAGCAAAGTATTAAAAAGCAGATAAATATTATTTGTTCAGATGGACATTTAGCATTAATCCAGACTAGAATATTAATATTATTTCTATATTTACACATACGCAAATGGTTCAGGCCATGTTATACAGGATTTAACTAAATATCCAGCCGAATTTATGGCAATTTTATAACAGTCTAACTTACGGCAATAGGTTAGTATCACAAATTTTGTGAATCCACTTTATCATGTAATATTATTCGCTCTCCGGAAAGACCTATGGTGCTGTTTGAGATAAAATGAATGAACCTATGTTTGTTTGATTGGAGTTTAACGTAAATTTCAACATTTATTTCGGCCATATCATGGTGTCCCCTTATAGCAGACCGGACCCGATGAATTTATGAGAATGTTTTAAAGAGAAAATTATCTAAAATGTTCTTCAGAAAGTTGATCTTTTCAGCTGTATTATTGTGGAATATATTCATGTGTTGATGTATGTTTGCCGTTCATTATCACGGTTAATAGTGCCTACTTTCAATAACAAACAGTCACGCATTAAAATCGAAGCCCTACATTCCAGTGCCTGTAATACACATGGGTCTACTTCGCACATTCATTGCACCTTTATAATACCGTTGGTTTTTGTTTTAATCAACCATGCCCCTACGCCTTGGATACTTACATCGCCTACACTGTGACTAAAAACGTGGGGTGTTTAAATCCCAGATTACTGCAGTTCTCGCATCTGGCAACCTCTAAAACTGGCAGAGAATCAAATGTCAAACAGCTGACTAAATCCACTTAGGTAAAGCGATTTTCAAAGCACTGAATACTAGGTGTGGATGTTGAATAATCACTTAACACGTGACCTTCCTCGTCAATGACAAATTGTGATGCAATCTAATATCACTAGGTAAACATTCTGGCAGGGATTCAGTTCGATTTGTAATGGTGAGAAATTATTGCATCTGACAGACGCAATTACTGTTATAAGGTAACGTTATGGGGTAGCACTTATGAAGGAAGATGCGAAAAGCATTTCTAGTTATGTATTTTATAGAAAAAATATTTGCTAGACATATTGGTGCATAATTTGTGAATTGCGTAAAGACTGATTTGATGTTTAATGCTGAATTCAGGTGAACAAATGCAGACTTCTTGTTTTATCGAAAGTTGAAAAGTATTTGGCTTTTTTCAGTATGGCGTAACAAAATAATTTGGTTTCTGTCTCAGATGGTGTTACCACTTTATAGCACCTAAGGATCAGTTGGTAAGGTTTTAGATGACATGTTGTAGAGAAGAGGAAATTCGATTGCATTAATCATGCGGTCTGTGTTCTACAGGGCATTATAGATTATAACAAACGGAAAAGAAAAACAAACGAAACTGTAAACACAGTTTTTCCTAAACGCTTGAACTGCCATCATTGATATGTCACACTAGACCATGTCGTAAAACATGATTACTTAAAGCGAAAGCGCGAAATGTTTGCGTTAGGACACAAGACACCGTGGTCACTTTAAACCTGACATTTATTGCGTGACCGCCTATCGTGACACCTGAATGCTTTACTTAAAAGTTTTGCATTGCATATTTTAAGTCTATTCCGAGGAAGTTGAAAAAGGAAAGTGTCTGATAATGAACGTGTGCGGCGTTTGTTTATGTTGAGAAAAAGTCAGAGCCTCTTGTAAAACAGTTACTTTAGGCCGAATTCACGTTGTTTGTTTGACCCATCTATCTAGTTTGTCAAGCTACTACAGGCGTTGACTTAGTGTAGAAGAAATTTCCCCCTCAAGGCTTGCAAAAATAAGCCCTTTACATTATCTATCTTTATCTGTATAAAACACTGTAACGTGAGTCTACGAAGGCACAATGGAAATTATTCAATAACAGGATCTAAATTATTTACGAAGGGTCTATACTGCGAACGATTTAACAGATCACCATCGCAGACTACCAATTGGACGAGGAGAGCCTCTGCTGTATCCCAAAACACCCTGGACATGAACCAATAATATCAGCCTAATATATCAGGATCGATTATCTATCCCCAGGACGAAATATGTGGGGTAAACGGTATGCGTGCGATATTAACAACTTAAGCACAGAGCGGACATGGGCAGGGACTGCGCTGGGGGTAACTGAAATTAGTGCTTCAGTAGTCCGTGTCTGTTTGTCAATACATTATATTTACTTTAGTTTCGGCCTTGGAGGTAATAGTCAGGCCTAAGGTATTTACACTATTCAGCACATGAGTGAATGTTAAAAAGCATTAAGTTTCGATGGAGTTACCAATAAACTTAATACTACTTTTTAGCCAACCGGGATTTAATCGACATATATGTTGTTAAGACTTTTAAACTATGGTCCTTGTAGGGCTCATTGTTTTGACAGTTTTCGAGTTCTTTATGGACTCTTTTGGTAGTGAAAATGAAACCAGTACATCCGTCACCGGAATGCATATAGCCAAAACAATTTTGAACAGGATTATAACTTCAATGTCGAGTTGTAAAGACTAGGTTAGTCAGCTGAGGGAATTGTGAGTACTATGGGATCATGGTAAACTAAACAGATTTCTTTACTTCAAGGATGTAAAACTATTTATTAGAGAAGAACGACATTATACCATATGATCAAAAGAGCAGAGCAAATGCATTCAGTTTACACTATTTTCGTTTTAAATGTGTGGACATTACTAAAAAATTTACAATGTACCATCAGGGTATAACGGCACAATGTGTATTTATTTACATTAAGCCGGATGCTATTTGTGGTATGGATAACATGGTAATGAATAAGGATGATTTACTAAATCAATGTGTGAAAGTGACCGAAACGCTTAGAGCCGATGAATTCAATTTACACTATTCTCTATTGGTATTATTATTCTCCATTAGACCAAGTGAACATGATTACCGGGGTTTGCTCAGGGCAATATTCTGTTTGGTTAAAATATGCAACCAGTACGTTGGCCTACACCGTTCTTCATTCAACCAAGGCTACAAGACAACGAGAGTACAAGAGAGAGCGGCGACATTGTACTGTTCAGGTATACCCCAAAGCAATTACATTCAAGCAGCCTTAATGCTTAGTTCAAACAAGATCACAAGACAATACAGTTTAACTGCCTTTCTATCCAACCTTAACAAACAGGATACCTATCACCTAGGGAATTTGAGTGGATATATGTAAAACTTTCACGTGTTTGAAATTCCTCTCCCAATCAGCCTTGGACTAAGGGCTTGTGGAAGAAAGAAGAACTATTCCCTAGCGTTTGTCGTCCGCAGTCTTCGGTGCGAATTGTTGAATACTAACAGCTTACATAGGCATTTATCACTGTAGGATGAGTCTTAAGAGAGATGAATCTTTGGCGTAAAGGCCAGGTGTGCAACGTTCAATTAGTATTAACTTGTCTGAGCCTTTACGTATAAAAGCACAAACAAGAAAAACACGGCAGAGACAACCGATCCACACGGTGGGGCGAAATTGTTTTCGTCAATACGTGTGTCTCTTTCTTTAACTGATGTTTAGGTAGCAATCTCGGGTACTTGTAATTCGCTCATATGAGCCAATGGAAAAAAAGTCAAAGGAATATATCTTTGTCAGAGTTACATATAATGCGGTTGCTTCAGGCTTTAAGGATAATTACAGAAATATGCTTAATGCATGGCGTTTAATGTATTTACTAATTTATGCATTTATTTGAATGACAGTCGTAATGCTGACCGCAGTGTTATAAGTGAAATAATCTTGGGTACTGTGCAAAACACCAATAAAGGACGAATAAGGAAGCGCTGCGCATTAGAGACAGGTGAAGAACTCGCTCCGATGGGAAATTTTATTCCAGAAACTAGTTTTGGGTTTTGTCGAGGCGTTGAAACGAGAGCGGAATAGAGTAATCATTGAAACAAAATCTCCTTGACTTGTTGATGAGGCGTAACAACGTTAGGTTGATGAAGGGCTTGAGCTTTCAGGAAAATCAATGTAGTCGCCAGCAAAACTCACAGGGAACAAGCACGCACGAAAAGGGAATTTGAAAAACCATGTATTGTGTTTTATGCATCAATAATTCTGTCTGCGAATTTCTTTGCAACACTCAGTGTCTAGAGAGTGCTCTTTGAGAGCCATGTCAAAAGATACGATATGACATACTAGTATATTATCAATTCTTTTTACAGTATTTCAATAGAAGAATTTTATATCTTTGAAGTCGAAGCAAGTTTTGTTTCCCCCGAAAGTTTAAAGCAACAGGGTCCTTTGTTTGGATAGAATGTAACAGGCTTTTTATGTGAAACGAGTGTTTGACATCTACACCAGCTCCAATTAAAGTTTTTTCCATTAGTGCTGTCAGTGTATACTCTCTCATAATTGTGGTTCAGCATTAACCAACTGTCTTTTCCTGCGTTTCACATACCCTTGTGTATGGTAAGACTTGACGGGATGGAAAAGGGAGCCACCTATAGCAAAGCTCTGCATTCACTCCATTTTAATGTTCCGGCGTTGTCTTTGAAAAGCCGCTTAGTCCACGATCTTTTGTCGCCGGCGAACAACAGGCTCAAGGCTTTCAATTCTAGGACTATCAGGTCAAGTCTATACCACGGTATACCTTTAGACATATGTACAGCAGTCACTCAAACGAAAACTACTCAATCAGTGCCTAATAATTAACCTAAAATGTGTGGTAAATTAATTTGTCTATGAACAAATAAAGGCAATTGGAATAAGTATTTATTTATTTGATTGTTTTTAACACCTTACATGCTCTACAATTTTTTCACCTGATTGATTTACGTCAGTTTTTGGTTGGATGAAATCCGCGGTATTGACGGGCATTCACATGACGTACAGGTAGGCACGCCATAGTGGGGGAAGACAAAGAGCGAAATATAATCTCAACCAGTGTGATACTCTGCTGTATACAGTTGCTTCACCATGACGCTATTACCCGACACAGAACCGCTTTTTTCTCAGTGTGGCAGAGAGAGTTGCTCAGTAAATGTTAGCAGGAAACCTGTATATTTAACCTAGACGCACAAAAACATGGCGAAAGCTGCAGTTTGTGTGCCGTTCAAACCTTGCAAATTGCAGACGTTTATCAGGACAAGTGAAACCTTTTCAAAACCTATCGCCCGAAGGCCACATGTCGTTTTATAATCTACTCCTGGATAACGATAATCGTTTTTATCAAACGAGCATGATGTACAACAACTTGTAGCATTCTTTTGTTAGCTGACTTTAGTTAGAATTTTATGCTCACTGTATGCATGTAAATGGGATAAGACACAGGTTAAAAAACACTTAATCAAGTTATGTACATATTTCATTGGAACCGTGCAGATTGCTTTAAGTTTTTGTTTAAGCTTTACTTTCATGCACGGCTGCTTACAAGTCTGGCCAAGCTTGTTGTAGAGAGATCATTCATATAGCCAGTGATTTGAGGACAGAATTACTGCCATCAGTGGTAACAGACTAAAACAGACTGATCGAACTGATGCACCAAAATAAGGAAAGATGGCCTGCAGGTGGTTAACAAGGCTTTTTCACATAGTCACCAACGATAACAGACCAACTTGCCCCAGTTTGATTAGATCCTACGCTCTAACGAATGAAGGCCTACGGTTGGTGTTCATGGCTTTTCTTGAGTCATAGAGTCGTGAAGAATATCATTCCGCGTGTTTCAGGCTATGAATCCATATAAGTTAATTCCATTCGGGTTACCAAAGTAAAACCAGGGATGCAATTTCCATAATCTTCCAGACAAACCACATGCTCATTCCTCAAGCCTGAATGGCGAACTTCGCCGAGGCAGACAATTTATCGGAGTCAGTGTAGCCATTTTTCAGCTTTCGTGAAGGATTATAGAAACAATATACAGATGGGGTTCTGGCAATAGCAGAAAAACGCTGCCCTTATAAAGCACGACTCGTCGCAGTCCGGATATTGAAGGACAATAACAGTTCCTCAGTTCTCAGTGAAGCAGATACATGCATCTTTGTAATCAGCTCAAAGAACTCTGAAAGTTAGTAGGTTTTATGCCGTTGTATATCCAGTGAAGGACGCCGTCTTTGGCATTTTCTCCATATGATCCGGGTAACAGGATAACAGACGGTCAGTCCAAAGGACGAATATGTTCATGTTGAAGTCGTTAGGCCTGTCGGATTTACTTTAAAATGTTGTGGACAGAGAGTAAACGTAACTAGAGGTAGCCACAAAAAATGTCAAGATCGATATATCTTCCTCCGACTACAGAAACATGGTGTGGCTCCTACGAACAGGATAGCCACCATGAATCAAGGAGTTTTTAAAGGTCTTTTCCCTCTCTCCAATATTAAAGAAAAGAATGTAAACAAATTCCCATGTTCCCAATGGCGACGACATGTCTTTTCAATATGGCCGTGAAACCAAGCGATCACTCATCATGGCGCTATACTTTGACACTTCCCTGTGTGGAGAACTTTTCTTCTCCGCTCAGTGGAAGTGCTGTAAAATTGCATATGATACTTCTGTTGAATTCCCACAGGGCCTGTGGCATGGCAATGGAGTAGAGTTGACAAGAGTGATGGTTTCTAGCAGAAAACTGATCTAACAAACTTCTGACCAATAGTATGCATGCTCATGTTTAACCTTCTTTTATCCGACTCAACCGAATGCTACATCATTGACAGTATGCAAAACCATATATTTTCAGAATGGGCCCACAAGACTAAATGGGCAGGCTTTGCCATGGGATGCAAACAAGCTATAATGGATTTACAGATACGAATACACTTCACATTGCCCTAGTAAGTCAAAGTAACCGTATTAAACTATAGGACCTAAGGCGTAAGTTTTTTAATGACATGAAATTCAACAGTGTTTGAGTCACCGATGAACCTATATTTCACATTGCGCTAACAAATGAAATCATTCGGATTTTCTTCATATATGTACACATACAAAGCCGAGAGACATTACCTGATCCACAAACATGACAAACCTTCAAAATCACTCATTTAGCAAAGACAAACTGTTTACTATTCCAGCCATTTCTCACTGCATTCCTCATTAAAGTACCCGAAGTCAGGTTAAGAGCCTACCAATAAACTGTAGAAGTAGACATTTGGTCGGGAACAGATGGACGAAAAAAAATCCACTTAGTGAATTCCGTCGCTAAATTCCCATGAGATTGTTTCCCAGTTCGACACTGGAAAGCTTGCTCACGCAAGATGGTAAATTTGCTTTGGTTTTTTTTTTTTGGGTCTTTTTTTTCTTGTTTTCTTTTTAAGGTGAGTCATGACGAATAGGTAATGATGAATGATGAAGAGGTAACGGCTGTAAGTGGTAGTCCCAATAAATGAAGCTCAAACGACATAGCCTCTAGAAGATACAATCGACCAGTAAATGAACCGGGCGGTTCTACAGCCTGTGTCAAGATAAATAAAACCATAATTTCTCGTTCTTCTGCTAAAAATTAAATCTGGCTAGGCGATAAAGGGTTTTCACACTGCTTCAGATGCAGAAGCATTTGACAATGAGTGTCGTGATTATCTGTTGAGATTCCATCCGTTATTCCATTTTGCCACGAGTGTTGTCAGAGATAAAAGATAAAAGGAATTGTCGTAACGTGCTTTAACTCAAGTTTTCATTTAGATTACCGTGAAATAGAAAGCCAAAGCTACGCACTTTTTACCCAAAGAAGAAAACATTTAAAAGCCATTGTGTGCAATTCAGGTGAGGAAAGACAAATAAGGTAAGGACCCATAAAGAAAAACGAACGAAGACACTAACGTTCCCCTGTGCGTTCCCCTTATCAAAAAGCACCAGTGTATTTGGTATGGTCGAGTACATTCGTTGGCCATACCACAGATGGGATATAGGGTTTAGCCCAAGATGGTTAGCACTGTGTTGAGAGAGATATGAGCCACTTGGTTTGGTCACGGAAGTGTCACACGGTATTATCACAAAGGGTCAAACGGTATTATCACAGACATGTCTCTTTGTTTTGTTTCAGATGGATCACAAGGCATTGTGTTGGAAAGGGCACACGACATTGTCACAGATGGATCACAAAGCATTGTAGTGGAAAGGTCACACGGTATTTTCACAGATGGATCACAAGGTACATGTATTGTCACAGAAAGATCACAGGTTACTGCCACAGAACTGACATGAGGTATTGTTAACGAAGTGTCACTGGGTGTTGCCAAGGATGGATCACACGGTATTGTCATAGATGGATCACAAGATATTGTGATGGAAAGGTCAAACGGTACAGTCACAGAAGGATCACAAGATATTCTGGGGGGAATGTCACACGGTATTGCCACAGATGGATCACAAGGCATTGTCACAGAAATGTCACGCGTTACTCTGACAGAACTGTAAGGCGATATTGTTAATGAGGTGTCACTGTTGTGGGCTAGGATGAATCACACGGTATTGTCACAAAGGTCACATGATATTGTGACAGAAGTCAGGCGGTACGGTCACAGAATTATCACGAACTAGTCGAATAGGAATCACACGATATTACCGCAAATCTGTCGTACAGTATCAAGTAATTTTTTCTTTAGATTTAATTTAGTACTGGTATTGAAAAAGAAAGTTCTAAAAGAAGTTGTTCAGAGTAGGCATCAAACTGATAAGCACAACGTTGGTGAAATTTAGTAGTGTCTGAAGTAAATTATCATTTGTGTGAAGTATCATTTGTGCCTCCGGAACACGGCAAGAGAGGTGAGCCGTAAATTAGGTACAAAAAAGTTCTTTAAACAGACTGACTTATCACAACTTCTTCACAAGGACGTCTTTTCTAGCACAGGTAAATTGCTTTTCCTTTAAGTGATAAAATGAATAGTACTAACACAAACCCCATCGCTTCTGTCCAATCCCTCCGAGAAGCGATGTCATCGTGGTCTGCCCTGAAGTGACTTGACAGGCTCATCAGTTTTCGGGACATTGATTTATGTGACAAATGCGAGCTCTGTGTGCAGAGGCTTTATCCACCGTGGCACCTGATGGCTTGGCTTAACGATCCAATAATGGCTGTGCTGTCTAAGTAAATACAGGTATCAGTCCCAGGAGAGGCTAACATTTCAGCGCCTTTTGATAAGTGTTACACCATCAAATGTCACTCGTACATACAAACTGATGCATGGATGACTTTAGTGATGATGTGATAACAGAAAAGAAGTAACTGATAATAGTGTGGTGCATATTCACACTCCATCAAATGATGGGTAGGGATCGTTAAGGGTATAATGTAAAGTTTATGTCGGCTTTCGCGGGCCGGTGAAAGAGACACTTGTGCTGGACTCTGGTTAAAGTCATCTCAGGTTTCAGTTTCTTTTCTCTGTTTACAAGGATGTTTGAGGATCAAAGTTTGTGCCAGTAGGCTTCAAAGGGGCTAAAAATGGTGATTGTTTTGAAGAAAACCAACGTTTTGCAAAAAAGGTAAAACCAAACCAAATAGAAAATGAAGTGTTCAAGAGTTTCAAATTAAATCTTGGTAATCCATGTGCCACTGGCTGGCCTCGGGTGACCCTGACACTTATCTAGCAAACCGTTATATGCTGCAGGGTGATTTGTAATCACATTCCGGGATGCCTGGCGTGAATACCCGGGAGAGCTCTCTGAGAGGTCCACGCTGCACGGTCAGGGAATCAACAGCGTTTGATGATTTACGCGGCTGAGGTGACAAGAATGTGACTCACCGTGGGGTCTTGAAAAAAAATGGCGTGGGGCCTTGTGTTTATGACTGGTCCCGGGCACTGTGACTGTCACTGAAGACTTAATCCATCATGTCGATACAAGCAATGCCCAAACAGAGCTGCCGATAGCAGAGGTCGTCATAGGCTGGGCATGTTCTGGTGTAATCATCGGAACATCGTAACCCAATCGTCCATTAATGCAGCGCAGTGATTGCGGAGGTGGTTTTTGTGTCGAGTCATTCAATTTACACTTCAGCGGCCCTCAGTTTGAGGAAAAAAATGACTAAACATTTCGAGGGCAATTGGAAATTGCGAAGGCTTTGGCTTAAATAGATGATTATGGTTTAATGCCACTTCGGCAATATAACGTACGTATCGTGTGTAGAAAAGATTTTGAAGAATAAAAACACAACAAAATTGTAAACAAACAAACAGAGATATAAAAGGTGAATGATATGTGTATGCCTGGATAGGTTTTATAGCCAATAGCCTGCGGCAGGCACGAGCATTTTTCGACTCCACTGATCATTTAAATGGTAGGGTGGATGTGAATTTACAAAAAGCTAAGATACTTACTGTCTGAAGAGATCTTGGTTTTGTTCCTGCAGGTTCCTGGCCTCGATCTCAAGTCGAGACTTTTCTTTGGCGGTGTCGTCCAAAACTTCACGAACTTCCTTCAATTCAGTCTCGTACATTTCCTTGATGGCGGCCGTTTCCTTTCCCCATTTGCTTTTCAAATCTTCCAACTCGGCCACGAGCTTTTTGTTTTGGGCTTCCAGGAAGCGCACCTTTTCAATGTAGTTGGCCAGTCGTTCGTTCAAATCTTGCATATCCTTCTTTTCACGGGCTCGGGTAGTTTTCACACTGGAGACATTGGAGTTGGAGATAGTTGTGTAGGATCCGTCCATGGGTAACGGAGTTGCCTGCATTCCCATGGAATAGGAAGCCGTGTAGGAGAACCCACTCGATGGACGCCCGCCATGGTAACTTGGAACGAAGGACGAACGGGACTTGACCGCGGATGTCGGCCTGGGACCCACCGACGACTTATACCTGATACCATCGTCGTTGGAATAGTTTGACGAGCTTTTCACCACCGTTCTCTTCTCAGTAACAGATTGAGACATTCTGCCGGATTTAAAAACAGCCAAGAACTTTCCTTGATTGTCCTAGAAATACCTTCGCGCACCGGAAGCAATGCTAAACAATGTCCAACAAGAGCAATGAGGCAGTTGTAGAAACAGGCGCCTAACTAATCCTTGGGAACCAGCCTACTTTAGGTGTCTGTCTCTCCAAAGCACCGCTGAGCACAGTCCAGTCCCCCGAAGCTTGTGAATCTAAAGCCTTCCAATGTATTGAACCGTCGATGCACTGGACCGTCTGCCGCTCTCCCCAATACCTGGTTGTGTGTCTATAACTTGCACAGCATCAGCGCCATTGATTGGCCCCGCCTGACCACGTGGCCCACATTCTCTTCGCCTGGGCGTGCCACGACAGTTTGTGTATATAATTTATTGTTAATGTAAGAAATATCGAGCTGATATTGTGTTGTCGTGTGACATATGTCTTCATGCTGGTATTAGTGGAAATGATAACCCCTTGAAGAGTATGCACGCACTCAGAGACGCTCTATGTAACCGTAACGTTACGACAATTTTACACCACAAAGTATCCAATTCATAGTACTCTGGCAAGCGGCCTAGTTCGAAGAAAATGTGCCTTTGCTGCAGAGCACCATTTCTTGGTCTTTCATTTACGTTTCGTACCGTACCGAATATCTTGCACTCATGTTTGTCAGGATCTTTCTGTGCTCTCTGCATTCACAGAAGAAAGAAAAAAATATCAAATATATTTCCATATATTCCATTCTAACAGAGATAGTTGAATGAATTAACGAATGATTAACGCCATTTTGGCAATATTTCAGCCATATCGCGGAGAGAGCATATTTAAATCATAATTCAGTCCACGGTTTTTGAGTATGTAGTCTCAATATGTAATTTTGGAAACAGTGTGGCTCTGCGTATACAAACTTTTGCAGATGTTTAAAGATTGATTAACACAAATGGGTTGATTGTTCAAACAACAAGGAAATATTGTCTATTCTGATTGTTACGGATTGATGTGCCAGTTGGGGAATAATGGATTTGCACAGCCACTCAAGTCCAAATTCGATGAGGCAATGCGAGTTTTAAGTGTTCAATTGATTTCCTTAGGTTTCGTGCCAGTAGAAGGGCTTTAGGGCAGATGAATTAAATGTTAGCAAGTTGATGCGTTGGAAATCCACTGAGCTTATTTTGGCACGAATATCTGTCACTGCAGCACATCGTAGGAAAGGATATTCACAATTTTATCAGCATGTAATGCCTGCCCAAGGCAGATTCGTAAGGATACGGAAAATCATACAACATTACATGAGATTAAGTTTATGTTTTATCTTGAGTGTTCAAAGTTTACAAAACCCCAGCACAGAATGTTACGTTGTAGTCAGGACTGGTAATGCTGGTAGCCGACTTGAAAGAGAAATTCCATATGTGTATTAGAGTATAAACGACATTAAGAGGAAACCCAAATGCTGTCTGTCCTCGGTTTGGTCACCTGTAATCTGTCTGCACAAGGACTGGAAGATAAGGATGTATATATGTATTGGTATATCTTGGTCAAGTATATAATGCTCATCGCCCTTAAACGCTTTATGTTGTCTCACAGAATTTACGAGTATAGGGGCAGGGCATAGGTGTACATTTACAAGTAAATGCACAAAACAATCCAACTGTTATTCGTCGAACATTGAGATGAATTAATATTAATAAGTTTAAACTTATATACTCTTCCAAATGGCGAAGGCTTTGGGAGTAAAGTTCCATACAGTTGTTATAAACCTTTTACAAAATGCAGTTTGCCCCTCCTTGCACCCCCCCCCCCCGGCATTTAAACACACATTTGTTCAGTAACACTCTTGATAATGCCGTGCAAAGTTGTTATGTCTAAGAATTGTAAACGGTCGATATATCTCCTGAAATAAGGCATACTTCAGGTACAAATGCTGTAAGTTGGTAGAGGATCCTGTGCTCTGACATTTACTGTACGAAAAGGTCACTTTTAGGGACGGTCGGAAACCTGCATATGAAAGGCTAGAGTATGTGTGTTTAAGTGAGTTTAGATGCACACTTATATATACATTTATATATGTATTTAATTCAGCGCATATGAGCTAGAGGCTAGGAATGCACCGACAGCAGCTGGTAGCGAACGGGATAATGGATGCATAGAATAATGATACATCAAGTTTATATACGAGGTAGGTTGTTCTATACACTTATCATGGGCTGTGAACATGGTGTGATGAGGACGCGAACAGCTGGCCTGTCAGCAGGGATGGCACGAGGCTGCGCCAACAAATGAGAATTGTTTCCGAATAGGACAGGAGAATAGCAGAGTGGGCAAACACGAAATATATAAATAAACAACAGAACAACGATAATATTTTACATATACCGATGTTCGTCACTTGACATGATTCATATCAATATGACGAATGTACACACATTTTGACGTTCTTTTTTGGAAGTGTTTCAGAAAAGTGACAAAGGGACCTTGATATTCTCCAGCAGCTATTAACATGTGCACGCGGTGACTGGGTTTTTTTGGCATGTTGTGTTTTTAATGCTGATGCATATGGTTACTGTAAGTCCGCATACTGAATTCCGAGGATGGGACTCTACCATCATACACACCCACTAGATGTTATTTTGGCTTTGAAAAGGCAATGCTCAGTGTAATGTTAGTGCACTAAATGGGTGTAAAACCACGATGATGATAGAGTATAACAGGAGAAAATAATGCATATGGTTTTGAAATTTAAAACTGAGGTCAAGAGTAATATGACCTGTGATGGTGGTGGGGTGGGGTTTGTTAAAATAAGTGTGGATACTTAGATGGAATTGGTTTGACTATCGACCCAAGGGGTGGCCACGATAAGAGCATGTGTATATGTGTTCACTGTTTCAATGTCACCAACGCTCTTGGTCTCGACGCTGTGGCCAGCAATAAGTAGATAAATCCCTTAATCTCGGGTTTAGGGTTAAATCCCTCTGAACCAACCGATTTAATTCCATCAGGTCCATTGAGCCCGCACTTACATTGATCAGGTTCACGGTTAGCAGTACATTTACATCAGGAGCTAGAGTTCTGGGCTCCCGACGGAACACGTCCTTATGGAGGTCGTTCTTCTGCTTCTCTTCGATGGGCTAATGGAAATCCAACACAACTCTTATTGACTCCCAGTAATGAAAGAGGCCAAGTCTCGCTCTAGCGAAATCGCCTGCCACTATAATATCACCACATTCTCTCGGAGCTACAGAGGCAAGGATTTATCAGCAACTTCTTTCTCTAAGCTTGAATTTAAATTCGATTAAGATTCCGATTTGTTGTTCAATATATTTGCTTTAATCTCAATGTAGTCCAGGCAACAACAACAAATCTACCAGAAAAAAGCGTGTTTTACGCTAGAAGATCAAAGTTACGCAATACATTTAAATGGCGGCATCAGTGGACTAAGTTTTTATTAAACTGCCTGCTTAGTTTCATCATTTCTTGAAATAAATCTAAGGACGACAGAGAGCTTAAACTGAATTTTATTGTTTCGAAATGGAACACTGTTTTCTCGATTTATCAGCTTTTTCAGTTTTTAAAAACAAGTGCAGTGTCATGTTTCCCCATGTTGAAGAGAGGCGATAACGCGCTTCAGAACAGAAGAAGATGTGTTTCGATCCAGTCGTGTTCTAATACAAATTAAAAAAAAGGGGTATAAGAACGATAGGTTAGGTGGCGGTTTCGAAAGGTAATAGAATTAAATGGACTCTTTCCCAAAGGGCCGAGACATTCCATCATACAAGAAATTTACCTATAAGGAAATTTTTAGGCCTAACTATTCACCTTTCCACCAAGGACCCATGAGTTGATGCGGTCAATCCCACACCAATGCGTGAAAGAAAGAAACAGTAAACATTTTTTCCAATTGTTAAACATTTGCTTCAAATAACCCTGGGTTACATGCTGAAAGCCCCTGTCCCGGATTTCAAAATATTTTATATTCCTATTAGTTCCTTAGTAATATATAGTCATGAATTTGACATTTATTTTGAGATATGCATCGACCAGAAAGATTCAATTTATTGATATGGAACCTGTTCCGAGGAAGAATATAGTCCATATAGGTATTGCCAGACGCTGAGTTCTTTCAAGTAATGTTATCTGAACAGAAATCTTACAGATATGTCATTAAACAGCTGAAATTGTGCTAATCTGGCGTAAAATTCAAATTGTTAACTTATTCAAAAGCATTTCAGGCTGGAGCATTTGCTTCCGTCTATATCCGAACCCCTCACCTTGTGTGATGTGGATGGTCAAGGTATGGTTACCCCAATCAAATGTGGTATCTACGTCCAAATGTATAAAGTGAAAGTCCATTTTAGAAGCCTTCGCTATTTACTAAGAAGAATGTCTGATAATAAGGATATTCCAAAAACTATTTAAGTTAAAACCTTAAAAACCATTTCCTCCTACCATAATACTGGCCGCCATCCTATGAGTAAAATAATCTTGCGTACGGCGGAAAAAAACAATGAAATAAATGAATAAATCTTGACGTGTCTAATAAATCAAAGACATGCAGAAAATGAATTATTATTAATAACATGAACATGTCTTTTTGATTATGGTCCAAAATGCCTTTATTTATTGACTTATCATGATGTCTTCAAAACATGCAGCTGGAAACGCACATATTTTTATTGTTACTCAAATTATTGAACTCTCGTGAAGTCGTCTGAAACCGGTAAATGTCAGCTGAGAAAAGATTCACCGGAGCGATAATACACACTGTAACAGCTGAATGTAACAATTGTGGCAGAAAGTTTATGGCATGGGGTTTTGACGTTGATTTTTTTTTGTCACTAATATTGATTGTGTACAGTTGTATATTGAACTATATACCTGCAGTCATAAAGACTGCTCATGTGGATTAAACACCGTGACTCTTGGGGTTGCACGAGAATAAGGCATGGAGAAATTTGCTGATCCGACTAAGCCAAATTTCATCTTAGTTGCATTCACACGAAAGCTATGAAAATGGCAACATCGAAACATTCACAACACAGCATATCAAACTGTATTTTGCGGAACATTTAGCTGACATCGGCACATACATACATACATGTAACACTGTATTGATTTAGAAATCACTCACTGCATTTGTGCTTGAGATTTGACGTTACAAAACCAGAAACAAGAACAAGAAATGCAGACTATAATTTTCGATGACTACTCAGCCGGATAAGTGAGTCAAATCCATTATAGAATTTACAGGATGCATAGTCCATCACATTCGTGAAACGACTGGTCGATTTTTCACTTGTTGTTAAAAGGCTTTCATTAACCCACGTATTGTATATCATTTATTTGTCTATATTTTACTTCTATTTGTCTATAAAATGATATTCTGTTATTTTACTTTTGCATAAAAGTTAAATATCTAAGCATATTGCATCTTCCCAACGTGGCGTCTCAAGTGTTGCTTATAGCATGTATCGTTAAAAGCCTATTTATATTGAATCCCCAGTGGCTGTCACAAAACAGTTCTGCTAGTCGCGAATACGGGTTGAATCAATTTGATGAAAATAGGATTGTAGACAAAACAGTCGGTAAGTAGGCATAAATCGTTTATTGTTGCCATGGGCTACCGTCATTTCCTGTGTGCACAATGTCTACCCAAGGTAGGAAATGTGGGCTTGTTGTAGCAATCATTTCTTGATGACAAGTTTACAGGAAAGGACATTACTGTATCTGGTACGTATTGCCGAACATACAGGACGAAAGGACGAAAATCACATTTTCTTTTAGTATTATGTATTGTTATACACTGTAGTGGTTGAAAGGAAATCAAAGCACAAAGATATTTCTATTCATACATTGTCATTATTACCAATGAAAGCATTACTGAGATGTTAGCAGGACCGGTGATGTGCCATCCTTTTGTAGAGTTAATATTTTCGGGTAGAAGGAAGTCAAGCCGCAAGTCTAATTCATGACAACTGTGATACGAAATGATCTTGGAAATTCGACGGCAGCACAAGCAAGCTCTGACACGACTGCCACATCAGATCTTACGTTCTGACTTTTGATCTTTATTAATTTCCCCAGTCATACACCCGTGTCTCGGATATCTGAGACTATGGCAAATGCTGTTTGCTGACGGGGAAACCGTGTTTGTAACGGCATTCAAAATCAGCTTCAAAATTCCCTCTAGAGTCCGTCATTGATTTATAGAGGACTGGGCAGAAGACTTGCAGGCCTGGATTCTGAAAATACCTTTGGTTAAATTAATGCATATTGCTGGTTGCCTGGAAATATCGATCGGCCAAGCCCCAGTCATAACATCACGGACTCTCCTATGCGCCTCCCCTCTCTGATGCAGCAACATCCACAATCCGGCACCCTATCTAATAACCATATCAGTACCCCCAGTAGGCCCGTTAGTGTGACAGGTACCAGAACAGGGCAGGGTAATGACAATAATTGTCAGTATAATGACCGACAAAATCGCCTCTCGGACAGAAAATGCAGAGAGAAGAACGATATACATCTTATGGCTTACGGACGAAAACTAACGGATCGACCTTGCGAGACAAAACCCACACAGCTTTATTTGAATTCTGGATAAAGACTTTTCGTGATAGGACATAATTTAATTTTTTAAATGTTATCACATTTTAATAAATTTAACATCATGTGTGACAGACCAGCAACTCTGACACGTTAATAGCATTTCGCTGCACATGTATTTTAAAATTGTGGTTTTTCTAAGGGGTTTAATCTGAAATTGCATTAATAACGTTGGCGTATGAATTAGAAGTTTATCCTGGTTGGAATAGCTTGATAGTCTAGTATAAGAAAAGCTTTTGACTGAGTGAGCTATTCTTCGGGAGCGTAAACACAATATAAGATAATGCCACATGGTAGACGAGACCAAAAAAAGTCGCTGTTAATCGACAGTGATCTTACGCTACGTGTGTGAACCTAGGATCTATCGCCTGGGGTAGAGAGGCCCTTGGCATGGACCGGGGTGATTTTGGAGCATCTGCGATTAGAAGTTACCCTTGGCTATCGCGGGCTGTGGTAAATCAGTTCTCTGTATTCTTAGTCCGACGTACTTTATCCCTCGTGGTGCATACATGTACGAGCATCGCAAATGAATCTTCAGGAATCATATACACTCATTTCATGAAGTCACGTGGATACAGCTGTAAAAACCATTTGAATTCGAAGAGCAAGTTAAGTTGTGAATGAAAACAATTTTTGAATTTTATTTCGGGTAAATGGGAGGCGATTAACCAGGATCAAATGATTCCTACGAATTGAAAAAGCAAATAGCAAAGGCAGTATAGGTATATATGTAGTAGTTCAGGTTGACAGTTAGGTAACGTGGATGACGACTGGTAGCAAATTTCAATATCACAATGTTACACACTTTGATGACATACAATCTTTAATAACTGACATGAATCGTGATATATATCTTAACAGGGGATAAAATTAGGGATATAACTAAGATGGCTAATTTAACACATTAATATAAAAGACCGCAGTGTAGAGAGTAAAACCAGAACAGCGACGGCAGTGTGAGAGTAGGCAAATACTCGCCAGTAACCGGTGATTCCTAAGTCTGGCCTCTTGTCAGTTTATATCAGTTACGGCTTTATTCTAACTGTTCGCGTAAGTGTTTAAGAAATAGCAACTTATACACCCGTATCACTATGCATGGCTCAACCGGAATTAGGTAGAAAATTCCACAGATGATAAATGCAATATACTATACGACATTGGTTTAGAATTACTGAAAATGTTCTCATCACCTTTAATACAAGTAAACAATAACATTAAAACAATACCAAGGTATCAGGCCTCGAGGATACTTATATTTTATATATAATATTTACTTGATGGATTTGATTTATTTGATCGTACTCAAGAATATTTCACTAATACGACGTCGACCAACACTATGGCGGGAGAAAATCGGGCAGGGCCCGGGGGAAACCCACGGCCATGTGCAGGTTGTTGGGGGACATTTTCACGCCTGAGAGGAAACCAGCATGAGCTGGACTTGAACTCACAGCGAAAAGCAGTGGTGAGAGGCACGGGGATAATAACACCGGTTACTTAAAGCTGTTCTGGAGCCGAGGGATCCTTAACCATCGTGGGAACCGACGAGTTTAATACTTAACTATATGATGTATGAAGAAGCACTGGTCAAATAAAGCGTAATAGGGGTTAAAACGCTATTTCTTTTTGACTGTCTGGCTTGTGACTAATGAGGCTCGTGTTCGAATCCAACGCTTGCCCATTAGCTTGCAGTTTTCTGTCAGGGGGTTTGTCAGGTACCAGGCAGAGGAAGAATTGCTGTACACTGCGTCTTTTTTTCTCTCTCTATGAGTCCCACATGACCTGGTGTGATAAAATATTGATTATGGAGTTAAACACCTATCAAAACACAAATAAATCACAATATCTTCATCCACATAGCTGGAATTTTTGATACCTTCGACCCGCGTAATGCCGAACAGATGGTACGAACGAGTATCTACACCGTATTCTAGTCTTATTAAGTTGCGTGGAATTTAACTGGTCATTTGAACCTGGACACCGGCAATACTGTTGAAAAATCCTATGATAGGATCATGTGCCAATATGTATGACCTGTCTTTCAATGCTCAGTTAAACTTTTGCTACAACTCCAACTGGTTGATGTTTACATTCTTGCCCAGCAGCAAAAACGCATGACATATCAATTTTTTTATGTAGTGATTTAAATAGAAAACACATTTATTTGAATAGTTACTGTTACATTGCTTTATTCAAATGACTTACGTGAATACTTATACAGGCAAAACACTGGTGTGCCCGTTACATGTTAATAATTTTTTTCTCCATTTTCTCAGTTGCTTGACAATTACACAATGACAGATTTTCTCGTTTCCTAGGTTATCTCTTTCTGTGCCTGTAGGTCGTGCGTGTCACAAATTACCGGTTAGTCACTTTTTTGTTCCTTGTGCACGCATATGAGATAACGTCAACGAGTCACTACATATATATTACACGCTTACCTACTGAGCTCAGTATATGGGTATGACAAGGTTTCTAAAGAGTTCTCTCAATTCCACTGCTGTGCAATGTTTTCCACCCTAACCCTGTCAACGACGCTGACAACCACTAAAGGAAAAAACAAAAGCATCAGCGAGGAAGAATTGTCCATATTACATATTAATGTAGTTTTACATATTCTGTATCAATTACAATACACCTCATGAGCCCATAAGGCAATGAAGCAGGTAAAATCGCTATTCACATTCTGAAGCGTATTTGTGTCTAGGTAAATGCCTCATCACAAACACTTATTATCAGTCTAATGTCATCAAACTGTATCCGTCTATGGTCTTGTGGGATGGACCAAAAAACCCACCCATCATATAGCTATCCATGTAACCTTTGAATGGTTTCAATATGCTAATAAAACAAGTATAATTATTTTTTGTACATTTCGATAAGTTTCAGTTCGACATAAGGTACATTAGCCAATATTAGCATGTCTTCTTATGACGTTCCATGACTTGTAACAAAAGGCATCCGCTAAGAGAATAATAACACTCTCAGTGAACTCCAACGCTACATATATGCTTAAATAAATGTAGGTCACCTAGAGAAACAGAACAATCTAGATTATGTATTTTGGCTGCTCGACATGGTTTTTCCTGTTGTGGCTGAGATTTCCGTCAATCCCGTGCATTCCATTCTAAGTTACCCAACCAGTTTTATCCCTGACATGTTACACTTGGGTTATCAAATCGTAGGTGGATCCTACGCGTTCGTGGTTTTCCGGCTTACGATCCTTACCCTCGCGATAACTCGGTCCTAGACGTTTAGTTTTTCAATGAACGATTGGTTGAAAATTGTGTCTTCTTTCAATGGTGCTTACTCGACGTGAAAAAAGTTACAGCAATAGATTTGTGTTGTTTTACGCGACGGCAGGGGAGGTACAGATAAATGGTTAAGAAACAGTTAACGACGAATGCTAAAGGATTTAATGTGAGGTTGGCTACACGTATGCATGTAATGGTTATGGAATGAAGGAGATGATGACATATTTGTATATTTGAAACTGATGTATATTTATACTGCAAAATTCTCTTTCCACGGTGTCAATTTTCGTGGGCACCTGATATAACAAACGGCGGAGGACGACACTCGTTTAGCAGTTTATGCAACCCAATGCCTTTGCCCAGAACTCGCAATATGAAGACTCAGTGTACGTCAAACATGGAAAACTTCCTCAATAGTGTGCCAAAGGTCGGTGACTAACCCCGAATATTCTCGTGTCCACCATTAAACTGACCACCGTCGTTTGAGTTTAAACTTCATGAGTACGTCGTTCAACCAAAAACAAGTTCTCTTTTGCACAGATATGTCTTTATACAGTGAACTTCATTTGTTTGTTCACTTGGCAATTAGCATCACATTTATCATTGCTTCGGTCTATAACGACGGCCTGTGTTTTGAATTATTTACTTGATTGGTGTTATACGCCGTACTCAAGAATATTTCACTCACGCTACGGCAGCCAGCATTATGGTGGGAGGAAACCGTGCAGAGCCCCGGGGAAACCCACGACCATTCGCAGGTTTGCTGGAGAACCCTACCCCGCGCCACCAGAGGGGAAGCCAGTGAGAGCTGGGCTTGAACTTACAAAAACGATCGCATTGGTTAGATGTGTGCTTTTTAGCTGGAAGGACCCAAGGTCAACATGCTTTTACTGCTGTCTCTTCGGAGCACCACACCGCAGACCCGACGCTCCATTGAGACAAGCATTATAACGCCTGGTCAATTCCCACCCGGGAAATTCTGTAACGCTATTAAAGCGACAAGCGAGAAAGAATCAACCTTGCCAGATTTGATATCTGTCTCACGAAGAGATTCTGAATTGAATGAGACCCATTAAAGGCAACTGCATAATTTCTAGGAATTTAGGAACACCCAGCATACACTGCACATTAGTGCACACGTCAGCTTTCGTCAATGGTCGGAACAAGGCGGCATATCAAAGCTCTCCTCCTATAGGTAAAAGCACACCAGTTGCACACGCTGCATGTCAGCTCTCCCCGAACAAACAGAAGACATTTACATTACTATACGTTGATATAGAGCGAGTAATAGACTAACTCATTGTTGTCCCAGGCTTTGCTATCGGTTATATAAACAATGTATGTCGTGTGGACACTCAGCGAAATACGTGGAGAACAGACCAGTTTGCAGCTGTGCAACACTGTATAGCTATGCATTTATGATGATCCGACATTAGCGTGGTGGGGGTGAGGGGGGGAGGAACGTGGAAGAGGGAGATAGCGCGCCAGCGCGGCGTTATGACCCCTGTACCTCTCACCAATGCCGTCGCTGTGAGTTCAAGTCCAGCTCATGCTGGCTTCTCATCCAACCGTACGCGGGAATGGCCGCCAGCAACCTGCGGATGGTTGTGAGTTTCCCTCGCGCTCTCTCCGATTTCCTCCAGCGTAATGCTAGCCGCCGTCGTATAATTGAAATATTCTTGAGTACGGAGTAAAACACCAATCAAATAAATAAATCCGCCCTTAGTAAAGGCAACACAGTTCTCTTTGTTCTTTTGGGAAAAACAAGTGAATCACAAGCAGATACTATTTTCTAAAAAAAAAGACAAAACACGTCATTCAGAGTGGCGTTGTCAAATGCCGACGAAAAGAGTTTTTGTCAGGGACATTAACACATGTCAAGTATGTCAGACAGAGATAATCCAATCTGTGGGTAAATGTTTTGTCATATCACTGGATTATATAAAACCGTAGCCAGCAACAAATCAAAGAATTACGTTCTGTATCTTTTATTGTACAAGATTACATACAAAGCTGAAGATATTAAGGAAGAATAGCAATGTTAATGATACGCCTTGACTACTTCCTACGTATATGTCATCATCACAAGAGCATAGGGTGATTTCTTAACTTGTGACGCTTAAACATATTTTTTGTCACGACATAAACAAATATTAATTGTACTTTAACTCCATTCATATTTTGATCGTATTAACGATACTTGAATCATGCTAACGTTCAGATTTGAAGATGATTAAAAATTTTATGTGCTAAGATGTGTAATTCAGGGGACTTAACTGCTGATCAACCTGACATGCCAGTATATATCCTAAATGTATGTATTCATTTATTTATTGATTGGTGTTTAACGTCGTACTCAAGAATATTTCACTTATACGACGGCGGCCAGCATCATGCTGTTAGGAAACCGAGCAGAACCCGGGGAAAACTCACGACCAGGTTGCTGGCGGACCTTCCCACTTACGACCGAAGAGGAAGCCAGCATGAGCTGGATTTGAACTCACAGCGACCGCATTAGTGAGAGGCACCTGGGGTATTACGCCGGGCTGTTGCGCTAGGACCCTTGGCCAAGCAGGCCCCCTGAATGTATATAAGAAGTTATTTTAATACATATACGTTAATCGCATGATGCATACTAAACTTCACAGCCGTAAAGTTCACTTTTCTTCCATTACAGCTTCGCAAAAAGTTAGAACCAGTACAAGCATCCAAATCCTTTTAATGCTTTTGATGTCTTCGTAAGACTAAAAAAATTCAGGTCAGACTAGGTTTCCATGAAATCAGACAACAAACTTTCACATATTCTAACTTAGACATTCTGAATGGTGGATAAGTTGTGTAATGTCGTCATTAAACGTAGAATAAATGCACAATGGTAAGTTAAACTTTTAAACACAAACTTTTCTCCCACCAATCCTAAAACTCGATGTGATATGGTAAGATCGCTGATCACTTTACCTCTGATATATAGCTTGTCTGAACACGTAAATAACTTATCATCCACCAGCAAAATTTCAGCCTTTCAATACACATTAGAAACGCGTTTAGTGAAAGACATTAAATAAATTGTGCCGGGAATACTTACTATCTTGCTATTTCGAAAATTTGTTCAAAAATATTTCGTACCTATTCTCACCCGCAGCGGTAGCTCCCCAACGTAAGAACGAATGAATGAATGATTATGGCTTAACGGTAATATTTCTCCATATGGTGACAACATGTTTAAACCAAGCGGCAATGGATGGTGTTTAATGCGATAATGAGAACACTTTCTCTCAAGAGAAAGGAAAATAAGTGTGAATGAAAAAAGAGTAGCTTACTCTTCGTCTGTGCATGCATCATTAGGTCAAAGCGAACATGTCGGTTCAGTAGTTGCTTACATATGTCTGACTTGACGAAACCTCTAAATGATTACATGATTGCATTGTGTACAACTGTGTGCATTCTGGCCTACTGTGGATGCCTTTAGCATCCAGTTTCTATTCGGGGCCTGCTGCTAGATTTCTGAGCAGCCTCACAGCAAAACACACAATGTCAGAGTAAACTAAAGATAAGATGTGACGAAGCAATTAAAATCTTGCATGTTCCAAGATCATTTAGAGCAGTAGAGACACATCGGTTGTGCTGTGCCCGGTAACTATAAAAATACAGATACTGAAAGCCGCAGACTTTTATGCTGGAATATATGTTCTCCTAGGAAGTGATATATGTACTTACTATGTTCCTAGGGTTTAGCCTAGACAGAAAATTCTGGGGCATGATCTGCACACAATAAAAATGTGTTCATACACAGAATATTATTTTATTTTTTGTTAAAAAAAAAGTATGCATTGAAGTTCCTAGTGTTTGAAACGAAGTTGCTTACCGAAACTAAAACTAAATGGGAAACCGTCTAAGCCCTTGTCATTGTGTGCCGGTAAATAGCCCGCGTGGGTGCGTGTCAA
Organism: Acanthopleura granulata; assembly: GCA_016165875.1. Lineage (NCBI taxonomy): Eukaryota > Metazoa > Mollusca > Polyplacophora > Chitonida > Chitonidae > Acanthopleura > Acanthopleura granulata. The sequence continues at coordinate 5,099,475 of JABBOT010000082.1, forward strand.
AAACAGCAAACATATGCACTGGTTAAATATTTAACGAAATCGGAACAGATAAATACTTTCTAGAGGGTAACGTAAAGTAAATGGCTGAAATCTATGCCGGCTTTGAATTTGGTTGATCTAATTTCACATTTACTCTTATTGAACTTTCGTTTCCACAACATTGTGTGCTTGTTTGATTGGTGTGTCACGCCCTGCACAAGAATATTTCACTTATACGACAGTGACCAGCATTACAGTGGGAAGAAACCGGGCAAAGCCAAGGGGAAACCCGACGACCATCCGCAGGTTTGCTGGTAGGTCTTCACGTATTATCGGAGAGGAAATCAGTAGATGAACTTGAATTCACAGCGACCGCATTGGTGAGAGGCTCCTGGGCCTTTACCCTGCATACCCTAACGCGCTAACCTCATACAGTCCACGAGAATCCTTCTCCACAAGAAGTGGAATCCTTACATATACACTGAGATAAAAGACTGGGTCAACAGACTCGATTTGGCCATATGACGACGTTTTCCGAGTTGAATTAACTTTACTGGAAAACTCAGATTTTTTATTCTGTTGACCCGAATTTTTCTCTCAGTGAAAAGGACTTTACCTTTAGGATGTGGTTGTTGAAAGCAGCCGTTAAAATACTACTTTTATCGAACCAACTTATCAAACTTTCAGTAACTATATTAGTCAAAAGAGACTCTAAGTGGAGTTTCGTGTATACATATGGAACCAGTTGAATAATTGATACCGCTTGTATTTGATCGTCACAATACAGACGCTGCTTATGTTTACCGCGGCTGTCATAAAACATGTCAGGTTCAGGGCAGTGATGATAATTGGGCCACTGAACCTGACATCTACATATCAATAATCAACTCCTAAATGACGTTTTGTGTCAGCAAAGCAAATAAATGTGGAGTGTGTTTTGATACTACGGCTGTGTTTATCTTCAAATCAGCTGGACCATGACTGAGGTACCAAAATGTAATATTCACTAGCTTTGTAGCAGATATTACTGAAATAGAAAAATGAAGGTTGCTAATTAGAGTAAACGTAGTGTGGTACGATTTAACATTCCAAGGGTTTTAAGGGGTAAATGTGCTCGCGAATCGTCGACAACTGTGGATTTTTCTGCAGGGTTTTTATCAAAATATATTTATACTTCAAGACACCTTGATGATAGTTCAGCCACCTAATCAGTTTCTCCAGAATTTGACTTTAGAAAACAGCGTTTTTCGGGGGAGAGTGTGCATGGATTGTGTCGTTTGACTCTTTCCCTGGTCAAGTTGTAAAAACTGCAGTTGAGATACATATATGTATACCCCATATTAAAAATTAGATTATAATATTTCATGGAAACAACAGTGTTATAGGAGGAGTGTATCATAGTGTTTATGACTTCGGGTTGACATGAGACCTTGTCACAGGTTTCCAGAGCCAACGGTTTTTCATGAGAGCCAAAAGAGCTATGAAAATCCAGAGTCATGCTGCATGTGCAGACCGCTGTTTATTCTAAAAGTGTTGGTTGTTTCCCTATCTAATTAAAGCGTCAGGCCCTTGACCAATGAGGTCAACGCTTGCCTTTTCGTGGCTTACTTTAACTCAGGCACCTTCCCATGGTCGGTGATTTCCTTTGGCGACTGCGGTTTCCTCTTACCCTAATTCAGCCTGTCGTCACATAAGTGAAGCGCGGCGTTTAACGCCAGTCTGTCAATCAAAACAATCGTTTCTTGAACCCTTTCAATGGTCTATCTGGTCCTAACTACAAAAGTGTTTTGTTTCCCTACGTCTGTAGATATAGCCTGAGGGTAAAATACACTCGATCTCGCATCTCAGCAATCACCAGACAAAGACTCGGATGCACATTCGCAATTTTATCAACCGGAAGTAGAGAGCTGAAGCGGTTGCTGAGATGTCTCACGAGGCAGCTAGTACCAGTAACGAATCCATAAACTAGCGTCCTATGTTTCTCAAATATATATTTCCTCACTCATTCAAAAGGACAGCGTATTTGCATGAATGGCATCTACAGGGTAAACGAACCCGGCGCATTTACAGTTGGCCTTCAGTTTTTGGGAAGGTCTGTTTAACCGCTCTCGGGCCAATGGTGTAGTTATTACCGGCATCCCGGGGCTGCTTTATCTCATCAAGTATTTATCAGAAAGGCGGCCACCTGTGAAGTCCCGGACTCCTTTCGCCACAGGCCGGTTTTATTGATTCCCGTTGTAGTTGCGGGCTGACATCAGACCATATCCCTTAGCTGATTGTCTCTTTGCAGACATGTAGCTGCTTTATAAACACTTTGGGTGATAAAGGAGAGCTCTAGAACTGTTCTTATGACTTGCTGAAAGCTTCTGCAAAAAAGATTCCTTTGAGGACATAACTTTATGCGCAAAGTCCGTGTCTACCAGATGATAAAAACCCTACTGAAATCCATCCAAGGAGTCTGTTCACTCAAGCCTGTGGGCAGTCAATATAGTCTAAATGATGGCGTAATGTAGTAGCTACATGAATCTTCCGGAATATCCAAAAGTTCTGTGCATGTAGTTACTGTTTATAAAGAATTGGGGCATTTTTTCGAGTCCAGGATACTTAAAATATCTTTTCATCGATCGATTGAACTTATCGGTATATTTATCACTTAGGCATTTTCTCAAGCACTCATCGCTTTTATTATGGTGTCATAATATGAATTTTATAATTCGGCCAGCAAGCACAACTTCTCCAGCGAAATATTCCAATCCTGGTAGGTCTTGGCCTTTATGTATAACACAAGGAGCCGCTTATACACATCACCTTACATTCATGGACTGAACTTTATATGGAATGAAGGATATTCAATTGGCCATCCTTTTAAAAAGTAAAAATGCAGAGTCTCCCCTTAAAGGCCAAAATAAAGGAGTTACAGGTATTGTCACATTAAAGGCCATCGAACTCTGTCCCAAAAAATTGCATTGGATTCCACGACGGACTTTGATGACCATACAGCGACAAAAACATCACGGTTTTGCCACTTAAACTTCCGGGTTGAAAATGCATGTTCATAGAGAACTAAGAGTGCATTCTCCGATTGGATGCCCGAAAAAAACTATTTCAAGTAAAAAAAAAACATAGGTGATATCATTCAATTTGACATCCATTGGGTGTCAACTCACAAACGTAGAATCAGAGGCCTTAAGGCATTTTACCCGTCGTTGCGTGATATCAAGTGCACAGGAACCAGATTTATATCAGCCTTCATGACAAGATAAGAACACGTCTATCAGGACTACAATGACTCTGATCTTTACCTCGACTACCCGACGATGAACTTGACAGATTTCGTCCGTTTGGACCGGCACCAGAGTTATGTCAAGTGGCTTTTCACAATAATGAGACCCACGTCAATAAAGTCAGGTAGATTCATTTGAAAGTGCTGATTGGTCGAAGTACGGTTCTTCTAACTGGCTTCTTTGTGATAACCTAAGCTAAAGTTAAAAGCGGATGCTGGATGGCTGGCTGTTGGAATTTAAGGCAGTACCGACTTTAAACCAGCCCTGTGTAAAAGCAATCTATCTGTTTAACACTAGGAAAGCATGTAGAGTGGGTAACCGCTGAGTGGTTAACACGATATCCTATCAATCTCTACGACGCAAGAGTTCCGAATTCATTTTCAGACTTGGAAAGGCAGTTAGTGGATTTCCCGACACTCAGTGTTCGTCGGGCCTTGTAGTGACAAGTGTGATGAATTGAGCAGTCCAAGGTTTGTTAAAGGAGAAGAAATTTGGGGCCACCTCTTGGTATATATTGTCTTTGCGTAATAATATTATAATTGACGACGTTACACACGTTTAATAAGTATATTTGCACTTGAATTTGATCTTTAGTAAGGGCCTCAAGTAACAAATGTGTTCAACCTGGATTTTGGTCATATTTATTTTTTTTAATATTTTCAGAAATATCATCATAATTTAGATTAAATGCATATGTTTGAATATAAACAACTAATTTACATTGCAATACATTCATTTGACATGCACCACATCCTTAGAATATTATTATGCAGAGATTATAAATGCCAAGAGGTGGTCCCAAATACACACAAAAATATATTCAAATGCTCTTTTCTCCTGAAAGAGAAAATAAAAATAAATATTAAAGACCAAATAAATTTTCGCGCTCATTCATAAAGACAAGTTTCTTCCAGCAATAACGGTGAGAATATCTGCAGGCCATTTCTTGGGAAGGCATTCCGAAGTGAACCTTCCTCAAAATTCATCGTTCATCATAAAAGTCCAAAAAAACATCTTGACTATGCCGTTGAACCAAAACCAAATATACATTTCTGACCTTTGGTTGGATATCGCATGGTGCATTTTAACTCGTTTCTGACCTTTGTCTGGATATCCTACAGTAACTTTAAACTAGTTTTAAAAATTATTCGTCTGTTTTGTTTGTTTTTTAGTGTTTTCGTCTCGTCGAAAAACAGCTTCCTGGTCAGGACATAATCTCGCCTCGATATGGCTGATATAGTGTCCCGTTGGGGGCGTTAAATCCATAACCCATTTCATTCATTTCTCCGCACATTAAAAATAAACTACACTCCATGAGCACGTTGGCATCTTATCTTTTAAACTCTCTTAATTAGGAGCCAGAGTACATTTTTTATCTCTGTGTATTAGCCAGTTGTCCGTCGTTGATTGTATGCCCGGGATCTGTAATCTTTTGTTTCAAACGCAACTCCCCCAACAGTTTTTGTACGATTTGAACGAAACTTGGGTCAACTATAGTTAACTATACGAAAAGAAAATCGTTTTCATATCTTGAAAACTGTGGAAATGCACTCATTACCGATATTGTCACGTGACCAAAAGTATTTGAATTTAAATATTTTAACTAGGCTACCTGATGTTGTTTGATGTCCTGGTCATAAAATTGATCTTATTTCTCTCCTGCACTGTACACTTTTGACGCAAATTGCGATCAAAGTTCGAAAGAGTGCAGTTTTTCCCTTATTTGCATTTGATATGATGGAAAACCGTTACAGCTGTTATGCTAAAAATTGTTGAGTGCGAGGGAACAAAAATTCCCCAATATTTTGAAGTCACGCGACAGGAAACCGCTATAGTTGTAAAGCTGAAAATCGTGGAGTGCAGTTTACCATGAGAATGTAAATCACCCTTTCTATACTGTGTTCTCTCTGTTGTTTGCTATGGACTGTGAGCAAAAGATCAAAGCTGCATTGCTTCCACATTGGATTTTAGTGCTAAAGCAGTGGAATATGAAACCTGGCAGTCACGGGTTCAAAACCATTTATTTTTTTTTTCAGTCTTTTCAGTATTTTCCCGTTTTTATTACCATGAAGTTATCATGAGACTAGCAGATGTTGGAAATAACTAATAGCTTGGACCCCGGTTGTTTGATGACAGCTTTAATTTTGTAATTGACGTCCTGATAATATTGTGCCAACCAGTGCAGCTACTGTATCATGAGAGACACTGTTTGATATTGTCGCTGTCGCACATTAGTGCTTATTTAAATATTTTACATTCACCATGAAATTACACTGAAATATATTTTCTTGGACAAAATCCACGGTATGTGTACGCCATTTGACTGCAAAATAGCTTTAAAGTATCCCAGTCGCTTGATCAACGGTTTAGATGTCATACGGAGTTGTTTATTGTCGGACATGTATTAGAGGTGATGACAACACAGCATTTTGAGTAATTCTAGACCGGTGACATCTAGTGCATTGCATTACATAATAATTTTAAACATAATGCTGCTTAAACCACGGTGCTGCGGCGGCTGCGGTGGGGGAGGGGGGTTGTAAGTTGATACTTCATAAACACTTGCATGAACGGTTACAATAAAAGCCTGAGGTAAACTAACACGAGCTCGGATTTCACCGGTAACGCGTGACCATTTGGCAACTATCACACTGTCGCCGCTGCTCTGGGTTTTGGTCTCTAGGCTCCAGTTCTTTATATTATGTGTAATCATACATATTACCGCCATGAGCCAAGTTCTGGTTATCGAGGTCACCAGGGATGTTAAAGTCTCTGCATGAGTTGACAGACCAGGGGCAGCTGAACAAGTCCCTACGCACCAGGATTCGTGTTATCGATTGACTACACGTGATCCAGATGGGTAGAAACGTCCTCGGAGTCTTCAATTCCGGCCACAGAAACCAATAAAACTAAATCTAACGACACCTTTGGAATGCTACTGACGTGAGGTGTGAGCCACATTGACACTTGGCGTGTAGCAAAACTGTCGAATAGTGCAAATGCAAGGTCATCAGTCTCGTTCGGGATTCAGAAAAAAAGGTATTCAAGGGCATTCGCGAGGACCGTGCACAATTTCACCGTACTGTAATTGTGAACCGAAGCCCTTGATGGTACACATTTCTAAAACGTAAGCGAAAGCCAGCGCCACTGTTACCATGGTTTCTGTACTTGGTCATACTATACTGTACAATACGATAGAGATATACAGAATTCGATCCGTGATTTATTCGTTGATTCATTTATCAACCAACAGTGTCTTCGCACCAAAACAGGGGTTTATAGACGAGAGCATTTAACGTTGTGATGCTTTTCTGATATGCACTGGTTCTTTCCTTTATCCACCAGAGCCAAGCTGAAGTCATTGGCAAAAGGATAATTTGGGGTCCAACGAATAAATTTGGTTTGGATGCCCATCTAGTTATGACATTCTGGTTACGTATGTCTCTGCCTTTGGTGTGCAAAGGCCTTGTAGTGGAACGATTTAATTAACTTGGTTGTTCCCAGTTTTATCAGGTTACGTAAAGGCTGACAATTCATCCAGCACTTTGTCTGGTCTGTGAGCACTATGCTCTTGGCAAAAACCCAACACGCTGTGAGTCCAGTTCATGCTGACTTCCTCTCCAGCCGTAAGTATGATGGTCTGCCAACAACCTGCGGATGGTCGTGAGTTTCCCCCGGGCTCTGCCCGGTTTCCACCCACCATAATCTGGCGGCCGTCGTGCAAGGGAAACATTCTTGAGTACGGCGTAAAACACTAATTAAATATATAAATAAATGAAAGACCAACAGATTATAAAATGAGCCATAATATTGCCACAAAAGAAACAACCGCAAATTCTGTTCTGAAAATATTTGCTATTAAACATTTAATTATTTTCTTAGCCTCTACTCCTCATTACAGGAAATACGAATAATTATTAATGGGTTCCACTGCAAAGACAGTGATACACGTCCTCTTGATCTAGTCTACCAGATTTTATGACAGTCATCTAATCTGTGTGCACATGGTGATCGTGTGATCTAGTCATCTCAGGCTGACCAAGAATAGAAAGACATCGCCACTGGTTGATAGAGCCGTTGCTGAAATGTGATCGAGATAATAGATATCTTAATGTAAAATCCTTCATTCCAGGGCCCTGATAATTGTGACAGGAAGGTGGTATTTCACAATCAAACTAATACCATTTCAGCTCTATGGAAGAACAGGAAACAAAACTATTCACCAAGCTTCATTTTGAGTTCTTGCGTGATGCAGTTTCCCTTTTTCATATTCAAGACTTGACACGTGTATTGAAATGTGGCAAATACATGTACATACATGTAGTTTGGAGCGTACAAGAACACGCACGAGAGCATCATGACATGACACCATCATGACACCAAGGCCTTTCAGCTAAAGAAAACGATAAAAATGGAGTTGAACGTGTTTGGCAGACAAGCCTGTTAACCGTTCGATCAAGGTCCGCTACCCGATACAACCGTAACGACGCGAGTGATGTTCAAGCCTTAATCCTCGCCCTGAAAACTAGGGCCAGATGAACAAAGGACTGCTTTTGATTTATTTAAACCTTGATATAGAACCACGGGAGTTGCAGTCAGGAACAGTTAGAAGGTTTCTTGTTGTGATATATGAGCTTCAAAAATAAAGAGGTTACATGTGGAATGAAGCCAGATCCCGTTACGTAACTCATTTACTCTTTTCCTCAACCCTGTTGATATAACACTCCCATTAATCGAACGCCATCAGACCGTACGAAGGAAAATGGACTGCGGGGTCTATAGCAGGTCACTTGGGACAATATCAGAAACTCACACACCAGTATTTGGAAATGTATCTTTAAGGAAGAGTTAGCAGTACTTCAAGTCTTCTGTAGCCAGCTGTAAACAAATTCTCGGCATATAAAAGAATAAATGCCTAAGGAAGATCCCAATCGATTTACATCAAAGCACTACAATAAATCCCCGAACAGTTCAAATACATTACCTAATTCTCTACGAAAATCAAGTGCTATAAAGCTTCATTTTAAAATGCATACTAAAGGAAGAGTGTGTACGGTGCGGGATGGAGATGGGGGGGGGGATAAACTCCATGACAAACATAACAACCAAATATCAAACAGAGAGAGAAAAAAAAACAAGAAAAGAAACATTGATGAGTGTGTCATATGAAAACTGCTGTAGAAATACGTCAATTATGATATAAAGACGAATAAAATCATAAGACATTTATCTTCAGGAAAACAAATTAAGGACAAAATCTGGGGAAGTTTCGATTAAAGTTTATGTGTCCAGTAGTTCTACATTTGTATTAGAGTGTTATTTTAATACTTGTCTACGTAAAATACCATGAGGCACCAACTAGACTGTGTTAAACATGAAACAACTTCAAACTTATGAAAAAAAGGGAAAGAGCACCACGGTAAAAAATGGAAAAATTCCGTCCGAAAACCCCTCCGCTATGTAAGATAAAGACTGGGGATGCACAGGGGACCGATTGATTTGGGAGACCTCTTAATGAATGCATCAACAGGTCCTGTCATGTTTTTATTATATTTTATCTCTATCGTAGCGCTCACTGTTACATGTATATTATCAGCACTTGACTTGCTTAAAAGTACATGTTGCTAGTCTTATTTTGGGAGGCAGACAGAAAGAGACTGGACAGAACCATAGCAATTCACATACATCCATGTATTAATATTTAAATAATGATGTATTCGGGGGTCAAATTTATTTAATTATTTGACCTGTGTTTTACGCAGCACTCAACGACATTTCACTTATACGACGATGGCCAGCAATGTGATGGGAGGAAACTCACGATCATCCGCAGGTTGCTGGCGCACATTCTCACCAACAACTGGAGTGGGAGTCTGCATGAGATGGGCTTGAACTCGCATTGATGAGACGGTCCTGGGTCACTTCTCCGCGCTAGAGCGCTGACCACCTCGCACAAAGCTCAGATATTTGTGTGGGGAATGTTCTGATATACAGATCAAGTTTATGTTATATCCGTAACACTTTGCCACCTTTGTGGACGGACGCGTCTGACAACTTAATGTGCTGATGTCAGATTACTCCCTGGTGAACAGATATATGGAGTACCGACAGTAACACACTAAGATTTCCATAAATATGTAAGGTGATATTGAAGGTGTGCAACGTCCGAGATACGTGACCGTGAAAGATCCACTCAAGCGTAGCCATGAAAGACCAAGCCAGCCAAACGTCTGACAAAGCAAGGGAAACAAATAATTGAAAGTTTTCGCACTGAACATTTATAAGTACGTTGCACATTTGAACGTAGGTCATGTTGACCCCAGTAAACTCACGTTTCGAGAGAGAGAGAGAGAGAGAGAGAGAGAGAGAGAGAGAGAGAGAGAGAGTTGTGCTGATACACAGTCTCAAAATCGCTATCAGTATGTTTCCGTTTGCAACCGAAGATGTTAATGACGCTTGTTTATGTTTTCCCATTTTCTGCTAACTGTTTGACATTTAGAAAATGCCACGTAAAGTAAGAATAGTCGTAATTTGTCTGATACAGAAATACAGTGTCAATATTCTGGCCGCCTATCCTGACCCTCATTCAGTGCCCTTTTTTAACCATTCACGAACAAGAAGGCCACTGGCAAACATTCATGCTGTTATATACACATCAAGTGTTTTGTTCTTTCCCGTAAGGTGTCCTTTTGAGGGCCGGTGGTTCTCAACACGACGATTTTACTTTCAAACATTTATGGAGTCGGACATTTTGTGAGGTGGCATTAGGTTCCCTAACAAAATGGCTTCTGACATCAAGAACGTATCACGTCAGGCGAACTTTTTTTATTATTACCGTCTGAATTACCGTCATCAAGCGCGATAAAAATATCAGATACACGTATATCATTATTGTGTATGGTTGTAAGGATGACATAATGAGGTAAAATTATTGAATGAAGAATACCAATAAAAGTTTTACGTCTTCCTTTTTTTGATGATGAATTGTACACACCTATTCATGTCGTTAACATTTCCTGTGTATCAGCACCTCTCATACTGCTCACAGTGCGCATTCGGCACTATACATGCTGAGCGATCATAAGGAGTGACGCATATGCCTTATGAGCCCCTATGGTTGTAAGCGACGTCATTTGCCGGGTTACGCCGGATATTTAAGGAAGGTCACGAACGCGCATCGTAGCAAACGGCTATTGACATCCCGATTGTGACGTCACTTATCACGAGGGCACACATCACAAAGTCATTTCGTCCCAAGGACTCGTCAACTAGACAGAACGTAGACAAGACATTTGTTTATTTTATCACAGTATCAGGTAAGTTTGCATTCAAGTAGACACTATAAGGGTGTGAATTTTGCTCGATACTCACTCACCATATTCGGCTCACTGAACGTAAGCGTTTCTTACTCTTAGCCTGCACATGGTCGTTGGTTTCCTCCCACAATAATGCCGCTGACAGCCGTAGAGTATGTGAAATATTCTTAGGTATGGAGTAAAACGCCAGTGACTAAAGGAACAACTATTCTTAAACCACGTATACATAACTGCTTAGGAAATGTAAATTTTGGTCGACCACATACAGGTGACAAGTTTTACGACGGATTAAACCATCGTTTCTTCTGGAAATAGAAAAGCTGTGTAACTATCCATGCTTACTGTATGAGTGTAGCAAACAAGAAATGTACTTTCTCTGAGAGGTAACCATCTTGCCTTGTTATTTGTGAAAACACCTAGTGAGGTAAAAGGCGTATACATTGCCCCGGTGATGTGGAGATTTTCGATTTTAAATTGTTCGGTGTTACACCGCACCAAGTTATCAACCCGGCTTTTGCAACCAAAGCGACTTATTTATATTGACCTCAAATTGCCACGACACATCACAAAATCTCCATGTCATCTTGTACATACCGCCGTTCTCATGTGCATGATCAATATTTATTTCTTTATTTGGTTGTTCTTTTACGCCGAGAATGTTTCATTTTCATTTTCATTATACTCGAGAATATTTCATTTATACGACGACGATGAGCAATATGTTCGGACGGAACCGGGCGCTCTGCCCGGGAGAAACGCACGACCATTCGCATGTCGCTGATGGACCTTTCCAAGCATGAGCTGGACTTGAAACCAGCGCGATCGCATTGGTCAGAGGCTTTTGTGTAATTACCCTGCACTACCGTGCTAACGCCCTCGGCGGCGGAGGTCCCTAAATTGCCCACATTAAAAGACAGGATGTGAAAATGCGACAGACTGACAGGTCCATTAACAGATCTATCTACAGAGCTTCTTGTCATAACTGATTTTTATACCATTGTTCTGTTTTAACCAATTAACCAATGTCCTTTTTCTGTTACATAGTGGCATCATGATCTTTCTGACATTTGTCACAATGGCGGCCTATGCTTGGTATGGCATAAAACCTGCCAATAATAAACCCAACGGGGTAAGAATAATTCATGCGTATGGATATACGTTTGATTTAAACCACCTTATACCCGTTTTCCGCTGCACTCATCAAACAACCGAACTACACTGAAAATCTGATTAAATTCAACTTAAAATTTTAGCTTAGCAAAAGTTAATGTTCTTTGCTCTTATTGGCAAAGTAGTTTGAAGCGTCGTCTGTTGTGACGACTACTGCTGATGATCTGGTTTTGCTGACGCCCTATGAGTTAATTCGTACGTCATAAAGCATAGCGGATATCACGGAGAGACGTCTTGACCAGGGATTTTTCCGGTGTATAACTTCGACAAGCATCCCTGCCATTTTCTTCAGTATTATAGCTTCAATACAATTATAACTTCAAATGCATAACTTCATTTTTTTAGTGATTTCGATAAATAGATAATTTTTTGATATTTGCCATAGTTTTCGGGGCGGGATGGAAATAAAGTCCCATATCTATTAATATTTCCGGCCGATCTATTAAAATCTAACATAGGACCATCATAGGAAAAAGTATATCTACCGTTTTTGTGAACCTAACTGACATTCGGCATTTGTCTTCACGCAGGCCTAGAAAATTCCACATCCGGAAACAACAGGCCGTCCTCCTGCGGCAGGCACCAGAGTGAGGCAACCGGAGGAAGAGCCAACATGTCTAAGCCTTACACATACTGTGGCCTGAGGAACGGTTTCCTCCTCGGTTAAATTCAACACCAATATCATACAAGACCAGCCACACAATTGAAAACATTTCTCATCTAGCCCACTTACTTCCTTTACCATTAATAATTATTCATTAATTAAATTAATCCTAAATAACACTACCACCACCTTACATGCATCAATGTTTTAGGTACTTTTCTATGCACATCTTTTCTCTACCATACATTTTTTCCTGTTTTTAAAGTTTGCTGTACTCGCTTTTGCTAATAACTGCGTGTTTAATTTTATAATTCTAATGCAATTTAGCACGTAAATACCAGTAAAAGTGTGATTTACACACTCTCATATTTAATTATATCAAAATTATTCACACCTCATGTAGATATTACTCACATTATGTCACCCACCGCGTATGTATTCTTCGCTGTGAAGTGCTGAAGCGGAACGTCTCTGCTATATAGAGTGATGGTGTTTCAGAATTTTTAGACTTCTGGTGTACCAACACAAAGAGGATCAGCTTTCGTTTGTGGTTCATCTCGGAAACATTTTTTGTCGTCCATGGTTTCGCTCACTTGTGGTTCGCCGTACCTTCATCACATAAGATCCTCTCTCGCCTGTGGTTCACCGTACATCGCAATACTGTTGCATGGTTCAGGTTATGGTCCACATGACATCGCCCACACAATAACTACTCTGGTCGGTGGTTCACCTTATTTAACCTGTCTTGTAGGGAACACTTTATCCAGTCAATGGCTCACACACACGTACCACCACTGAGCATCTCTCATCTGCTGTTCCTCTTAGGTGTCCGTCTTCAGACAACCTCTCGTCTGCTTCAACGCGAGATTTCTGATTTACAGCCATTAAATCATGTGCTGCTTGAGCCTTTAATATGACAAGAAGAAGAAGACAGATAACGTGTCGTGTTCATCGTCGTACTGCTCATCAAACAAGGCTCCACATGGTATTCAGGTTGTTCTTGCAACATAAGTATTTCTTCAAACGTCATAAACCGTCTCAAAAGTTCAGTACGCCAACATTGTTAATATGCCTTGAAGATGGAACAAAAATCTTTCTTCATTTATCTTGAATTCCTAAGCTAAGGAAATGGAAATCATGAACATTTTTTTTCTTAAAATGACGAAATTTCCTTTTAGGCAAAGACAAAGGAGGCAAGCAGAAGATTACTGGCATGGCCTCCCCTGTGGTTCAAATACTTTGTTATGCCCGAGAAGACCCTACACCCAATCAGAGACAATGTATTATTTGTTGTTTTCCTTTTCGCCTCAATTGACCTGGTGTCCTAAATGATGGATTGACACGCTGACCTACCGACGTCAAGTAATATACTTAGTTACCCTGGGATATTGCGACAATCGATAATGTCACGGTGACATCGATAATGCCGCCACGGGAACTACATCCACCGTCTGCGGTATCTAGAACAGTTAAGCGTTTTTGAGGAGCGGGTTCGCCGTAAAGTCAGGTATAACGTGAGATTTACCATATGAAATGTTTGTTGACAACTTTTGTTCGCCAACACCTAACTTGAAAACCTAAATTCAGTTTGTAAACATTCAATAAATGAGAATATTGGTCATTATGTTGTAGTATGTATAGGGTTTTATTTATTAATATCGAGAAAAAAATCTCGATCTGAAACAGACAAAAGCAAGCACATTTGGTCAGGAAAGTAAAGTCTCCATTAGACACAGTGATGAAACGTATTTCCAGCTTATCAAAGGCTGATTACAAGGAAGAAAACTGTTGATGAACATTTGTCCTATAAACAAACGGAAACGGTGTTTCCCCAGGTATATTCAACATTATGAAGACCTTTCTTGTACATTAACATCTTTGGCTAGTGTTCTAATACCTATGAAGTGAGGGCAGTGAAACATCTTGTCGACTGTAACATATACCCAGTGGCATTCACCCTATACTGACAAAGAAACTAAAATTGACTTCCAACGGGTTACGCGCATCCGGAAAGAAGTGTAGAACACTTTGCCAGCTATGGCCCCAGCGCTTGATCAGTTCTAAATGTTGCTCGCCAGACGAAGGCACCACCACAATAATGAGTATTTTTAAAAAAAAACAAAACATTTCAACCGATCGATCGGCAGAAGGTCTACATTTTCGAGGGCACACGGGCTCATATGTATATGCACTCCAAGTTACATAGAGCTAGCCATAGAGAGAGATTCTGGACGTGTCAAAGCTAATCAATCAAGGGAATTACTTTCGCGCCTTTTTCTGAATTTGTCTCATGACTTCATCTAATGGGCAGATGTACATTCATATGTACACAGATATTAGTCGGACTGGCTGGGTTGTCGACCACTTCAGCTCCTGGGGCTCGTTTCACTACATTTATTATTATCCGAAACTGGAAATTTGGGGCCTCCGTGGCCGAGGGGGTTAGCAAGCCAACGCGGTGTAATGACCCATGAGCCCCTCACCAATGTGGTAGCGGTGAATTAAAGTCCATCTCATGCTGGGTGTCTCTCCGGCCGTACCTGGGTTCGCCAGAAACCTGCGAATGGTCGTGGGTTTTCTCCAAGTTCTGTTCGGATTCATTCCACCATAATGCAGGCTGCTGTGGTATAAGTGAAATATTCTTGAGTACGGTGTAAAACACCAATGAAATAAGTAAATAATCGGAAATTCAATTCTTTTGGACAAGTGAAATGTGATGATATAATATAGTATAAATGAATCATGCATTCTGGGTCCTCCTAGAGCTTAAGCATTGACCACTAATGCAAATTAAGTCCATCATATTCTGTCGCCTGTTATCCTTTGAGGCAATACCTTATGACACATACCCTCCACCTGACCACTAATGGTGAGATGAAATACAACTGTGCTCAGTGTAAAATAAGAGTTGTAACAGAGAGACCATCTGGTGTTTTGAAATCAAGATTCAGGTAAATGACAAAACAAGTGTGCCGCAATCAATCATGGTAAACGTGTTTTACAAATCAGATTATAATTACTTTCAGAGTATGTAACTTTAGTTTTATTATTACTTTACTGTAAGTCAAGTCTTGGTCAGTCATGTCAGCAGGCACGCAGTTTAGGTATGTCAGTTCTGTGATTATGCAAATCAGACATATACACACATTTACTGTTATACTCTTGATTGACATATGCTTGCACCCAACGGGAGCTGTTCTATGGTTATCTGTGGAAAGGAGCGTCAAGGCCATTGTGGTTTGTGTGAAGCTTCACAATGAGTGCATTGGGGATGGGATTCCTCATCCAGATGTTGATTTTAAGGATGAGCAAGATCCCCAAGGACAAATGGATGGAAATGATGTAAACAAGCGGGCTGAACAGGAAATAAGAGACAATTGATCTTGAGATTCAGTTAGAATTTTATCACAGGGAATTGATTTATTTCTGCATTTGTTCATTGCTTTTTTTTAGTTCATCCAGAATGGCTTCAAGGTTATTTCATTTCATTTTTTCAACCTCTAGCCTCTGCTTTTTCAGTTCTCGTTTGCTTTCTTCTAACTCCAGTAATCTCATGGAATTGTCATCTGAAAAAAGGTACTAATTTTAAAAGCAGAGGACACACAAAATGAAAAACTTCATATGAAAGGCTGTAAAAAATTATTTCTAAATATGGTCTTTATTATTTTTTTATATTTCCTATTTATGAAAGTGACATTTTTTTTGGTGTGGTTAGTACTGTGTTAGGATTATAAACGTTTATCCTCAGAGATGGCCTCAAATACTCACCATACAAACATTTTCTCAAATGTTCTTTAGTAAGATAGTTAGGATCATATTTATATAAAACTCTTCACTTCCGTTCATATGAAGCTTACATCATTTGTATGTTTTCTTGTGCATCAATTAAGTAATTCGAGAAATACACCAATTAACATATTTGAACATTTTATATACACCAATTAAAGAAACGCTGATGGCACTCTTTGGGTTTCAGTTGTCTTTTATACCATCTCCAACCCAATAGACATTATTTCCATGTTTCTACATGTAGATTACATTTTTTAAATCATTTACATAATAAAGTCGATTAGCATGGAAACAAAGAATTTTATTCACTTGACGTTTACCTCTTTTCTGCTGTTGCTGAGAGAATTTTTTCTGTGCCATTGTAAAGAAAAAATACATGTTCAGAGGACAGAAATTGTTTAATCGTCAACTTATTTCCATGTTGATTAATAACACATTCTCGAATTTTTCATTCTTAGCATGGAGACCAGTTTTATGAATGGAGGAAACCTGTGATCCGAAAGTTTGTTCTGGGTCACCTGGTTTCAGTAATTTATATCTAAACAAGAAATATTTCACCCATACTGAAAGTTACATTGCAATATTGACCTAAATCTTGTTTTGGAGTTCAGAAAATAACAAATCTTGTTTTGGAGTTCAGAAAATAACAAATAGTGCATCTAGTTCAAAGATGTGTTTTTCAATTCATTGCTATTAAATGAATAAGCCTACTGAAATCTGGAGACGTTTCAGAGTAAAGGTTAATATAGATAGTTACTTGAGCCTGATTTAAAGAGGCTTTATTAGACATGTCAGACTGACAGGCAGCGATCTCTTCAAACCCATGCCATTAGACATTTCAGACTGACAGGCAGCGATCTCTTCAAACCCATGCCACTAGACATGTCAGACTGACAGGCAGCGATCTCTTCAAACCCATGCTATTAGACATGTCAGACTGACAGGCAGCGATCTCTTCAAACCCATGCTATTAGACATGTCAGACTGACAGGCAGCGATCTCTTCAAACCCATGCTATTAGACATGTCACACTGACAGGCAGCGATCTCTTCAAACCCATGGGATTCCTCATCAAGAAGAGAATTATACATATTATAATTCTATTTTTTTACCATAGTAACTATTTATGTTATCACTGCTTATAATGAAGTCACCTTTGATCATGAATCAAGTTTCATTCCGCAGTGAAAAAAAAAGATTAAAAGGGTGGGCTGAGAGTTAAATTAGTCACATAGCTCTGACATTATTTCACATGAAAGCAACAACTAAATGCAATCTTGTACAATTCTAAAACCGAAAAGGAAAATTGAATGCATATGCATGGGTACATTTCCACTATATGTATACCTGGTAGTAAAATAAAAATGCGACCTTGCAATATGTAGTACATTTGCCTTACATCAGCACTTAACCATAAATTGACAGAATGATATGATTTTCATTGCAGCTGTTATATGTTTGTAATTCTGGAAATTCTGAATGAAAATATTTAGAAAATCAAGCTTTTCACTGTTATCTGAATCAACAAGAAAGCCATCAGAGATTGCAAAAATGTATGCCCCCACTCTCATCCAGAAAAATATAAATACATGTACAGCACAATCAGCCATTGTACAGAGACTGAGAGACTGAGTGCACATGTGTGCAAGTGCACAACCTGCAAAAGATACCAATGAAAGGAAACAAAAAGACATACTTCACAGAGGTATAGATTCAATAACGACTTGGATAAATGCGTGGTAAGAAAAGTAGCAAGGTGAGGTTACGATCTGTACCACTCTTCCTGTTGGTGAACACGTAAGTCAAGGGAGCAATTGGGTCTGCGCACTGCGTACGGACAGACCGAAATGTGACAAAAGAAACTGACAGTGCACAACTTCAAGTCATTTTGCACACTTTGTGTGAGTTTCAGAATCCTATATGTAATAGTTGCCGAGAAATGCTCCGCACAAAATTGAACGACACAGACGAAAGGAAAAGCGATCGCTATATGTCTCCGTTCTTAATGAGGGGGGACATAATAAACACATGTACTAAGTTTCATGTAATACATTAATCTTTTTTCTCTGTACATCTATATGTTCCATGCTTCTTGTTTAAGGTTACAAATAAAGCTCGCATCCTGACTGAAATATACCAAATCTGATTGCCTACCTGATTTATCCACTTTTGAACTGACAGTCACACTCACGTACGGAAGCGGTCTCCGACTCGAAACAACCTGCCATCCCCACCAAAAAAAGAGTCAAGATCTACATAAACATGTACCAGAAAAAGAAAAATGTGAAAAGGAGCCCAAAATGTCAAAAGTATATCATATTATCTCCACGTGGCAGCCTTCATGTTTACAAATTATACCGAGTGTCCCAGAAGTCGCACACCATCCTGGTTTAAAAAAAAACACCTTTATTGATTTCAAAAACATCTTTATTGGTAATAATCATAACAAATGCTCAAATTGAGCACTCGCTGCAACAAAACACGCATCAATTCTCTTCATCAAACTGGTTGATTGTTTCAGGGATGATCTTTTGGCACTCAGTTGTGTACCAGCATCCTCCACGCACATTGATGATTTGAAGGATGCAATAACAACTGAGTGCCAAAAGACCACCCATGAAACCTTCAGGAGTGTGACAGACAGTTTGATGAAGAGAACTGAAAACTAGTATATATGTATTGGATCGGAAATATGTACTAAAAGATTGGTTTTTTTCACATTTGCACATCATTTAGCTGGACACTGCTGGCAATACGATTAGATCAAGTGAACCTAATGAGTCATTTGGCAAAATATATTTCTTTTCTCTCTCCATATTGCAGAAGAAGTGGATATCTGAAACTTGTGAAAATCTATGGAAAACGGCTCACTTTCTCGTCCCATGTTTTTGAGAGAAATCGGGCTGCCCCCTCCCGTCCTCTGCGACTCTTTCCTCCCCTCTACGTCCTTCTTTCGTGTGCAGCTTTGCAGATCTGAACATTTTTGTGGACGGCCTTGACTTCCCTCATCCAAGTGTTCACTGCATTTACACTTCTTAAAAGGCTAAAAAAATTGTCTTAATTTCATAAAGAGGCAGTGTTAAGAGCAATAATAATTTATTTGGTTGTAATAATTACTTGACTTTAAGCCTTAATTAGTCGTTGAAGTCATTTATTTGTATATATGATAAAATGAAAATATTTCAACTTCACATTGTAATTTAATAAACAGTGTAACCCACACAAACATATAGGCCAATTTTGTATTTTTCACAGATACAAATACACAACTGTCTGAACACAGACATACAGAATGCTAGTACCCACCTGGATGAACCACCAAGTTACTACCTGTACCTTACACAATGTACAGATGCATCTAATGTTTCCTTCCTCTCAACAGCGGTTCAAGAAACATCAAATATTGCATAAAATATTTCTTGATGTGTTCCACCGAAGGGTAGTAAATTCACACTGAATTTTACTGGTCGCAGATATACACTGAATGTATATTTTACTAGCCCGAGTTTGCTCTGGTGTTAGGTTTGGCAAAATTTTGATGGGCAATAGCATGGTTCCAAACCAATTATACTATGGCCGATCAAAATTTTGCCAAACCTGTCCTATCGTCAGAGAAATCTAGGATTAGAGATTTTTTACTTGAATTTGGGTGACCAATTTTGTTCTACACAGCTGACGCAACTAGTGGGCAAACAAAGTGGTGGGATACACCTTTTCTCTATTTCAGTCACAACTAAAATAGTAAAAGTGCGTAATGTACCATATAATTCACATTTTGCACAACGATAGCAGCGAATTATATAGAGCCATTACCTCGTTGTTGGCTATGATGAAGATAGTTCCTCACTGTTATCACCCAAATTTGAAGGCCTTACGTTACGTTACATTACCGGCTTACGTTACGGTTTGTAAGTTGAAAATAGAGACTTACCTTCTCACGACCTCCTTCCATTGCTTGGTTTTTGATCTGGTGGGTTAAGTTTGCTGCAAACTTGCCCCGTATAGTCCCCAGACTGTCCAATATCAACTCCACCAAGATCACAACGGTCTCCTCACACCAGGTTTGCCTCGTGCCATTTTGACGTCTGCTTGTTTACATCTAGAAAACACGCGCGGCGTATTGCATTTCTCCCCACAGAGAAGAGTTACAATAACATTTACGACTCACGGTTTATGACAACGGGACGTTTAGCGAAAAGATATTAGAAATGCCGCACGATACGACTTACGACACTTTACCACTTTCTATCCTCAATATCATCTCGGAAGAATAGGAAAGACAATTTCAGATATTCGCCTATTTTCATTTTGAGCAAGAGGCATGTTAAACGTCTTTGATACAACGTCGCTTAAATAGATTTAAACACTAAGGCTTGAATAAAGCAAACATACAGTAAGTTTGGCTGTCTTTAGTTTTAAATGTACCCACTGTATGTTAAAGACTTTTTAATCTCATCGGCCCCCCTTATCTATATGCCACAGGCTAGAATTTCAGTGAATTCCAAAACTTGGGGAACCAGTGGAAAACTCAAGGTCATATTAACGAAGGACCGCAATTGCTTTATTTCGGTCCATTGAAGATCTATTTCAGAGCCGCAAGCGTTACAGACAGAAAGATTTAAACAGGCTCTTGTGTTGATGTAAGAGATACGGAGATACATGTGGATTGGAGCCAGTTCCCGTTACGTAACCCAAGAATTGATTGATGCTGGAGATCCGCGTTAAATTCATTTGGTCTTTCCACCCAGTCCTAATGACATAACAGTCCCATTAATCCAACACCATCAAAACTTGCTAAGAGAAATATGCAGAAGAGTGTAGGTGAATCATTATTGGAATCCCGAAGGTCAGACATTTGAGCATGCATTCATAAGGAAGAGATAATGATTTTTCCAGTGTTATACAGAGAGCGGTCACGAAATTCTCAGCACAGTAAACCCCAGGCTTGTAACCCAGACCCGAGTTAGAAGGGTATACAGACACAATCGGTTCAAATATACATTAATTATGTTGGCAGTCCAGTTGTTAAAGCCTCTAGGTAACGTTCTGAAATGAGTTGAATTATAAGGTAAACATATTTATTCATGTTAGCGTTGTATAAAGCCATACTCGAAATAAGCTCTTCTATATATATGCGCAAACATGATCTAAAAAATCAATGCACGGCACCAACACAACAGCCAGTAACATCTTATATCGATTTTAGTAAAAAAGAAAATTCAGTTGCTAGATCCCTCCTCCAAGCCAGGAGAGTGTATGACGTCTGCATGAGTGTTGCATAAGAATTTTTGTGCCTCATACATGTACATATATTCTTCTAAATTTGTTCTTGATTCTCAACAATTAAGTATTTTTGTTTTTCTGAAGTTAGACGATGGGTTTCTCGCTATAAACATGATGAAACTACGGCTTAAACATGTTTACAAAGTTATTGTTGAATTGCAATAAAATTGCGTGGTAGTATAAAATGCATTGAGTTTTACTCTGTATGAAGGCAGATTACCTACATTCTCTGATTAACACATACAGGGTGCTGTGTTACCGATTTGTCGCATCGACTCGTCGAATGTGACTAGTACGTCCAATGAAAATAACAAAATTTTTTTGTTATTTCATGCATTGTACCTTTCGGTCAAAAACTGACTCACAATTCAAATCTTTCTGTTTTACATGTGTTGTGAAGTCGGCACGACAACAGCACCACGTGTCTAATTCCATAAAAAGTTTTTTTTTTCTTTTTTTTTTCAGACAGACACTCTCTCCACGATGTGGACGAAATATTGCCATGCCCATGTGGTGACGCAATGCCATAATCATTCATTCATTGTTCGGATCGATTGTTTGAACTTAGTAGTGAGCGCTCTCCTTTATAATACATAAACAATATTAGGGGAAAAGCACCGCCAAGAGCGTGAGAAGGAACACCAATCCAGCCAAACGTCTGGCAGAGGCTAGGAAAGTGTTGTCATAATACGTATGGTTACAAAATGTTTACTGTGTCTATTTTTATGAATGAAAAGAAGCAGATATATCATGTTTACATATATATATATATATATATATACGAAAACTTTCACCTGCACAAGAAATGTTTTTCTAATAGACTTATTGATATGCACAATAGATGCCCAAAAGGAAAAAGTGTAAAGCACTTCACATTTGGTGTATACTTGACACTGCTCTGGAACATTGAGGCAAATTGTTCGAATATGGCATTTTGAGCAATTCTACACCTGTTATGTCTGTTAAAATGTAATTAACATCTTTTATGCAATTGCTTTGAAGAAATTGTGTTCGGGGAGTGTAAGTTGTTCAAATTAATGAATGTACATGAACAATTAGAATAAAATCGTTAAAGAGGTAAAATAACCAGAGGCAAGAGTTTACACAGGTTATCTTTACAACATCAATTTTCAACTATCACATTGTCGTCGCTGCTCTGTAGTTACTCTCTATGCTATAGTTTTTTCTATTCATAATAATATTTCCCAGAACAGAGACACTATTTTTGGTCGGTTTTCTGCAATACCTCAGGTAAGATTGGATTACAGTAGTTTCAATAACCATGCGTGTAAATGACCTTTGGTTGACCATCGCCATACTAGTCAGTTGTGAGAAGGGTTTTTTCTCGCTTTACCCAAGTACAAGAGACCGTGGTAAACGGTATTGGATACTTATGTTTCATATAAAATTACACGGGAAAAGAAATTATTCGTGTTTATTGTAGTTAAAAACCATTCGTACACATATTTTTGATTTCGTCCGTAATCAATATTCTAGTCTTCCAATCGCCACAGTCAGACAGTTGAGTAAGGTGGTAAAAAATATCACTATGCTTGCCCTGTTAAAAAAATTTATTCTAACTAACGTCATGCTTCATTTGTGTGGACCGTAAGGGACTTGTTGTAGTTTTTGTGTGGGCCGTAAGGGAGTTGTTGTAGTCTTTGACATTGTATTCCTAAGTAAACCCGGATCGCATGGCTCAATAGTCCCATAACACGAGAACGGCTGGTTTATATTTTGGGCTGCAAAACTGCTTTGAAAGAAAGATTAAATACCACATGCGTACCAAAGACCTTTCTCAAAGAGAAGCATCTGAATCTGGCGAAAATAGGCCCAAGTCTTATATTCCTTTTGGAGTGAGGAAGAGATTCCTCCTGAGTTAAACTAGACACCGATAACGTATAGGGCCAAGCAACAAAATAACATCATTGCTGTTAGGCTTCTTTAATATTGGTCGATTTTGCGAGAACTCTTTGCATTCGATCCCACAGGGCACTGCAATGCGACCTTCGAAAACAAAAGTTCGCCCCCTTGCGACAGACGCCCAACACAAGGGACACCACCCAAAGCGGAGAAGGTATTTCTCCTGGGTAAAGGCTACCAAAATCAGTGCATGACCATGCAACAAAATAACATCCATATCTCTGTTTGGTCATTTGACATGTTTTGTATGTGTAACATTCATTATTGTCTTAAAGGTTAGTGTCCAGATATAGTATTTATTTATAACTACCTAACCCTGTATACATTGTTCTATTGAAATTAAAAAAATAATTAAAAAGTGTACATTAATCTGGGTAATATACCCCATAGGAGGGTTTTATAATTTTTTTTCCGCCAACACTGGATAGCCTCCACCGAATGACGTCGTACGAGAATAACCTTTGCGAGCTGTCAGAGATTCCCAATCTAGTTCAGTGTTAAATTAAAGCTACCACATTGACAACAAGCATCGTCTGAAAGTTCAGAATCCGAAGTGTGGCCAGAGATGTCAGTACCATAAAGTGGAACTTCAACGTCGTCTACTTTGGGTTCAGATTTATGTGGCAGCATATCTGCCTCTGTTCTGCTAGAATCCATCTCAAAACTGATATCGTTTTGATACGAATTCCCGGGTTATTTCGTCCAGCCAGCTTTGGGTTCGCGGTCTAGGACGTCGCCCACTGAGCCTTATCGGTCGACCCATTTTGGCGGATTTGAAGTCGTTATTATGTCTCTCAGAAGTCTTCTCGGTAATTTACTGCGCAAACAGGTTAGAACTAGCGGCAAAATCAGGACACTAAGCCGTTAACTTAAACTATGGCCACCTCGAAGCCTTTTTCTATCCATAGTTTTATCCCCATTGTAAAAATCCATATAATTTTATGTTTTTTTAAAACTTCTCTCTACTCTCTTTTAATCAATATATATATTGGGAACTTTATTGCATTGCCAAATTAAGCATGTAACGAGAACATGCAAGACCAACCAATAAAACATGATCATTATATCTGTTGGTCCTTTCATTTGTTATGTTTCATACAGATCTTGATAAAACTCTTAAGGGCTTCAGGGATTAACAGAATATATAAACTTGATCAAGTCTCAGTTAACTTATTGGAAAGGCATTTGAGACGTTATAAACTGATCAGAATAATATTGATGAAGCAATTTTGAATTGTGGCTCTACGCCTGATGGTATTCCCTGTGTGGTGAAGCCTTATCTTATGCTTTCAATATTTCAGCAGCTCACTGAATGTAACATCCGGATTAAATAAATCAGTTCAGATGAACAATAGTTGGGCGTATCTAGTCATGATGGATGAATGCTGTTTAGGTTTGTGAATGTCTTCACACAAGCGTGCTTAATAGCTTTGCTAATGAATTGGCTTTTTTAAATGGCACTGTCTCAACTCTACTATTGATCGCCCCAGGACAGATACCGTGGTATTTTTATCTAACTTTAGCAGATCTGTTTTCTGTCACATAAGCAGTTATTAATGAGCTATTAAAGATAGGAGAGTAGAATTCGAAATGACACTTTACGGTAAGATATTTTTCGCATAGGAGACAATGCAAGATTTCATACATGCATTACGGGAGATCATTTCCCAACAATCACACAGTGGTCGCTGTTCTGGTTTTACTCTCAGTGGTGTAGCGTTTTATTTTGTAAAGATGCAAAAACCAGGATTCCGCTGGTGGACTAGGTATCACTTTGTGAAGTGTTTACGTCATGATCACAACACAGCAATTGGGTAATTTTAGACCATTTACGCGTAATATATGGTAATTAATATCAGTTTTTACCTTATTCCTTCCTAAACAACAGTGATAGGGAGCGTGTAAGTTTCTACTGTTCATGTATTTATATTAACAGAATAAAACTCCAAATGAGATAAATTTACAAGGGGCCTTACTTCACAGGTTCACCACTTGGCAATTGTCACGCTGTCCTCACTGCTTTCACTGTTTGCGTTAAAGCCTTTATATTTTACAGACAGTATTGCGCCAGTACAGACTCACATAATTGACAAAGTAACCGTTCGAACTGTTATTTGTAGTGAAATTATCCGTGTGTACATTTATGGGACCGATGCTGGGCGCTACAGTAACGTAGCCTACGCAGGCGACCAGTTAGCTGTGCCT
Organism: Acanthopleura granulata; assembly: GCA_016165875.1. Lineage (NCBI taxonomy): Eukaryota > Metazoa > Mollusca > Polyplacophora > Chitonida > Chitonidae > Acanthopleura > Acanthopleura granulata. The sequence continues at coordinate 5,125,028 of JABBOT010000082.1, forward strand.
ACTGCAGAGCCCTCGGTGCTCTCAAAGTACTGAGTGCAAGATCTTCGGAGTAACGTTGAGCTACCTCTTCATAATACACAGTGTGCCTTATTTTCTTCTACAAATTTTAAACCAGTACCGATTGTTGTTTTGGCGTGACGGACTATAAAAATTGAGGTTTTTCAAAGTTACTTCAGTCTTTTAGTTATAATTTGATGGGTCAAGGAGTCACAACTGTCGCGTGAGAAAAGCTGACTTTCATAAGCAAACCTACCATTCGGTAACGTACACTGCAGGCCTACCACTATCCTCTGCGAAGGATTTTAATGCATAGTCACGCACGAGAGCTCAGCATAGACTTAGTTTTACAGCGTCCCTTATCGTATCGGATCCATGGACATATATGAACATAACGACCTTATTATGAATGGTTATATCCGGTGAATATAGGCACGACTGTCAAAACTTTCCCCTACTGTTCCGAATTGAACCGTTGCAAACAACTGCATATGCCCAACTTGGATAACTTTAGACACAACATCTCGATATCTAGCATGAAATAACGTCTGAAACCACCATCTAGGGTAGGCCGAGATTGCTCAGACACCGGAGTTTATATTAGAAATCACGCCTTCTCGGACTCCACAAAAGCACCTGGCTTCCCAAGTGAGGCTGGTGTAGCAATGTACAAAAACGTAATTGAGCAGGTCTGTACTGTGGTCAAGTGAGTCACAGGAGCGATAAAGGGCTGTTCTGTTTCTCAACCTGCATCAGGACTTACAATACTGTGAATGTTTAGGTTGAACTATGATTGATTAAAAGTAACCCAGATTTAGACATGTGTTACTATATTTGTCAATTTTACCGTTGCGTCTCACCCTCTCAAGGGAAGTAACTCGCCCTGAGACAGCACGTCATGTGGTTTAAATATATCCACACTTCATCTGGTCCGAGTTTGCTCGACGTGTCGTAAAATTTTGATTGGCCATAGTATGGGTCCAGAGTGCGCCCTACTTAAAAATGCAACCCCCTTGTAATTTTTACAAGGCGTTTCTGTTATATGAACGTGAAAAATAAGCATAAATATACATGCAGGCTTATTGGTTACAGTTTAAGCGGTGTTTGGAACCACCGGCCTAAAAACTTCCCGATGTCCATGTAGGCATACTAATCCCTTCTGATCAGAGCGGAGGGAAAATGACATAAATTTATACACATGTATTTTACACTATCTCACATGTAGCCAGTAGCTTACACGTAGGCCTATGTGCGAGTGCCATTTTCAACCACCCGATATAGGGACCTACACGTAGATCCCTTTAGGCCTACACTGGAAAACACATCTTCATTGTTATTCACTATTTCTGACTCGCTTGTTCACCAGTACTGGATAATAATGCTAATGGTGCAAGTAGACTATTAAAGAATAAAGGCAGAAACTTAAGAGTGAATAAAGTTTATATATTTTTTAATCATACTATTTCAACTGTCTGGTTATTTGACACTTGTTCCACTAGCCCCTGTGTTGTTATTCAACCCCCATTTTATGTAATGGACGGTCCCGTCAGTCCAGTATATAAAATAGCGATTGAATAGCAACGTAGGGCTATTGTTTCACATAAGTTTCTGTTCTAACAGGCATCCACAATTTGCTGACGTTTGCTTTGACATGTATATCGATGGAAATAATCGACGTCATTTACTGACGCGACGCGAAGATTACGCCGAATATTTACGGAACGTCACGAATAGACATCATAGCAATGGACAGGTGACGTCACTGATTGTGGCGTTACTATGAACAAAGCATACGTTCTACGGGCATAGCATCGCCAAGACAGATCAATCGACCATACATAAGAGAATCGGCCTAATTCTTCGTCATTCTGTGGTATTCAGGTAAGTATGGATTGATTTATTTATTTTATGTATTTTATGGTTTATTTGTGCTTCATGTCAATCATGCAATTGTTCGACTGTCAGGATTATGGTGGGAGGAAACCGAGCCCAGGGAAACCCATGACCACCCACAGGTCGCTGGCAGGGCCGTCATACTGAACAAATGTGTGCAAGTAGTTACTGATGGGCATTCTAAGCTGAATCTCGTTGAACTGATTACAATTTGTCCTCACAAGGTGACATTCTTCATCTTAAACCATATTTAACTAGGGAAAAATGATTGTATTTATCGATATACCTAGTGGTGAGTTTCTGGTGCACCTAAATGTCTATCTGCACAAGAAAGTTTAGTAGTTATATTCACCCCAGAAGAGGCTGGTGATAAATAAGGAGTATATGTAAAGCATCTTGTATTATAAATACATGAATGGCGATTTGGGGCTGGGGGTGGGGTGGGGTGGGGGCGTAGCCAAGGGGGTTACCGCACCAGCGCGACGTTATGAACCCGTGCTTCTCACAGGTGCAGTCGATGTGAGTTTAAGTCCAGTTCATGCTGGTTTCCTCCCCGGCCGTGCGTGTGGGAAGGTCCGCTAGCAACCCCTGGGCTCTGTCCGGTTTCCTCCTACCATAATATTGGCCTTCGTAGTTATAAGCAAAATATTCTTGAGTACCCCGTAAAACACCAATGAAATAAATAAAATGAATAAATTTCAGGCTTGATGCACACATCTAGTCGTGGCTAGGTATACAGCGTTACATGTTCGTGCATGTATATGAGTGTTTAAAAAAGTCCCCAGGTATTCAAAAAATAAGCGCAGTAAATACATATTCTATTCTCTGTGTCTAAACAATATCTCTTTCCATTTAAGTAGAAGAACCAACATCATGATCTTCCTGACATTCGTAACAATGGCGGCCTACGTATGGTATGGCATCAAACCTGCGGATGAAAACGCTGTCGGTAAGCACGATTTAAACGTGTGTGGCTTATAAGCGTAACGGTAAATTAAGTGCTGTTATATTTTTTGTAAATTTTTCTTATGCCTTCATAGATATGCGTAATATACATGTACATCTATAGGGTATGTCAAATTTCTGAGTAAGAGTTGCATGGTTAAAGTTGCCCAAGTGTTCTTGGAGATCTGAAGGGTTCCTTGCTTTCAAGCTTATTATATTTCATCAGGGAGCTAGGAGATATCAGCTGATATAAAAGCTGTGACGTAAATGTTGTGTATTGAGTGTCAATGTAGCATATAATGACATAGGGACACTGTTTGAATGTTATATGTTTTAATTATAACAAGTTCAAGTGTGAACAACGCTGTAAAATATTTCCAGACCATGTGCTGTGGCGGGAGTAGGTTTCTTAATTATTTCATGTTATAAATTTACATATATACTTAAGTTACAAACAGAGCCCTAGCAGCTTACTACAGTCTCAGGTGACAACAATGTACGGCACTTAGAACAACTACGTCACAGCCCAGACATAACGACAGCACGGTCAAATGTCAGTTTCCTCTGTCGAAGTAGTCGCTACAAAAAGTGCTTTACCGAAATATACATGATATTGTCCAACCTTTCTAAGAACTTAACTTAGAATATGCGCTGTGTTTCACTTAAAGTTTGCACAGCGTAATGTTAGCTCAGATTACTTGTCTTTCACCAGTATGCCGTGCATATCTGTACGTCACACTGTCCAATTTATGATCACACACGCGGGAATGTTCGTCAGTAGCCTGTCAAAGGTCGGTGGTTTAACCCGAATACGTCGGTTTCCTCCACGTCTGAGACTGATCACCATCGTATAAGTGAAAAAATTCAGAGCACACAACAATCCGATATATATAAAGAAATGTAGTTTAATGATTGGAATGTTTAGCTGGCCGGTGACATCTGTGGTGACGTTGACGCAATGAATCCATTATCAGCAAAAGATACTGTAGCAAGTGAACACTATCCAACGCGTAAAATAACTATCAAAACGCAACCTGTGACGTCACTTGAGCTGAAGGTTACTTTTTAGAAAAATAACCGAAGACAGGCAAGAATTAAAGTAAAATAAAAGAGTTTGCCGCTAATCTCATTGTACCTGATGAAATATTACCAAATAGATTCCTCCTAATGACGTTGCATTTTCCATGGAAACAACAATATAACATTTCTCCACTGATCTCCTCTTAAATCATCCTTGTCTGGCTTGAATTAGTGAGGTTCACATAGACTCCTCATTGAAATATTCACAATTTTTTTCAATAGCTTACAAAACAGTGGGATGCTGTTTATTCCGCATCATTGAAGGTGTTTTACCAGAAGTGCATGCACATGGTTTAGTAAAAAGTATTAAAATTTACGGAGTAGGCGTGTCAACATTATAAGTTACCACTAACAAAAACACTGATCTAGTGTTCTAGATGGCAGGTACATTGAAACGTAACGTAGGTTTTAGGAATGCTAGTGGTGTGCACCTGACTGCATGAGTTTCTGTAACTAACTTCAGTAAATTTCCATGTAAGGCCCTATTGTAGAGGTAAATCTATAGTGTACGTCTGCATAGAAGTGGATTTCACGTGTTCCGTATGCATTGTTGTCACAGGTCACGGGAATTCAACATCCAGCAACATGAGTTCGCCCTCTGGCGGCAGACGCCCGGCAGAAGCGGCCAAAGGGGACAAACCGAAAGCGAAGCGGTATACCTACTGCGGGATGAGAAAGGGTTTCCTCCTGGGATAAGACTACCCATATTATTCAAGGCCTTGCAAACAAATACGATCACCATCTCTGCTGAAGGTCTTTTATTTGTTTCATTGTTCATATTTTTTATTTAGATCGTAACTGTATGTCGCACTACCGCCACACAGCAAATATCAATATTTTGTTTTTTCTTATGTCCGACTTGTTACTGATCAGACATTTCCGTTTCTCCGTTTCGACATTTACGTGCATCTCCGCTCCTTTCACAAGAATTGGTTAAAAAATGTTTCGGACATTAAAATTGAAAATAATGACAGTTTTTACTGATATGCATAGCTACAGGAAACTAAATTATTTCATGCCACATAGCTCAAATCTTTATCTCAGTAATCTGCCCAAACATGCCAAATGCCCGGATGATGTGTTCGCTGTGAAGTGTAAAATGTTGTCATGTCCAGAAAAGGAGAATGGTGTTGAACAGTTTGGATCCACGAAGCACCGTTGGTGATATCATCGATGGCTATCACTGGGTAATGCTGCTGAATAACTGATATATTGCACTTCTGTTCGGCCTATAACCGAACAAATCACGATTTTCTGTGTATATAGTCATGATCTGTCGTGTGTGGAACATTTTTAGTGCCTGTAGAACATCATCATGTACTTAAAGCAGACACGTCATCATGCTCATCCAGGGTGAAATTTACCTACAAAACATCCACGTCGCCTACTAAGCACCCGTTATGCATCTTGACTTCAAGTCATCTTCGTCGCCCAAGGAACATCACAGATCTACATTGCCGGCATAAATACTTGTCGCTTGTAGAACGTTGTGATGTACTTTGCCTGGAAAACAGCTTCGTCCTTTCTGGAACGCCCAGTGTGTACAAAAACATCAAAAAAATGTCATTGCCTGAAAAGCATCGTTGCCTGTGGATCTTTTGGATTTTCATAAGTTCCCTCCAAAACGTCTTCGTCGTCTGTGAATCTTCCCTTAAGTACTTCGCCTGCAAATGGTCTTCGTCGCTTATAAAACATCCGTTGTGTACTTTGCCTGCAAAACAACCTCGTCGCCTGGTGGAAAAGCCCTTATACACTTTGTCTGTAAAACATCTTCGTCCCCTATAGAACATCCAATGATCACTCTGCCTGTAAGATACCAACATCGCTTGCTAAATGTCCCTTCAGTGCATCTCTTAAGTCTGTCACTACTTTGCACACAAAAAGTTCATGGAACTATGGAACATTCCTTAAGTGCTTCGCCTCAAAAACTCTTCGTCGCCCTTGGATCATTGCATATGTGATCTTCGTCCCTGCATGTCCTTGATAGGATTTGCCGGAAAATTTATCGTCTCTGAAGCAACCCTGAAGTCGTGGAGCACCCAATGTGTATTTTGCATGCAACACACCAACATTGCTTACAGAATATCTCTTCGGTACATTGCCTGAATATCATCCTAATTGCCCGCTGGAAAATCTCTTAACTACTAAACGTTGACGTCGCCTGCGGAACAGCTATGATGTATTTAACCTGTTAAATATCTTGTTCGTCTACATTGCCTCCAAAACATCTTCGTCGTCTGTGGAATGTCCCTGATGTGCCTTAGCGGAAAATATGCACGTTGCCTGCTGAACATGTCTACGTTTTGGCCTGCAAAGCATCTTCGTAGCCAGTGATAACATCCTCGCCGCTAGCGTTACTTCTGGGGGAGTCAACGGATCATCGGAAACTACTTGCCTTGGAACATATTTCTTCTCTGGAAGTATGAAAAGTTCACTAATATACAATAAATGGCGCTCCTGTGTAAGTGTGCCATAGATTGTCGCCTAATGGAGTAGAATTTCTACGCCAAATTCAAATTGGTCGAAAATTTGTCCTGGGATATCAATATCATACATGATGTCAAGAGACACTCCCACGCCGTCTAATACACTTCACATTGTGGCAACATCCGGGCTTTTTATATTTTTTTCCCTATATATACAATTTCCATCTCGTCCTATAAAATCGACACTGGGTGTGTGTAGAGAGAAAGTATGACAGAGAAATTATCGTACATATTTTTCTCCGTATTAATGTTTTAGTACATCTTACATTCTGTTATACCACTCGTTGCTTTGACTTATCTGATTTTTATATACATCTAAGCATGATATGAAAATTCCACAAAACATTTTGTTTTAAATTTTATAAATATTCTACTGGATAGTCAAATAGTTTGATAACTAAGCTTCAATAAACCTAATGGCGGTTAATACATTTAGTTTGTTCTGTTATTAATTTCCGTCTTATTTTCTAAGTCGAACTATTGCATATGCGAGGAACTCATCTCTCTACATTACCAATCCCTTTTGAAGATAACTACATGCATAAGAGGAAAATCTAATGATTAGAAGATCTTACGATGTGGTACACGCTGTGGGCCGTTGGCATAGAACTTTGCTGCCGGCCTCTCGGCGTTGTCTAGGAGATCAATATTTCATACGTTTTCTCTCCCCCTGTCCAGCTCTGTTGAATGTGACTTAAGTAGTTCTCAGACCATTCCTCAATATGCATATGCCAGTTTGTCTATATACACATCGTGTCTGGTAGGCTTCACACGTTCTGTTAATTCTCTGGCATTTTGGCGTTATCACTCAGCAAAGAAAGTCGCCTTCCTGAGAATTCCGTCTAGGCCAATGCTAAATGAGAAGAAGTGACTGTCAAACCTGCCCCCAGAGTGTTGTTATGCATATTCAGCGTACATTTGTGCAACAAGTCCGTCAATAGATGCTCGAAGTCTTCAGACAAATTTGAGAGAATCTAGGCCTCGAAACCGACCAGCTGTATACCAGCCATCAGCCAAAATCGGCATTCCGTGTCTATAACCGCAAGGTCAGTTTCCAAAAACGACAAATAACACAAAACCACCAAAGAATCCATGCAAAGAGAAGCAATCAGCAGTTTTCAACGACAAAGAAAAAGACGCAATGATTATTCTAGGCGGATGAATAAAATCAGTTTTCCAAATTTTAGTATATATATGGTGTCGATAATCAAGTATGTATCTAAGTTGCGTTTTGACTGCAACTTTTCATGTATCCAACGTGGTGATCACACTCAACGCGATGAGCACACGGCCTCTAGCCCCGGGTTAAACGGAATTAGACACAGTAATAAAGCACATAAAAGTTCTCTCCTTCAGTAATTAATTTTTACCCAATCATACAGAAACTGTGCAGCTGTATGGTTTGGGGAGTCTGTTGAAGTCTTCGTGATCATAACTCTGCTATCTGAGAGCACCTTCTGGGATCTGAAAGCGACCTTAACACGAACTCATCCGCATACCCTTTATTTTCGGGTTCCTCTTTAAACTTGAATTTGACACGAAAACAGCAAACCTGAATCTCTGTATTGGTGTAAAAATTTGAATTTGAATTCTGATCGGAAATCTCATCGTGCAGCGGTCCATAAATTCAGGTTACGCGATAGACAAAAAGTGAAAATTGCACTATGATTCAGTTGTTTCATTCTCTTCTCAGCTTGATCTTGGTCAAACAGACCGATAGAACTCTCAGCATCGAACTTTATCCATGAACCCTGTCAATATTTCACCGCGATCATATTACCGTGCCGATGTATGATCACACTCTAAAAAACAGTCGACAATTCTACATTCGCTGGGATGCTCAAACCTGATTGTATTTACAGGCAATTGTGCTTTTACTTTATATTTTGAATCCCCAAAGGACATTGAAAGTAGGATAACTAAGCTACTCGAATTGCCTGTTGGGGTTTTGGATTGGTCAAATGTAAGTGGCAGATTTAGTCTTTGCTATTCAAGAAAAATTGCTGCGTTGAGAACTGCGTATACATTTATTCTTTTGAAGTAGACAGTGATGCCCTTATCCCACTTCTCTCCAACCAGAAAATACTTGAGAGGTGAAACTGTATCGACGTATTTAACATTTGATTAATGTCTTACTACATCCTACTAAAGAATAAAACTTCAGCTTTGACGAGTGTGAGAATAATTTTTTCATTCCATTAGTGTTTTGCACCTTACTCAAGAATACTTTATTTCTATGTCGGCGGCCAACATTATGATGTGAGCAAATCGGGCAGAGCCTTGGTTATGAGAATTACGGCTGTTCCGGAGGTTTTCTGATATAAATGGAATGATACAGGATGTGTTAGCATCCATTTGAATTCATCACACAAATTTTACCGTCGTGCAGCACTGGAACTTGGTAATGTATCATATTACTCGTTTTAATGTGCCCTTTGTGGGAAACCCTGTCTTGAGCTCTAGCGGGCTTACCCGTGGATTATTATCTATAGAAGCTATGTTAACCTCTCCAGATAATAATCTATGGGTAAGCCCACTGGACCTACTGAGTCTTATACTTCTAAACGAACCAGTCCACGTTTTCATGACAGCCTCCAGAATCACGGTCAGAATAAATCCAGAAACACTGCTTGTGAAGTGGAAATCAGAGCATTTTGTACATTTATGTATTTCTGATTGGTACACCGTAGTCATTTGATGTACTCAAGTCTAAATGTTCCAGTACGTTGAAGTCCGTCTTCCCTTCACAGGCAAACTATCGGCGGGGAAACTTAACACAGTAAGTGGTCGTCAGTCATATAATTCCATCGACATTTCGTGGCATTTCATGGATTTGGGTTCCTACGTTGCATACTAGACAAAATCGCGTTACATTGAATGTCGTGAAGCATATACATGTGTATTAGACAACCTTAGAAAATCACACTACATGAACACGTCATTAGCAACATGCCCAAGCTTTGGTCTTATGTGCACGATGATGTACCGGTAAGCCTGCTCGGTTGTGTAAGAGTCAAGAGTAGATGGCACTGAGGTGTCTGGGTTTAGCTTCCCATTGTATGATTTTTTCCCCAATTTGATTTTTGCCTGATTGCCATGTGGTGGCAGTTACTTTCTCGGTTGGAGGAAACCGGAGTGCTGGTCTAAACCATTGACCTTTGGCAAGTTATGGACAGACTTTCTGATGAGGGGCGTAGACTTGCACGCCACAATGGTGGGCAACTGTGCACAGGGCCCTATTAATAAAGATTTATAAATTTACTTTTTTGCTTTTGTACGCCGTACTCAAGACGGCGAGTCCGGTGGAAACCCACGACCATCAGCAGGTTGTTAGCAGGCCTTCCCACATACAGCACGGCTTTAAGAGCACGTTTTGTTGCAAACGACAAATGGACATGGAGAGGGGTGACTATTGAATACAGGCTGCCAACATTCGAAGGTATGATTACAGCTTCATGCGACATCAACTAAATTCGAACCTGTGACCTCGAGAACGTCGATGAGCTTGAGCTATAAAGGTCTTCTTGTAATCCATTCAACAAAGGCTCTAATCCATTCTCCAAATCAAAAGTGGTGAAATAATTGTTTTCTAATAAAGAAGCAAACCCTGATAAACGTAACGCCATGTTAAACGACTTCATTCAGAACACGAATATCATACCTTTCAACCATGTGGAATGACTTTATTATAAAAATGTACAAAAGACAAATGTGAGGGAAGACTGTGTGGGTAGTGATAAAATAGAAGTTTGGAATGCCCCACTTTGTCAGCCATATTGGAGGGATGTTGCTAAACCAACCTATGTTAAAATACACTAATATGGATGAAAATTTACTGTTCCCTATTAACAACGACCCTGCATGCCAACACTCTAGTTCCTTGTTGTTGGCTCAACCTGCAAAGTTGAACAATGCAGTCCAGTTTGCTTAATATAAAAAATAAACATCAAATCATCAAGATGCTGATTTCAAATATCCATATCCTGAGGCCTCTAAAATCAACATAAAATGTGCCGCCGGTAAACGAGCGCTACATACATCCGCAGCAAGCTGTTGGTTTGCTACCTCTAATGGAGCAGCAAGTGAAGAGGCAAAGGTTATGACACAGGCCTTAGGCTTAAGGATCATTTGTCATGTTTGTGGAAAGCATAAGTTCCTGAAAAGATATGGTCTGGAGAAAATGGTGCTGAAAAAGGAACAGGCAGAGAAATGGGAAGACTTTTGGGTGGAGGTAAAGACATAATCCATAGACATAAATGACCTTGGATCAAGGTCTTGACACACCCGCTAGACCTAAGGAACATTTGCGCAAAGCATAAGCTTATGTAAAGTTATCGTTTTTATGTCATGGCCTGGACCAAAATTTTAGCACAAAGTGCTATGGTGACCTAGACCTTGAACTTATGACCTTGACTCAAGACACACCCTTCTGGCCAAAGGAACATTTATGCGAAGTATAAAGAGTTATGACCCGGAAAAAGCTGTGAGGATTATGTGCTATGGTGACCTTGACCATGAGTTAATGACCTTGGTTTAAGGTCATTACACACCCTCCAAACCTAAGGAACATTTGCGCAAACCATGAGCTCGTGCAAAGTTACGGCCTGAACCAAAATTTTCGTATTATGTGCTTTGGTGACCTTGACTTTAAGCTAATGACCTTGTGTCATGGCCATGACACTCCCCCCAAACCTAAGGAACATTTGTCCAAAAGAATACGCTCTGCAAAGATATTCTTTTTAAAGTATGGCCCGGACCAAAAGTTTAGTATACAGTGCTATGGTGACCTTGACCTTGAGTTAATGACCATGGCTCAAGGTCATGACTCATCCTCCTGGCCTAAAAACATTCATGTAAAGCATAAGCTTCCACAAAGTTGTCGCTAAAAAGTTATGGCATGGACAAAACAGTGCAGACAGACAGACAGAACACGCCATAACATAACACATCCGTTTTCATCGAAAGTGGGTGTATAAAAAGTTAAGGCACAAAAAATAAAACAAAATGTCAAACCACTGTGTAATATAATTATAACATCCTGACACAGGAACCATTAATTTGCAAAAAAAAATTTAAATCGGCAAAAGTAATAGCAAAGCCTGACAAATGCGTGCTACACCTTTCGTAATATAGCAAGTACATGTACATGTTGGATTGAGTTCATATCTGCATCATCCCATACTTTGCGCAATATTGTGCAATTAATTACATGTACTGCAAGTGATCACAAACATAAGGTAAAAAAAACAAATCATATAAGCTTAACAGTGAGATATATATACAATTTTTGGTTCATTACGTAAATCTCTTAGAACAAAAGGTTTATGTAGCTTGTACATGCATACATGCCTGCTTATTGCTTCACACAAATACGTACAAATGTCACTGGTTGTACATAAATACATGCTTCAATAATACATACAGGTACAGACATACAACATACCAGTGCCACAAAAACCATAAATTCCAATGTTAGTCAAATCTGCTACTGCATGGAAATAAATTGCCACCAGCTTTTGTCACAACATGTATAGAAAAGATCACAATAAAAATAGCTTTTTTACAGTAAAATTACATTGAAATTATTATTACAACTTGTGATGTATAAAACAGTCCCAATATACAATTATTTTGCACCAAATAATGCTGCTTTATGGTGTCTTGCAATGTATGAAAAACTGTGACCTGAGATAAACCACAAATTAAATTAATAACTGTGGACACAACAGTTTATATGTAAAATTTGAAAAATATGTACATTTTAATGACTAGTTGGGACAAATACTCTACTTTAATAGAAGACTAAAGTTTTGTAAACTTCTGATGATTACATGTAATCATGTTATTTGAGCTTTCATTTTTGCATGAATACACATGAACGGTTTGGTTGAAATACAAATTACTCCAACAGAATAATAAACACAGAAGCTCACGTCAGGATGTTTCCAACATGTCTAAATCCAACAACAAATCTCCCTTATGTTCCAGGCCCCAGTTTCATGAAGCGCACTTTGCTAACTATTCCCCTAACTGCCATGACAACGTATATTTTAGAGACAGGAAGTGAACTTAGCTAAGTGCCACTTAGCACTACGTATGCTTCATGAAACCGGGCCCAGGATTTTCAAGGCCAAATTTCAGGTATCTATAGGTCCCTCATGAGGTCGCATAATGAAAATGTGGGGCTACTAGAGACTGGTATGAGATGTATTTTAATGGCACCTTTATAAGCTATGCTGTACTCAACACGCATTTGCATGTTACGTCTACTGGTAATTGTGAATGATGTACTTAATTTAGATAAATGCATTTAGGCAGTTAGGAAACCATCATTTAGTGTACCAGGCTGCTTTTCCATCACTTCACAGACAAGAAATTAATTACTGTACAGAAAGTACCAATGAGACAGAAAGGTCCTCTGTGGCACGTCACCAGCTCAACATCAGCCAAAAATTAGGTCTCTGCAAGCTCAGTGGGAGCTCAGTAAAAGCTCACCGCTGGCTCCACACTAGCTCATTTCTGAGTTCACCACTAGCTCAGTGCCAGCTCACCATCAGCAAACCTTTACCAGGGTCCTAGCATTTAGGCAGCATTCCATTAACCTCTGTCACTGTTGACACAGTGACCAGATAAGCTCTCCTCTTAAAGGGAAAGGCGTCATAAAAATGAGTAAAGAGACAATTAGACACATATTTTTCATCAAATCAAATGCAGTCAAATGCTTTGATTGTATGGATTGTTTTATGGACCATATTGATAATGTCTGTCTAGCATGACATCACAAATCTTTTCATACACCGGTATGTTCTGCCCTGAATAAAGTTCTTGTGAACCGTACCCCTGTAATGTGTCCCTTTCTATACAAAAGCTACCATGATATTTCAGCCCCGCTTTGGGGCCAGACTAAGGTTGGCGTGACGTCACGGTTCACACACATTATTAATATGGTTCATAAAATCTACCATACAATCCTAACATTTGACCACATTTAATCTGGTGAAAAAAAATCTGAAAAATCACTGAATACATTTTCAGATACAGTTTTTCATGGTATTTTTACCCACCATAACTTGCTTTTTCATGAGGTATTTTCCCATTCACACCCATTCAACATATCCATTTTTGGCAAATTCTCCCTATTCTTTGTATGTGAATATGAAATTTTTCCTATACTTTACCAAGGGTGAAATCCTGCCTATTCTTCACCGAACAGTGAAATAATTCCTATCCTCAGAATCCTGTGAACAATGTGTTCATGTAAAGTAACCAATAAAAGATAACCAATAAAAGATACCCACTTTTCCTTGGGGATACATTTGGTGAAAAATTCATTTACAACAAGTCAATATATAATGAAGACCTTCTTGGATGAAGAGAATTCTTGGAGACAGCTAAAATCTACTTTTAGAACGTGTTAAAGATCAAAAGTGTTCTGTTCTTTGTTCTGATTATATGTCAAATCACTGAGTACAATTCAATAATGGCCCCATTACACACTTGTAAATGTGGACGTAAATTTTAAAAAATATATAAAAAATAGTTTTACACATGTTGACATATATATGGAATGATTTTCCTTACAAAACCTTTAACATTTCATCAGACAACACTGATTGGTCATCACCAAGACTGCTGTGTCCAATCAGAGTCTTTGCACAAGTAAGTTTTATCAATATTCATGATATTATAACACCGCTGTTTTCACCTGCATGACACTGTCTGAGTTTTCAAGATGTCCCTGAAGTGATGCTCTTAAGTTCCAAACAACAGATTTGTTTGTCTACATGCACTATAAAATAATTCTTAGTTTCTCCAAAAAGTAAGAAGACTGAGTACTTTCATAAGAGAGTGCGCTTCAAAAAAATAAAAATTTCCCAACCTGAACTGCACGTGTAAAAATCAGTCAAAAATGACCAGTGCACTGAGGATATCACAGCAAAATCGGCTTAGAATCCAAGGGAGATAACTTTGGGTTAGAGTTAACTCCCTTAATGCACTTCCACAAAATCCTGAGCAACTCAACACAAAACAAAACCAAAAGGAGCAGTAGCAAAAAATAAAATATGGAGAGACCATTATGGGTGATGGTGCAAAGCAAGCCACTGGTTTCAGAGAGAGTATCGTTGATGACTATGTCAACACGACCTCCGAGACTCTGGTTATTTCTACCTTTCAGTGCCGAGATGCCGAGCATTTGCACCGTCAGATTGTCTGAAGCACCATCTTTATCTAGGGCGCACCATGACCAGGCTCCGCTGTAACCATGTTCATATGCATGGGTGAACAGCTGCCTGGAGGAGAAACCTCCCCCTTTCTTCTGGCTGAACTCTCCGATAACTAGTGGCTTGTCTACCTGGTAGTAGGAGGCACTGATCTGCAAACACAGAAACATGTATCAACATTAACAGATATCCATCCCACTTACAGAATTAAAAAATAATGGTTTCATTCGCTGCATAGTGAATGAAGCCATTTGTTTGAGTCTAACGCATCACCAGTTCATAAATAAGTTTTGCACTCATTTTCAGTTTTTCATTCCTTTCCTATTTCTCAAACTGATACCTATTTTCACCCCTTTGTTCTTAATACACTTCTCTTGCCTCGGCTATTCCATGGAAGAGTACACATCAACCACAGGATCCATATTCTGAGAACCAATCAGAGTACAGTATTTGGGTGACACACAAATGTAAAAGTGTACTACACAGGTATGGTGACCTAATCCTGCTGAGCTCAGACTGGAAAGTGATGAAACAAAAGGCTTTTTTTTTTCTCAATGTCACTGCATCTGGGTGTGAAGTACATGTAATAAAAATGTCAAAATTTAAGGCCACTCACAGAAATAAACTTGTTACCCTGTACCTGCTACGCGACTGGGTGGCATTTAACATGCTGACGTACATATGGTTTTCATAGCTGTTGGTGACAACATGTTTCATTTCACACATGCAGATGATCTCTGTACTAGCCTATCCTCCCTTTCCATGTGTTCAGCTGGAACAACCTCGCTGAATGCCACAATGTTGCTTGCTGACAATTACAGTGTTCAGCCAACATAATTCACTTCGCATATATATGGTGTAAGCAGTTGACATCTCTATTAACTGTATAGTAAGGATTTTGCAGATGTGTTAGAAACAATTCTAGTGGCCTTGGTGACATGAAAATTAACTACCATTTCAAACACCAATTTACTATCACTTGATTGCAAAGGCTCAGGCATGGGCCCAAGGGCATTCCAGATGCCCTGTTCACCTTAGCTTTTCAATATTAAAAATCTGTGTGTGTTCATTCGGCGAATAGTTATAGCATGTCACATGATCATTACAGATCCCCAGACTGCTATAATTTGCAATGACGATGTAACATGCCATGATGTACTTGCCTTAATTCAAGAATGGGTTATAATTTCCTACACTACTGATCCAAACTGGGTCTTGTTCAGTAACACAGCTGAGTAAAGTGTCTGTGCCCTAGTTTGGGAATGGGTCATCATTTGCTTACTTACCTTGAAGGGGTCATGTTTGGTGAAGAAGCCGAGAATATCGTAGGTGTGTATCTGATAGAAGTCCAGGTGTCCATCTGTAACGCCTCCCGCCTTGTTCAAGCAGGCGTCGGAGTAGAAGTTCGTCCTCGGCCACTTCTCCACGATGGTATACCAGGTCCAAATGCCTACTGTCACCAAGGCCTAGTTACAAGGGCAAAATTGGGGTTTTCATTTATTTACTTATTCGATTGGTGTTTTACACTGCACTCAAGAATATATCACTTATACGATGGCAGCCAGCATTATGGTGGAATGAAACCAGGCAAAACCCTGGGGAAACCCATGGCCACCCGCCGGTTGCTGGCAAACCATCACACGTATGGCTGGAGTGGAAGCCAGAGTGAGCCTGGGGCTTTGACTTCTGATGGTAAACTGCAGAGTGGTGCCCCACTTGTGACCTGAATTCTACTATCCTTGTTAACAGCTTTTACCCTACGATATTTTGTAGCCTTACACTAAGATCCATCATAGCCTCTACACTACAATCCTCTGAGGCACATATCCCAAGATCAATCATTTTTCCCTCAAGATCTTTTGTTGCCTTTGTCCTAAGGTTACTCTATAACCCTCATCCTATGATCCTGTGTACCGTATTACGATCCTTTGTGACATTTAATCGAAGATCATTTGCGTCTTTATCTAAAGATTCTCAGTGACTTTCATCTTCAGATCTTTTCATGACCATCATCCTGAGATACTTTGTGAACCTTAACATGCTTTGGGGCCATTATCCCAACATTTATATCACACTTTATGATTATCCTATGATCTTTTGTAGCATTCACTTTAAAATCCTTTCATGTATTTAACTTTTTTTGCTATTTTCATCTTTACATTATTTGCCTGTAACAAAGACCCTTCTATGTGTAACCCAACAAAATAAGGGGTCTTAATAATCTACACATTGTTTTTTGACGTCCTCTGAACACTGGAATTCAAATTTTTTATTCTGTTAAACTCGTGTTGTACTTAGAGATGTTTTCAGATATGCAGATATTTGCAGTCTACCAATTCTTAACCTTGGGACGTCTGGTCTTCACTTTTTAGCCAATACACATGTAAATGTAACAGTAATACTCAGTTTCTCTTTTCTCAGATGGTCATATGGAGTTCATCTGATGAGAAACAGATGGATCTCCACTCAACTACAAAAAACTGAGAGACAATCATCTTTTGCTTTCAACAGTTCGAATATCTTCCAGAAAAATCAATAGTTACACTAAATGTCATACATAACAGCCAATCTCCAGCACTTATACATGCACATGTACCTTGGGGTCCTCCTGATGAATAGCGCTAGCCTGTCTGCTGATGAACCGCGAGAGATCGTATCGTGGGTATTTGGCTTCCCAGCTGCCTCCCTCCCACGGCAGGGGGTCCAGCAGGGTGTCAAAACAATGGTCCTCATTATATACCCCTGGCAACAGTGAACACAAAAGAATACCAGAATACTGAGTTCTCATTAACCCCGTCTTAATATAACAAATGAAGCTATACACAAAGGCAAATGATGCCATGGTATAGAAGAACTTTCCCAATAACAGTACAAGTCACTTGCATTCTGTTTTCAGTGTAGGGATGAGTCGTAATAATTTTATTTTGCTCAGTTTTATTTTTATTTAATATTTTTTTATGTCATGAAAAGCATGACAAATAAGGGGGCCTTTTCGGACTACATCTATCTACTGTGACAACACATTAATTTCTTCATAAGAAATTCCGCTTTATTCACCAAACATTTCGCAAATAGATTTTTTTGTGAAATAATCTCTGAGCAATCGTCTTTAATAGATCATTCCAGTAGCTTCTAATGGGCTTTTTAGCACTCATAATGACGTATAACTTGTTTAAGTGGTATTTAGAAGATGGGATGGAAGTACACTAGAACATGTCTTTCTTATGGATATACAACTTCTTAGTTTATTATCATGACGTTTCGATGTAGATACTAACATCGTTATCAAGTGAGTGAAATCAAGACATCGACGCTCTTAAATATAACAAGTAGAGATACAAGTGTCAACATGTAGAACAATATTCAGGAGCATTAGGCTTGATGGGGTTCCAGGTCAGTTTGGAGGATTAATAGGTCATAGGCTGAGATCCCCCATCAACTCACAGGCAGCACACAGAATCCTCCAACTGGTAAGCACACTCTTAGTCAAAGAGCGTATCCGACACCATAGGAAAACGAAAGCCTACTCCACTGGGGAGATAGCAACACAACAGGAGAAACTACAATCCACTCTACAGCCAGATGTGTACACCCAGCTACGCCAAGTACAGACCAAATCTAACAACTCTCTCAACCTGCAAATTAAGTCCAAGCAACAGCAAAAGTTCAACAACATCACACGAAGCACAGTAAACCCAGCCAGCCAAAACCAGTTAGAGGTAAACAGAAGAGAATTCATTTCTAAAACTGTCGTCAACTTAAGCAGTAAACCACTCAACCCCCACCAACTGAACTTACTGTCCAAAGGGCTCAACTTTGGCCCAACGACCAATACCATACCTAAGGATGACTTCATCATTAACATTGAAGATGGTCTACACCAATTAGCTCCCAGGGGCCACATTGGCTACCTGAGGCACCAGATAGCAACCCTTCTGGACAAAGCCCAACCACAACACAACAACCTAACCAGAGAAGAGAGGAAAGCAATAACAGAACTGAAAGAAGACAAATCCATAGTCATAGCACCAGTGGATAAGGGGAAAGCCACTGCTATACTTGACAAATCGGCCTTCAACACACTGGTCGACAACCTACTGGGAGACAAATCCATGTACCGAACCCTAAAAATCGACCCCACCAACAAATACGAACGCCTGCACAGATCGTTTCTTAACCAACACAAAGCTAATGGAGAAATCACTCATGAAACACCCACGACCACCATATGCCTGCGCAACCATCAAGATCCACAAAGACCCAGTAAAAGCCAAACTCCAGATATGCTCAAGAGGAACAGTCTTCTACAACACTGCCCAGTTCCTAACCAAAATCCTAACACCATGGTCCAAAGCAGCAGGCTTCTTTATAAACCACTCGGCAGAATTTTGCAAAAAAATTAGACCGATGAAGGAACCATGTCAACTCGTGAGCTATGATGTTGTTATTCACGAATGTCCCCACTCACCTAGCTCTCGATCTGATCAAGCAAAAAATAACAAACCCACCCGTTACCCCGCTATCCCCAGGAAGCATTGTACGCCTGCTACAATACTGCTTATCATCCACATACTTCACATGGGGTGATACAATTTACGAGCAGATTCATGGCCTCCACATGGGATCCCCACTCTCTCCGATAGTCTCCAAGATCTACCTGACAGAACTAAAGAACAAAGCCCTGTTGACATCACCTATCTAACCCATTTGCTGGATGCGTAATGTCGATGACACTTTTGATGCTCTACACCAGAACGATGATCCGATCGTATTACCAGACCACCTGAACTCACAACACCAGCGCATGAAATTTACAATGGAAACAGAAACAGACCGTGAAATACCCTTCTTAGACGTCCAAGTAAAGAGAACCACAGATGGCCTACAAACCACAGTCTATCGCAAAGCAACCCACTGTGACCAGTATATCCACTAGAAGTCCAACCACTCACCCAAGACTAAGACTGACATCATTTAAACCCTCACTAGGAGAGCCACGCACATCTGCACCAACAAGCTAGATGAGGAGATAACACACCTGTGAGCTGTCTTCAGCCAACACAATGGATACCCAGCAAACAAAGTCAACAAAGCAATCCAGAAAGTTATACACCCACCACCCAACCAACTGACAAGAGTCAGAGATGAAGGCCCTGGAATCCGAATAAGCCTTCCATATATCGGTCCAACCAGCCACAAAATTGCCCACCTATTAAAACAATCCACGGGAATAGAAACCTTCTTTAAAAACCAGACTACACTCAAATCACTCCCCCATGCCACAGGGAAGAGGAGAGCCACTAAGCCCTCACCACCCAAAGGAGTTGTATACCAAATAAAATGCAACTGCAACACATCCTACATCGGAGAAACGGGAAGACCTCTGGGAGCCCGAATTAAAGAACACAAGTCGAAAAATCTGATTCCAAATCCGCCATATGTGACCACATCCAAGAAAACTCACACCACAACATCAAATGGAACACAATCAGAACAAAAAACTCTAATCAACCCAATTGGAAAAAGCGTAAACTACAAGAAGCCATCCAGATTAAGAGATTATAGCCTAGTCTCAACAGAGATCAAGGGATTTACCTTCCCTCAGCCTATGACCTATTAATCCTACAAACTGACCTGGAACCCCATCAAGCCTAATGCCCCTGAATATTGTTCTACATGTTGACACTTGTATCTCTACTTGTTATATTTAAGAGCGTTGATGTCTTGATTTCACTCACTTGATAACGATGTTAGTATCTACATCAAAACGTCGTGATAATAAACCAAGAAGTTGTATATCCATAAGAAAGACATGTTCTAGTGCACTCATAATGATGTGAAAAATCTTTGGAAAATTACCTCCTTTGGTTGGATTTCTCCCACAAGAGAATGTAAAAATACATAATTTCAGGTATTACTGAAGACGGTTCATCTCTCCTTTGAGGCTTACAATATTTTTTAATTCATGCACACTCTTAAATGGAGATGAAAACTGAATAGTATGTAAGTTTTGAGTTTTCAAACCTGACCTTTAGCTATGCATCCCTCAGGTTCATTAATAATCTCCCAGCTTCCTAAAGCTCTGAGATCCCTCAAAGCTCTCACCATGGGGCGCAGAGCATTGTCGATGTAGGATTCCAGCTTCTGTTCATCAGTGTATAGGCCCTTTAATATGTCACCTGCAAGAAAACATTAAACAAAAATTATTTAAAGGTCTAGAAAAGATATATGGGCAAAAAGGAGTAGTATTTTCTTAATTTATGCAGAATGCATCTACTGCTGCATGACAAAGAAACACCTGGTATAAACCAACATAATATTCCGGGAAATTTAACCCAAAATGAAAGTAATTTTGAACAATTGTGCATATACAATCTGAACTACCATTTTGCAAAATATTGTTAATTTAATTTAAAGGGGCAATATGGATATGGGCCTGAAAATTATCAAGACACTGGCTCACCGATTTGAATATGTTCAAACTCATCCCTGCTAAATATATGTTGGAGAAATAAACTGTAACATATATTTCTTTATAAGGTTGCTTCTCTTCAACAGTCTTCAGAAAATGATTGCCAGGAAATATAAAACTTTTTACCTAATTCTATGTGCGGACATATATGTGACTATATGTGTCTATGTAGTGGCGTGCCTATTTTTACAGGAAAAATCTTTAACATAAAAGTTGCTACATTGTTGGGCCATCCTTACAGAATTCCTTGAGGTTAGCACAATCCTATAAGAAAAAATTAGTTCTTTTGGTATGTTTGGGATTTTTTTCCATCTACTGAAAAACAAGATCAGGGTTTTACAGAAATTAACACCGAGAGAAAAAGAAAAAAAAGCTGAAATAAAAACCGTAGAATAGGTTCATTTTGGGGAGGTTGGTAAGGTTATCCTCAGGATGGCCTAATGAACACATTTTTAATGACATGAATATTGGCATGACAGTCTGTGGATGGTGGGGCAAAAGGTTTTGAGAATCCACCATGGGATTCTAACAGGTTTTTACAAGTCATCTCCATTTAAACATGACAGTGTTTGGAATGCCACGGTGCAATAAGGGCGAAATTAATCAAACAAACGAAGTAATAATATATCTATACTCACCACTCCAACAATTCCACAAAGAGAAATTTATGAGTATATTTCTACTCTGAGCTCTGAGCAGAAAATCTCTCATATCAGACAGGATGTATTTGTCCAGGCCGGTAACAAACCCAGAGCTGTTGAACATTGGAGTTGATGTTCCACTCGCATGTAGCCACATACCTGAAAATGTTCGCGTCACAGATAATATTTATTTAGTTGATTGTTGTTTAATGCCATACTTACATGACTTAAGAGTTTTTCACATCTACAATGGTGGTCAGTGAGACAAAAAAACAATGACTGCCTAGCTTATAGCACCAACCTTTGACAAGTCACTGACAAACTTTCCCACTTTTGGCTATGCATGCCATATTGATTGGTGGAAGACAAGTGGTCTTCAAAGAATGCCGAGACTACATGTATGTAAACAGCCACAAAATCACTGTTGATTGCCTTACATATTGTCACCAATGAATGAGAATGAGTGAATTTACTAATTCCTTGCTCAAGGCTAGGTTTTATATAATGTTTGGACAATAAATGCACAGTAAGAAGTAGGTCACAGCAATTTCATCTGCAGTATGTCATTAAAATATAATTTGCCTTGCTATTAATATCCATAAACCTGTGTATAGTGGTGGATTTCTACCTACATGTACAATACATGTAATGCTTGCAGCTCAAAAAGCTCACACACTCAAACTATACTGAAGCTACATATACATGTTCGGGATGTGTAAAGTTGAGGCTGGTGTCATGTGGCAGAGTGACATTAATTCATTGAAGAATCCACTTTTCACAGTGAACATTACCAGTAATGCAGCAAAATAAATGTCTTCCATCCAGCTATGCATGTTTTGATTCTGACATTTTAATGGTCTGCTGATATGAACTCATAATAGACATACTAATTTATTTCACTCTAGATTTATGCCATACTCCAGAATATTTCACTTGCAAGACCTCAGTCAGCATTATAGTGGATGGGAACAGGACAGGGTGGGAACTGGACTGGACTGGAGTCCGGAGGAAAACCCATGTCCATTCCACATGACTGGAGAGAAAGGCAACATCAGCCTGATCGACTCACAGCGGCCACATTGGTGAAAGGCTTCTGGGTCATTCTGCTGCATAAGCATGCTATGCCTCGAACAAAACACAACTCAACACCCTCCCTCTCCTCCAGCCTCGCCCCATTCAAGAAAGCTCACACTCGAGCATAAGGTTTCTTTCCTCCCACCAACATGCTGTGCTCACACAGACACGACAGTGAAAACATTGTCAAAATAGCACAGCTTTTAATACAGAACTCTGCTTCATGGCTTCATAAGCCCAAAATTAGGTTTCGTTAATCTTCATAATATATGCTATGCAGACTGTTCAGTAGTAAAACACACTGTAATTTTTGGTTTTTATCAGCCATAGTCCTCAGAATATTGTCCAGTGTGTTCATTTCCCTATCCCCTCCCATGTTATCTTTCACCTCGTCATCTGTTTGCCGCTGCCTCAAGTGGTTGAAGTGCCTGGATGTCAGCAGTATCAGACAGATATGAAAATGTACATAATCACCATCTCAGAAGGTAGTCACAGATTCGATTCGCAAAGCACGGTGTTGTGGTTGTGAAATTTAAAGATCAATTAATTTAGGTCAACAGGTCAAACTAATAGTGTATGTTTCACACTGAAGCCAGGTAATGTTGTTTTTAGACAAAAAGGTAGACATCGACAGCCTACATGGAATAGCTGTGGAACGTTTGACTTATTGAACTACTCAGAAGGGGGTCAACTGAGATCATACTTGAAACCGTGCCTTTGCAACAGCGCACAAGTTTGTTTGATTGTTGCTTCTTTTTTTTAAGTTTTTTTTTTTTTATTTCCAGCAACGCTGTGTTTCTAACAGCCCACAGGTTTTTCTTTAATTTTTCTTTCTTATCTCCGTATGTCACTATCAACAGGACACTTACGCATAGAGTTTCCACCGCTGTTGTGGATGTCATCAATCGTACTATACAGTGCTTGCTTTGACTTCTCGTAGTTCCCATTCCCAAAATCTGACCCGTAGTGGAACCACGCTTGGTTCATTCCAGACAGAAATATTTTTTCCCCATTCAGAGTAAGGTTCTTCCCTTTCACTCGTAAGAACCTTTGAGCACTGGCTGTCAAAATGAGGAAATGGCCACAAACGAAACAAACCGCCCAGCTTCCGACCGACATTTTGGACGACAACAAAGTCTTCACATGATCAGTCACGTGAGAGCGGGGAATAAAAACACGCGAGAGCACCCGAGAGTTTCTATAACAACACGAAGGCGTCAAGATGGAGTACACGGGAAGCAACTATGTTGGGGATTACAAAAATGGACGGTATGTATCTGTATGACTGAATTAAATTGATTCCAGTAAATAAACGTTAATTGTAGCTAATCAACTGCCCCTCACTCAGCGAAAGCGAATTCTGACATCAACATACTGTGAATAAGCTAACGCTGGTAACGGGTATCAACAACCTCTGAATACTGCGGTGTTTTTGACATTTGACGATTTCTAGCAGACGATAATTTGTTTCCATGTCGTGTCCAGAGCGTTTGTACCGTTTTCATACAAAGATGCACATATTGTAAGGGAGACAAAATAGCGGTCTGCGATTGTTCTGTCTTCTGACATCTGGTCATTACACTGCATGTAGTTATGGTATTGTAGATAATGACATGGGCCTAGAGCGAGTGCAGGCCCATGTAGGCTACATACAAAAATACCACTGAACATGGAACTAATTTTCATGCAAATTTATGAACCATTCGCATAAAGCCAATATTATGGTCAAATTTAACCTGTTTGTTTGACACGAAAACTGTTTGGTAGTTACGTTAACTTTGAAAGTTAAGAGCATCAAACTAGTCTTAAGTAGCTGGCTGCATACGGGGGGGGGGGGGGCATTTCAAGACTAGGCTGCATAAAAAAGTCTTCCCTTTCGGATTTCTAGATAAGAAAATATCATCATCAGGAATCCTTGGCGAAAATGTGGTGGGAAGCAAGCTATTGAGGTGTTGTAAAAGTTATTTGTAAATCCAGCTAATGAGATTGTTATGTAGATTTTTATTTTATTTGTATATCATTGCCTATTGATTTCACATTAATAATTTAAAAAGAAAAATGTAGTAACCTTTAAACTTGACATTATTATTTCAGCATGGAAGGAAGTGGAAACTACAATTTCCCCACGGAAACAAGATATGAGGGTGAGATGAAAGATGGGATGTTCCATGGAAAAGGGATACTCTTCTTTCCTAATGGGAGCAAGTTTGAGGCAACTTGGGAGAATGGTATTGCAATAGATGTAAGTCAGTGAAACATGTATATGCATGTTATCAGGTCACATTGGTTTTAACATTATTATAACTTCAAACAAACAGGTTAAATTTGACCATAATATTGGCTTTATGCGAATGTTTCATAAATTTGCATGAAAATTAGTTCCATGTTCAGTGGTATTTTTGTATGTACATTACTTACATACTCTCACCCTTGGCAGCTAATGTAATGATCTGGCTGCAAATGACACAATAAGATTGAGAGTTCAAACATAGGTTCTGCAGACTGCTACTGATAAAAGACAATTACTTCCATAGGATTCACTCTTTTTCTCTCATGCTTTATAAACCTAAACATGATAAGTACATAGTATTTTTAACCAGAACATGAAAACCCAAATCAAATAAAATGAGTTCCTCATTTATCCAGTGCCGTCATTCAAGCCTTTTTGCATGTAGATGGTTTTGTGTTGTTCAGGGCAAGTACACATTTTCTGATGGCCTGGAGTTTAATGAAGACAACTGGGAATACTGCGATGGTTACGACAGACGCTTTTACACGGAGATCTGTAATGGTTTGAAACCAGCAGGTTGGTAGTTGACAACATCAAACTATAAATGCCTGAGTTTGAACAACACTTTTTTTAGCTCTCAGACCCTTGTAATCTCCTCTGTGTCATTATCATTTGGGATGCACTACATGTTCCTTAAAGCCACCAAAATCTAAATAATTATTCTACAGAATTTTACCATTTTTTCTGATGTCTGGAAAAGCATTTACTTTGTATCTATCTTTGTATCATGTATCTACATGTAATTGAATATCAGCTGTTGTCAGTTTTTCTTAAAAATCCATAGATCCTGAACTTGGTTGATCTATGAAAAGAGGAATTTGATTCCAAATCACTTAAGCTTCAGGTAGTTATGACTCAGTAAAGAGAATGAAAACAAGTGGAATCAAGGTTTGACTTGCATGTTAAACTTTGACATGTTTCAGGGAGATCACAATTGACTAATCGTGTTCCACCAAGAGATATCCCAGAAGGTTGTTATGACTGTGGAGATGGATTTTATGATCCCAAATCTAGAGTTGTTATGGATTACAATAATAAATTTTTGAGAAATGCAGGTAAGTTGTTATATCTCATTGCTGAAGACTTCATTTCACTAATGTGCGGTATCTAAATTGGTAACATGTTTAATTAAATAATCAATGTGTTATTTTGATGGGATCAAAATGTAGTGTTTAGTATCCTGATTGAGTATGACAGAGTTTCAGGTTTAATTTAATATAACCATAACAAATCAGTTTTGAAATGTTGGCATTCATCTTCTATAATCATGATAATGAAATGCTAATTTCCACTTTTCTACTAAAACAATCAGTGGTGTTTGTATGGATATGTGTCAGCAGGTACCTATTTGATTGTTGATTATCCATAATCCTCTCTTTATTCTAAAGGGGGGCCGTGGCTCAGTCGGTCAGCACGCTACTGCAGTGCAATGGCCCGAAGCCTCCCACCAATGCGTTCGCTGTGAGTTCAAGTCCAGCTCATGCTGTCTTCCTCTCCAGCAGCCTTCAGATGGTCGTGGGTTTGCCCCGGGCTCTGCCTGGTTTGAGTACGGCATAAAGTCCCAATCAAATAAATAAATAAATTTATTCCAAAGTGTTCTGCTTTGTTTTGCTCACAGCATTATGTGCCGAATGGGAACATTTTGCAGTTCATTTTCAGTGTTATTATCATAAAAGTATGAAGAAATGCAAATTCAAAGATTTTTACGTTTTGTGATGTATGTAATACATACGTAGCCTAATCGTTCTCCCAGCAGTGACATCAAGTGAAAACGTTTGTCAGATACTAGTACATGTATGTGGGAAAGGGGGCTGGTTTACTCTGGGCACTCCAGTTACTGCACTCATAAACCTACCGTCATGCATGTACATTGTGTAAGTGAAGAGTCTTGTATACACCAGTCAGTCTAAAGTACCATTTTAAACCATATATGCATGTACTGATATGCCAGGATACCTGTGTTTAACAATAAGACCTGTGGCCAATGAGATTGTGAGTTCAAATCCAGCGCTCTCTTCTTCCTTTGTGACAGTCACATTATTTGTAATGCTGGCCTCCCTTATACATGTTATATAAGTGAAATACTCTTGAGTACGGCATTGAACACTCAACTGAACACAATCAAATAAATAAATAAATACTATGTACTTTTTGACTTAAAGCCCTTCTTTTTTTGTTACAGATGATGATGAGCATGACTGGATAGTGAAAACCTGCAGGAAAGGTTGGGACGAGTATGTGGGTTTTCAACCTACACAGTGAACACTGGAGTATATCACTGACTGTTAATATTATGAACATTTTACACATGTAAAATGTATACACATACATGTAGTTTCTACAATTGTTAAGTGATGTATAAACCTGTGATAGATATTATTGATGTACATGTAAACTATTATCTACGAGTAAACACAGAACCAAATGGGCAGTTCAACCATCCAGGGATTGTACATTTGTAATCATGTTCAAAGATGGGCACTCTTAGTATCTCCTTTTATACTTATATAACGGTTTTACCCTTTTTAGTGATGTGCATTGTATATAAACAGGTACTTACAATGTATCAAGGTTCTCATGATAAGTTCAACATTCTGTTAAAGATAATATACATGTATACATGTGATTTCATGCCTGTGTACAAAGCAACAGGAGTTATTTATCGTTTCATTCCATTGATCTTTTTTTCATCATAATCCAAATTTACGCTACTGCTAGCCCACAGTAGTAAGACATACGTGTTATTTTAAAATTCTGATTGTGAATAAATTGTACATTTGACGTCCTTCCAAATTGCTCGTTCTTCTAAATATCCCTCTTCTGATCATATTGTTTACTAAAGTATTGTTCATTTCCCTTGAGGACCTACTTGTAACCTCCACAAATGGTTTTGCAATCGGGCAGAGATGGTTGATGCACATTGCCATGTGTACATTATACTATTGTTGCATTTTGCTGAGTGGAACATCTTGACCTAGACAATTGATGTATGATAAGGGAGCAACAAGCTGTACATCAACTTTCACGAGGAGCATCGTGGTTTGTCAGCTGGAGACAATTGATGGATTATGAACATGCAGTGCCAGCTGTCCATAACTGTCAGGAGCTGCCAAATCAGCAACATGCAATATAAATGTGACAGCTTGTCGATTTCGATTCTGCTTTATACATCAGAGAGAATGTAAATGAAACTTAGTCAAGCAGATGGCGCATAAAATTGATTGCAAGGGGGAACAACTCAAGACATGCCAAAAAATAAATGTGACATAGCACAGTTAAAGGTGGTGCATTGCATTTGTCACAGACTTTGAGGTGTCATGGATTTCTGAACCTATCATGACAGCGTTTTATCCAGTGGAGGGAGGAGAAAAGTACATTAGGTACAACAGTGTCGTCTCACTGTACCCGCTAACACGGCTGTAGCAGCCCGTTGCACTATTTATTATGTGTCAAGAAGCATATGAGCCCAACAGTTATAGTGATAATGTTTTATTGACAAGATAACAGGCAGCCATGAGACGTTACAATCGTGGAGGACTGTGCAGACATTACTTTCCACAGATTTAATATACACATAGATATAATAAACAAAATAAATATACATGCATACCTGTACAATGTACAATTTAAAACACCACAGTCCAAAAATGCATTGGTCATTTACCTACATGCACGTACAATGCACATTCCAGTAAATCCCGAACACAGCACTTGATTTCAGGTACATATATCTAGCATTGCAAATGTGATATGTTGATATACATGTAATTAAAGCGCACAATCAATGAGTTCATGAAGCAGCAAGGGTTTGGATTGGATACTGGTAAATATCTACTATAATGGAATGACTTTTAAATAATGAATTATCAACATGATTCAGCAACCAGGCCTGCAATATGGCACGTACTTCAATGAGAAGATCTTGGATCACTTCATGACCAAGTTTTACTCCATTTAAATGATTTTTCATAAATTATCGAACTGATTCATTAAAAAAGGCTACATGTAGCACAGAACAACAATATGCATATTCATGATCTGGGACATGGCTATCTGACATGTTGACATGCTGATGCTGATGGCCAGACTACACCAATGTGGTCATCAGGGTGAAACCTAATTCCCACTGCAACTTTGAGTCAGAAGGTCTTCCTGGTTTCCTCCAACCACAATTTGTTGCAAAACTGTTAAGAACTGTACATATTACATACAACTTGTATATCGCCGTGTGTTAATAACAAATAAATATATCCCTGATCCAACACCAACAGAAAGGGCTCTGACAGACTTATGGGCAGTCTGTCACTGAATGACAGGTGATGACAGATCAGGAGGAGTTGAAGAAATCAGCATTCTTAATCGTATAGCCTCAATTAGATGCACAGGTTTAGCCAGTAAGGTGTCTCAGTGTCCTTCAGACACTCTCTTCTGGAAATTCTTATTGATCCCAGTGACCTTAATGCCACAGATAATCCAGCTGTGTACCTGCTTGTTTATTCTAGCATACAGAGCCTGCATTTTGACAGTTTCACTTTGGTGTTCCATAAAAAATCGGAACATCAGAGACAACTCAGCTGTATATAAAGCAGCTTATTTCTAGCAACACTAAGCGTATGGTTTACTGGTTTCACTGTGGCCTTCCCTAGATAGTCCTGATATCACAGAAGAGCTAGCTGTATGCCTGCCCCTCAGATTGTTCCCTCAGGCATACAGAACACTGCGTTGAAGGGTTTCACTATGACATCCCCTAGATAGTCCTGATATCACAGAAGATCTAGCTGTGTGCCTGCCTTTCTGATTGTTTATTCTAGCATACAGAACACTGGGTTTACGGGTTTCACTGTGGCCTCTCCTAGATAGTCCTGATATCAGAGAAGATCTAGCTGTATGCCTGCCCTTCTGATTGTTTCCTCTGGCATACAGAACACTGGGTTTACGGGTTTCACTGTGGCATCCCCTAGATAGTCCTGATATCACAGAAGATCTAGTTGTATGCCTGCCCTTCTGATTGTTTCCTCTGGCATACAGAACACTGGGTTTACGGGTTTCACTGTGGCATCCCCTAGATAGTCCTGATATCACAGAAGATCTAGCTGTATGACTGCCCTTCTGATTGTTTCCTCTGGCATACAGAACACTGGGTTTACGGGTTTCACTGTGTCATCCCCTAGATAGTCCTGATATCACAGAAGATCTAGTTGTATGCCTGCCCTTCTGATTGTTTCCTCTGGCATACAAAACACTGGGTTTACTGGTTTCACTGTGGTGTTTCCCAGTAATGACAAACCTGTAATCCCAAACAGGGTGTGAAATGGGTCAACCTGAAAAGGGAACATTAAGATCTTTAAGATCATGAAATTTTCACAGTATCAACCCAAAAGTTCAGAAAAGATGTTTCTTCCACAGTTATCTGTCAAAATGAGTGTTTCATTCAAGTATTTTCATCATCAATATTTTATCCTATAAGTTTTGAGGGCAACTTGAAAAACATATTCAAACACTGTCACCATCAAGGAGGCAACTGAATATGAATAGCAAAAGGTCAAAAATAATTAACTGACGAAAAGAACAAACAATGTGAAGATATCAATGTCCATATCATTATGGACTCTTATGTAGCCGTTGTCAAATTAAGGGCGACAATCTAAGGCAAAATCATTTAGCATGTGAAATTATGTCCCCTGGACATCAATGAAGGAAGTATTGCATGTCATGTCATGCATGTATGTGTATAGTTACCATATCTCCTGGTCTGTCAGCAAAGCCTCCTGTCTCTTCGTCTTGACAAGCCAGGATAAATTTAACGAGTTTGTCCTGAAATCGCAAGAATACCACCATCACAAAGATGATCCGTTCTTCACAGCTGACGTGTTTCTTCACAGCTAACTGTAAGCACAACTTGCAACATGAACCCAATTTGGAGCTATGGAACTTTAAAAGAAAACGTTTTCATAATACAACAAAATGACAGCAGTTATGATACAATCTGTCAATGTTCCACTTTGTAAAAATCACCCAGCCAAGGAAACAAAAAAACATTTCTAAAGCTAAGCCAAGAAACATAAGCCACACAGCTCCCACTATTTTCTAATTGCAAATATTTTCTATTTGACTGCGCCATGCCGACACCATTTGTCTTCTAGAGGTCCAGTAAGCCACACGCAGGTTAAGGCATCTGATTCGGCTACTTCTCCAGCACACTACGATACCTTGTCTATCCAGTGTAGACGGCCAATAATCTTGAGAGAGGCCAGCACCCACCAGGAGTAACACACGTCTGGGAGCTTCTCTGGCCGACCTCAACAAAAACAACACACAGAAGGTACATGTAACTAATGATTTATACATCTGATGTTGTATACCAGACAATTATCTCAAATTTTCAATTCAACCAATTTAAACTGAACCTTTGTGTTTTTCTCCAGTAACTGCCTTACGCACTCTCACAATAAGTATATTCTGATCTTATGATAACACTGGTACAACTCTGGTAATATCCAGTTAACTCACCTTGCATAATGAGAAACCTGAATATGTAATAGCTTACAACGACACTTTTAAGGTGAAATTTTAGGGCAAATATAGTATGCTATAGCCATATATCACACCTTTGATGCCTTTCCTAATTTTTTACAACAGGCTTACTGGTGTCTAAGAATTGGATGATAACTCTGAGAGAGATCCAGGAATCTTAAGAGTTACAGGGTAAAGACTTACCATTAAGTCCTCCAGAGGGCAGCTGCCTCTCACACAGCCACCAGCCCAACATATCAGCATTGACAGTGTGAAGATGACCTGTGATGGCCAACATACCCACGCAGCAGTAAATCTGTCAATGTAGACAAACAGCATATCAGCTTTGACACTGTGAAAATGACCTGTGATGGCCAACATACCCACACAGCAGTAAATCTGTGAATGTGGACAATAACATATCAGCACTGACAGTGTGAAATTGGCCTCAAATGGTCAATACACACACACCCAACAAAAAAGCAGCCCTAAGGACATATGCACAAGCTGCTGTCATGACTGTTAGTACAATCACCAGAAATTTGATCTTATTGATAAACATCTGCTGACAGTGTAGTGTTATTGGTAGTCTCGGAAGATGGTGACCAGTCAACAGTCTACTACAAAGACACAAGTGAGCCACACGTACACCGCTAGCAGATTACTGACTCACTACAAGAATGCAAATGTACTTATTTATTTATCTGACTGGAGTTTTACGCCATACTCAAAACTATTCAAAGCCCAGGAGAAACCCACGGCCATCTGCAGGTTGCTGGCAGGCTTTCCTGGACAGAAAGCCGACAAGATCTTGAACTTACAGCCATTCCTTTGGCGAGAGGCACCTGTGTCACTACACTGCACTAGCGCGCCTTCCCCCTCGGCTACAGAGTCCCCGAATGCCAAAGTACGACCACCATTCTGACTTGCACTTTGTATGTTGTAAGTCTACCCACCTGACCAGAATGTGATTCACTGCCAGGCCGACAGCCGAATCCACCATCAAAATTCATACAGGAGAGGACAAACTCCACAGCCTTGTCCACATCTATCCGGTCTAAACGACCCTGTACAGCAATTATAGACAAGAACAGGTCAGGCAAATAACCTAAAGATCTAACTGGTCTATGACATTATACATTGTACGTTTTGGATTGTTTATTCTCCATAATCATCTGTGACTGAAGATAAGCCACTGCAGAATGCACTTTACACACAGCAAAGCAGTGACCTCCTACTGAGTGGTTTCGAGCCAAGTGGTAATGTCAAAAAGGTCTAAACAGTGAGCAGTGCTGTTCAGTCGCTGCCCAGCCCCTTGCAGCAATTACAAGTTAGTGCAGTGCAGTTATGAGCCATACAGCACTGTAGAGCAGCTGCACAGTATTGTGCGGCTAAAACTCAGTGCTGTACAGTACCATAAACTTTACTGTGTGGTACTGTGCCAGGAACTGTCTGTTCAGCACTGGGCAGTAACTGTTCAGTGTCATGCAGGGAAAGTTTGTCTGTGTATCACTCAGTCAGCGACAGCCTTAAAAGAAAAGACAGATGTAGTCCAAAAGATTATGTTCCTGCTTTCATTGATAATGCCTCCCACAAAAAAATTTCATCAAAAGCATACCTTTTTAATTTACTTTTGCAATGTTGCATAACTGCAAGAAATCACAGTTTGAATTCAGCAAATTCATGCAAGTGGAGTACAAGCAGGGCAACATTTTGTTTTTGGTTTCTCTTTATATAAAATATCCAAATAGCAATCCCACACAACAATACCAGATTAAATGTTGACTATATATAGAGTAACCAAGCATGTCAGAAACAATGACTTCGGCCATTAAAGTTTATTTCAGGCACACGCCGCTATCAAAGAAACTAAGATTTGTTGCCTTTTCTTTTAAAAGCAAGATCACATTAAAACTGTACAAGGGAGTATTTTTACTTACCAATAATGAGAGGCAGGCCACTGCACAGAAGGAAAATCTTGTGTCTACCTCACCTGGAGAAGAACATGAACATTAAACAAGTGTGCAGAAATGAGAAATTTTGATTCATTTCACTGTTGTTTAATGCGACATTCAGTGATTTTTTTGCTTAAATTGTGGTGCTCAGTTTCATGGTTGGAGCAAACCAGAGTGGCCAATGTAAACCACCGACATCTGGCAACATAATGATGAGGTTTTCCACAAGGGAAATTCATGCACATATGTGAACACCTTACTGAGTGAACATGTGGTCTTGCACAAATGTAACACTGTACAAATAGCCCCATGAGCATCATCAAGTGCTTGTTGCCATCGTCACCAAAATCCCATAAGCACAGAGAACAGGTTATGCAGAAATTTCCTGCCTAAGGCCAAGTCTGAACCGAAATGATACAGCTGAGTTGTGAAGTCGAATGATCATATGTACTGTCTAAGAGGTGAAAATCATCCTGAAGATTCAGACATACCATTCTAACCAGCAAAGTACAATAAAGCCAACTGATCAGCACTTGGCCTATTCTATTCTGCGAAACAGGCAATAAATGCTGTCTCATTCTATTGCCATATTTTCACTATCATAAGTAAATGAGAACAAACAGCTGGCCTCACAGGTCTACATAAATCTACATGTATGTACTGTTATGCTAATTCAATAAACTGTTATATTCCTAGCACCACAGACTCACCTCTGTTACAATCAGAGATCTTTATATACCACTACATGTATTCTAACCAGTGTTCTCACCCCATCTGTCCCCGGTAAAGCTGCCGTCTTCTTGCTGCAAACCTGTGACAAACTCTAGCACTTTGTCGACATTGACAACTTCCACTGAGTCAAACAGCACTAAGATCTGAAGCATAAAAACATC
This sequence comes from Acanthopleura granulata, assembly GCA_016165875.1. Lineage (NCBI taxonomy): Eukaryota > Metazoa > Mollusca > Polyplacophora > Chitonida > Chitonidae > Acanthopleura > Acanthopleura granulata. The sequence goes on from JABBOT010000082.1 coordinate 5,159,489, forward strand.
CAAGCTTGGTTAAAAACAGGAGGACATTAACACTACACAAATGGTGGTGTATGCCAATAGTTGTATTTAGGAAATTTATTTCATTGTTCGAATATATGTATTGGTAAATTTATTTAATTATTTCGGTGGTGTTTCATGCCGCACCCAAGAATATTTCACTTATGTGACAGTGGTCAGCATTGTCAGACTGTGGCGGGAAACTAGGCAGGAAGCAAGTCAGCAAGTGCAGGACTTAAAACTCCTGTGGCACTGATTCGCACCAGTATGCTAACCACTCACCAACGGAGACCCCCTATTTATTAAACCCAGCTCAGTCTACTAAATGATTTAGACTACATTAATGCTCAAATCCTATCTCAGTTCATTTATTAGATTGGGGAGTAATACTGTATTTAAATTTGCTATTTGTATATCAGTGAAATCCCAATATTTCCATCACTGACAAAGTGATTTTCATCAGACAGATACCACTTCTGTTATATTCTGATATTACACATCGAAATGAAACACTTTGTTTTCATGACGTTCTAATCTCAGCTCACCGGGATGAAGTCATAATACAAGTTTAGTAATTTGCTATATTCCTACATCATGCAAGAAGACAAGATGTCATGCTAGACATCATTTATAGGACCTCACAATATTGACAGCTAAAACAATGCTTTAAACTTCTTTAAATATACAAAATCATAACAACGTCAGAGTATGAACAACAAACAGAATATTGCACAGTGTAGGTTGAATATCATAAATATTATTCTCGTGAAAGGTGGAAATGATAACCTACTCAATGCGAGTTCCAACTTTCATTCGAGCAACATTTATCCCATTTATGTATCTTCACTGTAAAATATCCTCTATGTACTCCACTGTTCATATACCTACCACTGTGATCAATTTTATATTCTGAGTGCCCACAGTAAAATACGGGCCTTTTGTTAAGTAACTGAAATGTTGGCATAAAATTAATACTCTCTCACAAATTTCAGGCTAAGAAAACTGTCCTAGGAGTCATGATGAAACCATTGCCGCCAGGTCCCCAGAGTTGTTGCAGGTTCATAGATTCCCTAAGTGAAGGCTACTGTGTAACATACATCTCGTGTCACTGTGTCTGAACAAGGGCTTAAAACCATGTCAACCAGGGGCAGTGACTGATCTTTAATCACACAAACAAATCATTTTTAGCATTATTTCATTACTGGTATCAAACCCAGCAACACTCAGCAAACTGAGTGCTGTAACCAAAGGCAGCCTTGTAGATAGAAACACAATAGTCTTTTTTAGTAATTTGGTAGGTGTGACTATTACATGTATTTCACAAGAAGAAATAAAAAAAAAAAATCATGTTCACAGCCCTTCATTTGATACTTAACACTTAGTGCACATTCAGCCGAACAACAGGATTGAAATACACATACAGGTACCAGCTTGTAACATGTGACTTGTGTCATGTGACCAACCTGCACAGCGCTGAGGGTATAGAGCAGGTGGGGGTCATGTCCCAGGCTGGCCCCTATGCCCCCACACTCATGCTGGCACTGTTTTATAAACTCCAGCACCTCTTCCTTGTCCATTCTGTGTAACTGACCCATCAAGTCCATGGCTGTTAGACCCCAGTAGATGCCACTCATCCTCAAGTATTCTGTCATGCAGTATTCCTTGCAATAAAACATCCAGGAATTGAAAATAAGTGATCTACATGTACATGTATTCTTGATCGGCTATCAGTTAGGAGAAACTATGCACATTTATACTGACACTGAAGCTCACACACTGTCTGGGAACAAGTGTAACTTACTTTATATGGGAAATGTTCACGCATCTCATGTATCTTCTTTGCTTGCTGTTTAACACCATAATCACGACTTGAGTAGAGCTTCAAAAAAGGTTAAAAACTCTATTTGCGCATTCACAGAACTATGTATATGTAATCAAATTACCCTGCATCAACAGAAAAGTGTTACCTACATATAATGCCTTAAACTCTTCCTACACCTGTCACACGTCACATTTCTACTAAATCCCTTCACTATACTCTTGATAAAAAGTGAACAGCGTGAGCACTGTTGCCATCATTTATAACACAATACATACATAATCATCTTTCTTTTCTCCATATGCAGCAATGTAATCGGCGTGTTTCTGTAATAGTAATGTCTTTGGGGCGCTTTCTGAGAGTTCGACATCTTTTACAGGAGTACCCTGAGGAAACGAGAAATGAAGACAACTCAACTAACACATGGACATTTCTTCTAGGCTTATGAGACTTACTGTCTTGTTTTCGTCATCATATTTGGGAAAACATGTGCGGGGACTAAAATTACAAGCAGACAACAAGTGTGAATCAACCAATGGAAAAACACAAAACACTTGTATCACTATCAAGTATCAATGTTAGGAAACAGGAAGTTTGTATTTCATGAATGGGACCATTGGATGTCAACTGGTGATGGCACTGTAATTTGTAATATCGATACATCAATTTTCAGTCAATATGTACATGCTGTAATGAATTAGACATTGTATATGCTGCAGATAACAGAGGTTGAACCAGTGGGGTGCTGTGGAGCGAGTTTGGGATTTGTAAAGAATAGGTTGACCTATTGTTCGTCGGTGACCCACTTTTCCGAAGTTCACTGAGAAAAGGACATTTTTCAATGAAAACTGACGTCACCCTACCACGTGATATCACCCTCATCTTTACTACTGCCAGCCAGTTTGCCTTTCGTATCTGTGCAATTCCTCGGTTATAGGGGGATACAGCTATAATACCTTGACCCAGTTACTTACCCCAACCCAGCTACTTACCCCAACCAGTTTAAGGAGATGGGGCTTGATTGGAGAGGTGAAGAGCCTTCAAAACGAGACAGTAACCTGATGTGAAATATTTTTAACGGACAATTTAAATCTACGCGCGTCATGGCCAAAAATAAACACACGTTTCACGAGGTGCTGTCGTGCTGGAAAATGACATCACCCACTCATCGTCTTCACCAGATACAACTTCATTACAACAACAGCAGACGCAATATTTTCCTTTTACAGCCCAAGTGGTGATCACAAATGTACACCTTCAAGTTTATATTTCCAAAAGGAAGGAGATATTGGTTAATTCCTTACCATATTTGAATCACAGATGTATTAGTTGCGAGATATTTAAGAAAGTTCGGCTGTCAATTTTCTCCACCAACGCATGACAGAGTACGCGCCACTACAACCTGGATGCACTTAAATTTGTTAATCGGCGTATGAAACGAAAAGTCACACTACTTCATTCGCGTGGCCGGTTTCATTTATGACGCATTTGTTCAGGAATAGAGTGCTGTTTATGTTGAATTCTACACACAGTGAGCGTAAGTTAATCTCCATTTTGATCATTCTTTTATCTTTGAGACGGGCCCTAGTTCCATCAAAAATTTAGTAGAAAAAAAAAATTAAAATTGGTCAATTAAATATGTGCGCTTTACCATTGGCCTATTTATATACCGGGTAAACATGCAGAAAAAAAGGATGGCGTCTGAGGTGTTAACTTAGGTTTGTTGAGTCATTATAATGAGTTAATGGACGTAATTAGTAGCACGCCATTGCTATTCCTACTCCAAGGTCTCTCAGCGCACCACCATGGCCGTTTCTTGTTTTGGGAAGTTAAAAAACAAAAAATAATAAAATATAAGTTTGTCCCTATCTACATGTATACTACGTTTCCTGTTCAATTACCAATGGCACAGCATACCTATTGGCTAACCTGATATATGGTCCATATTTTATAAGAACGACATAATAATATTTGATAGTTTCGACCTTTTGTTTGAGCATTCTCTACACAAGTATTGTAATCAGTTTTATATGAGTACACTGGTACTGTTTGCTATTTTTTCCACTTCTTTCTTTCTCCTCTGTAGTTGGTAGAATGGTGTAAAAATTATTCATCGAAGAAGACTAAGGCCATTGAGTCCCCAAAGGATTTAGGACTACTTGTACTTTGCATTTATATCATGAAATGAGCAAAAATCCTTCTCAGTAAACTACATGTACATGCATACCGGTCAGTATACCACTATTGTGCAGGCATATTGATTTCCTGAAATCAACTTTCAGGAAGTATAAACGGCTGGGTCCAATACACTCTGACCTAATTATTGTGATTAATTAGGATTAAAAGAAAAGACAACAAAAATGTATAATCAAAGTTATTTCACACGAGGGGTCCATACAGACCTAAACCAGCGTGGGCATACATTTATGAACTACTTGGTAACTCTATTAATCTTCGCTCTTCAGTATTAGAGGCGAGATATTCTTTGTGTGCGAAGTAGGGTTACCTTAATTATTACAATCGAAAATTGTGACCTTCTTGTTGAGACTTTTGGGAATACCTTCAGACGTATGAATTTACAACTTTATCGTTGAAAATGGATTTAAAATACATCAGAATTGTTTTGTAGTCAGAAGGAAAATAGCTGATTTAATACTACTTCGGGGGACTCCGTGGCTCAGTTGGCTAGCGCAGCGTAATGACCTAGAAGCCTTTCACCAATGTGATCACTGTGAGTTCTAGTCCAGCTCATGCTGGCTTCCGGCCATACCTTGGAAGATCTGAAAGAAACCTGCGGATAGTCGTGGATTGTTGGTTCGATTGTCCCTACGTGGGCGATTTCGCTTAGTTTGAACTGCGATATCTCGGTTTTGTAATACATTACAATAATAAAAAGTGACGATTTATGAGCAATGAATGGGATTATTTATCGATAAATATATACATTTGGTCTAGTGTTGTCCTTTCTTTTAAGAAATAATTAAATTTTAACTGTTTGAAGCAACATTATTTTCTAGTACATTTTCCTGCTTTATCAAACAAACTAGATGTGGTTCAAGAATTCTGTCTGCGGTTTTCCAGTGCTGACGACGGGGGGAGGGGTTAGTTTGTATTGGCGTTTTCCGATGCTTGAGGTTGTTAGCATTCCGTAAGTTATATTAATCAGTTACCAAAAATATATATATATATGGTCGTGTGTCTAGAATGTATGACATCGAGTTAGGAAGTTAGCCACAGCCTGGAATGTCTTATTATGATATTTCGTAGGGCTCAGATCAGTAACATCGTTAAAGCGGCGGATGCCGAGCAGTTCTGCGTACATAATATGACGGGGATATGTATGGCGCAGACATCGAAACATAAGGAGGGGAATACTACCCTCCACGAAACATTCCTCGCAGAGGCCTGTATCATGGAGACCAAATTTGTTCAAGTATAGATTGGTGGGTAGGTGACCAGATATGGGTCGAAATACTGGCATTTCGCCTTGACGACACCTAAGCGACATGTCATAGCGTAAGGTAACTAGTGAGTTGTGTTCATGGGAAAATCTCGCTTTGTCGGAATTATCCCATTTGTTCTGCCACATGTCTATGAACTTTTGATTTACTGAGTTTATTGCTTCTTTTAGCGAGGAACACGGAGCGTTATGTCAGGCAACACAAGAACTTGTTTAGCCAATTGATCAGCCTGTTTATTACCAGGAATACCGATCTGAGCCTGCACCCAATCAAAGGATACAGATACAGGTGGTGCAGTGTGGTACAAAGGTAGAGTATTTCATGTATGAGTTAAGAGGACTCGTTCCACGAAAAATTCAGCAGAGCCTGTAGAGAAGAGAGAGGGTCAGAAAAAATAACAGCCCGTATAGGCCTAAGTTCCATCAGAAACTGGAGGGCACAGATAATTGCAGTGAGTTCGGCAGCGAGCACAGCTAGAGAGTTAGGCAGCCTAAAGGACTTGGTATATTTAATTTCTGGCACGCAAAATGACGCTTCCACCACATTGGTGTCAGGACACTTAGACGCGTCGGTATAAACTTGCACGTCATCTGACCAGTTAGAATGGATATGGTCTTTAGCAAATAACAAGGAAATAGTTGAGTTATCCGACTTGCTTGTCTTAGAATAAAGATCAGTAAAGATATGTGGGGAAATCAAGTTCCATGGTGGAAAATCTGGTACATAGGCGGGATGTATGTTTAAATCCGTAGATTGAATAAGAGCTGATGTTTGGCTGGATCTCTGCTTGAATGGCAACGCTGTGTTAGGCGGACTGTCACACAAGCCGTCATAGTATTAAGGTGCGAGGATAGCAGAGGCAGAGTTGTTCCTAACCGCCTTAAGTTCAAAAGAGAAGCCCATAGTGTGCAGTCGTCTGCGGATGTACAGGGTCCATTCTTGGAAGAAAACGTGCATGCCATTGAGTGGCGTCGTTCGCTTTGCCCCTGTGCAGATTCTCAGCGCCGCACACTGAATGGCGTCAAGCTAAAACTTAAGACTGATACAGGCCGAGTGGTAGGCCTCTCAGCAGTAATCTAGCCTTGAACGGATAAGGGAACGGTACAGTAACAACAGGCACTGTATGTCAGCATCCCCATTCTCTCCCAGAGACACACCTCATCAGAATGATGGCCTTCTTGCACTTAGTCAATGTGTAATCAATATGCTTAGACCAAGTAAGCCGTGCGTCAAGTACTACCCCGAGATATCTGAAAGAGGAGGAAAGTGTGACTGGAAAATTATTTAAGGTAAACTCAACATCCTTCATAGTCCTCCTGGTAAATATAACTGCTTCCGTTTTTTTCAGACGAGAGCTTAAACTCCCATTTTAGGCTCCACTCGACAATATCATCCAAACCCTGCTGGATATATTTGGTACACAACTTGGGGTTTCTCGAAATGCACCACATGGCTTTGTCGTCTGCAAATAGTGTACATTTAAGTTTAGATGACAGGACACTGGGTAGGTCATAGATAGTGATATTAAATAGAGCTGGGGACAAGACACTGCCCTCGGGCACTCCGTTCTCAACGGGCACTGGTCTGCAGTAATCCCGGCCAACTCTGACCGTGATGGATCTGTCAGTGAGAAAATCCTTAACCCATCCTAACATTCTTTCCGCAATACCCTTGCCTTCCATTTTAATTAATACTCCCATACGCCACACCATGTCATACGCCTTCTCTGTGTCTAAAAATACTGCGAATAGATATTCTTTATTACACAAGGAGTTTCGAATATTGTTCTCCGGGGTGATGACGTGATCAGCAGTGCATCGCCTGTTTCTTGGACTGCTCTGGACAGAACTAAAAGTGTTATGTTTATTCAAATACCACATCAGTCGGCTACTTATCATCTTCTCCACCACTTTGCACAGAGCAGTAATGAGGACAATAGGTCTATATGACGAGGGAACAGCAGGGTCTTTACCAGGCTTGGGTATAAGGACTACAATAGCCGGTTTCCACTGAAAAGGAAGTTTCATATTAGCCCATGTGGCATTGTATAAGAGAAGCAGAAGTAAGATACATTGCTCCGGTGGATTATGTAACATTGAATACGTCATGGCGTCCTCTCTTAGGGAAGATTCCGAAGATGTTGAAATGGCCTGCTTTAATTTTAGGAGAGAGAAATCATCATTAATTGGCGTATCCTCGGGCATAATATTGGTAAAGGGGTGCAATTCTTCAATGTCTTCTTTGTGGGGAATGAAGTCTAGTGGGTAGTTGAAGGAGCTGAAGACAAAGGAAAAACTATCAGTTAATACATTGCTTTTATCAGCATTAGTGACATAACTATGTGAACAATAGTTGGAGAAGAGACCAATCTATTTTTCCCACTTATGGATTTAATCTGGGCCCATACCGATTTCAGAGGCGTGTGCTCTTTCAAATTAGAACAAAATTGACACCAGTGTTCTCTTCGGCTGCGCTTGATTGTACGCTGCGCTTAGGCCTTTGCACCCTTGTATAGGATGATGTTTTCGTAAAGCCTCGTTCAAAGCGCACGGTTTTTAAGGCGCTTTCGTTCCTTGATTGCTCTAGAGCAATCTTCGTTCCACCAAGGGACGGGCATTTTTGGGAAAGTTCCTCCTACTGTCTTGGGGGTAGCCTTAGCGGCTGCTGTATTAATTCCACTGTCAATATTGTCATAAAATATATTTACATCTTTATGAATGGATACATCGGAGAAGGGTTTTATACATTTTTTCTGGTAAACAGACTGGTTTGCACGTTTGGGGCTCCACCTAGACGGTTGACCAACTTCATTAACGTGGGGAGTAAACTGACATGAGACTAAAATAGGGAGGTGGTCGCTGCCACAGGGAGAAGTCACATTGACTGACCAGTCGAACAATAATCTTATGTCTGATGAGCATAGTGTAAGATCAAGGTGGGATACAATGCCTGAGTGGGGGGTCTATCCGAGTGCCCGTCCCATCGTTAAGTACACAAATGTTGTCGTGGTCGATAAAATGGGCGATGATTTTCCCATTACAGTTAGTTTTAGAAGATCCCTAAATCGGGCTGTGGGCATTAAAATCACCGCATAGAATAAACAGTGAGCTAACTACAGACATAATTATGTTGTGATCGTTCCGTTCGACATGTTTGGAAGGGTTGTAGATGTTTACGATACTGAAAGCAGGGCCAGAAGATCTAGATATATTAAAACACTGGGCGTCGATACTCTTAAGTTCATGAATTTTGACCTCAGAGTGTGAGAATCTACTTTTGAGTAATGTGGCAACGCATCCCTTTCCCCTTATAGGGACTAATTCTACTAATAGAGTAGCCGGGATAGGTAAAACTGACGTGTGGTTTTAAGAATGTTTCTTGTAAACATATGACATGTGGTGTAGGATTTAAATTAGAAATGTAGAATTTAAGTTCTTGCCCGTGTGTACCAATGCCTCGTACTTTATAGTGAAGTAGGTGAAAAGCCATTGTTAAGAAAGAAAGCAAGACATAAACTAGATTAATGTTGGTAAAAATATACATTATGTAGACGGCTAAACTGTTCAGCCTATGGGCTAGACGGGGAAAGTTGACTAGTTCAGGCCTCAAACGTGCATGGGTGATGAGCATTTCTGAAACGAAGGCCTTGTTGTCACTCAGGTCAAAGACTTTTAGCATAATTTCAGCAAATAAGGCAATGATACTAGTGGCCATATTAACAGACAGATCTTCTTATAGGTTACGCATGCGCAATTGGATGAATTGGGTGCAAGATTTGCCTCTATACTGAAGAGAGCTGGGACACTGATTGCATAAAACTGCCACACAGGCAGTCTGGTTTGTTGCTACACTCTAAATTTTTACAGTGCCATTTTACATCTACCTGTAGCTAAAATACATCCAAATTTTGTCCGCTTTGGACAAAACTGAAACACTTTTTGCCAGGGTTACTACGTCCCCCCCCCCCCCCGCCAGAGGTTCGAGGTTACTGATGTGACAAAATGCTATTACACCACATCTTGCATCAGAAGCTATAAAATGGGTGGTCATGTTAAGTTGATATTTTAATGTTATGCAGAGAAAATGCAAGCTTCATGTGATGGTATGGCCTGGCACTGCGCGAAAGTTTGGGTATTTTGGGGGTAGAAGTTGGCAAATTTATTGCATAAGTATTAATGAAAATCACCCCTGTAGAGATTTTTATCCCTGGACATGCCACTGTGTATTTCTTTAACGAGCCACACTTTACAACGCACCATGCATTTCCCTGTGGCCGAAAGGGCATGGTGTTATATGATACAGTTATCAGCTACAGAAAATGGCCTGATACTATTATACCGGCGTGCAGGGAACAGAAGAGGAGTTTAGCTTAACGACTGTTGTATGCAATATGTAAATGCGCTTCAGTAAGGCTTAACGCTTAACGTCAAGGTTTATACATTTCAGCGATATTTTAACAATTCTTTTTAATTCTTTCCAAAAAAAAAGATTCTAAAGTAGGTACTGTGTTTACAACTTTTCTACGATATTAATACTTTGCATGTAACAGAATGAAGTTAACAACTTCCGCTTCAGTAGATGTTTCTAATACACCAAGTATAATTTCATTAAAATTCAGATCATTATAATTTGACAAGTTACAAATTAAATGTTTAGAATGCACCCCAAAGGAGGAGGTTTGATAAGGCGCTGAAAGTGCGTATAGCTAGCATTGTCCGTTGCAGGCAGAAATCAGTTAGTTTGTCTGTGACGACTGTCAATCATCTGCTAACCGCAAACCACAAACTGCGCATCGGCATTCGATTTTTCCGAACCGAAGACCACATATAGACTTATTTGGTTTCCAACATTTAATATTTTTCACTGACTATTAACTTTTGTTTGAACACCTTACAATTTGATACAGGGTTTGTCGTCCCCCGTTTTGATGATCTAATGAAACTTTATTTTCAAACCTTTATGTTTCTATAAGATATATATTTTGTAAGCAGAATTGCATGATGAATCAATTTTACAGAATGTGAAAATAATAGGCCCACACCTTGTTTGGCCCTTTTCTTCTGCTTGACGCAAGAGACACATTTAACAAGCACCACTGTACACAATGCTTCTCCAAACGTACAAACTGTTTTTCAAACAGGCAGAGATCGCAACAAATAGTTTCAAACGCTGGCATATATTTGCGTCTCAACAACTTCAGTCTTAGTATGCAGGGTTATAATGATGGTTACACATTCCGCACTGCAATGTCAGGTGAGCCAAACAATCTATAGATGAAATATGTAGAACATATAAGATCGATGGGTATTTAATTCAAATGTTTACTTTTTAAAATACTTAATTATGTAATATTCTTTGTGCATTTAAAACAAAAAAATTCCATGGAAATGACAAAACAGGATCAAACCCACCATCCCCTGGTTCAAAAATTTGAATCGCTAATCACTACACCAAACTCAACAAATATATACATCGACATTTGTTCCATATACATGTAGGTAAAAGATAGGTCAAGCAAATGAAAAGAAATTAGTTATTGTTTCATCCATGAAGAAAGTGGTGCCCTAAAAAGACATTTTGCACGACGATCAACCTCATTGAAATACAAGTCCTGTGCCAGTTTTGTTCTGGGGTTCAGCTTCCTTCATGCCTAAATTAGAGCTTGAATAAGTCTAAAACTGCGCGAATTTGAAAGAATTGAACAATAGGGCATTTTCAGTTGCGTATAACATTTTCGCTAATGCAAAAGTTTATACTCCTTTACAAAATCATATACTCTCCTATATAATATATATATTTTATATTATAATTTTTTTCTTCATGATCATTTTATCGTCCCACGCCAGGGGCAGATTTCTCGCCATATCATATCTCCTCCATTGGTGTTATAAATGCAGTTTGATAAGTAATGATGAAGGGTATCAATTTCTAAGCAGAGCCCACACAAATTAAAATAAATTCTGGTAAAATTCTGTGGATAATCGGGAGGTAACTCATACGCACACAACAACATATATAGGTTACACGAGCGCATTTTGTGGATGCTCTCGTGTAACCTACATATTTCGTTTGTTCGTATGAGTTACCTCCCATATATGGTTCCCGCTTGTGAGATCCAGAACCTGTAGGGCCTCCGCGGGGTATTTTTTAGTTAAATACATAACAGTCAGAAGCTCATTTCCGGCACAAAAATGTGCTTACGTTGCCAGGCCTAATGAAAAGACATGATGAAAAGACATAATGACATAAAAAATAAAAACATCGAATTTATCTGAAACGGGAATAATATTGATTGATCTTCGCCCATCGAAGAGTCTGGTGAGGTTATAGATCCACTTCACGATTTGATATGATATGTAACAGGTGAATGTTTGCCATCAAGCTGACTGGTGGGAATGCATGTAGATCAAAACGCGCATACAGAGCTGTGAAATGTAGTTTTGCTTACTGACGTAAAATTCCACTTGAGAAAGGACATAATTGCGGTTCAGAAGTGAGTACCCGCAGTCCTCATGGAAATATGTATGACCTTTACCGCAGGTCTGAACGTTCCACGTCTTGTCGGAACTCACGTCTTCTAAACTACACGCAGTATTTAACCCGAGCCTACGAAATTTTCTCTATGAACTGTATACTGACTCTAACCATTTGAAGTACGACGGTAAACCATACACATGTTCAAGGCACATCTCATACACTACCTAAATGGTTGTATTTATAGTCATCAGGTGTCAACCTATTGGCATACTGTAAAACCAGCCATATCGGAATTGTCCTCTATCGTCCGGGCATGAACCTCGTGTTCTGTTTTTGCATCACCCCCTATTACCGCCCTTCCCTTATGCCGCTGAATCCCTATTAACTGTACCTGCTCATCATACTCTTTATTTTTCCTAAGAAAACAGAACCCATTTTGTTTCAAAATCTTGTCTCATCAAGGTATAAGCCTAAGGAATTAAATTACTTATATTTAGAACTCTCTCACGCCCATCTGAAGATAACATTAGGCTTACTGTCCACCAGAAGAAAAATATTTTATACACAGCAGAATTCCTGTAGAGATATCCTCGGGATTTACAGCGGAAAAAGCAGACAGTATGCTCAGAGTGGAATGTTCAAGATTCTAAAATCAAATTCCAACCTGAAACATTGATTTTCCGTAGATTAGGTCTCAGCAAGCAAAGCAGAATGATCCCGTTGAATGTCAAATGCTTTCAACCGGTAACATCGATGGAAATATACATCACTATATATATAGATCAATACGTTTGTCTGATAAAAAAGATGAATATACTGCACAAAAATGTAAACCCAACACTTTTGTTTTTGCGGTATTTCACTAGGTAAGGGTGCGATATTTTTTCAATGTAGTACCGAGGAATGGCCTCGAGCAAAACCCCTACACCTGTGTACATTCGAGTCTCCAAAGCCGTACAGTTGTCGATTTCAAGCCTATTCACCATTTTGATCTGTCCGACAGGTGTGGCCCGATTTGTAGTATTCAGTGATCTATAAGGTCTTTCTTGGCATTCCTTACCCTCGGGTGCACAAAACTCGACCCGTACAGTACAAATTCTGACAAAAGGCACCATGCCACAGATGCTACAAAACCAATGAGAGAGCGCCATCGGCATGCTCGACGCTGGCATGACCCCTGCAGCTGTAGACATGGCCCTTAATGCTAACGTGTCAACGGCTAGTCGTCTCAGAGGACGTCATGAAGAATTCGGCACGACAGCTAATCGCCCGCATGTCCGCCGACCGCGTGTTACGACCCCGGACCAAGGCATCCATGTTCGCCTCACCACCTCCGCTTAAACGGTTCGAAATCGCTTCGGAGAAGCGAATGTGCGAGCCCGTAGACCACTGCAGGGTTAATTTGTACTTCATAAACTTGCACGTTTGTCCCTTTGTTTATTCACAGACTTACAGGTTTGTTCACTTCTTTATTTCCAAACTCGTATTTTTCTTTCCGCGACTTCTCAGTTTTCTCTATCTGTCCTTCCATGCACAGATTAGTAGCTTTCTGTTCTGTTCACTCACACACTGGTAGGTTTCTTCCTTTGTTTGTTCACAGACTGTAGGTTTCCTCCTCTCTTCACTCAATGACAATTGTTTAATGGCGACTTTCCTTTGGTGGGGCTTTACAAAAACACATGACTTTCGCGATTACATTTCCTGTAAAACAATTAGTGTCAAAACAAGCCAAATGTGTTTACCTTCGGTATACTTCAGTGTTTGCGTTGATGGCTATCTGGGGCCGAACTTTAAAAATGGTATGTGTTGCTGCCTCGCCCGGCGCTCTGCACACAGAGGTTTATAGGGCAATGAAACCTGACTAGTCGGTCCCGTGTCAGTATAATGTCACTGGATTTGGGATGTCTCCTTAATGAAGACGGCTTATCTCATGGTTTCTATATACTCTTACCTTATCCTATATAAATGAGATTAATTCAGCACAAGAAAGAGAAATTAAGTAAGAGGCGGGCTTATTATTTGCCCCCAATAAAACCGGTTGCTTTTAGTTTTGTTGGGGTGATTACGAATGTTACGAATGGTTACCAGGCAATGTATATACAAGGAATGTAACACCTCGAAATACTTGGTCAGGTTATAATATTAAACTGTCGCCGTCAATACTACAGTAGGTCGATTGTTCACAATGAAGCGATCATCGCTCAACAGGCAAAGTGTCCAAGACATCATCGGGTTAAACGTAATTCATGTCTTCTCAAAGAATGCTGTCAATGACACCAGAATAAATCAGCATATTTATGCAATACTAGTAAATTATAAATGATATACTTTAACATGGAACCAAATACTTTGTTCGCGCTGTGGGCGCGAGACACAACTTTCTACAAACCGGTGAACATTACCATTCTACAAATATCCTTTTATTAGATCGCTGAAAACATTTATAGGGCAACACATCCTCGTTTATGTAGCCGTTATTTCAGGAAAAACAGGACTAACGATGTAAAATAAAATCATGTATACTGATAGACAAGGGTCAGAGTGGAACGCTTGCCAACAGAAAAGCACAATAATGATCTGTAATTGTCTCGTTGTAAAAACTGCTGAAAACAAATATAACGCGACTATAAAAAAATCTTCAAAGCATATTTCTGTTTGCAAGTTTTCATATGCGCTTTGTAATGAGAGTGCGGAATTTCAACTGGCATATCTTAGATAAGTTTTAGAGTGTATGTATGACCTAATAAGGATCTCGCGCGCTTGACATAATTTTATAGCCCGTCATTTTTATTGCTCCCTACAGCGTCAGGACCATTTTACAGCCGTTTCTTTCCTGTCAGATTTAGGCTTCATATATTTCTCATTTGGGCTGCAATTACATACCACAACCAAGCATCAGCTGCTTTGCCCCAGTTATTCTGAATTAATAAAAATGGTAATCGCTCAGGTGGGTACCGCCCAGATGTGGATTGATGAAGTAATCTGATGTAAAGAATGCAGTATATCTCTGTACAAAGCTTGCTGTGAGAAATGTAATCAACCGCGGGACAAATACGTGCTACTGCTTCCGCAAATAACACCGCGTTGTGGGTCAAAGTGGCACGAAGAGAAATGCCTGAATTAGAGGAATGCCAATGGTAATCACGTGCATGTAATATTAAATGCCAAAGTGGATATCGTTTAAGCCCTGAGACCGGCTGGCCATGTTCCCAGTTAAGCTTGCAGGTTAACCGCTCTGAATCGTTACATTTAATACCGTGGAGATCGGTCTTGTCGCCTGCGCTGTCCTTAAAGTGCGAAATCTCTTCACGAGGAAAAGAGGTGTCCCGTGATCTTAAAGTAATTTTGAATCCATATCTCCTCAATTTGCGAGAATAATATCGTTGGAAATGACACAAATGTAACCAACGCATCCACGAGGACAGCATCAGGGCTTTACAAACCGTTATTTTCAAATCACTTGGCCGTTGGTAGAGTGGACTCGACTGCTCTTCTTTACCTCTTTTTTCACGGTAATAGCTTGTAGTTAGTTTTAGTAATTATTAAAACAAAAATTTAAGGTAAAACTCCCCCAAAATTGTGTAAGTTGTTGTTTGTATTCTGGATATCTTATTGATTTTATTGCAAACATTCTAACAGTCATACCCAGTGTATATTTAGTATTAAAGGAAACGATTAGGAATAAAGTAAGCAAAAGACTTGAAATGTTGAAAATATGATTTATACTTTTACTCTTAAGATTTGTCCTCCTACACCATCAACCAAGATAGACATTGTTTAAAACTTTGTGTCCGCGTTTATTTCAAAGGTGACGGCGATGGAAATTGACAGTCATGTAAAGCCAAAACAAGGCGCGAGACAGGCGCTGGTCAGGGAGAGTAATTCATTGAACTTTTACTCTTAAAAAGGAAGGAGAAAGAAACAAAGTATTATGAGCTTGGAGACATTTTTATTCTTTCATAGTTGTTTGCTTCCCGGATCATTATCGATCATTTCTTTCTGTAAACGTTATTTTCAATTAGATACAGCATCACTTTTTCTCAGTTTTCACAATACAGAACTATTTATAGAAGTTCAGATGTGTTTTCGCAAGTGAAATGTGTTTACTTCGTGTAATATTCAATTTTAAAGATAATGATGACAAAAATATATCCGTTTGCAATGAAACCGCAAAATTTTCAGATAAAAACATTGATTGCGCCTTAAACATAGCTAAAGATATTCTGATGAGGTTATACAGGTCGATTTCAGTATTTGATAGGATGTGGTCGATCAGTGTATCATTTCAGTGGATTCGAATATATGAAAAAACCCATCAATGGATGTATACAGAGTTGCGAAATGTAATTTTTCTTTATTGACGTAATCTTTCATTCTAGCTAAGAAATGACAGCAAGCCAGAAGAAGTTAAAGAGAACATGATTCCTTGCAGGTTCCATATTCTGAGGACAGCACAACCGAAAAAACAGAGACCCGGTTAGTGAATGCAATGTTAAAGATCAGTGCTGGGAATATTAAAATACATTTGAGATCGAGTGGCTGGTAAGTGTACACATTGTTAAATTGGTTAAAGCCCAACCACACAAAGAATCACAAAGAGAACTACGTATTGCACAGTATATCAGCAAAAGTAGTGAAAACGGTTTAAGTATGTTTTTTTCTAAGGATTAAAGGGAACTCTTATGATAAAGATAAGCAGGAGGCTTGAAATGTTGAAAATATATGTTTATTATTCTTAGGATTTGTCTTCCTACAATACACCATGAAGCAAACTATGCATTGTTCAAGAATTTTGTCGGCGGTTTCTCATTCGTTACATCGATAGAAATTGACAGTCATGTATAGCCAATACAGGGCGCGACGCAGACAATGGCCGGAGAGTATACCTGTGCAGGTGAGGCACAGACCGCATTTCGTATGTCTGTACAGAGGTTGGGTACATTTATGGAAACCTAAGAATAATTCATGTAAGTTTTACGCTTAAACAGGAAGGGAAAGAAACAAAATATTATGAGCTTAATTTTTTATCCTTTAATAGTAGTTTGCGTCCTACAGCATGCGTGATCATTTCTTCCGCTCAACGTTATTTTCAATTAGATACATCGCCATTTTTCTAAGCTTTCCCAGTCGATAACTCTAAATGTAACGTCATAAATTTTTATGCACCGGTGAAATGTATTTGCTGCATGTAATATTCAATTTCAAGTCATAATGGCCGAAAAAATCGCGATTTCCGATGAAACGGCAAAAGTTTCATAAAAATATGGATTGTGTAGATCATTCTGAGGAGGTTACAGGTCCATTTCACTATTTGATATGATGTATTTGGTCATTGTATTATTGGAATTAATTGGATTATAGCTAAGAAATGGGAGCAAGCCAGGAGTGGTCGCATGTAGGTCTCCTGAAAGTGCGGGCGGCGTTTCCCCAATGCAGTTTAGCACACCACGTTTTATCGGTTACTTTTACCACAAAGCCCCAGAATTTCACCGCTTTTCACCCAAAGACCACCTTATTTCTTTTAAATATTAGAATGGTAATAACCATTAACGTACATGTATGCACTGGATCAAAGTGCATTCCATACACTAGCAACATGTTTATGCTGGTCATTAACTTGTATCAACCCAGGGACAAAGTGTAAAGCCTGGAATCTTAAAGCAACCTTATGTTATGCCTTTGTATTCTATATTTTGCATCACTCCAAACTAGAACCCAGTCTCTTATCCCACTGTAACCCGTATTAGCTATACCAACCCATTATAAGTGAACAAAAATCATTTTCTTCCATCATCCTGTTTCATCAAGGACTAAACTTATGCTGTGAAATTTCATATTTCATTGTTCTCGCATGTCACCCAAAGACGTCCTATCTCCATCACGTGACACCCTGTCCATTAGATTTATTTATTTATTTATTTATTTATTTATTTATTTATTTGATTGGTCTTTTACGCCGTGCTCAAGAATATTTCACTTACACAACGGCGGCCAGCATTATGGTGGGAGGGAAACCCACGACCATCCGCAGGTTACAGGCAGACCTTCCCACTTACGGCTGGAGAGGAAGGCAGCATGGACTGGACTTGAACTCACAGCGACCGCATTGGTGGGAGGCTGCTGGGTCATTACGCTGCGCTAGCTCGCTAACAGACTGAGCCACTGAGGCCCCCCGTGTCCATTAGAGTATCTATTCTATCACGTGTCTTATGACGTAATGCATGCGTGTAACCAGTCCCTCCAGTGGATGCCACACCACAACTTCCTGTCTCACTCAACTTCGCAAAATATCTCTGTGGTTGAAACAATGAAACTAATTCAGTACCGAGGCTGAATGTCTCGCACTATTAAACAAGGGATACAACTCTGTCATCCTAAATGCACATCCCTAAACAAGTTCCTTGTATAGGGAATGAAAGGAAATAAAAAGAACAATTGGTTCATCGCCTCTTGTGTCAGACGCCTTTGTAAACCCAATCTATCACTTAAGAGATCTGGATATATTTCTCTCATTTTCTTTTCTTGAACACTTTACTTTGGTGACTGACAAAAAATGCGCGAGTACAACCTCACACAACAGTTTCCACACAGAAAGGGTCTTATTTCATGAATTTTATGTCTCGTTACTTTGTACCACAGGAGTCAGATTAATTCATCACAAGAGAGATAAATTACGTTAAGAACGCCTCGTAAACCTGTAGCCTTGATAATGTGACGGACATCAAAATAGGTGCTCGGAAAGAGGAAATCTTTCTAGGGTCTCGTTATATGACACTTAGGTCGCTGTAATTAGATTTCTGGGACAGATTTAATACAAAAACGAAGTATAGAGAAAGGAGAAAAACTTCAAAAGCGATCTGCATCTAAAGTTTTATGCGAATCATTCGAGAGATGAAAAGGTGACAAGTGACAAGGCCAAGCAAAACTTCCATTGTTAGGCTGGTTTGCAATACTTACATAATTTTTCATATACTTTAAAGCAGGCAAATTGTCTATGAGGTCGAATGTCAGGCAAAAAACGCTTATTGAAAATGAAATCTCCAAGTAGCTGGGAAAGAAGCTATTGTAAAATAATGCTTCCTAAAAAGAAAGCATCGTTGACTTTATATTGTAAAATAACGGACAACTTATTAAATCAAACAGGACTGAAGGATTCTAAGTATGTTTAAAGAGATGTACTCATGCTCTATGCCTCAAGTAGTGTTGCTTCTGTACCATTGTATTCACTCCAGTTTTTGTACGGCTCTCTTAAAACTATGTCACATCGTAGCCGTATATGTATCTAGGCCTGGAAACGACAAATAACACAAACCCCAAAAGAACCAAGAAAATATATAAATATATAAACTTAGGACGTATTCATGCAAGGAGAACCAGTCAGTGGTCTTTGAAGATAAAGAAAAGATGTAAGGAACGTTCTATGTTGACGAACAAAACAAGTATCTAATTAGTATCAGTGTATCTTTGGTATAGCTGGTGTCATTAATCAGTTAGCTGTCTCCGTTGCCCTTTGATTGCAACCATTCATATATCTAACATGTCGACAAACCCAACACGAGTGCAGTGTAAACATCTGCCAGATGTATATATATATTTTGCGGCATAGATCGATTTTTACAAACGAACACATTGTAATACACGTGATTTGTCTCATGTGTTTCACAGGACTCTGGAAACAGTCGTTTGTTTTTCAGTGGTCATCCTCTTGAAAATCTTAGAACAGCAACTTATGAAACAACAGAATCCATTGTTATGAAAATGTGGCAGAAAATGAAACCCCATGGATTTCCTTGCATACATTAAGTAACATGTAGCCACAAAGAGATAAATATCAACCTTTGTGTGAAGGTTAATAAATATTCCCGCACGTTCCAAATCCAGTCCATTCTCCACATAAATGTCTTTAGCCGATGAGGACAGCTTCTTAACTTTTGAAGTGAACTACTTTTGGCAAACGATGTGCCGGTTGAAACCGTACCTAGGACAAGGATTTTGTCGAAATCTCCCGCTCTCGTCCTTTCTGGGACCCTGGAGACAACAGATAGTCGAGGGCACTCGCGTGACCTTTGTACAGTCGAAAGTTCATTGAAAACATTGGTTTCCGACCAGTGTGGTTTAAATAACTATATCGCGGTCGTGGAAAACTTCATGGATATTATCTATAGACCAATAAGTCTATCTGATATACAGATAAATAATTCACAGCGATTATAAACAATAATGCATCTTTTATGCCTTGATTTCTTCTCTCCTTTACTCGGGATTGTGCCTCTATGTAACCCAAGGCAGGTGAACACAATTGCCTTATTTTTAATTTGCCTCCGTGGCTCTTTCGGTTAGCGCGCTATCGCAGCACAATGACCCGAAGCCTCCCACCAATGTGGTCGCTGTGAGTTCAAGTCCAGCTCATGCTGGCTTCCTCTCCGGCCGTAAGTGGGAAGGTCTGCCAGCAACCAGCGGATGGTTGTGCGTTTCCCCCGGGCTCTGCCTGATTTCCTCCCACCATAATGCTGGCCGCCGTTGTATAAGTGAAATATTCTTGAGTACGGCGTAAAACACCAATCAAATAAATAAATCAATGAAGTGATAAGAGGTAGGATTTCAGAGGTAACGCGTGGCCATTTTCCAACTATCACACTCTTCAGCGCCCTGGTTTTAGACTTAGTGCTTTAGTCTTTTATATTGTCATCAACCTGAAGAGGGTCGTGAGTTCCACCTGATTTGGCCCGGTTCGCTCCACCATAATGTTGGTCGCCGTTCTATTAATGTGAAATATTTTTGAGTAAGACGTAACAACTGATATCAGTGAAGCAGACAGTGGTATACATCCGTAGGCATAAGAACCAATATACATGTAAACCCTCAGTTCAAAAGCAAGGCAGACAATTGTCTTTAGTTGATTGAATGGAAAGCAGTACAAATGCTAAATGTCAACATAAAGCACTTCAAAGAGAAATCTTTTAGATGAATTCGGATTACACGACGGAAATCAACCTGAAACCCTTAACCATGTTTTGTACATTCGTAACAGGGTCATTGAATCTTTTATCCATGGCTGTTATAGATTTACTTGCTTTCTTCTTCGACATACTTGTTCATTTTATAGTTTTTATTCACAGATTTGTGTGTCTCTTCTTTTATTCATTCAAAGATGTGTATGTTTCTTTCTTTCTACGCTTACAGACCTATACGTTTCCTCATTTTTTCATTCAAAGCCATGTTTGTTTGTTTCTCTCTTTGTTTATTGACCTATACGTTCCTTTCTTTATTCATTCAAAGATGTGTATGTTTCTTTCTTTCTGTTTTTACAGACCTGTACGTTCCTTCATTTTTTTCATTTACATTGTGTATCAGCGACATGTTGTGTGTTCGTGTAGCTCTAATGACTGCCATGGTAGACGGAAGAATTGTTTCAGTTCCGATGGTGTTTTTCGTCTTCTGTCATGACAAAAGTTTATTTCGACACATTACTTCAGAATAATTTTCACGGTCATCGAGTTTTTATACGTGTTGGAAACCAGAAAACCACCGGTCATACAGAAGCTCCGTTACCGAAGTTTGAACAAGGCAGCTAGGGGCTTCTAGTGCATACCTCGAATACATTGAACGCTCATGTAACATTGATTATTTTAATTATCGAAAACAATGATCCAATTTGGTACGCGATTTGGATATTGATTTCATTCATTGTGTCCGAAAATTTCTTAGTGTTTTCTCGCATTACTGAAAACTGTTTACTGCTCCTCTTTTCATGGATCTTCGTAATGTCTTACTTGGTACAGTTTCTTAGATCATTGGCTGTCTTGTATTGTTCTGAAATTTGGTGTTGCGATTATTAGCCAGGAACGCGCTTTTATAGTCATCTGCTCATAGAGATGTCTGTTTTTATGCCTGGATTCATAGACGTGTAAGGAAGGTGGTGAAAGACTGTTTTATATCAAAGGTATCGACAAATGCTTTACTAGTGCTCAAGGATGTTTCACCGAGAAGGTGCAACAAGCGAAGCAGTGCCTTGTGAAAACCACTGTTCCTCTCCGTAATGTAGGTGTACATGTACTTGGAAACCTCCGAAATGAAAATACGGACTACAGCAACCTACACATTAATACAAAAGACTACAGCAGAGAGAACAAAACAAGAGCAGCGAAGACTGTGATGGTTGGCAAAAGATCACACGTTTCTAGAAAGTACATCCTTTTATCAGTCTACTTCAGTTAGGGTTTTATTCCAACTTCTCATGTCAGTACATAAATAGCTTACACGCGACTAGCACCATAGCCAAAATAGAATTAGTTTAAAAATGAAGGGATGTCAACGTCAATATATTAGAGGTCACGCGTCCAAAATTTAGTGCCTTTTCACATATTGCAGGGAACAATGTGGAGCATAGAGAAAATCAACATTTCTGGTATTTGTTTTGTTTCTTTTTTATTTGAGGAAACGATATTTTGGTATCTTATAATCGCGGATGTCTTGGTTTTCGCTACTGAATGGAGATTGCTCTATTGCTTTTTTGTTTTGTTTTGTTTTTTTTTCATTTTGTATATGAGGGAAAACAAGACTTTTCGTAACATAGATGAGAGACATTTTTTTCTGACATTATTTGGAGAATTTAGGACAAAATTCTTGTTTCACTCCAATTTGATACCCTGTGGGACAACAACCTGGTCGCCTGGTGTCACACAATGGAAGCTCTCGACTGACTTAGTTGTGTAGAGGAACAAAGCGCCCTCGAGGTATCAATCCATTAAAATGTCAGTTGTTGGAAGCCGGTTCCCAGACCGTTGTGTGTCACATCCGAACTAAACTCCAGGCAGGGACAAAGCATTTTCACCACTCTGGATGGACAGAGTGACTTTGTCACTCGCTTCTCTTGTCAAAGCGGAAACAGACAGGGAAAAATCATTTTCACCATTCTGGTTGGACAGAGTGACTTTTTTGCTCACTCTTCTGGTAAAAATGTAAACCCTAGCTGGCGGGTTTGAGTCTAAATAGCTGCGTGATAATAAAGTGCAAAATTACACACCGATCACTCTGGATTCTGTAGAACTTGGTTTCTGTGGGAAACTAGGTAATTAACATCCCTGTGCTTTTCCCTGAGAAAGGAAAGAACACAAAATTGCCAAGATCATAAAATTCATAACT
Source organism: Acanthopleura granulata (assembly GCA_016165875.1). Classification (NCBI taxonomy): domain Eukaryota; kingdom Metazoa; phylum Mollusca; class Polyplacophora; order Chitonida; family Chitonidae; genus Acanthopleura; species Acanthopleura granulata. The sequence continues at coordinate 5,182,388 of JABBOT010000082.1, forward strand.
GTTCTTGTTTACCATAGCTTATCGATTAGAAAGAAGAACAAAATTTCTTGTGCCATCATGGCATCTTTCCACCGCACTTTCAAGAGATAAATAAATGAGTCATTTGATCGTGCAGTTGCATTATTAGATGTAAGAAAGTATTTATCATTGCTGAGACCGTGCTTTCTTTCAGACAGCTTTTCTGGCAGACAGCATGCGAATGCTGTTCCAATGACCAGACGCAAATTAAAATATTTTTCTCTCTCGATAAATAGTACTAGTGTTCGAAAGATGAAATTAGTGGCTGACGCGCTGAAGGCACATCAAGAACGTCAGGGAGTTGTGCCGTTACAAATAAACAGGGTGAAGCCCGCCTTGTGTGGACAGATTGACCGTTCTTTCCGAAGCCGCAACACTGTAGTATTACTGAGTAATTCGAAATTTTCCAACTCACCAGCTGTTATTAAACTGGCCAGTATGAGTATAACGTATAGATTGCTTTTTTGCACATGTTTATCTGCTGGTGACGGTATTACGTCATTAGCAGATAATCATGTAAACAAGCATGGGAAAACCAATTCGTCTCCATGTAAAGCAGTTCATTACATGGAATGATATAGTGGAGCGATCATCTGGCTTATTTATTGACTCGTATTATAATCTCACTGGTTCTTGTGTTTATAACGGAACTTGCATTTACGTCACTTTTGGGTGCCCTGGCTGGTTCAGATGTGTAGTGGATTGTCCATATAATGAATGTAATGAATATAATCTCAATACCTAAACCGAATTCTTCATACAGGTGAATTATTCTTGAGTAAAACATAAAACACAAATCAAATAAATAAGTGACCATGATGGGCCCTTTGTGTTTTTATATCCCACCCAAAACTACTTTGAACTTTACGACATGAATAGAGCTTAAATAAAGAGAAAACAACCACCACGGATCACAATAGCTAACATCAAATAACGGGAGATTCTGATGGTTTGCACAAAAGGGTACACATTGTAATGAAACACACCGTTTCCTGCCGTGACGCTGCAGTGCCAGTGTATTATGTAAGTGCGTTACGAGCACGGATGCATCGAAAATTGAGACGTAATAGAGGAAGGGCAAAGAAACACATAGATTTAGACAGCTTTTGTTAAAGGCTGGAACGAGTTTTACGAGTTCCCCATTATTATGTTTTGGCTAAGTAGTCGATGCCTGTAAACGCTAAACACGCTGGAAGATTCACAATAACTTTTACTTTGCTCTAAATGTTCTGCTGTGTAAAGGTCATATAGACGGCGTGTGTTTAGCTGTAAACTGAACGCGTAAACAGATGATAGATGATAGAAGCGTGTGTGAGCGTAACAGTAAAAGAAGATCAATACCCTAGATTTCATTTTCTTCATTTTCATGATAAATATACATCTTCAAGTAATTTAATTAGAATAAAATAAATAAAGTAAGATTAAAGGTAGTGCAATATACGGATACATAAAAGTACGGAGTCGTAAAAGTGACATGGTGCAAAAGAGAAATATTGGTATGAAATGGAAAAAAAAAAAAAACAAAAACAAAAGAAAAACAGAAACACGCACAGTATTTAAATTTCCCCGTGTGTGTGTATTTTTTAAATAAATCGTGCGCACGAAATCTTCCCTGAGTCGTGCTTTCCAGATACCTGACCAACAGAAACGTAGAATTATCTCGTCAGCACGACTGACATGTAGTAAAGATATAGTGCGAACAACTTAGCAGAGATCGTGCTCTCGACATCTGTCGTACGCATGAAATCTCTACTAAACTGTGCTCAAGAGATAATTGTGCGTTTCTACAGGTCAGTTATCTTGAGAATACGACTTAGTGAAGATGTCGTGCAAAATTACTAATATTTTTCTTTTGCACTATGTTTTACATCAATTTTTTTACCAGATTACCTTGCCACTAAATTATCTAAAAAAATAAATAGAACAATATATAAACTTTTTTGCAATGTGGCATCTAATCAACTGGATTTCCACTTTTGCTTGATTTAAACACATAAGCTAGGGTGTGGATATGGGCTGTTAATCTGAGTCGATTTGCTATCTACTTTTTCCGGTGAAAATGACAAAGTTAAACACCTGTATAATGGCTATGACTGACGTGATAATAAGGATGGAAAGCACTGGCCAGTAAAAGCAATCTTGGCCGTAACAGATGGCACCTGCTAAACCAAACTTCATCAATTGCAAATCATAGAAGTAGCCAATCATTACCTGCAATGCGATTTGAAATACGCTGGACAACGTGTACATTACGCTGGTGACTAAGCCGTAATGAACGCGTCCAAAACGATCTAGAATAATGGCAACCGGGGTTGGGACCCCCGCACCTATACCAATTGCTGACAGGGAGACGATAAGGAACATATTTGAAGCGCGGAGGGAGAATAGACAAATAACCATGCTGACACAAAAGGTCACATAGCTCAACTGCAGAAGAAACAATCCATTCCAGTGAGAGCGAAATGCATCATAAAACACTCCAAAGAATATTCGGGTAAGAAATATCACACATGACATAACGAACACAGTGTGCAGAGGATTAGACATACCTGCGGACTGCGCGACTGTGGTAATGTTGTACAGGCAAGTAAACCCGGAACCAGAGAAAACAGCCGAGGTAAAAAAGACAAGCTGGAAAAATGGAGACTTTAACATGTCCTTCACAGATGTTGTTGCTTGTTCCTTCCCAAGGTTATTGGATTGTTCAACTTCTGGTTCAGTGTGAAGTGGCTTTTCATTGCTGTTGACCGCAGAGTATAGGAAAAGCAAACACGGGCAGTACGTGACAGCTGAAGCCGCAGATACTGAGAGGAAAAATCCAGACAAATTTTCCTGAAAATAAAATTCCACAAGTGCACCGTAACAAATTTTGCCCATGCAGCAGGCGGCAAGATAGATGGCAACAAGTTTCCCGGTATGTTTCTTTGGAAGAATTTCCACACACACTCTCGTGCAAGCGAAGAATCCAATGTTATAAAGAACTGCTGTAAAAGAAAGAATTAAGTCTTGAGGGTAATAAAGCAATGAATGAACGATTAAGGCTTAGTCAGTATTGTTCTAAGTATTGGTAATGGTTTTGTATCAAAACAGGGTAACCAGAAAGAGTTGTCAGTTGTAAACGACCTGCCGCAATGACTAGTTTGCAGCTTCCAAGGCAAAAATGTGTTCATAGGCGCAAATTTTCAGATCTTAAAGGATGTAACTCTGAAACCCGAACATAGAAGAAGAAATATAACTCAAGCCAAAGTAGAGAGCACGCGTCAGGTTCAAGACATATTGAAAAATAAAAGACTCCAGCATAGAGAGTAAATCCAGGGAAGCAACGCCAATCTGATAGCTGGGAAATGGTCACACGTAACCTGTTAAATCCGGTCTCTTGTCAATTTACCTCAGTTAAGGTTTTATTCTAACTCTTCATGTAAGTATTTTAAGAAGTAACAACTTAGACTCCTCTAGAACAATGGATGAAACAGAAGTAAGTAAGAAATATACCTGTATGCTAAACGTCATTGGTCTGGAATTACTCAACATGCTGTGTTACCATCGGATTTTATTCAATAACATAAAAACAATGCAAACGGATCAGGAATCAGTAAGATGTTTAGCTCACCGGCGGAATTCCGGTCTGTGCATGAATACTATAGAAAAGACTACAGCATAAAGAGTAAAATAAGAACAGCAACGACATTCTGATATTTTGCAAATTGTCACATGTTACCTCTTTATTCCGGATTCTCGTCATTTGAAACACCTACAAAAAGAGCTTTCACAATGGAATACTCACAAACAATTAGCTGTACGAGGCAAATCAGACTAGGCCATGAATGAAACAGTTGGTTGTAATGTGCAGTAAGAGAGAAAAGACCGCTTGAGGCCGGTGCTCCAAGGGCAATTATAAAACAGGTGGTTTTGAAGCCGAATAGCCACGTACACATGGTCTCCAAGAACCCACAGGCCACGCCTAAGGCACTCATACAGGCCACCAGTTCTTCTGAAATGAGGGACAGATTTTATTAACAGTCTTGCGGTTGTCAATGTCCGCCTTCTCCGAGAGGAAAAGTTGAGTATACAGCCGTACTGAAAAATAATTTATTAAGATGACAGCCTTCAGTTCCCTAGGATGGATTCACCCGAAGTGCGCGGTTAGAACCAATCGTCTTTTGACAGCTGACTTGTGAACATCCCCACTTGTTGGGCCTCCGATGTCAACCAAAGGCCGTGCACTTTATGTACATTTCATTTGTAGAAATCATTGGAGACAATAGCCTGCATCGTACTTCATGATGACCTATAAACAGCCAGCTCAAAAAGTGTGACTGATCTGAACGATGGGTTAATGATTGTTTTCCCAATATATGACTTTATAGAATCTGAACGCTCTGCAAAATAGTGCGTTCAGGCGTTGGCGCGGTCAAATACGAAGGCCACTAGAGGTGCCCTCCGCAAATATGGTATGCACATGCAACTCTGTCTGTGAATGAAAATCATTGCGCCTGATGTTTGGAAACGGACGGGTATCAAACACAGGGCATGTTATCTCACAAAATGTCTACATCAGCGGAGAGAGTAAAACAACCTGTCGTTGTAACCTTATTGGAGATTGTAGTTTTTCCGCCCTTTGAAACATTATTCGTCATTGTAGCTTGATCGCCGTTTGGAGCATTATCGGAGATTGTAGCTATTATCAGTCATTGTGAGATTGCCAGGGAACCTCTGCTATCCCCCAACCATAAACCTGGACATCGTTTTATCAGTGAAAATTTCCAAACTCCACGTTAACAGAAATCGTTGCATTGTGGATCGTATGCACTACTTTGGATCATTGTGATATTCAAGATTACAGTATAGAGAGTAAAACCCGAGGTGTCACCATAGTGTGATAGTTGGCATATGGTCAAGTAGCAACTCACACACCTCCTTGTACCGTGGCTTAAGTACAATTAGGTGAGAAAAAAAATTGGAGTGACCCTGCCATATTCGCTGCTGTTGGTATTACGTGTTGTAACGTAATCACACACTGTGGCTTTATCGGCGGTTGTTACATTATTGGCCTTTGCAAGTTCTTCATGTTATATGTCAAAACAAACCATAATTCTCCAAGGCTTGGCCTCATTGGGTTATTGGACAAAGATGAGTTCACCTTAGCATTTCGAGCAATTGTACCACGCAAAATACATTGCAGTTGACATGGCTGTTTTCCTTGGCCTAAATCGTCCTAAGCCCTGGTGCTAAGAGGTGTGTAAGCTTCTACTGTTTTAGCGGTTACAGGAACAAGTGAGAATAAAACCTTTTCAGGCGCCGTTGGTCCTTGTAAAACAATCGCCATTTTAATATTATCCATCACTCTAACACAATCCTTCTTTTTAGCATAATTAGCAATTGTACAGGTAGCACAATCAGACACTACAATATTACCGCTCATTGAAAGAAAACTACACTCCCCAGAGGAAACAGCCTATCTGATCTTACAATGATTCAACGTCATAGACCACAACCGCCGTCACAAGCTACAACTGCCTAATCCAGTGTACCAAGGTGGTTCCGGAAACGCTTTCACGCTAGGAGATATCAGCTGGTTTTAACCTGTGGCGTAAATGTTCGGAGTTGTCTGTCATTGTAACATGTAATAACATAGGGACAGCACATTGTTTTAATGTTACATGTTTTAATCATAACAAGTACATGGGTGAACAACACTCCGTAGCCTTTCCAGACCATTGTGTAGTGGAGGGAGCAAGTTTTTTTGGTCATTTCATCTTAAAAATTTACACATATACTTAAGTTTCAACTACAACCCTAGCAGCTTACTACAGTCTCTAAGTGACCAGAGCGTTCGGCGCCTGGACCAATTATGTCACAGCCCAGACAGAATGGCACCGTTATTACGACAGTTTCCTCTGTCGTAATAACTGTTAGAAAAAATGTTTTACTGAAATAAGCATAATATTGTGCAACCTTGTTGGCGAACTGAACTTAGAACAGGCATTGTCTTTCACTTTAAAAATTGCTGAGTGTTTCTTCTTTTAGGAATTCGTGGTAATGTCCTACTTTATATAGTTTATTAGATCTTTGATGTGTTGAAAATCGCTTTGATATTGGTTTCATGATAATTGATTTGGAAAGTCCATTATGGTGAATCTTCTTCGACACGTTGCGTTATCAGCCATTACAATATTGTCGGCCAACACAATAGGTTATTGTAGGTGAAACTGTCGTTATGTTTAGGAATATCCAAACTCTAAACTGGCAAGAGATGACAGCTGGATAATTTCCAGTAAAAACATTAATACATCACTGATGCAAAGTTTTTAAATCGTCAGGTGTCTGTAGATGATTTAATGAATGATAGGGTTGGATTAGCATCCATGATCATTAAATCAACATTGGAGTCTCTCTCTTGTTGGCTTATTCTCCTGCCTTGTGTTGGGAGGTCTGCCGACTGGCTCCCAACAAAAAAAATAGCCGCCGCCGAATAAGTGAAAGTATTCTTGAATACGGCGCAAAACACCAATAAATAAATATATATCATATTGCTTTTAGGAAGAGTTGCACTCAAACTGCAACTGAGATACCTAAATTTTAAATCGACATGGAAAACATCTACTGACTACGAATTTGATTTTTGAATTCGATTTGATGCCTACAATAATCATTGTCTTATGTTCATCACTGAAAGCCTATGACTGCTTCTTTCTTACATGTCACCAGCTTTATTTACTGTTTATATATCATGTCTACATATTCCTTCGGGCACTGCATTTTTAACTTGTTCTGGTAATGTCAGTTTTGGGGGGTAAAAGTTGGAATTGAGTAAAACAAAAAGCAGCAAAGGATACTGCAGAACAGAAGTCAGCACAAGCTATTGAGTGATGAATATATTACACTAAAACAGATACCCGTCTACGAACCAGAAATGCCTCTCACCTTGTGTCTGGGTCAAGTTGAACGTTTCTTTCAGTTGCAACGCATACACGTTAAACGAGAAGTCCAATCCGGAAATCATGGCACAAAGTATGCTGAAAGAAAAACCTAGGCAAAAAGAGCATATGGGTGACAATGACCAAAACATGGCGACTTGTAAATGAAGTCGACAACGAAAACTGTGTGAAACTTCAGTAACGTGGTGGGCGCACACTTCTCTCAACGTGTACGTTAATGCCACTATCAACCTGACTTACTTATCCACTTATTTTACCGGTATACTGGTATATTTATAAACTGTTCGGGTTTCTGCTTGCATTGAGCCTTGAGGCGATGAAGTATCAGTCATGGGCGACAGCGGAAAACATGGTGACTTGTAAATCAACTTAGTTTAAAGGGGTTTTTTTCACTATGGAACCGCTGACCGTGACATCCAGACAATATGGTCTTGGTGTGTGCCTTTCACAGGACATGTGTGAGATGAGGCATGGAATGGTGCGATGAATTTTAACTAATTTGGCTGATTTCAAACACGGCCATTAAAGTGGTGGTGATGTTATCTCCAGGGCTGTATGGCCTAGTAACACACATGCATACTGGTATATTTATAAGCTTACATTGAGGTTTTCTGCTTACATTGAGCCCGAGGCGATGAAGTATCAGTCGTCCTAGTTTTCAGTAAATCTTGTGCACGTTCCAAACTGGGATAAGAGCCTCCGCTCGGCGGTACTTTTAACTGCTGTTTCAATCAGTTAATTAGCACTTCACCGTTTTCGGCCCGTAGAAATGCTTTGCGTACAGCAGCAACATGGGGAAGGACACTGTCGTGTTGAAGTGTTACCTCATGGCGGCGGACAAACGGAACGAGGGGCCTCAGTGGCTCAGTCGGTTAGCGCGCTAGCGAGGCGCAATGACCCAGAAGCCTCCCACCAATGCGGTCTCTGTGAATTCATGACCAGCTCATGTTGGCTTCCTCTCCGACCATAGGTGGGAAGGCCTGCTAGCAACCAGCGGATGATCGTGTGTTTCCCCAAGGCTCTGCCCGATTTCCTCCCACCATAATGCTGGCCGGCGCCCTACAAGTGAAATATTCTTGAGTACGGCGTAAAACACCCATCAAATAAATAAATAAATAAACAAACGTGACGAATATTGGGTACAGGATTTCATCACGGTATCTTACCTCATTGAAGTTACCGTTGATGAAATGAAGTTGAGTGCGATGGCCATGGCTTATCCCCGCCCACACAAGCACCCCACCACCACCGTGTTGCACTCTACGCCGATGGTGGCGTAGATGTGTGAAACACTGGATATTAAAGTTCAAGGCAAATGCAGCGCTCGTGTAACATTTGTGGTGTGGTGAGGATTGAAACTAGACGCAGAAAAAAAGCTGATCACAGTTGGGTAGACGTGATAAGAGTCGATGGAAAACCAACCAGGCTCGTTGGGAACAGAAAATTACATGTCAGTTTCACAGATGACATTGTCCCACCGCGTTTCGTTGGAATTCAGTCAACTTCAAGTTTAAGTTCATTTTTTCATCAGAAACACAACGCATTAAATGGGTTCATTGCATGGATATGATGTAGAGCACAGACGTGCCACAAGTGGAAGTTCATCGTGAACTTTAGTAACATCTGGTGTCACTAGCATGTTCTAACTGTACGTGTTTTCCTTCTGGAGGGGTGATTATACATGAAACTCTGTGTAAACGTTGTTAAGTATGACTCTCCATCCTATATCTAGCACATTCTCCGCATGGATGTCTTCAACAGAGCAGTTCTGTAAGACATGCTAAACACCATATAAAGCTTGTTAGGTCATCATCCAGCGCAAGCCACCATTTAATAGTGAAATGGGTTACCATGGAACACAAAGTGGAGGTTCAGACCCAGCCCTTGATATGGAATTTGGATATTTTCTTCATTCTCTTACTTTGCCGGGAAAACTATACACGACAATAAGGCTCCAGCGGACATTTGTGCTATGTGATGTTCATATCTGTACCTCACATGCGGGAAAGTTTATGAGTAAGTTGCTAAAATTCGATGATTTTTATCGACCAATCCGTTTCCTTCAGAGAGTTGCAAAAATCTTGAGTGTGTCATGAAACAACAATGAAAGCAAAAATTAATAAATAATTAAAATAACGCGAGGTACTTTCACGGGCAGATGGGTAATTCTACATAAACTACCGTTGTAGATTGTTGAGCCTGTGTGTCAATACTGGGCCTATACCTCTAATAACCAGGTATATTACTTATTAGCCGTTAACGATTTACGTGGGCGCACAAGTGATCACTATCGAAAGATCAATAAGTCTTTCTGACGTAGGGATAGATAATTTTAGAGAAAGTTTAAAGAAAATTCCGTCTGATGGTTGCATATTTTATGTTGTGATTTTTTTTTTTTTTTTTTCACCTTTAGCTCATGTACTTGAATATAAATGATGGCATTTAAAAGTGATTTGATTATTTCTTGGACGTGCCCTGTTTGGCTCGAAATCTGATCGAGGAGTAGTCTATGGAAGTTGACTACACCTAAAAGCACCCAAGACATCACGCTGACTGAAAACAACACGAAAGGTTGGCGCCGCATTCATGGGAAACACAAAAACCAATGGGAGTTTATTCAGATTTGAGGACGGAAACATACACAAGTCCGTGAGCTTGACCTGTGGACACGTGCCTGCTCATGGATGATTGATTTTTTTGTCCATAAATGGAGCAGCGGGGGGGGGGGGGGGACGGGGGTATGCTAACTAATGGAAGGCACCCTGCCCCACGGGCAGCTCATGTTCTGGCCTAGAGCGGATCTTAGGCATCCACGTACATAGATAATTGGAAATTGTGAATGTAGGCCGGAGCCCGTTCGCGTACATAAAAGATAATAATTATTTATGTAAGCCGGAACTTAAGTACGTTCTGGTCTACGTCATACAGGAAAACTTCAGTGACGGCTCATCACCCTCTCCGGCCGGGTTTTTCCATTTTTAAAGACACCCAGGTCATTCCTGATATACCAGTACAATCCAACATGCCCAAGGGACACAACACGTGCAAGTGGCTCACTTTAAGTTCAACAGATCTCTGCGGTAAAAGCTGCCATGGGGATTTCTGTAAGGTTCACCTGGCAAGACTCCATAAGGGCTCATGTACACAGCCTTGCCGAATTTGCGTTACTAACAAATTAAGGCTTTTTCTCGCGTGTGGATATCGAAATGCGGGGCGGTGTGATAAGAGGCTATGGCAGACAGAGTTGGCACGTCTGGCCGCTTTTAAAATTCCCATTTTGAGACGAGGTCCCATTTGGTATACCCATCCAGGAGGTGTGATAAGAGAGCATGGAAATTCCCATTTACAGTACGAGGCCTCATATGGTATACCCATCCAGAAGTATTATTACTATGGATGACTTGATTGGTGAGATACTTGCAGAGTACGAGCCTGGGTATATTATAGATGAACCTATTCCGGAAGACGATGAAAACCGCCTCCAACGGCCATTCATTGACATAGATGACCAGGTCCCTCCGCCGGTCCAGCCCCCGGCTGAGGGCTGGGTTGCGATTCTGAACGACGCCAGTTTGAAGACGAGTTTGAAGTCAATGGCGACACTGCGGTCTTCTCCTTCAAAGACCTCCCAGAAGTCTGGATCATGGGCAATTATCTCGCGTGATCAAACCTTGTCTACCTTGTGGCGTATCTAAGTCAGCTCGAAAGAGTAGTCTGCCCCCAGGAGGACAGTTCCGAGCTAAGACAACTCAAGGAGCAGCAGCTCCTCAAAACGATCCAGAGGAAGCTGGTGGCCTACAAGCACCAGCACCAAGCGAAAAGGCTCAGGTTAAACCTGAATGTCGATCACATCCTGCATCTCAAGGAGCAGGAAAATAACCGCTGTGGCGCGTACAATATTAAGCTCCGGTGGGCTACCAACCAAATGTTACCCAGCAGTTCAGTGTGGACCGGTTGGACATCTCCAGGGCCCACCGTAATGATACTATTAGGTTGCCCTCTGTCGAGCGCAACCGAAAAAGAAGATGCGCATTTCTCAACGCCCGAGGGCCCCATCCGGCGGAAGCTGAGCGTCGCAAGGCACCACGAGAAGTTCCTCGCGGACAAACCCCCCGCTGCGGGCCATCTGGCAGGTACTACAACACAGGATCGTCAGGTTTAGTTACCGAGCGTCCGAGCCGATACACATCTAGGGGCCACACTGGATCATTCACGCCACGGCGACCTCCCTCCAGCTCACTGGGCTGGTACAGATACGAACGCCAACCCCAGAAGGGAGCTTTTCGTCATGAAAGCCAACAGGACGGCCTGGAACAGTGGAGGAGGGCCTTTGAGCCGTGGTTTTTGTCTTGATGACCTGGGAAGGCCGCTTGCCAATGAGTCGGGTCACTTCTCCGTTCAAAGCCGCCACAACTGCAGGTAACCGCTGCCCTCCCCCTCTCAGAAGAACGCACAGGAGGCAACCGCATCTCTTGGGCGCATTGGTGCCCGAACAGTCGCTCGGCCAGGATCCGATTGAAACGCTCAATGATACCCTGGTCCCGATGAATGTCACACGCCTACGCCTGGCAGAAACCCCATGCTTTGCCAGCAGCTGGTTAACTGCACCCATGAACTCACGCCCAGGGGCGAGCTGCAGTAGTATGGGCCACCTAAGAGGCCCCCGCTTATGATACGTCCCAGAGCATCAGCAACCTCTTGGGTTCGTTTTGTATTTAGGGGCTCAGCTGCTTTGAAACGGCTGGCGACATCGACCACGGTGAGGGCATGGTTGTAGGTGCGCTTGCCCACGTTGTCGTGTGGTAGGAAGAGCAGGAAAGCTCGATCGACCTCATTTGGTGCAGCAACATCAAATGTTGGCAGTGGAGTATGCCGTGGGGATGGTAAGAAAATCTGCCAGATGGCCTGTTTTTTCAACCAATCGCGAGCTGTGCCTTCAGAGACCTTCGCAGCAGAAGTCAGTTTCTTGATGGCGGCAATGCCTTACCAATAGCCCTTGGGGATATAGTATATCTTCTTTTGAAGAATGGACGACTGGCCGGCCGTGGTAGTAGGCACCATAAGCAAGGTGTTCCAGCAGCCTGATAAGTCTCCAACAGACGACAGCCACCGGCTCAGGCAACTGTCGGGTCGCCGCCCGGAGGTTGATCGGGCTCCCCAACACCTATGCTGCGAAACGCATTGGGATCTTTTCATCCTGCCACCAGATATCGAGCGGCTTTTGTGAGCTATCAATCAGTACGTTTGCCAGAGGCCCAGGAGTCTTCCTGCGGCGGGCACACAGTAGCCAACCTCTACCATCGCAGAGTATAGCTCTTATGGCAAAACCCTCTCTATGATATATCCAAGCGACATATACAAATGGTATGGAAAAATAACACCAGCCTCACTATTCATGCCGTGCCTGCCATTGCGGCGAGCTCTTACTAGAGTCCAGCACAGCCTTTTCGGACTACTAGTTGAGTTTGTGGGCGACCGATCCAGTTACACCCATCCCAAGGAGGATGAAGGTGATCTCGCGTTCTTTCTGGCCCTCCGATGGTGTATAGAAATCGCTTAGGAGAGGTTCGGGACCTGTGGGACTAGGAGTTTTCCCCGTTATCTGAGAGTACTCGCGCATCGCGGCGTCGGTGAAATGTGCACTTTGCGTGCCCCGGTTGATATCATTCGTCATTAATCTAGTTCAGACGTTGTGTTTTTATTTGACACCACGCCACCTACGCTGCCTCCCGCTATTCTATAGATTTATCATGGCGTTTGTTCTCCGCATCGACTGTGGAGCTTCGACGATCTGAGGAGTGAAATTTACTAACTGAGAAAGCAAGTGCATTTACGAGAGCACCTTCAACCATCATGGCAATCGAGGACATTGTAACTTAATATCTGCTCGAATGATCCCCTGTTTAATTAGCAAGTCCTTGGTTGCGATCGCGAGAGCCACGTCCACTACCACCATCCCAATATCACGGGGGGTGAAGTCTAGCATGGGAGGTGTACCCCCAATGACCATCTTATCCAATCTGGAGTACCCCATAGCTAAGCCAGAGAGGACTGCGCTGTGGAACAGCGCATTTACGAGCATCTTACGAGCGATAGCTGGAGTTGTCATGTTGTTATTCCATATGGAAAGGGTCAGTAGGAATCTTCAATTGCTGGGCAGAAGGGGGCTAAGGGGTGACCTGTGCTGTTTTCCTTAGCTGCTCCGCAACAGGAAGAGGTGATGAGTACATATATTATATTTACCGCAACACCAGCTACCCTAATGATATATGCGGTCCCGTTGGCACTTTCCTCCTTTTGCTGTTGAGCAGCAACTACAGAAACACCAAGAGCCTCTGAAAAAGGCTCTCTCAGTTCTTAAACACCCTCTTGTCGGGAAGCAACAGAAACACCATGGGATTGTGATTCCTTGCAGGACCATAGCTGTTCAAGGAGTCGCTCATGTTTGACTTTTCTCGCAGCGGCCCCAACACGCCCACCTTCTTCGGGTCTTTCATTTTTCTTCGCCATCGCTCATTGTTCGAGGGCACTGTTGTCCAAATTGACAGTGCCTGGCTGTGGTAAGAGCAGCGGTTAATGGCGCTAGCAACATGTCGTAGCGATGAGGAAATAGTGCATGTGGAAACAGAAACATGTGTGTAGCACACAGGAAACACTACTAATCGCATGTCCCACAAAGGGTGGGATTGGAAGAAACATGTCGGCCACTCCTGAGTACATTTGTAGTGGGGCCTGCCCTATTGTTTTCGTCATGGCCGGGAATAATCTTGAATTGTAGTAGGCGCACAGCTTCTCGACCTCGACGTCGTCCAACGAGTCAATTTGGTCCTCGGTCAATGCCATCACAAGATACTGTTTGGCCTGGCGTGCCGCTGCCAGCGCAGCAGGCCTATCACGGTGCAGAGGTATGAGAGTGGCAGTACACGCTCCTGCCTGTTCCTCCAATGGATCCTTCTGTTTCTTTTGTCCGGCCGAAGAGTGCGGCTGCGTCTTTGTCGGTCAGTTCGTCGATTAGCTCGCCCAGTTCGTCCATATTCTCCAGACGAATACCATGCAACGCGCGATATGGACCACTATCTTCGAAGCTCTAATACATTCGTATGCCGCCCATGCGACAACACTAAAGATTATTATTCGCTGGGAAATTTGCAACAGCCAGATGATGTTAAGCAACAATGCTCCCCACATCATGGCACGTGATGTGCAGCCGGCTGGTCAGTCTTCAACAAAAGCTTGGCATGCTTTGTTTGGACCAGCTGCTGCCGCACTCTGCCTTGCTCTTCCGGAGGAATCACATCATTTTCTTTGTGGCATTTTTCAAACGAGTCCCTGTCTTTGCAATGGAAGGTGACGACCCAGCGCGTCTGCTCACGTCGATCCTTCAGGACTGAGTTATATTTCTGGTTGAGTGCAAAGAGGCTTTGCTGCGCGTGTCGGCCTGAGAAGGCCAGCTCAGAGAGAGTGTCTTTCTTTTGGTCATCGCCTTCGAAGCCGAGCAGTGGTCAATGATGTATAGGATTGGCTCGCCTTGAAACAGCTGGTAGAAGGTGGGGAGGTAATCATGAAGTCTTGAAGTCTACCTGGATCTGCGACATAGGCCCTGAGTCGCTCCACACGACGGAACACTTTTGATACAACCGATTGTGCCGTGTAATGGGATACAGGACAAGAATATGATGAAAAAAGCCACGAGAGGAACCCATAGGTGGATGAGTGTGAAAACGGTTTTGCCACACCCACTCATTCCGCAGACAAGGGCCGAGAAGGGGCCCCTGGGCCAGGTGCACGGGGCACATTGCTACAGCTCTGAGACGAATCGGCCATCCTTGATGTTGAGCTGGACGTCCATGACCACGCAAAGGTAGATGTTCAAAGCGCCCGCCGCCTCGACCGTTCTCGATGCGCAGCCGGCTAACGTATAGCTGGTCGTCGTCCGTGGAGCGGAGGTCAAGCCACAAGGCACACTTAGTGGTTAAGAAGTCACCAAGGGATACGTCCGCCAGCGTTAGGTTTCTTGCGACTATGGCCACTTCGGGATGGCGCTTACAGCCGGCTGCAAAGAACTTATTTGCTTCATCCCACTGCTGCGATACGCGCAGGCCTTGGGTGTTCAGCCGTTTGGGGCTCCCTGGATTGTCACCTCCACCTTGATTATTTTGGGGTTGTATATAGCCTCGGGGTTCCGCCGGGACGCCGCTCTTGCGTCCTCGAACAGGATCAAGATGCCTTTCATGCTGCCCTAGGGCATGTTGAGGTTGATGGGGCTGCAGTTGTTGAAGGTTTGCTGGTATTCGAGCCTGTCCCTAGCCCTGACTGGTAGAATGGCATATGGCTCTCCAGCAACTCGAAGTCGGGGGGGGGGGGAGGTTATCGGTTGCCATAGGCCAGTGCAACTGCTTCCTCTTTATTCTCAGCCCCGACCGGGATTGGGGTGACATTCTTGTTGCGACTTCTTTCTCTCCTGAACCGTCTCCAAATGGTCCATGTAGCAGTGGTAGACGTCGCAGTTATCGATCGACTTCACCTCATTGAGGCTGATATTGATTACGGTCTTCTTTACCACAGCCTTTCGTCGGTGTACGTTTGAAGTTTTGGTTATTGAACGTTGGACCGCTAATGTTCAATAGCCAACATAGCAGACTTTGATTTAGATAACCCACCGTTTGACCATGACTGTGTAGACGACGATGAAGAGACTGTTCGCATCGGCATCGGCTCCACTGGGACTCATGTTGCTGAATCAGGAGTTTCTCCGCTCAGGGGTAGACTACTACAACGCTATAGCGGAGATGGACCTCACCCCCTCAACTGGCCGAAACAGAAGTAAGTTTGAGCTCGTCGGCAGGCGTTTGCGTTTGAAGGCACTTCTCGACCTCACGTTTATCAACTCTCTGACAGGAAAGCCTTTCTCACTCTCAGCCATAAACGGAGAGCGGGGGGGGGGGGCTGCCATCAAAGAAGTTCCGGGGTGCACCTAATGGAAAACGGGGACTCCAAGAACGCGCTGCCGGCACAGGTTGTTGAAGCCGTCCAGACCGCCGGTAAGATGTAGCGAGAGGCAGCTGCTGACATCGATACTGTCGAGATTCAGCACTTAGGGGCGGTTGCGAAGAAAACCGAAAATGCAGTTCAGATTATGGAGGCAAGCTTCAGGAATGAAAGCGCCATCGATGAGATCCTTGCCACCAAGGACCGATTCTTTCAAAGCATCTCAGGCCAACATATCAACAACCTCGATAAGCTCTCAGTCCTCGATGAAGATATCTCTCGGGAAAAGCGTGAACTGGATGAGGGAGAAGCCGCAAGTGTTGATGAATTCAATAGGCGCCGTATTGCTGAACGGCTACGTGACGTTTAGGAAGAGAGGGCGGCCAGCCTTGAGGCGCTTCGACCACCAGACATGAGCTCCGCTCTCAGGTCAGCCGCATCCGGGATACAGTCAACCGCATCCTTCATGAGGACACAACCCTTGCCGAACGCATACGCACCCTCTTCCGCGAGGAAGGCATCACAATCGCGTCGATGTTCACTGCGATCGGAATAGCGATATCCGCATTGGTGAGCGCCTCCAACACCACCTCCTGAGCCAACCGACAAAGGCGGTCTGAAGGAGTGGGTAAAAAAGCACCTACGGGTCCTGGGCAGGCTTCCAGCTAAGCTCGCCGTTAAAGGCGCTGCCGCTCTCCCAGGTATTATAGGGAGGATCGCCTCATGGCTCCTCGGCGCATTAGTCAAGGCCGTGAACTGGATTGCCTAGAATACTTGGGCTCTGGTTGTCGACATAGTTAGACTCATGTACGCATGCGTTCTTCCACATCTAGCGTAACCAGATCAGTCAAAGCCCGAGGACGAGGCTAAGTATTACATAACGCCAGTTTCTCCTCATGGTGCTCTCTCGGTGAAACTGGAGTCCTCGGTGAAGTCTTCTCTGGCACAGCGGGCACGGTTCTAGGAGCTAATGGAATCGGTACAGGCAATACAGCTGGCTGCGCCTTAACGATGCTTGTGTCCAAAGTCGAGGGCGTGTGAACTATCGAGTTTACATCTCCGTTGACCTGAAGTTTTAGATGTGCTGTGGCTATGACGATCTGTTTGTTATAGCCACCAGTTTTTCTGATTCGTAGGTCCATATTGCTTGGCGCCATGTAGAGTCCAACGCCAATCTCATAATCCACCTTGGAGCGAGCGTACCTCAGGACGTCCAGGTACCACTGTATTGCCGAGGGCTGATCAACTGGTCTCGCTTTGGTGTCTTTGACCTTAGCTACGAACTGCTTCTGCGCATCAAAAGCCGTGCTTACCGTGCGTACGATACTGCTGCAAGTCTATCCCTATTCTCCGAGGGTGGCCAAAACATAAGTTCGAATGGTGTCCTTCACGCGTTCCACAGCTGCCTGGTTATACCCTTCAGAATTTTCGAGGATGAAGGTGGCCCATGCTTGATTGGCCTTGCCCGCTTACGAGATGAGATCGATGTGGAACTTTTCTGGTGTTCGCTGGAATGACATGCGGCTAGGATCGTAGTCATATTACGATTTCAGGTATTCTGTCCTCGTGACATAATAATGAACCGTGCCTAGCCCGTGGTTTCCACTTCTTTTTTGCTGCTAATCTGTGTCTGAGGAGACCGGAAACTCGGCACAAGTTCGCTCGTTTGCCCTCCGGTCGTAGGCGTTGTCTCTCGGGCTACATGCATCGTCTTGAGGAAGTGGCGGTTTAATCTGTTCCAGAAAACGGCGCACTTGATAGTACACGGGGAAGGGGCATACAGAGTTGCTTAGTTGTGTAGTGTTTGCTATAAGGTGATTCTCGTTTGACAGCTCACAACCGGTCGTAGCGCATCTTTGAGCTGATTCTGCCACCAGGCCATGTGTTGCGTGTGCCATTTCTCGGCTAATGAGTCGCTGTTGATATTTGGTAAGGTGTAGCGTTCAAACGCCTTTGAGAAAGTGACGTCGGTCGCACCCTGCGAGTCGTCCTCGCTGGGATGTATCACCACTATTTCACTCGGCTCCTCAATCCCTTTACTCGAAGAATATATTTCACCAACATGGTCATGGGTTACCTTCCTACTGAATGAAAAACCTTTATCAAACATATTGCTGAATGTGTTTGTTACAGTTAGCAATGTTCAACATGGACGCAGTGTCCTCTTCCCAACAGGTCTGGACAATGAAGAAGGCCATTACTAGATCGCCCTAGTTGATATGACCTTGTTCCCACCTTTGGCGAATATTGGCACCGAACCACATTTCAGGTTGAACGATAAGTCGATAGTCGTGCCACGCGTCTATTACACCGTCTGTGCCCTTGACGAAGAAGTGTTCCAAACTCTGGGTGCTACACTGAAAATGAATAGGGCTAATGGGCGCGTGCGGCTGGAACTGGCCAAAAACAATGTTATCAGTTTGTTAGATCTAGCTGATGCCCTGGGATTCTCAGACGCAAGAGAACCCATGGGTGGAATAAATGAAGGAGACAAACTACCCAAACTGACCCCTCACAAAGAAATATTTGTCCACCTAGACGAAGTGAGCGCGTCCGAAAACAACTCCGCAGTGTCTACCAGGATTACAAGTCGCTCTACTCTTCTCAGGGCAGTCGAGGGATTCCACTAAGGCATGAACTCCGGAAAGACGGTGGCATTTGCCAATCCACAGTGCAAAAGACTCTCGGCTGGCTTCGTGTCGCAGTTTACTGTAAGACTGTTAAACAATTGTGGTCAACCTCTAGATACGACATGCTTAAGCGCAATTTTACACCTTCGCAGGCGTGATGGACACCGTGGGCCTTATCGGATCTGTCAGATGTCAATGGTTTTAAACGGCAAGGCGTGGATGGACGGATTTACGCCTTCTTATTCCAGCGAGATGTTTATACACGAAAGAAGGTGCCGTCAGGGGGATCCGGAGAATCTCGGAACTTTCCTGAACACATGTGGATATCGAAGTCCCGAATGCGCTCCGCAAACTCACCCTGGTTTTATCTGATGATCCTGAGAATAAGATATGGGGTCTCGTTAAATCGGTTGATCTCAAGTGGCACATTGAACTGGTTGTGACCACGAACCAGGTGCAATCATCACAGGGTGGTGTTGGTCAGAAGGTTTTGAATGATGGTACGGCTTACCTCTCGTACACGGCCTTGGGAGATTAACTTCATGTGAGGATACTGCCGAATGAGGACCATGCGATCGGAGGAAGTCCAGATACAACATCTTATCTCGATATCAACTCACCATTTCGTGCGTTTGACGCGGTTCCCCCGCATTCCATAATCATTCTGGATATTATATTTGGTGATAGTTCAGTTTCCAAGCCCTTCCACATCCTTCCTGGCTTGAAGACCGGATGGCTGCAAAGGGATGTTGATAAAAGCGTAACGATGGTTGTAAAAATGCTTCCGGAAGGAGCTCATCAAGTTGAGATGGCAGACAATGTCGTGGCCGCTGCGGCACAAATGGTGCGAGTGAACCGAATAAATCTAGAGCATGGCCTTATGTTGAAACGGTTAAAAATAAGTTTTAAACCCATGTCCCATTAAGAAATAAACATTCTAACGACGTCTACATAAAGATGGCGCAACTGTATCCAACACTAGATCCATGTCCCCCCCAACCCCGTCTGAGGATCTGCACGAGGATAGATTACAACATATTAACTCTGAAAAAAGAGTTAGAAGGCGAGAGTGATGCAAGAGCTGCTTTATGCAAAAAATATCAGCGGACAGTCAACGTAGTTGATGGTATTGATACCGTGCTACTCACAGCAAGTATGGGTCTTGGGGTCGCAGTACTTGGAGTGTTGTCCACGATAATTTCTGCTTCTATAGCTATAGGCATGGAGGGAACGGCCTTAATCTGTGGTCTTCTCAGCTGGGTGGGTAAGTTTGTAAGACTGTCCGTCAAAGGTAACAACACAATGAAATTCGCTTACTGGCTGAGAGTAAGTTTAATACCATCACAGACCACCTCTCTACAGCGCTGATTGACGGTAAGATTTGGGATACCGAGTTTCGGTTATTACTCGGTAAAGTGGAGAAGTACCAAGAAATGAAACAGCAGATTCGAGCGGGCACAGCACATAACTCGATTTCTTTAGATAAGAAAACGAAAGAAAAGTTAGTACAAGGGGCACGGGAAAAGGCTCGCGCTCCCCTCATCCAAAACTATCCAACAATTGAGCTACTCGACAGAGAGGTGGGATCCCGGAGTTCGATATACTTGTAGCATTACTTGCAAGTCGGCTATAGGATGTGTCCATCACGTTTATCCAATATTCTCACTCTGACCGCAATTGGGGTGAAGTGGGGGTTAGCTGTATATAGTATACACAAACTTTACAATGATGTACAAGGCCAGACAGATGAAATCACCAGACTCTATGATAAATTAGATGATCTAATTTGGTCTGGGTTGCCAGGCCTCAATGGTAAAATAGATGAGGTGGGTCGCCAGACTCCAACCGACAGATTAGCTGAAGTCTCCTATAATATTGATTTGTTGAAGTAGAAAAATGCAAAACCCTTGTCACATCTCGCCTATGTCCCGTAGAGTTTTAATTTCTTTTTCATTTGTGCCATTTGGGACTCCGGAGGTCTTTTCCCATGGGGAAGTGCTTCCCAGAGGCCTATTGAAACTGGTCGCACATGTTAGGCTTGTAAACCTTCTGCAATACCACACCTGTCCTCGGGCTGAAGCAGACTAGCAGTTTGAACCCCTACATGTGAGACAGGCGTGACTGACGAGTACCGTGTTGGTCTTTGGGAGATCCCACTGCTCCACCCGCCGTTCGAGTATCTTAGCTGCGAAGTCATAAATATATACCTCCCAGACCCTCTTGCATATATTGATCGCAAAAAGTATCAATCTTATATAGAAAGACACGCTGATAAGGAATATCACGTTAGTCTTCGTCCAGAACGACTATTTTCGCTGAATTCCGCAAATAAAAATATATTAGTCATTAATCCCACAATACCATGAGGTAGACATGGCGCAGATACTGAGAGCTCGGTTCACATTGAAAATCGGTAATATAGCCTCCATATGCTTCTATGTTTACACCCCCTAGTTGTAGACTATTTTATCAACCGTTAGAACTGAGGAACTAATATATGGCCAGTGCTTTTACTCAGTCCTGGTATACGCATAAATAGGTCAAAAGCCTTATATATAAGCATAATATCAGCACGTGTTATATAAAGCGAACCTGGAAGTATGTGAGTTCTGGGCTATACAGTGCGCATAATACGGGTAGGTAATACCTGCTGGCCTTTAATCTTTAATCGATATAGTCGGCTTCGGCCTGCATTATCTACACAGCCTGAAGACACTTGCCGATTTTGGCTAGGTTGACTTTACAGTAGCCCCTTCCCTCCCCAAACAGCTTTCCCCCGCAGTCTCTTGAGTGTATTTTCCCAAAGAACCTCGGGGGAGGGGGAGGGGGAGATTCATAGAACAATCGTATGTACTCGGACAGCTTATTTTCTCGTTCACAAACCCGACAGACTTCCATTTCGCTCTGAACCCACTTCCCGAAAGACCTACAGGGCACGGTGATTTTGCTGCCCTTACGGAGCCAAGTGAACCTTACAGAAATCCCCAAGGCAGCTTTTACCGCAGAGATCTGTTGAGCTTAAGGTGAGCCACTTACATGTGTTGTGTCTTTTGGGCATGTTGGATGTACTGGTATATCAGGAATAGCCTGGGTATCTTTAAAAGAGCAAAGCACGGCGGGCGAGGGTGGTGAGCCGTTCATGGGGTTTTCCTATATGCCTGGCTTTTCTTTTGTTCAGCCTTAGACTTGTGGGTTTCTTTTATCTGTTCCTTCACAGGTTTCCTTCTTTGTTCCTTTGTTCAGCATCAGGCTTGTAGTTTGCTTTAATTTGTTCCTTGACAGACTTGCTTGTTTGTTCTTTCATTCGTTCATTCACACACTCGCATATATCTTTTTTTTTATTTCCAGACATGTACTTTTCAGTTTTCCTTGTTTGCCCATTCACAGACACTTAGCTTTCTGTTTTGTTCACTCACACGCTTGTAGGCTTTTTTGCCTGCTTATTCAGAGAGAGGTGGGTATCTTCCTTTCTTCATTCACAGATAATTTTATGATGGTGACCTTCTTTTGCTGTTTCCTGTGTTTCTGTTATTTCCCCTTCTGAAAATAGGGTTACTGCCAAACTCTCTAGAACACAAGATAACGCTATAGTTTACTCAATGACCATAGCCTATTGTAGAGTTGCTGTATACTCCTAGCCTGTTCTATGTGAATGAGGTTAATTTATCATAACAGGAAGATATTACGCAAGAAGCGACTTTCACGTTCTCGATTTACCCTCAACCAAAACGGATTTTAATAGATTTGTTGCGGATGATCACTGCATGGGGAACTTACAAACGTTTTCTAGGCAATGTATATGCGCAACACATGTAAAGGAATTGGCTTGGTTTTTCTATCAAGGCATAACATTCAATACTACAGTAGACTGATTGTTCGCAATTAAACCATCGTCTCACATCAGCTTATGTGACCAAGATACTGTAAAGTGAAGAGGGAGAAAACGCATAGAACGTTCAGAATACAATGACCAAAGGCTTCAAAATCAAATTCTAATTTTCAAAATCGACTTCCGTAAATTATGTCTTGCCAAATAAAAAAAGAATGATGTCACTGACAACAGAATAAGTCAGCATACTTATGCAATACTATTAAATTTGAAACGATAGATTTTCATATGGTACCACAAAGGTTAACCCCTCTGTAGATACCAACCACAACGTTCTACAAACCAGCAAACATTACTAATCTACAAAACAAAAAATGGTTAGATCAACGACAATATTTACAGGGAAACACAACATTGCTGACACAGAAATTTGTGCAGAAAAGCAAGGAGTGATAAGGTAAATTCATACATTTTCATACACACGGGTGAGAGTGAAACGGTAGCCAAGAGAAATGCACGATAATAATCTGTAAATGTCATGTTGTTAAAACTTGAAAACAAGGGTAACGCGACTTCAAAAATTTCAATGCATATTTTCGTTTTCATATTTTTTATGCCCGTATAAATAGACAGTTAGCACAGCTTCGATCCAGAGGGTATGCATGACTAAATACGGATCAAGTTCGATTGACTTGATTTTACAGACAGTGTTAATTTTAACTCCGTAGAACGCCAGGACTGGTCCGTAAAACGTCAAATATTCTTCTCCTGTCAAATTTAGATCTTAGTTATTTCCAATTTGGGCTACATAACAGAACCAAGCATCAGCTGTTATGGTCTAGCTGTCTTGAATTAACCAAAAATGGCTGGATATGGCTCATACATGGACTGATGAAGAAAGAACGTAAACCATGCTGTATGTCTCCACACAAAGCTTGCTGTCAGAGGGGTAATCCGATGCGGGACAATCACTTTCCATTGGTTCCATAAATAACAGCACTTTGGTAAAACTAACACGGAGCGAATTACCTTGCAGGGTCTTAAAGGAAAGAGGTATGAGAAGGGCAATACAGTGCGCGTAATGTTAAGAGCAAAAGTGGGCATCGTTTAAGCTCTGAGGCCGGCGGGCCATGGTCCCAGCTAAGCTTGCAGGTTAACAGCTCTGAGTCATCACTTTTTCTAGCATAGAACCTGGTCGTGTCTTCTGCGCTGTCCTCAAAAATGTCAAATTTGTACAAGACAAAAGTACGTGTCCTGTGACCAGTAAGTAATTTAGACTCCATACATCATTTTGCAAGAATAATGCCTTGGCAAATGGTTATTTTCAAATCACTTGGCGGTTGCTAGTCTGGACTCGGCTGCTTTTCCCATAATTAAGGTCACCTCGCTTTTCACATTCATAGCTAGTAGTTAGTTAGTTCATTATGAAAAGAACAATTTAAGTTAAGGCTCCCCCACAAATTTGTCAATTGCCATTTTTACGGTGTATATCTTATTGATTTCAGGGGCCGGCGTGGACGAGGGTTTTACCACGCCAGCGGGGCGTAATGGCCCACGTGCCTCTCACCAATGCGGTCGCAGTGAGTTTCCTATATTGCCGACCACCTTCATATAACTGAAATATTCTTGAGTACCGCGTAAAACACAAATCAAATAAATAATTATAATCATTGTTTTCAATGCAAAGATTCCAACAGTTATGCCGGTGTAAGCTTAGTTTTAAAGGAAACGATTATATTTAAATTAAGCAAATTTTGAAATGTTGAGAATGTATGTTTATTATTCTTCTGATTTACCTTTCTACATTTTCAATGGAGCTAGGCGTTGTGGAGTTTATATACCAGGGTTTTCAGTTGTAACAGCGAATGAAATTGGCAGTGACCTGAAGCCAATATTGGGCTGCGTGTCAAGCGACCATCCGCGAGTGCAGGTAAAACAAGCATGCAGACCGCCATACGTATATCTCTGTACAGATGAACATTTTTTGAAGCCTAAGTGTAATTCCTGTAACTCATAAAAAGGCGGTAAAAAAAATATTAAGAGCTTCACAACATTTTTATCCTTTAAAATTAGTTGGCACTTCCGAGCGTTTCTTTCTTTCTTTGAAGTTATTTTCAACCAGACGTTTTATAGAAGGTCAGAAGTTTTTTCCCCTGAAATGTTTAACATTTAATTCACAAGTCTTAATGACAGAAGCACTGAAACAGGAAGGGGTCCCAGTGGCTCAGTCGGTTAGCGCTCTAGCGCAGCGCAATAACCTAGAAGCCTCCCACCAATGCTGTAGCTGTAAGCTCATGCTGGCTTCCACTCCAACCGTACCTGAGAAGGTCTGTCATCTACCCTCGCATGGTTGTGGGCTTCCACCGCGCTCTGCCCGTTTTCCTCCCAGTATAATGCTGGCCGCCGTCGTATAAGTGAAATATTCTTGGGTGCGGTGTAAAGCACCAGCCAAATAAATAAATAAATTAATGAAACGTTAAAAATATGGATTGCGCCTTACACATATTAAAGACACTCTGATGAGGTCACTCTCCCATTTCACCATTTGATATGATGCAGCTGATCATTTTATCATTCTAATCGATGGGAAGAAATAAAAACCCAACAACACGTGTATACAGAGTTGCGAAATGTAATTTAATGTAGTTTACTGACGTTATCTTTCATTCTATCTACAGAGATTGCAAGCCAGAAGTAGCTGCATGTAGGTGTCCTGCAAATACGGACGTCGTTTCCCACATGCAGTATCCAAAAGAACACCTTATTTTTTAAACAGTAGAATGATGCTACCCCTTAACGCTTAACCCATGCACGGCGTAAAACACCTAACAAATCATCCCGTACACCACACACATGTTCGCGCTCATCGTCATCTTTTTTCAACCCAGTGACAGAGTGTAAAGCCCAAAATATTTAAGAAATCTTACACAATGCCTTGTAAACCCAGTACTCTATACTTCGCTGATCACGAACTAGAACCCCGCCCTTTATTCCACTTAAATTAACGAACATCGTTTTGTTTCATTATTAATTTTCATGTTTCCGTCTTCTCTTATGTCTGCCAAAGGCATCCTATTTCCAACACCTGGGTCTCCATAAGATTTATTTATTTCTTTATTTTATTGGTGTTTTACGCCGTACTCAAGAATATTTCACTGATGCGAAGGTAGCTTGCATTATGGTGGGAGGAAACCGGGCAGATCACGACCATCCGGAGGTTGCTGGCGGATTTTCCCACATACGATCGGAGAGGGGGCCAGCATAGGTTCCCACAAGAGTATCTCCTACATGTCACGTGTCCGATGACGTGATATGTGACGTGCATGTGGGTGACAAGTCTCTCAAGTAAATGTCACGGCACAACATCATTTCCCACTCAATTTTGGAAAATATCCCTGTCGGAGTAACAGTTAAATTGAGTAATAAGATTGTATGGTTGGCACCACCAAAAAAGGGATATAACTGTATCATTCTAAATCCACGTCCCAGCAAAAATTTACCTCCACAACGCATAAAAGTAAATAAAAAAGAGCATTTGATTAATGGCCTCTTGTGTCAGACACGGTTGCAAACACAACCTATGCCTCAACTGGCATGGATACATTTCATTCATTTTCTCTTCTTTAGGATTTCAGCTTGTAAAATATATTCGAATGTAAGATCAATCAACAGTTTTCATGTAGAATTTAGGGTCTTATATCCGGGGTTTCATGTCTCGTTACTGTGTACTACATGACTTAGGTTAATTTCTCATAAGAGAGGTAAATTACGTAAAGAACGCCTCGTCATCCTGTAGCCCTGAGAATGTAGGGGCCATCAAAAGATGTGCTCGGTCGGCAAAGAGGACGTCTCTCTAGGCTCTTTAGTGGACTGGAATTAGATTTCCGGAACGAATTTAATATAAAACGAGTTCGGAGAGAGATAGGAAGAAACTTGGAAATCGAGCAACAGCTAACGTTTTATGCGAACTATTCGAGGGATTACATGGTGAAGTTGACAATACCAAGGAAATTGCTATTGTTAGGCCAGTTTGGAATACTTAGCTACTTTAACATGACGAATACTTCATATAAGACAAATTGTTTGCCAGATCGAAACTGATATTTCAAATTAACTGGACAACAGGCTAAGTGAAATCATGCCTTGTCAATCGTCCTAGATTTTGCGTTGTAAAATAACGTACAACGTGTTAAATCAAGTAATCAAGCTGGAGTGAAGCATCCTAAATATGTTAAATAGATGCACGCCACCTCGATGCCTCACGTAGTGTATCTTCTGTACTAATATATATGTGCGATTATATGTTAGGCGCTGTTAAAACTATATGACATCTTAAGGCCAGAGAAGTTTTTACGTTTAATTAATTAAAATGGCGATCCGCCAGAGGAAATTCTCGCCCACCATACGGCTCAGACGTGGAATGAAGGAATAAGCTGATATAAGCCATGCTGTATGTCTCCGTACAAAGCTTGCTGTCAATGCCCTAATCCACCGTGGGACAAATACGTGCTGCTGGTTCCGGAAATACCCCCGTGTTGTTGGTCAAACTGACACGACTGAATTATCAGTAAAGATCTTACGGTAGAGGGACATGGCATTCGGTGATAATACAACATTATATGAACAAGAAGGAGTGGCTGTGCAAAGGACTGAGATCGGAATCAATAAATATAACTGGCAAGGAAATCAATTATCCAAGAATTAGAAACAAACATAAATCTTGTCCACTGCCTTAAACACTTCATCCTTTTTCTTCCAAAATGATCAAGATTCATCTAAACAGAACATATATTCTAAGTAATTCCTAAACATCCTACCATTAAACCATCCGATCAACATATGATACATTATCAATCCTAACAAATCCTCTCCCTGAAACCAACATTTTTGTTTTCAGTAAAGCAAAACTCTACATAAACAGTCAATATCTAAACAATGTTACCACCATTTAAACATGAAACATTCAATCGCCCAAGGAAGCCATCAGTCACCTAAATCAGTCACCTAAATGGGTGTCCCTTGTTAGTTCCTGACGGAAAGTTTTTAGGAGTGCCGTAGGAACTACTGTCTTACAAAGACCATGTAGATTCAGAATAAATGTTCGGGAGAGAAAAAGAAAATGTCCGTTCTGGTATGAATGTAGGCCATAATTTCCCTTAGTCGTAGTAGTCGTAGTTAGAAAAAGAACGCAAAACTTCCCATGACGCAACGAGTTTTATCAGATTACAGATAAACTTATTGATTTCAATGGGCTCGTGATTGGTCTAGCTGTGCAGGTAAACGATTTACGTGGGCACACTACTGGACATTATCGATAGATCAATACGTCTGTCTGATATAAAAATAAAAAATTCACACCATTTATAAAAAATATTCCATCTCGTGCTTGCATCTTTCATGCCTTGATTTGTTTTTTTCCTGTAGTCGGGGTTGTACATCTATATGAGTCCGGCGAATACCACTGGCTTATTTCTTTAACTTCTCTTTGCCTTTTTATCTTTTATTATCAACCAGACTTGGCCAACTCTTGATTCCGTTGTTTCACTTTTCTTACATAAGATTTTTTCAATCTCCTTCAGGAACACCTTGGGGACGAAAACGCTACTTGTGTACTGTTTGGAAGTGATCATGATTCTTCGTTTGTTGTGTTACAGTGTTTAGAGCTCTTGGCATTGTGTGGAAATCTTGACATTTCCTGGTTGCTTGTGTGAAAATGTTTACCCATCATGATTTGTTCAACCGATGTGTTTCTCGTTGGCTATATCCCCATCGTTACGTGGGACCGTCTGCCACCAACCTGCAGAGGGTCGTGGGTTTCCACCGGACACCGACAGGTTTGCCCCGACCATAACGCTGGTCGGGAGAGCTGCTTTTGATGAATGAGCCAGTGACACCACCCATTTACCAGGATGAGTTTCCGATTCAGTCAGGAATAATAATATTATTAAATTCCTGTACGCATTATCTGCAAGGTACATACAAGGGGTCATATTAACGGTGTGGACACATGCGGTACCAACAGGGTTTCGCGATAAAGAGTTATCAACCGGAGTGCCGGTATAACTCAGTGAATCAACACCGTGGATGATCAGTCAAAACCGAGCGAGTAACGAGTTAGCTGGCCTAAGGCGTTCGATATGTCAGTATCTGACCACAGTGAAACAGACAGTGGTATAAATGCCCAGGCATTAGAACAAAAGAAGATATAAGCATTCCGTCCAAAAACAAGGCAGGTAATTGTCTTAGCTAAATGCTGACGACATGGAGAAGAGCGGCACCACTCAGTTGAATGGACGCAATAGGAACGCTGAAAGCCAACATAAAGCACTTCAAACAGAAATCTACAAGAATTGAATCCTTTCGAAAAAAGGAACGGAAATCTACATGTACCCTAAATCTGGGCTTGTACATTAGCACTTGACTCACTGATTCTTTTGTCACTGGGTGTTAGCGGTTTAGTTGCTTTCTCCTTTGACATACTTGTTCCTTTCACTCTTGTTTTATTCACAGACTTGTACGTTTCTTCCTTTATTCATCCAAAGACATGTATGTTTCTTCATTTCTTCGTTTACAGGTCTGTACGTTTCTTCGATTTATCATTCACCTTGTCTATCGGCGACACGTACTCGCAGGCTTGACAGAGAAGAAATGAAAAAAGAAACGTTTCAGTTCCGATGGCACCTTTTCGTCTTTTGTCAGGATGTCATTCCATTTTCCCCATCATGTAACAATTGATTTGCGCATTTGTTGTCAAATCGTCACACGTAACGGCTAAAGTACAGCCTCTTGTCAGTGTACTTCAGTTAGTGTTATACTCCAAGTGTTCCTGGAAGGGCCCAAATAGTACCAGGTTACACAACCCCTGGCACCTTGGCCTAATGGATGTTAATTCCAATGTATTAGACTTCATAGATCCAGAGTTATGTCAGTTTTGACATATTTGTGGAGGAGGGGGAGGGGGAACAATTTGGACAACAGACGTTTCTGAGGTTTTTTTTTTTTTTTTTTTTTTGGATCTGAGAATACGACGTTTTTGCAGTCCAGGATCTTAAACTATTTTTCGACAACAATATCTTGGGTTTTACTCTAAAATTGGGATAGTTCTAAACACAAAGTTAGATGTTAGGCCTACACTGCTTTAACTTCTTGAAAACTGACAAATCTTTCCTCATTTTCTAACATGAGAGAAAAGAAGTCTTTTGTTAACATGGAAGCGAGAAATTTTTTCTTACAATATGTGAAAAGTTTAAAACAATTCTTGCTTTACTCCAATTTGATACTGTGTGTTTATCCCAGTCCTCCATTGTAATCTGAAAGTACAGAGAAACAAGGTGCCCTTGGGGAATCATTTAGTGTCGGTTGCTGTAAGTCAATATTCCCTGGAGTGGTTAGGTTGTTGAATCCAGCTCCAGGTCACATCATGCAAAGGCCTAAATTACGACAATCCCAGGCCGTTGTGCGTTACATCCGGACTGAACTACAGGCAGGGACAAAGAACTTTCACCATTCTGATGGAACAGAATGACAATTGTCTTGCAATAATGCAAACTTCTTTTCAGCTGGGAAGGATATTTGATTGCTAGGGTTGTAGTCAAAATAACTGAGTGATAGAAATCGTGAAAAGATATGTGTCGATCATTCTGGGTTCCCTCAACCTCGATGGATGTAGGAGACCAGTAGTTCACATTTCCGTACTTTCCCCTGAAAAAGAAACCATAAATGCAAATGTCATAAAATTCATAAATATTCATTGTTAACAGAACTTATCAACGAAATGGAAGATAAAATCTCCTTTTCTCATCATGGCATCTTTCCACCGCACTTGTAAGAGATAAATAAAACTTTGATCGCGCAATTGCATCACTAGATATAGGAATCTATTTATCATTGATGATAGCGTGCTTCCTTTCAGAGAGTTTATCCGGTAGACAGATTGCTAAAGCTGCTCGACACACGACACGCAAATTAAAATATGTCTCTCTCTAGATCAGTAGTACTTGTGTTCCAAGAACAAATTTACGATGTTGCAGGCATATCACGAACGTCAGAGAGTTGTGCCGTTACAAGTAGACAGGGATATTCCGGACTGATTGAGAGTTGTTTCCGAAACCGCAACACTGTAGTAATACTGCTTAATGCGAAATTCCCCATCACATCAGCTGTCATTAAACTTTTCCAGATGAGTATAACGTATAGGTTTCTTTGTGCCTAATTACCTCGGCGAGTAAAAGATAAACATACACAAGCTTGGGAACGTCATGTTATATAAGAGCACAGCAGCTTCGAACATCGAATGATTTGCAGGCGAGAAAACCAATTTACTTATTTATGGACTCATTAATTATCATCTCCCCTTGTATTTATGACAGAACTTGCATTTATGCCACATTATCCGCCCTTGTTGGTGGAGATATGTAGTGGTTTCTCTACAAGGACAACGATATATCGGTGTTTTTTCTTCTGGCTCTGTCCAGATTTTTACACACTGTATGCTGTGCCACTTGTGTAAGCGATTTGCGTTTGACCGCGTTATCAACATTTTGCTTTTTCATTTCATCTTGATTCTGGATTTTGTGGAGAGAATAAACCATAACGTTACGAAGTATAAGTTCACCTGAAATGAATACTTTTTGGACTAAGTTTGGTTTTCCCTTTGCCAAACCCGAATTATTCCTAGAAGAGGAACTCTTGAGTAAGACAGTAAACACAAATGAAATAAGTATCAAGTGATAGGCCCTTTGTCATTTTGTATCACGAAAAATGCCATTTTAAATTTACAATATGAATAGAGTTTAAGAAGGGTGGAAACAACAACCAGGAAGCACATTAGCCAACATCTATTAATTTTTAACTTAAAAATTAAAGTTTAGATGTCGGAGATTTTCCTACCTGTAATCCTTAAAGATGCCAGGAGATTGAAAATAATTTTAAGTTTGATTTAAAGGGTATGAGTCTGTGTAATCTGTATGGAGACGTTTAGCTGTAATAATGAACGCATAAATAGATGAATGTGAAAAATTCTCTGTAAGGATGAGTAAGAGTAAAGTAAAAAGAAGACCAGCATACTAAATTTCATTTTGTTCTTTTAATAATTCAAAATAAATATACAGGTTTAAGAGACCAATTACTATAATATAAACAGGCAAGGATAGTAGCTGTGCAATACGACAGACAGGAGAAATAACTTGTTCTGCCTCCCTTGTCGGTAGAAGACAGCAGAGAGTTAACCTAACACCACTGAATCTTGAATCACGCAAACCCAACACTCGGCATTTCGTTTGTGAACCGTTTATTCTGGGTGGGAAGCGGTACAGGCTGGAAGGAACAAAAATAAACAATAAGGACAAAGTTCACAGCCGTGCACAAAGTGCACAACAATGAGCTTTACATTACAGTGTCATACACAAACAAGGGACAATACTTTGCACGGAATAATTCGTAGTTATGAAGAGTTAGCTTCCATGTATTAATTTATCGGACATGACCTCTGGACTATATGTGTACTGTTCAAATTATTAAAAACTAGGCCTGATTATCTTAAATCACACCTTAAAAACATCAGTAATTTTAACATAGATATATAACGTCCAGCGTTGCCGCATATTGCCATAATCATGGTCAACGTCGTTAGGTGTCCTGTACCACAGGTTGTAGGCTAAAGGCCAGGGATTTGCAGTGTATGTTGTTGTTGTAAAGTTAAAATTTTTTTACTTTTCAGGATTCGCTTTATCAAACACACAGAGTTCAAAAACTCAAAAACGAGATTGCCATGAAAGGCTCTATATGCAAATGCCATTCACACTCTGGTCGGCTCTACGTTCACAGAATCTGTCAGACTTCATCTGTGACGAAGCCTCATGACATTCACGCGGCGTTGACACAACTGCCCTCCGAGGAAGGGCATAGGCATGATTTGGATATTTAACAGTTTTTGATTAGACCTAGACCAGCGACGACTAATAAATTCCAATTAACATCACTGCATTTTGGTTTTGAGCCGTTTCGCTTGCGCTCATGGGTCCAGCGGGGGTGTAAGCTGCCACTGGTTAAGCATTTGCATGAACGGTTAGAATAAAACCTTAATTGTGATAAATTAGCATTAGGCCGGGTATCAGCAGTTGCGTGTGACTATTTTTCAGTTATCACACTCTCGTCGTTCTTTCGGTTTTACTCTAAATGCTGTTGTTTCGTACAATGTTTCACTGGATGCATTTCACGTGGACTCTGTAAAATTATCACAAAAATCCGGAAAGGTTCTCAACTGAATATGGTGTATAGATATATCTGATCAGGGGAAAATTCCACATAAGCTTCATGTGCAGAACTACGGTACTATCTCTGGGATTTCCGCTTTCGTTACGTGAATATCCTCTACATGTCTGATAACTTACTTCTGCGCACGTAGCTTCCCATAGTATTCTCTCTTAGATGAATGAATATATATGCACTGGTGACAGAGCACAGGCAAAACCCGTGCTGGTTCCGTTCAATCCATGGACAAGCAGCTTCCAGCTCTGATGCTTTTTCTATTATTTCGTCGGATATAGTCGTCGACCGCACTCGCAGCTCTGCTTACTTGCAGTTTTTTGGCGACGCGCACTGAGATTGCACGGATCATTTGTGGTAAAGTTTGTCAGGCTTTAGCAAGACTAACGCATGTAGCTCGTTTTGGCGTCTGCTCTTATGGCACACTGTTTCATATAATATGGAAAACCATTGTAGCTATATCCAATTTTTGTGTGCATCTGTAAACTAAACGATTATGTCGAAATGTTTTGTATAAAAGTGCAATTGTTATGTACATATCTGTAATTTATGTGGTCTTATGTGGGAAAGTTTTGTACATGTATCCACGTGTAGAAATGTTTTCGACCAACGTGGCATTAGATAGACACTGATGCGCTAATATTTGCAGGTATGTACAAAAAAAAAACTGGAGTGACATCTATACATTTCTTTTAGACATATGCATATTAAGAGGATACACGTAAATGCCAAAAAGCTGGCCGATACCGTATAATTGAAATACTCTTGAGGACAACAATTAACCAACTTTTATACTGGATACTTTGGAAAGAGGTGTAAGGATAGTGACTACCAAAATTAGAACGACAGTTGCCAAGGCAACACGTGCACATCTCCATTTTGTTCCAACTGTTCGTGTTTTGCAAACGTTGATCCAGTGATGTATTCAATTATACATGAAAAGTATAAACAACACGAACTTGGTGTATTCTCTCTTGAATTTTATCACCACATTATCCCCCTCCTTAATAAACAAACTAAATAAATAAACAGAATAATATATAACATTTTTTAGAATTG
This sequence comes from Acanthopleura granulata, assembly GCA_016165875.1. Lineage (NCBI taxonomy): Eukaryota > Metazoa > Mollusca > Polyplacophora > Chitonida > Chitonidae > Acanthopleura > Acanthopleura granulata. The sequence continues at coordinate 5,216,116 of JABBOT010000082.1, forward strand.
TTGCATGCAGGAATACCAGTTGATCAAAACTTACAGTAGTATTGCTTGTTTTAAACAGTGAAGTTGTGGTGTGGATGTGAGCTATACAGCTGAGTCGATTTTGTATGAATAACCATCTATCTACATTTTCTGGAGAAAATGACAAAATTAAACACCTGTATAATGGCTATGACTGACGTGATAATAAGGATGGAAAGAACTGGCCAGTAAAAACAATCTTGGCCGTAACAGATGGCACCTGGTAAACCAAGCTTCATCAATTGCAAATCATAGAAGTAGCCAATCATTACCTGCAGCGCGAATTGACATACGCTGGACAACGTGTACATACTGCTGGTGACTAAGCCGTAATGAACTCGGCCGAAGCGATTTAGAATAATGGCAACCGGGGTTGGGACCCCCGCACCTATACCAATCGCCGACAAAGAGGCGATAAGGAACATAATAGAAGCGCGGAGGTAGGATAAACAAATAACCATGCTGACACACAAAGTCACATAGCTCAACTGTAGAAGAAACAATCCATTCCAGTGAGAACGAAATACGTCAAAAAACACTCCAAAGAATATTCGGGTAAGAAATATCACACAGGACATAATGAACACAGTGTGTAGAGGATTCGACATGCCTGCCGACTGCGCGATTGTGGTAATGTTGTTCAGGCAAGTAAACCCAAATCCAGAGAAAACAGCCGAGGTGAAAAAGACAAGCTGGAAAAATGGAGACTTTAACATGTCCTTCACAGATGTTGTTGCGTTTTCTTTGGCAAGGCACTCAGGTTGTTCAACTTCTGATTCAATCTGAAGTTGCTGTTCTCTGCTTTTGAGTGCAGGGTACAGGAAAAACAAACACGGGCAGTATGTGACAGCTGATCCAACAGACACTGAGAGCAAAAATCCAGATAAATTCGCGTGAAAATAAAATTCCACAAGTGCACCGTAATATATTTTGCCGACGCAGCAGGCGGCAAGGTAGACGGCAACAAGTTTCCCGGTATGTTTCTTTGAAAGTATTTCCACACACACTCTCGTGCAAGCGAAGAATCCAATGTTAAAAACAATTGCTGTAGAAGAAAGAAAATAACGAAATCAAGTATTGAAGGAAAGATAAATGGGAATGAGTGATTATGACTTACACAATATTGTTCTAGGTAATGACAATGGTTTTGCAGAAAAATACTGTAGCCAGAAAAAGTTATCTGTTGCAGCAATGACTAGTTGGCAATTGTGTCATGAAAAATATTGGTCTGGGGTTATTCGAAATCCTGTTGCCATCACATTTTACACAATAACAAGAAAACAATGCAAACGGATCAGGCATCAGCGATGTTTAGTGCACCAGCAGAATCTCGGTATATGCATGAATGAGCAAAGTATGAAGCCGCACGCAAGAATAATTTATCAAGATGACAAGGATCAATTCCATAGCATGGATTGAGCCGGAGTGCATGGTGAAAACCAACCGTCTTTGACAACTGACTGGCAAACTTTCCTACATGCCAACTGAAGACGGTGCATATGTGTATGCCAAATTGCTGGAAATTAAATGACCTGTAACGTGCTTCATGGCTACCTCTGAACAGCCAATTATCTCCGAAAGTGTTCACAGTATATAACATTTGCATAAAATTTGGTCCTTCTGTACCCATTACTATCTGTGTATTGGGGCAAAATGGTAGATAGAGCATTTGGCGTGGTCAAATACGAAGGCCACTAGAGCCACCTTCCACAAATATGGTATACACTGGGAGCTCTGTCTGTGGATGAAAGTCAGTGCACCTGATGTTGGGAAACTGACAGGTGTTCAACACGGGGAATGATATTTCACAAAATGTTGAAGTTTGCGAAGAGAGTAACACAACCTGTCGTTGCAACCTTGTCGGCATTGTAGCTTAATCCCTGTTTGTGACATTATTGGAGATTGTAAGTTTACCGCTTTTTGTAACATTATCCGTCAGTGTAGCTTGATCACTCTTTGTAACATTATCGGAGATTACAACATTATCGATCATTGTAGAATTACCACCGTACCCCTGGTTCCACTACCCTCAAACCTGGCTGCCGTCATATCAGTGAAAATATCTAAACTCGACGTTATCAGAAATTGTAGCACTGTGGTTCATTTGAACTGCTACGGATCAATATATTATTGAAGACTACAGTACAGAGAGAAAAATCTGAGCAAAGACGACAGTGTAATAGTTGGCAAATCGTCGGTGAAATCTGGCCTCTTGCCGGTTTACTTCAGTTAGTGTTTCATTCTCAATGTTCACCTTAGTGTTAAAGGAGTAAAAGCTTACACTTCCCCTAGCACATTGGCTTAAGCAGAATGAGGTGAGAAAAAATTGCAGTGATCCTACAGTAATCGGTGCTGTTGTCATGACGTGTTGTCATGTAATCACTCACTGTGGCTTTATCGGTGGTAGTTGTATTATTGACCTGGGCAAGTCCTGCATATCGTACGTGAACACAAACCATACTTCTTCAGGTGGTCCAAGGGTATATCTCCAAGGCCTTGCCCCATTGCATTGATTGCAGTAATTCTTGACCGCCAAATACACTGCAGTTGACATGACTACTTTCCTTTACCTAAGTCGTCCTAAGCCCTGGTGCTAGGAGGTGTGTAAGCTGAAAAGGTTTTAGCGGTTACAAGAACAAGTGAGAATGAAACCTTTTCTGGCAGACTGAGAAGAGGCACTGTTGTATGGTCCTTGAAAAACAATCGCCATTTTAATATTATCGATCACTCTAACACAATCCTTCTTTTCAGCATAATCAGCAATTGTACATGTAACACAATCAGACACTATAATATTACCGCTCACTGAAAGAAAACTACACTCCCCAGGGGAAACAGCCTATCTGATCTTGTAATGGTTCAACACCATGGACCACAACCGCCGTCACAAGTTATTATTGCATAATCGAGTGTACTAAGGCTGTTTCCTGAAACGCTTTCACGGTATATTTCTTATAAATTGCAAAGAGCAACTGTGAGTAACTAGTGAGTAACTATGGGCTGATTGGCCTAAATACCTGGCACTGGGTTTCATAATTTTGTATGACTCTGACAAATGCGCAAAAATGAACTAGCGTTCTCTACAATTTGGATACTGCTTTAACTCATTCCGTCATATTTAAAGTAAAAGACATCTCATGACTAAAGTTCTGTTCATTAAAAGGATTATAAGATTCTCTGTGGAAAGTAAAAACCCGTTTGAAATTGTATAAATGCGTTGATGAATTATCTTTTTTTGAAATATGGAGTATTGTGCTGCCGAATGGGGATCTAAAGGGGCCATGCTTATGGGGGATTGATCAGTTAGAGAGCTGGGGGACATCAGCTGATTATAACCTGTGACGTAAATATTCTGAGTTGTCTGTCATTGTAACATGTAATAACATAGGGACAGCACACTGTTTTACTGTTATATGTTTTAATCACAAAAGTACATGGGTAAATAACACTGCAAAGTATTTCTAGGCCACTGTCTTGTGGCGGGAGTAAGTTTTTGGATAATTTCATGTTATAAATTTACACACATACTTAAGTTTCAACGACAACCGTAGCAGCCTACTACAGCCTCAGGTGACATGAGTGTTCCACGCTTGAAAAATTACGTCACAGCCCAGACAGAATGGCACCGTTTCATGCTAGTCGATGGAGCACGGTCAAATGTCAGTTTCCTCTGTAGCAGTAACTGTTAGAAAAAATACTTTAAGAAAATGGAATAAAATAAAAAGAAATAAACATAATACTGTGCAATCTTTTCCGCAAAATTAACTTAAAACATGCGCTGTCTTTCACTTTAAAAACTGCTGACATAGAAATTGGTTTTATGATTACTGATTTGGAAAGTCAATTATGGCGAGTCTCTTTCGACACGATGCGTTATTAACCGTTATAATATTATCGGTCATTGTAACCGAATAGGTCACTGAAGGTGAAACTGTCGGTATATTTAAAAATATCATAACCCAAAACTGGCAACAGATGAAAAGATGGACAATTTTCTGTAAAATTGTAAAAAAATAGTACATCACTGAAACGAATGCTACAAAGTCAGGGTTTCTTTTGCTGATTTGATGACGAGATCCAACCTAAAGAAGTAAGTATGAAACATTTTTAGAAATACAGATACTTCATTCGTTTTGTTGACATGCAGGGTGAAGATATGCCCACCTTTTCCCCCTGGAAAGAACATGGAAGAACTGTTATTTTAGCCAATCTACAGGCAATTTTACAACGATAAGTCCGACCGTTCCTGTGTTGTACCAAGTGGCACAACAGCAGTGTGTTTTCACACGTGCGTGAGCACAAGGTGGATGGGATAATGAAGCGATTGTTTTTGTTATAAAACATTTGTCGGAAACCGTTTATTGTATTTGTGTTTTTGTTCCTTGTTTGCTAGATCCTGTGTTAAATGTGACGATTTTCAATCCAAGTGAGAAGGTACTGACTAAACAGTTAGTTTGTCACGGATGAAAGATCGTTCTGGAGCTGTGGCGATCTGTGTGATAGCTGCATCTAATTAATGTTATGCTACGATAAGCATCCGTGATCATTAGATCAACATGAGAGTTTACTCTCCATCTGTGATGACAAGCCTACCAACAGCTTGATACTGGTTTTCGACTGATACCCCCCCCCCCAGAGGGGGAGCTGTGAACGGTTTTCTCCCAACAAAATGATGGCCGCCATCGAATAAGTGAAAGTATTCTTGAATACGGGGTAAAACCCCAATAAATAAATCAATAAATGCACCGATGTAGTGCTTGTGTGAACTGTTGCACTCAAACCTAGACTGAGATACTTAAATGTGCATTCGAACCGGCAAACATTTACGAACTACGAGTGTGAACTTTGAATTCGACATCAGGTCTTCAGTAATGATTGTCATCCGCATGACTGCCTCTGTCTTACGTGTCACCAGATTTATTTACTGTTCATGTATCATATCTACATGTTCCTTCGGGCACTGCATTTTTAACTTGTTCTGGTAATGTGAATTTTTGAGGGTTAAATTTGGAATTGAGGGAAACAAAAAACAGCAAAGGATACTGCAGAACAGAAGTCAGTACAAGTTACTGAGTGATAAATATATTTCACTAAAACAGATCTCCGTCTACGAATGGAGGACTTTATTAGAAGTGCCTCTCACCTTGTGTCTGGGTCAAGTTGAACGTTTCTTTCAGTTGCAACGCATACACGTTAAACGAGAAGTCCAATCCGGAAATCATGGCACAAAGTATGCTGAAAGAAAAACCTAGGCAAAAAGAGCATGTGAGTGACAATGATAAAAACATGGCGACTTATGAATCAAGTCGACGAAGAAAACTTCTCTGCGCACACTTCTCTGGACATATACGTCAATGCCACTACAAACCTGACCTATTTAGCCACTTATTTTAAACGTTCTTTTTTCCACATTGGAACCACAGACCGTGACAACTAGACAGTATGGTCTTGGTGTATGTCTTCCACAGAGCATGTGTAAGATGAGACATGCAATCCTTCGGTGAATCTTAATTAATTTGGCTGATTTCAAACACGGCGATTAAGGTGTTAACGACGATATCTCCAATCTGTATGGCCTATAAACACACACGTATATTGATATATTTATAAACTTTTCGGGTTGTCTGCGTATAATGAGTCTGGGGCGATGAAGAAAGGACAGTATTAGTTTTCGGCCAATCTTGTGTACGTTCCAAACTGGGACAAGAAAATCTCCCCTACGGTGTTTTGGATCAAGCAGTTGATTAGAGACACCATTTAACTATGTATGAGAACGAAACCAAAAAACATTTGTAGAGGTGTACCTTCCTGTAATTATAGAAAAGATAGATAAAGCTTGTTTAAGCCTCTCTAGACTATAGTCTATACAATGCCTCTTTTGTATGTGGCCAAACTGGCCCAATGAACTAACCAGCCAATGAACAAAGCCATCCAATTAAACGCACGATCTAATTTACATGTTACGGCATTTCTGTTGTTTTTATGCTTTCCTCCGCTAATGACTAGTGGTAACCTATAGCTAATGGACATCCTGTTAGGATTTGCGTCGAGTTTCTCTCTCACATCGATCACCTTTCATCTATCTACGGGCTCATGAGTTGATGATAGGTCCGCTTGTGTGTGAAACACCGGATATTAAAGTTCAAGGCAAATATAGCGCTCGTGTGACACTTGCAATCTGGTGAGGATTGAAGCTATACCCGAAAGAAATGTGGGTCAAAGCTGGGACGACAGGAATAGGCTCGATGAAAAAACGACCAGGCTCGTTGGGAACAGAATATTACATGTCAGTTTCACAGATGACATTGTCGCATCACGTTCTATTCGAATTCAGTCAACTTCACGTCAGATTTTAAGATCTTATTTTTCACCAGAAACGAAACACATTAAACGGATCATGACATGAAAATGAGTTATGACATGGAGCTGCTGATAAGATAATACTGGCGAAAATGAAACCCTTAAAGGACTGTGTACTCGCAAATATTAATCACTGTGTACGTCGAATAATGTATAGTTGGCCTCATTGTTTTCATGTTTGTTTTTTTTTATTAAAGATCAAGACAACACGGTATTTTGAGTGATTCTAGACGATTCACGTCTAGTATGTTGTGATTAATGTCACTGAGTATTTTTCAGTTTAAGCAGCAGTGCTCATGGGGATGTAAGTTGCTGCATGAATTTTTACATGAACAGTTATAGCATTTTGCCCTCCATCACGCTGTCGTCACTGCCATGATTTTGCTCTCTAAACCGTAGTCTTCTGTCTGTAGCGAATAAATATTGTAACCTCGTAGGCAACAATACAGGTCCATTTCTGTCGTTGGCCACCAGTAAAATGTTTTTTAATCACATTTAAATAAGAGGACTGTACAAGTTTGATATCACAGGAAGCTTAATTTTGATCTTAATTCAACTTCCAAGGTCAGTAACCGTCAGAGCGATGTCATGAGATGGTTCTTCTGGATCCAACATTCAAATATTTGCACTGTGTAGCCAGTCGCTATTCAAAAGTAAAATTGCTAACGGTGTTTTGCATTTTGACATTTTATGTCATAGTCAAATTATGGGGCGAGCTCTTTGAGCTAACGTTTCTAAATTATGTTTGAAACGATCGTTTTGGCATTCCCACATATTTTATCCCAAATCAATTTTTATGTTTCCTGTAAGAAATTCACACAAAAACATATGTTATACCCTGGAATTATCAGGCTTTAACACTATAGTTCTGTTTAAACTGTTCAGATGTAGGTATATTCGGCCAAAAAAGTGTCGTATAAAAAGCCCAAACGCATTTGTGATGTAAAAAATGATTTTTCAAAATATTTTTATGAATGATTCATTAATGCGTTTATTTTTTAGTTAAGTATGCAGTGTTAACATGGTCATACATACAGTGTTTTCAAGCCTGTAACAATGAACAAAAGTAAAAAGAAACGGATAAAGAAAGTGGGGCAAATAAGGAAAACCTTTAAATCAAACATATAGGTGTAAATTACGTGGCTAAATACGTGTAGTAACATATAACACAGTACTCTTGGAAGCATTTAGTCAAGTTTATCCAGAAATGGACATGGAATTTTTAGAATCCTTGCTCTCGTGCACTGCTCCTTCTACATTAATGATTGCCGCCGTCGTATAAGTGAAATATTCTTATGGCGTAAAATGCCAATCAAATAGATAAATAAATCATTCACTGCTTGTGAGGCCTTGGAGGCAATAAGCATCTATTATCTTACATTGACATTCACTGTCTTTTGCCAATATAGTGTTCCTTTCTGCGCTTTACAAGCGGTAAAGCTTGTCAGCAACTTGGCACATATCTGTGGTTTACACGGGGAAATTCGGTTTCTTTCACTCATGGAAAGCGTGCGATGGTATTATTGGAAATAAAGACTCCTTGATTGTGAGGTAAATAAGCAGTTACATCAACCAATTAATCAATCAATAGAATATAACGAAGCCTTCATTTGAACTATTCACAGAGAAAACTGCATCGTTGTAAACATTCTATCATTGTACTGTTGGGGATTTAGGAAACCTTTATTCTTAAGGCAAAAACTCATACTTACGAGGATATTAATAAAGAATAAATAAAGTATATAAACAAAAAAATAATTATTTAAATTTGTCTTTAAAAAAATTTTCATAAAAGCTATCGCTTCAATGGGCGGTTATATTAAACCAAGATGTCTGTGCAATGTTATTTGGTTACATTGATGCTGTTTAATAAGTTTCCTTGGCTTCATGCTTTATTTGTATTTTTTATTTCGTCGGCATTTTCACTCACAGTGGCAACTGAGATGGAATCTACGTTAGCCATTAGCCATTATACTTTTTCAGTGTGGAGTTAGATCTTAACACTTAACATCACAATGACAAGAAGGAACAAGAGGCTACATAGCTAAGGCCCGAATTACTAAAGGTTTTAAACGCTTTTCAGATATAAAACCCTGACTTATTAAGGACTTCTAGTACATCATAAACTCGCTCAACAAAACGGAATGTAAACAGGCATTATAGCTCTACGTAAGTGAGCTCCATTGCTGCCAGTAACATAATGTTTCTGTTCCGGTTTGTCAGATCTGGATATAGTGCAGCCTGGTGCAATATAGTGCCTTTGAGTTCAGTACTAACCCACGGTAAACATATCTCCTGTCCAACATAATTCAGAAAGGCTTGCTTATAGCCCCGTGACACTAAAGGTTGACAAATACCGTGACCCAGGTCATCTCAACTGAGCAGAAGATACCTGCGGGAGAGGTCCTTTTTCCTACTTAACTGGTGCCAGCGTCGGATTTCACAATGCTTCTGGTTTTGTACAAAACCGTGTGTTATCACTCGATTTGGCATGCAGTGTCAAGGTATATACTTCTTCCTTACACTATCCTTTTGAGTGCTTGAGCAAATCCATCTCTGCAATAATTCCTGCGTCCTATTTTACATTGTTAGCCACCGTGCATCGCAAGTGATGACTCCGGCACAATAACATCGATCGTTTCGTGAACAGATTGAATTCTGTAGAAACTCTGCACCGTGCCATCCAAAAACCTGAAAACAACGCCGGTTTCTTTCAGTAAAAACATGCCTCTCGGCATGGTTCTTTTTTGTGAGGGACTTCTTTTTTACGTCACAAGCGCTTGTTCTGTTCAAATCATTCTCTGAAATGTATATGATACTGACGGTTTCGAAGAGAGAGAGCCTAAAGCCAATAGGCGATGTTACTTTTTATCACCTTGGAAAGATGCTCTTGCAATGGTCAAATTCTTTGAACGTTTGTTTGGCAGCACACGGTACCATTGCCGTTGAGAATGAGCCATCGTGGGAATTCTGAAGACAACTAACACTGTACTGTTTTCACATCCATTAAGTTTCAGTATAGTAATCAAACTTGTTTAAATGTGCATGTAAGTCAGATCGTGGAAAGAAAGTTAGTGGTTACAGGATGATTGGTCATGCGAAAACGGCATTAGTAGATTAATAATAGTGAAAGGCAATCCGAAAGGTTTTCTATTTTTTTCTAGCATTTAAGCCTGATGCAGTGAGGGGAAATATGCCGATAATACCCATTCTTTATACATCAGATGGTATCAGGCTGAAACGTGTAGTTTTAATCACGGCAGGTTGAATCTGTAGATGAATGGACAAGTAATTGCTCAGCTTTCCTAGCTTTGCCTGGCCTTTAATCTGAAAGATGAAAACAACGAAAACTGTCATAGCCACAAGCGACTACCACATGTGTTATAAAATATTTCTGTACTTGACGTGCAGCTTATTGCATTAGCTATTCTGCGCGAGCTGAATTTTATGCACGGCTATGGTCCAGTGGTTAAAAGTTCTTACTGTACTATCGTTTGTATGCCAAAACTCCAGTTCAAACTCTTCCTTGAGCAGGGAATTTTTAGACCTCCGTCCCCCCCCCCCACTGCAACACCCCCGCTCTTATACAGGTAATGGAGCATTGCCGGCAACATGCGGTGGAAGAGTGTTCGTGAAGGATACATAATCTGCGTTGAGAAACACTTGTTTTCTGTCAGTAGGTGGGGATTCTTTCGCGGGATGTGTCGGGGTGTTATCCAATAAATTGCCAAAGATTAAATTTAAAGGTTATATGTATCCAATTTGCTCCTGGACCTAACCTAAAATTTTCTTGAGTATGGCGTTAAAGAACAATGAAATAAAATGAATTAAGGAATGTATAACTTGTTTTACATTCACTTATGTAAATGTATATAGCTATAGATAAAATACATCTTGGTTAAGGCCCGATTTCCTACAGTCTTGGAACTTAAGCCTTAAGGACGACGATTAATACAAATGAGTGAATGAAAAAAAGTAAAATTAAGAAAAAAAAGCCAAAAAAAAAAAAACGAAGACCACATGAAAGAATAAGAAATACAAACAAAAACAGGCCCAAATTCATAATAGACTCGACATCTTGCAAATCATTCTGGACACTGCGAGACTTGCCTACTACGAGATTCTCCGAGGTCAAGCTCTGGACTACATACACTCATTCCCCCATTATTTTAGGTGTAGGTAGTTCCGGTGCCTCACTCAGCGGACGAGATTATGGCATTTTGATATTTTTTTCTAAATAGAGAGATAAAGAAATAACTGTAGTTCAGCAAGCCACATAAAGCTCGAATAGTTGAGTAAAATGTAATATGTTTTACAATCGAAGTTTGCATAGCGAATGTTTACTGAAGGTTGAAAATAGTTCCTTCCTTGGATATTGCGTCACTGATCAGGCGAAGTAGTCCCCGTTAATGTTCATGTTTTAAAAATGGTTCGCATTAATGGGAGAGTCACTGTCTAGCACGCTAGTCAGGTTAGTAGTGACTCTCAGTTGAGAATGCTTGCAAATATCCTGCGAATATCCAACGGTGAAAGACATGATGCCAAAGGTTTGACCGACAGATATACAGACAGATGCACAGAGAGACACGTAGACAGACAGACAGAAAGACTGACAGGTAGATGGACATACACATACACACAGGCCGACAGACTTGCAGATATACAGAAGTTTAGACAGACACTTAGACTAACAGATACACAGGCTGATGCGCGGACAGACAGGCAATAACCTATATACAGAGCCCCTTGTTGCGGCTCAAAACACTCATGATTTTTTGAACAAATTACGGCAATACGATGTCTGCACAGTTACATTGCCTTGGGTACGAAAGATAGACTGTAAAAAGTTAGATCTCATTCAAAGCGGCAGATGTTCACATCATTCACTTTGGTGACGGAGGCTTTACTAGCTCTTCATCGCCAGTTAATCAGGTGCCATCCGATCATCTCAGTTTGTCTTTACAAAAATTTCAGATGCACCTCGGGTTCTGATCGAATGTGACATCTCTGCATTGCTCTATCAGGTAAATGTTGAACCAAAACACATTATCTTTATGGAATCCAAAAGACCTGACGCTCCTGCATGTCGAGATGAATTAGAATCTGGGACAAATTGCGTGGCGAAACATTACAGACTGGTGGTTTCATGTCTCCATCTAATCTTAATCTATTTTGATGAGCAATTCTCCTCAATCGTTATGATCTCGAGCCGCTCCTTCAATAATGCAGCAGCAACGGCCGTTAAATAAGAATGGATCGCATCGTTTATTGATAACGCTTGAATAGTTTTCGCTGCGGAACCGCTGTAGTTGAACGAACACGAGTGAGATGGCCGCGTACGTGTTCATGGGAAGGCCAGAGTGAGAGGAAATCACGAAACCGTCACTGGTTTGACAGAAAACAACTAGCTTGAATTTATGACATTTCCGCATAACGCTTAATAGCACGCAATTTCAGGTGACCAATTTCCTCACTGAAAACAGATTAAAAATGCTCTGTAGCTGCAGCCGGCTAGCTCCTCTAGTTAATGGTTTTCCCCCCTCCCTCTCACATCGTCCCCTCCCCCATCCCTTCGCCTATGTCTTCCTTTCCTCTAAAAGCCTAAGGGTTCTGAATAAAACCAGACCAATACGTACTGCACATTTGACCAAACTCATAGTATTTACCGTCCGGAGTTATGAACGAGTCGGCTATACTCCCTGAAGTTTTTCAGATGACAGAACCGACCCAGTAATTTTCAGGAAATAGCTGGAGACAAATTAGAATAATTGGGGTCCTGATCGCGTCAATCGGCACAGTGATTGGTTAGCTGAACCACTCTACAGGGTCTTTTGGTACAACAATCAAATAAATAGATAAACGTCCGTGTCTTAAGGCTGCCATCGCCGCAGCCATCAGTTTATCTGGAATGAAGACGAAGGACTTGTCTAGTTTCAAACGGTAATCATTGTGGACAATTTAAATGCACTGTGAGAACCAAAGCGTGTCAAGGGCGTGGAAGAATAAGGTCAGTGGAATAGTGCCAATCACATTGAGTGAATAGAAAGCCATCTCCGGCACCTTCGTGCTGACGTGACTGATCAATTCGCAATCAGTTTATGCTGCTATTCGCAGCTCAGAGTAATATCATCACTATAGACTTAATTCTTTTCCAAAAGCATATATAACACTCTCAATAACAAGTGAAATTTCTGATCTATATGTAAATTAGTGGAACATGTTTTGTTCGTTTTACGTCATTTTTTTTTTTCGATGTTGTTTCAGTGCAGGGCTCCAATTGCTTTCAGATGCACTATGCTATTTTTATTCATTTCTGCCGACTTGACGGCGCGCAACTACTCCTGTATTGGAGATGATCCTTACCTCTCCGATCGGTACACAAAGGTTAAAAGATCATTTGGAGCCATCGTGCAAATTTACTCAATCATGGACAGTAGAGAAAACCGTGTCTACACGCATTCATGTCTGTAAAAACATTGAGTGGTTTAATATGACAGGAGCAGGGAAATGTGGAGATCACCAAGGTAAGCGGACAAGTGGATAGGCCAGCAATCGGAGCCAGGGGCATGGTCATTGTTAACTCTCTCACAGGCAATAAAAACCGACAAGGTCGATATCTCCGCTGCCAATGTATTTGCATTGTTTTTCTCGGAATTCTATTAAGGAAAAAACCAATGCTGGCGATTATTACCTGCAACGGCTTAGAGAAACCAGTGGTAATATGAGGTGTTGAAAACTACGCAGCTTATAAATATTCAACAGGTTGGATCGGGGAACTTTTATTTGTCTTCACTTTTCACAAAATGTTTTTTCAAAAAAAGAATGGGTTTATATATCCCCAAAACTAGCATTATTCCAATATATAAGTAACTGGAATGTAGTCATTCTGTCTATAACATGTCTGTCAGCAAAAGGCAATCCTAATCACCGCGTAGAATCGACCCGCTGCACCGCGCAGCCGCCGTTTCCCTACTAGCTTCCTGCGTCTCTTGCTCTCTCGCAGACACACGAGAGTTCCATGAATGAACAATCGATGTTATTCATCGCGGGGAACCAAAGGCGGTTGTTTTAAGACTGGGCAGACATCACCCGTACGGCTGGACAACCTGGAGCCTGGATACCACGGCTTCTTGGATACTATAGCCTAAATTCTCAGAGTCGCCAGGCTACTTGTCAGGGAGCGTGGTCTTCGCATGTCGAGTTACACTGACAAGAAAACAACGGCTGCTCTAGGCCTCGGAAAATGTATGCACATCTTACACTCCGGGGTAACTCTTACTGACTAGTGTTGGTACGAGGCTTGGGGTATCAGCGCCCACGCAGTGTGCGGTGTTGTTGTTGCGACCATTTTTGTTGCTGTTTTTTTTGGCAGCTATCGAGGGCACAGCGACATCAAACATTCCAGTCGGTCAATCTTCTTGCGTCAGAGCCTTTAATGTACATCGACTGTGGAGTTATTGACCGTGACATTTCGGAGCATCGAACCGGTGATCTTGACATACGTAAGGAGTGACGCGTGGCGCGTGCTAGCCACTACTCCACGCGTGTTTCACGTCTCTTCAGATACTCACCATTCCAGGCTTATTCGTTGAGGACGAGGGATTTCTCAAGTAATGCAGGGAATTTTGAGCCAAAAAAATTAAAACAAGAGAACTCCAAAGTGTCTGAAATTAATATAAGAGGATTGTTACAGCGAAAAGAATGCTACCGTGGTAGCAAATTGGAAATTCGATTGTACTGCTCGAAATATATTTCGTACGGAAGTATTTATGATATAGCTGTCAGTCATTGAAGCAACTGTAACAGAGCTTGTTTTGAATGAATAACGTTCAGTTCCATCCTAGTGGTGTTTATTTATATTTCAACAACCAAGTTCTTTGAATGCGAAGAGCATAATTGAGTTTTGTTGCCCTGATATCTTTCACCAAATCATTGCAAATAACCTTAGCCATATAAGCGTTATGAGGGTGTTTTACGTGTCTGTATTCAAACCTGATTGTCTATGTGCATGTGCAAAGTTCTGCAAACTGTACTACGGTGAGTCACTCACATACCGCAACAGCGTTTTGGATTTCATGAACACATATATAACCGAGACAAATTCGACAGTCTCCAGAGAATCTGCGTCCTATCTTGGATTTGTTGCCCGTGAGACACCGTTTCCCCCTAAGTGCAATACCCATAACAGTTGGTAGTTTTAGCAGAAAGCCTTCTTGATTAAATTAACCCTTGGTCATGGTGGTCAAAGCCTGATTAAATTGGAATGATTTAAAAGGATAGTGATCACGGAATCATAATTATTGCCACACTGCAACTTCTGCGGAAAATTGAACTTCTCCAAAAGGATTATTTTTGTTGTGAATCTTGGAGGAATCATTGAAATTGGGAAGATATTGCTTATACACTTATTCAATATTTATGCACAAGTGCACAAGTTGAACCTGTGATTTCAAGGAAATCAGCAATAATATAAGGTGCTGCAAAACTAAGTGGTATATGTAATTATTATCTCACAATAAGAGGCATCGCATTCTTGTCTCTCTGAAGTATGAGATAAGGAAATGCTGATAACAAAGTTACGGCATCTGGAATTCTTGCGTCGCACGAATACGAGCTAAAGAGGTCTTGTATTACAAAAACTACGAGATATACGTGTAGCGTGTTTTCTTCAAAACAGTGTACGAATTCTATCAGTTAATTTATCCGAACTGTTCTGCGTGTTCGAATCATACAATACAGCCTGTAACATTTATCTGGAAACGATTGAGCTACGAGTGGAGCACAGTGTTTTAGAAAATTCCAGGAGGGCGGTGGAAGAGTACGTTGCCATACAAAAGGAACAAAAGAATTAATGCAATTCCCGACAGGAAGTCCCGTGTGGCATGGTTCCAAATGTTCAATGTCGATGGTTTTAAACTAGTTTATTGTCGTTAACTAGTCGTGGTACAGTATACTCATTGCTGACTCCCGTTGTAAGATATAGCCCTGCTGCCGTTAGTCGATAACGGAATCCAAATATCGGCGTAAGAACACCAAGCTGGTATTCATCACAATTCCTACCAATATCTGGACGTACAGAGCCGGATTTTTTTTAAAACATCACGGAATTTAAAAGATTGCGCTAGATTTTTGAATTCAGGAAATCCTAATCACAATGGATAGGCTAAAGCCGAGGCGTGAATTACCGAAGGCTAAGTCCTTCCACGAGACGGGAAGCTTGGAATGCATGGTCAGGGACACGCTGTATCTCGCCTGGCCGATGGCTAGCTTCTCACAGGAGGAAAAGCCAAGAAAGCGACTGACTCGCCGTCAAGAGGCCATCGAAGAAGAGGACGATTACGATGACGGTGGAAGGTAAGTACCTCTTCTTTGTCACCATTGCACTATTCATCGTCGCACGAATGTTTCGCCTTGTTATATTTAAAGTTAAATGCGTAGGAGTACTGTGTTTGCAAGTTGCACATGCTGTAGAATGTGTTGAGTTGACGTAATAACTATGTCATTGCAACGGGATGACTAACTATTCTATTTGCTCGTATGAGATAATTGCAATGTTGTATGAAATATAGACTATCCAAATACGTTATATAAATCAAGACCTGTCAGTGATATAATATTCCATACAGCACTACCCCGTACCAATTCAACGAGTAATACCCACTTTGAGTATGTTGCATGCTATTATCTTACCAATGCTTCATAATCTATTTCCTGTATTCAAAAACTATACCTTTGCGTTGTGTCATTTTTCGATTTTTCAGCATTGTTCACATAACCAATTAGGTAACAAGCGTAGCAACGTTGTCACAACAATGATGTAATTGTGTAGCACACATTTGCCACCAGTGGGCGCAGTACATTTATCTGCAGAGAAAGAGCTATCTTTGGCTGTAAATTTACAGCCAATTACCCAGCCAAAGAGTAGAACAGGTGCAAACACCAATGAAAAATACACCAACATAATGCAACTTTACAATAAGGTTGAATGTCTCGATGGCATGGCAATACTGTAAGTATATCAGGTATTTGACTTGGCAATACTGTAGCAAATACCAGGTACTTTATTACGCAATACTGTTAGGTATATCAGGTACTTGGCTTGGGAATACTGTAAGCTATATCAAGCAATTGACGTTTACAGTAATGTTTGTGGATGTATTCATTTTTTCTGCGAAGCACTTAAACTTTTAGGTTCAACTGACATCAAATACACAAAAATATTATGTATATTGTTTACACGAAGAATTGATACAGGGTATCCTGAAAAAAGGAGCATCGTACTAATGTTAAAATGTACATGTATCAATGCTCGGAAAAGGAAACAAAAGAAAAACCCAAACAGTCACGTATTTGATGCCATTGGTGTTTCGTGGTTCGTGTTCGCTATCATTCATTGTCATGGAAATTTCTATCCAGCGTTCAGGTTTCTCCTTTCAGCGACGGTTCCAAGGCTAAATACTACACCCTGTGCATTGGTCTCAATGGGTTTTAATCTATGCATAATTTCCTGTGTGCTGACATATTGTGCGTCTGGTCAGCGTAGCGGTGTAGCAAAAATAACATACGGAAACACGCGTTTATAACATAGTCATGTTCAGCTGTGATATATCAGGCGGTACATGTAGAAATCATAGAGTCTATGCTATTTCCATTCCAATTGCACTCTAGACTAGCGCTGTGTTCTACTGTGGACAATGGAATATTTCCATGTCAATGTCTGAAGAGTATTTGCAGACTACGGCCCAAGCCCTAATGACGTGGACACGGTAGAAATTTGTGCACATAGATGCACAATGTAACAGAGCACAGGACTTTGAAATTGATTTACATAATACGTGACGAAGCATTCGTTTTTTCCACGGGTAGTGTCCAGCGATGCCCAGCGTTTTTTGTGCATGATGTCACAATACTGGGTACAGAATGGAGGGATGGGTTATGTATCACTACCTCCGGTGGTTTGTACGCGTAATGCCACGGTATCTGTACACATAAGGATCCATACAACACCTGCTCGGGCAGTGTGTACGATTATGCGACATAAATGCCTCACAAGTATTATCATTACAGCATCTGAGTCGTCCGTTAGCGCGGGTATATTTGCCACACAGTCACACCATATGCATGAAAGAAAAGGTCCCATGTGGCGCTAATCTACAGTTCAGTCCTCACGTATTGTAACTGCCACCAGTTAGAGTCCATCCATGCCGCAAGGTGTTGATAAGGCCAATAATTTCCTTATACCCATTAATCTGTGTTCCATCTGTTAAGAAAATAGCGATGATTGGATTGAAATGATTATTCACCTAGTGGAACGGGTTGAAATATGTCAAAGTAGCTAAGGTTGTGTGAAGTATATAATGAGAGGGAAATTGGGATAGAATACCACTTCGATATGGAGTCATGCAGACTCTGAAACAAAGCTGGGTTATGTGTTTCCCATAGACTTCTCCCAGTTTTCACCGACCATAGTGCTTTATGCCGTTTTAAGAGTGAAATATTCTTGAGCAGGCGAAAGCATTAATCAAAGAAATAAATAAATAAAGGCAAAGGTTTGCATTGTATTACACAAGTTTCATATACATGTAGACATGCTATACAGCAAAGTACTACTTAATGGAGTATGAAAAGTGTTTCTTACAAAACGTGCATTGCTTACAGCGTATATTTAATTTAGTGGCTGAAATATGCACTGCTAGATTACAGACCGTGGTTTTACATAGGTTGAGTATTTATGGTTTTTGAATGGAATTTTGTGACACACAACTGCAAACTTTGAGGCGCCCAAGATGTGGAATTTCTGCACTTTGCAATTGTTTTATTAAATCTAACTTATACATCTAAAGACGCGGTGAAGTGGAGTTTTGGCCAACCCTGTCAGAGTTAGTGTTAGAGAGAAAACACTTAACAACTGAATGTTTAAATGATTTTGCTTTATTTCACAATTATGCAGTCAGACAATAACCGCAGTTTGTACAGAAATCACAAATAGGGATGCAATTCAACGAACCATTAAAATAATCAAAACGCTTGCTGAACGTTGGTATTCATGTAATATATATTGTGGTGAAAGAGAGGTCTTCAAAATCAAAAAAGCAACCTTATTCGTTCATCTGAAATGATAACTGGTCCAGGTTTAGTTGTCTGTATCATCTTCAACGATGTTGAAATTGGCACCACAAACATAGGCGGATTCATAAGTTGTAGAAAGAAAATGTAAGACATATTTTTCGATCGATTTAATCAATCAGCTGCGAAACAAATGCAATTCCCCGAGAGGTTCTGCACAGATTTTAGCACAACGAAGCGAAAAAGGAAATTTAGAGGGAATTACAAATTTTGTTCCAAGTGTGATTACAGATCACATTGCTTTACAGGAGCTCAAACGATTTCGAATCATATAGTACAGCCTGTAACATTCATGTGGAAACTGTCGCACTTGACACAGCGCACAGAGTCTTGAATAGCGCCAGGGTGGCGTTTTAAAGTTACATTGTCATACAAAAGGAATACAACATTTCAGTTTAATTCACAAACAGAAGTCCCATGTGGCACTGCTCCAAATGCTCATTCAGAAATGTTTTGTACTAGTTTATTGTGTTTTATACTAATTTGTTGTAGTCGTGGTACAGTGTACCCAGTGCTGACTCAAGGTTACACGGTGAAGTGTATATATCAGTTATATTCAGGAAGTAAAGGAACATCTGTGCTGCGGATTAAACATTTTGTTCCATTTACCTTTGTCGGTTGCCTAGGTGACCTATAATGAAGGAAAAAACCCTATGATTTACATGTATAAATACGTGAACTTGTTAACTTGCTCAGGACAACTCAAGAAGTTTCCAGGACGTAAATGATGTCACTTTGTCTTGAAATAAAACCTGCTGTTGTTACTCACTGGGTTATTACCGCGTTGTTTTTCTCTTAAAGAATCAGTGGAAGTATAAACAATGTGCGTGAAGCACGATCACAGAGCGATCGTTTCCTGAACAAGTCTGTCTCTTGAGATTTCTATATGGGCAGCTGGAAATGGCCATATTGAAGCAGACCTGTTTTTATTTGTAATACTACCATCCTTAGTAAACTCGTGGACTTAGTACTTTTATTCAGAGTCGGACACTGTCGGCCATATTCTAATCAGTTATGTTTGCACGAGTACATTGGGTATTCCTGCATTAGTCTCGGTCGATTTACATTTGTTTCACCACACAGAGAAAGGAGTAGCTGGCTGTGATCGGGAGATTAAGGTGCTTGTCGTTTAGTGATTGGGCAACTTGGGTTCAATCCAAGTTTCGGGCAAGGATTTTGGAAGACTCTCTTGTGGCGACTCGCCTGAGGTTCACAAAGACAACTTGCTATCCACTAGTGTGACTTTTTGGCGCAAGTGGTACATTTGCCTGGGGTTCACTCAGAAAATCCTCCACTATTATTTTAAGTGAATGCCTCTTGTGTATGAGTTTAAACAACACTTATTGATGATCATCGATATAAACATGGCCCCTAAAGCCCACTGTTGAATTCAGGTAAATCAATGCTTTGATTCTCTTCACGAAAATTTCAGTAGTTAAGTGAAGGTAGGTCAAGTTCAATTTGTCTACAAAGATTAAGGTTTATCTCTTCCTTTAGAATCCCTATGATGGCAGCTCTTTACGACCTATCTCTCCACTTGCCAGGCTAAAATAGATGACGTATTTGTTTTGGATATAATGATGTAAGGACCAAAACATTCTTCTCCCACATATAAAGGTGTTATTATCCCAGGGCTAGTACAAAGCCTCAGTACACCATGCAGATCATGCAGATGTGTTTTTTTCAGGCTTACGTTTAAGTTCCGAATAACATGTAGCCGTGGAATTGTCCGAAAACCTTCGGGATTTCCGCGGCGAATTGTAGGAAAGTGCCCCCTCCTCCCCCAAACCCCATGCTTACCCCTCATGCTCAAAAGAGGGTTACTTACTTTTTGCCCTGGCTCGCATGTCATATCATATACTACTGACGCCCTTGTCAACAGCACATGTCCTGCAAAAGGTTTTCCCCAATCAAGCATTGACTAGAGAACAGCCCTGTGATCCGTTCACGGACCATTAGCTGCTATAAATAGGAAATACTTCAGACCAGAACTGTTATCGTGTTTGAGCATGCATAGATAATTGTCTGACATTTAACTTAGTCTCGTTTTAACACGCAATACATTTCAAGTAATATTCTGTTACACTCTGTAACAATGGTTGCATAATCTTCCACGAAGGCTACTATTGATTGGAAATATTGCGTCTAACAACACGGTTTCCAACATAGTATACCGCAAATAGGCAAATTACGTGAGGTACTGGATTCACGATTCAGCTGTTAGCCATGCGCCTTAAACATGTGGACTATGCAAATGTATTTTTATATACAATGTCATGTCCTGCGCATGAATGTGTACGCTATTGTAAAGCAAGTACATGACGTTGACCCCAAGAAGGAAAAGCGTAAGGTATTTTGTGTTGTATGTTATATTTTGGGGAATGCACAAGTTCTTCTGTTGAGGTATTTGACTCCTTTGAAAAAAGTAACCAACATTTCATTTCATTATCAACAATATGACAAGAAAAATATTTTGTTGAACATTAAATAGACGATGCCGTAATGTATTATGTTTGTAATAATGAATACGTGCTTTGAACGTATTTAGGATTCTTTTACTATCACATGTGTGTATTCTTTGGATATGAAAGCCGCCGTATTCCCTGGTGAATGTTCCTTTCGTATTATCTACTTTGCAGTTAACAATTCGAGTGTATAGAGTACCTACAGCATTTTACATAAAGCACGTGGAAAACTGTTTCGTAAAAGTGATATTCACTTGTAAATTAAGCTATGGTTGAAATAGCCACGCTGTATTTCAGGTGCAGTCACCTGGGAAAATGAACCACTGACTAAGCATACTAATACACTGCTTGCTGACGGGTATGACATAAAGGCGATAGCCTACCGGGGTCTTCGAACAATAATGGAATCAGTGGAGCCATCCTTACATGACAGAAATCAGTCGGACGTTAGCGTCAGGTGTCCGTTATCGATTAAGCCGACTAGCACCCCGGTCATTTCCCATGCTTCTTTAGCCCAGCTGCTTTCTGCACTTATCATCCATTAATCTTTTGAACTGATCACAGCAGACCTTTTAGACTGTTGTAAAAGGAAGGAAATGCTTTTTTCTGGGAAATAATATCTTTTATACCAGTTCATTGTACTGCTCTCTGTGCAAGTACACATTTCACATAACGAACCAAGTATGAACGGTTCCTGGCGAAAGTCACTGTGCGAAATTTAATTACATGTTAACAGTTTCTACCGTTACACACTGTGTGTAGGAATCGTGGGTATTTACCCACCATAAAGACGTGAGCTTAACTTTCGCCAGATTTCCTCTCAGACTTCCTTTGAGATGTTGGTCAGGGTGACAGTGACATGTGATTTTTCTATCTTGAGCGTCCATACCCTAAGGACAGTTACTCTCTCCTTCATTTCCGCTCAGTTCTGTTTATTACCCATTTGCCCGGGTTTATTCATCGTAAACTAGTGCTGTGTGAGTAACCGTCGTTAAATAAAATTAAGCACACGAAAGGGGCCTGGATGATGTTTTATTTTATTTTTTGACGCTAAGTTTCAGTTCATTTAATAGGCCATTGCAAGTGTAATCAAACTGTGATTACGATCAGCGCGAAAGCATCCCTCACAAACCGTGACCTCTAGAACTTACTGAAGCTTAAGCCCCCAGGATCACAAAGTTGTCTCAGCCTTAAGCCCGGTTTATTGTTAAATTAAAAAACAGTTCACTAAGATAAAAGTGTTACCCAACTTCAAAAGTTTCATTTTAAAAGTAAGAGTTGTCTAGACCTCCAGATCAAAAAATCAAATTGTCATTGAAACTCAAATGCAGGATTAGGAACAATACCAGAAGTTGACACTACATCTGACTTAAATCTAAGATAGCTTCGTGATCTTGGGATCACTTATGGCGCTACACAGTCGAATTAACAAGAATCCTGATATCCAACAATGCCCATCTTTATACATGCTCAGCGTTGTCGTCGGGGCCTCACAGAAAGTGACAATTTCACACAACAGACATTCATCCATCACCGTGTTCATTGACAACACTTCTTGACACAATCTGCGAGACAAATGTAGTTTAGCCTTATTTATGTTACACCAACCTTCCGAAGACCCGCTGGGAGATATCGCTGACTGCATACAGGATGAGGACAAACACTTTGTATCGCGTAGCTCATCCATCATCCGACTTGACGTCACGTGACACTTCCTGACTCTTCCCATACGGATCTTACTTCGGAGTCAGCTAATAAGTGTTATGATCTGAGAGCCTTTTTACCCAAGCCGTCAATCAAAGGAGCTTTTAAGGAAGCTTTTGAGCTCTCGCAGTTCTGCGAAGAAAAAATATAAAGCCTTTAGCCGATGAGAACATGTTGTTTCTTGTTGGACGCATCTTCAACACAACGGGTTTCCTCAAATATCATTGTATTCAACACCTTCAACACAACAGGTTTCCTCAAATGCCGTTGTATTCAACAGCGTCAACACAGGCACTATAACTCAGGACTTGTATGAGAGGAGATGAATTATAGCATGTAGACAATAATGAATTATACCATGTAGGATAAAAAATGAATGAATGGATGAATAAATTAACAAAGGAATCGTCCCAGCGAATCCAGTAAAGCGTCCCCTAGTGTGTTCAACTACTCAATCCAATTGTTTAAAACACTTTGAAATTACTAAGATTGTAGCATTTCCAATCTCTGCTATTATTGAAAACTGTTGGCTGCTTCTCTTTCCATCAATCCGTCCTAATTTATGTTGATATATTTTCTTAGCTCTTAGGGAGGGTGGTGTTATTTGTCGTTTTTTTTTTGTTTTTTTTTTGAAACTGGTCTTGCGATTATTGATCAGGAAATCCCACTTGGTTGACGGCTGGTATACGAATGTCGGTTTCGACCCCTAGGTTCAAATACATTGGATGCATAATGTAAATTAACTGACCCCTGCACTTAGGAAAGCCTCTGGACGTAAAGAGCAGGAGTGTAGTGCGTTGATAAACAAATGTCACCAGTGTTTGTACTTGGGACAAAAGGACCCGATAATAATGACGTGTTGTGTCGTGGTGGTATTTGTGCGTTTCGGCTTTGGCTTGAGTCAGAAACCTAGCCAACAACTGTCCCTACATTAAGCAGGTTGCCCATCCTATCACACTTTCTTGACTGCAGTGTGCTAGATGCTAGATCAGCATGGGTCTATTGGTTGACAGGCTCCGACTGATGCTACAAAAGCGTTTGACATTTTACATGATTAACAATTAAACACTCGGGTTTCGGTGTTGTTCCAAACCGTGAAGCAAGTGCAGCTTTGCGTTTCCACTCATGCACCGTAACTTTATACGAGATACATATGACATCTAGCCTGAGCAGAAATGTTTCGGGACAAACAATATTCCTTGTTAATATGCACGTATGGGTAAAATATAGAAACCACACGGGTGAACAGTCAATAATTAGAGCTGTAGCTGCATAGCTATTTTGGGAACATTCAAGATAGACTGACCAGGTGGAGAATTAAAGAGTTAAACAGCAGGTAACTATGTGTTCAGCAGATAACTGTCTTGGTGGACTTTACTTTGCTTGTGTGAAACGGTGTTTTGGGAATTAATCCTGTGGTTAGTGACCAGGAACATGTGCTAGGTATGGTTGACAATGAGTATATGAATGTCGATTTTCACTCCCGGATTCTAGGGAGTTAGTAAACTATGAAGTGAAACCACAAACAGCTCTACGGTCAACTGTAACGCTCGATGTGATGGTCGGAGAGTTTAGCTCTGGATTTGTCCTTTCCCTCATTGTCATGTAGATCAGATCTGATGACTGACAAAAAATGTGTTTGTGTGAATGCCTATAATTCAGTGTCAAAGCTAAGCAGGACTCTAGTCATTACAATAAGAGACCTTCAAGTTCATATCTACATTGATTGAAAAAATCTCTATCACTTGTGTAATGAATAATGGATAGCACCCAAGTGGGCTTTTCTCCAAGCACTGATGCCAGCTGTGTTAATCGCGTTCAAGGCTCCACAGTAAAAATGTCAGAAGGTAAAGTTATATTTTTTCAGGCACTCGGAAACCCGATGACGTGCCTCCGGTTATTACAACGGTGCATCTATGACGTCATCAGATACTTTTCTTTTTCACTGGGCATTTTTTTGTGTTAACCAGTGATTTACTGCCTGGTCTTCTCCTGTATCTTGATCCGTGCAAGGATGTGGAGCACTTAGCGTAATGACCCCTTAAGATGGCACTAAACACGTGTTCTTCTCTCGATACGGAACTGGGCACCCAAATTGTTTAGCTAAGCCCAAAGGCCTGGATTGACATATTACTTGGCCTGGGTCGGAAACTGAACTGAGGCCTTTGTTGGGGTGGAGCAGGTCAGTGAATGCGAGTGTTATTTCCTCTGGGAATACTTAGAGTAGGACCACGTGGCGATTTCCATTGTGCTTTTTTTATATATAAAGAAGCAGTCTATCTGCTCATCGTTCTCAAATTCGTACACATATTCATGTTAAAATGGATGCAGTTGGTATTCAGGAAGGTTCCAGTGTGGATTGTAATAAGCGGTTTACTCAGCTATACACTCGTGCAGGAACGCTTGCTCTCTTTGAACTAGAGTATACACCCTTTGCTGACTGAGGTGTTTTTACGTGCACTCCCCCCCCAAAAAGAACAATTACAACAAACAAGCAAACAAACAAAAAACAAACAAACAAAGAAAGGACATGTATCAGTTCTTGAGTGCGAGTGAGGTTAACGCTGAAGTAGGGTTCAGCTAGGGACAATTCCATACAGGTTAGTTGGACCTGAGTTAATTAAGTTTTGAAACTGTCTAAAATATCGTGGCTGAATGAAAACAGGTTTTGTTTATTATCTCACTAGTGCAATGCCTAAATTACCTGACCGATGGTGTAATACAGATCTACCAGGCTGAGTAGATTGGGGAGAGAGAATAGCGAGGAGGAGGGGGAGTTGAGCTCCTCTGGGTTGGTCAGATGTATAGCCCGTGTGGCCGTAAAATGCCAGATATAAACAGTTATATCGTATCGGTAATAATGTATATGAGTATAACAATACATGCGATGTACTACATTAGAGCCGAGTAGAAGTGCGTTTAGAGGTTTGACTGGACATCAAATACAACTCCCATGTTTTAACTCCAATATAATTGAAAGTTAAGAGGATTTTCGTGGTCGATATACCTTGCGCGGCTTTCGTGGTATCTTTTCCTGGTTTCATTTCTCAAGACATCTAAAGCATTTATGCAACGTTACCCCGCCGTGTTTACCATTTATATTCCACAAAGAACACATACTAATATTTCCTCAGATGTATACATATTCTGTGCTTACAGCCTTGGTTACATCGGGTTTCTTTTTATTATTTTTCCGAGAATTAAGCCCGTCGTGATCGGCTTTGCTGTTCAGTCAGTACTGCTACACCAAAAAAAAAAAAAAATAAGGAAAAAAACGGGAGCACTAAAAATCCTATTTAGACTCACAGTCGCACGTAAGTTCAATGACAATAATTTGTCTGAAAATAAAAATTGTTATGCATTTGATGATGAGCCGAGCATGTGGATCACAAGTTCCTGTAAATTGGAAAGCTTTACGAGGAGAGGAATTTACTGCTTCATTATTAAAATGGTTATTAGTCTTAGTTGTAGGACTTCTTGCACGCGATTTCTGACCGCGTGGAATCTTTTGCCCTATGTCAGTGAATACTCTACAGCCCTTATCTTATGATTGAGCCGCCGTCTATAGTTTTCGATTGTGAGCTATTTTTTCTCAGTGTTTCACGCCTTGCATTTCTTTATTGACCATTGTATTATAGAAACTCATCCATGCGATCCTCAGGCTGGTGAGGTATGGAGAGTGACATAGAAACATAAAAGCCGATGACAAAATCAGACGAGAGAGCGTGAAAATTTATCTGCAGATATAGACTTTAGTATTTATTTTGATTTTCTCTTCAGGAAAGAGGGCATTTGAAAGTATTTTTGTATGTTGGTCAGTTAGGAGAACCTGTAGGTATATAATGTCTTTGCGTAATAATGTTATAATTAACGATGCTACACATGTTAAATAAATGTATTTGCACTAGAATTGGGTCTTTTCTTCTAACAGACGCGTTCATCCTGGATTTTGATTATATTTATATTTTTGATATATTGATAAATACTTCATATTAAATGCATGTGTTTGAATATAAAAAAGACTAATCTACTTTGAAACACATGTATTAAATATGCACCCTTCCGTATTGAGAACATTATTATGCAAGGACTGTATTTGCCACGAGGTTGTCAGACATAGTCAGCATACAAAAATATCTTCAAATACTTTTTCTCCCTAAAGAAGAAATGAAAATAAATGTGACAGACTGTATCAGCAGATAAATTTTCACTCTCTTTCATCTGATTTTGGCGTCGTTTTTATGTTTTCTTCTCCTGCAATATGCCTGAATCTGTGGGACATCTGCTATATGGGGGCGTCAGTGAGCGACGCCCGTGGGTATACTCTGCTAAACTATGGGCGAAGCCTTCGCGCTTTGGAAGTAACTGGGAATGACGAGAAAATAGAGATGGACAGCAAGCGCTTCGAATGTCCCTTAACCGTGTTCGTTAGCCTTCCTCGGTTATTCCAGGAAGCTGTTGGGCTGTCCCTCTTCCCACTCCGGGAATTTCTGTGGTTTCTGTCGTCTACAAGATATCATCCCGTAGGATCTGAATCCAATTTGACACCTACCTTGCCCGATCAATAATTTCATCATCATTCATAATGTATTAATGAATGGGGCTTTCGTTTTTAGGCCAAGTCCAGGAATGAAAACACACCAAAATGAGAATAGCTCAAGTATTACATATTGCTATCAAATTTCATTTTGTGTGTCTGAAGGTAACTGGACTGGAAGACCTGAAAAAGATAATATTCTGCGTGTAATACCAGCAAGACATCAGTCTTGTTTTCATTCTGTGTAAAAATTCCAATTCCGGTTGTCATTAGTTTTGCGTAATGATTTTCTGTCAGCCAGTGCCTGTTTCAATTAGGCCAGGTCACCAAGGGTCAAATACAACTACTCTCTTTGGTATAAATATGGATGGCAACAAATTTGATATTCTATTGTTCTGTCGTGCACTGTGATTTAATTTACAACTTATTGTTCTCTTGGACTTTACCCCGAATATAAAACATTTTACTAGAGTGACATCTGCCAGGGTCGTATGCGGTGAAAACGGGGAAAATGTAACCTGTACTATTTGCCAGCAACCTATCACATTCAGTCGATTTACAAGCAAAGGAGGGTCATTTGAAGAATTAAATGGAATATCGAAATATCCACAATCCTGTTAGTCAAGGACTAGTGGACTGTTCACACAGGGGGCTAGATCACTCGATCCGTCCACAGACGGTTTATTGTTGGAGGGGGCTCTGTCCGGTTTCCTCCCACCATAATGCTGGCCGCCGTATAGGTGAGATATTCTTGAGTACAGCGTAAAACACCAATCAAACAAATAAATAAGTAAATATTGATGGAGGAAATCGGGATAAACCAGAGGGAGGCTCAAGACCACCTGGCAGGTCTTACTACGTACAGCGAAATAGCGAAGGCTGCAAGCGGTAGTACGACATGATACGGAGGTAAGGTTCAAAGCCATATATATGTTTGTGTTGAAGTTAGCACGTTATCTACATAATTAGTTAGGAGAAGCCAAGAGCCCAAGCGTAGCCCATCTAACATTGAATCTTGATCCAAAATGGCTGCAGCTCTGCTCATCTCCATGCTTTAGAGTGTGATTTAGTGTGATTGACAACAGGCTGTGATGGCACACCCTGTGCGGTCCGTAGCCCAAATACAGTAGGTAATCTTTGGCTTCACACCGCTAACCTGAATATCATAATCTCTCACCCATCCTCGTCTTGCCGACTGAGTGGGATTTATAATGACCTTTGCTGTTGGCGTCTTCGAAGAAATCTGCACCTCAGCTTAGCCTAGGCGTTCTGAGTTGTAATCAGCTACAGAGCTGTTACCGTTACATAACAAACGCCAGATAACACGAACGTTTACAACGCGGAAAACGAAAATTGAAACCTTGCGTTTATCCCGAGGGAATTTGCGACGAATAAAGGCGCTGACAGACAGGCCGTTAAATTTTCTTGTAAGGTATAACTCTCGGCTTCCTGAACTGGCCATCGGCGGGGTCATTGTGACATGCGTGTAACTGCATACCGCACGAGACAAGGTAATATCTTGGGAGGAACCACTAACCAGCCTTTCATTGCGCTGCATCTCACTTACTGATTTATTTGATTGCAGTTTTACGCCTTAACCAGGAACTTTTCATTTATGCTTATGACATCCGTCCCGTAAATATACCTAGGAAACCAGAGTAAGCCATAACAGCACGCAGGTACCCACAAACCTCTGCGTCGGACATGGTACCAGTTTGATCACACACTTCCTAATCCAGTATGAAGCAACGTGCTGTAATATCTCCTATTTATGTGTGTATCCGTGATACGTTCAGAGGTTTTGTAAATTATATACTTTTGTTCGGAAATATAGTTAATCTCACTTTGTAATCTTCCAATGTTTAGGAGCACACCACTTGAGTACTGCACCCCAGGATCACGAATCTGTCTTAGACTTAAGTCACATGTAGTCTTAGCAGTTCACTGCGTTAAAAGCTGACAAACAGTGGGATTGTTTTATTCAATAATGCAAGGGGTGTCTTAAAGAATTTCATGACAAAATTAACCTTTGACTTCCAACCTATATTCAGAAACAATACCAAAAGTTATAAGCCGTAGAAGTCTTAAGAACCATGTGAGAAGATACTCTATAAAGAAGGTTCGCATTTAAGTGTTCTCCTCCGATACGGGAACTGGGGGCAATGCTACAGCGCTTTCGCCCAAGGCATAGTTCAACGCAGATCTGAAATCTGTTTCATTCGTCCAAGCTTAGATTTCAGAAATACAGTTTTGTACTCTTACATTCTCTAACTTTGAACTCGATGTTTTCGAGTGTATGAACCTGAAGATGCGCTATGAAAGCGGGTTCTGATAATGTTGAAGCAATTCTAAAGACCTATCACCTAATGATTTATGAATTATAAGGACCATCGTGTCACAGTTAAAACGAATGTGACTGGCAAAACAACAGCCAAAGTTCGCTTACCGCCGTTTTCAGACTGGCTGGGAGAAGGTGGACTATTTGAAATTGTATGTTAAAATGAACGTGACACAGTACATCATTCAAAACGACGTTTTTGAAAATATTAACTTTAATTATTTCTTTATTATTGAACAGAATCGATTGATTGTCTGCGATTGTGAAAAAATTGCTCTTAACTTGATACGACCAGCCGAGTTCAGCCCATCAATGAGAACAATGGGAAATCAAAGCAAGAGAATGTAGATTAAGACACAAAGAGGAAAGTGAAATCATGTGAGTTTGTGGACACACAGGTCCTTAATGCTAACGCTGAGGTAATGGGGGATAAGGCTGAGAATTGAAGATGGACAAGAAGGTGTGGGAAAAACAGATGGCCGAGGTGTACACTGTTTTAACTGCAGTTGATTAATTGATCAAACACAGCGATGAAAGTTTGTGTCAGACGGAATGGGCAGGTGGCGTGAAGCAGTTACCCCAAACTCGTCACCTACCGAACGCAGCCTGCCAGAAAGATTTTCACATACGTGCACCCTCAAAAAAAAACAAAAAAAAAAACAAAAAAAACAAGAAAAGATAAAAAAATCCACAATCCTAGTGGTAGAAGCAAAATGGGCTTACTGTTTTGACGAAAAAGGCTTAACTGGCCAAGCGGATGCATCAATACATGCATGCCAACGTGTGGAGGGAAATTACCGCAGGGAAGTCTGTGTCGCAAGCAATGGCCGCGTAAAGGCGTGCCCCAGCTGCTGTCATTCCCCATGACGTACCGTCTGGTTCTACGCTGTATACCTCAGCCTTATTGATAGATGGTGAGGTTACAGGGGTAGTCTGTGAATGTAACAGCCTCCCCTCAGGTACGCGTGGTATAAACCCAGAAATTACAGACTTTTACCGGCTTTTATTTTATTACAGCATTGGCGTCATCCTAACGTCTCTGTTTCCTCAGGAAAGGGTCGGCTGTCCTTATTATAGAAAACGAATTAACGGGAGACTACAGATTCTGGGATATATTAGTCTACAGCTTACAGTAAAACCAATGCAGTCACGGCAGAATGATATTTTGTCAATGGGCACAGGTTACCAAGAGAAAATCTGTGATAATGTCGCTGTATCTAAATGACATGTAGCATCAGTTACATGGTTACTGATCGAAAGGATACGAAACTATATGGGGTCTGTAAGCCTCATATTATGCGCGGCGTCAGCGTTCTCCCTACCCTTGTGTCATCAGATGCAGATAACATCTGCTGCAGGGTATAGAGTTATACCTGTCACGTGGCCATTACTGCCCAATCAAAAGCAGAGGATATTGTCTGATGCGGGATAATGTTTAAAATCTTAACAGTAATCTCATATATGGAAGGCTATGCCGCGTCATTTTGACTTAATAGTTACGTATGTTTTACAGAGAATATCTACGGCTTGGTCGCTAGGCTTTTCCATATCAATACTAAAATTTATCAGACAAAATCGGAGAAATGAAATTCTTATGTGTCTGACCTAAACAGACTTAACTTGGACAGGTTACCTGTATATATCTGGCCTTATTTTTAATCGGAATGACAAACGCTTGAAAATGATGAAGTCTTATGATGAAAAGCCTATAGTTTTCCAAAGTTGCTGACATTATTTCTCAGAGAACTAGACGTGGGTGCCAGGCGAAAATCGGACCTACAGGTGTCAACCCTCCGAACCTATATCAAATCGCCCTTATCATGAAAACAGCATTTCTAACAGATTCTATATAATAATTTATGTTCGTTGAAAATAAGGAAAAAAAATGTGCCAACACGACAGGCCAACGAATACGACGTCGGTGTCCACACGAGATGCCAAACATTGATGGCACATCACATTAAAACCTATCAGGTATCTTACTCCGGTATCCGCTGCCCGAGGTACTGGTTTCCTGTTACTCATTAAGTCTGTCAATCACAGACTCAGAAGGTCATATGTCTCTGACTTTAATAAACAACGAAGATCTGCATATAGACGCCTATTCTTCTGATGTGGTATACAGTGCCGATCTTTCCGCTAAGTTGTTTATCCCCAAATCTTGTCTATATTCACAATTTTCTAAGGGAGAACTAACTTAAACCGCATGTCATGGAGTCATTACCGGGGCGCGTTGCAAATCATGCACACTATAACGTTTTGATGATACAGACCTATGTTAAGTGAAAGAGACCAATGTCAACAATCCACTTGTAGGATTGAGAATAGAAGATACAAAGAAATTAGAAGCCTCTTTTTGCCGTTTATTCGGAGCAAATTGAAATATATTTAACAATTTTAACTGTAGCAGTGAAAAGACCTACTCACGTCTAAATTTGCCTTGATTTTTCTTTGTTAAAGCATAACACTAGCTGCTTTGGGCTATGAAACGATGAATGAGGTTTAGGGAACTCAGGGGGTTTGTGTTTTGCGGTACTGATCACCAAAACAGGTCCGTCAATGAGGAGAAAACTAACCCATTATTTTCACTTTGTTATAAACCGTATATCTCGGTAGACTTCGGAATGTATGTATGTATGTATATATGTATATATGTATGTATGCTTGGATTTTTACGTCTTAATCAACAATATTTCATTCATATGAACACGAGGAGTCCTTAGACTTCGAGTTGTTCTAAGACAACGTATCCTCTAAACATGCCAAAAAAAAAGGTTTTTTCCACACTACAAATTTTCCATTGCAAACCTTGCGTATTTGTTGACTTCTTATATGTGTATGAAAAGGCAAGGAAATGTTACGTCTTACAGACGAATGACTGACGGACTAAACCAATGAACGGAAATTCGTAGCTGTGGAACCGGATGAAAGTGTAAGCAACCTTTAAAACTGAGAATGATTGGATACCTAAGATTAACGTCTCGTGAATTGACCAACAACGGATCAGTCTTTATTTTCAATCAATGGAAATTAGATTCCGTTCAGAAATTCCGCTTTGCCGACAACTGGTTTAGCAGCCATTTCCAATCCATCTCGTTTCTCACTTGTGAATTGTTCCAGAGTTTGATTCTGTACGACGTCCATGACTGCTGCAAATATCCTCTCCCAGTGGAGGCAAAACATCGTGTGTGTACAGTCCCGTGGTGTGGTAATAGTTCTGTTGGAAAGCGAATTAACTGTACAATCAGGACTGTGGTGTTGTCGCACAGATGTGTACCCTGATCTCTTAAGATACAGATGAGTATTATGAAACGGTAACAAAAGCTTGAGAATTTTGCACATGCAAAACACAAATCTAACTGCTGACTTATCTTAACTAATACTATTCTTTCAATCGTGAAAGAAATCGGACTATGCACGCGCGGTGAATGTTTGTCACACTTCCTTCCGTTAGAAGCCAGAGGCCGGTTATTCTTTTCGTAACTTTTCTCGTTAACGACGTGGCCTACGTTATAGCCCCACAGTTCGACGTGATTTACGAGAAAAGTTTCAAGAAATTGATTCACGAAGTTTTGTAAAAGTGGTCCCTGGTATCCTTCTTGTAATTCTGAGTAAAACGTAGAGCACTGGGCTAACAGAGAACGACATGGCCTCGGCGCAAAAAGGGATGTGGTTATTTTTTCATCTAATGTAGACCTTGTGCATGTGCAAGACTAGATGAAATAAAATATCTTTTTTTCAAGGTCTACAGTGTTTCATTTCGAAAGTGGTTTTTCTTTATTTTTTTCACGACTGAACTTTGTTTCATACCTCGTCAAATCCCTGAGATGATGGGCATTCTCGGGATTTGATTCAGTAGGAAATAAATGTCAGCGGCATCGGGTTACATAACAAATACCAGGTAGTTAAGCCTTCACATCGTGATCAGGCTGTGCTTTCTTTCTAACCTAGAACCACTTTGATGTTAAAATTAGACGTAAGGTATTCCACAAGAGTAATTATTTTTATGAAACTTAATACAACTTAATTTGATGATGTCATGAGAACAATTCCTACCAGTGCGTGCAGTGACTCTACTAAGGAGGCTACAATAGCTTTAGTTTTTACACCTAGTCCGTAACTTGGTTCCCAAACTGCTTCGATTGGATGAATCCGTCCTAATTTTTATATTTTATATATTTTCTTAGTTCTTTAGTGGTTTGTGTTATTGTCGTTTGAAAACGGGTCTTGGGATTATTTACCCTTAACGCCCATTTTGGTTGACGGCCGGCACACCAATGTCGTTTTGTGTATTTCCTGTTTTCAGTTACTATGATATTGGCTGTGTTTTTAGTACGAGCCAGCGCATATCTAAAATTTAAAAACTGTTGTCTTGGAAAGCAGAGCTACAGTTGGAAAATGCAGTAGGGTGATGCCTTAAACAATGAGAAAATGCACACTAACCAAAGCCAATGAAAACTGGGATCATTCTAATATTTGATAGGAGATTGATTCTGGGGAAACACATTGTGTGAGATTGAATGACAATGGTAAACATCTATATTGACAGGGAATTTTAAAGGTTATTTATCTATGCGTTGTTGGTTTCTCGTCAAAAAAAAGAACTGTCAAGAGTGCGTGATGAATGGACTGCCAGACAACATATCGTGCTGATGTAGACGCACACTGCTATTTCGCAATATCTTGTTACTCATGTATACGCCAAGAGCTTGGGGAGGTTAATTGAATTGAAACCACTTTCATCATGCCTGTCGGCCCCACGCCAGCGTCTTACAGGACAAAGATGTTATTAAGTCACGTAGACTTGATGGTTCAAAATAATGTACGTATACAAGTGTAGTGGCCTTAGATGCAACGGAAACCGCTGTGGTTGGCAGATAGTATACTTTATAGTGAATAAAAAAAGATTAGACAACATGATGTTTCACTATGAGAAGAAAAAGTAGCTTCACGTTTGTTTATAAAACCACTTACCGACTACATTGACTGGAACACTTAAGTACATGGAACATGCCTTTGAGTACACATAAGCCACGCTTACCGTTTCCTTTTTTTAAATGAAAGAGGCCATTTTTCACCACTTTCGTCATACAGCTGAAAGGCAGCAAAACCCCTTTTCTGAAAGTGAGGCAACAATTCTGTATAAATATGTTTCCTGTAACGTAGCAAACTTTAGTTTAGTACAGTCATTTATTGCGTTTAACATTGGCACGGTTTTCCCTGGTACCAGCATGTGTTTTCTTTCTAGTATCAACATTCATACCAAACCATTAATGATAAAAATGCTGAAATATGATGTTATTTTCTTCACTAAACTGAAAGCTGAAAGAAGTAATGCTGAAAATCTTCTGAAATCACTAAGTTGTTTTTCCATTGAAAGAAAACATTTCTTTATTTTCTATTTATCCCTTTCAATCCTTCTGGATTCATCTATATCATCTTTTCTGTTCTGTTCGTTCTGGGTATTTTTCAAATCACAACTGTCTTCGCAGATAAGATCTCATTCACATCAACGCAGTGCCGCGAATTACCGTTTGTTTCTCTCCTTTCCTGAAGGAACAAAGGCAATGAGTTCCCATTTGGCTTGCTGATGACATGCCCCTTCAGCAAGACACACAGAATGGCGAACAAATTGGACTTTGTACCCAGGACAAAGGGCAGGTCTGTGGGATAATCAGCCATTTGGAGAGGAACCTGCGGCAAAATCTCGCTCAATACACCAACCACTGGAATCAAAAGGCTTTAAACTCCACTTGACAATACTTTCCTTCACGAGCATGGAGATTCTGTTCAACCAAAGAACCTTTTGTATAGTAGTGAAGTGGAGTTCAGACTGACACTGAACCCGTTAAACAAAGAAGTCACCTCGTACATTTGTCTTAACGTCTTTGCCTGCAGGCCGATGCTAGCCTTTACAATATATATGCTCAATTAGCACTGTATATGGCTGGCTTTTTTCTTCTTGATGAAGGCCGGGATTTTACTTATTTAAACATGAACCGTGATATTGTCGAGGATAATGGGGAAAACGGGATTATATATTCCTCCTAAATTGGGAATAAATCCAGCTGCTTAGAGAAGCCTTCGGAAATAGAGATTATTTATTCAGGCTACAACCATTTAAAAGCTTGCTTTGCAATGCTGCGCACAAATTTCCGCCCGTATAACATGACATATTCAGCTCCTTATCTTGCGGTATATCAACAACCTTAAATCCCTATGACAATGTATATTACTGCGTCTCGACAACCCATTAACATTGGCGTATTTTATGAATATTTAACATTTAAATGCCCCATTTCCAGGTAGTTATAGTTTTTGTTTTCTCTGCGCGAGTTAATAGGAAATAGACGGGATTAGAAAACCGAAAGGGACAGATGGACATGCTAATCTAATTTTCTCTGCCGAAGATGACTATAAAATGATATTGTAAAATTGAAAGGAGACCAAGGAGCCAGGTTGTCGGAGTTTTTTTTCTCTGCTTTAATTCTGCGTTCAGAGTGATTTGACTATTATGTTACACGCCTGTAAACCAGGGCTCAATGTTCAGGGATGCGTGCATTTGACATATTACTGAAATTGTAGAAGAAAACTAACTTAATGATGAGAATATCTTCGATTTTCATGCACGCACTGAAACAGTTAGATTGATGGTAAAAAGTTCAGAATAGTACATTGCATCTATATGACGAACTATTCTCCTTGCTTAGTACAATGTGGGAAATACGTTGTGACGTCATGCTTTCTTAAAAAACTACTCTTATTATTGGTCTAAAATTGGCTTAATCAATAACGACAGAAATGATAAGTTTTTTCGGCAACTTCTCACGGAACATTCTATTCGAGCACTTCTTCAACGAAATAGGTCTCACTGGAAAGGCCTTAGTTGCGTTTCAGGGTCAAGAAGCTAGAACAGTACAACTTACACTTGTATTATCCCCCCCCCGTCCCACTCCACTTATGGTTTCACATATATGCATATTTTCTGTGAAAGTTTATGTTTGACCGTATTAGCCCTGTTGTGTTAGCCGCTATAGATAAAACCAGTTGACGTACCTGTAAACGCTTTGGATGACGCCGCTTTGTGTCGGTTCCCATCTAACTAGCCGGAAATTCAATATGCTTTATTATGTTAGTCTTACGTACATGAAGCACATGCGCGAAATTAATGTCAGCGGGGAACTGAGCAACCAACAATCCGCTTTATCTGAGCAGAATCAATACTGGGTATGTGATACAGAATCATCTATGTTCTGGTACCCAGACACGTCCTCAGACGTCTCTCTGATTTCATCAAGGTGGCACATGGTCGGAATATAGGAAGGTAGTTTTTAGATGTAATGAGTTAGCAGTAATCACGTCTCATGGGAGAGGTTATAGGAATAAGGCGCAGGAATCAAGACCTCAGCACGGATATTAGGTGCGGATTGTGTCATTCCATAATAGCACTCAAAGTTCACGATTGGAGACAAACATTTAAATGTACAACAATACTTTTAGAGTTGTGTTATGTGAATTAGATTGTGAAATGAAATAAAATGGAATAAAACCCGATCTAAAACTCTTCAACAAAACACCCCTGGGCTGCTGTTTTGTGCGTCTGCCATGTGCTTGTAATGTGTATGCCATGTGCCTTTCCTATGCCTGTGTTGTGCTTGCTATGTGTCTGTAGTGTACCTCTGAGGTGTATGCGATGCGCCTGTGTTGTTCCTGTGGGGCCTCTGTCCTAACGACCATAGAACAATGGCCAAAAAGTATCAGTTATCTGGAAACCGTGTCGGCTGATCACAGCAACAACAAAACCAAAATCTGAAACCTGAGAACGTTTATCTTGGCACCATGTCAATATTGATATAACTGACTTTGTCCGATGAACAAAGATGGTTGTTTTAGATTCTCGTGTGTTCTGAATGAGTGTACTTCAATGATGATAGGTATCATGTTATCAGTAACAATAGGCACACCTATTTAAATTAGGTACGTATATGATTATATTCATACATGTATCTAACCAGAGATACAATCGTTCACGATAGAACACAACGGACTGCAAAGCAGAGACCGATGTCTTTATATCCTTACGATAATGTGCCCAACGAGGAGCAATAAGACCAGTCAGATGGTTGTCTTTGGTCAAGAAATCCCCACTCTCCAGTGCTGGCAGTTTGCTGGCTGTATACGACTTACTCTAACCATTAGGTAAGCACAAGCGATGATGGGGTAATTTGCTATATGATCAAGCATGAGCGCGTGGTCCACTTCTTCGTCAAAATATGTAGGTGAGGCTGTTTATCTGCTCCGTAACTAAATATCATAACTCTATATCTAACTCTATATTGTGAAAATAAAAATCACGAAACAATTAAGAAAATGTACTGAAAACTTTTCAGAATAGTGCCTAGCTCTGTTCGACTGGTAAGGATTTCCCATTTTCATACCTCTGGAGCTCGAAAACTTGCTTGTTGAGTCAAATGTCAGGCAGACTAGCTTGGCTTTGGCCTAACGTCAGGGAGATGGAGAAGTTCAGTGGCTTACCACCACTGTGATACGGGCAAGTATTAAAACCTACTGTAAGTGAAATATCTCTGAAAGCAATGCCAACGAAGCGTCAAGTACGATATTCGTATAGCAATTTAATACTGTAAAAGGGCGATCCAAGTCGATAATTGCAAGACTCGTCTCCAAAACACCTTAAACTTCCAGTTTCCAAAGTACCGGCAAGAAATAATATATAAAATAACAAATAAAAAATGGAATGTCTACTGACATACTGAAGACGTTTGGTATTTTCGTCATCCAGTTTAAATTTTAAACTCGTAGTTTGTCGATGTTTTGTAAGTTGAATACAAATGTAGTTCTGATTAGAAATGTTCATAAAGCAACAGGGTGATGTAATAAACACCGATTCTTATGCATACCTTGGCCCCAGCTGAGGTGGAATTAGATGCAAACATGATACACATACCCTGACCAGTGATCCTGGGCACTGTCCTGACCAGTAATCCTGAGCACTGTCCTGACCAGTGAATCTGAGCACTGTTCTGACCAGTGATTCTGAGCACTATCCTGACCAGTGATTCTGAGCACTATCCATATTTACCAACAAGCGTGTTATACTTACTGTAGAAGATAAAAAATAAACACAGTATAAAGGCGTTTGATGGCGTATCCTTCACACAATACTTCTTAGATTAGTGACTTGGAACGCAAAGCAAATAAACAAATAAACATAAAAGCATGGCTACGAATGGGTCAGTGGTGATCGCACACACATTATGTCCGCGAATGATTGTGTCGCCCCGGATAAATCCCCGCTGATATTGTTATGGCGAACGAATCCTGAAAGAGATGCTTGTCTAGGACTGGCGAGACAGACACACTACTCTAGCGTAATTATGTGTCAGGAGGTTTCCCAGAGGCATGTGCTAACGACTGTGGAATTCTCCCGTGATTATGGCCTTCCGGTTCTGTCCTCAATTAGCTCTCTGTCCGATTCCCACTTTCCTTGTCAGGATAGGAGAGGATGGAGACAATCTGCACGTCCAGGTTTTTAAGGGAAGGATACGGCTCCCTGGCTTCTTTGGTGTTGTGCCGTATCGCAATAATTGAAGGTCAGTCTGACTAAATACGATACAACATGGGAGAGCCCAGCGGTCCAGCGGAATCCGAAGAACGTGGAACTTTATCGAAGGGTAGGAAAAGCGGACGAAGCATTCTGACTGAGACATCTGTATTGGTGCTCAGTTAGAGGCAAGACATCCGATATTACAGCTTTAAGCTTTACATTTCAAAAGAACAACCGGTTATTTGCTTCTTGCAAAATTTCACTGAAAGTTTAGCCATGTTCTCTGTGTAACTCCGGCGCCAGCACAGTGCTTAGAAGCTTCAGCCTCAAATGCGAGAGCACAATGACCCCGTGCCTCTCACCAATGCGGTCACTGTGATTTCAAGTTCAGCTCATGCTGACTTCTTCAGCAGTACGTGGGAAGGTCCGACAGCAACTCACGGATGGTCGTGTGTTTCCCCCGGGCTCTTCCCCGGCTTCCTCCCACCATAATGTAGCCGCCGCCGTACAAGTGAAATATTCTTTAGTGTGGCATAAAACATCAATTAAACAAACTAAATAAATATGTCAAATGCTGGTGAGGAACGAACTGTGGTCTAGTGGTTTAAGTTGCTTGTATTTCAAAAGCTAATACGCGTGAGGTGAGGGAATTGACAGGGAATTTGTAGAAAACACAGGAGTGACTGCTTTTGGAACCTTGTCGACAGTGTTCGATCGATGACACTGCTTTGATGAAAACTTTGTTTTTCTTGAATACGGTGTATTCCCCGGGCCCCCTGGTTCCCTCCACTCACCAAAAAGTTTTAAAGAAGTATCAAAGCCAAAAACTAAAAAAGAAAAACCAACCCCTCCCCCCCCAAAAAATAAATAAATAAAAGGCGGAGGATCGGACCTCGGGTCACATACGAAATGTATGAGAAAAACAAATGTTGTTCAGATATCGTCTCCTTCCTCTCTTTTATTTAAAAATTAATCCCGTGAACAAATGTCTTGAAATCAAATTTTATTACAAGATGTCAGCAGAGAAAATTGGGTTTTTGGAAAAGAAAGCTAATATCAAAAGAGCATTCTTCAAGCTACAGATGTTGCAGTGGGGGAGAAATGGAACAACAGGCCATATTTCCATTTGCATGAAAGGCTAAAAGCGCGATTATGTACCCCTGCTTCAAACGATTGGGGAAGTGAATCCCTTGAAGTTTCATCGAGTTCATGTTTGCCTGACCATCACACAATACAAGTGGAGAAGTTTACCATATACTTGTAATTATCTTCCGATTACACCCCCAGGAATACGAATGTCTGTAACTGGGAATGTGGATTAGACAATTCCAACAAACAGCACCACAGTTAACGATCTAAATGAGCACGTGAATTCCATTATTTCACAGTGCCCTTTACACACCAACCAAAATCACTCGTATCCCAAGTGGCGTCCGTTCAACCCCGTCTGTGGTATTTTGTGATCTAACAACATGAGCATTTTATCTCTAATTTAACATCACCTAGCAATGTTTCGGCAGAGCACTGGATTCCGGATTACTGGATTGGAGTAATTATTTCCCCCACATATCACAATATTACCAAGTTTGCTCATATTTAATTCTCTTCACCCCGGTGTGCATGAATAGCTACAGAAAATCCATAATTATTCATTTATATATCCATTCAATCTGTCTCCGGATCACACAGTCAGAATACTCTTGTACAACCGAGGTTTACATGTAGGTCAAAATCCCTATCTTCATGTATCTGGTAATAATACACAATGTATTTGTCTAAAATAGGAATCCCATACATGCATCTGGAATGGATTTTGTGCAGCTTATAAAAGGGCAATATACAAAGAACATCTTGTTCACCAGTTAGAGGTCTGAGAATTTTGTTTCTTCATACGTGCTTTAAATGTTAATTACATCTCCTCCACAATCTGCGGGTGGTCACGGATTTCCGCCGGGTTCTGCCCGTTTTTCCTCCCACCATAATGCTGGTCGCCGTCGTATAAGTGAGATATTCTTGAGAACGGCGTAAAACACCAATCAAATCAAAAATATCATCTTTTCCACAGCATGTATACGATGTAATTCAACATGTGTGTATTAGCTGCATGTAGTCTTTTGAATTATTTGACTCCGTTTGCCCACAAATCTAATGGGCGATCGGTGATGGTCAAGAATTTCAGTGATTAACGTTTCAGGCCTAAAGTAGATCCGACCAAGACTACGAAGAACTTTATTTGCGCTTACCTTTGCAAGGACGATTTGTCGGTGAATTGGAAACGCAATCACCATGTATTAGAAGCGAGCATTGGTCAGGTTGTGTAGGGTCCGATTCGTCCTTGCTCGAGAAAAATTACCTCATTTGCGTAGTTATTTGTTATCGATAAATTTATCCACCCAACATCGACTGTTTGTTTCTATATTTACTGCTCACCGGTTACTCCAACAGGGCTTAACAGTCCGACAAGTCAATATACTTTCTCAAACTCCCAGGAAAGGGATATGAATTTTATTTATTTCTTTGGTTGGTGTTTCACACGTTTAAGCCATACTCAGGAATATATCACTTATACGACGACGGCCAGCAGTACAGGGCAAACCCACGACCATCCTCATGTTCTTACTTACAGCGGTGGCATGGATTAGAGGCTCCTTAGTTATTAGGCTGCACTAGCTCGTTAACACCCGCGGAAAGGATATGAAGACGAGGGCTCGTTTGAATGCTCTAAATAACGCGTACCGATATTTCTTGTTTTATTGTTCGTCTATGTCGTTCGTGACATTGTCCACTGACAGCGTTCATTTTCGGTGTGGCATTACGAACATCGGAACAGCTGACGATATTTGGAAGTAAGTAAGAACAACTAAACCAGATGAGCACATCTTTAGGGTTCAAAGATTAGTAGACCAGACACAGGTGGAGTTGACGGAGAGCAGCGGATAACGCATCCGAACCACAGGTGTTCACCAACACCGAAAACTTTATTGGAAATATCGTCATTATGGTGCTAGTCGAAGCGCACTAAAGCGCCAGGCCCTCCGGTGTCCGACAGACATTTATGACGTTCTCAGTGTGGCGCTCGCGGCTGATGTCTACTGTAAGGGAAGACAATATCTCAGGGAATCACCGGAGTCTCTCTCTAAAAATATGAAATTATGCCCAGTAATTGCGTTTCTACTGGCTGGATGCCGTGACCAGTCT
The DNA here is from genome assembly GCA_016165875.1 of Acanthopleura granulata. Lineage (NCBI taxonomy): Eukaryota > Metazoa > Mollusca > Polyplacophora > Chitonida > Chitonidae > Acanthopleura > Acanthopleura granulata. Next base: position 5,258,427 of record JABBOT010000082.1, read on the forward strand.
AGCAAAAAGGCTCCAGGCTGAGGTCTGGCTATTGAACACTACCGCTTCACCAATCTTCTCGAGTTTGGCTGCAGGACAGTGCCTATTGTCCTCTTACCGAGACGCGCGTTCACCACTTCACGCCATCTGGGACCATAAATACTTTGACAACCTGCTGGTTTTTTGCTCAACTAAAATAACCTTCCGTCAAAATTTCTGGCAGAAGTCTAAAACTATTGTAAGATTTACAAATACTGACTTTTATAAGAAGCTAAAATACAGGAGCAACTACAGTTAAATTAACCAAAACCTATAGGGTTGTTGATGCTATCAGTGCGCTATATATAACACTGCCTCTGTCCTTTTTTGTCCCAAGAAGAGGCGTTTAAGTTGGCAGTAACTTAACCGTACACACGAGATTACCTTGACACCATGTTGTTCGTTTGTTAAAATTGATAGATTTTATTCCTTGCTCCAAAAATCCCTCAACACGACCTTACGGGGCTAATCCAGTTTAATAGCACAGTATAAAGTGGGCGCCATAACATTTCCGTGTTATGCCTCGCACCATCGACTACTCCTAAATATTCAAAATGAAAATGCTACACTCCTCAGTGGTTTGCCAGTTTGGTTTGACGTGAACCACAGTCGCGTGTTCTTTTCGAAGGCTTCGAACTAAGACACTTTTAACATCTACCTTCTCACAGATGGCATTACTTTTTCCTACAGCTTGCTACAAGAAGGATCGACTATACTTGCCAGATGTATTGCCGAAGAAGTAAGGAATTGCGGTGTTGAGCATTGGAAAATAGCCCGTTGCGCATGCAAATTAGTCAACGGTGCTGTAACGTATCTTTCGTTTTAACATACTTTCCTTCTTAGGAATGAATAATATACAAGAGGCATATCATTCACAGCCGCGTACTAGATGTGAATTAATTTCAATGGGCGCTCTAGTAATATACCAAATGCTCCCTAGGGCAACCATCACTCTGACGAATTTGGCCAGACACAGTGTTAAAACCGATGATTAAACCCTAACATCTGCATTTTCAATCTCTAGGGCACACGAGGCTTAGAGAATTAGATTCCACCACTCTTACTGCTTGCGAGCCGTTGGTGACAATAAGTGGTGAACTACCCCACTGTGACTGTTTGGGCAGTGCAACGCTCATTGAAAACGATATGTGTTCCTCCAACATGGAGTGCATATCTATATGCCACAAGAGGAAAAGTTCGTTAGTAGCTTGCCATAGAGCGGGTGGTTTATTTAGGAGTTTTTGGTTTCCTCCATCCAGAGAATTGCTCACTATCGTGTGCCTGAGAGGTTCTTCCGTATGGCGTTAATCAACAAAATAAATGAATAAACACAAGAAAAAAAGAGAGAGGACGCGTTCAAATAATAGAACAGAGAGGATCACAGAGACCAAATGCAACTATTTTGGAGATAAATTTCATCACGCCTCTGCCTTTGTCTCTGAGAAGTGTCAGCAATTGTTTTATCGGCCGAAATTGGCAGCGATTTCAATATTAATCACACTTCTTCTTGAAGCAATCTGCCAGCAGGCAACTATTTCGCAGTTGATTCATCTGTAATTAGGCGAAATACCTAGACGTGTGAACATCCTGGAAGTTTTCCCAAACACTGCTACCACTGTCTGCGAGAAAATCACCACCATTGCTAAGTGCACCGCTTCGATGTGACTCGTTGCGCCGATAAAGTCTTAAATTCTGTGCACACCCAAGGTTTTCTTTTTGATTTACTGCTTGAGGGTCAGAAATCATTAGCTGATTTTATTAATGGGGTAACTGAACAAATAATATTCTGCTTTTATCCAGTGTTTTTTGAGAGTATTTTTATCGAGATCCCCACTATTTGCCCGATGGTCTTGTAGTCACAGCTGTCGGGTTCAAAAGATGGACACATTGGCCATTTATGTATATGGCAAGTTTACGAGTATGTGGTGTGGGCTTCACTTAAAACCATTTGTCCTTTGTTCTCTGTAGTGTTAACGAATTAACGCATAACTAGCTCGCTGTTTCGAAGAAAAACCTGCAAATGGCCTTAAATTGTTGGAATAATGCGCATACAGCTCGACATGCACAATAGCTTATTAGGCAATTCAATTCAGCTCAACTGGTCGTACGCAAATGAGCCGATGATTCAGACAGTGTGCACCAAAGGACTGGGGTACAATTCCACTGGAATTGAGCCGTTGTCTTACGATCCAATACAACAGTCGGACTGAGTTGAATCGTGAGATTCCATGTATTCAGAGCTTACAGAGTGTTTTATTTTTAGTCTACTGCTTCCAGTCGTATGGAACAGAGTTCTGTCCTTTTCCCGTTGGATGATGAGAGTTCGCAGTTGTCCATTTTCTTTTCCGTTATGAAGGGTTCAAACTAGAAACTGAATGGTCACTGGCAAAAAAATTCCCGTCTTCGCACTCTATTCTGTCAAAGTAATATGACAGAGACTTGTCTGTATTTGACAAATTCTGTCAATGCTTTATGCCGCAGAAAGAACAGTGTCTTTTACTTTTTATGTGTGTAGACAGTGTGATATGGCGTGAAGCTGATCGCTTAATTATCCGGGATCTTTGCTGTTCTCGCATGAATCATCGACTGGAATAACCTGCTCCGTCGATTTGTGAGGTGACAACGTTTATGACATATCGTTTCTATCGTATTGCTATGATCAACGGCTGCTGTCTTATCAATGAAGGCAGACCTCTAACGTCCACAAAGGTGAACAGTTGTTGAAGGAGAAAAAGCAAATTAAAAAAAAAGTTAAATTTTATCTGGATTTAAATTATTTGGTTTTAAACTACAGAATTCTCCTACGAATTGTTCAGGAATCCTTTCTACATGAAAAAGTAAACCTGTAAGGAGCACATCATTCGATTAGGAATGATACAGATTTTTGTTGCACTATATCCTGTCAGATATTTTTATGCTTTCACGTTTTACTTTTGTAAAGTCTTTGCAATGAATATTTCATAGGGTCTGCACAGCAGCAATGTTGAATCTGCTTGCTTGTCGCATGGGTGTACACATTGAATGTCATGAATTTATGTTATCTTGTGGTAAATCGATAGATCATGTTAGTGTTACAAACATAAGCTGGTATAGCCCCTTGTGCCACTGTCAATCGATACCAATGATCTTGAAAAATTTCATCCCTCGAGAACAGGGGAGAGAGGGAAGGGGGAGATTGTTGGTTGAAGACTTAGTATAGATGACATGAAGGTCAACAAGTGCAGATATGCTCGACATCCACCTTGACATTCACTTTCTTAATCTGGCTTTTGTGTAAGGTGCCATTATGTTTCGCTAACGTGCAGTCCTATCATGCAAATTGCTACAGTCCATATTTCCATTATTGTCATTTGAAATTATCATCTGATGAATGGGGGCAAGTCTTCTGTTCAGGCTAATTAGCCCTAAGCTGTGGAATTATATGCCGTTATGTTTACAATGCGTATTCCATGTATTTACCAAGAATGGATTTAATAGCCCATTATTCCAAGTGTTGTGCCTGAAATGTGAACGTGCATGCTTCCGTAAATGCGCTTGACAAGCAAGAACTCGAATTTGGTGACAACACAATTCCTTCTTTCAATCTCTACTTGACAAGAGATTATGTGAAAAATTGTCCATAAGGATTTCATGATCTCGGTATTTATCCACATACACTGTATCTATGAATGTATGTGGTAACTATGAGGGTGGTTTAAAATTTGTACTTGAAAAAACATTTCTAATTTTCTACATATATATCTAGAAAAAGTAGATATATCATGTGACATGGTGGCAACGGGTCGTTCCGTAGTACAACGTGGAGCTGACGTTCACAGTCTTTGTCATTCACAACTTATTTCGACATGAGTTGACCTCAGTAAACAGGCGATTCGCTGGTAGCCGATCGATATGGTCAACCTGTGTATGGTCGTGGGTTTCCCAGGGCTCTGCCCGGTTTCCTCCAACCATAATGCTGGCCGTCGTATAAGTGAAATATTCTTGAGTACGGCGTAAAACACCAATCAAATAAATAAATACACGGGCGACTGTCCGGTCACAGATTGTAAAAGCTCTACAACTGATCAGGCTAGCGAAAGTCAACTGAGGCCATTAGCAACTATCCAAATCCAACCCTGGCTGGACTGCCGCTTTACATTCGTGGGTTGTCAGGTACCAACTTAGGTGCCACACACTCATCGAATGGCATGATATAAGTGTTATATCGTCCAAAAATGCGTCTAATATACACAGTGAAGTAAAGAAGAAGAAAACGAGGCTTTTGTGGATGAACAGATTTCATTTTATATCATCGTAAGAGTGATTTGATCCCTTATGCTCAAACATACGTCGGACTAGACTATTATTTTTTGTCAATAAACCAAGACGCTGTATATCACTAAGGAACATATTGATTGCAAGTGTGCAACTTCATCAACGTTTAAATACCACAGAAGGCAGTCAAGCGTATTAAATCGACGATGTCCAAATGTCACATGATTGATCGTGCTGTAAGGTTATAATTACTCTGGGATGACGATTCCCATTTACGACATTTTTCGGAGAGAATGATATAGAAGGTTCACGACCAGTCATCACGCATATTCTCATTCATCTTTGGCTTGACCAAAGCAAAGTGTAATAAAGTTTCCAAAAAACAGCGCACCATGGTTTCTCCTTAGCCATATTCCATTTCCTGTTAATAATTTACCTATTTATTTGTTTGATTGGTGTTTTATGCCACACCCAAGAATATTTCACTTACACGAAAGCGGCCAACATTATGGTGGGATGAAACCGGGCAGAGCCTGGGGGAAACCCACAACCACCCGCAAGTTACTGGCAGATCGGAGAGGAAGCCAACATGAGCTAGACGTGAACTCACACCAGACACATTCCTATTATTGTTCGACATTCTGTTAAAATAGAGGCTTAATTTAACATGTTTTGTAAATGATTCCCCTCAAGTTCGTAAGTGTCCAGTTACATACAATGCTGAAAAAGATGTATGGAATGTGGAATATGCAAATAAAATCATGGTGCCCCATAAGACACGAATGAAACACCAGCGAATCAAATGTATTTGGAGACAAAACGGTAGGTGATCGATTTCAACCGCTACCTTCGTATATATAACTTTATGAACGGGTGCAACAGCTGTTAATGGTGTTAAATGCGGACAGGTCTTGTCGAGTCGAGGCTAGACGCTTAACTGAAATATTAACTAGTCTGATAACCAGTTACTCCAATGAACTTTCATTGACTCCCCCTTTACGTAAATGATAGATCGTAAACGGCGACAATTGCTTCAGTCTTGCAAGGCCTACTGGGAGTAAAGATCCTTTGCTTGACGGGAAATGATGGTAAGTGGAAAGGATCCTGGGTCCCTTCGTATCAGACGATACACAGCTGCATTGGGCTAGGCTGACGGGCAAAATTAAGTTGCTGAAATCGAAGACACTATTCACGTAAGATCACACACTTAAGACACTATTCTCTCTAGGGTTCTCGATAAGGTGGCCATTTCGTACGTATGGGTTCTTCAGCAAGCCCGAGCTTTTCTAAAGGGTAAAACGAATTGTCACTGTAATCCAACAAATTCAGCATCTTAAATAACAATGGCAAAATATGGCAAATGACTACAAATTCTAGATTGGTTGGTCGTACCCACTGATGAGTTATTAGCCACTGTTTCTGTCTATTTTGGGGTTGAGCAGTTTTATTCTTCCTACGGTTTTCTTTTCTTTAGATCTGGTAGGTTGCTTGCTTGTCTGAATATCTTTCTACCATATCGGATGGAGTGCTCTCCCTTCAGATCCTTTCTGTATATTTCCCTTATTCTGTATTAATTATACACGGAGAGCCTAGAAACATGAGCACCCTGACCTCAACATGGTTAATATCGAACCGGAATTTAATTGCCCCCCCCCCCCCGTATAGCGAATAATAACAGATCGAATAACATTTACTGGTTTACTGGTTTTCCATACTGATGTATTAGCCATCCCCGACCCTGGGATCTGTTTCATGTTTGCCTGCATTTACAGTCATATATCCTATTTCCTCTTCACAAATATTTGCCACAACCATCGGCCATGCTGGGACCGTGTTCACGATTTCTGACCGATTTGTGGGATACGCAAACATCTCTGGTTGATGAAGGGTTGAAACCTTTTATATTCCTGTAGCTAGGGATCCTTTGTGAGGTCATCAAACGGTCAGTTTGACCCTCTCATTTAGAAGCATTCTCTATCCCCAGTGAGAAAGCCACATTTCACATCTTTTTTGACACCGGCCCTCGTCTTATCCTCAAAAGAGAATCCATGGTCCACAGAGACTTGTTTTCCTTTTCACCGAACGAAGTCAGGTTTAGAGAATGTTGCCTTTTTGGCAGAAACGGTCACACATATTAGATTTTCTTCTCGGTCTGTGAACTCAAAAATGTCTAAAGCGCCTGAAGAGACTAAATGGCCACAGATTTCAAATGCGAAGTGAAAGAAAAGTCGCTACTAATAAAGTTCTGCATTCAGAAATAAGAATGTATTGTTTTGTGTCGCATTATTCGCTGCCTAGAGGCAATAGTATCTTAATCATGTACTTCACTTTAGGTTAACTTTTTCTTTATGAAGTAGGTCTGAAGTTTTCAAATCAGTTTTTGTTAAAAATAGAAGATGTTAGCCTTACTTTGTGAATGTGAGAGCCCGAGACACATGACTCAAGTCATCTAATGATTCCGTATTGTTCCGATGTTTAAAACAATTGCTTTATCAGTGGAGGCGTCCAACTCCAATGTCTTTTAAAGTTGTGGTTGTAAGAGTTCTGTTTGGATAGATTGAACTCTTCTTAAATACTCTATTCTTAGTGTCTTTTCCATGTATACTGAGATCATAGTGGCTCTGAGCTCTTGAAAGAACTTAATATTTTCTTAACAATGATGGAGATGACCACGGCTTTGAGATTGTGTGTGTGTTTTCCATGTGCGTTTTATTGAGGCATATCGTGCATGAGCAACGCGAAAAACACGAATGACACACGGATGAATGAGAAAAAAATTGGGAGGTAAATCGGTAGGTGATTTAAGCAACATGAGATTTTATAACGGGGCGCAACAGGTGTCAATGATGTTTTTGTCGAGTCTAGACGGTTACCTGGAATCTTTACTGAAGTATTAAGTAGTCTGCTGACCAGTCAGTTCAATGGCCTTTAATTAACTCGCCCTCTGCGTAAAGGATAGATGGTAAAAGGCGGCACTAGGGGAGTTTCGAGTTCGAACTCTTTTATCGCAAAAGAAAAGAATTGTCCCACCACATAATGTGACCTGTCTAAATTGTTCGGCAACTTTTTCGGATTACTATAACACTGGCATCTAGAAAAGTGTCACAAAAAGTTATATAGACTGGACAAACGATGTTAAAAATTGAGCAAATGAAGGTTTGTGAGCTTAAGAAGTTCCGGGCGGAAAGAAGTGTCATTTGTGTCTCCTGAAGACGGTGAGATAGGTAATTAGTAAATTAGTAAAACGTTTTGACAAGTCATATGATAAAGTAAGGGTTTTTTTAACTTCAGCAACGTAAGGGTTAGAACACGAGACTTCCCTATTGCCACAGTCTTGAAAGACCTACTCCGAAATAGCAATGGCAATAAATGTCAAATGCCTACAGCTTTGAGATTGGCTATTCGTACAAAATGTGAAGGCAGTAGCCACGGTCTTTGTTCATCTTAGGGTTCAGTCTTTTGATTTCCAAGGCTTCCTGGGATTTTCTTTACTTCTAATCTGTCAGATTGGCTGCTAGTCTCTGAGTAGTTTCTCATTCTATGCAGTGGCCCTATTTTCCCACCCGACTTTTGCAGTACACTTTGTTTATTCTGTACTAGTTGTTCACGGAGAGACTAGAAACATGAACAACCCCCTGCCCCTTCCTTCATCCTGATTAATATCGGACCGAGTTCTCAATCTTCCTCCTGTAGAGCGATTCATAACAGATGAAATAACATATTCCTGGGACTAAGGCACCATTCATTGGCCGTCACAATGAAATGATTTATTATTATCACTGTAAGATCGCCCCTGTGCAGGAAAAAAATGTGTCTGCCACAATCCGCCTTTACGTCCAGCACTTGTTCTCCCTACAGATGTAGCGTCCCGGGGATTCGTTTCATGTTTGCCCGTAATTACTATCGTATATTCCATTTCCTCTTCACAAATATTTGCCATGATGATCGGCCATGCTGAGATCGTGTTCACGATTTCAGACCGATTTGTGGGATACACAAACGTCTCGCGGGGGGTCTCATTTAAAAGCATTCTCTATCCCTAGTGAGAAAGGCACATTTCACATCTCTTTTGACACCGGCCATCATCATACTGTCAAGGAAGTTTCCATCCTCCACACAGATTTGATTTCCTTTGTATGAAACGAAGGGTTTATGGAATGTTGCCGTTTTAGCAAAAACAGTCACTCATACTAGATTTTCTTCGCGGTCCGATAAAACAAAACTGTCTGAAGTGGCTGAAGCGAGTAAAAACTCGCAGATTACATATGTTAAGCCATCGAAAAAAAAAACCTCGCTAGAAACGTGCAGCATTCTGAAATAAGAGTGTATTGTTTTCCGTCCCATTATTGGCCGACTAAAGGCACTGGCTAGAATATTCTCTACTTAAATTTGACTTCTTAGTCATGAAGTAGGTTTGAAGTTTGCGAAACTATTTTGCTGAAAAGAGAAGGTATTAGCCTTACTTGGTGGATGTGAGAGCCAAAAGGCCACATTATGCAAGTCGTCTGATAATTCGCTTTTGCTGAAATATTTTAAGCAAAATTCTTTACTGGTTAATGCGTCCATCCTTATTGTCATCAAAGGACCTCTTGCAACTAGATGGGAGATCGTCTTCCTGTGCTCGCAGTAACAGATCTACTGAAGAATGGCGCAAGGGCTTCCCCGGTATACGGTTGAAGTTGTTATATAACAGGTCTTGCCTTGCAATAGGTCAGCAATAAAAAAAATATTCGTTTCTAACCATGTGCGTTCAGGGTGTCACTTTACACAAATAATTCATCCGCTAGTATCTCTTCAAGAAACCATCTATAAGAGGTAGGACTTAAAACAAGTTTTGTTTTACGAATTATGTCGTGAATATATGAATGGGCTTAGTCGGGCATCTGTTCGGGTGAACTGACAAACACTAATAAAGTTGTACATTCTGAAATAAAAATGTCTTATATGCATTCCATTATTGAACGCCTAGAGGCATCACGATTTGAATGAACTAGGTTTTAAGTTTTCAAAACAATTTCTCTAAAAAGTCAAGGTGTTAGCCTTATTCTGTGGACGTAAGAGCCTAAAGCCACATTACCACATTACAGCCTAAGTCATTTAATAATTTGCTATTTCGGAGGTGTGTAAACAAAAATACTTCACAGGTTAATGCTTCCATCCGTATTGGCATCAAATTTGTGGTTGCAAAAGTTCTCTTCTCAAACAACAAACATTAATTTTAATATACTGATGGATTTCAACACATGATGTTCGTCTACTCTTGGTGCCTTTCCCATGTATAGTGACATCATACCGACACAAAGACCTTAAAGAACGTGTGGTGTAATAGCAATCGAGATGGCTAGGACGTAATTAAGTTTTAGGGTCGTATGGTTTCCATGTGCGTAGTTCTGAGACACACCGTGCATGAGTTCATGTATCACGTAAAACACTACTGACACACCGGTGAAAAAGAATGTAGTCTGTAGCAAAGCGGTAGGTGATTGATTTGAGCCCTCAGCTTTATGCATGAATAAAAGGGGGAGCAACAGCTGTTAATGATGTTTAATGGACATAGGTGCTAGTCGAGTCGAATCTAGACGCTTAACTGAAATATTAACTAGCCTGATAACCAGTTAGTCCAATGGCCTTTCATTTACTCGTCCTCTGAATAAATGACAGATAATAAAAGGCGACAATTGCTTCAGTCTTGCAAGGCCTACTGGAAACAAAGATCCTTTGCTTGATGGGAAATGATGGTGAGTGCAAGGCATTCCGTGTCCCTTCGTATCAAACGATATACAATTGCATTGGACAAGGCGGATGGGCAAAATTAAGTTGCTGTGATCAAGAAAGCTTATCACGTAGAGATAAAAGATGTCTATTCTATCTAATATACGAGACAAAGTGGTTCTTTGGTACTTAAGGAAGATTTGAATCTCCAGATTTGAGATTTACTGGTCCTGTCTATTGGTTTGGGGTCAGCCATGGTCTCTTTAGCTTGGGGTTGAGTCTTCTGATTCGTAAGCCTTCCTGGAGTTTTCTTTCCTTCGGGCCTAATAGATTGGTCGCTAGTCTCTGAGTTGTTTTGGAGTATCTCATGGCAAAAAGAGTGCGTTCCTTTCAGACCATTACGGTACATATTGATTAATGTCAAGCAGGAATTTATTTGCCCCTTCCCCGTATAGCGAATGGTAACAGATAAAATAACGTATTCTCCCGGACTAAGGCACCATGGAATGATTTATAATGATGACTGACAGATTCTCCCTGCATGGGAAAAAAATTGTGTGTGGCAACCCACCGTTAAATCCAGTACTTGCTCCATGCAGAGGTATTGGTCATCCCTGACCCTGGGATCTGGTCCATATTTGCCCGCAATTACAGTCATATATCCCCTTTCCTATTCACAAATATTTGCCATAACGATCGACCATGGTGGGATCGTGTTCACGAATTCTGACCGATTTGTGGTATACACAATCTCCTGGCGATGATGGGTTGAGACCTTTTATATTCTTCTACCTGTGGGTCTCTTGTGAGGTCATTCTGCGGTCAATTTGACCGTCCTATTTAGAGGCATTCTTTATCTTCAGTGAGAAAGCCACATCTCTTTTGACGCTGGCCCTCATCATACCCTCAGGAGAGTTTCAATCTTCTACACAGATTTGTTTTCCTTTGTACAGAACGAAGTTCGGCTTATGGAATGTTGCCGTTGTGGCAAAATTGATCACACATATTAGATTTTCTTCCCTGTCTGCAATATCAAAAATGTCTAAAGCACCTGCAGCGAATAAATATCCACAGATTTCGTGTGCGAAGTCAAAGAAAAAACCCTAATAATAACGTTTTGCATTCGGGAATAAGAATGCATTGTTTTGCATTACAATATTGCACGCCTAGAGGCAGCACGGTCTGAATGAAGTAGGTTTGAAGTTTTCGGAGATAATTTCCCTAAAAAGAGAAGGCGTTGGCATTTTTTATGGATGTGAGTGCCTAAGGGCACATGACGCAAGGCGTCTAATGGGTCAGTATTGCGAGATCTTAAAAACTCTTCACTACGCAAGGCGTTCCTCTCTGATGCTATCTGATTTGTGTTTGCATAAGTTTTCTTCTTTTTCAACGTGCCCATGGAGGTGTTTAGTTGATGTTTTGGCTTTCCTTACCTATATGTTTTTCTTACCCATATGTTTATGTTCAGATGCGACTTCAAAGTATTAGACAGCGTTGAATCCCTGTAGTAGGCGGGGAATTCATGAATACCCCACATCCATTGTGCACTAGTCTTGTTTACAATGCAGATTCGATAGGTCGATGGGGCTGATTTTGTGTATTGCTGTGCCATACGTTCGTTAAATATTAGCTGCCATGAAAAACCTGTGCGCCACACGAGGCAAATGAGCTGCCAACTCTCTGTAGTTTGCGGCTGCACTAATTCCGCTCCATTCTTAAAACTGACCGGCATAGCACATGTACACTTGAAAAATCCATGAGTACGGTGTTCAACAGGAATAAATCAAAGTGATACAAGCTTAGTGACTCTCCTGGGCTCGGCTGCTGGTGGCCCTTTTGATTGGCGTTGCTTGTAATGTTTTATATGGTGCAAATTAATAATTCCTGTTACAATTACACTTTATGATAGTTGTATAGAAATAACAGAAGTGGATACGCTCAGCCTTCAGAGAAAAGAATTATTCGGTGCCCCAATATTTAATGGCATGTACGGGTGCCATTCGATTCACATAATAAAAACGGGAAGCAACAGGTCCGACAGGACGTTCTGCAGAAAGCCAGCTACGTATACACTCAAAGATTAAGAGTATGGGGATGGTGTCGGCTAACAACCTAACAACGGACAAACTTTCGCTTTTGATGAACATGAAAATGCTTAATTTGTGACATTATTTCTAGTAATTATTTTGTGTTTCATTTTGAAATTTATTTATTTATTTATTTATTCATTTATTTATTTGTCTTATTGGTGTTTTGCCCCGTACTCAAAAATGTTTCACTTGAACGACGACAGCAAGCAGTAATATGGAAGAAAACCGGGCAGATCCCACTAGGAAATCCACGACCGTCTGCAGGTTGCTGGCAGACCTTACCTAGCACGACATAAGAAGAAACCAGTCAGGGCTGAATTTGAACTCACAGGGATTGGATTTGTGAGAGCCTCCTGCGTTAAACGCATCATAAGCACGCTAACCACAAAGGCCCCCATAGCCATCTAAAACCTGAATGGAGAGTGAATTACAGTTTTAATCTTATGCCTGACGAATGCTATGAGATTCTGATAGAGTTTGTTGTATGTATGCATTGATGGACATAAAACACACATTAGTTTTCTCTAAGAGGCCAAAGTTAAGTTGTTCTCTTACAAGCCAAAAATTGACATACACACAAATATGCATTGGGACACAAGCAGGGCACAAATCAATGTTGTAACCACTCGCCTCGAGCGACTCGTTGGCAGTTCGGAACGCTTGGCAGAGCAAAGGTGTGACCTGAGAGCTAAATTTGGGCGTGGGTTGACAGCTTGATGAAGTTTAGTGTCGCTACGCCAGAGAGGTTGTCATGCATATCTGAGCCATTTTGAAGCCTGGTGTGATCACAAAATTACATGAGCCGAAGGACACAGGTTCCTAATCTTGACTGAGCACATTACCGATAGGCCCTATGAGTAAACAAATGGCAACATTCAACGTTTCTGTTCATTGTAAATGTCGAGTAAATGGATACAAACCTTTACCTAATAAAACAAAAACTATAATATCAAGCCCGGTTAAAGTAATTCAAACAAAAGCTGTATAGCTTATTGTTCTACCCTTTGCGGTTACGCTTTCTGAGCGAATTGGTAGGGTATTACTCACGCATTGCTACAGAAGAATTGTCAGTTCAGCTTGCACCCGAGCTGACATAGAAAGGAAAAATGTATCACTATGTTCCGTTGTGACTTATGGTCAAGTGTGTAAGAGTAGATCAGATTCTCATTAAAAAGAGAAGATTTAGCATCCAGATTATTTATATTGTGTCTTATACAATGTACACGTTGTAAATGCACCAGTGAGTAAGGTACGAGTGAGGGTCTCAGTCATGCTTGGCAACAGTGATGGATGTACACGTAGACTTGTACTGATAACCAGAATACATCTTACCTCATCTGCACCCTCTATGTGTTTGTCCTTTTCTGAAATACTACAATTTCCTTGCTTGGAAATCAGCGTAACGGTCATTTACTGATTGACCCACGGGTAGCTTCGGTTGTTATATGACCGAAAATAAACAGCAGAACGTGGCGTCAGTCCTCAAGTCTAACACATCAGTGGAATGTTTAACCTAGAAAGCATTTATCCTAGAAACGGCAATATGTTCAGGTCAATGAAGCAACTCGCCCGGAGAAAGGGGAAATAAATTTGTATCGTTCTATAGAACTGTACTATTCTCAAAGATAAGTACCGAAAGGAGAAAACTGGTTTAAACGCTGCCTTCCTCGGTTGTTTTTACAACAGTTTCAGTCATCTACTGCGTATCCGACACAGTACAATGATATAATGTATATGAGTAATAGTATCATAGTCCCTTAGTAAGAGCCAAAATATTGGTATATTCATGACATTCTGGTGTAATACAGTAGAAATAAAAGCTTGCTTCCGATTTTCCGTCATATATTTACGCACAAACTACACCAATATTTCCAAACCAAACCAGAGCATGGTGATAAGATTTAGTACCAATCTAACAGTGAAGTTAGGGATCCAGATTCCTAAGAACTAGTGTTACTCTATCGCTATGAATCTTTTACCTTTTCACTTATTATTCTGTACTAATTTGACTTACAAACACGTGGCGAGGAAAATAAAAGCAATGCGTTTTATCGGGTAACAAAACTGGACGTTAATGGCCGTTCAGGGAATTTAATAAAGAAAATGTGAATTACTTCACATGGTTCAGTTTTCAAGTTCTCCCATATTTTGTCTTTAAAATCATTCAGCCGTTGTGTAAAACCGCGTGCATAATTAGGAAAACACACAAAAGAAATTGTTAACTGCATGCAGTAGTCTACGAGGAAGCAATAGAAGGAAAAATCAGGTCGAGATAAAAGAGATTTTCCACTGGGGTTATATAGTGGTACCTGTGCTATTTTTGTTTAGATGTCTGTGTAGTGGCTTTATACAAACACCACCAGCCTTGGAAATATCCACTGACGATATACAACAACAAAGGCAAAAAAGTTGCATTTCAAACCCCAAACACATTTCTGGAGCATTATCCTGACGCGCACGCGTAGATAAAAGTCACAGATCTTCTTTTAAACTGTGACACAGTGGCTTACATTTTTACCTGAACATCCTGTTTCTAACATGTATTGTCTGTAACTAAACATTTCGGTTGTAATTTCTGTCAGAAGTCATTTCATAAGCAGAGCTCTGGCCGGCCGCTCTGTTCATCCGCCTAATATTGAGCTAATAACCTTGGTTTGTTATTTATGAGTAGTGTCGACTAGAAAGTTTCAGTACACTACTGTTTCGTCAGTATGCATAAATGTGGCATAAATACCAGATCTGACAATAAAAGCTGGAGCTTTATACTTTAACCTGGTGCATGTATATAATCGATTTGTGTTCCATTGTTCTTTAAATCTGACATTGATTTTTCTACCCGATGGTCCACAATCAATACGGCGAAAGAGCTTATTGTTTTTCTCTGGTATGAGTTCAGACTTCCTCGGGAGAGGTCACGTGATCATGACTGTACGTGTATCACACCGCTGATTTTAACACAGCGCATCAGTTTGTCCATTCTATTTCCTGCGGGGTTCTACTGGTACCGTCTTTACATTGACCTGGTGGAAAGTGGAGTTTTTTGTTCAATGCACTCTCTGATCCGGCATATCCGGTCAAATTCCGAAACTATACATTTAAGATCATTGTTCTTGGAGGCTGTTTGCTCGTCTGACACTGTCAACAGAATGACAGCGAGTGGACCGGAAGTCAGGGCATGTGATTTATGGACGCTAGGAAAATTATGAAACAAAAGAAGCCAACGGTCTTTCAGCTATTTCATCTGTGCACAGCGGAAATGGCTTAGAAGCAAAGTACAATGTGCTCTTTCTTTTTGAATTTATGTTTATTTATTAATTTCATTTTTTGTGGTTTAGTCACTTAGCTCAAGGGTAATTCCATCACACATTTATAGTTAGCTGCGGCAGGACTCAGATCAACTAAGTTCACACTGGTACGTTTCTGTAGCGAAACACGACGATTCAACTCCAGTCACCGGGTTCATCGTATATTCAACATCACCCAAGGGACCTGAACCCACGGAATTGACCCCGTTCCTCGTATCCCCCCAAAACTAGCGGATGTACCTGGCGTAATCTCTCTGTGTGATCAATGTCTCCCCAGGCCTGATGGGGGCAAATTTGATAATCCGGAGACCCCTTAGTTCGTTAATTACTTCTTAAGAAAAGTCATTTCCCCGAGAATCCGGTCTACAGACGCTGGCGAATTAGCTCAATACGGCATCTCCCTACACGGAGTGCAAACCAATCCATTACGAGGCGAAGAAAAGCTTGTCCGGGGTATCGTTAACTCTATTCCAATGCCGCAATAATTGACACTGGTAATGGCCATACCAAAAGCTCACTTGTTCAGGAAGAGCGATCCATAGCGTTGCCCTACCAGACCTCATACTGGGTACAAATGACCGCCTCTGTGGGTTCTGGATAAGACTGGGTGTACATTACGTTGCAGACCTTAGGAGAGTAGGGTAGAGAGAAATGAATGGCTGGACAGGCTCGACCAACGAATGAACAGTGAGTTTGTAAGGCAAGCATATTAACAAGTCTCAGAGCTTATGTGAATACAAGTGGGGAGAAATGAATGACTGGATAGACCGACTAGTGAATACTTGTAGTAGTATACAGAGTAGGGGTTCTGGCACACTTCCCACCAGGGCTCTCTCCATCCACCCCTGGAGGGTCCCCAACCCAAGCTCAACGCAAGCTCAAGCCAACTGGCGTACACAACTTTTTGTCGCTTATTTATGTACACAAACGGGCGTTCACATTCAGAGATAATTCCCATAGGCCCACAGGCCCTCTGTTAGAAGTCGGACTTGCAGCTAGAAGCACTCACAATGGCCGGTTTTTATGTACACAAACACAGCCGTTTATAGATTAAGAGCCATGTGCAGTAGATATAACCCAGAGTTCGCATGCTTCCCGGTTCACAATCTGATAGCATATATAAACTTATGATGTAAAAAAAGCTCGCGTGGAAGTCACTTAACCTACATAGCTGGCGTGACTAGGCACTTTCTATTGACACAGTAAGTTATATCCTGTGTAGCATAAGAGGCTGTGTGCAACTAACTGAATTCAGTATGTGTTATTCCACAGCGAAGTTTTGTGTGGCGTGACAGGTTTTGTGTAGCGGGACAAGTTTTGTGAGGCGCGGTAAAGCACACAAAATTCAAACTCTAGAACTCCCTCGCCGGAGTCCTGAAGGGTATGAATTTTGTTCACTTCAATGAATCAGCCTTCTCAGTCTAGGCCTGGGTCCCAATACACAGTTAGTTCATTTATTTTATCGCTGAGTCTGGTCGTTTCTTATCGTTGGTCTTGTATAGCGTTGCAAAGTTTTTGTAGAATATATACAGCTACACCCCACCTTACCCCAGTTGAGGTCACAATGAGTATATTGGATGAGGGAGATGGGCACATCTTACAGCAGGTTTGCGAGTAATACTACAAGTATAACGAACTCTGGTATCCCACCTCTCTGTCAAGAAGTTCAATTAGTGGGCAGTTTTTTTCATGAAAGATGCACGAGCTTCGTTTAACCCCTGCTGCACTAACTCTTCCCTCGTTTTCTTATCTGTGGAAATCGAGTTATGTGCTGTACCGACTGGAATCTGTTGTTTCATTTCTCGGTATTTTTCGACTATACCGAGTATTAACCAAAACTCGGTATCCCAAATCTTACCGTCAATCAGCGCTGTATAGACGTGGTCGGTGATTGAATTAAGCTTACTCTCAGCCAGTAAGCGAATTTCATTGTGTTCTTACATTCGAAGGACAGTCGCCGGCTTAGAATCTTAACCATCCCACTCAGACAGCCGCAGGCTAAGGCCACGCCTTCCATGCTTATAGCTATAGGCGCCGCAGTTACGGTGAAAAACACTCCGACACATAGGACGCCCAGACCCATACTGGCCGCGAGTAGCGCGGTATCAGTACCATCAACGGCGTTCACTGCCCTGTGGTATTTTTTGAAAAGATCGCCTCTGGCGTCTCTCTCACATTCCAAATCTTTTTAGAGAGTGCTAATATGTTGTAATCTATACCCGTGCTGATCTTCAGTCGTGGGGGGGGGGGGGCAGATGAATGTAATGCTGGAAACATTTGCGACATCTTCATGTAGACTCCGTTAGAATGTTTAATTCTAAATCCTGTATGGGTTTGAACTTAATCTTAACCGTTTCAACTGAACGCCATGCTCTAGATTTATGGGATTTATCCGTACCGCTTGAGGCGCAGAGGGCGAGACATTGTCTAACGTCTCAATCCTATCAGCTCTCGGGAGTATTTTTACAACGATACTTACACTTTTACCGGCATGCTCTTTCATCCACCCGATCTTCAAGCCAGGAAGAATGTGGAAGGGCTTGTCTGGATTATGACCCAATATAACATCCAGAATGATTATGGTTACCGGGGGAACCTCGCCAATGGGAAATAGTGTGTTGATATGGAGATAAGATGATGTATCTGGACCTCCTTCGATCATATCCCCCCCTTCCGGCTGTATCCTCACATGAATTCCATCTCCCACGGCCATGTACGAGAGGTAAGCCATTTTTCCTGGCACCGTGAGACTGGCCTTCACCATCACGCTGAACTCTCCCGGCGATCGGTGAACAGTGGTCGAGAACCTCGACCGTGCTGTGGTAAAGAAAACAACGATCACGATCAACGGCAATGAAGTGATGTCGATCGATGACAGTGACGTCTTCCACTGCTACATAAGCCTTTGGAAGACGGCAAAGGAGAGAAAGAATACCCAGTACCATGTCATCGACACTTCGGCAGGACAAAGTGTTACCAAAATCCCCTTTGATGCAGTGGAAGGAGCAGCCGATACCGCTGACACTGGTATCGCTGCAGCCACTGGCAACAAATAATACGCTCTCCACTTCGAGTAGCAGGAGAGCCATATGCCATTCTACCAGTCAGCTCTGGGCGACAGGCTCGGATACGAGCTAATTTTCAACGATGGCAGCCTCGCAGTCCGGGACACAGGCGACGCTGATGACCTGGTAGCAACCCATTACTCCATTCACAACATTAGCCTGGAGCACTACATGATCATCCAGCCTAAGCTTGTCTGTATGCTCTGTAACCGGTGCCCCGGGCGCCTGGCAATACTGTACGACCACGTGCTCCGGAAAAGCATAATCCGCTGTAACGAGAGCGATACCCCTTGGAACATCAACCTCAACGTAACCGTGAGCAGTATGAAAGGCATCTTGATGCGACCTTCCAGCGGGACACCAGGGCTTTCTACAGCCCCAAAATAACCAAGATAGAGATGACAAACGAGGGCGTCCCAAACCAGCTGTATTACCAAGGCCTGTGAGCCTACCAGCAATGAGATGAGCCAAGGAATTTCTTTGCAGCAGGCTGGAAGTGCCATCCCGAGGTGGCCATGGTCGGAAAAGACCTAAGGCTGGCGGACGTGTCTCTTGGCGACTTCTTAACCAGCAAGTACGCCCTGTGGCTTGACCTCCGCTCCACGGAAGACGACCAGCTACACGGCAACAGGCGGGACAGAACATCTCCCTTTAGGAGGACAAAGACCCTCGGCTCAACATCGAGGATGGCCGATTCGTCTCAGCTGGAGCTGGTAACCTCTCCCCCAGGGGCCCTCACTGTCTGTGGAATGACGCGGTGTGGGAAAACAATTTTAACTCTCAACCCCCTGGAGGGTCCCTATCGCGGCTTGTTTCAACACACTGTTACCTGTGTCCCAGTATACGGTACAATCGGTTGTATCAAGAATGTTCCTGGGTGTGGAGCTCCCCAGAGGTCTATGTCGTAGATCCAGCTGAAAGGCTCCATGATTACCTCCGCGCCTTCTAATAGCTGTTCCAAGGTAAGCCAAACGTGCACTTCACTAACGACTGCTCGTCCACAAATGCCCTGACCAAAAAGAAAGACATTTTCTCTGAGCTGGCCTTCTCAGGCCGACACACACAGCAAAACGTATGGGTGCTCAAACAGAAATATAACTCGTCTCTGAAGGATCTACGCGAGCAGACGCGCTGGTTCGCCATCTTCCACTGCAAAGATAGGGACTTGTTTGAAAAATGCCTCTGAGAAAATGATGTGATCCCTCCGGAAGAGCATGCTAAGTTTCTGTTGAAGACTGATCAGGCGGCAGCATATCACGTGCTATAATGCGCGAAACACTGTTCCTGCTGCTACAGCAGAGCACCTGGCTGTTATTCTCCCTGCAAATAATCACCTTTAGTGTGATTGCCTGGGCTACTTGCGAATATATTAGAGCTAGGAGGATAGTGGTACATATCGCACTTTGCATGCGGCCTGTGACTCAAGATGTTCATCAGGTGAATATGGCCGTCTAGACAAACTAACTGACGAACTGATCGACGAAGACGCTGAGGCTGCGTTCTCAGGTGGACAAAAGGAACAGGAGCCATTAGAGGAACAGGCAGAAGCACGCCCTAGCAATCTGCAACATGGAAGGCTTGCTGCCGCTGACAGGAGGGGGGAGGCAAGGCAAACAGTGTCTTGGGAAGGCAGAGCAAACTGACCCGTTGGACGAGGGCGAAGTCGAAAAGCCCTATGCCCGCTCCGAGGGAAGACTAGGCGTGGCTATGACGAGAACGATGGGGCAGGCCGCACTAGAATTGCACTCAGGGAAGATCAGCATGTTTTTCCAATCCCACCCCAGAAACGACCCGCTCTTGGGAGCAGCCTGGAGGTTGACCCCTTTGTTAGATATGCGATTAGTAGTGCTTCCTGTGTGCTCTATCATCGGTACAGCATGTTGCCAACGCCTCCAACCGCTGATCTTACAACTGTCAATTTGGACAAAAGTGCCCTCGGAGAATGGGCGAAGGCGGAGAACCCGACTCTTCCTTTCGAGCACCAAGCGAACCCACCGGAGGAGACACCAGGATGCCTTGAAGCCACCAGAAGGGAGAGAGCCTGTTTCAGAGGGTGTTGCAAAACAGGCCATCTGGACCACAGATATCATAGAGGGTAGCTGGCCTTACGGGCGTATATTGATTGTTTACTCATCACCAGCAGCCGCCGCCTCTTTCCGTTGCTCTGGAACTACAGAAAACACCACATGTAATTGAAGATTCCTTCCGACACTTTACATGACAACTCCCTCTACCGACGGTAAGATGCTCGTAAACGCTCTGTATCACAGCGTAGGCGTCTCTGGCTTAGTTATGGGATACTCCAAATTGGGTAGGATGGTTATTGGGGGTGCCCCTTCTCAAGCTAAACTTCACTCACCGTGATATCGGGATGGTAGCTGTGGGCGTGGACTTCGGGATGGCCACCACGGACATGCTAATTAAACAGGGGATCATTCCAGAAGATAACAATGGACGAAAAAGCAGCGATGCGTTTCGCGGCAGCGCTTGGTCCCGTATTCAGTCACATCTGGGAAAGGACCGGGCAGCTGCCTGAGCATATGGCTTCCGCCTGTTGGAGACTGATCAGGCATCTGGAGTACCTTGCTTATGGTGCCTACTACTGTGGCCCACCATTTGTCTATTCGTCTATCAAAAACAGACGGTACGATAGTCCCAAGGGCTGCTAGGTACAACATGATGCTCGAGTTATTTTTCCATGCCAGTCGTATATATCATTTGTGTATATCATTTGTATATAGCGTGATGATGTAAATGCCTGTAGAGCTATACTCCGCGGTGCTAGAGGTTGACATACTGTGCCAGCCAGAACAAAATTCCTGGCCCTATAACTCATATACTGATTGACAACGCAAAAAAAGTCGCTCGATCTCTAGCGGTAGGATGCAAAGGCCGCAGAGCGTTTCACAGCAAAGGTCCTGGAGGGACAACCGGAGAGCTGCCTGAGCCTATGGCTGCCGCCTGTTGGAGACTTATCAGGCTGCTGGAATAGCCTACTACTATAATGGACCAGTTGTGGAAGATATGTATCGTGTATCGAAGATATGCTATAGCCCCAAGGGCTACTGGAAAGGCATTGCTACCATCAAGAAATTAGCTTCTGCTGCAAAGGTCTCTGAAGGTACAGCTCGCTATTGGTTGAAGAAACAGGCCATCTGGCAGACTTTCTTACCATCCCCTTGGTATATTCCACAGGTAAAGTTTGATGTTGTGCCAAACAAGGTCCAACAATCTGATCTCCTCTTTCTACCCTTTGTCAAAAACAAGGCTGGAAAGGGCACCTACACAGCAATTTATGTCGCCAGCCGATTTGAAAGGAGCCTAACCTTTGGGCAAGGAAGAATCGAAAGAGGTTCCTGATGCCCTGGGCCGTATCTATTTTGGGGGACCCCTGAGGTGGCCTAAACCGCTGCAGGTCAACCCGGGGCATGAGTTCATGAGTGTAATGAAACACCTTCCGGCAAAACACAGTGTGGCCGTCAGACGTGGGTGAGTGGACATCCATCGGAACCAGGGGATCGTTGAGCGATTCAATCGGACCCTAGCTGAGCGGTTGTTCGGTCACCAGTACGCCCAAGAGATGCCGCTTGCTTATGGACGTTCGTCTGAGTGGGTAGGCCGCTTACCTGCAGTCGTGGCGGCTTTGAACGGAGAAGTTACCTGGCTCAGAAGTTACCTGGCCGTCTGAGGCTATCAAAGCAAAAACGATGCCACAAAAACCCCCCTCCACTGTTGCAGGCCGTCCTGTTGGCCTTCATGAGCAAAAGCTACCTTCTAGTGTTGGCGTTCGCTATCTGTACTATACTGGCGAGCTTGTTGGTGGCCGCCGTCGCGCAACTGAACCAGTGTGGTGCCTAGATGTGTGCAGACTAGGTCGCTCAGTAACTACACCCGATGAGCCTGTGTTGTACTATTTTGACATACCATCGGATGGCCCGCAGCGGGGGTTTGTCCGCGAGGAATTTATCGTAGTGCCATCTGACACTTAACTCCCGCCAGATAGGGTCCAGCAGCGCCGCTAGGAGCTCAGCCTGCTGGAAGGGAATCTTTGTGTCCATAGGCCAGCGCATGCACCCCGTTTTCAGCTATCCAGCGCTTGGAGTCGAAGAGTGAGAGCGATACGTTCTTCACATGCTGCCCGCAGATGTTAGGGCGCTTTGACCTCAGAACATCCATGGCATGGTGGAAGGTCTTGTTTTCGAAGAGAGCCTCTTTATACTGCTCATGTCTGATTTGGTTCTTCTCAACATTCTTTTTTACACCTTTGGCCTTTTTGATATTGTGGTCGCTGGTCTCCTGGATTCTGCACATCTTAGAACGCAGGCCAACGTGCTCAGCGATCTGGCGCCCAGCACATTCATCCTTCATCTTGCCTAAGACCTTTTTGTTCGTCACAGAATGGATGAATGAAGGCTTATTGTTTAACACCCTACTCAAGATTCGTCGGAGAACAGAGTGGGTGATCCACTGTGTAGTCGGACGTGGCATAGAGGTGTGCATTCTTGGCCATATCCTCGTCGACATCCTTTGTCTGGATCTCGGGGAGTAGACTGCCTGTGTCCGTGTAGAGGAGCTGGTAGTTTTCTCAATCGCTTTTTTCCTGAGGTTGATATTCATTCGGATGTAGGGCTCAATCCAGACAGCACGATGGATCTCTTTTAGGCGCACACCCAGAGACAGGTAAAGTTGTAAGGTGCGGTAGCGGAGTACATAGCATTCGTCATCGCCGAGGTTGCTGACAAACTTCTCAACCTCAGTAAGCACCACCCCAACGCCTAGGAGATTGCACTGGTACTCCGACATCCACTTTTTTTGAAGCACCATGCGCTCCGGAGCAAGAGACTAAGAGGTTTGCACCTTATGCAGCTCTTCTGGGTACTCTAGAACCGCTTCCACGATACAACCCTCTGGGTTGCCCGCCGGATGCTCTGTGATGGTTTTTGTGTGTTGCTTGCAGTTTTTCACCCACCGGAAGCCACCTGTTAATAGCAGCTGACTCATAGCGCAGCCGGAAAGATAGAGGGTGTGAGTGTTAGGCTTCTTTTGGTCGTAGCCTTCCATCCTGGGGTTGTTAGCCCGGGTGTCACGCTTTGAGACCATGGAGATACCCCCTCTCATCCTCTTCTCCTTGAAGAGGTGCTTCTCGTAGCCTGTCAGCAGTTCAAGCTCTATGCCTGTTTTCTTGAGGAGAGCATCTTAGGAAAGACAAGGGCTGGTGTAATAATGCGCATGGTCTAGGCCATACTGCGGAAGGCAGGCCTTACGAAACGTCTGGAAGACATCTGCCAGCAGAGGACATCAGTGCGGTTGTACATGTCGTGGTAGTTCCTCAGGGATGTGCAGTCGAAGGCCTTCCAGACCTTTTGCACATGGGCATAATCCTCATCGCTGATTTGTGTGGTCGAAAGTTTGTCGTGGAACCCCTCCTTTGTGGGAAGCTGTGGCTCATCAAAACCTTGCCAGGAGCCGATGTATTCATATGGGTAAATACACTTGTGCATGAGCAGTTCACGTCTCTGCTGGCTTGGTTCATACCACGCTGTGATCTGGAACGCCTTTGATTCGTTGGCTGCTACCAGCTGGTCGAGAGATGCCAACAAGAACTTTGAAGCGGAGCTGTTCCAGGGAGAAGGAGTTGTATTTCTCGGTGTTGTAGTTGATACAGGATATACGACATTTCACCTTCGAGATCGCCTGCTCCAGCAAGTGAGAGTCATAGCCCCACAGGTTGTGGAAGACCACTGGGATGGTGGTGGCTTTGTGGCTTAACCGTAGCTTCAGGTTGCAGGCGTTGCGTCCCGTTGCCCTGAAACTACAAGTGGCTTTTCACAGACATGGCAGGTGGTAACAGTGTTGTATGCCCACCAGTCATCTCAGGTCATTGCTATGGCTTTCCGGTTAGATAACACTGATCTTACGCTCCTCTTCTTGGAGAGCTTGTAAGAAGTGTTCTGCCCTCTGTTTTCCACGGGAGGCTCGGTGTACCCATCGCATCTCACCAGGATGTAGAAATAGCTGCAGGCCTCGTGGTCCTGTGCTTTTTGGGTGTTGCTTTTTTGTGGGGTCAGGACAGAGCCCTCAATTTTGGTGGTGAGAACTTCGAAGTCCACAGAGATGATGTAAGTCGCTGGCAGCTGCTTGTGTTGGTTCTGGAAGATGAGCGTGTTTTTTTTATTCTTTTCCGGCATCTCCACTCGCACAGCTGTCTGGCCAATCGCGCGGCACTTCGATTTGTGGGCTTTCAGCAGGTCTTCCTTAGAGTATCCAGACGGCCAACGCTCGGAGAAATGCTTTCGGCATTAATACTTGTAGATGATCATAAAGCAGGCGGTTAAGATCCTCGATCCCGATGTAGTGGAATTTATCGGCCTTCTCGATCAACAGCAGGTTGATCCGAGGCATGTAGCTGGGCTCTTTGCTGAGCCGGTGTAGAATGACGCCTTTATCTCAGCCGAAGACGTTGATGGTTAGGTTGTTTTGTTTCTCCACATTTGGGATCTGGGAGATGGGAGTTGGGGAGTCGATCCGTTCAAGGTTTAGACCATCCTCAGTTCTGTATTTGCTAGGCCTCTGTGGGTTTATGGCTGCAGGAAGCAGAGCTTACCAGAGTGCCCATCTGAGGCAGTAGTCATCGTTGTTTTTCGCGTTTACGACTGCCTTCTTGTTCGTTACACCTATCGGTACCGCTATGTAAGACCCACGTGTCAGCGGCTGCTATCGAGCGATGTCCAGTCATAGAATTTCCACTGGATCGGCGATCCATCCTGACTTTCTCTGCGTCCACTTTTCAAGAGTCTCCAGGTTGTGAGGAAAAGCCTTGCCTAGTAGCTGGCTAATCTCACTGGCCTGTAGAATAGCCTCCTGCTTGTGGTTCCGAAAGTTTTGGGGATTGGGTCAAATTCTTCCTCAATGGTCTTCCTCTTCCTACCCCTCTTCCAGCGTGGGGGAGGAAGAGGCCGATATTTCCCAGGCTCTAAGTGATTGAGTAGGGGATTCTTGACCGCCTCAGGAACGGGTTCCTCCAGGATGTTTTGGACTACATCACGGAGAGCTGGATTTTCTGGCATTTCTGCCAGCAGCTGGTCGATGTATTCATCCACAGTCAACATGGCGGTTATAGATGGATATACGGTAGACACACGTTCCTTTAAATGGAAACTCGGTTCGCGGTGATCAGAGGAAAAGAGGATTGAGGGTTTAGGGCCCTACAAACGCGAGCTCCTTCCTTGCCCAAGCTGACAGCCCTTGGAGCTCGCTCGTAACAAGGGGGTGACTACGCCTTGCCCGGGCTTCAGCTCTAAAAACAGCAAGGCCGGCATTGGTGAGCCTCTGACTGTGTCCCGATGTTAAACTTTCGAAAAGACGTCGTGATGGGTGAGTTCCTGCGCATGCGCGCAAGATGGATCCTGCAGAAATCGCCAAGGCAGCCTTTTCCGCCGTGCTCTCGGGAGCCGACGAGAAGCCATTCACAATTACGCTGTCCTTTCATGATCATTGGTATACCATACCCACACTTTTCTCTAACTGGAACGTCGGTTTGTGTGTGATTTGGCTGGCTACTAGAAACAATGGTTCCCCGGCCACCGCGAGTGCGTTTTCCATCCAGTTGCAGCTTCGTGCACAAGTTGGATCTGTGGTGATCTCGCGGGTGATCACATCGTAATCGTGGATCCTCTCACTGAGCAGGTATTTGATTCTCTGAATGAGCTCGCGCATGGTGGTGGGTATGGTGTCACCGTGTTCTCCAAGGTTCATTACATTCTCGAATACCTTCTCCAAGATGTCAGCACGGTTGTTGGGACGGGTATAGAGATTATCGTCGGGCCGCAGGGTGGCTCTGGGATAGAAGAGATGAACCGTCGCAGTCGATGCCATGTTTTCTTTTGGCGTCGAGCTATAACATGTTTCTGTTCGGTCTCTAAGAGAGGGTCGGTCGGCCTATGGCAATTATCTCTGAATGTGAATGACCGTTTGTGTACATAGATAATTGATAAAAAGTTGTGTAACCGAACACCATATGGCTTGGTGTGAAGTGTGCCAGCACCCCTATTCTGTATACTACTCTTGTGAACACCGACTTTATGAAGGAATATATCATGAATAGGTGAACTGCCCATGGAGTCTTTTAAGAGCATAGTAAGCATATATGCTTACCAAAACCGCCTTAAAACAGGGTGAAGAAAAACACACAGCATTTTGACATGAGGATACACCCTCATTGTAAGATTTGCCAATGTCTGATCTTTTTTATTCTTATTAAGCACATCAAACTTCATGATATAATAAACTCACTGGGACAAATTAATTTAGAATTCGGGGCCTGGAATAATAGTGTGTCCTATGATAGTTCAAAACCATGGACTAGTGGATATGGTGCCCACGTCAGGGACCCATTTTATATGCGCCTGGAATAATTTCCATGACAACAAATATTAAACATACGTCACCATGGTACACTGTTAGAAAAGTCCGTGTTTTTACCACACTAACTGTTGTATTTTTACGAGGGTTTTTTACCACTACTGTCGCTTTTGTGACAAAACAACCATAATCGGGGAAACACGTGATCTATGTGGGGTTCACATGTTATTTTATGCGATGATGTTACGGATATTATGTCTCGAAGGAAGTCGGAATACACTAAGAATGAAAACAGTTTTATAAATTCTTATCACAATATTTTCATACTCAGATTATTACTGGTAGACATTTTTGCTCGCCTTACTGCCTTTACGATGACTTATGCTGCCGTGAATATACATCGACGAGAAACCAAGGCCGCGTGGTTTTATATCGGCTGGCAGGATATTATCATAACAGTTTGCCGGCCGTTGTCTTAATTTGAAAAAATGCACAATAAATAGTTTGACAAAGCAGTGCACTCGTTTACAAGAACGAATGAAGGATTTCTCCTTTTTGAAATTCTAAGGAATTAAGCTTTTCATATGCAAATCGGTTATTCCTGAAGCAATGAAAATTTGTCTGTGATTTGAACTCTGCGAAATATAATCAAATGGCGTAGTTTTGACGATTGGATATAGTTTAGTAGTTTGTGTAAATTCGTAGGTTTTAGTGAAGGTTTTGTCTACGTCTAAATCGTCGTACTTGTGGTCCTGGGTTCCCTCCCCGGGCTATGCCTAGTTTTCTCCCATCAGCGAATCTTTATGGCGTTCTTAATTGCATCCACACAATTTTCTGCCTATTTACAAGTGCAACATTACTGTCTTGCATTTACACTGCTGTACAAATGGTATTTATGACTCGTCTCGTCTACCATTCACGTTAATTAATGCCTCCAGAGGCGTTTTACTATTCGTCAACGTTAATTAGGTTTTTCGAGTAAAATAAACAATTCTCGTGAGGACGAATCAATAGAAATCGTCGTCTTATGTATTGGTTGACTGATCACCCCAGCGTCACCTAACAATTGCACTGTTTGCAGAACACTCCGAGAAACTGTTATTGCCCCAGCAAATGGTCTAGATTCTATTAGTTGTGGATTGCCAAACGCGACCTTGAACAGGACTGAAACGTGCCTGCGCTTAAATTGGGCTATCAAACAAAGAACCTGTTCTAAGTATCGTGTGTGCATAGGGTCGGGTCGTATTTGTCTTCTATATTAGATAAGCTGGCCACTTAGACAGCCTTAGTCCGCATGTTCCTTCTGGGTTCTTTCAGCAACTAATCACAGGAATGATGCAATAATTATAATGCATAATTCATTAATTAAAATATCACATGGCGTGCACATAACGGGTTCAGTGAAAAAAAACCTGCACTGACATTCGATGAGAGCTATCATATTTTAACCGTCAATCGTCGGGTTATATTTCCGTTCCAGCAGTTTTATATGTAGCTTTTGTAGGATTACATCACTTAGTAATGCGCTTAAGTCCGATAAAAACCTAGTCTAGAATGTATGCCTTGGGGTTGTTCTAGTTATTTTGAACTGTTTGCGATTGGAAACATAGTTTGCAAACGCATGTACAGCCTGATAAATCTGAATGAACCAAATAGATACGGCCACAGTTTTATTCCCGATGTTTGCACAAAGGAATAAAAAGTAGTAAAGAATACTGGAACAATTAATCTAATACATTACTTCTACTATTCATTTGTATTTGCACGCAACAATTTATCTCAGCGCCATACCACTATAAAACTGTAAAATCTTTGTGTGAATTTAATAATTTATATATCGATCGAATGTGTGTTCACAACTGTTTAATGTTTAAACGCCATGAAAAACAAGGAATCCAATTACAACAGTATGCGTGGGCTTTAAAACTTAAAAACCTTCTGAATTTTGTCTCCTAACAAAACAAATTCTTCTTCGTTTAAATTAAATGCCAAATATATACAATGTCGCTAATATGTAAAGCTATTTAATCCAAGCCATGGAGGACAAAATATTGGTGCTTTAACTGAATTTAACTTAATTTGTCGTTTCTTGAACCAGATGTTGAAAAGACAACCATTTACCTGGGTTTAGAAAATTAAAACTTTTTGATGTGTTCTGAATGATAAATTAGCCTACACCTCGAAACTATGGGACAGCATGAAACAGTTTTCTATATTCATTTTTGTTTTATCAAATATAATTCAGATATAACATCGACCATAATTGGGTTGTGTGCGATAATTTGTGGCGAGAGACGTCCGCAGAAAGTTGGTGCCTGGATACCCACTGATTTTGTCATGAAACATCTAAAGTTTTACAAGCGTCAACAACAGGGACAAAACAGGCATACATGTATTGTCGTTTTGAGTTTATGCTTTCTTTATTTGGTTTTCTTGCATCAGTCTAAATTATTACAGAAGCAATATCCCGTTAATATAAATAGGTCAGAGAACAAGCTACTCAAAAAGCACGTATCACACGTCTTATCTTGTCTTTCTGAAAATACCTCCCGTCATGTGCCACCCACATGTATCTGAAGAAGAGTCTTGAACTAATCGTGAAAAACAACGTCAGGAATGACAAAAGAATGTAGCGCAGCAGCTCATTAAAGGTTAGCAACAAAGAGTTTTTATGCGAAAAGCATTCCCTAATTAAGGATTTCAAAATCATCCACATGAAGGTTCGGCAAACTTGCGTTTCTTTATACATTCGTATATAACGAGGCGTATTAAGGTATATTTTTATCCACATGTCTATACTTCTCTGACGCAAAGAAACCCTTCGGAAATAGTTCTGTATCCACATAACCGCTTCACACAGAGTTGGAGATTTGTTCAATTTTACCTGTAGCACCACAGCAAAGACATACTGAAAACGAGTCGCATTGGTTTTACTTCCCATTTGGTCACATAAATTGCTGTTATGTCTTTTTGTCGATTCATGACTTCTTCATGTCAACACTGTGTTTGATGGATTCCTTCTCTGAAGAGTTTCAAATAATATCGATTGTATTATGTGTTATTCACAGCTCTAAAGGACCTACATCTACGATATTGACCACCCATGTAGTAAAATGACTCTATGTGGTTTGTCATCACACCTTTTCTGATCTCCCCTTTCCCCGCCTAGTGAACAGTGGGAGAAGGCAAAACGGGAGACACCCCACAGATTTGTAGGTTTCTTTATTTGCTTTGCTTTGTTCATGCACTGGCTTTTCTTTGTTTCTTTGTCTGTTCTTTGGTACACTAATAGGTTTCTTCTTTTGTTCTTACACATGTATGTTTCTGTTATGATCAGAAAAGGGAAACATTTGATAACAGTTTGTCGCATAGTTATTCTTCCACTGTTTGGAAACTACACTACACAAACAGGTTAGAGCAAAGAAACAGTACTGGTCGCAGCGGTGTTAGTATAATCTGACAGAGTGGGTTGTCATGTCTCATACCTTTGGCATGATGTTTCAGTCTATGCAGCATTTTATCTTGATGGAATCGCCCTGCCACAAGAAGACACAGTATGTATATAGATTGTATATAAAGATTCTTGTGCACGACGTAAAACTCAAGCAGACACACCTACGAAAACAGACCATAAAATACTCTGAATGACTACATACAACGGTGGTAGGCGAAGTAGGAGTAAAGTATCTTAGAGAACGAAATAAACAAGCAAGATATATGTGTACATGTATGTATGTATCAAGTTCATGAAGTGTATTATAAAAGACTATGGGACTAGATTCGATTTCATAACCGTTGAACTCAGTTTGAATTTCCAGTTTCTTCCTTGTGGAACTATGCCGACTCTTCCTCCGTTATATCTGTGTATCAAAGGATCCAATCCCATGAGATCAGTGTCTTTGCTTAGCTATTGGCGACTGACACAGTATACAGCACGTCACACGCCTTTGGCCATGCAAGACAGGCGTCTCCGATAGGGCTAATTTCCCTTACACCCATTCTTTCCCTAACGACGGTCACACCACATGCAGATAATACCATTAACAATTCAACAGGCTGAATCCTTTGAGGACTGCCAAGCAACAATAGTTTATTACGTTCGTAATGCTGTGCAGGTACTGAGACCCAAAGCGTGACTCGCATTTGATACGCCTTGCATTGCGGTAAGTTTCGCTAAGCGGATGTAGCTTGACGTGGACCTTTGTCGACCATGGCGATGTAATGCCATACAGCACTGTCTTTTAAACCAGTTCAGTTTGGAGCACTTGTGTGCTGATGTGGCAATGTTAGCAGCGACAAGTCTGTTGGTGGGTGACATTTTTCATATTCTGTCCTGACAGGTAAACATGGCCATCTCAGTTCACGGGGAAATGAGTACATAACGACAAGGATTTTTGTGATGAGCAGCCATTACGAATTAGCACGCCTTTAATGCTAAACCCGTTTTATTTCTGAGATTTAGGTACCGGTGTGAAAAATTCTTTCATTGTCTTTCAAGTTTTATATTTACTCTGCGTTTTTGTATTGCCCATGTATTACGTTAAGGCAGGTAATTTTGCTGCCTTAAATGGAATTGTCGAAGATGAATATGGTATACTGTTCGATGTGGTAGTAGCGTGAAGCTTGGTGCCTCGAATGCTTTGTTAAATGGGCCCTTAGGAAAACGCTATATCACTTCGTCCTAAGAATATATATGTGTTGTTCAATATTCAATCCATTTCTCTTCCCGCCTCCAGTGTTTTGATTTTCTATGGCAATCAGGTACTGCTCAGCTTTCAAAATATGAGCCTTAGGCATCACACACACACACGGTCGGATCACGTTTGAAGTGACTTTTCTTCACACAATGTGGATATTGATTGTTTCAGCACCCGTGATTGTAACAACATCCCTGATTATATCAACCCTAGTGACTGCATCATGTGCGAGGGCATCCAAAGACTTGCTAGACGTCTGTGACGTCATATTACCAATATCACCATCAGCATTAACCACTGCCGCCATCCATCACAATGACAAGAACCAAAAAATATGTAAACGCCCTTGAATTTTTTATTTTGGGGGGTGGGGAATTAATAATTTTACAGAAACGATTACTTGAATAAATGTTAAGTTCCTGAAGAAAAAATTGAAAAAAGCTAAGAAAAAAAAACATTTCCTACGTATTGAATTTTTTTTTGTAATATACACTAAGTGATGTGTGTTACTGTATAATAAAATATCAGACGGTTTACATTACGATAACTTTCTCTTCAGCTGATTAAAGAAAATATCATAAAGGAAGCCCTATTTTGTCC
This sequence comes from Acanthopleura granulata, assembly GCA_016165875.1. NCBI lineage: Eukaryota > Metazoa > Mollusca > Polyplacophora > Chitonida > Chitonidae > Acanthopleura > Acanthopleura granulata. The sequence continues at coordinate 5,290,529 of JABBOT010000082.1, forward strand.
ACCAGCTGTACGTAATCAGCAAACCTAAGCGTATACCGGCAATACCATGTAAGATGCTCCAATCATACTGAATGAACCGCCATTGCTGTGTGGGACACGCTGATTGTTTGTGCATTGCTTTATATTTGAGACTCCAATCATCCGCGTGGATCACCAAACTTTGTATTTGAGACTCCAGTCACATGTGTCGAAGGTCAAACTTGTATCTGAGATGCAAAACATATGCGTCGAGCATATCATGCATATCGTAGGCACCAATCATACGTATATGTGAGACACCAATCCTATGTGCCAACTTTCAGTTCTGTGTGTAAGACGCCTATCCCATGTCACAACAGTCAATCCTGTGAGTGAGATGCCATTCCTATTGGAAAACGAGAGTCACTCCTGTGAGTGAGACGCCTATTCTATGAGGCGACAGTCAATCCTGTGAGCGAGGCTCCTATCGTAGGGGACGACGTCAATCATGTGAATGAGGCGTCTATCCTATGACACGGCAGTCAATCCTGTGAGGGAGACGCCTAACCGCTGCCACTACAGTCAATCCTGTGTTTGGGAATGAAGTTCCTGCGTATGGAACAGCAGCTGACTAATGTTGTTTCGATCTACCACGCACGGTTGTCCGTGACAAGGGCTAATGTAAAACCTTTCATGACACTTGTTCCGACTTCGTTCATTTAATCATACCCAAGCCTCTAAACTAAATAAATAAACGCACATCAAATGGATTGTGTTAAAAGGAGGGCGGATTGACACATGGAGCACTAGATATAAGTGGTTATCCAGCATCGGAGTCATTTGGGGGCACGCAAAACCTGACATTCCCTGGGTCCATTTGCACCTTCACGGAAACAGGAAGTCCGATGGCCCTACTGTTGAGAAGACCCAGCCGTTCGGACTCTGTCGTCAACCTAACAGCGCAAGCGGATACAATAGACCGCTAAAGTCACAAACTCAAGTCGGAGAAAACAGTCCGTTAAATTCTCATAGGTGATGTGAACATATATTTATTTTTGGGTACAATGAAATACTGGAGAAATAAATACAGCTAAAGTCAATTATTCTTCAAAGAGGTTCATTTTGGGTTCAGCATAAAATATTTAGTTTTATTTATAATTATTTGTTGATGTCACCTTTTGCGTTTTTCACTCTATGAGCATCTTTGAGAATTTTCTATTGATACGACAGTGATCTATTTTGGGTACTGGTAGAGCAATCCGGAATACTCACAGTAAATCTCGAAAACCTTGAGTCTTTGAGTTTAGACTCTGGTTAACCGTTAAAATCACTCGTAATTTGGTTTCATGGTTGAACATACCGGATGTTGCAATATTCACTGTTAAGTATTTTGTGTTTAAGCTTATGAGCAAGTTCATGTATAACATCATGGCCGAGAACCACCCTTGTCATTCTATGTCCTCTTGCTTGTTATATTCATACAGAACCCCTGAGGAAACATTTCCTTCATATTTATAATTATGCAAAAATATATAGTTTGTCTTCTCTGTTACCACAAACAGACCAACTACGTTTTGTTTTATATAAATATAAAAGAGATGGATACGTCCGCATAGGAGCTGTCTGTAATGCTTTACGTGTAGCTCGTCTGCTCTTCTATGTGGCAGTTGTAGATGGTTGCTAACGTATTCTCCACACCCGGAAAATAGCCTTTTTTCTGCACAGTACCTTTTGTGAATGGTTTACTGCAAGATCACAAAGACACTGTTGTTTGACCTTGACTTCATGCCAGGATGAATGAGTTCGTCAGTCACTGCTGGGTTTGACCTTTATGTATTATGAGGACTGAATCTCTTTGAAGGGATTTAATGTCTTCCTGCTTGTTGACATTTGCCATTTGTCTGAAAGGTGAATGAAGGTTGAGCAGGTCTGTTCGTATCCAAAAGACCGTTGATCTGCACGGTTGTAATGTACACAATGTCGTGGGTGGATCGTTGTAGGAGTCTGACATATCGGTTAACCGCATTCCCTCATATAGGGTCGCTTGGTACATAAACAAAACATATTATGAAACAGAATCTGATAAATTCGACGGCTATAAAGTTAGACTGACAAGCTGTGTGCGTCACCACGTATCCACCATGGGTAGTAGTTTAGAGTGAACTACAGCACAGTGTTCTTTTCTTGTGATGTAAACATCACGCTATTTGTGAAACATAAAAAAGAAACAAAAAACAAAAAACAAACCAGCCCAAAAAAATCACCTAAGTACGTTCCTTTCTAAATGAGAAACGAATACGTTCACGTGTGTTCACATGTGCCATTTTAATAGTAGAAATAAAAAATCAAAGATGAAAGACGAAGATGAAATCAACGGCTACCTCCAAGGCATGCCTGTAGCATCGTTAGCCGAGGAAATTAGAGTGCACGGAGTTAACTACTATTCTTCGCAAAATACATGACAAATCTGCTGACTTACAGAGAGGGCCACTTAAGTATATCTTTTTCGAATGATTGTTGTTAAACAAGAATAACTCAGAGGTGCAATGAATCTTTACTGATATGGGCACAATACTATCATGTTCTGTCCAGTCGAGACACTCTCAGCCCTGCGACTCCGTACTTGAAAAGAGTAGCATACGGGAGATCGTGTCTCTAACATTGTTCAATGAGGTTCACACATTGTGTATTAAGTTTGTGGATGCTAAGAAACATTTCTAATTCACGCTAAACCACAAAACTTCACAAATAATAACACAAATAATAACCTTAATCAGATTTCCTGGTTGCAAATGTGTCACAAATGTTCACCTGGGTAAACATTTTTGACCATCGTGGATGACAACCATGGTACCGATTCTTTAATCAAGATAATGACTATTGCAGAGGATGTGATTTCCTGTGCTCCATAATAAATCAAGTTCAGCAAACTACCTTCATTGCACAAAAGGACATATTTATGGGTTCGGATACTGGGGAAGGTGCCATCTAAAAGACTAGTAAACAACAGGAAAATCGATATGTCTGGCCGACCCGTGTTGATGTCGTGCATAATGAATGAAAAATACATGGCCATGGCGAAACCTTACTAGTAGTGTATTGCAATCTTGCGTGCGCCAATATAAGCCTGTCTACGCCTGTCTTATCCCATAGCATTAACCTTTATAACGATACTTTGAACTCTGTTGATATTGTCTATTATTTGATGTGTCATATAAAGTAGACCCCCAGGACAGCCCTTCTCCCATGTTTCTATGGCTTGACTGACAGTCGGGATGTATCGGTATCGAACAAAGTTATCTGAAATAATAGCCATGGTATGGCATTGAAGAGGAGACAATACACAATTTCCGTAATTGGTGAGCTTAATAAAACAAACAAACTGATGTATACTTTAAACCAAATGGACCGGGAATGTGGCGGGACAAGCCGGTTGAATGATGCCCTGATGTTGGTTAATTGGTCACGAGAGAATTGTGATGCCAAGGTTGCTCATAAATCAGACATCTTTGTTGCTATGTTCCCACAGGCAGTAATGGCAGCTGACGCCTGCTTGTATTTTATGCATACACGTGTAATTGACTTCTATATCTAGATTTTCTTTCCTTTCATATAGGTAAAAGGATAATTTTCTTGTGTTAGACTAAACGTGAATACATTTTTGAGTCAGAGGTTTCATGGGTTATATGCCAGAATTGGTCCATATTTTAAAATCCCATTGTCAGAAGCAACAATACCTTTACATTCATTGCATGTTAAATCGATAACTAGCAGTTTGGCTTTTCAGTGCGATAATTTTTACCAGAATATTACCAAAGCATTCTTCACATTCCGGTAACTGAAATCTGGAGGCATGTTTTTTACTTCATTTTCCTTCCATCTATTTGCAACTATCCTTGGCTTTGTCTATTTGTCTATATCACCGCTTATGGTCGCTGTGATGCAAGCTGTTAATGTGCAACATATAAATTCTGCAAGCAACGCTGAATCGTCAGACACTCTGCAGGATTTCACATAACGCCCCTCCAAACATCTACCTAGAATCAGTCAATTATATTTTAATCAGGGCTGTATCAATGTCAGCTGAAAACACCACCGAATGGCTTTTGGCCATTGTAGTCATTGCATGGGAGGCAACTCTGCCAGGCTAATAGCATTGTAATTACAGTGGGTTGACATAGCTACAGTAGATGCAGAGTTCAGCTGACTGTACCTAGCAGTGCGATGCTGTTCATCTCAAAGCTACATCTGATCTCTTGTCTGAGATTCAGTTCTTCTAAACAGGAAAGAACTTTTGAAGGATATCGAATTCCATAACATAATTACTGGATTTTTCTTGCAAACGTTAAGCATTGGTTAAAAATGAACCTACATGCATTTTTACACGGTGACGAATTTCACTGTGTGCACCCCACGGGTTAAAGCTTTTCCAGTGGTCTTGTCATTCACTCGTTGATATCATCACATAAATATGCACGTATGACCCAGCCATGCCAACTTCAGACGAAATTGGTACTCTGATTTCCATCATCCTTAAGCCTCATCGCTAAGTACGATGTTCTGAAGTAAGACGTAAAACCCCGACGGTCACCGATGCAATGTGTAATTAAAATATATCATGGCACGATATTTGTGTTTTATTTTATTTTAACAGCATATTATTCGCAAATTCTCCACATTTAAGAACCCTAAGCTATAAGTTCAAATTAACTTGTTTCAACCACGTCTAAGAACGTACTTTTGACACTATTAGACAATTTAGGTTTAAAGCATTCGTGTTGAGAGAGAAAATGAAAGCCATATAGTCATCCAAGTGGGTTTCCACACATGACGCTGTACAACTATTTTGTTGAAGTATCAATCAGTGAGGTAGATGGCTACTACAGCCCCTACATTTCCAATCAAGCGGAAGTGCCTCGCTAGCTTTTCAGTGTGATGTATATGCTTTAAAAATGTAGTGCTATACTGAGTATTACTTGTATCACCCACTAGTTCCTTAGGGTTTTGATACTTGAAAGTTCAGAGTTTATCGATTGTTTATGTTGTTTGAATTTATCAATGGACAAATTTATACCAAGTACCTGTGGGAATGGCTACTCAGACGCACAGTTCTGGCTATTACTTCGCCATTTTTCTTTACATGGAATGTGTGAGGTTTAAGTCTTCATGTGTTCCCGGTGGTAAAATTTGAAGTACATATTGGAAATTAAAAAGAAACAGCATTGACAAGATTAGAGTCTCATTTTCAAGTAATCAGTGGGTTTGTTCACATTCTCAGTAAGTAGCCTTCTAACTGGCACCGTTTTATGAAGTGGAATTGCGAATAACGAGTGGCTGAAGTGGAATTACGAATAGTGGATGTGGAATTACGAATAACGAGTAGTGGCAATGGAACTACGTATAACGCATATTGGAAGTGTTACGAGTAACGGATGGCGGAAGTGGAATTACGAATAACGAGTTGTGTAAGGGAATTATGAATAGCGTGTAGATTTAATGCTTCGAAAAATATCGGTTTCATGTGCGACACTTTATATACTTGCATTCAGTGATACACTCAATTGTAATTAAGGAAAACATTTAAGTAAAGCATGTGTGGAATATCAGGGTTTCTCGCAATGTAAAGCGAACAGGTTCGTTACCAGACATTTGCTGACAGATGAGACAGCTCTGAAGCACATCCGCCTCTGTTCTTCATGCACAAGTCAGTCATTGCTCAAACTAACACAATTTTCGACGTGATCTGAAATGACGGTATTTCTGTTAAACGTAACGCTACATCTGAAATTTTTCAGCAACATCGTGACAGAGGAATGCGCATGAGGTCGTGAAAAACACCCTGACATAAAAATTGCACCTCACAAAATGTGACCTGTTGTGTACAGCTGAGGGATTGTTGCGGTCGATGAAAAAAGAAACAACAATGTTCTTTCAAACCATGAAAGATGGACTTCTTATTTTAGCCGGCAGGCGTGTGCTAATTGAAATGGACAGAGGTTGTGTGGTATTTTGACAGGTCAGTATAGCATAGTGGTAGAGATTGATATACAGAGCTGTATTTTTGGTGAGACGATTTGCAAGCTGCTGTCAATGGATGGCAGAGCCTGACAAATTTCTGCGTGTATATCATGAATAATTCAGAGCCGGCAGAGCTGTTGTGAGCCGCTGTCCTAAGAGGGATCCAAAGACTTTCAGCCATCCCTAGCTCCATTCGCCAGACATTTAATTTCCTGAACCAAATTTAGAACAGGGAAGTGGTCGTCAGGGCATGAAATCTGGCTTCTTTCCTTGTTATTGCCACATTTACCGGCAGTTGTTTATCACAGATTAAAGATTAGAAAGGAAACCAAGGTCACAAATGACCGACATTGGAACGAGAGAAATTCTAGCATAAAAAGCAATTCCCAAGACGGTAATGATAATATTTATGTTCTAATGGCTCGTGTTGTTATGACAAAGAGCCTGTGAGAAAAATGACAGAACCTCCGTTCAATATCACCAGCATTAATAAGGAGCAGACACTCCGGCCAGTGATGAAAATATTATCTTCAGTGTAAAAGGCCAGTGACTTTATTATATCTGTGGAAGGAAGAGAAAGGACCAATCACATTTTGTATGAGGTTACTATCAAAACGGATTTCGAAAACAAATAACCTGAATGAAAGCTGAACAGAACTACAATTCATGATAAAACCACAAGGAGTCCCTAACCTTTCTCCAGACAAGGGCACTATATATCTATGGAACCTTTCCATTCTTAGGCTGAGAATAGACGTGAGCTGGGTCTTAGTCGTCGTGTGACATATAGATTCATCTCAGGCAGGAATGAACCAGTATGAAATATGGGTCCCCGGAGCTAGAGCAGTAGTGTACTCAGTGAGGGGTATATACACACTTCTGGGACCGACCGGGAAACCGCAAGTCCTGTCAAGACAGTGTAGACTTCACTCTGACGGCTAATGTTTTATTATACCACCCCAGTCCAGCAAACGTGTTATTTGAAAGACTCATTTGGGGCTGGTTAAATTTTACACAAAGCTGCCGTATGGATTAATAATTCACTTGGAAATACTTTTAATCTTGGTGCATTGTCATTGCTCTTAAATGAATAACTGGAGAAGTCGTATTATAGATAATAAAATAACAAGTAGGTCTAGATGTATGGGCGTATGAAATGCCACCTTGGAAATAATCTTATCGCTCAATGCCACCGATCTTATTTTGATATTTCTTCACACTGCCAAAGACAGAAATTTAATCATCTGTTAACCAATGCCACTGTACTAAAAGACACGTCTTTTTATGGCAAGAGTTTCATAAAATAGAATTAAATCATTAACTAGGTTATTTTACCTAGCACGGATCGACATGATCGACAAAACATTTCCTGACAACGAGGCAAAGCAGACTGACTCGTAAACTCTACTTTTAGTGAAAGTTTCCTGATTCTAGTTCTTCATCAAACTGCTGCCGTTGTTTACAATATTTCCATGTGTAAAATATGTTTATTATTTTAGTAGGTAAAACACCGTACCATAAACCGATGTGACGAGAGGGTGATATCATATAAAACGTACATCTCCTTGATTGAATTCCAAGCCGGAGTTCTGATAACCTGAAACGGAGCTGTTATCTCCAATGCCACATGATATCTTTTGGGATCGATTCGAACAGACATGTACCAAAGAAAACACAATACACTTCGTCAGTTCACCAGGGATTTTCACGTCATAAATTTTCTCGGCTCAAGTGGTTTTATCAGAGCTTTCTCGTGAAGACAACTTCCGGCGTGGAGTTGAGGTGTCCACACCTGTGACTTTCCGCCAATCGATACAGCATCAGCGTAGCGCGGTTACCTATATTGTAAGCTGGTCGGCGTATTGCTAGTACTCTGCCACTGGGTCCATGACACGCTCGTGGGGCAGCACTTTAAATATTTCATTAGTGAAAGAATATGTCAAACAAGTGCATAGACATGTTTGAAGGGTATTGGTAGTTCATAAAACCTTTACGTATAAGATCAAACATGGGAATCTATGAACCGAGGTAATTAAACTTTAAAGTTTCTGCCATATGAGAAGTCCGATACCACCACTTCTCTTTGACTGACGTGGTATCTGATTGTCTCAATTTGCATAAAAGGTATATTGCATTGTAGTATTTTTACCTAATTCTAGTACTTCTAAACACTTACATGAATAGTTAGAATAAAAGCCTGAGGTAAACTGACAAGAGACCGGATTTCATGGGTAACGTGTGACCATTTCCCCACTATCACACTGTCGTTGACGCTCTGGTTTAGCTCTGTGCTGAAGTCTTTTATATTATATCATTATACTAGCATGTAGAAGGGTTGCAGTGAGCAGCACGATGCTACTTTCTTGTTCATTTCGTGTGGAATCTCTTCAGTTTTCTGCTCACACATGCAGACCAGATGGTCTACACGCAATGCAGATTTCACGATCAGGTTACGGAGTGTTTTTAAAGATTTGTTTTCTTTGCGACAGGTAAATTTAGAGTTAATTTGACACACGCAGTCGTTCTCATCTCCATTCTAGAGCCCAGCAGTCAAACCAATTGTGTACAACGACTGATCCCACAATAATGATCTGAAATATTCTGTAATACATGATACAACAACTTGAAAAATGAATGGGTTGATTACATATCTCTTGTATGCTGTACAATATTAGAATTATACTTGTTTACAGGAAGAAACCTACAATGAACAGGTCTGATTTGGTGTGTGTATTCATCATACCGATGCCTATCCTGAGTAAAATTTTATGACAATCTTAAAGCTGTGCTGGTATGAAGTAACTTGGAAGCAATCGACATTGTCAAGCAAGTATGTAAATGATTTACATAATCCATCTTTAAAGTATTTAATATGTACGTATCGACTGTGAAAGTTAGGTAGAGGGAATGCGAGATTCTGTGGGACTAGTTAGAGCCGAGTGGCAAACCCCTGGAAATGGCGGACGGACTACCGATAAAGCCCAATTCACAGTGAAGCACATGGTTTCCCCCTGTTACGCCGCACTTCTTACGTACTACTTATAATGTTTTTCTACAACACATGTAGAAGAGTGTGTGACGTATTCCAAGAGAGAATGAAAAACTTTGGACAGCTTTTTAAAGGCAGGAAGGAGGTCTCCGTCGTTTGCTTTCGTTCTTTTTTTCTATTTTTAACTTCTGAAGAAATGTTATTTCGTCAAGATAAGATAATTTGTTTATTTCCCGTTCTATTTACGAATTGTTCTCTTATACCACAACGGTTTTAAGGGCAGAACTGTTTATGTTTTCATTTCAGCCTCTGTTCAGATATTGTATTGGCTGAGCAAGTTAATGCTTTTAATTCCTGTCGCATTCTCGGCTCCGTACCCATACCATGGGACTAGTTCAAGTCTCAGCAGGGCACGAAATCTCGGCCAGCTTGGTCTTGCCTACCGGGGAAGGTTGTCTCATCTTATAAAGCCCTCGGTAAATTCGAATGCCCGGACACCAAGTACTGAGACTGCCTGGAATGAAACAGTTTACCAAGTCGACCTTTTTTGCGGCTTAAAACAAGAGTACATCTTTCCTCTATCCGAATTTAATCATATCAACAGGCAACCTTAATATATCCAGTAATCTCATTCCAGGAATCATCATTTTTCTTCTCTGTTCTTTTCACTTGAGCCGAAAGGAAAAATGCTTACCTAAGGCAACGATGATATTGCTCTTCTTTTTTCTGCCTGCCTATTTTCAGTCGATTAACCCCTGAAGATGTCGGTCGCTCTTTGTTCAGTTTTCATTTGGTGGCTAATCATTTCATTTTGGGAACCGGAAGAAAAAATGTTGTTTACTCGAAATATGTGTGTCAGCATGATATGGAAAGAAACAAAAAGGCGAAAGCACTCAACATTCTGTGTGTCGTGTCTGCTAGTATTAATCCTATTTCGCAGGAAGACGTTGACGAATGAGGCTATAAGCTCTGGTGACATCGCGCAATGGACAAATGAACGCACGAATTAAAAAAAAAAAGGAATACGCTTTTTTTATTTTATCCAACTTTTCACAAAGAGAAATCATTGATAGATTGATTTTTTTAAAGAATACTTTATAGTTCGCTGGGAACCCTTATCATTTCTTCAAGCGTCTGTATTTTCTTTCGGTGAATTGTTTTTTCTCAGGTAAGAAGTGATTTAGAGCTGTATATAAAGTTGTGCAGCATTTGTTATTTTGAATGTATGGAATTATAATGCTCATGTACAAGCTCATGTTGGTCAAACTTTTATGTAAGCTTCTTTTACGCTCATGTGGACTTTTATACTCATTTATATTTATACAGCTATATGCTCTTGTAGGCAAACCTCTGAAGGGCTAAAATGTATTTATTCTCAGCCGTAATACACTCTTATATAAACTGCAACAAGATAACAAGAGGCTGAAATTGCGCACATTGATATGATGTCAGGTGTTTAAAACCGAATGGTGTCACCAGTAATATTTAACAGATTTTCCATGCAAATATAAATTGAAAAGATATACCTTTCTGCAGAAAATAAAATATAAAATACAATTAAACGTTGCTAAATTCTACTACCATGTGTTAACACAACCCGCAAAGCTAAAACCTTGTTAAATTTCGCGTACACACAAAGTCTGATTAGCAATGCCATGTGGCTCTGAAGACATCACATCTAAAGTCTCAGGCCAAGTCGATCGAAACATCGCAAATGTTAAATCTGTGTTCGGCCAAGCTAATATCGTGCTAGACAAGACAGTCATTTCTTGAAGTAATCCGTCTAGGCCACTGTACAATCTGGATTACATCGTGTCGTTACACGGGTCGGTGTGTGCTTTTTTGTAAGGTTTCTGGCTAAAAGTTCTTGTGGGAATGGAACGCGTGATCAAAACGACTGTTGTCAAGTCCGATTATAGTCGTGATCGCAATTAATACAAAATCCTGTTCTTAGGTATCAACATTTACTGATGTTTATGTTTAAAGTGTTTTCAGGGGCCTCCTTGCCCAAGTGGGTTAGCGCGATCGCTGTGAGTTCAAGTCCAGCTGATAATGGCTTCAGCACCGGCCGCACGTGGAATGGTCCACCAGTAGCCTGTGGATGGCCGTGGGTTTCCCTCGGGTTCATCCCGGTTTCCTCCCACCATAATATTGGCCGTAATGGTATAAGTGAAATATTTTTGGGTACGTCGTAAAAGACCAATCAGATAAACAAATAAATAAACGGCTTTCTTCACCATCTCTAGTGAGTTGTGTGTTGCCCATGGAACATGGGAATAAGGGAACGTAGAGGGAGGAGAGGGGTATACGTAAATTGAAAAAACTTCTTGGAATGTTTTCTGTGCTCCAAGACAGATTTCGTACGTGGTTACAATCATATTGCAGGGGTGTGATATTGCACATATTTTACACTGTCGGAAAAATACAGAAACAAGTGCAAGCGACAAAGACTTTCATTTTCGTATTGTTTCAAGCGAGTCAGGCGTATCGTCTGTTAATATTGATCGGTTCTGTTATACAGAAATGAGTACTGATAGAAACCAGGACGGCCAATGATCAAGAAAAAGGCAAACAAATGCAAGGAAATATACATGCTCTATATTTTGGATCACTTACTACAAGCGATATGCCGTTCGTCTCCAATGGATGTGGGGAGTAGTCGGTGTCTCTCTAAAGCATTAACAGGCCAAATCACAGGGGAAATTAAATGGGTGTTGGTCCTTTTATCTGATTTAACTGAATTATTTGGGCGGTGGAAGCCAATGGGGGACATTGGCGAGAAACCAAAGAATATCTAAGTACCAAAGAATTTCTGTGTGCTAAGAGGATAAAGTCGTCTGAATTGTTTTGTTATAGCTATTATCCAAAGCTACAGAAAGTGGCAATTGACAATAGCGTCATCATGATTTTCTTGTCGACTGACTTTGAAAAACTATATTTGGCTACAGGCTCAAGGGATTCGTAATTCAGGAAGCATGTTAATGTGTGGTGTGGATGTCGTGAGGTGTACGCCTACCTCCACGGTAACTGGTAAATGAAATTGTGTGAGCAACGAGTAGGGTAATAGATAACATAGATGAGCCTTCAGAGATTGTCACTTTCATAGTTCAAGTGTGTCCGTGAGATACATATAAGTCAGAGATATTATTCCAAATGTCATTGAGAACGCAAAAATAATAGCACACTGAGGGCAACAACAAAGAATGAAGTGTCCCCTTGTGCGGAAGACAGATTCTCCACACAATAAAGCTCCCGCATTTAGCTGATGTGGTGTTTAAGGGCGATCTTATCAGCGAAACTTCCCACTTGCAGTTTATGGCCTTCATTTTCCGTCTTCAGTTCGTTGATAACATACCCTTTTGCTAGCGTTAGATACGTTAAACAATAAGTCGTTCCTATCCTTTACCCTGATCTGGTTACACGTTTACCATCATGGTATTACCCGCCAGGTAGTTTCAATATATTCTTTTCACATTTGAAGCGATTTAAGAAAGAGAACAAAGAGAAAAAAAAGATCAACTCAGGTGGAGTTTTAAATGATTTTGCGCACAATTAACCCACTAATGTTTGCCATACAATAAGTATGTTAAGCACATGACACATTATGCCGGTTTACCAGAAGAAATTTTCCTCTATTGAGGTTGCGTAGTACATACATCTCTGTCACAATTAGACGTCATTACTGCAGGAACCGTACGCATATCAGACAACTTAAATCAAATGAAAAGATTCCGGAAAGAAAACATATATAGGGGAAATCAAATAGCCCCAAGGTTTCGTTTTTCCTTTATATTCCAACCACGGGATCTCCCTCCTAATAGCAGCCAGCATGTTGTCTTAGGTTTTTTTTTGTTTTGTTTTCGAGGCTTGATCTAAGTAAAGGTTTTATTAAGGTTCCTCCCTCCTCTTAGGACCTGTAATGCATATTAAATATATTTCATGTGGTGACAACACAGCATTTAAACACCCACATCAACAGTTAGAATAAAACCCTAACTGAGGTGTATTGATAAGAAGCAGGGTTTCACTGGAAACGTGTGATAATTTGCCCTCGCTGGTCTGGTTTTACTATACTCTACTCACCTTTACAGTCTCACACTGATCACCACAAAAGCTTATGCGTGTTTATGTAACGCGAAACAAATCTCGCCAGCTTACACCCGTCTATTGTGCGTGACTGATTAACCCACATGTTTACATGCGCGGAAGTCGTGAACACCAGACGGCTCAAAAGACCACAAAAGTCCAAAGCCAAAATGACTTGACGTCAGTTTCTTGCAGGATCAAAGCCGCAACTGTGGGTAGCAGACTCGCATAAATTAACTAGACAAACTGATCAATAACAATATTCTATGAGGGTGGTCACTGTACCACCAAATGAAGCCATGAGTGTCGAAATGTTGCTGGAGAAATGTGTTCGCGTAAATCATACAGCCAGTCGGCTCTCTATCCCTCGTTTCCAATGTCTTTGAAGCAAAAAGCGTCTGCACCCTGCCAGTGTGCTCGGAATCAGACACGTTTAAATCACGCTTTGTCTTGTTTTGTTTCTTTTTCTGCCAGAGACCTCAGGCAGTCTTTTATCACCACAGTGCACATTGATTTACGAGGCATAAAGCGCTGACTGCGAGAGTTAAGCTAAGTTTAGGCAAGGTTTATGGTGCATCATTTTCTGTGAGGGGGTCCGACTCATAATCTTGGCTAGTTTCGTGAGATCTCGTCTGGCCTGCGCTACAGACAAAGCGTGTGGGGGACAATCTCACAACGATACTATTGAAACTTTGGAATACATAAAAAAGCATTCACATGACGTCATTGAACAATGAATGTCCGCGACAGTTTTCTCCTAGTACAGCTGTTAACATAGATAAGAACGCGATCCTGTACGGGTTTATTTACCGCAAGGCTAAAGAGAAATTCCCGTTGACCAGGTCATACGTAGATACACATTACATCCTACCTTGTAACACATAGGAAAACAGGTAGGCTCCTCTGCACAGTCAATCGGCAGAGAACCAATCAAAATTTAGAGATGGAGTGTATGTTACCATTTCCTTGAGACAGTTCGATCGCAAGGGAAACGACACAAAAAGAGCCAAGGTAAGCTCGCATCTACAGGCAGCCAAGCACATAAAACAGCAGCCAGAGCTGGAGTTGACCACACGGCAGAATACGTTGAGGACATTAGATCCCGTCTTAAACATGCCGTGCATCCATTAAATTAGGTAGTATTTATGATGCTATAGAAACTGTGACAACAAAAGTTGACGGAACTAAACCTAATAAAGGCAAAACTGAAAAGTGCCTCTCAAAAGTACATGGGCTGTCTAAAAGCAGAAACCAGATACCTCTGAACTAGGCGTATAAACCAGGATATTGACACCACACATTAACTAACGCACATGTATTTGCATGTTGAGTTGAAAACACAAGAACGGTACTTTGAACGTGTCGAGGACCCAAAGAATGTTCGCGTAATTACAACGTAACAGCTACTTCCGGCTCAGCACAAAATTAGCCCTTATTTGTGGAAAATGACCTTCCTGGTTGATTAGGGCCAGATGATACGTCACTAAATGGCATACTTATAGTTTTATCCAAAGTACAGCATCACTCAGCCTTTGTCTCAGAAGACTGTTTATCAGAAGTGAGAACTTAACATATAAATGACACACGTAACACTGACTGAACACATTGTGGGAAATATATATACCTGACTGTTGTAAAGAAAGGATGGACGATCGAAAAATCGCTCTGCTTTCTTAAGTTTGCCCACACCATACAGCTAATGTGTATGGATTTCAATAAATAAATTCGCAATACATGCAGCAACATCCACGGAAATGTCACAGTCATCTCGCACTTAAACACTTTACTAAGAGAATAGCCCATCTTGAAAAATAGAATCTAAAATTTTGGAAGACTAACAGGCGACCTTAGCGATTCATAGAGCTGCACATCGCACCTAAAAAAACTTGCAATAATGGCATTTCTTTGTATGGCTTTCAAAATTGATTTTAGAAACATTGTGTACATCTCCTGATGACGCATATTTGGGTGGCAGACTGATATTTCACTCAACCTGCACTTTTTATGGCAAATATGGACATAAGCACTAGCTGTTTGCAAGTCAGTTTGAGAGATATTTATTTTTAAGTTTTACAGCTTACCTCTGTTAAAGCCAAATTTATGTAGTTTTGATTTAAAATTTATATAGTTTTTAATTAGCCAAGATGGTGTTTAAATCATCCACTTTAGGTGAAAGAGAAGCGTGATAAAGTAAATATAAATAAAGAAGGAAGGAAAAAAACACCCAGGAATGTTTCTTGTTAGCTAAACAGGATTCAGTTGTAGATATATATTAGGCTCTTCTAGATATTAAGATTTGTTTTACAGTAGAAACAAACTGTTTCGGATTTGTAGATATCAAGAGCTCATTCCAAGAGCGGATGTTTTTTTGGTACTGAGCATGATAATGATATATAGATACTATAGGTCATTAGCGCAGGGTAACGGTTGGTATGGTCAACTGCACCAATACAAAGTCTTCGCAAATAAATGTCGTCTGGAAGGAAACTCTGGTATCATCGGAGATAATTATCAATCTGAGAGTACACAGCCGTAGTCGGCCGTTATGTTATGGATGACAGAACTGAAATTGAGAACAACCACTGGGTGTTATGTACTCTAGAGAAGTCGGTGGCAAGTATTGGACAGGTTTCATTCGGCTAGAAGTGAAGTCGGTCGTGTAAATAAAGCATTTACTGGGGTTTTCCCTCAAAGATAACGGCGTGCACGAAGATGAAAAGCTAATGTGTTTGAGCTGAAGTGGTGTGGACAATCGGTCGACAGCACTGTTGACTCTACCCTCGGAGGATGCAACCTACATCCGGGCACTTCGGCAAAGACGGAATGTCTCTAAGAAAGGATTTCTTCTTCCCGCCGTAGACAAAAGCAAAATGCAAAATTTTTGGATTGCCACGAGCATTGTTTGCTGTGGTGTATGTGCTTCTTGTCAGTGATAAGTGGTTTGAAGTTCAGCACAAGACTACATGTATATTAGATGATTTGAATGACGGATATCTTCTTTGTTTACGTCATATGCTATATTTTGGAAGACCCTTAGTAATGACCTTGAAGATAGGCAGATATATGTATACTTATATTCTAGGAAGATTTCAAAGTGCATGAGTATTTGATGTACTGATGTGGTTTCAATACACATGAACACCGGCAAAAACCGCTGGTTAGAAAATCAATAAGGGGATATCAGTCGAAGGTAAAAATACAACTATAGTGGTAACCATTGGTGATTTCATAGGTTTGCGTCTGAGAGGCACACTGTCTTAGCTGGGGTTTTTTGTTTGCTATCCATGTTAGTTAACAGGGGTACAAAAAGATTTGTAAACAAAATTCATTTCAAAGCTGAACATTAGCATCTTTTTAAAGAAAAGGGATGGTTGCTTAAAGTGACCTGTGGAACAGAAGCAGGGTCTGTCTGCGTTACGAACCCGTCTTTAAAATATGGCATGATACTTTTTTTTGCGGTAACCAGGTCAGTGTCTGACCTACATACTTTCCTCAGTGTACGTTGCAGCCTGCACTGGAATCCAGTCGCCTGTTCTCGAGACTTCTATGTTTACCCGTTTCGTGTCATTGTACATAAAGCGTATATTCTGGAAACATGTACGCATATTGTAAACATGTTTAAGAACAAATCATCTCGAACTTTCTTTACGTTAGTCTATAAATAGGAGCGACGAAGTTGTGAAACTCGCAATAATTTTACTTGTGTCTACTTGTAAACAATTCAAGTTCATTTGAGAGCAGTCATTTTTACTCTCGTTCACTTGGAAGGATTTTGTGAGATTTGGAGACATCGGCTTTCGTGCCATTCGACATGCGTCAATTTGTACTCCATTTCTCTGTACGTAGCACTTTGTGAGCTTGTGTTTCGCCACATGCGTTTTTGTTTGGCACGCCCTTTTAGGCTTGTATCCCTCATTGTCTCTTTGTGTCGATTACGTGACTTTGTGTATATTTCCGAGGACTGAAACATACATCGCCAGCTCGGCATAACGGACGCTATTGTTAACCCGTCCTCCCAGGAAACTTACACCTTGACAGTTAGTTGGATACATACCATAGTCGGCGTTCCGTGCCCTCTGCTGTTGGCCACTACAGGGCTGCCATCCTGCGACTCGAGAATTCCCAAGAACTTTGCATTAAATATTTATGTGGACTGAATTGCTTGAGGGAGCCAGAATATCCCATCCGGAATAAATTGTGTAACTAAAAATTGCATAATTATTTGTACTTTTTTATTATCGTAAGTTGTACCATTTGTCTATTTTGTTCAAATATTCGCATTGAACGTATTCAATAGTTTTTTTGAGTTTGTTTCTATAATATTGTTTATGGCCTACCGTTGTCGGAGAGTTGAATAAGCCATTTGTTTATCAATTTTCCTCTCCGATAGCGGTACCCTTAGAGTTTGATGTTTTGTGTAAAAGTGGAAGAGTTAGACAGAACGTACTTTGTTTTGCCAGTGACATCATCATTGTAACACTGATAAAGTTGCTTTCAGAAGAATGTGATATTCTTGTATTAAATTTGTCACTGTAATGCCCATGGGCAATAACGAGAGGAAGAAATGGGGATCGGTGAACAGGGAGCACGGTTTTGTTTCATAATGTTTTGATAAACCACGAAAAAAAAAGAGCGCACATCAAGAAAAAAAGCTATATCTCGAAGTCACTGGTGACAAAATCCCCCTGAGCGGCTGGTCGTTGAAGGTGCTTCAACCATGCCCGACGTCGAATACACGGGTGTAGAGAGCCGAGAAACGTGGGTGCATGGTTGTTCCCTTAATATTTGTGTCAAATTCCTTCCTCATTTGTAAGATATCCTGGAGACGTGTTTGAAAGCTTGAGACCAGGTAAAAAACCATTGATATGATGAAATGCTATAATTGAAGCAATTCCCTGGCAACTTGAAAAAACTTATCGCCCTTGGGTTTACCATGTTTTGGTCGTTCTACCCCTTAGAAATGAGACGCACTGGCCGCCAGAAGGTAAATAACAACAATCAATTGGTAATGAGTTTGGTAAACGTTGGAAATCCACCATCTACAGGATGTTCGAAGATCTCAAAGCACTTCCGGCCGTTCCCCGGAGGGTAAGTTTGCGGCGTTCAGTTTGATGTGGGGGCAGAAAATCAGACATGTATTTTCCTGCTGAAACGTCGAGGTGTCTCCACAGCGGGAGCAGTTCATGGCCTAGATAGCTCTTTGCCCGGCACTCGTGACAGCCATCAAGCCGGAAGGCATGTAAGCGGGAAGCCCAGTACCGCCATGCTGTCCGTGTACTACAGAGGTCATACGTCTTCATGTCTTTCGTGATAAAATCTCATGGCTGCACAGTGTGTGATCGCCTATTACACATAGCCAATTTCGCTGTGAGAGGTCAAAGAATACGACGGAAACCATGATCCGAAAAGTGGACTGAAATGAATTGAGAAATATATGAAATAGAAGGAGACGAACAATATGTACGCGAAATTCTGAAAAAAATTATCTGGCGGTACGAATGGTTAATCAATAAATTAATGAATCTACCCATCACATTTTTAATCAGCACAATATAATCTATCTTGTATTTGTTTCCCCTTAGCGCATTTTTAATGTTTGCATCTTTCTTTTATTCACAACCAACAGGTACCATTTGCTTTTGTTATTTCTATTATTATTTTTCTAACTGTCGAGGATGGAATTCTTAGAAAAAGCTGGTAAATAGAGAGATTAAGTTCCTTCATGTTTCTGATGTTTTACTAACACCTCTTAACTCAACGGACATTATCTTTCACAAAAAATTAGAAATTTCTGTTTATGCATGGAAAATGTGACGCCAGGCTTTATTGCCTTCCGCAGTGGCGTTCCTTGAACGGACCATTTCCTCGAATCAGCCTTGTGATATTATGTAACACAGAAGACACCACTGGCGTATACATCATCGGGTCTCAGAGGCTTTTGTATAAGTAACAAGTGTTGGGCTTCTCAATGTGTATCGTCAGGCGCAAATGATAGGGACCGCTTTAGCCAGGCGAATATTTCACCATTATCCCATCCTGTACCCAGCTGAACACGAGACGTTGTTTGTAACAAAGGGAGTAATGTTACATAGTGTGATTAAGCTTGACTGCTTGTGTGTCCTAGCGAGCTATTCTCGAGACAGTATCACTCTGACATTGAGATGCTGAAGGCATTCCCTAAAGCCGCAGTAATGTTTGTGTCCGTTTATCATTCTAGCGTGTGCATTATTTCAATCTGCACAGCCAGTCTGGTATACAGGGATGCACTGGTTATGTAACGTTATGTAATAAATACTGGCTTGTGTTCCCGTTTACAAGACATCATTATCATGTCCCTTTTGTTGAGAATATCCATTGAAACCACTTTAAACTGTCAAGCAGAAATTGTTCTCATACGGTTTGTGGGATCTTTAATCGTTCATCGATTGTCTTAAATTTAATGCAACTTTACTGGAACACTGGAATTTCTGATCGATCCTAATATTATCAGGAAAATGCCGTACGCCGTACTCTAGAAAATGTCACTTACATGCCAGTGGCTAGCATAATAGTGGCAGGAAACTGGGCACTGCCCGGAAGGAACCTGGAAACTTTTCCACGTGTTGCCTTCCGTTGCCAAGGGGTTAGCCTGCTAGTGCAGTGCAATGAACCAGGAGTCGTGTCTCGTGCGTTATGCCGAAATTCAGGTTTATTCACCTGCTTCTTGATATTAAAACATCGAGCAAAGAGACTTTTTCATTCCCTTGACTTAATTGCCCTCCTGACTAGTGTGTGGCACCAGTAATCTAATTCCAACGTAATCCGGAACACTGGCGCAACGCTGTGGTCAGATGAGCAAATTGGGTAAGTGGCTCTAGTAATTTTCTGGCTGGTTCATGTGGCCTAATTTTGTTTGCACCAGATACATTGGATTTCTCGTATCGCAACCAAATTGGGATTAACCAAAGAGTTGTAATATAAGTGTAGCATACATCACCATGGAAATAAACGGCTGTGCAGGATATTTTTTTCTGGATGAGAAATAATTTAATTACCACCAAGCGAAGCTAGGTGTTCAGGAGGCGACTGCAAACCTTGTTTTTTATCGGCGTGGAATACCAATATCCGCACCATGGTTGCGCAAACTCCCACCAAAGTATATATGTATATTTGGAGGTGGGTGGGTCGGAGAATAGATCTGCCATTATATATACTAGACTTGTATAGCTTTCATTGTAAAGTAACAAAGGTTTATTCAAGACCTCGGGAATTGGCGCATTTAGCTTCCAATATCTTGCGCAGAGGATAAACTTGTGGTATTAATATGCATAAAGAAATGGTATAATTGGTACAAACTAATTCCAGTAATCACTTAGGAAGGGTAAAGGCTTACAGGGTGGTTTTAAAGAAAACAACTGTCAAGCTGAGCGCGCAAGGCTCGGAGGTACTAATATAAAGCCCAGATATGCACGGCTTGAAACCACCAGTGCTACAGCGGGTGTGCATCATTGGAAGTGTGGATGCCATCTCGTGATTGATGATTAACTCCACACTTATTTTATTTATTTACTTTTATTTATGTCCTATGTCCTTCTGGAGATTTAGTTTATTCGAAGGATGTCAGATTGAGAAAATGACTCGCTGTAGACAGGCGGGCTTACACACGGAAAACACAAACGTTTCGAGCGGCAAGATGGTAACTGAGAGAACTGCATTTGGAAGAAAGAAATCGCCTCATGCATTGAGTGAGTATTTCTTGTCTCGCATGGAAGGTTTATACGTCTGTTTGATATTGGGCAGAGAAGAAAATATGCAAGGCCTTTCAACAAGCATATTTAGCTTCAAACATATGTACACATGTAGCTTGGAGCCTTGGTTAGCGAATGTCTACATATATTCCGGACAAGCAATCCTGGGCTGTAGATTTGATCAGTGTAAACTTTTATATGACCAAGGTATCCATCATATATTTAAATGGGTTTTTAATATTATGTCTAAAGTTTTTCCATCGCAATGGAATGGATATTAAAATTTACCCCGTTCTGTTGATGACGCACGCTCATACAGAAGTACACTACTGATTTCACGGATTATTTCCATTGGGACACCTATTTCTAGCACGCGTAATATTTTAATATTAGAGGGTAATACACAAATACTAATTCCTGTGTGAAATTAATATATACATTATAAGGAGCATGTTAGATTCCTAAGGCCTACGGTGTAGTGCTCGGTACATAAGTTTGCAAAACCCAGAGGAGGTTTAATAGAATCTTATGTGGTAATGTTTGTCTCGAGGAACATGTGATTGGTTTTCATAAACACTGAACCTTGTACAGGTTCAGTGTAACTGTACGAATAGGTTTTCATGAACACCTGTTGTGGTTAGGAATGGACAGACCGCATGGTTGACCGCCATGCAGCAGTCCACGAGCTCCGGTCAATGTGGCCTCCAGTCTCTGCCGTTTTTATAGGCTGTATTTTCTCGGTTGAACGACTGGGCTTTAATTAAAACGCCAAACAGGATCAATACTCTATGCTGATGTGTTTGGTGTTGACCAGTAGAAGTTCATCCGCACCGGTGCCCAGGAAACTGACCAAGGCTGACGATGAAATTAAGGGTTCACACGGGAAAGATGGATATGAGGAAATTGTCAGGGTCATTTTGTAGTGTAGCTTAGGCTTTTAAGCTTCTGTCTCACGCCGAATTTAAAGGCCGGAAAAAAAACATTGTTGGTTAATATGAATATTCGGTGTGTCAGTAGGACACCGCATGAGTTAAAGGTTGCTATTAAAATTTCGTTTTGTATATGAAAACAAAATTGTCAATGTATCATAAAGGAGAAATCTAAATTTATTTATTTATTGATTTGATTAGTGTTTTACGCTGTACTCAAGAATATTTCACTTATACGACGGCGGCCAGCATGGTGGGAAGAAACCTGACAGAGCCCGGCGTAAGCCCACGACCATCCGCAGGTTGCGGACAGGCCTTCCCACATGGAAAAATCTAAAGGTTTAATTTTCCAGTAATTGCCCAGTATTCGCGTTTACCGTTTTCAAGGTGATAACAGAGCTGAAACAACAGAAGAATGTGCAGAAAAAAGTGGTAGAAATGCTTACTAAAAAGCTGGACCTGTGCATCACAGATTAAGACATTGATATGTCTCACTATCTTGGACCCCACCAGATGACCTAGAATCTAAACCTAGAGATGTATATGTCAAATTTATGACGAGGAAATAAAATGGACGCCATAAAGAAACAAAAAGTCCTCAAGGGTACAAAGATCACTATCAAAGAACATCTGACCCCCTAAAAGACATAAAGCGTTTCAATGAGCACTTTCAAGCAGTACTTGCTAAACTTCCTCATGATAAAAAACGCATTTTGCTTGTTGACTTTAACATTGATCTTCTTGAAACAGATAAGAATACGCCCACTGCATGTTTCCTTGATATTACGAAATATAATTACTTTCTACCTCAAGTAACTACACCAAGTACCGTTAAGTACAACCTCAACGTCCATGATTGATAATATTTTCACTCACTTTCACAAACAGCATCTCTTTTCTGCCATGCTACTAACCGATATAATAGACCATTTCCCTTGGTTCATATTTTTGAGACAAATATCCAACCGTAACCAAAAGGCAGAAAAATAACTCAAAATCAAATTCAAGAACTATCTGAAGTAATTAAAAATTCTCAATTTGATGACATTTATGAGAAGGAAAATACCTATGAAGCACTTTCAGCATTCCCCTGGGTATTTACTAAACTCTACGATGAGCATTTTCCTCTTATACCATTCCATTCACTACAACACAGAATGAAAAACAATGCACTACTCATAGTATGATCTGCTCAATAAATACTAAAAATAACCTTTATCGTGAACAACTACTCGATCCCAATACACAAAGTCACCATCAAACCTTGCGAAATAAACTCAGCAAACTAATATCGAGATCAAGAAAAGAATAAAATGAGCAAAAATGCAATAAGGCAAATAACGACGTGAAAGGTATAAGGAAAGTTTTAAACAAACTCTTAAAACGAAATAAAGCTTAAATAACAACAAATTTCTCTGACGAACACAATAACCTCTTAGATCATAAATTCATATCAACTAGGTTCAATAAATTTCTCGACCCCGTTGCATCAGATCTAAAAGAAACTATCACTGACACCATGACACCTTCTCTTGATTTTCTGCAACAAGAAACTAACGCAAATCTTAACCTCTCACCAATCACACCGAGCGATGTTAAATGTGTTATTCACGAACTACGGCACTCTGCCCCAGGTATTGATGGCGTATGCATGTCTGTGTTGAAATCAATCTCAAACTATATCTCTGTGCCCCTTTCTCACATTATTAATCTGTCCTTTGGAACCGGCATTGTCCCAACAATGTTAAAAACAGGTAAAGTAACACCAATCCTTAAACCTGGTGATAAAAGTACTTATGCCAACTACAGGCCGATTTCGGCACTACCAGCAATAAGCAAGCTTATGGAAAAAGTTTAGTGCCCTTCAAAAAGTGGATTTTCTTGACAAAAATGCCATAATAACAAATACTCAGTATGTATTTCGAACCAACCATTCCACTTTACACGCCGCCACTGCCCATATAAAAAACTAGTTTCGGCCGATGAACAGCACAGATTCAGCATAGCTGTCCAAAGCTTTCCACACAGTAGATCATAATATATTTCTACTAAAACTATATCTTTATGGTTGCCGGGACATAGCAAATGACTGGTTCAAGGGTTATCTGTTCTACAGGTCACAATGTGTTTTCTATAAAGAGGCCATCTCGACTATGCCTCAAACTGACGGTGAAGTGCCGCAGGGCTCCATATTAGGGCCTGTTGTCTTCATAACCTATATAAATGACATAATCAACTCCTCGGCTCTCCTCAACTTCATTTTCCTTGCCGGTGACACCTGCCTTCAGTTTTCCGGTCATAACATTGAAGAACTTATTAATCTTATGACGGGTGAGCTTGTTCGATGCCAATACGCTTTCACTGAATGCATGATGATTAAAACATGCAGGAAATCACTCCCTTCATATATCCCAAAAGTAAAAATAGACACCCATGAAATAGATTTTGTGGCTGATTTCAAGTCTCTTGGCGTTGTCTTCAGCGAGAATATGCCATGGACATCACATGTCATATACATTTCAAATAAAATTTCATAGGAATTACAGGAATGTATAACATAGGAATTATAAAACATGTGAAGAAGTTAATAAATAAAAAAAAAATCTCCTGATACTGTATTTCTCCCTCATTTTTCCTTATATTACCTACGCAAATGTACTTTCTGGTAACACCTATAGAACCCACCTAAATCCCTTGCGTATTCTGCAAAAGTGGGCTGTTTGCACTATTGCTTCATCGCACAGACTTGCACATACCCTTCCCTTATTCCAGCACCTAAAAATCGACACGTTCTCTTGCTTCTCAATTATGCATCAATTTATGTACAGTCCTTTCAAACTTCCAACAACGTTTCGAACCATTTTCAAAATGCAGTCTTTCGTACACTTTTACCCTACACGAAACCAAAGACTAAATCCCCATAGTCCATTTACAAGGACTAACCTCTCTCTATATTAATTTCATTCGAAAGGCCCTCAAGCATGGAACAAATTTCCCCAGTATCTTAAAACT
Source organism: Acanthopleura granulata (assembly GCA_016165875.1). Taxonomy (NCBI): domain Eukaryota; kingdom Metazoa; phylum Mollusca; class Polyplacophora; order Chitonida; family Chitonidae; genus Acanthopleura; species Acanthopleura granulata. The sequence goes on from JABBOT010000082.1 coordinate 5,315,248, forward strand.
GCCAAATCTCCCTCTCTATTCAAAGATAAATTAAAGGATGACGTCATACATATCATGGATACCTGAAGTCTAGCAACCAATTAACTCCTGTTTTATCCCCATCAGCCAGTCTTGTATGTTGTTGCAGCGGTATATATATATACATATATGCTCAGATAAGCTAACCGTCATCATTTTATTACGCTCGTGGTGTTACTAGAAACACTCATCCATAAGTAGCCGTATCGTTTGTGTAATTTCGTTTCGTTCTTTCATCGTTAAGGTAGTTCTATTGGGAATACAGCATTTCTCGGCCAAAAGTCCATCATCGATTAAACCATAACGTTGGCTATTTTTTATTGATTTGGCCTCTTGTTCTTCGAGGCCATGTCATTATACTGAAGTAGACAGACTTGGCTCGAGCTTATCGCTTTTCATGTCGGTAAACGGCCAAAGCTTAAGTCGAGCGGTTTGCAGACTTACAGCAGCCAATTCATCATCTAATACGTCCTAAGTCCAGGTGAAGGAGAAATGGGTTGTTTTTTTCACATAAGTTATTCGATAATTGTGTTTTCTTAACAACGTAAACCTGATATTGCACCCATGACAGAAAGTGTACGGCACCAGCAAAACCAGGAAGCTGGTTGTAGATGCAACAAAGCTTGAGATGGGGAATTGATCGCAGGTGATGTACTTTGAGCTCGTCTTCTGTCTGAGATAATTTGATGGATAGTGTGCACCTTTTTTAAGGGGCCACATTATAATGTACCTTTTTGTCCGCTGATTTCGTATTTTTCGCATCAGCTGAACTACTTCGAAATAACGGTTTGATTACACCCCGTTGCCCTTGTCTTTGAGAGTAATGGCTTAGCTTTTTGTTAAACAATTGTTTACAAGGGTTCGCAACTTATCTCAGCAAATGACATATTTATGAAGTGTTCTCACTTCAGTGTAATAGATTTGATAAATGCACCTACCGAAAAAGTCTCAAGGTAGAGATTATTTTTAAGACGGATTCTTAAAGAATGGGGAACAGACGATAGAGCAATGAGGGCCTTGGTAAAACGGGCAACTTATAGTCAAATGTTATTTTTCCTACACCGTAACAAGTGAACACTAACCAAATGCTATCTGTATATCCTAGCTGGCACGAAAAATTTGTAGTTTCGCCAAAGTTGCAGCTGATTTTTTTTTGTTTCGAGGTTGATATTTTTGTTGCGCTGAACGTGTGAAGTGAAGTTAGGTCAATGGGTATATACTTCCTGCTGACCTGGGTTTGCTATAACCACGTCAGGTCAGCAACGGTTTTCATATCAGTGGATCCCTCTGTCATTTGGAAGTCTAATCCTGCATGCCTGCCATAGCTTAGTGAAACGCCAACTCGCCACTGTATTATGGGAAATGATGCTACGTGTAAAAAAGCCGCGGAAATATAAATTACTATAACTCCCCCCCCCCCTCCAGAAATAAAAAAAACACACAGACACACAGCGATCTGAGATTTGAAATACACTGGATATGTTTGGTGGGCAAGAAATACTTTCTATGCCTTGCATCATTCCCTTTCAGAATTCCATAAGTCGGCCAAGCCACGCTGTCGTTGCCATGCGACGAAATCTTCCTGCTGTAGCGCCTGCAACTCTACCATTCCCTTGCAGATGCTCGAAGGCTAATGCACCTTTGACGAACAAAGTGGCCAACGACCTCAAGAAATCCAACATATACTTTTGAAACGAAGTATACAATGCCGCCTTGACTCAGAGCAAATCGTCACCAACAGAAAGAATACATCACCTGTGGAATTCTGTTTGATTTATTCAAGTTGTGCCTTATCCTTTTTCAGCGTAACCGGCCCAGGCAAAGCAAATCATAGTTCCCTTGTACTACATAAGTGCTATATGCTACCAGCTTTCCACCAAACCCTCCACAGCCTATAAAGGAAGGAGGGAACATTTGACAGAACATTTGGACCGGATTACATTAGGTTAGGAAACTTCCCGTTCAGTGAATGAAAATGTCTGTTGTACGAAAACGTTAGATACGTTGGATGAGCATATTTCGTATATTACCTTGTTAGTTACCTTTCAGAACAACAGTAAACGGTATCGCCTCTGGTTACATCACCGGGCGAAGAATTGGTTGCTTTTCGCCTCTTCACGATGTGCAGAGAAAAAAAATATAAGAACTATACATTCTCATGTATGACTAACATAGCCTTTCGTCCAGGTTTCATCGCCATAAGCTCATGCAAGAAAATTATTGTATACTGTTGCCGTAAGCCACTAAAAGTCTTGCTTTGTACGAAATTTAGAAGTATACCATTGAACAAAAACCTCACTGCCATAGCTCACGACACAGCGGTAGACAACTTCACATTATGAAATCCATACGCTGTGCGGATTCGTGAAAATGTGTCAATTTCTAACCATAGCACTAGACTGGCCACGTGATCTCATGCGGCCGGCCTGGATAATATCAGCTTTCTCCTGACCCTGACGACAGCCTGCCTGGGCCTGGCCAGAACACTTTCATCTGATGACCGACTTTCAGTACCTACAGCACGTCGCTGGCGATGGTCACCCCGAGTAACTGGGGGGTTACCATTAGACAGACTTTGTCAAGTTGTTATCACCACCTGAGTGGCAAAGAACAAAGTAGACGTGTGCCATTTGTCAAATATGTTTCCATGGAATTTGGTAACTGGTGCTGCTGTCGTTCTTTTGTATAAAAAAAAAAACAATTTTGGCGCACATATGTCTATGTAAAGCCGCAACGCTACGAATAATGACTGTGTTAATTTCATCACCAGCGTCATCATATCTGTTGTAGCAACAGTGCTGATAATTGTCAATCAGTATGAACGTATCAAGGACAGTTAGCTGACTTACTGGCGATACTAGCCGCTAGTGACCTACATAGCGTCCAGTGCCGTTCACGAAATGTGCTGTCAATCAGCGTCGCCATACACACTTCAGTGTAACAGGGCACTGTCACACTCACCATCCACGCTCTCCTTACACCACACTCACCGCAAGACAACTTGGACATTTTAGCCTCGAGCGTCACGCGTTGGTTTGCTTGGGCTTATCCCCACGTCTAATGCTTTTGCGTAGATAAATAATCATCATTCCTTGATAAAAAAATGGATGTGAATGTCAATGGTGAACCTTTCCCACCAAAGCTAAATCGGTTCAAAGCTGTGTAGTCTTTTGTTCATTCCTGCATTTTCCGTCACGTTTTGTGGGTAAACCGATAACGTATTACTGGTGCAGCGTAAGAGAACAATAGTCATGTCGGCTTGGGACGGAATCGCCTTTGCTCGGGAAAAGGTATCCCATTTCATTGTATATTTTAGGTGCAATGAGATGTTTATGTGTCAAACTTTTGCCTTTCCCCCCGGAATCATTGTCTATCTCATTACTGAGAACTAGTGACCTTGGCATTGTTCATAATGTCCATGTAAATGTGTGGATGATAGCAGTGGTGAGAACGGCAAACACGAGGGCATGACTCGGCTATTATACCGCCATTAAACTTGTTTGATATCCGCCACCACTGCGCCTTGATATTTTAGATATAATGCCTTGATAAGGCTACGAAAATATACGACCACGTTTTAGGACAAATTATTTCTGCGCATGAGTGTCGTCGTAAAATGCAACACGGTACCACTGAAAGCCACAGAGTGATATAAAGGGAAACGGTATTATTGGGTAATTGATTTCTACACCAGGTCAGCTTGGACACATTTAAGTACGTTTCACAAACTCAGATTTAGAATGTGATTTGCACTCGTTGCACAAGTCCAGGAGTAAGCTTGTTCTGAGCGGTTGCTGTCGTTCAGAACTCATTTCTGTAGCTGTGAGGTTATAAGATCCTCTGCTCCAATAGGACGGGATTAACATAAAGCGTAACATTTTCAACATCATCGTCTTTGGGCTTGAGACATATTCGAACTGCGTTCGCGTCCTTAATAAAGAAATACAATCAAGTTTGTCAGCATCAGTGGCATAACGAGACAAATAAGATTACCTTTGTTAAGTTTATGACAGTCTCCTTACACCCAGGGTATTTATCAGGATTTAGTGAGAACTGCTTTGAATTTCTTACATTTTACTCATAATAATCGCCACTGGACTCGGCCATGACTGTATTGGTTCATGCAAATGTTTTCAAAGAGCTAGATAAGTTGGGATTCCGGAAAAGCTAATGTTGGTGACCTAGCTCACGCTATGTTACACAACATGGCACTCCAAATGTAGTTCACAAGGAACGTAGGCCAGACAAAGCGTTATTCTGATTTAGTTTCATTATTTGGTGTTTATTGTTGAACCCAGGAATAGCGACTGTCAGGTTTTTATAGTAAACTACCGACATTTGTCATCACTTGACAAACCTCTTTAGTCAAGCCCGCTGGCAAAGGAGCGATAGCAGGATTCGACCAGGCGACCTCATCGACCAATGGATTGACATCGCAACGAGGCAGTACCTTATGCACGGGGACCAATTTGCTTCACAGATTTGCTGGGTAAAGCACATAACGCGCACAGTTTAATCTGGGCTTTAAAACAGACGTCAAACGAAGTGGGCTTTCCGGGACAGACCAATTTCCAAAAACAACATTTAACACATACGTTAAACACAGAAAAGAACAAGTCAGCAGTTTTAAATGGAAACTTGTTTGTCAAATATGACAGGTACGAAGTTGTTTAATTGGTGATCATTATCGTACCGATGTCCTCACGAACATGCAGGAAACTAAAATGATCAGAATTGATCAGAATAAACCTCCACTCTTGGCTATAAGGTTAGAAAATGTGAAATGCACAAAACACGAGCATGAAGATAGGTCATTCCCCAAAATATAAGAAAAGCAAGTAAAACAGAGGTGTTATTTGATGACAGGGGAGTTCCTTGATGTTATTTTGTGTGTGAAAAAAAAAACAACAACACATGTTGCAAAGTCAGACCGTTTGCAAACATCATGTTCGTGCAGAGTTATGGTACTGCTAGTTGGCAACCCTGTCAAAAAATATGCGCTTTAGACGACTGCTGTTGACCCAGATACTCCGAGGTCAGTATTATTAGTGCATAATTACCTCTGTAGTAATATTTATGGCAACTCTCATGCAGTTAGGCAATATGTCTCCTGAAAGGCTGTCTGGACCGCATAGGTTAGGGAGCATTCACCACGTGATGGATTGCTGATTATAAAACCCCGGCATGCTGGGGAAACTTGTTGGCTTGCAGACACCATGGATAATATGTCATGCTTTCCCCAGTCTGATTAAACCCCGATAATCTTAAAAGAAGCCCGCAAAGACACGGATGTATACCCTCGTCTTCAAAGAAAACCCTTAACATGGCACAGTGCGACCCCGTGCACAGAGAGACGGATGGCAGAAAAAGAAAAAAACAAGGGAAAACGAATTTGTTGTCATGGTGAAAGCATTGCGTCTCCGCTAGAACCTATTACATACGGAAATATCCAATGTCGTTGTTTGATGTATTTCAATTGGCCGTCTTTTATGTCTGATGTCCTACTACAAAGACGTCTTGTCATGTGTAGCACGTCGTAAATCATGGAACAAACAACCAGTGCCATGGGAAATGACCTGTCTGTGTGGGGCTAAAGCATTCACATATGTCACACATTCAAATATGTAAAACATTCACGTATGTTAAACATTCGCACATGTAAAACACTCACAAATGCAAAATATGCATACATTTACAACAATCACATATGTAAAACATTCACACATCTAAAGCATTGGGACATAAAATATTTACGTACATCAAACATATTATGATCGTGATCGTGGTGGTTATGTCCAGCTCATGCCGGTTTCCACTCAGAGCGTTAGTTGAGAAGGTCTGCCTGCAACCTGCTAATGTTCGTGTGTTTCCTCATGGCTCTTCCCGGTTTCCTCCCACCACGATGCTGGCCATTGGGCTTTCACTATTGGTGACCGTTAGTGCCTAACAGAGAAACGCATGAACCATGAAGGACTACGGCTTAGAGATTTACATCAAAGCAGCCACAACCATGCGGCGGCTGGCTAATGGTCACACACAGAAAACGGTGAAATGCGGACTCTTGCCAGTTTGCCTAATCGTTCGTGCAAGTGCTTAAACTAGCAACAACTTACTAAGACCACTATTTCTACGGATAGTTCCTATGTATACCCCTAAGCCAAAGCAGAACATATTGACATAAGAATCTTGGAACGCATGCGCGACATTTATCTCTTATATCAACCGGCCTCGTAAGCAGGGAACGTATTCTTTCAAGTCTGACATACCTAAACGAATTTGTTAGTTTCTTTTTTAACCATTTCGATTGATTGTTAAGGCAGAAACGTTGCTTAGCGTAATGTGAAGCGGGGATTCTAGGAAGTAGTATGAAGGACTACTATAAACCACGATCTGACTATAGATAACAATCGTCCTTTTGGTGGTTTCCACCAGTCGGACAATATTAGCAAGTGGCACTGGTCTCGAAAATGCCATATGATTTCGGTTGCTTTATCATTTACTTTCAGTTACTTTATCGTTAACATATACCTATTTCCTTTTTGTTTGACTAAAGCTTAAAGCCCTCGAGAGTAGTCAGTTCCTTTTGGTATATCATATATGGGGATAATGCTACATAATGTAGGCGTGTAAGAAAAAGCACACCGGCCCGCGGTGTCTTGTATTCGTCTCGTTGATGGGTGACAAACAGCAGCTCGACTCACCTGTAACATGGTCGTTCGGCTGTTTAAGGGTCGCGGTGGCCTGCAGTAGGATTGTTGCCCCTTTGACCGCTCTCCGTGCCGCACACATCTAAAATTCGCATCCTCCTGACAGACGGATATCGGACTGTCAAGCTTGGCTAATTTGTACGTGATGGATGCAAATACAATAAATATGCTGTTGCCACCAGAGCCTCACGCCTTTTTGTAGCTGTACATGACCAGACTCACATTTACTTTATTTTCTGTCGGCGGTAACCTTTTCATTATGGATTTTTTTATCTAAGCTTGTCAGAAGTAGGTTACACGCAATTCTGGGCTGAATCCGATTCAGGTCTTAACTAAAGCTGGTGTTTTGCGAAGGTATGTTGTTCCACAAATCATTTCATATATGGGAAAACTACTAGACTTCTACTGCGCTTCCAATTCTGCCTTCACAGTGCACAACGAAGTCAATTCAGAAGCCAAATGACATAAACGAACTCACAGTGACAACAAAATGAACAACGCACTAAGCAGTCAGCCGATATATATCCTAACCCAATTCAATTAAGAAAGCAAACCCCACAGAATCACTAAAAATCACTGTCCCGATGCAAGCAATGCATTGTTTTTGTTTTTCTCGCACAGACAGGATGCCACATACACCCAAATTGACGAAGAGAAAAAACAAACCATTTGGAAAAGCTTGAAAAATGCCTTGTTACAAATACTAAACAAACATGCTACTCGGCTGTCACATAAATTGAGGCAGAGGGAAAAAAAACAAAACAACATGATAAAGCTTCCGATAATGCTAATCTGGCTACTGGTCTGCGCATATTGGCCTCCTGTCTATATAGGTAACTGAGGTATACTTTTCCCCTGTAACAAGCCCTTGTCTCGTTCAGTTTGCCCTCAGAGCGAGGCCATTGGCAGTCCCTTCACGTCCAGCGGGTTAACGTATTGTCGATTGCAGGTGGCGAGGCTTTGCAGGGCCCTGATTGTTCCCTGGGGATTAGGATAAAGTGTGATCAGCTGATGCCGTAATCTACCGTGATCTGGACGTGTAAGTGCTGTGGTTAGTGTAGCAGGTCCAGGCTTTTCCGACCATACAATCAAGGAAATATGCTCGCGGCTAGATAGATAGGGAGTAGGGATACAAGAATGTCATAAACATCAAGCTCAAAGAGATTAACCCAGCTTGCGACCTGTCAAGTTAGATTGTAGTTCCACATATCACAGAACTTCAGTGGTCATCTGGAAAATAATAATGTAAAGTAGTCTATTTTTATTTTCTGAATAACACGAAGTAATACGTGCAATTTTTCTCCATACGTTTAATAAGAACGCCGCTCTGCAGCTATTCCGGCATACATTTGGCAGGACACGGGTTTGACCTCGACACGTAGGTGTTTTCTCACGAGAAGTTGCACACCTGTTACACTGCATCCGATTCCTTGGTGAATCGTCTTCTCTCTAGAGCTGCCTTTGTCGAGTGGTTGAAGTGTTTGCCTTTAAATCACTAGGATACATCAGGTGGGGGTTCGATCATCACCTTGGACAGGGAATTTTTAGATTTATCTGCTCTGTGTGGGGTTCAGCTGACTCCAAGAAGTCGAAGAAGCTGGTGTGGACTTTTCCACAGTCTGTCGTTCTTTGAAGTTCACTTGTTTTTTCTCATTACGTTGTGCTGTATATGTCACGAAAATCACGACGATTCCAATTCCGTTGTGTCATGTTTACTACGCTGACGGCTGCAACATGGTCTAAATGTTTTATAGTATTTGGTGGACCATTAAATTAATGTGTGAGTGGTTTAAAGTATCAGCATTTAATATCAGATGTAGTCTTATAGATATGACAGGCGTTTTGACAATGCTTCATTTCTTCGGCGACGGTTGGGGAGTTATACATCAGGTCTCTGTCAGTATTTGTTACACATTCAATGGCGAAGCCTGGCGTGCCAGACACATATCTCACACGCTGTTTTCATAAAAGCCGTAAATAAGAAAGTCCTGGACAATAGATGCCAGAAAATCCCGAAACAATCAAGAACTTGTTTATAGGGAGTTAAGTTAGCTGCGCAGTCTCTAAGAAAGACAGTTTGAGATTTGAGTATCATCGACTGTAGGCCATTAGTACAACGCGTTGGTCTGTTACCACCGCTGACCATTTTCAAGTATCGCAGGTATGAGCCGAGGGCTCTCTAAGTAGGCTCCTGTATTGTCTATGGATTTGTCAGCAGTGGCACTCTGGCTTCCATTACTACGACATACACATGCATGTATGAAAACTTTGTCAGTAACGCGTTAAACACTCAACATGCTTTTGAAAACTGGTCTTTACCCGTAACGCTCATTTTCGTTGACGGCTGGTATAGGAATGTATGTTTCGATGCCTAGATTGTAATGAAAATATAACGGATAAAATAAAAAACGTCTGTCATTTAACAATTCCTAGTACATACACAGGGGTTAAACCTTTAAGTATGCATATGTAAACAATAATAATGATAATATATGTTCAGATTCAGTTACAATATACAAGTAGCAATAAGTTCATTCTAGCCATGGAGAGCCTCTGACTTTCCATTACTACGTGTGGGTTGACAAAAAGAAACAAAATTATACTGCATAGTTTACTAGAGTGGTGAGAGGTTAAAAGTAATTCTGCTTCTATGACGTCAGTGTTTTCTTTGAAGTCAGTAAAGTTCTGATTGATGGCAAGTAGTTACTATACCTTGGGCATTTCACCGTTCGTTTATCAGGTTACACATGTAAGAACACGTTTCCGTTGGTATTGACACTGTGTTATATATATATATATATATATATACTTTACCAATATTCCATGGGTCTTACATTATATGTAATTGGACGAAATGCCGTACTCTCGTTTTTCGCAGGGAAGTGTCCGTGTCCGGCTCGGAAGCTGTATTTGTCCATTAACGATGTTAGGCTTGTGCAGTCCGCTACCAAACCCTGTTTTCAGACAGTTTGCCTACTACCAGTTTGGTGTGGATAGATTACAAAAGAAAATGTCCATCAATAAACAACATCCAATTGATCGAATGCTATGTATCAGGATACAGTTTCTTGCAAGTCAAAGACGCTTCAACAAATAGCGTCTGGTCAGATTTTAAGTGGTATTTATGGCAAAGAGAAAAAATCAACGGTGTTTTGCCGAAGCGATCATCAAATTTAATAATTCACTCTGATTGAATGTAGTCATTTAGACAGCTTTACTTGGCAGTCAAACTTTATCGCGATTCCCTGCTCTTCGCTTTATATCTCTTTCCCCGGAATGGTTCAGACAAGCCAAATGCGATGATTTCTTGCCCTGATCGAAGTTCTGGGAAAAAACCAGAAAAAAAGTACAACACTGGCATAATAGATATTGCAATCATAGGTTAGACTGTGAGTCTTACACGTGGCTATCCATTACTTTAAGTGATCAATTCCAATTTTTCAACTGGGTCATAATGCTGGTCTGATTTTTTGCCTTCTTCAATGCTGACTGACTTCGTCAGTGATTTTGGTTCATAGTTGTTTTTGTACTTGCTTTGGTTTTTATACATAAGGCTTATGTTACTAAACCAGAGTGACAAACTGACTATGACTCCCTGATTGCTTTGCCAGTGTTATATAAAAAATTTCTATTTAACTTAGGTGATGATAGAAGGCTAAGTAACCATAACAACAATAGAGAGGATTGCAACTCCATATTAAAATGAAATATTTTTTGTTTCCTTTAGCTCTTTTAAGAGACGTGTGTTGATATTCCAAAGGTATCGAATCACGGTTTATATTTTTGAGTGCAGCTTCATCGAAATTTATCGGTCAAGTGAGATATAAAGGTTTATCTCACATGTTCCGGAGTTTACTGACAAGAAGTGCTTCGTATAGAGTGACATGTTGCATACACACAAGATATGCTTGTTCTGTTTATTTATTTCATGTGTGTTTTACACTGTGCTCACTGATATCGCTAATATTTCACTTAAAACACGGCGGCCAGCATTATGGTGGGAAGAACCCAGGCAGATCTTGTGGGAAACGCACGATCTTCCACATGTTGCTGGAAACCTTCTCTCGTACTTCCGTAGAGGAAGCCAACGTGATCTGACCTTGAACTCACAGGTACACATTTGGTGAGAGGCGACCATTGGTTACAGGGACCGGATGACTGTGTCCTCGAGGTCAGTTGAACAGATCTATATGACCTCCACCAATACGGTGCACATTTCTGTACATCAAACGTAGGGAAATTCCCCAGTTGTCTGTCAACAGTCGACGGGTGGCCCCAAATGCTGGAGTAAAGCAACAATCAACCAATCCATCATTGATTCTCCATATCTGGCTGAATGTTGAAATATAAAGTTATTCGCCGTGTACGTGGAATTCGGATCTGCATAACCCAAACCCTGATTTTGATCAAGCTAAAGTGAAGTTAGTAATCCTCGTTAATAGCTCTCGAATACCTTATATTATCCCTATGTCAGCACATTGTCACCTAAGGGAGTCATCATGTTTGGTGTCATCAACAAGACCACACAGCGAGACAAACTGGACTAATATTCCCATGTTGCGACGGTGCTACTGTGGAAACTGCGTGGAGAAAGTTGTATGGCTCGAACAATACAGTACACCAGCCTGGTTACATAAAAAAACAAAACAAAACATGCAAACTAAGCACACAGTGACACGCATTTTAATCAATTTTCAGGCATTAAATTATCTTTAGTCATGTATTTTTTTGTGTGAGTTTATTACAATAAGTGAAGAGACTAGTGTTTAGTAGTGTTTATGCACACGATGCACACATTAGATTTTATTCCACTTGTTTAACCAACCAATTCCGTACGTAATCGTCACTGTAGCAGCCTTTATTGGTGGATTCAGATAAGAGAGAAGTACCCCTGGAAATAGGGACAGGTGAGGAACAAGCAAAGTCAAACCATTCTCTGCGTAACGAAATATACCTGTATTCCAGGTAAATTCCTGTAAATAGACCTGTATTCCATCGCAAACTTATAGAGCTTCTTACCAGTAATGAAACACCCATTAGACCGCTTAACCAGAAAGCAATGAGGCTGGGGAGTTGATATACCATCCACACAGTCCCAGTGGATTTTTCGAGATTGAAAGAAAGGGGCATTGGTGAATTATTCAACCTTAAATTTTATTCAAACGCTTTTGACAAATCCTGGCATTTCGTACTGGAGTATTTATTTATTTTATTTGACTGGTGTTTTACCCGGTACTCAGGAATATTTCACTTATACGACGTCGGCCAGCATTATGGTCGGGGGAAACCGGGCAGAGCCCGGGACAACCCACGACCATCCGCAGGTTGCTGATAGGCCTTCGTACGCACAGCCGGTGAGGAAGTCAGCATGAGCTGGTCTTGAACACATAGCGACCGTATTGGTGGAAGGCTTCGCGGTTATTACGCAAGAGCGCTGACCATCTGAGCCACAGAGGCCCCTCATACTGAAGTAACAATACTTACTTGAACCTTGGACAGGACAGCACAGTGGGAGTGACAATAACATTAACCGGAAAGTGGATAGAGTGACGACGGCTGTTCCTCTTCTAAATTAGGGACAAAGCGGGAAAACAGCAAAGGATGTAAACATGCCCACGTCTTTTGTCACTGTCAACGTGCATGTGGGTTGGAAATGTAGCTTTGGTGCGTCTATCCGCGGACCTCGAAGTTGTCGGACGTAATGGGATAGGCAGTTAGCACTACGGTTAGTGACGGACAGACAATAACAATGCATGCAGATGTTGGTAGTTTTCCGTCTACTTGTTTATTGTTCTGGGTAGTGTGAGAATTATTACCCTGTTAAGCCCGCGCTAAACTCCTGGGCCCATGTCCCCAACCCCCTCCCACCTGCCATCTCCCTAACCTGTTGTTGACGTGACGTGCTTCCCTATTAACCTCTCCTATCAGGACGAGATGGGATTATAGCGTGGGCAGACAACTGAGATCGAAGAGCCTGTTACTTTTTTGTCGCGAGTGGTAAAACGCCAATTTGCAGGACAAGACGAGAAATGGCCCATCAATAAAGAGGTTTATTGACCATATTAAAATTAGTTTTTGCCCTTGTTTTTTGTTGCACTTTTTCTTTGTAAAAGTTTTACATGTAACATATATGACCATTTTATCTGACTTCCGCATGAATGAATGAATGAAGTACACGCCAAGTTTTTTGTTTACTTATTTTATTCTTCCTTAGAGGTTAAAGTTTAATGGGAGAGGAAGAAGGTTTTGGATATAAATAAAATAAAAAGTAAATTTATACAGCACATTTTATATTTCTTAATAATCTATATCTATTTATTTTTATAGGTGTTTTACACAGTACTCAAGAATATTTCACTGCCTCTATCCGTCATAATTGCAGATTGGTTACAACTGCTCCTTATATGCTTACAGTACGTCCAAAATTCTTACATATACTTATGCGTTCTTTGGTGCTTTGTGGAATCTTCTGTACTTGTTTTTTTTTACAACTGGTCTTGCGAATAATGACCAAAGACGTCATTGTTGACGGTTGACGAGAATCCGTCACTTGCTTAGATTTAGGTTGTTGTTCTCCATGCCAAGCTGTTGCAAACCATCAGGTCAACGCGTAATCCATGGTTTACTTTGAGAATTCTGTTAAACAGGCACTCTGTTAGAATTTTCTTAACTCATTTGAAATCTGCTTAGTTTGGTTGGGTGGCGGCATTGCGTCGGAGGGTTGTAAAGTAACTCAGGAGGTTCCATCCAATTCATCCATATTACCCGTTCTCGGCGCTCTCATTAACATGATGCGTTTCCCAGCGCAATGCGCCAGTCAAATAACTATCTGAATAATTCAGTCGTCTGTTCGTCACCGGAATTAGATGTCTTGGTGTCGAGTTTTAATGTTGAGAAATGTCTAGAGACGCCCTATCGATCAGTGGATGATATATCATCATAAGCACAACAGTAAATTAGCAATAACGCACGACAACGTAATACTCGTGTGAATATTTTATGTGGTTTGAAGTTATGGTTTCATATGTAACACATTTGAACACAGTTGAGGTTCGTTGGGGTAAGACCCAAGGACATGTAAAAGCTTCTCCGTCTGAACCTTAAGATCTCGGCTCTAAGTGAGGACTATGGATATGGACATGTATTCCATGTAGCCACTTGTTTCTATGTGAATTCTCTAACAGCAGAGCGCCGAGGGAATCTGCCATTTGTTTAATGATTTGGTGTATTTTATGTTATATAAAGTAGCTCTACTATAGTACATATTCGGGAAAATTTGTTAATGGAGAATATTTCAGGACGAAGTTAACCCCGGACGAATCAATCCAAGTCAGTCAAGACAGTCCTGTTGATGGAGGTCAATAGTCATGGAAATTGCAAATTTTCAAATTTATGCTATTTTCACTATTGACTTTGAACTATACGTCACAAAAACCACGCCCGCAACATGAAGCTTTCCGAGAAACTGGGTTGCTGTCAGTATTGTTTGATGATATATATATATATACATCCTATCACAAAACAGGCAATGGGAATTTGGGCTTTGTGTGCGATGAAGAATAGTTAATTACTATTGTCATAATAAATTATGACATGCAGCGCTAGGAAAGCTTATAAAAGCAGTCCTCTCCGGCCGTACATAGGAACTTCTGTCAGCATCCAACGGATGGTCCTATGCTTCCATCGGCCTCTGACTGGTTTCCTCCCACCATAATGCTGGTCGCCGTCGTATAAGTGAAATATTCTTGAGTACGGCGTACAACACAAATGGAATAAATAAATAAAAATATGAGCAGGTGAAAGATGCCATAACAATTTATCATCCCCATGTTATTTTTTGATGTTTTTTTTTCGCAGGGTGTTTTATGGGCACTTAGTGTTTATAAGACTTATTAACTATTCACGATGATGGCAGATATAAAAACGCGGAGAGGATTTCAGCGATAGGAAATGAAGTACGCCACATGGGGTTATACTTCTGCTCCGTATTCGTCATCGACAGCGACACAGCTGATTAGACGAGTTCCGGATAACAACCTAAGCCTACGACAGTGATCTGCTTTGAATGGCATTGACGACACGTTCTGGTGCCGGCTGCAATTGTACCATCACAGTTGACAGAACCATTCTGTTAATACAAAAATTGTGTTGACAATCACAAAAAATGAGCTATTGTTGTCATGTTTAGCCATACAAGAATAGGAACTGTGTGTTTGTCACAGCTCATGCCAAAAGGCTCTGTTAAAGGCGGTAATGTGCAACGCTTCAGCCTCATTCAGATAAAGCAGACAGTCAGTCAGAACATATCAGCAGGACTTGATTCATACACGTTGTACGATAAACATGTCGGTATTAAGGAGATCAGGACATTTTGCAGATGAAAAAAATTTGAAGGAAAGAATATCCTGCAATATGAGATAGTCGAGTACTGACTAGGGCCGTTTCCTGCCTATATTAGATAGCTGAGTTGTCGCTCGGATAACCTGGTTAAACTATTCACATCGGGTAATGTGTCCTATGGCAAGTACATGTGGAGAAATTTCATAGCAAAGAAGTTAAAATAACGTATGCATGAACAAAACTATCTGCTGCTCGACAGGAAGTCGAGTCGACTGAGATTGCCAAAACTAGTCAGCACAAAATTGTTATTTGGGAAGTTTTAATTTCGACTTATGCAACAAAAGTGGGTATATTTTTTTCACATTAAATACTAGCCATTAAAAGTCTAGCTGGACATGTTATAAGTTTTCTTGATTTATAGCTGGGTGTTGGGCAATACAAATATGGGCATATAAAATGTTGTGGACTACGTATGTGGATTTCACGTTTCCCTGTCATAACAGGAGGCGCTGACGGGCTACACAAAAGAATCCAAATCGCAGAGAAACACATCGTTTTCTGCTGTGATTGTGCACTACCTGGACAGCCCAATGCATGCCCACACCGCTCTGTACGACGTCTCCACGCCGATTCACTAGAGTCATTATCACATGTAATCCATTAGATAATGCAGTTTTTGTACCGTTTTTTTTTTGTAACAGGCTACTACATAACCCTGGCATAAAAATCCGGTGAATGATTTAACCCATAATTTTTTATCTCATGTATCAACCAACTCATTACCTCTTGCATTACTTTTTCTTTTTAACAATAGTTCTTAGTATGTTATAAGAATTTATTGCCTCGTTGGCAGTACTGACATCCTGTTCAGTAACGCCTGAAGAATTCCCCTTAGACCACAGGTGCCATTGGCACTCTACTGCGGGTTGACTACATTATCACGTCTACTCATAGTAACTCAGGTCTATAAATCATGTGATACATGTAGCATCTTGGCCGTTACACACGCGTGTATCAAAGTTCCAGGTACAGCCAGCCCGAACGCTATATTCCACAACCGGACACTCTGGAAACTCTTCGATTTATGCAACAGTAGTATCTTTACCCATGTATCTGCTGTTTCATTTTGCTTGTCTTTTATCTCGGACCGATACTAGTAGGTGTTTAGTTATTATTATCTTATTATATATATTATTATGTATTGAATCGCAAGAAAACTCCCATTTTCTGCTCGTATCTGTGTCACACCGCTAAATTCTGCCACACTCGATGAAACGACTGAATGAACTATGGAAAATTTCTCATTATCACGGACAACTATTTAATCAAACTAAAACCCCAACTGAACATATATCCTATTTAACACTGGCAACCATCCACATGTATCAGAATAAAATTGTGTCGTTTACAATGTAATGAAAATCTTAAATGTTTCTGAGCAGCATTGCATATCCCTCTAAAAATATACAAATTTCTACGAACAGAAGAAGAGTACCTGCAGGTTAACACATATTATGTGAGATTCTGTCAGATCTCTTAGTTCTCCTTAGACGCTTTTCAGAAATACTAAATGTGTAGTAAACCTGACGTGGAAGTTGGACATTTGCGCGTCACTCTCATGTAATCTTCAAGGAACTTGGGTGGTTAACACTAAAGACGTTTAGGTCAGTCCGTAGGGCAAGGCAATCGTTCCCAGCAACAGACCAATGTCATGCCTATCTAATTATCACATAGTCGTCCGGTCAGCAAGGCGTACATCTTTCATGCATGTAAGTATTTTCCCCCCGTGCCAGGGTTTTCATAGTATAGACTAAACTGTTTCTCGGTTAACACTCAGAAATCTTAACTCGCTTAGTGTTGGACCGCTGGCTTATCTAGCAGACGGCTGATGGGTTGTCTGCTTAGTGGCGAGACTATGCCGGAAATTAGCCCATTGAATTTATAGCTTTTCCGTAATGTTGAATTTATTACCTTCCCGTGTTTATCTGTGTTTCGAGTACAATGACGAGCCGGCACACAATATCTTCATTCATATGGGATATGTATAGCCTAGAGCCCCACGGGATTGATTGACGACCGCAATGTCACATGGGACCAGCGGTATGAAGTGTTAAGTTATTAATCAACAACAGTGATTATCACTCTAGGCTTCCGCCGCTAACTAACCGCGGTGAATATTTCACACATTATTGCCACTTGGATATTGGCACTTGATTGCTTTAGTCGCAAACGATTTGATCGTCAACAGATTAGGCCTCGGGCTAACATATCAAGTCCAGTGACATCGTGTTAATCATGTGCACATGATACACCACAAAATCCAGGAAGATGTATATACAGTGTAGCGATAAAGCTACCTCGATTGCAGAAAGCTGTAGTCTACATGGCTAAATTTGCATGTACAACAAAGTGTGTCAACCAGATGAAAGGAACATTGATTTATCTGAGTTACTAGCTCGCACAAACTAGTACATTGTACCCATGCAATTATACCCCCATGGAACCGTTAAGACCGCTCCAGGGGATCTATTGGGTTCTTTCCTATGAGTTAAAGGTCACTTTAACACCTAAGAATATTTGAGTCTCGTGAATATGGCGTTTCCTTGTGGCAGACTGGTCTGGAAGACGACATATCATGCTGGAGGCAAGAGGCCCCTTCAAGCAACAATATACCGAGGGCTCTCTGCGAGGGTCGAGTCGGGTTTTCGAATCCACCTTGGAAAGACTGCTTTAACTAAGATTATTCAGGTGCTATGCCAAATACCGTGGTTTATTCCGAGCAGACAGACAGGCAGACATGTATTGTAGTATTCTGCACCAATATACATGCAACTGATCGCCGTTATACAAGTGAAAAATTTATGAAGTACGGCGTTAAGCAGCTGAAAATAAACCGTGACAAAATTAACCTTATGCTCACGTCAGGGATACTAATACTGGACGCACTGGACTGATCACATGATCTGGAAGGCCATTCCAGAAATAAGGTTTTGAATCTGGAAATAAACCCAGTTTTCTATTGTTTAAACAAATAAGATATATTTAACTCACGAGCAACGATTAATGAGTCTCGTAGGTGGAGTTAGTTTAACAGGAAACACGGTGTTTAACAGGAAAGTCGTAAACAAAACGGAGTGTTGTTTATGGCCCACTTCTGATCTGGGACGCTAGCTGTGGTAACATCTTTTGGGATTTGGAGCACACCTGGTGGTAGATATGTAATTTGTCTGGACGTTCTTTAAAATAGCACAGTCACTCAAAACCGAGCGTAACTCATGCCCTGCATGTAGAAAGATTGTATTACATTTACGTGAGTGTAAGGTGAAACACTCTTCCAATGTGACGATTCCTCCTTCCTTACGGTCATTAGCGAACATTAATTTTTTTCCAGCAAAATGTTTCCCCTATTTGATCAAAGGTTTTACTGCCATGTCAAACTGGCGCCAGGTATCAATAATGCCTACTTAGTTGAAAATAACAACACAGTCAAACGTAACTAGATTTCTGTTTGAACTGGGCGAGCACATTCAACACACGTCTACTTTTTAATGGCTTTAGGACTGAAGTTTGTTTACAACAAACGCAACCATCTGATCCAAGAAAATTGTGATAGTTCATTGCATTTACAATATTAATATGTTACTTTACACTATTTAAATAGGTATCAAATGGACCTGTTGTTCCTTCTGAAGACACTTTTTCACATTTCAACACTTACAGCGTGTTTCACCACTTTTCTGTACAACCCAAACAACGTGTTAATTTTTCACGACTTACAGTATTGAAAGCATTTCGATGCGGATTGGTTTTCCATACGTTTATATCCATAGTTTTTCCATGCTCAGATGGGTGCAGGTTTAGATACACGCCAACATACTGCTATGAGTATTTAACAGGTATTATCAATGATGTAATTACCAAACATTGATATTCGAATGTCGTGATCATGTTCATGTAAGCTGATAAACACATCATTCTTACTCAAGTATATGTCCCTTGATTCAGGAAGCAAGGGAGGTGAGTGTGAAACTCTACATGTAAGATCGCCGGATTTTGGGAGAATACATTAATTTTGTCATCCGACATTTTTTGCCTTGAATCGGATCTCTACCATTCCAACTAAAACATGAAGCGTGAACAACCTGTCAAATGATGCCTTAGCCTGAACGTAGGCTTGGAGAATTGCAAATACCACATATTTTAAAAAGAAATTCCATTATCGTCCAGTGTCGCTATTAATGTGACAAAAGTCGAAAGGGATGTTGAAATAAGCAAACGTGGTAGATGGTTTATACATCGACCAGGATGATATAATAAAACTGATCGCAATAAAAGATCAAGAGAGACCATATTTACGATCATAAGATGCCATTCATTTCTGCTAAGAAACACGTAATGTTTTTGCTGCGAGTTAAATCGTGAAATTCACTCTTTGTAAAAAAAAAACAAGGAAAAAAAAAACATGAAGAACTTACATTTATCAGCCACACCGAGCCATGTAATACTTACATTCCAAATGAGAAACGCACATTTCATCTTGTCTGCAAATCAGTCTCGATAGTTAACAGCTGAGGAATGTTACAGCCCAAATTGTTTGAAGAGATGTCTTCAAAAGTGATAGGAAACAGCAGTACCTTTAATTCCTCGAACGTTCAGGCTTTGTGTGTATTTGAAGACAGATAACTGGGAGAGGAAGTCCGGCTGAATTTCCCGTCACAAGTGCTTGCTCCCTGCTAGATCATGCGTTTACCCAGCGTCAGGTCTGCCTCATGGCCACCAGATGTTGGCACCGGTAGGTTAGTACATTATTTTGAGATTGCATGTACATTTCTCTTAACATTCACCAAAGTGCCCACTTCTAGCTGATAGAGTTTCTCAACGCTGGTTATACAGAATGTACATCCACGAGAAGGCCACGACTTAGGTTGCCATTCATTAAGTACTGTGAGTTACAACAGAATGGTCATGTTCCACACGGGAAGGTAATTGGACGACGACATGCAATGCTCATCACAAATAGAAATCTAAAAGCTATTCGTGTCAGCAAAATGAAGGAATTGCTGACGAGTGTCTATTTTCAATGTCATTCTTCTGTCGGATGTACCCCACCTTTGATAACTGTTTTATTATTTTCACTTGACAGATGACGTATGCATAGCCATTAACTGTCCGAGAGAGTACTTCTCTAAACACACACAAATCAACACTGGAACTTGAAGCTTCCTACACCTGACGTCCATGCTCTGACGTAGACTGTACACAGACGCCATATAGTTTATTTTATACTCGATATGTCGGAGTATAAGATAGACATTTCATTTTTGGCACGCTTTGTTTTATGTAAATCTAAGGTTTCTGATGCAAAATGATTAACATTCAGGATACTATAGAAAACCATTCTCTCTGTAAATTAATACGAACCCAAGCTTTGTGGTTTGTTGTTCTGTCCAGCCTTTTCGGTGCTCTCTTGTAGGCAACCCAATAACATTGTAATCATGGATTTGAAGATAGCAATGGCCTGTTGGTTTGGCACGTCAGAATGATGCGAGCCCGGTGATAACACGAAACAAGTTAGTTGTAGCCATGGATTTAAAGATAACAATGGCCTGTTGGTTTGGCACGTCAGAATGATATGAACCACTTCTGACCTCGAGACAAGTTCGTTTTGGAATTCGTATCCACTCGCAGAATAGTGTTGTCTTTATTGTCATTATTTTTGCTATGATAAAATTTCCCCAGGACTGTGTCCGATTTTCTCTATTACTGATATCATTCCTCACTAAAGCGCATAAACCGGTAAATAAGCAAATAAATTTAAAAAAACGTCTAATTTCTCCATGTGCAAATGGAGTCGAAGAGAAATTGGTAAAATCACTCAAGCATTATTAAAACTATAAGAAAAAAAGCAAATCACTCGGAGTCTTTCTTGCCAAACTGATCCTACAGATACTTCGTTTTCTTGGGATTAGGAAATTATCGTAACTGATGATGTTACAACTGGAGAAATATATGACGTAAGACTATTTGTTGTAGGTTGCACACTTCCACCCCAAGACTGGGGCGTCTCTTTCAAAACACATGTGGATGGATGTCAAGTAAAATCAGCTAGAAACATCAAATCCCATCGACACTTTTGCTATAGATGCAAATATATTTAGGTTGTGTGTATGGAAAATCTGACGCTGTGAAACAAGGCTACTGATGTGGGCTATCCCTTGACAGTGCGTAGTCTCGTGTCCTTGGTGTCCACGAAAGGAGTCAGTATTTAATACTGAAAATCCAGTCGATAACAGCGGTATTTGCGAGGTGGCAGATGTGATTGTTCTTCGGACTGACGCAAAAGAGTCATGTCACGGCCTGTTCAATTTGCCAAGGGGCATCACTGGCGGATTCCTGGGGAGTGTTTGAGTAACAACTTCATTCATCATTCATCGTAGTTGTTCCTAATGGCGGATAAAGATAATAATAGCCCAAGAATAGCCGAATTTAGCAGCAACGCTACAAACAATGTGGGCGAATCTCCCTACGTTTAGGAGTAGGCTTATCATCGGTGATTTTTTTTCTGCACCCCTCAAAATGTCTATAAACCCTCCACAGCAGATGATTTGGGCAAGGATATCCATCCTACACGTAGTCGTCCAAGGATATCCATTATTTTACATCTTGCTATGATACATCACCTTCTGGCATAATCCCAGTCGTCTATGAATAATCCCACAGGGATATTTATCCTACATGAAATCGTCCATGGCTATCCAACGCTTTTTCATCTTGCTCTGATATATCATGTTTTCTGTATGGTCACATTCGTCTAAAAGTAAATCCCAGTGGGCTGGCCATCCTACATAAAGTGGTCCACGGCTACATGTATCCATTGTTTTCTATCTTCACGATTAAGTTACCGAAAGCAACTCATCAATAAAGTATTACTGGACTCGACATCATCAAAACTCACGTAAAAACGCATGAAATGTTCGCGCTGAAAAGTAACACTTGTGTAATGACGAATCCCTACTTTTTTCTCCGGGTTTTAATAAAAATGATTGACAGATACATTGCACTGCCATGGTTTCTCGGGAGCATTTCTTGGTTTCTTCCATCAACTGACTAAAAATAAAAAGTGAAATTGTCGTAAGTACCTTGTAAATCACTAATCCAACTAATGAATGAATACATTTTTATGGTGGTCGTCCTAAATTGTTCATATTTGATTTTTTGATCTCGGATCTGATTTTCCTAGGTCAAATTGGATTATCTGAGGTTAGGCCTGATTGCCCGTGGGTACAATGGATTATCTGAGGTCAGATCTTATTTCCCGTGTTCAGCTGTTATTGCTCTGAGTCAAACAGAACCTCGTCACTGCATTACACAGGGCTATTTTTAGTACTCAGATGTAGAATTTTCCACACAGATGTCACCTTACAAAGAAGAACAATGGTCAATTTTAGATGTCAGTGCAGAAACGAGATAAGATTCGTTTTCGTTTTCTTCTCTACCTTTCTATTGAAGTAGAGAGCTACGTCCGTAGCACATCAAGTACATTACCATGGGGCCATTAACATGGCGATCTCGCAAAAACAAAGGAAAATGTGTGATATTATTTTACAAGTGAAGGGTGCATTAGACTGATTGATCACGTGTTCACATGAGTGGACATTCCTCTAATCCGCCGCTTCTCATTGCTTACTTGGGTGTCGACGAAATATTTTCAGAAGAGTTGCGAAATCTTAAGACGGGAGTGAATAGCACAATAGACCACAGCACGAAGAGTAAAAGCAGGGCAGCAACAAAAGTGTGATGTCGGGATATCCTCAATCGCCCGCTCGTCAGTTTTTGATTTATGAACGAGTGACACTGGTTCAAGTGATAAGCGGGAGGGGCTTTGGAAGTTTTCAATCATCTCAACCACGGTGAACTCATTTTTTTCGGAATTTTACATTGAGTGAAATAAAATAAAAATATTTATTTGCAATGATTGTGAAAGGCGAATTCTTGTCTTGTATTCGTGTGCTTCGAACACGTAAAGGCTTCTCTAACACACTGTGTGTGTCCAACATCCCATTTTGCACGTGGTGTTGGTAATCAATTTATTTATTTATTTATTTGATTGGTGTTTTACGCCATACATCACTTATACGACGGCGACCAGCATTATGATGTGAAGAAACCGGGCAGGGCCCGGGGGAAATCCACAAGTATCCACAGATTGCTGGCAGACGTTCCCATGTACGGCCGGAGAGGAAGTCAGCGTGAGCGGAATCGGGAGGCTTCTAGGTCTTTACGCTGTGCTAGAGCGCCAACCGACTGAGCCACGGAGGCCCTTCTTGGTGATCAAGTAAATATAGAGAGGACATGAGAGTTCTGGTGACACTACTGATGTACAATGATCCTTCCGCCTAATAAATATCTTTCGGTTATTTTAGGGTCTTACTTTAACTTCACGCCAAAGCTTGTATTTAAATCGAATGTTCTGACCTTTACACGTGGGAACTCTGCACTCCAGTGCTTCGAGACTATTTCCCCTGTTGCCAGTGATTTTGTGAGGTCACAGAACAGCAGCAACTAGCATTTTCTATTTCATCCCATATCTCACAGCAAACAACGGTACTTTTAGAAGTGATTTGGGCTATTCTTTAATTGCCTTGACATTGTCCAGTCCTAATACGATAGATCAGTACATGGTCTCATTCAATTAACGTCATATGTACAAGCTTCCATTACCTTGAAAATGCCTGCTTATTAAGTAACATCACACTAAGTAAAGAAATTTATTCCCATCTTGCGAAACTCTTTACTTATTATATTCCTTTAATAGCTTCATTGTGTGTACACATAATATTTCTGACAAACTCCTTGGTGGAAAAAAATCCTAGCAATGATAACAACAGAAATCAAACGTCACCCACAAGGTCTTTATATGTTGTATATTACGTCTGCCTCAGGCAAATACTTAATGTTACAAAACAGTTGTTAGTTTATCGTGGTTTTAGAAAAGAAAAATTGTGATGAGCGGCACAGAATCCGGAACCACCTGCCAGAACCTGTGGGAGGATAATACTCTAAACATGTTGTTTATTCGTGAGATCATTTTTAAACAATCCCCTGATTCTTCCGGCATTCACGTGATCTCATACATAAAACCTAATTTCTTCCACATCAACTACCGGTAAGTCTGACAGATAGCGCAGTAAGAGTCAACAGTGTATTGTTCATTTGATGCATGCTACAATATTGGCAGCCAGATATTGCTGAACGATTCAGTCTCTATTGCTTTGCTTTGGCACCTTTATAATGGAATATTAGTTCTGGAACATAAGATTGTTCTAGTATTCCATCTGCTGTAAAGTAGTATTTTCTGCTGAAATATAATATTCACATTTGTCCAACTAATGTATTTATGAGGATGACTGGCATTTTAAGTTTACACGTCGCCTTTTTCATAGAACACTGGTCATCGTCAAACCAGAGGGATAATAATGAAATCAAAACAAAACTGTTATAAGAGGTACGCGTTTGAAGGACTGCTTCCAAAGAGTCCTCACCGACAACAGAAAGTGCTGGTTGTAATATGTCTATAAAGTGTAAATAGAATGTTATGTCTCTGAAGTATGATATAGTTTGTCTTATTTCGCTAATGTTTTATTAATAGATAAGGTCGAGTCAAAAAATATTCTTTCTTTAAGTATTTAAGTGGCTATTGTTTTGGCACCCGTTATTCCACACATATTAATTTGCACATGTAAAAATTCCTGAAGACAAATTCTTGGACCCCAATGCTGGAATTGCCGGCATTAAGTGGAATCCAAATGAAGAAACCATTACCCTGATCTGGCCAAAGCTGTATGAAGTCCTATGAGATTTGCAGCTGGCCCAGACCTGATTAACTCTGCAGAATGGTCATCCATTTCGAATTTATGTCGAAGACAGGGACTATAATTTAAATGTCTTAGCTGCCGATTGATTCTCAATCCATTGATGGGGGTTTGCTTTAAACACCTCAACTAATTAATGTTTCTAATCTAGCGCATTAACATGGATTGTACTAATACATCAATGTACAAAATAAGGGCTTTTTTCAGCTTTTGGTAATGTTGTTTTTACACTCGTGAAGGAATAACATATTTCATATCCGAAAAACCTACAGAAATCTCTTAACCCGGAGATTATTTTACCCTGATTATGCTAGTTGCGGACTGTTTCACATTGAGGACATAGAGCGTTCACTTAAACGATTACAGACGACATGAATTTCTCAGGCGTAAAGAATGCAGTCAGTGGCTTTGCTTTAAATGGCTGCCTTATCGAATTATTTAGTTCGGGTAAAGTGTTAATCGAAGCGAGGTTGACAAGCAGTGCAGGTTTCTTCTTTGGGAAGTATCGATCCCGGGAATGCCTCTCCTGCGGCGAGGTCAACGTCGTGACTCCGAAACTGGGGAGTTGACCCCTGGGGAATAATAGGGCCAAGAGTAGCGGGTCAATATCGGGACACTCTAACCATTATAGGTCGTTACAGTTATCCCTTCACACAAACACAGTATAAAGCCGGTAGAAATGAATCAATCTACTGCTGTATCTCAGCGGATCCCTAGTTAAACGGTACAACTAACCGGTTCAGCTGTAATTGTTTTCATTCCGGTAATTGTGTACGAAATCTACAACGTATCATCTATATCTTGCTAGTAAACCCGTTTTACTTTTATACATTCAACAAAAATGGAAAAACAAGAAGAAAAAAATGCCCACAGATGGGCACGAACTCTCCCTAAGCAATTCCTTTCGGCGTAAAAAACATTGGGATGACATAATCTTTTCATTTACAATGCTCATTGTTAACATGCGAATCAAGCCTGTAGAAGAATTCGAGAACGGTCAATCCTTATTTTTCCAAAGCCAATTTCTAAGATCCCAAATCTAACACCCAAATCTATTTATAAAAGTACACGTATAAATAAGGCCGTGCAAGTGAATCATTATTTCTTTGTTACATTTCTATAGTAATGCAGCTTGAGAATAGCTATTTGTGGTCTATATTGTTGAAACTGTGTGACGATGGTCTTGATATAATGATCGAATTCAATGTTTGAAACAAGGAGACGAGTGGTGTATTGCAATTAAACAGCATCTTGCTGAAGACATCGAAGCTGCGTAACGACAGGCGTGATATGAAAAGAGCATTTGTGCATTGCACTGGAATCACGGGTTTCATGTTCAAAATTAATATAACTAATATAAGCTATTCTATTACTTTGTATTATATTTGTATGCTCAGGATGCACTGAGTAGCCTGACCCGTGACGTAGTATGCTGTGATCACAGGCGAATAGACATGTACAAGGCCATGTTGTTGAAAACTTTGAAACTGCGTAATGACAGTCGTGATTTGAAAAGTGGATTGGCGCATTGCTCTGGAATCCCGGGTTTCATGCCCAGAACTAAACTCATGTAAGCTATTTTATTATTTTACATTAGCTGTGTGTGCTGACAGTGCACTGGGAAGTCTGACGTAGGTTTATATAAATACACCCGGCGTGCTGTGTGTATCCGGGCGTGACGGGTGGTAGTGAATAAACACTTTCTACTATCGATTCTCCCAATACTGACAGAAAAACCACTTGGGTTTCCATTGAGAGAAATGGTACGATATCGTCAAATTATTAAAAACGGAGAGAACAACAGTGACAAAAAGAATAAACATAATCTCCACAATATATGATTGTCTGGAATGCCAGACCAAGGGGCCAAGCACGTATGTCGCCTGAGAATCGATGGCAAGTTGATGGCTGGGAAGACTGGGTTGTATACAAATGAAATATGGGAGAGAAATAATGGTGGGCTGTCCTCTGCATTCGGGAACAAATATTCTCTTTATAGACGGACAGCTGACAAAGCCTACGCTAACTATCCTAGGTAACTAGAAATGAGGGGACGAGCCACAGTCATAATTAGGGCATAGCGTAATTTATATGAGAGGACGACCCGAGTGGAACTTGGTAGGCATGGTAACAGGCAGTCCCGCCAATCCCTGCCCACAAACCATATTATGCTCGGCGTGTGTATTGGAAGGCGGGCATTCCCCACCAACCGCTCTGTCAGACCAGCTCTCGATGGATGGTGAGATCTGGCGTGAACACGTGGTTAACGAAGGCCTGTAAACAGATGTGTACGATCCTCAGCGACCACGACCTCTGTTGTCAAAGCGCGTACCTGTTGAATCTCTCCCAGGCCTGGAAATTTATACCTTGAATGACACAAAGAGAAAGGCTCGTGGCCTGTTGTCCCTCCCTTGGCAGGCCGTGTAACGAAGTACAAGAGTCCCAGTCGCCCTTCTGAACGTGTTCCAAAACATACCTTCTATTTTATTTGGTGTGCTTCGTAAATTCGCCAGGCTGTCGTCCGGACAGGCGTGGGGCCAAAAAAGGGCCTCTATACCATGGAACTTTCTGAGGTCTGGGGCCGGCTCCCCAAAACCCAACGGGATGCAGAGGCGCCAAAGGAAATACGAGATCAAAAGTTCAAGTTTCGAAGGAGCTTCTGCGAAAACCGTTCGACCTTGGACAAGGTAGGGTTTTTTTCTTTTGTTTTGTTTCTTGGGGTTTGTCTTTTTACTGATTTCCCCCCAGCTCCTCCAACACCCGAAGACTATTAGAAACGACCTGAACTTTCAGGTTAATCCTACAATTTGACGTTGAGTGCTAAATGCGAACCAAAGCTATGCGGTTTTATTGTCATTATTATGCGCCTGGGTTGAAATATTATTAGCACATCAGAACATCACATTCAACATGCCGTTATCATGTTCACTGAGTACACTTTCAGAGTATTCAGCTCCCCAGGGAATGGGTGTGTTTGTTGACATCACTTACGAGTGTTGATGCTCGGTAAAAAATTGCTCCATTATCTTTAAATCTGCATTCATCATGAAATCTCTCGATCAGTATATATTACTTAATTAAGCTACACCTCATACTTGGGATCCGTCAAAACGCACTGTGGTTTTGGGTTCGTGGCAGATAGATTCCAGTGAATCAGTGCAGAGTTCGGTGTTCCAGAATTGATATTCATTATTTATTGAAGGCCATCTTGTCACAGCGGTCATCCATTTTCAAAATACACCTAAAGAAATCAATGGACAGGTGACTCAATGTCAAGGTGGAGTGCGTTCATAACAAAAGCATAGACAAACTATGATAGGAAACAATAGGATGACATTTGAACCCTCAGCAGTAGACAGTCACATATTTCTTCTTATGTCCAATATACATAAAACAGTTCAACCAGACAAACATTGCAAGAGAATTCAGACTGCTTGTAGTGGTCAAATTCAGGAAGAGGAATTTGGTGCAGTGTAAGATTGTCTACCAACGTCTGTATGAGATGTGTGGTTCCCTGGATTGCTCGCGCGCTGTTGCCAGGAGACGAGGACGCCTTTCTTGGGCGTACTCGTAGCTGTAGTATCCCTTTTTCTTGTGTCAACATCCTTTCGAGATGTTTTTCTTTATGACCGTGCTCACAAGAGCCTCGGTGGCGAAACTCCTTATGGCTGTAGCCGTGCCATTTTTTTTATCCATTTCCACATTTGTTCTTTGGAATTGGACGATTCTACGAGTACCCCCCAGAGGGCCTTACACCCGAGCGTTCTTATTGACCCGTCGTTTTTGTGTGTCGTAAGGCTTAAAGGCTTTGCTCAAACGACGCTCGCATCAGTTGTAATTAATTACTACCATCGAGGGCTTACTGCTGTTACGTCATATGAAAATCCAAATTATATAAGTTGCTGCTTCTCCGTTCCCGATTTTCCGCTATTACGTGATGGAACATTGATTTATTGATTTACTTATTTGATTAATA
This sequence comes from Acanthopleura granulata, assembly GCA_016165875.1. Lineage (NCBI taxonomy): Eukaryota > Metazoa > Mollusca > Polyplacophora > Chitonida > Chitonidae > Acanthopleura > Acanthopleura granulata. Next base: position 5,344,161 of record JABBOT010000082.1, read on the forward strand.
TGTAATGTTATACTCAAGACGGAACATGGATATAACAAAACCATTATTGTTATGACAAAGTGAATGTAAGTAAAAGAACCCTGGCATGGCACCTTCTTTTCTAATAAGAACCCAGACTGCGGTTTCAGTGTTCTATGATTTCTGGTTTGTTAAAGTTTCAAGACATGGCTGATTCTTACTCGAAGTGACACAATTTGTAATCAGTACGTATATGTATACAATGCCAAAAACTAATTAGCTGCCTCAGTAGATTAAAGTACCAAGTACACAATGGATGTTATAGCGGGAATACAGAGGTCCATATTGTGGTAAAGTCCTATTGTTTTCCGGTGAAATGCTACGCTGTGGTGTTTCTACTCTGCCAGAGGGTTTTATTAGATCACATGCCACGAAATGTGTAAGTTCTATTGGAAAGAACAATAAAGTGCGAGTTTTGGACAAGTGTGTTTATTAGCGGAAAAGAGTTTTATCAGTTCTCCGATAGCAACAGATTCATCGTGACAACTAAGAAAACCCTCGAAGTACAAGACTTAAAAATCATATTTCCTACCTGGGTAGTCGTAGAATTCTGAGACACATTGATGGTCTTTTTGAGGAACAATGCAATTCAATTTGTTATCACGAAAAAAATAATTTCTGCGAAATCTAAATTGATATCTATATTCTGGATGATATATGTACGATTATGTATTTTTTTTAAGTTATCGTCCATAAAAAATGGAAAAATGGAACGATTTTTTAAAGGAATTTATGACTTTCGTGCACTCGTATCCGATTTGCCCTGCAATGTGGAATGATATATTCTACATTGATAAATTCTACACAAATGTTTTAATATTTACGACAAAATGGGTTATTTCGTTCAACAGGGCTTGACTGTTGTGAGCTGCTTTTCTGATCTGAGACGTCGTTCGTTGTCAGCATGTGTGGGAAAGTTTTTGCAAAAGTAGCTGATATTCTCATGTTAAACATCTGTGAGTCATTAGTCGTGCAATTGTTCATGGCGTTTCTACCACATTTCGGCCACAGCCTTATTAATTATAGTCACAGTTAATCCAAACAGTTCCCAAGAACTTTGGTTTCTATGTATTTTCTTTTCGAATATAAGAAGATAAGGATGCCATTGGCCAGATTTTATCAGTTATTGTTAAATGACAGACCCATCACTTAACAATTACCATATTTCGTGGCACTTAAGAGATACTGACATGTGTGGTTAGGTTTCCACACCACTTTACTCGAACATACCTTATTAAAATAACCCATATAATACGTCAAAGACATTTTAGAACACTACATTACTTCTTAGTTATTTATTTATTTCATTGGCGTTTTAGGCCATACTCAACAATATTTCACCTATACGACGGCGGCAGGCATTATAGTGGAAGGAAACTGGACAGAGCCTTTGGGAAAACAGTACTTCTTAGATGTTCACACCAGGGGGAGCAAAAACCTGACTTCATATGCATCTTGTAACCCATCTACCACAAGGATGACGAGATCAAAAATGAATCACGTCATTGATCCACTGTGTCTTCTTTTATTCTGTGTTATGTAAGCATAAACATGGGATCGTAGAATGAAGATTTAACTGGTTTCCATCCGACTGACCTTTCCAAGGCCTTTCCTTCAAGGCCTTGACCAACAGTGTGGGAAAGAAGTAATCCTGGCTATGACATGTAAAACAGAATGTTATAACACGTTACGCTGGGAAAAAGCAAATATGTTTGATAACTCGGACTATGGGTTCTATTATGTATTGTATTATATTTTGTCTGACTTTGAATCACTGCCCTTGAATGACGAGTATAGGGTTAATCCTATTTTTTGCGATTTTCCTGGTAAGACGAAACCATTTTAGGTTTGGTCATCCCAATTAAGATAAACCAAGTATGTCAGCATGGGTTCGGAATGGATGTTGCATTAATAACCCCGCCAGCATGGAAGATACACATATCACTATCCAGCGGGAACAAATTACTAATCGAGCATGCGATTCACAACATGCGTTTATTTTTTATTGAAGAAATGGATGAATGCTCAACGCTACATCGGCAATGTTACAGTCATATCGTGGGGAGAACATGCTTAACAAGGAGGCAATGAAGGGTTTTAGATGCAATGATATCATTCAAAATAAAACAAATTCGAGGAGAATATTAAAAGACCAGTTGAAAGAAGTAAGCATCGGTTAAAAGTTATTTTTATTGATGATTGTTTAGAATTTGTTTGAACTGTTTTTCAACAAACCATTGTCTGGAGGGTGCCTTTAGAAAGAATGCTACTGTACAGAAATATGTGGTCAGTATCGCCAAGGTCATTCGGTTGTGCAGCTGCAGCTTTGGCGGCCATTGTTTTGCCTTGTTCTTCCTAGACAAGCAACCTGTAAATGTCCAAGACCAGTGTTTCATCACGGAAAATGAAGGGAATCGATTTACCAGTGCAAAACCAAATCCTTTAGTTTCCATGTCACATGTTCTTATTTTGGCGGTAGAAATACCTTAGTGAACGGGTATAAATATATATACATACAGTTTTGTGAACATAAAACGACCAGATTGTGCATTCTGTAGCTTTAAGTCGATGCATTAAAGCACCTCAGATTTAATGGAGCTGCTAACGGAGTTAAATCAGAGGTGGCATGCTGGGACAGCTACAATGTATGCGACATCTGGCCGAGACAGCCACGGTTGCTTCGCGTTCAGGCAGCACCTGCATTGTGTCTCGGTGCGAGTTGGAATAGCGTGTTGATAATACAAAACACACATACTCGCGCAGTACTCAGGTATAATAAATCTCCTCTGTCTCGATGATAATTACAAAGGAACCTAAACAATGGCTCTGCGACCTTTCCGCCCCTTACTAGACCGTGGATGTGACCCGGTTGATATGTCACAATAACCAGGACCAGTAATCTCTCATTGTCCGCGGCTCAGTTATATTGGCAATCCTAACGTGTGCCACACAGGAAACCATGCAAATCAATTGGCCCAAATCTTATGGTTGTCATCGTGATAATCGTCTCGGCAAGAAGACATTACTTAGGTCTCTTTCCTTTTCTCCTGCTTAGGAATCACAGATGGCCTGTCAGAATTGACGGATGAAAGGGCTGACAGGAAAACATTCAATTCTAACATTTCTTACTCGGATGTGTTATCCTTTCCAGGTTCTTCATAGAATATTAAAGATGGAATGACACATAATCTGTGTATTTTTGGTTTTTTGTTTCTCATTACATGTATCTCTCATCAAAACAAAATGATGTTCAGGGAGCTCATGTATGTTTCTTGATATCATTCCATCTATTGCTACATGTGTTCAATTTACATTTAAGTCGAAAATATCCCGCTACACGCCATGGCCATGCAAATTATAACCAGTAAATGTGATATTTTGAATATATAAAACCACATCAACGTTACAAACTTTTCTTCCGTCTCTTGCAAGGTTTACATATGTTTACGGATAATATGGCGTCGTTGGGCTGTAAGACGGTGTTAGACAGTCGTGCAAAAGATCAAACACTCTGCCTACCACAGTAACCCAAGGGGCTTTCTGATATGCACGTTTGTCTTGCACAATAAAACAAACAGTGTGCTGTGTATGCTCAGCACACGACCCAACAGCAGTGTAAAGAATAAACCAGAATTCGCCCACTCGAAGAGAAGTCAGACACAAGGCACGAAAAACGACAACACTATTGTAATGTTTTGCCCACGTTATGTACTCGTGATACCTTTTGGAATTATACCACGCAGAATTAATGATTTTCGTATAGTAGAGATATGCGGTTGGGAATAATGATAGTATTTGAAGTCCATAACCCAAAGATTTGGGAACTGTTGTAAAGGGTATCAGCTTGCAGTAGTGATCATATTTTGTTATCTTGCCACACCAGATACGCTCCAACTCTAACTTGTAACTACAGTCGCATATATTGTGTGGGGAATCCAAGTCTAACAATTGACAAAAAATACCTTTCCACGTCAAATGCAGCAACAGGCTAAATTCCGACGCCATCAGTACTTATTCATATGCCGTTAGATGGTTTTGACAACGCGGTTACGATATCCATAAAGCCCGCTAAAATCAGGGGCACTGGCTGCTCTGAAGCTAGCCCGCTATTTTCAGCGCTCAGTGAAAAATCAATAAAACACACGGTTTTAGTTTCTAATGGACGAAATTCTCCCCTTGACAATGCACATTTTGTTGATCTCAGCATTGCAGCCGGAATGACTCGTCCCAGATGAATTCTGTGATCTATTTTAGTCGCGGTGCAATACGGCCGAGCCTAGAAAAACCACTGAGTATCTAGAGATTTTGGACAGCCTGTTAGGATGCAAGCTTCTTGTTTACACCTTTGTGGTTTCTGTTGACCTCACGCTGTAAATATAACAGCCAGAAGATTATATGTCTCTGTAAGACGTTGCAACCTTTGACATGCCAGAACGATACGACGCATTATGTTTGGAAAACATATAGGTGGAGCCTGGATCTAACACGTGGCCGCCTTTTGCAGAAAATCGTGTTTGTATACCGTTTACATTACCGGCCTTCAGGACAAATCAGGAAATCGTGGTGCCAATTTTTCTTCTTGGAAAGATTATGTCCACACGTTCATTGTTTAATTCTGTGTTTATTTTCTCCCCGTTTCCACATCTTGTTTTGGCTTTCTTGTAAAGTTTGCTGCACTTGCCATACTTCATGATGTCTGCATCTGCATGTGAATAAAATGGATTTGAAGGCAATGACACTCCAATTTGATTCACGACTCATGAAAATTTGCTAGAACAGAGTAACCATCAATTATGAATTAGCACGTGACACTGACACTGATCTGTGTAACGCAATCGTCTTGTTGTTTGCCAAAACTAAAGCCTTCCTTTAAAAAATACACGACTGCGATTTTGGTATCTATGAATAGGTTCCCATAATATACAGACTGAAAATATATCCTTCTATTGAAGGATTGTGATCTAGTTATACATCCTTAATCACATATGTGTTATGTCAATCACCAGTGTGACATGGACAAATGCAACCATCGTCCGAAGTCAGTTCTAGTAGAGTACTTCCGGTGAGAGTGGACGGGTACGGTCGTCGATTTCCGGATGTCTCCTATCCGGAATCAACTGGTAATTTATGGTGTTGGTGTACGAAATGACCTCTCAAATACCCTGGACCACCCAGCTGTGCTTCCTTTGGAACACTGAGCCTGAATTGGAATGTTCTGTTCAGATGCCGACCCCTCTCCCCCTCTCCAGGAAACGACGACCACAGATTCAACCGAGTGACGGCATATCCACTTTATCACGACTGCACTCTCAAGTGACGATTTCAAGGGTAGAGTTGGTCACATATATAGGGTCAGGTGTACTTTTGACATCTCGTGGTTGAGAAAATTATGAAAGAGAGAAATAAATTTTCACGCAAATCGGATACGCTCATAGGATCTCCAGTTTTTAAGTATTATCACGAGCCACTGATATGAACTCGGTCACAAAACCATGACATAGTGTGACATTCCTGATTGCAAATGTAGATCAGGTCTGATCAATGGTCGTGTGTTTGAAATTTGGTGAGAAGATCAAAGACTACCCAAAAGTACAACTCCTACACCGCGCTGTAGTAATGGTACCCCTTTAAGTTGGGCTTGAATTTTTTCTCAAACATTCTGTTTTTTAGCCCCAAAATGAAAGAATACTCCACATTAGTCCACACTTTACACACTGAAACAAAGAAATTTGCTGAAAGTTTCACTGTCGTTTTGTAAAGCAACTTAATACATTTTGTTATAAATGTGGTTTTCTGAAAAGACAACGGCTACTAAAATTTGTCCTGTCTTCACGGGCTTTGTCAACAAGGCATACGGTAGATATTAAATACTCTTCATGGCGCAATATGAGTTGTTCTGGATATAGATCGCCTCGTTTATTAAGAAACAATACCAAGAATGACCTAATGTTTTCATCAAGAAAACTGACCAGATGTATACTGTGATGACTTTGAGTTTCCTTCGCCTGAAGGGCTCTAGGAAAGCAAAGCAGACTTTAAACACACGTGTCCTGACAGCGATGGTTGTTACCTGAGAGCCTGAGGTTACGTGTAAAGAGAACATAGAGTGCAATATTGCTCACCCCACCCACGACAATAAACAATAGTCACGTGTGGTTCAGTAGACCAACTGTTCCCGCCTCTTCGGCAAACACGGTTTAGTGCTCGTTAGCAAATTTATACACTCACTCAACCGATAACGCCGTATAAAGGCCAAACTGCGAAGAGCCAATAATGGAAACTTGGTTAGCGTTCTACTCATTCACTCGCATTATCAGGTAGATAGTGTCGTAATGGTGATTTCTTGTTGCCGTTACTGCAGCCATGTGTCGGCGGTACAGTTCGGCCTGTCTAGTGGAGCATAGCTTCTGTCGTGATGATAATACAAATTAAAATTAAGTGCGTCCGAAAAAGGTATGTTTAACATGATGCATTGAGACTGTCAAAGGTTGTTGTTCAGGACGACAGACAGTGAACTGGATATGGCTAGCAATAGTTCTTCGAAAACACGGTAAGAAGAATGGTAGGTAACGTTAAGAATGAATAAATCAATGAATGATTGACATTTATGGCCAGATTGGCAATATTTGAGCCGTATCGTGACAGGAAACATATAATATAGGACCAAGGTTTAACTTTAACGGAAACAAACAAACAGAAATATAGGAGACATAAGTAGATATTCCAGTAGACCTTTTCACCCATCCACCAAATTGATCCATTCATAAACACCGTTAGATTTACGAATGGTCGTATCTTTCTGACATCACATGATTGAGCAGCTCGATAAGTCGGTTAATGCCCCTGAAGGTCAGATACTGAAACAACGTTCTTGCAAAGCTACCTGTGTGTGATACTGATACATAGATGTGGGCAGAACAGGCTCATGTTTACACGACAAAGCAATTCAGAGATATGTTATCAACTGATGATAGAAAGGATGTTTAAAATAACCTGGTCGGTTATGAGGACCTATCCAAACTTTCAGAGTAAACAATAGGAATAATGCAGAACAGTGGCTAAACATTCTGGTCCAAAGGCAAAGGCGATTTAGTGGTTGTTGGTGTTTGCTACATGTTAATATGTTAGAAGCTATACCAGAGCAATGACGACAGGGGGATAATTGGCATATAATAAATATAGAAAACTTGGCAACAGTGATCTAAGGCAAAGCAACTAAGATTAATAATGTTTCGCAGCAAACACTGAATTGCTACACTTTACCTGTGGTGTAGAAATCTTAGAAAACACCTGTCAGCATGAAGAATGGAACGAATGACAGGACTCCATTGTCTAAACTGTGAATCAGCCAAAGGAAACAATCCAAAACAGTGAGTGTGTTTCAAGAACTTGACACAATATTTGGCAGGTCCAAGTACTATTTCTACGAAAGATATTCTCTGTTAATATTCTGCTTAAATAAAAATCGCGAACAAGTCCTTGATAACTGACAGCTTATTCACAGTTTGATACGTGTACATATGCGAAGTGACCACTACTATTTGCATCTTCTTTAACTTGATTCTATGTTATTTATAAGTAATGTGGACTTGAATCAAAAATCATGAATGATCAAAATCATTGTTCTTGTCTTGATTGAATGCCTTGAATGGTTGATGGATTTATGTCTTTGTTTATTTCATGTGTGGGTGGTACTGCACATTTCTATTATATATACGTTATGTTGTTATTGTGCATTTGAAACAATGAGGAAGTTCCTGGAAGCTTTATACATGTACGTGCGCAGGTCGTGGTCGTTAGGGAATGTGCCAAGAGTGGCTAAACACAGAGACTATCCACAGATTTCCAACCGATATCTTACACTGACACGCGTGTGTCAAGCAAGAATAGACGTAAGCGTCTATCAGTGTAGTAATACAGCCTGACACCGTGAAACGCACTGCTCCAACAACACGGTTTGCCAGCGGTGTCAGTGAAAGATGTGTGCGAAAGACATGAGAGAGACATCTCCAAGATGGCCATCATTGCGCCGTGTGATTTACAGGGCCACAGCGAGTATTTCCTCATTTAGCGAGGTCAGATTAGCATTTTCATTCCAGCCTGATTAGTGCGCTGGGTCTGGGCTTAGATAAATGTACATACGTATACCGTAATTAGAATATATACAAACATGGTGCACATGTTTTTAGGCTAGTTGATGATGTTATGAATTTAGCATTATCCTACTTAAAACGGTGAGTAAAAATGCGGAGAATTTCTTGCTTGTTAGGGCCGGGCCATGCTGCCAAGGTGCTGCCATCGGGCCAAAGACACTAGACATGACACCCCTCCGAGTCACATTATACTCAGGCCACCTGGCCGACCAGCCCTGTTTCCTTGTTCTAATTATTATCGCTGAATATGGTTTCTGTAGTGTGGCAATACCATGGCCCATTTAAAAAATCCACAGTGCCTTGGGGCTAGGTGATTTTTTCAGCAAATATAATATATATCAGCTTACATAATACTGTCTTGCTCGACACCTGACAAAACATGGCGGATCCTGACTAGCTAGTTTGTGGGACATTTATGCAGAGAATATTTTCTGCCTATAAAATTGGAAGTGACATTGATGTGAGTTTTTGTGTCTGTTTATACCACGTGTAAACAGCCCACGAAACTTGCAATTAGTTTAATATACCTGGGTTTCAGCCGATGGTTTTTGGAGATAGAATAGAGTTTGGATAATAGTTTATGCACAAGTGCTGTCCATTGTTCGGTGGAAAGTTTGGAAAATAGCACACGTGACGCGATTTCATTCATTACTCATATTGCTGGTTTTCTCTCCTGAAGAATACAGTTCCTCAGCATTAAATTCAATAATAGCTATGTGCTTTTTCACAGATTTATGATCTAACGCAGTAAAGGTCTCTTCACAAGGCTACCATGCAACGTGGGATATACATGCTGATCTCTAAAGCAAATCAATGTAGTGTATCGTTAGATAAATCCTAAGAGACTTTAGTTCAGAAAAGTTATAATAATAACTGAGAGTATCCTTGTGTAATTTCTACGTGTTAGAATCGGTTTTTTTCTCCCTTGTCACCCTGGATAATGTTAGGCCTGTGGTTTGCAGAGTGGCGTTTGCATACCTGCAGTTATTTACGCATGTCCAATCACTCTTCAATGTGCTGAAAGAAATATATACCATAATTTGGTTGCCATGAACTCTATGGTATTAGCTGTATTTACTAAGAGGGCAGCTGTACTCGCGTCTGTTCCGGAGGAGACGGATCAAGGTAAGGGAATCTGTTAGTAATCTGAGACAGGCATCGGAGTTGTCATCTGAATACACACTGAGCCACCAAACGCTCCTATCTTTGTTCACACAGCGTGATGATGGTATTGTCTGCAGTCATGGAACGTCCAATCTCTCCAGTGAATTGTATCTGTGTGTCCTTCCTTATATCTCTCTATTCTTAAACAGAAATCTTTGTTAAGGAAAGAGACCGGATTTCGCAAGTTAGGAGTGTTTGTAATTCAGAGAGACTGTCGACATGTAATCAGCATTAAATGTGAATATGAATCCATTGCAACGGGAAGTTGGTTTGTTCCTTTGGCAAGCATTTGTAAATCTGCATATTATTCAATGGCGGTGGAGAATGGGCAAGTCGCAGAGTTTATATTCAGCTGACGTAATTCATATGGCACTCCAGATGGTGTGATCGTCGAAATAAAAAGCATTTTGGCATTGATAGACCACCACATAGATCATAAAGCAGCTGTCCTCCGGGAGTTGCTCATCTAGATTGCAGCGTAAACAGCAGCGGACTTTTATCGTTGCTATTCCGAATAACACAGTAACAATGTCAGTTTCTATTGAGAAAACTCGAAGGACAAACAGCAAGATTGATGGCTCATTAAATAATGGAAAATAGGTGAATAATTAAGTAATGTAAGATAGTTTATTATGCCTGTCTTGTCCGTCTCTTATTTTGTTGTAAAATTTGCGATGAACAGCCAGCATTATGGTAGGAGGCCCCCAATATGTATCTGAAGTAAGTGTGCTGTGTATAGTAAATAAGGCTGATAACATCTGAGAGAAGCATCCAGCCATTTTCAGTACTGGATTGAAGTCGACCTCCTAGACATAAAGAAAAAAAATTCAAACTCGTAATCTGTGAGTAACTCTTTGCATTTGGAACTGATGACGTAGATTAGAATCATCAAATTTTGTAGTCTTTTGCTGGTACCTATATTTCACGAAATATCAACCAATTAAGAGTATTTAATGCAGTATCTATCAATCAATCAGTCTATAAGTCAACCACTATATAACCGTCTATAATCAATCAATAATTTCCACAGGTTAGGTTAAGCCCTGTATCTTAATGCAGAATAGTGTAGTTCTCAGGCCATAACAGCTTTCCCCTAAGACATCGTTTGTGTAGAAACAGGGCAGTGCCTCGCACAACAAAAATCATCGCCATGAGCAGGTGCAGGACATGGCTTCTTCTCAATCACAAATGATGTTAATGTTCTTTCGTCGCTAAGCGGAAATATCTCCGCCCGAGTGATAAATAACTGTCACACGCCGTGATGTTTCAGTCACGAGAGATAAATCAAATGTAATCGCGAGACGGTGCTTGTTATTTCGTCAGGTCATTTTCTGCGGAGCGCTTTGCCCTCGGTGCTTTTTAGCGGTTCAGGGTTACGCTGTGCTGACACGACACACCACCATCCAACCCCAATAACCCAATTTAGCAGAGAGAACCGCCGAAAGCGATGCGGGGTGCAAATGGTTTCAATCTATCTCAATTCTATCTAATCTGATTTAGAGACTTCGATGGAGTCCATCGACCCTTGTACCGGTACACGCAATTCCCGACACCCACCCGATCAGCAGCGATCTTGCGACTGTATCAGGCAGACGGTCTTTACGGCAGCGGAGTATAGACATGACAGTAGGCCATGACGGCCCTTCCTCCAGCAAGTCCTACCACTCCGACTCTTAATGACTTATTTCCATTTGTCTGTGGACGAAACATTCAATGTTTAATAGCAATCTGTTCATCGCTTATATACATATGTGTTCCAATCACGACGCATAGGCGAGCTACCCGTTCAACCTATTACATTTTGATGATCAGGTGGATTGAACCTATTGTAGGATAGGAGCCAAATCTATTCACCTAAAAATGCAATCATCAGATTGCATGCATGGAATATTTGCGCGTCACTGATGAAGATCGGTGGAGAGAAATTGACAAGCACAGAGAATAATGCAAAAGTTCAACATCCAGATACACTGTTGAACGGAAAGCTTTGTCCTGAATTTGAACAATCGTATTGTGTCCGTTACACCATAATCTCAGAAAATAGTAAAACGCTTGATAAAAAAGGTTGCATGTGGGAATACGGTCTTGTTTTTAAACACACGCGACTGTATGGCTGACAGCCGGACATCGACGAGCAATAGCCGCAGGAATCCGCATCTCTTCAGCTAATCATGGGATAACGTGGCACATGTAGGTCAGTTCAATGCGTGGGGATTTGGGAGTATGCATCTTCATGTATAGTAGAGAAATCATTTAACAGAGGGTGAGCTTCCGTCTTGAGCAATCTATGGAACAGTGCTTAAGAAATCCCCAGTTCACACTTAAGATGTGCATAAAAAGAGAGTGTAATTCGGCCAGGCCTATGCCACGGCCTGGGACGACCAGGGAGAACACGCATCGCCTTTCGTCAGAATTCAACTTCCAACTTATCTGCCGGGGTTATTAGGGACTATTTCGGCCTTTGTGTTTCTTAAGTAATGTCTCCATGAGGATCGCGGAGTTGACTTGTAACCTGTGGGGTGCTGTTACAAGTATTAAAGATGGCGTGATGCGCGTTACTCGGTATGTGTGTAACGTTCAAATGTGGCACTCGTAGCATTTTTATTTTTTATTTTCATATTTTAGACTTCGTGATTTTGCATAAAAAGTTCCAATAACTAGTGAGGCAATTATCAACAACATTGAACTCTATTTTTGTGATGCAGCGAAAGAATCGATTTGTTCCTTGTGCAATGTTCATTGTGGCTGTCAATGATGTGTTGGCTTCAAACGGTTAAGTTTGTCATCTGAGGTATGTCTGAAGAATGACTTATAATTGATGTTGTAGTAAAAAGCTGGAATGCATGCCCATATAAATCAGGGTCCTGCTGGCAACTAACTATCAAAGACTTTGGGAACCTTTGCATTATTCTCAGCTGATTGTTTAATAAATGTGATGACAACACAGTGTTTTAGTTATGTGTGTCTGTATTGGTACTATTTATGAACAGGAACAGAATAAAACCCAAGCTGAAATAAACTGGCAAGAGGCCTGATTTCACTGGCTACGTCTGACCACTTGCCAACCAGCACTGCTGTGCTGTAGTAATTTTAATTGCAATATAAGTATTATTTGAACTTTGACGAAGCCTTACACAGATGGCTTAAAACTGGAACGATGACATTTTCTCCCCAGACGCTCTTTTGTAAGAAAATAACCTGCCAGACTAGTTCAACATTCCCATTTTTTTTAAAACCGAGTCAAGCATTCGAGGCGCGATTGGTATGGCATTATTGTGCTGCACAAATTCGTTTCAGCCTTATCCCGTCGTCAAAGTATTGTTTTATCACTGGTTCCGGAATTAGACTTTTTACGCACTAGGTGACTTGGCCCGTAAATATCAGATTTTCTGTTTTCGTGACAATTCGCTCACTACAGATATCATTACACGGGCGAAGAATCTATTTTGGCCAATCTGGCCACGATCTGTTGTAAATATACGAGCCTCAGAGAAAAATCCAGAGAAAAGTGCTACGAGAGTTTCACAACAGCTTGTAATTGTCATAAATGCTATTATATCCCTGGCTACGGAGGAAAACAACTATGCCAATGGAACTGTCTAAACCTGTTGCTACTCCTGATACTGGCAATATTAAGCAGGAACCCGGTTAAAGTTGAATAAAGATAATATCAGATATACACCCGGTTAAGCTAGACTACCAGTTGTGTCAGACATGCACAAAGATTGAGTTGTATACCTCCAGTATTAGGCAAACTGATGCATAGCTATGCCAGGAAAATCAACATAGCACATAAACCATGGCCTCGTTTCACAGAGGAGCAATGTATAAACGTATCAGTGTTATCAGCTGTTTAAATATCCCAAGCAAACAAACTATTTTCACACGTGATAAAAGGGAGCCGTTATAAAAACGGTATACACCGAGACTATTAACAACTTAAGTGTCGTATCTATTCCTTCCACTGGCTAAAACTAATCACAGCTTGGGGAATTGTAATAGATAATTATCCGCATTCCTCTCGCATAATGCTTCCCGTGTCGTCGTTCGTTAGATATTGTGGGTGTTGGTCTATGTGCTGCCATGCAATTAGCATACTAAAGGCATAGCAGAGTTGATTAACTGCGTTTTTTATTCACGCATTAATTGTGCGAGTATTTAAAAAACATATTCTGTTAATATTTCATTTAAAACTTTTGCAGTTAATTTTTTTTCCTTTTAAACTGGTGATATGGCATATTTAATACCTCAGAAATTTGTGAAAAAGTGATCTGGTTGGTACAACGAACGATCGGACAACAGACACACAGGTACTTCCAAGGAAACCGGATTCGAGCACGTGGCCATACATATAAAGTCTTGACATACCTAAGGAGGAATGCATTGTATTGTTATATCAAAAGCGTTTCGATCAATCTGCTATATCTAGGCGGTACAAACACTCGCGTGGGTTAAGGAAAACAAAAATGACGTCATGTGTTTTGGCAAGGAAATCTGGGCATCCAGACAGCCCTCATTCCGTAGAGTTTAAATTATGTGTCTGGTCAGGCTTGTATCCAGAGGCTTGACAAAGCAGGAAGTATTACTGAGGCATCTTGATAGAACGGTCAAATAGACAGCATTTGTCACAAAGATCTTGATATACGCATGAGTCTGTCCCATTTATCGACAATGAAGTAACAAGATAGGGTGAGTCCAAAGAGCAAATATGACAATCAATAGACATCCATCTATGGTCTGGGCTTCTAGCATGATACTCTTGATCAAAATGCGATGCGAAGAGTAATTCCTATCGATCCATCGACTTAATACTTTGTGCGCAATATGGCGCTTCGCCCTCGATTAAGTTAAACGTCCAGGCAAAGGGATGCCTTCAAAAGGTTAGCCAGATTACAACTGACACAACTTGTATGATTATCCAAAGGTGAATTAGGTTTGTGCGGTTCATCATGTAAGTCACCGGCCAAAAAGTCCTCCTAAAAACTCTTCCCAGGGGTAGCACACTAGTACCTTTCTCCAATACGGTCCCTGTGAATTCAAGTCCATCTCATTGTGTTCCCCTCTCTGGTCGCACCTGCGAAGGTCTGCCAGCAAACGTGGGTTGCCCTGGCCCTGCCCGGTTTTCCCCAACCATAAAGCTATGCGACGTCCTGTAAGTAAAATATCCCTGAGTAAGGCGTAAAATACTAATCAAATAAATATATATATAAATAAATAAATAAAAACTGTTTTCTCTCTTTTATGCTTGGTGACATTCACTTCATCTTACCGTTTGTCTCCTACATGTTATTTTTAATGAATTGTTAGCCAGAAGGAGAGTTAAGAAATTTTTAGATGACGTACAGCGTTTAATCCCATTCTTGTATGTTATCTTTTTACCCTTGGAGAACCGATAATCACATAAATGCGGGGGACAGATGGCGAAAACTTGTCATTTGTAGTCGAATTTGCCCAATCAGCATCTCTTTTATCACTAATCTTGCCAATTTTACTCGTGTTATTTACAAGGCGACCTTCCTCCTCACTCTCCGAAAGTAGCATGCTCTGATCATCATTCTGGCATTAAACTGCAAAAAAAAAAAAAAAAAAAAAAAAATGAAAGTAGGGAAAAAGGAGAGAATCGAAGTGTTTTGCTTAGGATACATTTTCTGTTATCGCCGGAGTTTAATAGTGATATATTTTCTGGATATGTAATTGCGAGGATTTAGCTAAGGGGTGCGTGACTACATCCGCTAAGCGGATGTATTTACGGCGATCAAATCTGCCAGAATCATGCCTCTATAGGTGATTCCCTGTCCGACAAAATGTAATGATAAATACAACAGTAGTGACTTCTGCACCGATATCAAGGACCTCTGTGGAGCTATTTATATCGTCAGCATACTCAAGATTTATTGACAATCTATCGTGTTGCCAGATCGGATGCGTCGCATTTAGAAATCAGGGCAGCGTTACGATAGCCTACGTTCAGCCCATCGATAAAAACAGAAGATTTTCCCACCTTTTATTCGGAACCCATTGTTTTCAGGTGTCTTAAACCTATGGGATTGGTGTTTATGCTAAACAATACAATGGTAGTGAAGGTTTTTCCCTGACAAGGCAATTTGCAACTAGCGTTTGTTTGAAATACACTAACTACATCAATTTATTTCCAGCAACGAGGAATACAACCTCACAGTCTTCTCACATGGTTGGTGCGCTTGTATATATATACATTATATTTACCATTGTCACATTGTTTCTAGCACTATACCTGTAGCGCATTTCTTACTCGTGTGTGATGTAAACCTCTACAGCATAGAGGGTTCAACCAGAGGAGCGGCTGCAATGTGAGAGTCTGCAGTTGTTACGGCTACGCGTATACGTTGAAAGCAGAACTTAACTGTTCATGTAAAGGGTGGACTAGTAGCAGATCCACTGTCGAGGTGGTTAGTGCGCCTGCGCGACGTAATGACCCGGGTGCCTCTCACCAATGCGCTCGCCATGAGTTGAAGTCCAGCTTATCCTGGCTTCCTCTCCTCTTCCTCTCTTATCTCTCCGTCAGCGGAAAGTCGTGGGATTCCCTCCGGCCTCTGCCTGGTATCCACCCACCACAATGCTGACTGCCATCGTATTAGTGAAATATTCCTTCGTGTGGCGTAAAATACCTATCAAATAGATAAATATATTCGGCCAGCTCCATGGTTTAAACAGAATCGGGTAAAAAAAAAAATACAGTAATATTAGACCAACGACTTTTGACTGGCTTTCAATTGTTTCTAGGTATTATTTCATGAACACAAGACCCGGACACATTTTAAATCAGATTTCATATAAGAGATGAAATAACTAATTTCTAAAACGGAATTGACGCACGTGGTGCATGTAGGCATTTCAACAATAACACAGTATACTAATGAAGCAGAGATGTGCTGTAGCTATATGCCAAGCTATATATACATCTGTCATGTCTAGATCCTGAGCGTCTCTAAGGCTTCGCCATGTACTTCACTGATGCCCACGGAGATATTGCTTGGTTGACTTAGGACAAGAATATTTTTAGCTCGAAATCCATAGCATTTTCTTCCAACCTCCAAATGTAACAAATTTCACACATCTGTATTGACGCATACCTCGTCTAGACTCAACCCAAGGCACATGGACCTGACAGCTCTCAGCATGGAGAATCTAGACAAAACAGTAACGGCAGCGATAAATTATCATGCTTCGTCCGCCGTCATCCTGGTGGTGACTTCACCGGAGTAGCCTCCCTTGCGAAAAGTGCATTCTGGGATCGTAAATTCGAAATGGTGGTGAGCGAAGGATTATAAATATACCTCTGGGGGTTAGTGTTTTGAGCTGTATTCTTCCTACTCAGGCCAGGAAGAACCTTGTGCTTGCGGCGAAGTCTACACGCGGCATGCATCAATACAGGTGTGTGGAATTTGTTACGTTTGGAAGCTGGAAGAAAATCCTATGGACTTTGAGAGAAAAAATATGCTTGTTCTGAGTTAACAAAGCAGTGTCTCTGTAGCAAACAGTAAAGTACAGGGTCAAGTCACAGTCACAGTCACGCGCAGAGTCTAGGTCATGTCAAAGACATTTAAACATCAGGTGAGCCAGTTGATCGTTCTCTATCGACCTACACTATGACACAAATTCCGTCTTCCTCAGCCACGACGGACGTAGCTAACCTAGCCTAGACTGTACAGTGTCTACCGGTACTGTTTGGACTGTGTTCATGACTCTTGTATCAGAGTCTTACTAGACATTCAGGGTTGAACACACCTCAACTGGCATCATTTAACTTGTTGTCTGCTTACATCTATACAAATCTTACATCTTACACAATACAGTATAGAACAGCGAGACTTTATTTCATTACCTTCCAGGAGCCCTGACCTGACGAGGAGTTATATAGACCTAAACTTTTCTCAGCTACAATTCCATGTATCAACGCTCCCCTGATAATCTGATTATCTGAGGTGACAAACTTAAATTCTTTCAAATTTGGCACATACATTCGAAAAAAAAAAGTAAAAATAAAAAATTTTAAAAAAGACCGGGTCTTATGTGGTACTTGACTGGGAAAACATCTGTAGAACAGCAGAACTATATTGATTCATAATTCATATAAATTCAGATATCAAACATTCGTGAGGCCATGAGCTTGGTCCCATTTTCTTTGACCGAAACCAAGACGTAGGAATATTAGGACATCCGGGATAGTTTTCCCAGTCTCAAGATATAATTTACATCTAGAAAGAAATGCCTTCACTTATAAAAAGTAATATATATCATGATGTAGTTGATTTAAATTATTACTTTAAATAACTTGACCATGGTTGAGTACACGTTACACCAGACTGGGTTCGATTTATTTGAAGATAGGTAAGTGCGATCGTCAGACACCATAGTATTCGTCTAAGTTGGCCATATTCCGTTGAAATAACGTATAATAAAGTTACTAATAGGTATATACAAAGGTGAGCTCCTGCATTTAAAGCTAAATTATGTAAAAATATATGTGCTATCAGCTAGTATGTTGAACAATAAAATATAGAGGGCTTCGGCAAGCAAATTATGAGCTGTTATAACACTACATTGAATGCATATATAGGCTTAGGTTATAGGCCTACGAATACGACGTCCGTCTGGAGCAAGGTGCGGCCTTAATATGCAGGTTTATAAGCTGCAATCAACTACATATACACCACATGATGCACTTAAGTGATGAGAAAAAAACCACTGAAGTGAGAGATGCTCATGTATATGGCAAATACATACGTCACATCTCTGCCACATCAACAGACAGTGTATGCTGACACAGTGCTATGTTGTTGTTGCACTGCCTACATGCACAGCGTGCGTCACTTCAGATTTTATTATGCCAGGGCCGAAAAAAAGAAAATTAAGGCTTTATACTGCCACCTAGTGGTAACACTAGTGCTGACACCAAAGAACTGCCTTCCGGGTAAAGTGAGGTAATTACTTTGTTGTTAACGCTCAGTGTGAGGCGACATTGTCGATACGTACCAGTAGGTATATATCTGCCCGCTGGTCTTGTGACAGGTTAACTATGCTCAACACGTAAAGACCGTCCACTGATCAAGAACGGCTCACACAAGAAAAGCCCTCTACCACAAAAACATCGATGCCCTAACTGAAAGGTAGCCAAATCAAATTATGACTCTTGTAAAGCGTGCATTAGATACAACTTAATCAATATAAAATGGCTGAAAATCTGACGTCTTGCATCGTTAAGCTCGCATATTAGTTTTGCATTTCTTGGCTCAGTGTAAAGTGTTGTTGGTGAGCACAGAGAATAAAGCCACAACAGTGTGATGCTTGACAAATGGTTAAATTGCTTTAAAAGGAGAAACTCATACTTCCAATAGCACAATTTATTTATTTATATATTTATTTGACTGGTGCTTTACGCCGTACTCAACAATATTTCACTTATACGACGGCCGTCAGCATTATGGTGGGAGGAAGTTGGGCCTAGCCCGGGGCAAACCCACGATCATCCGCAGGTAGCTGGCAAATCGTCCCACGTACAACCGGAGAGGGAGTCAGCATAAACTGGACTTGAACTCACAGCGACCGCATTGCGAGGAGACTTCTCTACTAGCAGAAAGGCTGTGGCAGAGTTCAAGAAAAGAAAGGGTGCAGTAATGTCAATTTCAGTTTGTTACTGGGCTTGAATTGTTTAGAATGATGTGCTATGTTCAGTTTAAACAAAGCTATCACGCGGAAAGAATGAAAAAGAGACAACCAGTTCGTATTTTTACACCTGCTGCAGAATTCACAAATGTGAAAATACGAACTAAGACCTGATGCTGTGGACAAAGGATAAAGTGTTGACTGGTCTGGTTTAAGCCTGCTGTAGAAGCCACACAACAAAGCTGTCGATATGTACCGGTAGGTCCGTCTGATGTGTGATCACTGGCCTTGTCGCGGATTGACCACACCCGCAAAGCGATACGTCAAAACCCTTGAATCATGCAGAGCAGTTCACCCCATAAATTCTCAAAAGCATAGGGTAGTCAAATTAAAATTAGCACTCTTGTCAGTCTTGATATTGGATGTATCATGATCACTAGAGGCCGACTAAGATATGTGAATTGTTTGAATATCATTTATTTGATTGGTGTTCTATGGTGAGCGAAGTGACCCAATTGAGGCTCTTCCAGTCAGCCAATTTCCAAAGAAATTCACAGAGACCAGTTTCATTAATAAAATAAGCATCATCATCTCGCATTTAACTCCTAGAACGGCGAGTAATATGAAGGGCGAGAATTAGTGGCGTCAGTGACATGCAACAGTCAATATTCGTTACTTATAGATATAATAATGGTTTCTTGTGGGTAGTTTGGCGTTAAGCATAGTTACCGCCCAGCGATATACGATAAAAGTCGTTCACCTGACGTCTTCCCTACATACACATATCTTCAGTTGAATAAGCGCTCTTGTGGTTCTTATGGAAGTCGCTTCAGTTACACAGTACTCAACACTGCTTCACTCGCCCCAAGATCCTGCAACCCTCCAAATTTGTCACCCGATTTGTATCGGATGTGATTTGTTTCTTCCGGTTGTGGGTTAAACGTAGAAGCCGAGCTGCACGAATTTGTAAGTATCCAATCCTGGTATCCAAGCCCTCCAGCTGTAGGCCAGTGCTCTTCCACGAAATTAAGGTTAAGCAGTCCGCGAAGGTTTGGAGAGGATCGAAGTGTCTGGACTTCAGATGATAGGTGTGAGGATTAAATATAACTCTGTCAGTATTCTTATAATGTGCATCCGTATCTGGTGGTTATGTGATCAGTGCGTGCAGGTAAGGCGCACGTATTGTATTCAAAGTGAGCAGTGATTCGCTTGTTGAGTGGCACTAAACTATAGTGACAATGAATGGCAGTTTTAGCTCACTGTAATTTGACTGTAGCCGTGGCTCGGTGGCCAAAATCCTGTGTCTGCCATTGCCAGCAGATATACCATCTCAAAATGCTTTAAATGATAAGAGAAACCATGATGACTGGTAAACGAAAGTATCCCCTAACATCAGACAGCCCTGGAAGAGCCCAGACCTAAATGTGGTGTAGCGGTAAATGGCTACCTCAATGGGGGGACCAATTGATGAATTTGCCTTTTGATGTCGACAATCGGCTCACAGACATCCGAGCAGACTCGCCACTGATGAGTATAAGATCCCTAATCAGTGCTCCAGAGCACGCTGATTTTTATCCGACGCATCCGTGTCCGATCTGTTCCGGGCTGGACAGGGACAGTGTAATAACGTGTAAACCGGCGGTAGACGATCAAAGGTCTGGTTATGTATCCGTGCAGAGTTCCCGCTCACACGAACTGTACATATAGGCCCTGATTCGTTACAGGAAGCGGTTTAGTACATCAGTCAGCCAGAGCTGCGTCAAAATATAAGATGATAAACGCTTTCTGAAATTAGCAAGACAAAGTTTTTCGTGCCACTGCCTATTGCAGTTCTGCGACCGTACAGATACCACAACAATCAGAGACAACAAAGCCAAGTATAACTCGCAAAGGGCATTAGTCATTGAGCTGACGGCATGTCGTAATCAGAAGACAAAAAATCGTTCTAGTTATAAAACCAAGCGGTGTTTGGTTGATCGGCCTAATTTCGTTCTTTGGTAGTAGCTCCAGATGCACAACAAAACACAACAAAAAGCATGTGACAAGTTATTGATGTTCTTCTGTGCCCAAAGATTTTATTATTTTCTACGACTTCGGCATATTTTTAGCGACATGGACTGTTGCCCAATATAACGGGACAGAAGAGTTACAACACAAGGATATTTGGCTTATTGATATAGTTCTGGTGGATCTATGACGGGGGCTGGGGGTGTGGGGAGTGAAATTGGTTCTCGTTGGCTTTCCCTTTATAAATGAAAAGGTGATATCTCTCAAGATCACCTGGTCTCCTGCATTCAAGTGAACCATGTAAGTGAAATACCGTTAAGTAGGTGTTCAGTATCGTTTCAGTATGCATGAGGAGAAGTATTCGCTTAATTATTGAATGAAGAATTAAAACGCCATCGTCACCCGGACTATATTTCCCTTATGTGAGTGATTTATACTCAATGGCATGTATATATAACGCTCTTGGTTATAAATGATGGAGTGCATGGGATGAGGAAGCTTATATGCGGAAAACAAAACTGATAAGTGCATGGGCTGTCATATCCTGCTATCCTTTGTGAAGATTACCCGAGTGTAATTCCCAATTTTGATTTTGTGATGCACGTTCGTGACTTGAGCAATATTATTTCACTTGTAAGGTGGTTTTAAGGTAAATCTGATTTGTGGTTTGGATAAACTGTCATGACCCGAAAAATGAATTTCCGACATTTCATCATGGAGAAAACCGTCCGACCTAAGAAGACATTCATCCTTGCCGGGAATGACTTTGAACACGGTATAAAAGACTACGGCATAAAAAGTAAAATCACAACAGCGATGACAGTGTAATACTTGGCAAATGGTCACATGAAAACGTTGAAATCCGACCTCTTATCAAATTAACATGTCGATTTACCAAAGTATGGCTTTCTTCTAATGTTCCTATGAATGCTAATAAAAGTAACTGCCTACACGACCGCCAGCACCAGGGGCTAAAATGGAATTAGGCAAAGAAACAGATGTAGTAATGTTAACATCAATTTATTTGACAGCACTGCCTTAAGAATGTTGTGTTGTCATCACGAGAGCTACATATAAGTATAACAAAAACTCTTAGTGATCATCACATACAGTTATGTTCACTATGCTACACTATCATGAGTACTATGCTAGAATAATACAGCCTGGGGGTTGGATACATTTGTCAGACCTGAGTATAGTTAACGTCCTTGGTGATGCTGACATATCATCAAACATTATCAATTGCTTCCTAGAATATTTTACTTTGAAAGAAGCAGCCAGTTGGTTACATTCTTCAGATGTAGATTTTTAAGATGTAGATGTAGATGGTACATGGCAAAATTTCCAACTGACCTTGATTGGACTGTTGTGGGAATTGGGTGCACTAGTGCTAGAGCGCGATAATTGCCGAGTATTCATTTGAAATTGTAGCCAGTGATACTGGAGCGAGTAGCGGACAGATCTCATTAAATGTAACAGATACACACGAGTTCCGCTCGCGAAATTGTATAATATGCTTACCCTGTAATGTTGCGAGCTTTCATTTCTACAAACGTTCGACCGCATTATTCGTTCCTGTTCAGTAATCTTGCTTTCCATGAAGACAGAGCTTGATGAATGGTGCCCAGAGTTACCCCCCCTAGTCGAACTCCGTTTAATCAATGATATCTTCAATCAAGACAACATTTGCCTGACCGTGGACCAATTATCGTCATCCGGGTGCAGAGATAGCAAGGTTAATGTCCTCTGCACAGTCAATGCCATCATTAAATCCACGAGGAACTTTTTTATGTATCCAGGTGTAATTACTGCGTCCCTGGGTCCCAGACAGCAGAATGTTAACGGCCCATGTGACATTTCCGAACTGGAATGTTGTATCTGGACACTGCCACGTGACACAAATCTCGCCTTATTATCCTTTCTACGCAAGAAGAAAAGTGGGTCAATTGTCAACAAGATTTCTCTATTTAAAGGCCACAGGATCCTGGTATGTAAGTATTAGTCACAATGATGTGTACACTAATTGCTTACAATTTCAGTACTTACTTCCATTATTGTTTGTTAAATGAAAAGATTTTTTTCAAAGAACACAAGGTTTTAAATCACAACTATGTCTTGTAATTGTTTCTCTTTACCTGTTATTGACAAAAACTAGTCTGGTTTCTGTAATACAGCTCGTTCACACATCCAAGCGGTATTTGTCAGAGCAGACTAGATATCAATGACAAGACAAGCCTCATGCTGGATTCCATCCGGCACTGCTTCAAGTTACTTCATGATTCTGACCATTGCCCCAATTAATATTACTGTTAATCCGTGATACTGAACGAATAAATCTCAACCAGTCATCCTAATATCGCCTCACATAAAACTGTTCTTAAAATCAAGATATCTTTGCTTGCAATGTTAGAGCAGCAATTTCAATCGATCGTCTCTGTTAAGCACCGAGTTGCTGCTTTCTTCTGCACAAATATGACAGTGACTGTTTGCCAGTTGATTTTTTTAATATGTGAAGCGGTGTAAATTCCTCTTCACTATTTTTTCGCATTGCTCTGTGCCGTTTCCTGTCATAATTGCCTGCGAATTGAAGTCTTTCAATTTTCTGACTGTATCATACCGATTTAATACCATAAATATTTCTTTCCGGAAAACACTAGTTTCTATTTTTCTGGGCAAAATTTGTGTGAGCATGATTTTAATTACATGTTTATTTCTTTAGGGACATCAGATTCTATTTATTTGGACACAATTTGTATCAGCTTATGTATCAATTTAACCTGCAATAAAACAACAGATGTAGCAATCGATTTATAGATAGAGGCAATTATTCAGTATTTAAATGAACAAAATGCCATATTATTTACTGGACACCCAAAGTTTGACCTCCTCACATTTATTACTCGAGATTTCCCACATCGAACTATTATTATTATTATTTTGTATACGTTTGTGCAGTCAACCATCCATGTGCTGACAGAAGCTTTATAACTGTCTTTGATTAGTCGGCGAGCGAAGTTGTGGTGATAAAAAAAAAAAAAAAAAAAAAAACGAAACTCGTCCAAAATGAATCTGACGGGAGGATTGGGGGCCCAAAACATGTTTCTCGTTCATTGCTGTCGGTGTGGATGGACTGTTCCGAGGCTTGATCATAGCCATTGACCTTCAGTAGTCCTTGTGTAAAGGGTAAAAAATGGCCTTCAGAATTTACGCGCAACGACCCCGAAGGCGAACGGTACGACGAATTTACACTCAAGAAAAATACGCTGTTGACTTGAACGGCCAACGTATGGGCAGTCAGTAACTTGGATCCTCATGAGTCGACGGTTGCTGATGACCGAAGAGGATTAAACAATTAAAGGTTTGCACAAAAGGTTTGCTTTCATGGCGTCAGTTGGTCAGACAAGTCGGTGCTTGTTGATAGCTGCGGGCTGTGCTAGCCTCCTGGATGACCCAGTTTGGGTTGGATTTGTAAGCTCCACAGTTGCAGTAACGACTCCTGGTACAATGGGAGATGAATCAGTACCATAGTGGCATTCTTATTTCTGCAGAGCAATCGGCTTGAACGGTTTTTCATCTGTGGTTTAGCTCGTTTCCTGAAATGTGCACTGAAGACTGCAACACACAAAACGTTTTCCGTGCGAAAATGACCTGTGTTTGTCGATAAATCTTACTCACAAAACCTTAGGAATCACAGCTTCTAGCGTGAGTTGTCTGGATATTATTATTGGGTATTTGACTGCTTTTGTTTTCGAGAAAGTCAGCCTAAATATATACCTTGAAAAGAATGAGAATCGAAAACGACAAGGACAGCAATCCTACAGGCGCATAACAGAAATAGTAACATACAAAAGGAAATTAATGTAAACAACAGAAAGAAACTAAAAATAAAATAAACGCTAAAGTACTGATATGACCCGGCTGTCGCTCACATAGCGACGTGATGGATATAGGAAGCGCTGTAATTAAATCCACTGGCGAAGATTGAAGTTACTGTGTCTCGACCTTATGCTACATTCTGGCCAAAATAGCAGCTCGTCGGTCAGCTGCTTCTGACAGTTGTGATCGATCCGAAAGTCTGGAGATTTCATCGCGTTTCTGGTCACTCAACACAAGGTCACTGTTACGCACGATGATCTTTTCCTTAAAGCTCCATTCCCTATAAAAAAAAATCTGACTAGATCTCAAATTCACCGTGTTCATTCACTTATGTAATTGGGGTATTACGCCGTACCCGAGAGTATTGCACATACAGTGCTGGAGGTTCTGTTGACGCAACTAGTTGGAACCTGTTGGACCTTCTCCAGGTCGCTGACAAATCCATTGACATAAAGCCACAGCTGATCCAGAAAGAGAGACAGGTTTCGTTGTTCACTGGTCTGTCGGCTGCAAAAATACCTGGGTTTTATACATTTACCCCAGAGTCGACCAGGGCCCGGTAGTATCGTATTACCAATGATACAGAATTCACTGTTGATCAGATTGTTTTCCATTATATTATTTTTTTGCAATATAAAAAACTGTATGCCATAGGGACACCTCTCTTTCTTGGTGAACATAACCCAGCATTTATATTAAAATCGAAAGGATCTTTCGAACGCCACAGTCTAAAGTGACGGCTTATCATACTACATGCATGCAAATGCATCAAATCGGCTTAGGAACTAGTTGTGTTTACGACTTTAAAAAAGCATTAAAACGACGTAACCCGCAGTCCTTAAAGTACGTGAAACAATTATATTTTGAACAGTTTAAATCCTGACCCTTGAAAAAACATTAAATGCGTAAACGTAGAATAAAACCAATATGAAGAGACGGGCCCATTAAGAATGCGATTGTCGGAGTCAACGTCGCCAACGACAATGGAAATGCTCTCCACATGGAAAATAAACTGCAGTGATCAAACAATGTACCCACCAATGCGCCGAAGACATACACTCTACTCTGTGTACATGTTATGTTCCCCTAGCTATTCGCGCCGTATCAAACATGAGATAATAGGGCCTTTTTGCCGTTTTAATTATATCAATATACACCTGGTAGAATGACTTGACTATGAAATAAATATAAATTGAATGTTATAAGTTTCACGTACTTCCTGGGACACCCTTAGCGAATTACACACGCATGTGGTATTATTCTGAAGTCTCATTTCGACACCTCATAAAGGTTTTTTATTATTCCATGGTCATTTTTTCTGTACACCTTTAGATGTGGAGCAGGCGTCTACACAGCCACACTTATATTTTAACTGCAGTGAAAAAATTATTGTAGAGAATAAGAACAAAACAACAACGACATTGATAGTTGGCAAAGCAATATTTCAATCGATTAATTATCAGTTTTAATGTATAGATAAAGATAAAGTATGTAATTTAGCCCTGTAATGAAGCACCAAAGTTTTCGATCGATTAAATCAGCATGAAGAGCAGCATGAAAAACATGATTAAGAAAACGCTTAAGAAAACAGTTATTTGGGACCATTATTATGCTCAGAACTGAACTTTAGCTCAGAAATGAATTTAATTTCCCCCCCCCCCCCATTATCTACCTAACTGTACAAGGTGTCTGACTGATTTTATCAGCGCGTGTTAAGAGTTATTCCCCTTCAATCGTTTCTCTATCACTCCATTCCCTATTGGTCAAAGGCACACGCTGGTATTGCACAAACAAGGCAGTTTACACTCTCTATTTCGCTGTTGACAGCGGCTTGGACACTCTCGTTGTGATGTCCTCGATCAGACGCCATCACGATTTAGTTAGCTACAGACTTCTCATCTGAGAATCTGTTTCTCTTTGTGTCCTTTGCAACAAATGCTATGAAAATGTCCGGAATGTTTGAGAAGCAATGATCGTTTGAAAAGAGAAACACACAATTAGATGACCTAACGCCAACAGCCGCAATCAGAATGGTTTATTTCTGGCGTCTCAGCTTACAAGCGTTAAAACAATGGGGTATTTTTTTACGTTTTTCCAAAAAAAAATCACAATCATGTAAAGTTGTAGACTAATTCTCCTCGTTTATAACAAAAGTAAATGAGCAACAATACAGTTTAAATAGTCAGATGGTCAGATTTTAAGTCGAAAGAGAATTTTACGTAGTACTTTCGTTATGAGGCAATATGCTTTTTGAATGTGGCACAGAAAGTTTTCAGAGACCACCCTGGCTTTCGAACCAGTGCCCTCAGTCAGAAATTGAGTGTTACTGGTGTTACAGAGTGGTAATTTAGTTTTGTCAAAAAAATATTTCCGTTGGAGGATCACCTCATTGCTTTAGTTTACCTTTCCATTTTTTTTTTCACAGTTCGAACCGCATGATACTTCTTACGGTTGATAAGATCCAGATCAAGACAGAAACTTATGCTCAGCTGTTTTTATGGTCTTTAGTTGCTATATATCAGGCATGCCAGAAGAACAGTTGCTATCAAGACCCTTGTATTTTTTTACGTGTAATTCTGCTTAAGCCAATCTAGCCGATGGTGTGTAAACTGTTACAAAACAAAAACAAAGAAAGCATACCACAAATATGCGGTAAAAACATAACCAACAAGGCTACTAAAACATGGTATGTTTAGCGGCACCGCGTGTGTTGCAAACTATGTCTGGTTGTATTGGTCAGTACTGAAATGAAGTAAAGCTGAAACCACAGGTAATTCTCTTCTCCATTCCTCTTCATTCAAGGGAGCCAACTCTGAAGGCACACCATTCAACATATTTTAGTACACATACGGTGCTAAAGAGCGAATGCAGCTGCTCGTGTTCACTGTCTCCTCCTGCACCTATGATATTTTACGGAATGCAGGCTATTATATGATTATCAATGTGCTTGCCCCGCAGATTACACGTGGCTATTCTGTTATATATATTAGGGCGCAGATGTTATTTAGGCCTAAGGTCACACGTAGGCGACGCACAGGCACCCAATCCAGTGATTTATTCAGTAACAATTGAAACATCAGGAGTAATTGATCATCGTGAGTATCGTGGTACACACAGTCACAATTTGTTTTTGATATCAGCATAATCTGGTAATGACAGTGTGGAGTTCAGCTCTTTATTTATACACGGCCTAGGCATATCAGTAAGGAGCAAATGTTTAATCAGTATATTTGCTCACTATATCTTCTTCCCTTTCATATTCACCATCGACTTGGTTTTAGAACACCTCACATTCGCCGTTTAATTCGGCGTGTATCTTCTTCAGTTTTAAACGGCAACAGTAGCGACATGGATGAAAAGGTTTTCACATGGCTGGAGAAAGTTCTAATTTTAAGGAAAATGTCTTCACCCTGAGTGAAAATTTTTTGGCTGAGTGAAAAATACATGTCATACAAAAAGCAACGTTGTCGCCTACGCTGCTATGTTCTAAGGAAGGAGGTCAAAACTACTTTAGCCCAATGTGCATTGTTGATCAGCGGAATTTGTTTGCAGCGCTTTTCTTATAAACTAAACTCGTCCTCATCCATTCTTTGGACTGTATTGAACTAAAACGAAGTGTGTTTAGTCCCGTGATAATCACTTTTGGCGAAAACATTTCTAACCACGTGAAAACGTTTTCACCCAGACTGATTTATTTCCAGGCGAGAAAAAAATGATAAATGAAACGAAGTAAATGACGCATACGAGCCACAGTACCTCTCCCTTTCTCTGCCTTTACTTTAAACTTTTAAGGTTTATACACCGTTGACGTCTGCTCATTCCAATACGCCGTGCTGGGCTACGTAACTATGACAGTGAAATCACATTGTAAGAAATTGATTGTTTTCACCAAATGGTTTCTATAATCGTGCCGGGAAACTATGAGGTTAACTTACGTTGGATTTCTGTCAGAGGTGAACATGTCATAGGCAGGTTTTAATCAGTGACCGTATACAGGCTAGGATCGGAAAGAGAAGAAACCAGGCAAACTGGATTATCAGCCACTAACAAGAAGATCGATAATTTCGCAGGTGTGAAAGTTCACTAAGACCTCTGCTGAAACTAACGAACTACTTTCCTATCCATAACAACCAATCACAACAGCTGCACATAAAGATGCTTCGTTTGTTCGTTGCCCATTTTGTTCAGTGTCTTACACGTAAGAGTCTCCGATTGGATTGTTCCCCTGTCGGGGTCTATCATGAATTCCTGACACTTTTAGAAATCACTGCGCGGTTGCCCAGAAATGGCTGTAGTTTGACCCCTGAAGGAGGTTGCCTTTAGATCGGTGGGATACAGAGCAAGGTATGAATGGGACTTCTTGTATAAGCTGATGTAAGAACAGTGGAGGACGAAACGCTCTTTGCTCCACTTGTTTCGAGCTACAATGACCAAATCAATACCGTAGAGCCACAGCGTTTTGACCTCTTCTGTTCCACTTGCCATGTTTTTTTCTTTCTTTGCCAAAGGGCTTAATCCGCCCAAGAGTTTGATCGGGCATGAGAGATCTTATCGGAAAACAAAATAACTCAAAGATATTTGATAGATGTTGCCTGTACCTCTGATCGAAACCTAGAAATGACATCCGATAAAGGTAATTTGTCTGGCGTGCAGGTGATCCGTAAACTAAGAGTTTCAGCATTGGCTAACTATTGATCATTGCAGATATTTTTTTTGGAGAGTTAGCTTCCGGAATTGAATGCGATCTGCTAAAGCCATGAAGCTTAATACCCCTGAGTGGATGTCTGTTTGAGATACAAGTATTCCCTATTCACTGTGATTTAAATTAAAATATATAAATAAATCCGATCGGACCGATATAAACTACGCACACAACTTTATCGGAATGATTTCATGTTGTTTGTGTTTATCATCACATCAACATCCATGTTGTTTCTTCAGCATCATCCCAATGGCTATGTCATCAGTACTCGACATGCTAACAAATCGTGTCATACCTGGGAAATTCCGCGTATGGAATACGATTACAAACGCAATTCCGCCAGCAGAGAAATATACTGCATATTTAATGGCCTGGTTCGTTGACTGCTCACCTGCCATTTGCTTGGTAACTGATGTCAAGATCGTTTCTGGTCACTCTCAATCGATACATCACAAAGAGCTTTGTGACATGCCAACGCAGGATGTGTCACACAAGAAATAAATCCTCATTCTGGATTAACCTTTCTTCTGTATTTACCAATGTCGGGGTCATCTCTGGTCGTGATTTACCGAGCTATGAAATCCGACAATGGTTTGACGAAACCGATTATTTCCTGTCTACTGCAAGGCAACAAAACGGAAATGAAATGTCGGGTTTATGTATCCTGATCAAGCCAAGGCACGAACGGGTAATCCATTGACCTTCTGTCACCATACATAATGGTAAATTTAGACGGCTTTCAAGAGCTAAACAGTATAAACAGTATTTCACATGCTCTCTGTCAATGGTCTGGAAAGCTATAGGGAAATCATTTCCCATCTATATGCATTCTGTAGTGAGCAGTTGTGTTAAATACACAGCGCTATTGTAATGAGAATTGCTGTTGCTTTCATTTGGCAAACTGCGCTTTTAACTTGTGTCTTGAAAAGCTGACATGGATTTGTGTCCATGATATATTCAGAGACTCAAATGTAGTTTACTGGTTGTGGGTATCCTTATTTGTACTTTATCTGTGACTAAAACATCTGTGACTGTATGCTATTATCACTTCAATCGCGAAAGAAAGCAAGACTGGATTTTTTATATGGTTTTAATATGGTGACTGGACGACCTTTTCTCGGTTGACGAAAGGCCTCACGAATAAATTGAAATGAACACATTTGGAAGAGATATGAACACATATGAAAAGAGATAAAAGCTAATGTATGCAGAGGAAAGTAAAACTTTGATAAACATTTAATTAAAAAATCACGAATTAAAATGACAATTGCTGAATCATGTTTGTCTTTGAAGATAAGCTTTAGCAGAGCTTCTCCTTCACCTAAAGCCAAGCCTGTGGGTTACCTGCACATAAATTTAAGGAAGGAATTTTGAAATTTCAGTACACCGACTGCAATTAGGTGCATTTTTTACACGAAACATTGTGGATCTTAAATTGACGTTTTTGACGTTAAGTCGCCGTGTTGCATTTCTGCCTGAATTAGACATGTGATGTGCTAGACATGATTCTATCTATAGGTTTTGGACGAAAATAGAGTAATTCAAGAAATTCAGAGAGAGAAGATTGTAAAAAAAAGAAAAGAACACACCTTGAGTTAATTAAAGACAAAAATCAATTGAGCTTGGAAGTCTGGAAAGCTGAGTAGCAGTGGCGGTTAGGTGAGGACAGACTGTCTACGTATGGATATGAACCAGGCAGCTTTGGCCAGACCAACATTCCGAAGGGCATAAACAAATAAATTAAAAACGCTAGCAACAAAAATCCGATCCTAAATTACTGGAGCCCTTGTGCTATGTAAATATAAGACGGGCAGGATAGGCAAGGGGTGGGAACTGCCACGCGTCGAAGAAACTGTAACGGCAATGGACTGCACAGCCTGGATAGGAATCTTCACATACCCTTACTGTTCTGATGTTCAGAATTGTAACTTAGAATCAAGTTTTACATACTTTAGCTGATGCGAACACGTGTGCATCAAGTATTAATAAAAGCAAAGATTCAGACACAGTTTTATGTTGTCTGACATCGTTTCCTGCACCATTACAGTGACCTCAGTGACCTTGTTGCTGTTCAAGATTTCTGCACAAAGCGGAAGTGATGTCAAGCAATCGTGGAGAACGACGAATGCGCTGTAACCAGTATAGTATAGTAACATTTGTTTTTTGTCTTTGTTTAACAATTTTCACTCTATTCATTGATTCCAAGGTTAATATTTTCCTGCAAGATTCATCCGAGGCAGCTCAGGTCTTTGAAGATATGATTATGTCAAAATGGTGGAAAGGATCTGAAAGGTTAGTGATTTGTATGAAATAATCGTCCATAGGCGTCAATTGGAGCGTAAATTACTTCCGATTTATCGGATAAGGGAAGAAATTACAAAGCCGCGTAGAAAGGAGAGAACAAGACTTCAAAGGAAACAAAAAACGGTCTCGCTGGCTCTGGAAGGGTTATGTGTGGCATTGCTGACATGTTTTCTGCTCGGATGGCTTCATATCCTCTTCTTGGTTAATTCGGATGAGGAAGGAATCTTGGTAAGGACTGGCTACAATGTACACTGATTACAGGGCCTCCTGTCGCCCGTGGGTCAGGTAGATTACTGGAGAGACCAGCTGGAATAAACAACTATGGACGACATTCCCGCTCTGATCGGAGGTAATCAAGTAAAATCTCTCACCAATTGCTGCACAAATAAGGATATAAGACCGGTAGTAATTTTGAAGATGTGTTGGTAACTCGATCTAACCCTGTCACAGCTGGGGAGTCGGGTTTTAAGCCATTAGTGGGGAAACAGTGGGTCAGCTTAGGGACACAGGTTTTGTTAACGAATCAGGTCGACAAAGATACGACGCCATTAAAAGTGAAGACCGTTGATTCCTCACACACGCTTTAATTTTCTGGCTGAGAGCGAGGATTTCCGGATTGGACGCAGGCCTCATTTCATCTATGATAGTCTCGTCACGAAGCACTCTCGCTGTCTTACACACCGAGTCAAGACATCCTCCTCTTTAGGGAATCCGTATTGGATTTTCGCGAAATCGACAGGATGTTATGGGGTTTTTTTTCAAATTTCCATGTAATTTTTGGCTATTATTTATGACAGGTTAAAAATCGGCACTGTGTGGTGAAACCACCTGTTGTTTTCTTCATTTTTTTTTTCTTCACTTGGTTTTTTTTTCTTTCTCAGTGATATATGAATCGTCTCATTCCAACATGG
This sequence comes from Acanthopleura granulata, assembly GCA_016165875.1. Taxonomy (NCBI): domain Eukaryota; kingdom Metazoa; phylum Mollusca; class Polyplacophora; order Chitonida; family Chitonidae; genus Acanthopleura; species Acanthopleura granulata. Next base: position 5,376,941 of record JABBOT010000082.1, read on the forward strand.
AGTCCTTCATGCTTGTTCTCTGATGCTTCAAACCAACAAAGGAACTTCTTGGATTTAGTTATATGGCTTCTGTAATTAAAACTGTACCGTAATTTAACGTTTCTTCATCTGCCTTTTAACAGAGTCTGGTCTAAAACAAATTCAAGCATTAGTCAACCGATGGTTGTCACTTTTACTTGACTGAATACTACATTAGAATGCAATCCCGTGGGTTGATGCTTGCTAGCCACTAGCGTCAAGTCGTCACCTAAAAAGAAAACTACAGGAGACAAATGATTTCATTTATTCGCCTATCAGATCGTCTGTGAGTTGAAAGATCTGGCTTCATTTCCTATGAAGGGAATTCTGATATCTGGCATCTGATGGAATCCCGTAACCTCTGAGGTCTACCATGCCTACTACTTTCCCATCAAGTTGTATAAAATGTTGTAAAGAAGAACGTACAAACAGACAGACAGTGGTAATAGTATGTACTCACATCTGATTAATCAAAAGGCATCCAACATATACATTATTCATGGTTACGAATACAAATATTGAATGAATCAAACAAAATAAACAAGTAGGGGTAAACCACGTAGTAGTACACGTATTATATATTTGTTTTTCTCTCTTCGCTCATCAACCCTTGATCAAAGCGTGGGGGGACAGGGAGTGGGAGGGGCGTGTATCGTATTCGAATTAGCCCCTGGTCAACTAGGCTTAGCCGTAAGCAATTAAGAACCAATTGTCCGTCATGTCTTCTGCGGAGTACAGCCCGTTCCGTGTGCTGGCACCTGGAATAGTTGAACAACTCAGGCATGCATCACAGTTAATTAGACTCCGGTTAAACGCCGAAGTCGATCCTTAAAGTCGGTGTTGGCGAGAGGAAAGTAAAACATGCTGAAGAACTTTATGACCAGCGATCCCGGTGCAATGTATTGCCAGTTATCGCCGACCGTTGACCGCAAAGCCTTCCCGTCGGCCGTAAAACAGCTTTCTCTATACCATAGCTCTCAATCTAATCCCTCGAGAGCCACGCAACTCAGGTGGTACCGTCACATCGCCCTAATGAGGTCGCATCTGACACTAAATTGTCTTGGACCTTGTCCTCAGAAACGTAGGTGAGGCCCATAGTGAAAACACAGCAATCTGAATCCTTGATGACTACATGTAGTTTAAAGCTGTATGCCTTGTGCAAGAAATTGTGCCCGCTTCCCCAAACAGAACGTAAGACGACGTTAGCCTTCTTAATCAACTCCAGCAATAAGTCTGCCTTAGTTATCGCCGACAGTGTGCATAAACACTGATCGCAGCCTAAGAATGATTCAACCTTGATCAGCGCCGACAAACTGAGTCAATATCAATCAGAACTATCAAGGTCATTAATTTTAAACATATAATCCGTCAAATGTAATCAGCCCCAACAAAATGAGTCAAACCATATCATCGTTGACATATTTCGTCATATCTAGCCAGTTGCAGCAAAATGAGCCTAAACTTATCTACGCCGACAAAGTGAATCAAATCATAGTAGTCGACAATGTGAGTGAAAGTTGTTGGCGCGGACCAACTCAGTGAAACTTAACGATCTCCGACAGAGTCCATCAGCCTTAACGGAGTGCGCCAACCCTATCAGAGCGGACAACTTGACCATTTTTGTCTGTTAATTGTGAAGTGATGTTCACATACCTCTAATAGGTAAGGTAAAAATCCTAGAATGACTGAAATTTCAATTTAAAATACATGACATTAAAATTTTACATCTCAGGAAAGGAAACAACAGCCTCAATAAAAAAATACCCGCTATAGTTTTATTCCCATAAAATATTTGTGGTGCAAAATAGTGTGTAGAATATTATGGAAAATAAGAGGAATTCGTACAGATTTTCTTAATGCAAAAAGACTTTTTGATAAACGGCGAACTCCTGAAATCTAAAGCGCAACTAATCCAAAAAAGAAATTCTGGAACCAATGAAATAGGCTTATTAGCGTAATGCTATCCAAGTCTGAAATGGATTCCGTCCTAAACGCTTTCACGTTACCCGCATTAAGGCTCTCTGTTCTTTTACAAAGGCATCAAATGCTTTAAACATGGCTTTTGGGGGAAATTTAGCTCAAGAAAAAAGATAAAACGATAATTTCATTGGAGAACTGGAGTATGTGACTGATATTCAAACATGACCGTTATCACCAGAAAAGAGCGTGCGGACTGTGCCTATTTTCCCGATAGGACAGGTTCAGAACATATTAGTTATTTTACGTTACTAAACCCAAACCATTATATGTGTCGTCAAGATGAAGCATCGACCTTCCACGGACCTGTCACAAAATTTCCTCAGCTCTTTATTGTCGGTTAGTCGGCTTAAGGCTATTTCACCGACTACCGTAAGCGGGCTACCGAAAACATTAACTATGCCGTTTTACAAAAGTGAAACTGCCTGAAGCTTCGCGAGTTTACTATAGCCGGCTGTGTGGCCACACAGCAGTTATCTCATTAGTTGAATCAATGAGGTTAATTGTTAAATTGGTTTCTAAATATAAATGAACTAATTACTACGTCTAAATCAAAGGAAGATGTTACCTTGTTTTTCATTTTCGTTATTGACACAGTTTGTAAAGAAGGGGCGATAGGTCTCATCATAGATAGTCGAAGCGAAACAACAACAACGTATTTTATTTGGTGGACTCTGAGCATTAAATAGACTTTCATGTGTGGAAAACAGCTGATATATTCCTCTTCTTCTCAAATCATGAAACGTGCTTTCAGATATTGGATATATAACATTTTAAAGCCGAATTTGCTTCTTCCTAGCAAACGTTGGACATGACTAAGGATTTCAGACCAACTTTCAATATTTAAGACAAAAAGCTTTAACCGATAGTCAAATATTTTCTGGTGAAACGGGCCAGAGAGAATTGCTAGCCGGCTAAGTGAGTTAGCCATCTAAGCTTAGCCTTCACATTTTTTGTGAAACACGCGCCTGAGGATAATTGTATGTAGTAATGTCGCTCTGATGAGATCTGTCTCAGGTGGGTTGTGCGTAATGTCTCTACGAAGGCGCCTATTTCATGAGCACTCCCTGTAATGTTTTCTCGATCGGACCTTCTCTACGTGTGTTCTGTGTTAGGCCTCTTCGATGACATCTTCTTCATAGAAGTACTATGTAATGTCTCTGATGAGATCTCCCTTGTGTCGAATCTATGTAATATTCCTCCGATCAGTTATCTATTATGAGTAGTCTGTGTAATGTCTCTGCCATGAGATCGTTTTCATGTGGACCAAACTTCGATAATTAAGATTCTATGTCATGTCTCCAAAATCAGGTGTACGTCGTACGGGTTCTGGGTAATGTCTCTTCGATAAGATCTTCCTAATTGCGGTTCCCTGTCTCACCTGAAAATATCTGTTCTTGTTTATTGTGTATAATGTACAGGTATTTTCCACGACAAATTTCCCACGGGTGTTTTCTCTAATGTATCTAGTAGCCCCTAATCATGCGACACGAATGCAAATGTCATTTTTCATAGTGCTCTGAAATGCTCACTTTGAGAGAAAAGGAGGAACTCATGATTCTGTATGAATAAATAACAAGAACAGTTCTCACTTGAGAACAGGAAAGGGTATATGCTATGTATAACAGACAAGGTTATGGCAATTTGTTTATATTTGTTTGAATGCTGATTTACGAAGAAATTAAATATGTACGTATACTTAGGTTTACGTTGCACGTAACTATTTTTCAGTCGTATGAAGACGTGGAGACTTTAGTACGTGTATATACTGGGTCTTCTTGTGACATGGCGAGTTGCTTTATCTGGTCATTTGACGCAGGTTTCAGAAGTAACTTAAGTAGAAAACACTCTGCACCTCTTAGATCTGGTGTCATCCTGTCTTGACGCGGAGGCTCTATAGAGTAGGCCACCGAGCTGGTCGACTTACTTAAAGATATCTTACTGTTTACAGTGGTTAGATTTAGAAAGCGGCCATAGCCTGGTGCGATTCTGGCACAAGTTTGTGTACTGCGAGTCGCGAGCGTCAATTTGCAAAGGAAATGGAGTTTGTTCCGCCATGAGGACTCGATCTTTCGCAAAAACCGTTAAGATATTACATTGCTGTCATCTTTTTTCATTACGAGGCATTCATTCGCTTTTGAATTTTGTACAAAGCCGTGCGATCCAAATGTCAAACGGCTTGAACGATTTGATTACGATGGAATCATTGTTTAATGCGTCTCTCATCTCTATGAAATATGCATTGCAATCTGCACTTTTACCGGGGAAAAACAGCTACTCTTTCCTTATATCCATTTTCTGTTTCGTACTCTACAAAATAATATTAGTGTGCCCCGTTTTAAAGTATTCTGCTGGAGACAGCGCGACATGTGTCTGCCAATAACACAGTGTCCATGTGCGGAAAAGGTTAAAAGGCAACTGGAAAGCGTAACCAAATTATCCTGATAAGAAGTAAAAACGATAGGCCTAGAGTATGTTACTATCTAATCTAAACCTAATAGGTGGCCGTAGTGATACGCCCAGTTTGAGTGTCCAACCCCGGCCATTAATAGCTAACCGATGACTCTGACTTAGTGAGGAAGGATCTGGCGACGTTAAATGAAGTCTTCACAATTTTGTTTCTGTCCCATAAGGAATTACCCTTAATGCCATTGAAGATGTAGCGGCAATCCACAGCAGGATAGAAATGTGTCGGGCTTCCCAGGCCTCAGCTCAGCTGAAGCCAAAACGTGCATTGCTTGTCAATGTCCAGTATTCAGACCTTCAGGGGTCCAGCAAAGCCAGAACTCTTGCCTCTCGAATAAATCGTCGCTTCTCCCTTGGGTTATATTAGGTTCCATGTATCTGACATTGTCTTTGATTCTATCCTCTTTATGCCACCTTCCTTTACCAGAGCCTACCTCGATTGGCTCCTGTGAAAGAAAAACAAGTGCACTCAAACAAGATCTTATTTAGTTGAGCGTTGCGCGATGTGTATTACGTTTTGATTTGGAACCTTTAATTTAAAAACGCCTTGTTTTGTGTCTGAAAAGAAGTTATACAACGAGTGTTACTCTTTCTATCTTGTATCAAAACCGCAATTCTGATTTATTCTTTACCATAGTTATTCCAAAAATTCCTACTTTCCATGAAGCTTTTCTACCGCCGTTTCGTGGATTACAACTCCGGATAATTATACACCGACGTAATTATCTTTCCGATCACACTGAGGCTTCTTCACTACCGACAAGTCATTAGAAAATCCCTGCCGCGAGGAAACCGACGGACTTGCGCCAATTACTGGGAGATTTAAGGACAGCTTTGCAGTAATTATAACTGAGCAAGACGATGGACTCGTTATCTGTGATATAGCTTTGATGTAAACATCATATTTGAATCTTTCCACAATCTAACAACAATATGGTTACACGGTAACAAAGAGAAATCCAACACCCTTGCTACCCTCTCTTGTAACCTGTACATAATGTTTCAAGATCATTGAATGATCAAAATCATTTGAAATTCATCAAAATGCTAGACACCATTAAGTTAAGAAGTGGTTCTTCGCCATAGGACATAAAGAGGCCACAAGTAAGTCGATAGTTGATAGTTGCAGTCTGCTAAAGATAGACTTGTGTGACCAACATTCAAGGTGACGTTCAATAATGTTTTCCCAGACATAAGATCCATCTCCAGCGCTGAATATTCGAGCCATTTGCTAAAGACATCTCATTTGTTTATTCTCTAATTAGAATTCCTCACCTCGTTCTCCATGAGATTTTACTTTACTTGCCCTACTTACTAATACTCAGTCATAGGGTACATGTGTCTAGTCCCATCATTGGGTTCAACTTTACCTGGCAGAACAATCGAAGCATACTACCACCATTGCACGAAGAGAGCAGCGGCAGATGGACGCAAAAGTGGAAAATAGAATACAAGAAAATGGTATTGTTTTGACCTGAAACTCTTCAGCTGGGAGAAAATTCTGCTGGGCAAAAGATTGCTGGAATCAATGGCAGATGTTTTTAACAATTTGTCTCACGGCTTACCACGTTCATACCATCGTCCTTGAACGAACCAGCCTAATATAGAAACGCCCTACTTTATTGAGCCATGTCATGCGGATTCATCTGTTTTAACCTAATTGTGATGATCCTCCATGAAAACCCAGATGTTTGCCGGCTAAAACTGTGACATTGGCCAAAGGTGTGGCAAGCTATGCTGAAACGTAGGCAGTATAATCTTCTATCTTCTGTACATTTCTATCACTGTCAAATGAGTTCAGGGTATGAAGTGCACGATGCTTATCGAGAAACCCATAAAGAAACCTATTATAAAGAAACACATGAAATTATACCTTCACTGTTGCAACCTTAATGTTGGACATGAAGCGTGATGTGTAAAATTGCGCGCCATTTGCACAGCTCGCGTGATTTGCCGAGCTTAAGTGTGCATATATCGTGACTGTTTTTCCGCAGATTGTGGACACATCAAGTAGCAGGTCAGACTTTGTACGGGTGTGAATGGCCCTGGAAATTTTTGTCAATAAATTCAGGCTTTCAGGTTGCTCTGCAAATATATGCTGCTTTACAATGTGGTTGTCGACAACCAAATGGTTTGTTGATAAAAACACGTTCTCATTGCCTGCTATTTTCAACAATAAACTTTGGCGAACTGGCCGTAATAAATTGGAATATTCCTTCCTACATTTCGTTTTAAGTTTCGTTTCATTTTGTGCAGTCCTTTATATTTGCAAATGTACGTGTTGGACAAGCCCGTGGTTCTTTGAATGCACCACCAAGTGGCTGAACTTGTACTTTGTCGATCGCGTTATCTATAACAAAATGGCTAGCAAAGAGGAACAGAGAAGATTGAATCAGTTAATACTGTAGCTCGTCGATCATGTTACTTAAACAAAGTAGAATGCAACCGGTTAAATTAAATTAGAGTTCAAACCTTATTGGTATAGAGCTCTCCAAAAGTGAGCTGTTAAAAATTACAGCGAGATTTGATTGGCTAAGTATGCAGTGAGTAGTGGACTATGTTATTCAAACAAAATTATAAAGGTAAGAAAGGGAACGGAAAAATGCAGTTTTTCGATTATATTGTTCAAAGGGACTTTTACAAACTCTGCATATAAAACCAAGGGACTAACTGCTGACCTAGAATGTACCAATAGGGTTGACGAAAGACTGAGATTCCATGGCTTAGTCGTGATATTTTTGAAATCTCTCCATCCGATTACTGAATTCAATCTATGCTTTAATTAAATAGCAAGCCTGTGGCTAAACGGGTTGTATATATTGAAGGGGGTATTGTCTTCAAAAGAAGTTGCACGGCGAAGATGACAGGCTTTAGTGGAAGCCTCTCCGACTGGGGGAAGTTATCGCTGGTGCCTAGGTAGTGTAGGTAAATGAAAGCCCATCCTCAGGCACCGTGAAACCGGGACAACAAGACACAATGTCCAGAGGAAGGCCGTTTCATGACGGGCCAGCTCAGGCTATTCTCCCTAGACAAATGATGATGCACTTTGTCGACATCACCATTTCATTAAGCGTCACCTCGTGCAGACTTAGCCGGTCTGGGGTCGCCAGACTTATATACTAGAGCCGGCTTAAAACTGATTGTCGTCTACAAAAGAAAATAAGTTGTCTCTTGGACCATAGCTGTCCAAGAAACCTTGTGCGAGCGAAATAAATGCCTGATGATTAGTGGATACCACTAACTCAATTAGCATAAAACATTTTTATTTCGTCAACGTCGGGTCTATTTTCGTCATCGTGCACAGTTCTGACGCAGATTTCTATTATCGCTAACATCATTATGAAGAAACTGTAGCTGAAATGTAGTTAAAATAAAGCAAGTACACGGTACAAGATTTCTCAAGAGCAGCTTTATTTACACGCGCTTTGAATCTTGAAAAGCTACAACGATTTCCTTTTTTCAGGTTGTGGCGTCATTTTTGTGGACACTGTAAGATGCAGTAGTCAATTTACTGCTCTAAACACATCAAACTCGTGTTAGTCTTGTTACATGACTGTAAATGCAGCCCTTTATCTATCACTCTGGTGTCATTTTGGCTGTCGTTGAATATAGTTTGATTTACGTTTTCAAGATTTGTGGAGAAAATTTATTTATATAATAACACGCTTTCAAGTATCCTAGCAGTGTGTTTATCCGGAGCCCCCAGCCACTTTTAATGTTGACTCTCTCAATTGCTACCATGACTCCTAGTAACATGTTGGGCTTAGCGTTGGCATGTTTATTGTACTGCATCGTTGGAATGCCACGCCCAAGCGACAAGGCACAACGCTCCATCCTGCCAAAGTGTACTGACACCAGACATCTAGATTCTAGATTCTAGTACAACTAGAATTACGAAACACAAGGGCAGACGCTCTATACTACTGGACAGGCGTGATGTGGCCTTTAATTGCAGTAGCCAGTCCCAATTAGCATTTGTGAAATACTTTGTGTTGTGTGATGATTTCTATCAACGTCATAACTTATTAATGCAAAAACTAGTGTGTCAAGGATATGCCAACTAACGCCTTCATTCTAAGTTTCTTAAATTTTAGAATGAGTACGACTCTCTTGTTAGTAAATAAGGACCGCGCTTCTAGAAATTTAGGGACTCTGCTTCGTAATTGAGTTTAATTCCGCTTCCTATGGGGCTAAAGTCTCTACGTTTACCGTGTTGAGTATGATCACAGCGTTGGACATATGAACAGTTGCAAAGTGTAACTGACATACAAATTAGATTCATGACACCATAAATATTACAATGGTATACAAATTGGATATTGATTTTATTCATCAGCCTAGAATATTCATCGCGTTATTTTTATTTTTTTTTTTTTTTTTGCCATCGGTGTAAACTGTCGACTACTTCTCTTTGCATGTGTTCTTGATTTACTTTACACACTTTCTTGGTTCTTTGTAGGTTTGTGTTGCTTGTCGGTTTTGAAACTGGTCATGCAATTATTAATCCGGAGAGTCCATATTGGCTGGTGAGATGAATGTCTGTTTCAACGCCTATGTTTCCTTTAAACTGTCTAGTCTGCTATTTCCAACGGCAGAGTTCTAGTACTGGGATGGGCAGTTAAACTAATATAACTGTAGTGCTCTCTACATAATGCGTGAATATACACTTAAAAGCTCTAAGTTTTATACTTGAATGACCCAGATGGGTGTTGTCTAAAATGAGAGTTTTAAAATCAGCAAAACAAATGGATGTCAATGTTTTTAACCACCGGTGACTACGGTTACAGGAAAAGTGGTGCTTTGGGGAGTCACTTTGGAGGCAACTAGGCCGATTTACACAAAAGGTAGTTGACGCTGCGCATTCCAGTCGACTCTCAGTAATACAGAGACAGTGTGTTAGATACACCGATATTCGAGTGAAGGTCGTATCGTAGACTGTTACTCCGTGAATGCATCCATGCGTAAGCTTGAAACTTACGGCAAAATAGCCAGGATCAATATATCAGACAAAAGCAGGCATTGTGAGGCGGCCAGGTAATGTGGAAGCCGTCATATAAATTTCCTGTTTCTATTGACCCGTCTTCTCAAGCAGTGTACCTTGCGAACCGGGAAGTGGATCTAAATGGATTCATCCCTTGTAGTGAACCAAATCTGTGATTTAACCGTGGAAATCTGAAACAAAACGCATGCGCTAACCGTCCCGCTGACATTGTTACATCCGGTGTATTATGCGAGATGAGGTCAAGAGAAGGACAAAGTAAATGTGTCCACTCTTGCTAAATAATGCGTGACCGGCCTCTCAGTGGGTCCATTAGCCATATATTACGGAGAAAAAGTGACGTGTCATGGAGGCGACGCTCAAAGTAGGCTTCCTGTTGCGACCACTGTCGTACGTCGTAAGTGTCGTTAACGACATCCGGGAGAGTAATACTTCCAACAGGTCTCTCCACCAATTAAATCTTGGATTCGATCCTTATGAAACAACAGATAGTCCTTTGTTGAATTATGACTTGTCATGTGACCCTCGAGTAACGCGTCAATACACAGATGGTTACAGAGCTAAATGCAGAAACATGTCTACAGATGACGATGAACGGTTGAGCACACACGAAAGCACTGAGTTTGAAGCCAGGAAACCGGTTGGACGCAAAACTGATGACAAATAATAATCATCTGCCTGTGCAAAGAAATAAACTCGTCGTCGTTAATTTTCCATTGTTTATTTACAAGGCTATAAGCGTTTACACGGCCACTGCGGAATGCGTGCTTTATGAGGGTGGGTTATGCAGTGCAGAAAAGTGTAAAAGCCGCTGTCTAATAGTGTTCTTTCAAATACGTGCCTGGGCATATTTTCTTTATTCAATGTCTGTTTTATTTTATTATCCAGTTATTCACTTGCTTCTGGTGCGGTACGTTTATGACAGGATTTCGATCCAAATTTATTTCTAGCTTTCTTCATAACACAAAAATATCGATATATTCTGATACTTATTTATACAAGAGTTAAAGACAAACCCGAATGTATGATATTTATTTATTTACTTTGTTTGACTGGTGTTTTACGCTGTACTCAACAATATTTCACTTGTACGACGGCGGCCAGCATTATATTGGGAGGAGGCACAGCCCGGTGACCACCCGCATGTTGCTGGCAGACCTTTCCACGTACGGCGGGAGAGGAAGCCAGCATGAGCTGGACTGAACTCACGACGACCACAGTGGTGGAATGCTTCTGGGTCATTACGCTGCGCTAGCGCGCTCACCAACTGAAGCACGGAAGCCCGAGGATGTATTATAACAACATTTCATACGGAACCAATGTCATATTTGTGACTGTTTTATATGTGTTTCAGCAGCCAGGTTAGGCCATACAGGAAATGAATCGGACTATTTCAGAGTGAGCCATTACACAAGACAACTACTAAATTAGCATGGTATACGATTTGGATATTGATTTATTTCATTCGCGCAGAACTTTCCTAGCATCTTTCCGCCATCAGCGAAAACTGTCGACTGCTTTTATTTGCATGAATCTGCCCCAGTTGCTTAGTTTATACATGTACTTTCTTAATTCTTGGGTGGTTTGTGTTAAATGACGTTTTGGAAGGTGGCCTGAAGGTTATTCTCCGTTAAGGCCCATTAATTTGAAAATGTATGTTTACAAACCTTGATTGTTTTTTCCCTTTGTTAATTTTATTTGGGATATATAAACTGATTCTTTTTCAAAGTTGCAATAGGGTATACTGAAACTCAATCCGTCGATAATCAGAGTTAAAACGCTAACCGATATCCAGACAATTCTCGCTTAAGACGACGGTTGACTTTATTGTATTGATTTGTGTGCTCATTTTCTTTTTCCGTTGTTATCTGGGTGGAAAAAACAGCATTAACCTAATATTTTACTGGCTTCGTTGATGTGCTTATCGGAGCATGTATAACATTACCGCAGCCTCTTAAATATGCCATCATTTATGGAAAGCGTTGTACTAAGAAATCATTACCTCCCAATAGCCTACAGTATTGGGATTATTGCGATTTTCACTAAAGATATTTAGCCGGAAGACCAAAGAGAAACTATATCGCCTCTCTTTCATGGAATGTCTGCATTCCGCGATCTGCGGACAACGCGTAATTCCTCACGCAGACTGATGGACAACTTAGGAGGTATTCATTATAAATGATAACGATCAGTATGTTATTGTCTATCCTACAAACTCGTCTAACGTTTATTTAGACACAGAAACCATTGCCAGTGTAGACTGAACTCGAGGATGGTGTTTCCATCGCGAGCAGCAAATTGGCAAGGGAAAAGTTATGACTAGTCCACATCCTGCTTGAGTCATGTCTCGGGGTGTCATTTTATAGCCACATTCGCTCTGATAAAGTTTGCAAAGCATGCCACTATCGAAAAAAGTTTAGGCATTTAGAAGTTTAGTTGCATGATATATGGAGGTTATATTGATAACAACTTTATTTATTTTGAAGCGACGTTTCGGTATAGACACCAATACCGTTTTCAAGCATAACAAAAGATATGGCTTAACATTCCAACCTCAGTGTGTACCTGTTTGGTCCTGAGGTGGTCCAGTTTTATGCTTGAAAACGGTATTATTATTTATAATGAAACGTCGTTTCAAAAAAATAAATGAATGGAAGTTGATATCCATAAAACCTCGTTATGTTAAGGATACATGTATTGTAGGCCTGTCGATGATGATCTTGTTTCATTCACTGAGATTTGTCCACACTGTGATAATGTTTATTAACATTACACTCATTTTCGTTGTTGTAGCTTAGATATTGGATTGGGCAAACCCTATTGGTAAATCTCATTCGAGGAATTTATTTACATTTTATACATGACAATATTCTCTCTTTCTGCCATACAAACTGACGCATCTAAACGGTTTTCCGGCAGAGCCACGTTTTTTTTATACAACTGGAACAGAGCTTATAAGACAGCTTCGAAAGAGGTCTGTATATCAGGTTGAATAAAGTTTTCGTTATTTAACTTAAATAAGCGTGTGGTATATAAACGTGTTAACTGAGGGTAACGCATCGACTAGCGTGTATATGTAGGACATTCCAGGAAATCTAAAAGAAGAATGGCTATTTTGGATTCTTTGTGGTACCAGGACAAAGGAAGATTGGTTGACAATGTGAGAATTTTCTTTATCGCTACGATAACAGGATTAGAGGGTTGAGATCAATGCTTCATTTGATTTGTCTTGACACATTGGAAATCGCGATGTCTAAGGAAAGAACAAAACACTGACTTCATAAGGAATCTGTACTTTGGTCACTGTGCTTAACTTTTGTTTAGTTTCCAATCCCATACAGGATTTTCGCGCCGAGGGACTCTTTGAAATATATTCAGGCACGATTTATTATGTTGTTGGAAGAAAACGGGGCGGAAACGCCTGCGTGAATAGGGACATCAATACAGAAAACTTTAAGCACACAACAAAAGAGATGGCTTTTTACATTTAAACCTCAGCGTGCATCATTACAGATCATAATGAGTATTGGATTGGCTGTAAGACTACTATAGTCATTAGCACCAGATTGATTCCCAGGTGGTTCAGTTTTAACCATGATCCCGATCAAAACAAACTGGGACAACGCGTTCTTTATAAATGTTACCTGTAACAAGCTTCATAGCTGTTTGCAATATGGCCGAATGAGCACACGTCTTTACTGATTAATAAAAGAGTATGGGGAGTGGAGGGAGCATTGGGGTGTTGAGAACATAGACAATATCCATGGATCAAATTACCTTTTGCACCTTTATTAACTATCGATGTTCAGCTTTTGTCACTAACGAAACAAGCACTATTCAAGCCCTTTGAGTTTACAACCTTTAAGACCAAGAAATCGTAACACTAACGAAAGATCGAACTTAAGTCTATGACGTTTTAACCAGTTAGCAAACAGGTATAAACTAGTTTTGTGTAACTTTAATGGTATATAAAACAGGAAACTTTGTCAACATTTAGCCACTTCTAGGAGAAAAAATGATGTAGAAACTTTACTATCATACGTGAAACACCGGAAATAAAAAGCCTAGACTGGTCTCTGAGATCTGTTGTTTCAAAATTTCTGAAGGAGGGTTTATTTTTAAGGACGGGGTAACTATGAAAATACCCGTATAGTGTCACCTGTTGGTCGTAAAACAAAGATCTCTGAGATCTTGCCAACGATTAATCCTCTCCAGAGACATGACCGTGTGGTTGTGAAACCCCTTGGATTGGGATATAAAGAATGGTTGAGGCAACACCGGTATATAAACACAGGTTCTCTTGCCAAATAATGATAGATATGCTTTAGTGTTTGACTGCCGAACCCTTCGTTTCTATTGTGGCTGCCAAACGTCCCTCTCTCCCCCGCCCCGTGTAATATTTGTATTGATGTATGACCACGTTATCAGTACAGTATATGTCACTACCCTCTGTGGGTTTGAACATTTAGTTTTGGCTTATCAGGTGTCCCCAGTCGGTTTTTGAGGTTTTTGACGGTAGCCAGAGTGCGGGGATTTGTTTCACCAGTACGTCCCACCCAGCATCATGACCTCCATAGCAGTTCAGGTAGGAAGGTATACGTACATATACAATACCGAGCAAAACGTAATCATCTTTGTTAAGGGATACATTCCTGGGTTCCAGGTAAAATGACAAGTTAATCATGTCCAACTGACAGATTCGTCCACACTGTGCAACACTGACTCACATTTTTCCAGTTAAGTACTGAAATATTTTAAACCATATGCCGCAATAAACATGGGCGTGGTTTTCGTCTTCCAGTACATGGGACCCTCCTATTGGTGTTTATGAAACAGAATAGTTCGGCGTAAAATAACGAGGTAAAACTGCTCCAACTCACACGTAAAAAAATACATCATCTGCTTCTAGGTTGAGAAGGCAAGGGATGACCCTGCTCAGTGTGAACAAAGTAAATCATGTCATTTGGGAGTTCCTGCAAAATAACCGTTCATTGGTACATAGTGGGATCCATCTCATGGGATTGCTGAATGACGTCAAAAAAAGCATTATGCAAACATACGTGAAATACTGATATTTCGCTGTTTCCTACAGAGACATGCAAGGTTCTCTATTTTATACTGCGAGACTAATCAAAGCTCCAACTGGCCCTCTTGCACTTCCATAGCTGATGTCTGCAATTGTAGTTTTCATGACTACGGGATCTCTCGCTATCCATCACAAATATTTATTGTGTTGTTTGTTATAGCTTTTCTATGTGCTATGGCTCTAACTGTAGGCTCATCCACGTATCTTTGATTTATTTATTTGATTGGTGTTTTACGCCGTACTCAAGAATATTTCACTTATACGACGATGGCCCCCATTATGGTGGGAGGAAAGCTGAGAGAGCCAGAGGAAACCCACGGCCTTCCGCAGATTGCTGGCAGACCTTTCCACGTACGGTCGGAGAGGAAGCCAGCATGAGCTGGACTTGAACTCACCGTGACCTCATAGGTGGGACGCTTATGGGTTATTGCGCTGCGCTAGCGCGCTAATCGACTGAGCCACGGAGGCTCCCTGTATCCTTAGTTCCATTTTACTTTGTTCCTAGCTCTGATATTGTCTGGGAAGCAATGTAATACAGGATTAACCCCCAAAAAAGTCTGCTGTGAGATATTACCTTTATTCGGACAACGGAGGAATCACTGATTTTTAATAATGCCACAAGGCTTTGTAAGGGTATCCCTATCGGACAGGAAAAATGATAAACAAAAGGCTTTTTCAGCTCTCAGACAGCGATTGGCTTTACACAAGATCAAAGAAAGAAACACGAAGACACTTCTCTAAGTTCAATACATATATTTGGAAAAATAGACAAATAATGTAGCTGACAATATTATACAAAACAATACAGATATTTACAAAATGTATAGTTTCTTACTGATCATAGGGTCAAAATCCGGATGGGATACTCCCGTTCCAAAGGCAAGTCAGTCCACGTAAATATAGAATCCACAGTTGTTGGGAATTCTCGATTTGAAGGACGACAGTCCTGCAGTGACAATCAGCAGTGGGCACCGTACGCCGACGATGGTATGTATCCAACTCCCGGAATGGTGCAACTCTCCTGGGCAGACGGGTTGACAATAGCGTCCGATATGCCGAGTGGGAGATGTTTCTTTCACTCCTGGGAAATGTACACAAAGTCACTTTCAGAGTAAAATGGAATGAAATGTACGTAATCGCTCAAAGAGACAATGAGCAATACAAGCTCCAAGATAACGTCTCAAACAAAATAGCAAGTGGGGAAACACAAGCTCACAAAGTGCTAGGCGCTGAAAAATGGAGTACATATTGACCAATGTCGAATGGCATCAAAGCCGATATTTCCAAATTCCCACAAAATCCTTCTAAGCGAACGACAGTAAATATGGCTGCTCACATGTGGACATACCTAAAATGACTGTGAGCTTTACAACTCCGTCGCTAGAGTAGACTAGAGTAAAGGAAGTTCTGGAGAGTTTGATCGTAAACATGTTTAAAACATGGGTACATCTTTCCAGAATGTACGCTTCATGTACAACGTCACGAAAGTGATAAACACGGAATCCTCGAGAACACGCGACTGAATCTCTGAATCTCTGGCACTGCCTCCATAGTGCCTCATGACTATATACTGCATTGTTGTGTCAGGGGCTAAGAAAGGTTGCACATTATCCAAGGCCAAGGGCGGTGAAGAAACCCGGAGAACTCAGCTGATGGCCAAGCTTATTCTATACCCAGTTAACATGTGAATCGGTGAAACGTGTTCCAACAAATTCCAAAAAAGAAAAAACAAGGAGGGGAAAGAAACCTTGTGGATTCGACCTGGAGACGGGATATGTTGTTATCGTTGCTTGTTCTCATTACGACGACCAGGGTTGCACTTCTAGGAGATCCCACTCCCACTGTGTCTTCCGTCTGACTCGCGTTGCCGATCGTTCAATTGATTGATATGGAAACCTGAGAGGTATCCTGTGTGTACTCGTGGAATTCACAGTAAGATGTGTTCAGAGTATCAACAGTTACACGATTTGCCAGTTGATGTAGATGTGTCTGTGGTGTGGAAATCTTCTCAGTCCATATTTTCATTATCACTATACCAACGTGGAACTAGCGTATCACTAAGATCCGTCTGGTGCGCCAGACGTCGACATGGTCATATTATCGTCACAAAGGTATTCGGTGTAAAGTCACGTTCGCTTTGACGAGCACATGTGAACAGCCGGCAATCGTCAGATAGCAGGGCTTTTATTTCACTAACAAGTCTTAAGTCGCAAATCTTAGTCTAAGTCCTAAGGTTTACCAGTCGGTACACAATAAATCATAGGTAGTATTCTTTTGTGAAACGGCTCTGTTATAACTTTTAACTTAGGACCTGAGTTATGACATACGACATTTGGTGAAATGGGATCCAGGACCGTGACGCCATTTTATTGACGTAAAATGTTCCATCCATAGCTTATCATAATGACGTCATATCAAAGAAAGAACGACGACACAATAGAATGCGATACATTGTAACATTGTAGAACATTGTGTAGCAGTCAATTTTTGAAGGTTACAATGAGGTTCTGTTTCACTCTAGCGCCACAAAACGGGACTAAAACATCAAACAGCACATTTCTGTAGGTAACCATGCACTGCTTGTACTTTTATCATTTTCAAGGCTACGTTTTAGGTTTAAAAATGTATATTCTTCACTGCAGTTTTGAGCATTCATGTATACATAGCTGTAAAGGAAAATCTTGATTGTGTCATTCTGAGCTAGTACGGCTATGTTGTCAGTAGACACGAGCCTGTAAATGTTCCATTATTACGGCATAATGTTCAGCGTGTTGAACTTCACAGTAGGGTTTGTAACCATCCTTTGGCCTACGATTACTTGAAATGCTACCTTAATACAGGCCTAACCACGCCAAAGGTCACATGTATATGGAGAGAGGCGGGTTGTACTGTGGTTTAGATACCGGGCCGATTCGTCTGGCATGCCGTGCCCACGGGAACTCTGCTTATATCTGGATAATCTCTATGATAGCCCCTCCAGGCACGATTACAGTTAGAATCAGCCAATGAACCCGTACCACAAACACGCAAGCTTTGACATTCTGTAAGCCAGCTATTCCATCCCTCTCACCTCCACCACACAGTGGCGCTATCTGTTACACCGCGTGGGTGATACAGTATTCTTCAGGCCCAAGCAAACACTGTCCATTCCATAGCCCAGGGCGAAAATAAGGAAGAGGAGCTATTCACTTGCCTCTTACGTTATATCCTTCAACTTAGTTAGGTGTTATGCAAGATGGAATCTTATTTACCCTCAGCAGCGGTTCTGCTTCAAGACAAAACAGAGATTTTTCAGGGTATTTTTCGTGCGTAAAAATTATACCCATAATGTTAAAGGCGATCGGTAACATTATGGGTCATTTGAGGTTTCTGATAAAAGCGATTGCAGTTAGGCATGCTTAGTAAGGCAATGCTTAGGTAAGGCAATAGATAATGAAACGCTGATGTGCAAAACTCTGTGAGGGCAACATTGATGAACCATTGGAAAAGAATCTTGCCATCATACCTGTTCAACTAGTGGATACTAGAAGACCACGCAGGTGTTTCCGGCTATGCGTTCTAGGGCACTAGACCTCCAGGCTCACTCTACCGCTATGATGACTACCACGTATAACAGCAACTTCGTGTTTAGGTTTATTTGTTTCACTACATTTTTTATTATGATTCTCTCCACACCAAAGTGTGTAGCCCATATACATATATGGTCTGTGTCCATCCCAGCTGTCTTAGAATATCTGTTATTTGAGAAGATCGGAGGGACAGCAAAACTGCTATCGGCTGCAGAGTGCTCTATGATATGATTTAGTCGCTTCTGCGGTAAGAAACTACTTTCAAAGTTGTCATATCTAGAAAAGAAAACGTTGTAGACAGCTTTTCACTTTTTCATTACTGGAATTCCCGACACTGAGAAACTGTTCAATGAGTACAATGGTAGTATAGGGGTATACTATGAAACTGTTCAATGAGTACAATGGTAGTATAGGTGTATACTTTGAAACTGTTCAGTGAGTACAATGGTAGTATAGGTGTATACTATGCATATTAAAATGTGCATGGACTGAAAACCAGACGTGAATTGGATTAACTATGCCTGCTATACCAGACTGACCGAGTGGATAAAGAAATAAACTCTCGCTCAGTAATCTAGATTCAATAAATACCAAGGTAATAGGCTTGGTCACGGAGTGGTTGATTTGGTAAAAAACATATCCTTGTACATCGAGCGTTACTTCATTATCGCTAGTCCATTTTTGTCGCGCCTAGTGCATGCAATTCCTTTTTGGATGAGGTCTAACCTGGTAAACCAGTGTCTGTATACGGAAGAGAGGGAATGGTTTGTACAAGTTCGTAACACGATCGCGGCAAGGTGTCTTGATCTGCATCGGTGGATAAACCTTGGGGGAATCGACGCCCCACTTTTCTCCAATTCGTTTTAAACGCCGCGCGGGCATCCATATGGCCACGTGACCTGGTCTGTTTTTGTGTGGAGTAGCTGTCATCGGCACAAAACACGGCTGGATTAGCGAGCGGAGATCAATGCTGTTGTATTGTATACTAGCGGCCGTCACCTACTGCCTGGCTATCGGCTACAGTTCGGGTGAACTCGCTGGTTCGATCATCAAACCACGTGGACATAGCCAACACAGACAACCAGGCATGCACGTATCGTATAGGTTCAGTTGCTTATAAAAGACTGTCTCCATGATTGCGGGTCTACGTTAGAACTGGAAATATTAAATATAGTTGGGCTGTCCCTGTGGTGCTCATCCCGAGTGCCTGGATGGATATCTAATGCCGGTGGGATCGGCACAGGTTGTTTTGTATTGCTGGAGATGGGATTGGCTCCCGGGCATCTTAGTCAATATATCAAGCCGCAGAAAGAAGCTGAGGACGACCAGAGAGCTTGGATGCCACGAGCAGATGTCTACTAATGAAAGAATAATAAGGCCAATTAGTGAACTGACGATACGTGCTAACGAAGCGAGTAAAGCAAGCTAGTATCTTAAGCGCGTCAACGCAGAGGTTAATTTTGAATTTCTTACGGTGGAAACTGTGTTTCAACATAAACACCTGTTGAAGAGGAAATCGTCCAATCGCGCTCGGTTTGGTTTCTTGTTACAGTTTTAATATTTAATCGTTGAATGTCGGAAGAGGCTTTCTGTCAGAGAGTTGTTCCGCGCAAGCACGGGTTACCAAGCTGGATGTTATGTCACTTGACCGGCGTGTACAGGGAATATGGCTCAGAAATAATTACTGTGCAGTGATCAACCCGGTAAGAACATTTCACACCTTCCGTGGAATGGCAGATGCCTTTTGACTGGTCACCTGGTTAGAATCGTCCATACGTGCTCTGTTGCTAAGACTCACGGTCGTTGGTTGATCAACAAGGCAACAGATCTGCTTTGAATTTGCTCTGTTGTTACACGATAGCCGCTATGACATAACGTGAGGTTTGTTTTTTGAGGCGTGAAACTACCAGAAGACAGACTCCCCTACTGAAACCCAAAAGAGAATGTACAGTAGTAAAAGATGACATCAGCCATTGAGGGTCACAGGAATGTCTAGAGATCTTAAATTAATGCAGAGTTTTCCAGTTTAAACAGAATGTACCAGGTCGTGTTTGAAGGAGTTTGCTACCTACTGTAGGCCCTACATGTTTATATTTCATGGAGGCATTTTAAAATCTCCTTTGAATGGCTTAAACATTATAATACGTTCCAGTGCGACCCATTATCAACCGAGAAGAAGTTTATTATATAGCTGGGCTTACTGCATCATAGTGTACGTTTTCGCCCACTGGGCATAGGTGTTATTTGACGGTGCTGAGATATGTGCTTGTACGCGCAGCCTGGAGACTGGGATTTCCGAGTACTTATATAGCTAACGATCTTGTCTGTGTTCATTGCTACATGCCTCTCGCGAGCTGAGTCTCGCTGAATTACGTTCATTTGTACCCTCCATGGATAAGCCTACAATGTCGACTCTTGCCCCTCAAAAAATCCGCCACATTGGGGGCTCGCTAACAGATTTAGCCACATTCAAGGAAAAAGACAAGACAGATGATGGGAAAGGGACTAAAGCCTTGAAGGAGAAGCTGGGGCCCTTGAGGAGGGCATTTTCCTCTATGAAGAAGAAACGGCGTGGGATCTCGTCCAGTAACTCGCCATCACCTTGCCGGAAAGAGCCTGTGCGTGCCGTGAATTCAAATCCCATTTACGGCAGCTGTTACTTCGACAGGTGAGTACCCGTGTTTTCCATGCGCCCCACCCTCTCCTTCTCCATGGACATTCAATCAGGTCGCTGCCCCGGAAGTGACCGAGTTGGGCCGTGCAGGCTAAAGTACAGGTCTACGTGCACGCACAATGCGCCACCCATTAGCTCCCCTATTCATCTAATACTAGACAATGACCACTGACCAGCTATTTATACATTCAAAGCGAGTGTTGGCCTGCAAGTTTTGTACATATAGCGCTTAATGTTGGAGGTTCTTCACATGTTCGATGTAATCTACACGTCCTAATATTTTACAAAATCCAACACAAGCGAAATAGCTGTTTACAGGAAAGATTTGCATTCTAAAACATGGCGAATGACTTATTAAGAATGAAGGTATTGTCGCAAACTGGACTGTGAAAGGCCGCTTTTGCAATGTTTGTGTTTTACACATATCTTTACACTGATCTATTATGCTACATCAAAGCTTGTAATTAAGTATGTCAATTTAAAAAAAGAGAAGATCCCTTTTATAAACGTTACTACATGTGTCTGTTGAAAGTTGAGGTATATGTGCAGAACTATGTATCGCTATGTATGCATGTATTACGAATGGGGTACATGTATTACGAATGGCGTGCTTCCGTTGCATGCTGTGGTGTTCTTATTCACTACTTCTCGGGTAATTATTCCCTAGTGGTATTGACGTTATAATGGCAAGCAGCAGAGCTGGATTTGTGACTGCTACCATCCATGTACATATTTACTCCAGGTGTGAACTGCATGGATTTACGCTTAATTAATATGGAAAAGGTCGGAGAAGATGTCAGGACTATCCTCTCGCACATGACGGGTCAGTGTAATCCAGCCCTAGCGCAGGGCTACCTTCCCTTAATGTTGATAATTTAAATCTACTATTGCTTTCCCTTCCGAAACACTTGCAAGCATTATAGAAAACAGGGAGCGGCTATAGACCTATTACAGTTAATTCCTTGTTTCACTTCCCCCGCGTCCAAACTTATTATTTCATTGTTTGCCAGAAATTGTCACCAATAAGGACATTATCACAAAATAATGACAACGGAAAATGAAAATCGTGCCGCCACCTACACAAGTTGTGCGAAGTATTTTGCCGATGAACAAGGACCCGGTTGTTATTAATTCTTGTCACGAACAAACTTTTGCTGGGCTTTCTTAGTAATCCGTCAAAGATCTCTTGGCAGCAACATATAAAATCATGTCAATGTCATAAAAACCGAAAACTGCTTCTCTTTCAAAAACTCCCCTGGTATCACTGAGAATGGTTAAAGTTTTTCCCAGCATCAACGAACCCCACTGATTTTTTACACTTGCAGGATTATTCAGTATAGTGTTATATATATTTGTGAATCAACCAAGTTGATGAACTTAATTAAGCGAACCAAGAGCTTATATATATTTAGATACTTTGATAACTGCCCGCTTATCGCCCTGTATACTCAACAAATATAGCCATACATCTAAAATAACCTCAAACAGCGATGACACTAATGTCTGAATCTATATGTGCCATTGATATCACTGTTGCTTTGTCTGCACCATATGTTATTTAATGAGAAATGACCGGAGAGTGCTGAGGACGAGAGTGGGCAAAGTTGTATAAACCGTGTATTATAAAATCGTATCATCTATTATTTTAGCCCACAGCAAATGTTTGCGTTAAGCGTAAGCGTCTGACCCCACCCCCCTCCTCCCGCCACCACTACCACCACCGCCCTAACTGTACAAAGGCGTCATTATCGTGTATGTGTAGAAGGTACAGGGTACAAGGCATATATGTGGTATCGGAGCCTCTTAATAGATGCGGCATTGTCGTGTGTGACAGATCTACGAAGACTGGTACATTGCCAACCCGTGTAACAGATGATTGCATTGCGTGTGCAACATGGAAACAGCATCTGAAGCCGTTGCTTGTTTGGCCTCCGAGATTCATACTATGATCAACGCAATTTGATGTTCGCCCACCAAATTTTGCCGTCGATGGGGCAGTCACAGGGAATCACCAGCATGCATGCGTATGGTGTACGACTCTGCTCTCGGTAACGCCAGGGCACTATCCCTCGGTTGTATGTCAGCCAGTGTTTGTGAACACTTGCCCCGGAACACTTGCGAATCTGGACCGGATGACCTGGCGGAAGCCCTACTACCAAAAGGCTTATCTCAGCTCGGGAAGGGTATATATTGTATTCGAAAGAAACTGCTGGTGTTCACAACAAAATTCTTATTAAATTGAGCACGGGCATGCAACAAAACCATGCCTACATGCAATGTGAATTTCGATGTTTAACACTTCTATGCATCAGATATTAAACACTCGGAAATCATAGCATTATAGAATAGGTCTATGTAAATGTTTTATACACTTGTGTTTAACACTTAAATATATGTGTATATTTATTAAACGCGCTTGTTTGAAGTTTAATCACCCGTTTAAACGCGTTGGACGTAAATCATTTTACAGTGTATCAACCAGTCTGCACGGACTTAACAAAACGTTCTTCTTTCGAAGGTTTAGTCAATATTTTAAAGATTTTTCTTTACGATATAGATGAAGTATTGCCGACATGGCGTGAAGCCATAAGTATTTATTCTATAACATTGGAAGTTTCAAGCACGAGATCATCATGGCCTAAGGCCTTGTAAAACGGCACTCTCCAAATCAGCGTCAGTTTGGGGGCATTTTCGTGTAGGTTTCCAGATGGGAATCGTCCGCGCGCGAGATTCAAATTCCGCTTCAGTGGTTCTCTTGGAGGAGGAGATATTTCGTTTTATCCCACTTGCATGTGTTTTGCCCTTTGTAAACAGCTGGGACCAGAAATACGAAAGAGTAACAACAGGCAGGTGCCATAGGGAGGAGATCGTGAAGATATACTTTACCACATGTAGCGCACGCCCTGGTGCAGAGTTGCCACAGCTTGTAAAGTGAGGCCCTAAAATGTGGCGATATTTCTTTCCCTCTTAAAACCAGACTTTATGTTTTTCAGTGTGAAGAGTTTACATCCCCCCCTGCAAGAGCTGGAATTTCCTTACGCCCTCATGATTAGTGGAGTTTCAAAATAATTATTAGGCCGGCCACATGGTACCTTACAAGGTTTGAAATAATCCAATGAACTCTGGGACTTCTGGCGCATTATCAATTGAATCGCTTTTGGCATTGGCGTCATATCATGCTTCGTGCGTTGTTGCGAGCATGTGTGTATTGAACATTCGCCGAAATCTACGCTAGCTTTCTCTTTTAAACTTTGAATTTCTTAAAGGTTTGGACTGAATCCTCATAAACGAATGCCTTATTCCACAGGGTGTTAACGGCCTGACGCGTCCATTATGAACGTGAAACTCTAGTCTGAATAGACCCTCAACTCTCGCTGGTGCCCGAGCTGTGTGAGGGAAAGGGTAATGAAAAGGTGGGGGCGCTGCAAGCGGCTCGGTATGGTCCAACTGATCACACGGACGCCGACCCGTGAATGACGTGGAGAATTAAGCTGGGGTCCCAGTGCTGCCCACTCGACATTCTCTGGGTTTCTAGGGCAATCAGGGTAGACCATAACTGTAATTACGTTAGGAGAGGCAGTACAGAGTGGCCGACGCTTATACTTCAGCTTGTACAGAAACATATGCTAACCGGGGAACGCTCTAAATGCAGGGTTAATAGTTACTACCCTCCCTTCCCTGGGCTAATTTATACGGACAAACAAACCTTGTGGCCGAGCGTGCCGCATGGTCATTTTCACCTGTCTACATTGTTACTGTTTTTATGATTTTATGCTCGGATTATCTGTAAACGCGAGTGGCGTTAACCGCAATGTCCAATAATCAACATTAGGCCTATCCCTCACCAAGCAACAAATAGCGCGTGGATCTGCTTTGGTAGGTCGCTATCATTTTCGCTCCATCGTTAAAACTCTACAATAATAAGTGTGTAAGTCACCATTTTATTTCGGTTATGCTGCAAATGTACACAACCTGCATATAAATACCTAATCTCCTCCGCAAATCGCCTCAATTCCTGTTAACCCTGTAAGTCCTACATAACCAAACAGATATGTCGGGTAATTCGAGCAAAGTGTGGAACTTCTCGTTTAATGGTTAAACTGGGTAATCCAGTTGCTTGTGCACTATTTGAGACAGGCGACTACCTAGAAATCATCGCCTTTACAGAAAGGGTTAACAATGTTGCCTTAACGTGCGTTTCAGAGATAAAACATTATGGTATAGCTTAGCGTTGCGACTAAAAACGTGCTAATCTCGTTGTCTCTGCCGGTGGAACATGGCGGATTTGCCGTGGCCTTCACCAGTGCGTACGACAAGACCCCTAACCAACTCAACACGCATCAATTTTAGCCTATTGTTGAGACAGTTCTTTGCTCGTGGCTTTGAGTATAGGCTTCTGCATATCTAATTATGCCCTAATTAAACACGCATATTACCTGTGCAGTTTATACGTGGTTTAGCTGGTGATCGCAGAAGTGCTGTACAAACATCAGGCCAAGCAGCACCGCATAGTGCTTGCCTACATCCACGCAAACTCGTTGTGATCGCATAAGATGTTATTAATCGAACAGACATCAATTTCCGGTGAAGTAATCTGGGATGAGATTTAATTACATCAGCAATTTCTTTCTGCTTGTTTTATTAAAATACATTATACCGCTATAGGAGAGAAATATTTAGAGCTATATGTAGATGGCTGTACTTACCCATGCTTAATGCATCATACGTTACAAATATTTTTGCTAACGAAGATTCTCATACAAATCACCTGTCTAATTATCGTTTTGTCTAAGATAAATAATCCTATCAAGAGTGTTTATTCACATACAATATGATTCAACTTTTCTGTCTATTTATATTTAACCCCATAAAGATGCAAGGATGTCGAGGTGGAGTTCATTATTGGAAGAACAAACAGATTACAGACCTGAAACAGGTGGATCTGAGCGATTACCGACTATTTTGAAAGGACTAGATATGCAATTTTCTTTCTCTACTGGACGATGATGCTGGTGCATTTATTTTACATTACAGATGGAAACCTGTAATTTAAATAGCACTCGTCTTTCAAACATAGAACGATCATTGATAAATGATCGAGATTTTAAATATAATAAGCGGCATTTTCCATGCGATTACTGATTCAAGAACGACCAGATGATTTCCCGTGAGGTTTGCGTGACATTTACACAAAACAGCAGCAACGCGTCATCTTAAAGCGTCACGGTGTTTACTGCAGATAAAATATCTCGCCAGTTTTTGGTTCAACTGGGCCACCACAGTTTAAATATGTTCTCAGTTTTAAATTCAGTGCTCAGGAAGTTTACAAAAATAAAAACAACAACTAATGGGAAAACCTGAAATACGATCTCATGTACCTGAAAAGAATAAACTGATTACAAAAAATATTGCACATTATCAGTGGTATCATGAATTAAGTGAAATGAAATATTTTTAATGTTTATCTGGACTGCTTTGCGCGAAGTCTCTATTTGAGCACAAAGGTTTGGCCTAAAAGGATATTAGCGCAATGGCGCCTCGGGTCCTAGCTGAAATGAAAGCTGTTTTCTGGTAACAGATGTGTAGTACATGACCAGTTTTCCCTCCCCCCCCCCAACATCCGCAAATGTCATCGCAATGAGAGGAGTAGACTACACCAGTTCCGCCTGAATTATTTTAGAAAATAAAGGTCATCTATTGCCACACACTGATCGAAGCGCAGCCAAAGTTTGTTGGCTGCATAGTCAAAGAGATTGGGAGAGAAGAAAAAGCAGGTAAGACTTCCATCATGAAGCAAATGCATTCAGTAATCCGCCTTCTGCTACCTGAACCCAGGATCGTTATTGCAAAGGGCATTAGCGCAACATGATAACCTGTTCGTGATTCACTTACTTAACAAATCTTGTAAACATGACAGTTCCTTTCTGTCATGGCTGGGATACAAGTCTAGAATAGTTGCCCTCCATACAAATAAAACCTGCCTCCTGAAATAGCTTGCTCTAAACAGCCACCCCTTGGCTACAATGATCTCTGCCATTGGGAAGGCATTTGTCTTATTGCAACCTACAAACCGGTATCTGATTTACTTTAGCTGTTTACTACAGCTGCTAAACATAGTAAACTTTGATTAAGATCTCTCCCCGTGACTCATTATGTGTGTTATGTTGTAGGCCTTTCTAATCATTACTAAATGGAAGACAAGAAACACTTTGGCAAACCGGTGTTCCATTTGAATCAGCGTATAAGAACCGGGGAGAACTGACCAATGAAGATTAGTGTCGCCTACCTGTCATTTATGCAAGGAAGCATCTAATTAATGCCTTGAACAGTGGTGAAGCAAACGAGTAACCATATTTCAATTAACTAAGTTGCAACATTATTTATTTATTTTATGGTTGTTTTACGCCCTACTCAAGAATGTTTCACTTATACGACGGCGGCCTGCATTATGGTGGGAGAAACCGGAAGTTGCAATATGGAGGATCTCCGGGATTGTCCACACGAACCCAATGAGTTAATCGATTTATAAATATATTATATACCTTTTTGAATGGCTTTTTTTTTTGCTGTTCTCAAGAGAATCGCACTTCTGTCGCATATTTATGCAAAGCCCGCTGGAAACTACCGCCCTTCGCCATACATTCACCTTGCAAACCATTTGACGTAAAGCTGCAGCAAAGTCAGCGAGAGTTGTCTTGAAAACCCATAAATTTTTGATAACCTGGGTATTGTGGACAACTAGCGGTAGTTTGATTACCCCAATAAAGTGCCTATAGTTACATGACTGCCACGGAGTGTCCTCATTAGTGGACAGAGGTCTGCTGGTAAATCTATGATGTTATCGTGGGCATGACTTCTGCAACTTCACGAGACGAACGTTAGCACCGTCTGATGTTAACTCTGTGTCGTACTTTATCTTACTTTCTTGACACGGCCTTGTTAGGTTAGTTAAGTTACATCTACAAAGTTTTGCCTTCATCTATTTAGTCCATTCCCTGCAGCCTCTTGGCTCCTCTGGGGACGTTTTTCGAAACTAGCAACCGTTGGCTCTGGGCCGAATGTGTTCGCACGTAACTGAAGAATCACGGTGATTTTATTTAGAGCAGATTTTATAATGTAGGTCAAATGTAATGAAAATGAAACATTGAGAAAAGTCGATTGTGAAAGTAGAGGAGCAAGTTACAAGTTTCCCTCAAAGCAAGAGTATCTTAACGACCCCCCGAGCAAATAACAAATTGGTATTTCCAAGCGGATGCTCTCTAACGATCTGGCGCATGTGTCAATTAGCACCCTTGCCATCTTTATACTGCGAGAGGTAATGAACAGCGTGTACCCGAGACCAGCCTTTCTGCCACAGGTTACATTACAGATCATTGTAGATTTAACAGATCAAAGTGTCCTGCCAACCCCCACCTGTAAGGCGGGAATCGATAGAAACAGATGACAGCGGCCTGTTTTGTTTCCTGAACCACTAAGCTAAGTCATTCCGGTACATGCACCCTGTGGATGTAATATGTTCTCCTGAATTATAATTATTTCATGAACATTTCACCTCTGGATTTATATCAGTTCTCCGTATGAGAAACATTACATACGTCAACATCTACGCACAGTTACAACATCGTTTTCGTTAATGGCTTGAAAGGAGCTCTGTAGTTCGATTCCCCTGAACTTTGACTATACTCTGTGAAAGTCGGATGGGCGTTTCAAGTTCGAACTCTTTTGTCGTACAGGGTAAAAAGAGTTCGACTGTGCCATTTGAAATTGCCAAAAATATCAGGCAAATTTGTTGATTTTAATTTACCCATCACCTCTCTTGCCGTGTTAGGGAGGTACAAGCTACCCCTCCTTCAATCAGGAACCTTTTAAATTAAAAAGTTCCAGCTCCTCAAATTTCCATACGGTAGGTCTAGTCTAAGTAACTTTTTTGAAACTTTTTTAGACATCCATGTTATAGTAAATGTAATCACAAATAGTTGCCTAACAGTTTTGACAGGTCACATGGTACAGTAGGGCTTTCTTACCTTAAGCGATAAAAGAGTTCCATATCGACACTCCCCTATATTAATTCTTTCTTAGGAATAATGCATGCTATTCAGAAAAAAAACATTTTCGTAGTTAGGTTTATAGTGGACGAAAGCCTAAGTGAAACCATTAGACACTGAGACCCGATAGCAGCCAGGGTTAAAGTTCGGGCTGTGGCCAAGAGGTTGAAAACCCAAAGCTAGAAATGTAATGGAACACTTTATCTTTTTGTCAAATCGGAATGTATAATCTTTAGCAAGGATAACTAAAGCCTCGGCGTCTGTTCTGGTATTGCTGTTATGTTACGCATACAGAGAATCGTAATTCCTGACCGCATATAAATTTGTAGAATGATATATGCTATGAAAATTCTTGATTTATTTACCGGTTTCTAGAAGCAAAAAAAGATATTTTACATGAAGATAAAGTGAAATCTTTTGTACAGTATGACCATGTTTTGTTTTATCTGTAAGTAATTCTCTATCAATTGACAAAGACCTGCCTTTGAATTGTCGCAGTGAAAAATACGCTAAAGTAATGTTTTTTGGTGACCTGATATCACCGTTTGTGGTGTTGTCTAACTCTTGTCCTTACTGCTCCCTCTGGCGTCTGGACTGGCCGGAACACTTGTCCAGGTTACGATTTCTATTGATCCCATCAAGGTATTAATGAGACGAAAACAGCGTGGCCAAACTACTCCCGCGATCCAGAAAATAGTTGTGGAAAGACTTTCATGATTTTTGCTTTTCTTGAGGTTTTGTTTACCCGAATTTTGTCTGAAATCATACCGTTCACCATATGCACTCTAAAAATTAAATTGACAGAATAGAATGTTTTCTGAGTAAGGACAGTATAGATCACACCATCGCTACAAACTGCTTTATTATGTGTGACAGATTCGTTTTGTTATTTAAATGTGGTACTTTTGTTTGTCAAAAAGGGCTTTGTATTATCCATGACATGGTATTATAGTAGAAGACTACCATCACTCAGAAAATACAGTATTATTGTAAATTTTGTATACAGACATTTGCTGTTATTTGGAGGAGACTGGAAATATTAGTTATGTATTTAACGTCAATACTTTTACCCCAAGGTCGATAAAATGCATCACAAAGACGGGGTTCAGATAACGACGGTTTTTAAAAAGCCCAAAATAAGAGTCGCAGACATGGTGCTTCTAATTTT
The DNA here is from genome assembly GCA_016165875.1 of Acanthopleura granulata. Classification (NCBI taxonomy): domain Eukaryota; kingdom Metazoa; phylum Mollusca; class Polyplacophora; order Chitonida; family Chitonidae; genus Acanthopleura; species Acanthopleura granulata. The sequence continues at coordinate 5,406,943 of JABBOT010000082.1, forward strand.
GGAACTTGTTTTTGATTTCTCGTCCTTGACCTGGCTATTTCCATTCATTTCATGTGGATATATAAGTATGTTCAGGAGAACGTGGGCTTTAGTGCCCACCCGTTTACCACTGGAACTTCCTGTGACTATTCCCGCGTTCGAATCGTCTTGTACCAGACGATTTTACCCACACACACGCTGCCATTGCCTTGTGATTAGAGATTTGGTCTCCAGAAGGACCATTGCTTATTCAGGCTCCCCCCCCCCTCCCGGTCATGTCTGCGTTTTACCACCTGAAATCATGATTTCAACGGTGATAGAGGTCACATTTTTGTGGGGTCGAGTTCTAGTACCAAGCGCTTAGTGAGTAAGTACGCCGTTGACATAAAATATGTACAAAACTGAAACTTTAAAAAAAATGGAAGAATCAGTTTTTGACACAATATCCATTTAAGGTACTTTAAAAACATACCGACAATTGACAAAAAAATTTATTTAATCTAGGTAGCATTATGAGATATTAAATATGTCCAAAAATTTAAGAAGGAAATTGGTTGACCCTAAAGGCCGATTTGTTTTAATCTTGAAATTAGTTTTATTTACCACATTCGAGTTACTTTTCGTAAGTCCCCTTTAATTCTAATAGTGATATGGAATGATAAGTAAACAAACCAAAGTATCCCTACAGTTCTTAAATATGAATTTGTCGGCTTTTGGCATTCGCCAACTAATACAGTTTTCTTGCCAGTAAAACATTGCCAGGCGATCTGGTCCTAGAAAGACCAGCTGTACTCTGCACCCCTTCATCAATGATGCTGATGTGATTGCCGCCTTCATAATACTATTGTCATCGGTCTGAAAGACAGCATACAACCGCAGGTATAATCGGCTTTAGTTACCACCTGCGAATGGCTCCTCATTTATATGCCAACTGGTAACGCGTACACAAAACAATTTGCTCTCCACAGGAGTGTAGTAGCCACCTGCGAACGGCTGACAATCTGTAAGTTACTTGTAGTCAGTGTAGATCTAGCAAAACTTTAATGGACAGGTCGCTTGAGATGGCATTTCAGTCGGAAGATCTGCAGATACAAAGGCTCGCTGTGTATACTTTTCACGTGGTATACCATAGATGGAAGAAGTTGAAATTTCTTTTAACATTATGACATACAAAGCATCAAACTAAACGCAATCTTCAATACCTTTGCATTCCAGTTTTCCTTTACAAATCTGTCCTAGATACAGGATTTCTGTTTCAAAACCAGGCTTGCCGTACAATACATTGCTGTGGTTAGTGCGTATACGTGTGTCACGGTGATGAATTGCTCGTCCTTGAGAAGTGGTCCATTTAAGGTGCAGCATACAAATGACTTATGGCGCCTGTCCACTCATGTTATTTTATGCAATGAACAAGATAAACAGTAAGTACATTTTACAGTAATTTGTCCGCGAAACCACCGGTAATTAATCTAGTATGAAAATAAGTGTAGAATGAATTACCGCTAAGTTTTCAAATACAGACAACTATGTAACGGTCAGATTGCTAAACTGCGTTACATTCATGTTTACTCTGCATTTATTCACAAGTGAACAAACATTTGTTAAGTTTATTCAGGCAGTGTTTACCCATATAGGCAAATAAGCCATCATAAAATAAAATGTCGGTTTACGGTGTGAGAAAATCAATGTGAGGCTGTAGTGTTTGATGCTAATACGGAAGCACGTGGCCTTTAAAGTGTACATGCAAATCTTAATATATTCATATGACCCTTTAAAATCAATATCTGATGGACAGATAGTGTCAGATAAATGCTTTTGTTGCGTTTCTGCAGCTGATATCAGTTGCAGGGCATTTGACACGATGAATTATATTTATGCAAAAATGGCAAAATATATACGCTTATTTTTCATGAGTCCAGCATTCAACAAATGCTTTATTTCTGAACTGTAAATGTTCACTTCAAATAAATTTCTAATCCGAGTCTGATTCCACTTCAGATATTCTTTGATTTAGGCGCGAATAGAAACTGTTTAAGCGTACTCAGGCTAAAGTTCCTGTCTAATTAATACAGATATAGGTCTTTAAACAGAAACGCATGTAAATTTTCACAACATAAATCAGCTTCGAACCAATGTAAGATAATTTCTATAACACGACGTCACTGACATCCAAAGTTATGCAGTGAGAAAGCCAGAACAACGGTAATCACAAAATAGGCACCTCAGTTCATTCAGCGATGACACAGGAGCACAAGAGTTCGTTCGTTCGTTGTGTTTACCTCTGTTAGAATTCGCATCACTGTTTTACGTCTTGTTAGCGTTTCCACCAGCTCTAAGCTGTCCCCCCATAATAGAATTTATTCAGCTTATTGGCTGACACAGGGCCTTCATTAGTCGGTGATAACAAGCTCGTGGTTAGCCCGATTATACGGGTTCCGTCCCAAGCAAATGACTTAACTAATGGTCGATTTCGAGACTGAATATTCCGTCAGTCCGGCTGCAGATGTTGTGATGTTAATTTAGACAGTAGACCTCGAGTGATCGCGGAATAATGAAGATGAAATTACTACTTTGTTATAGAAATTCAAGCTCCCGTGCCGTAGTGTATTTAGTTACACTGACGGGTGGAATGCTGCAGGAATAAAATATATGAGTAAGCCCGTACGAGAAGCTAGGCGAAGGGACTTTAACGTGAAACATTCCATAGCTTTCTTAGGACAGGACGAGTTACTTTATCCTTGTTGTCTGACCTTGCAGTGCCCCCTATTTCCGCTCTTGAAAGCTGGAACCAAAGGATTACAAAGACGCAAAAGAAAGTCAAAGATCGATATCGACAGGAAATCATCTCATGTTTCCTTACTCCGCTTATTTGGTAACAGGATAACAGGGAAACTAATGTAAGCCATCATTTCCTGTGCAAGACGTACACATGGCTGGGAAAAGAGCTCCTGGAGAATGTGTCAGTCAGATGAGAGATACTCAATACAAAAACAGCAGATGTCATCGATCAGAAACTAGATATAACGCACACCAGGCTGTTTTAGCTGTTTACATGTTTTCACTGTTGTTGTCGGTGATGGCGTTATTTTTGGCCTTTGCCATGGGTACGTCTCAGCTTGTAACAGTTCATCGGTCATTTTATTTTTGTATGTTTGATCCATAGACACAAATGCTCTGGGCATGGGGTTAATATTCAAGTCTTTTACTGCCTAAGCCATGGTAATATACTTCCGATTGACTGCGTTGGAGATCAGATTCTCTTAACTTTTCACCACAATGGTATAAATCTTTATGTCGATTTGCAGTGGAAACTCTGGGTGTCACGTATGGGCAAGTGCGTCAGTTTTTTAGCCAAAGGCCGAAGGCTTAATCCTCGAACTCTGATTCTAGCCAACCATGAAAATGAAACATTGCTGAGTATAGCGTTGGACACAAATCTAATCTAATGATTGTATCTAAACCTTTTACGTAAATTTTACATCAAAAGACGGAAATCAACTCAAATTAAGACTTGTTCGCTACCTATTTATCTCGACATGCGCATATCATAATATTAAATGGTATGGTGTGGCTGTCCATTGAAATCTGCTGGAGAATGCGCACATTATCGTCTCATGTCAGTATGTTACCTCTTTCCAAGCAGTCGCATATCGAATTGTCATAGAATGGCTCAAATTTTGATAGGGAAACTAAAACTTGTAAGAAATAACATATATATATATATATATATATATATGTGTGTGTGTGTGTGTGTGTGTGTGTGTGTGTGTGTGTGCGTGTGTTTGTGTGTGTGTGTGTATTAACGCGCTTTAATGGTGCATGGCAGTCTTTATTGCCGACATTTTCACTGTTATGCATTCATCACATTGATTTGCTTCATCAACAATATCTGCCTTATTGCTGAATCAAGCTATGTCTAGAGGGAGTTGGAATTCATTGTATCGACATTAGTGAGTCAGGCAATATAAGCATAGCTGGAATTAAGAGTGCTTCTGAAGAATTGTTTGACTGATTGGTCAATTGATTTAACACTATATTGTTAATGGAAAACGAAAAAAGAATTTGTAAAGAGTAGGCCTAGCCATGTAAACCTTCCAGCAGTTTTTTTCGAGTAGTTACGTAAGTGCGCATGTTTGCTGCCACAGATGCTTCAGAAAAGCCTTTCTTTATAGCTCTATCTAACAGCAGAATCCGTACACAGTTGTTATATTTGTCTCCTGTAAAGAATAAAGATCTAAAGTCATTACCATCCCCTCATATAATAAAGCTTTCTTCGACAAAAGCTTCGTCATTGAATTGTCGCTATGTCGAAAAGTGAACATATGAGCAGTTCAAAGAAGTCCATTGGATTCATTGCCGCTGGTTAGCTAGATAAGGTTCAGAAGGGGATGAAGGAAGGGTGAGGCAATTATAAGCGTTAACAAGATGTCGGTTTCAGTACTAAAGAAGATTTGGTCAAATAGCATTGTTATCCATTCCGGGATTACATGTACATAGTGTAAGACTTAAGACTGAAAAAACTGAAAATGGGCTGGGCGACAATTTTTGACAATGTTCGCAATTCCAATACCCCGCAGGGCATTTATCCTGTCTCATTGCGTGAAACAGGCCTTGTTCACGAAGCCTGCTGCTAATTGACCGAAGGTGCTACCGTAAAATGTAGGGCATTATTAATTACCATCAGTAAACGAGAGGAAATGCATGTAGTATTGCCTAAGTACTTTCTCTGCAACCATCACTGCATGATACAGAAAATGTTATCAAAGAGAAACTGTTTGGATTTGTTTATTTATTGGATCTACTGCAGGTGCGAGTTTTAATGCATGTTTGCCAAAATTGTATCTGTAGAGCTGCAGTTGCAGGGTTTGGTATGTATAAACATGCAAGGCAATGACGTTGGCGTATATGCCGATATATTCCCTCCGGGAGATTAAAACCTGTTTAAATATTGCATAGCTTTTGATGTTTCTCCCAGCAGAGGCAATGTTGTATGAGAACGATTGTTGAACGCCAATGCAAACAACTGAACATTGAGGGAATAGCTCGTCCTTGTGCATGGCACTTACACTTCTATCCTCAGTATACAAGGTGGAATAACGTTAACAGTTTAACTATACAGTATCAAGGTACGGCGAATCGATGACTATTTTTACTCCCACTGTCCTGTCTACATGTCGGTCTGTCTCCCCAGGTCATGGTGATCGTGTTTCATAACAAAGCACTGGTTTCCACAATAAATTCGTTATTGCGGGTTGTGTTTTTTTTTTTACTCTCGTATACCATGCAAAGTGACCTTGACACAGTCATCTTGAGACATGTCTGAACGATTATTTAAATATTTATGTATATATCTTAACCTTGTATACGATTAAGGCGGTCGTATGTTCAAAGCCGTTAATGTGTTTGTCTGGAATATTCTATAAATTCTTTTAAAATCTGTATTCAAGGTCCGCCATCGTCTTGTGATCTGTAAAGGCGGCCATTAATTTAATGGATTCCGATTTATTTCTTTGTTTAGTATAGTATAGTATAGAATAGTATAGTATAGTATAATATAGTATACTATACTATACTATAGTATAGTGAGTACAAAATATATGATATACCTGTAAGTACGCAAAAATGGTCAATTCATTGCACCATTTCATCTGTATAATGTACCTCTATCTGCGCGCGTCGAATAAGCCGAAGACTGGTGTATCTTGTAAGCTTGTGTGTTGTATTTATTTGATTGATATCGTTTGCCGTATTCAGAACTGTCTAAACCATGCAGTGAAGGCATAGTCTGCGCGCGTGAGTGAAACAGTGCCAATGTTAAAATAACACACATCCCCAGATACACGGAAAGCTAGTTAAGGCGATCAGCCAGAGAGTATTAGTACTCTAAATGGCGGAAATGATCGGCCCATATTAGCAGGGTTTTTCTACACCTGGGGTTTTCCGGAAATATTTCTAAACCCAGGAGCAACAGGGCTTCTTTTTTCGCAAATTTGTAATCAGATGATAGTAGAATATGTATGAGATCAAAGTGGTAAAATGTCGGAAGCCCCGGGTATATTTCATTTGTACCTCCGCCGATAAAGAGGGCATCACAGATTGCGTGTATTCTGATAGTTAGGCTAGAGCCAGGGTCCCCTCCCTGCCCTGGGCAAGGTCATAACGCCCTTAGCAATGCAGGGTCGATGAGTCGTTGTTGTACCAAAACGTATGCCACGCGTAAGTCATTATTGACGTAAGATGTGCCCATGAGCACACGTTGTCCTGTACAGTGGAGTAAGTCACAATCTATTTCAACCTACTTTATCACCACGATATGGCTGGGTTTTTATTCTCTCATTCATTCATAACCACTCATTCATTCATTCTTTTTCGTCTCAGTGTATTGATGAAATATTTAACACGACAAAACGGTTGTGGATTAAATTTTCTTTCAAATGAGTGGACAGTAAATATGCAATCTTAAGACAGTTGCACTCCCATATTTTTAAGGAGGATTGCGTTTTTTCTTTACGAATTAATCTTTCCTCAATTAATACCTTTATTGGCAAACAATCCAGCCAAATCTCTTTTCTTTGAAGCTCTTGATGTCACATTTGTTTGATTAGATTGTAAAATCGACAACAATGTTGTAGAAAGAAACACGAGATCTATTAAAAGCTATTATTGCAATTAAAATTCTTACTCGGATGACATAACATCTCGTCAAAGCGACATAACAGCTTGTCTGAAAGACGTAATGTCGCGTGTGAACGAGTATATCAACCAATGAAAATATCTGTCTTATGAGCCCGTCTTCATCTGAACAGTCAGCCAATCGGACTGGAGTACAGGTGGGAGAAAGTGGTCATTTCGAAGTAAACTGTTCTGAACTAAAATAAAATAAGCTACTTTAAAAGGCGATGCCGCGAGTGCTTGTGTGATTTATGTTTTTACCTGTTAAATACCGGTACAGGCAAGCTTCGATCAGGAAATTTCTGAAGGAAAGACTCACTTGTCCGATATTTCCACAGATCAGTCAAGTCATCCAAACGTGACACTTAATAGCCTGAAGGAGACTTTGTGTGATCATAACGATATTGTTTTCTGTTTGTACTTTCTATATATCTTGCACGGCCTCGTAGTAAATTCATGTTGGTAAAACAAGAAAATTGTACAATGTTCGGAGTGCCAACTGTGAGTTACACATGCGCAATAATACTAACATACAGACAGTCAAGGTTGTTGGTACACTATACATTTCTATAATGCCATTTTACACGCATTTAAAATATCTTATCAGAATTTTATCTGCTTTGAGCATAACTAAAACCTTTTTGCCAGGTTGACTAAACACCATTCCTATAGGTTACCCTGGTGACAAAATGCTAATACCTCACTTATAGGAGCAACAGCTCAAAAAACTTTTTGGTCATGCTCTGCGGATTTTTTGATATGATGTAGACAAAAGTCCAGGGTATGCGTTGTGGTATGGAATGCCACCAAGCGAAAGTTTGGAGATATATATTTTGGGGGTTGAAGTTGACAGATTTACCACATAAACAGTAACGAAAATAAAAGCGCTCGTATAACGTATAGAAAACAGGCACAGTTTTGCTTTATTGTGTTCAGACCAAATTATATAAATGTGTGAAAATGACTGTTTTCGTGAACATTTATCATGGCTGATGCCCAACCATTAGCCCCATCACCCCCAATTCACTCCCCAACACCCTTTTTCCAGTACAATTTCCTTAAGAAACTTAATATTCTTGATTTTTTAAACTTTCACTGGCACAGATAATTCCAAGATTGAATCTGTCTGATCAGAACTGCTTTAGTGTGTATCTACAAAGGCATAACAAGTTATTTTTGTCCCATTTGTCTGCAAGGCTTACATGCTAGACTTACTGTAACAGTGCACACATCTCTATTGTCAACATTGCACATGCAAAATGACTCATAAAGCATTACATTTGCTGATAGCATATAATGAAATATGTCTAAAAGCTGGGCTGCCTATCATGTGTGGTACAATTTGGTTGAAGGTGCTGTCAGTTTTGGAACAATTAGTGAATGAATGCACCAAAGGGGGTAGGGATAATAGTTCTTAAATAACTTCACTCCTGTTGATGAGAGATGTCAAAATCTTATATAACCACAATAACCACAAGTGTTTCTTATTAAGGAATAGCAGGATAAGCATTCATTTCTGCAGAAATTATTTTCACAGAAAAGAAGTTTATATTCCCTTCTCCACAAATCATTATTTCCTAGATACCTAACGTATCATCCTGGGTGGGCACCCAGGAACAGGCCTCTAAGTTTTGCTCTGAGGCATATGATATTTTGGTTTGAGTGCCATCATCATATGAAGATATTATTGCCACAAAATTGAGAAACCCTGCTTCTCTTATAGGTTACACATGTAGCATTCGACCAGTTGGGTCCACGATTTGTCTCTGAATTGACCAGTGCTGGAGCACCGATTGGATAATACTGCCACACAGCCTAGGTTGTTGATACACTATAAATTTCTCATTTACACTAAGTTAAAATATATCAGAATTTTATCTGCTTCGCATACAACTGAAAACTTTTTACCAGGGAGACTACACCCCCACCCCCGCGAGGTTACCAAGGTGACAAAATGCTATTACGTCACTTCCAGGCGCAACAGCTCAAAAAACAGTGGTCAGGCCATGTTGGTATTTTGATATGATGTAGACAAAAGTTCAATCTGTGTGTGGAGGTACCACCGTGCAAAAGATTTTGCATATATATTTTGGGGTTGAAGTTGACAATTTACTGCATAAATGGTAAGGAAAATCAATGCGCTTGTCTTCGCTACACGCAGAGGGTTTTGTACAATTTTCTCTCCATATACAGGAGAGGCGAAAAGAGAGTTCTGCGCGTTCTGGGTGTCGGCGCGCGCTACCCGGGGCACTTTTGCTTTACTGGTATGTATTACAATGAGCAATCTATGTATGGGTACGATTCAGATTACAAAAGTGACCCATACCTGTGCCTTGTAGTGTTTACTAAAACGTTCGATATCGGCATTATAAAGTTGACAAAGCTGGTGCTCTATTTACTGACACAGAGCATCCAGGATTCGTCGCGTGCGTTCGCGACAGTTGGAGGCAGAGGCTGATTTGTGGAGACAAATATTGCCGATGCCAGCAGGTTATCGGGAATTCATGAATGCCGTATACAGCTGTTTCATGGCAGTAAATGTGATCGCCGGCGATCTTTTCCGTGCGCAGAGGTGGATGCCGTTATGTTGACGAACTAAAGAACAGCACGATCATATACACTCGGGGTATAGCAAGCACTGGCACCCTGTTCCCCGTGTAGTTATAGACGAAAGCCGTGGGTGTGCTTGTAGCAAACACTGTGGAAACTATTGCTGAGGTTGTATATAAACTTGAATGATCATAATGGCACATTTGGATAGTATTTGGCTGTTATAAAGAAGAAAATGTAACAATATTGTCAATGCGTTTTTAAATACGTATAACATTGCACTTTTGGCATGTATCCTCTTGAAAGAATTCACTAGTTTCATTCGTGTTTTCATTCAATCTTAGTTGGTTTTTTTTTGGGGGGGGGGGTGCTCGGCATTTCTTCGGTTGATTTGTTTCATGTCTAACACCACCATGACCGATTAACCACGATGGCCTCAGTACTAACAAGACGTACGTCGCTCACTTGTTGTTATCCAAAAATTTGGTGATTTAGCCCTTGTAAGCTATGGATCGAAAATATCGGGCTATTCGGCCACTCGTTATTATCCTAGATGACTAGGACATGGGCGTGGTATGGGTAACATGAGAATCTTATACATGTTCAAAAAGTTGAATCATGGCTGATACATCGGATTCAGGCAGAACATAGTGCGTTGTTTCAAGGGAATATCTACGTGGAATTACAGCCGGAATGATGTGTTCCATTTCAAACATAGTAACGATACAATCTCCATAACGCACGCGCGAGATCATGAAACCAGAAGGAATGGCATAAACAAGTGAATTATATAGCCTTGACACTAGGCAGCAGCTTTCGTTTCCAGTTGCCACAGCCAGAATGTTGATAGATTGATAACTCATGTGATGCAGGTGAAAAGACGAAAATTTTCGCGATTTTTAAAAAAATTTTGCCTTGTTTTGGAAAGTAGGACAGTTGCACGTGCCTCATTCCTGTTAGTTCGTGCGTTGTCGTGACTGAAACACAACGGCCTGATCTTCCTGCTATGGACAATTTTATTCTTGATGAATATAAACACGACAGGAATTGTTTCCGTACATACCATTAAATGTTGCATTAACAGCATTATTGTGCAGCTGTGTGTAAGCCTAGAACTACCTAGAAATATGTGTTTTTCGTAGACCAAGAAAATTACTTCATACATTTTACAGGTGGTTTTAAGCAGGTGCCATGCTGGGAGTTACTGTCTTCACGTCAAGAATATCAATCCCATCCTTTGGCTTGGAATAGTTTGTCTATGACAACCCCGTGCGTAGTTGTGCCTTGGTGTCATCTTAGCGCTCTTAATATAGTACAGCTTCGCAGCAGCCGGTTGGCCAGCTCCTGCGCTCAGAAAAACATTTCCAAGTTTAGGCCTATCTTTGCCGTTTCCCGTTGAATCTTCTTGATGATTCACAATGTCTTCGTATTTCCTTTCTTTGAACGTCTGTAATCTACTCCGGCGTTATTTTTAATCTGGAATCTTTGACACGTGCCAATTACCTGGAGCCTTCATCCAATCTGGTTAAATGTCAAGAGTGTTTCTGTCCACGGCAACATTGTTCCAAGGCGATGTACAAGCTCTGAATGAACTTTGTAAAAAACTCTGCCCTCGCTCTGTCGGTCGTGCTTGACGCAAAGTATCTGTTTACATGTCAAGGTAACGATATATTTTTTGCTACGGTATATGGAACATATTGAAAATACTTCTCTGCTATTCCAGGAACTTTTGTGGTATTTCTGCGGAAAACGCATTTGTCATCTTATTTTTGGTTCGGCCCATGTGGCCAGGGAATAAAATGACAGTAAAGTGTAATCATATTGCGTGGCTTACACTAAATTATCCACAGATGTGAACACTTGTAAAACGCAGGAAAGTAGAGCCCGTACCTAGTACACTGAAAGTCAAGAAATCAAGTTGGTCTGCTCCAAACTACGCATGCATTTCGTTATTCTTTCCTTGTTGGGAAGTTGATTATAAAGCAATCCTTTTCTGAGTACAGCTGTGGCTCTTGGACAGCACAAGATATATATAGAATGCTCTCGTAAGAAACAGTATAACCGAGAAAAGCAATTAAACTTACGAGACAAGCGATGTCTACTATCACAAACGCTGAAATTTTCTTACGAACTTTCTCTGAAGGAAAACACAATAAATACATGTATGCGCAAACATGGACAATGTTTGAAGGTGTTATTTCATTTGAACCAACCGCACATTTTTTTTTTTGGTGGTGGGGGGGGGGGAGATTCATCTACGTTTCAACTAAGTGAACCTCGGCAAAGAATTTAGACAATGCTTTAAAACGTTTTCCCATGGCTATGACTTACAAAGAAACCAAAACGCCACCAAAAGGATTACAGGCCCAAAATGATTAGTGCTAACTTTCCAGGATGTGTACTGCGGAATACTTGATGTGAGCATTATCTCTTCCAGACAGCCCAAGGGTACATAAGCAACATACGAAATGCCAAATTGATAATTCGAAAACCATGCATAAACTCCCTAAAAGAAAAATAGCGTAAGCTGGGTCGTCACAATCTGCGTTCCCGGTATCATGTGCCATCTCTATATTCTGTGGATTTTTTTTTATAATATATATCTGTGTTCAATGCAATCATATATTTTTTAAGCCATTAATGCCCAAAAAGTACGTTTGGTGTCGCGTCAGTCACATCCATAAAAGTGGTCAGCTAAAACACAACATCTGCCTCAAGGGGTATTAAAATGTGAAATACCTGAATTGCATGTTTTATCATTGACTGATAACGATGATATTTCCTCTGCTTATAACGAGTATAATTACTGTGGAAAGAAACAGGGCAGAGCCCGGGAGAAACCCAAGGCCATGCGAATTTTGCTGGCGGATCTTGAGTTGTTTTGACGTTTAATGAGAAATTGTTTGCTGGCGATGTAAGGCGAGATTACTTTCCCATGGCCATGACTGACATTTCTACTAAATACCATATGCTAAGTGTGTATGTATATAAAATACCACGGCATTGGAGTAAAACTAAAGCAGCGAAAACAGTGTAATTACCTAATTTGGATGTTATCTACACACCAACATCCTTAGATTTACAAGCATCTTAACAGGGGCTATTCTCATACAGTGTAAGTATGTGTCCAATTAGAAATACTAAATCTGTTGTAAACCATATTCATCTACTCTCAAAGAGCAACTTTGCGCTATTTCGTACACAGATGCTTGTGTCAGTTAGCCTGTGAACTGGTATGTGCACCACAAATTCATAACTTGGTACACATGAAAAAGTCTATTTACGCAAATTTTTGCTTGCAAGATATATATTTATGTGTCAGTAGATTTACTACAATTAATATATATGTGCGGTACACATCTTAGAGAGTAGCTCCTTAAACATTAATCCCCTAAGCTATCTTCTGTTCTCATTTTAGCGCACCTGTAAACAGGGATTGTCTTTGTTGCATATTTTTGCATCCTTGCGTTAGATAGAATGCACGCAAGTGTGTGTGGAAAAATTATTCCATTTGCACTTGTTTTGCCACTGGCAATTCCAACGCCCTCGGATACAATCGCTGTTTTTATCAGTCCAAATTTATTTATTGATCTCATTTGTATCATATCAGTAAACACTTTTCCCCACATACATACTGTTGCAATATAAGTGATAGTTGTATTGTCTCGAATCGATATCCCTAAGGCAGAAGAAAAAACAAGGTATGCGTCTTGAAGTTACCATGGACAACGCACAGCTTGCCATTATCGGCGTGCCAGTCATCAGTTCCAGGGCGTTGACCTAAATAGCCACAATGCCAGTGTAGTTGGAAACCTGAGAAGTCAACACTACACTCAAGTGGAGTGCCAACACAAGGAGTGCCAACACAATGAGTGCCAACACAATGAGTGCCAACACAATGAGTGCCAACACAACGACGTCAGGTGGATCATTGGAACTTAGAAAACATCATGCAAACAGCTTCTCTCCTGTATTTGAACCTCCAAGAAGAAATTAGTTCCTCTGCTGTTGTTGCTGGTAATTGGCTATAATCAGCTCTAAATTGAGCCAGAGTCAGTGAACTGTCAGTGTTTTTGAATAGAGCGTTATCCGACACCGTAAGAGGGGCGATGTACCCCAAAATAGTTGATATGGGCAAGGAAGAGAATGTTGGTAAAAGAAAAAACATGGTGGAAAGGTGAAATGAATACGCACCCCATTCTGCTGGTCGTTCTGTGTACGGAAACTACAAGAATGTCGCAGAAGGGTTTCAGCAGACACACAAGAAAACGTTGTCAGGGAGGAGCTATTCGACACACAGGAAAACGTTCTCAAGGAGGAGCCGTCCTCAGACACACAGAAAATTGTTTTCACGGACGATCTCCATCTGATATACGGCTGTATATTCTCACTGAGCATTTTTCCCGATCAGCACTAGTTTTCCGTACACACATTCAGCAAATCGTTCTAATAGAATAATTTTCCTTCTTCAAGTGAGCTGCTTGCTCAAAATACACACAGCAAACCGTTCTTACGTAGGCGCTTCCCTCACACACACGCTGACAATCGTTCTCGCCGAGGCATTTGCCTCAGATTCACACAGCAAATCGTTCTCACGGAAGTGTTCTTCACTCTTCCACATGAATGTTTCTTCCAGGTGACACTTGAGATTCGTTTCGCTGTTTTCCGTTCTATGTATTTGTTACCTACCCCCCTCCCCCCAATGCGATTAGACTTTTTTAACTATTTAATCTACGGCAATTTGAGACCTCGATATGGTTTATCACCAATAACAGCTGGCTGATCCCATCGTAGCTCCGCATACATCGCTGCGTTAATCTTCTATAATTTGGCCAATGATAAGCATATCCAGTATATAACGAAATGCTTACGATTTCGTTGGACTCTGCTTGGCTTTCTCTACCCACCCTGTTTACCGCGGAAGATTTCTTCATATCTAAACATAAAAACTACAAAGAAATCATAAACAGGGTATAAGAAAACACATGCAAAAACGTACCACTCTCATTTGTTAGATTTCTAGAGAGGCTTCCATGCGCTGTAATTTTGTCTTGCTTCACTTCCGCTTTTTTTCGGACAGCGTTAATTGGTTCTTCTGTCGACAATCTCATTTTGGTGTGATGCGAATACTCTCTAACTCAAAGCGGGTTTGCCGTCAAATCCCAGAGAATGTGTGTCAACCAATGTAGCTTTACATTTCACCTGATCATTATTATACGTGTGACCCCTGCCTCTAATCACGTTGAACCCATTACACTTGTACACTGACAGCGTTATAAGTGTGAAACAGTCGACATATTCATTATTCGCGGGGATATCCATGTCAAGTACAATCATGAATCTATTCTTCGTTAGATATTACCTTGTGAAACTATGTTTTTCTTCATCGGTTTACGAGGTTTTATCCTTATATGCATTATATTTTAAACTTTCTATTCATATAATCCTTGTCTTGAAAGAGACAGAAATTCAATAGTGCAAAAACCCTACCACGTTTCACGGCATGAACAGACGCTAGCAATTTTTGTTTTAAAGATGTGCGGTCAAGAGGAGGTAATCGTCAAAATATGCATACAGGACTTTTCCGTAATCATTTTAATATTATCTCCCCTTGAAATCATCTTCTGGCGATAGGAGACAAGCCAGATTGCGCACTCTGCTTACAGATGGGAACATCATACGGAATGATTTGACGTTGTGTTCCGACTGATACAAGCTGAAGGGTTATAAGAACAACTTCAGGCGTTGATTTTGACCGAGGAATTATTTTCCATAGTTTTATCATTCTATCCAGAGGCTGGAGTTGAATAGCCACAGGCCGATAATTAGGCTCTTGATGTGGAGGAGTACGTTCCGACACTATCCTGTTTTATTTATTATTATTGTTTGTGAATTTTTGAACAGGAGCCCATTCCACAAAGCAATATTTGACTTCAGTCAAAACCTTTAAACTCAAATTTACAGTTTATTTGATATTTACTGATATTAGATTTGCGTTATTTCTGCTTCGGTGTGACATACATGCACCATGCATCCATACCTATACGCATTTGTTTCATTTTAGTTAAGTTGTAAAAGTTTTACATAAGTTCCAAATTGGTTTGTGGACTCGGCCCGTCGGTGTTATGGTAGCCACAATACATGTATAGGTTGTAGTTATTCCAAGAAACAATGTCCATTACTTCACTGTTGATCACTTCCTAAGTACATGTAGGATTCAGATGCTATGCTTACAAAAAAATCTGAAGATGGAACATGTGTGATGGTAATTGTGTGCCTTGGTCAATAACCACTCTGTCGTCGCTGCTCTGTTTTTAATCTCCCTGCTGTGAAGCAAACATGACAGCATGTCATTGAAATCTATATGTTGAAGCGAAATCAGAACATCGTCCTAATGTAAAACGTTGCTTTAATGTTTTTTTCCATCCGTGACGTATTTGCCAGGTCTGATGGTAATAATTAATGACATATTTCAAGAACAGTTTCTATGGGTTTTTCTGTATTCTTTCGTTATTTTTTCGCCAATTTTCGAAATTAATGTATGCTTTGTGGATTTAACACTTGGTGTGTTTAACCTATATCCACGATGGAGATTCTGTTTCAAACCACATATTTCAAACAGGGAATATTTGGACCGTGTTATGTAACAATGCGCGAGTAACATACTACCCACTATGTAATGTAATAATAATGCCCGTGTTATTGTTCAGTACAGTCAGGCAGACAATTGAAAAGCAGGGATAATTGTAACTAAGAAACTGCCGATGAAACGGCTGCTTTTGATGCACACACCCGTATGTTCCTAATTGCGAACGTAATTTAGCGAAAATCTGAGGATTCCGCCGGACACTAGCGTGTGTCCCTTCGAAATAACTAAAAGAGACACACAGATTCTCTCGGACACATGAATAAGCACAGAATAATGCATAGATCTGTTGTTATGCATATTATTAAATTACACCGAATTTTTTTATTACAAAATCCGGGTACTGCTTTTATTACATCACATGACAATTTTATTACATAACGAGATGATATTACATAACGAGGAAATTTTTTTAACATTACACCGTGATTGTTACATTACCCGTGTACATAACACGGTGTAACAGGGCTTTGGTAACATTCCGCCTTCCATGACCCCTAAACCAATAAATAAATAAATAAATCTCACCTGGATGCCTACTCTTGGTGGGCACTCAGCCGTCATTATTCCTCAACCCTCAGAGTTTCCATGTAACTGGAGTGTGTGTGTGTGGGGGGGGGAGACCAATGAGTCCTTAAGTAACATTCAAATAAGTAGGCTATGTAAATTTTTTACAGGCATAATGACGATCAAAATAAACCGTGAACGTTAAATGCGATCATGCTTTCCTGCATTTGCCATGTATCGGTACCGCGTTTCCGCGACAGTGTTTTTACTGGACACACGGACCTGGGAATATCAGTTCCGCCTATTTAACTAATTATCCCATCAGTCATAATATCAATTTTCTTGCGAATGCAAAACCAAGTAACTAGTCTCTTTTATCATCTGTACTCTCCTTTGCTGGTCAGGACCCTGTGCCACAAAGCAATCGTGGGCTAAGTGAATTATACCTACCATGGCTGCCTATCTCTGTAACAAAGGTGGTCATGGTAGTTACAATCAATTTACGACGGCTTTGTGGAGAAGGGCCTGTACAGAGCAAGGATGTAATCTGTCGCTAAACTAGGGGAGGTAATCGAAATTAAAGGCGGGGAAGGCTTCTATTATCGGAGTGCTCTCCCTTCTATTACGCTGACTTCTCTGACTATCAAGTGTATTTGACATATTTATTAAATACATCAAACCATTGAATGACAATTACAGACTGAATGAGCGTAGTCAGCAAGCTTGCGTGTCATCGTGTTTTCGGGGTCTTCAAGACGGCGTACCTCGTCAGACTTCCAAACTGAAAATTGATTTATTGAGTTACCAAGCACCCGAGAAAGAAACGGCTGTGGCCGTTTAAGTCTGTTTCCACCCCTCGTCCGGAATAAATGAGGTTAGATTATTGTTATCTTTCCTTTGAAGATTAAAATTATCCCAGTTCCCGCAACCCATGTATCGACGACATTGATCTGTACTGTGCAGATGTAGGCCTCGAAGTAAGATCCAACTTTATTAAGTAACATATATGCCATCTGGGATCAGTTATTTGGCATAACATGATTGCAAGTAAGTGTTATTTTCGAGACCTTTGACCTTGATTTGATTGTGTAAGTGATGCTTGTACCGTAATTATCTTATTACAGCATACGCATCGTGCTGTCGAAACCAATCGCTGGGTCATTACGTTCACCCTGCCATTTCCAACTCCACCCCCTCTTTCATTTCCGTTTTAATTAAAACACCTGTCAAACACACACCCTCATCCTACCGAACTAGTGGTCTGTTGAGAATAAAATCACTTAGGACTTCATTAACTTATGTGTGATACCGGAGATTTCAAAAGGTTCTTTTTTTTTTTCAGTATTACCTCATTTCGTTCACACTTCTCGCACATGGATTTGGCTCAGCCTAATTGCTGCTATAGTATGTAATCATGAACGGAGCTGGCTGTAGACGAGTGGCCAACTCGCTTGACAAGAACACATCAGCTGCAAGTTCCAACCCGGCCCTACACAGAGAATTTTTAAAAAAAGATATAGACGTTTGCGTAGTCTGGTTTTTATCCATCAAAACCACTTATCTTCCACCAATGTAGTTTGCATGTCTGTACGTCTCACTTGTGAACGTTTTCCCCCCATGCGCACCTTTTTCCTCCACCCATGTATGGTTTAAAATCAAATCAAAAATGAATAACTAATTAACTGAATAAAATCAGGATTATCAGAGAACAACAAGAACTATTTCTGTTGAAATTATAGAAACAAAAATCTATCAAAGGAAAGGAATATTTGAAGTGATTAACAGGTGAGATTTATTAAAAACTCACACTGATAATAGTTTATTACATTAGTAATAATTTATCGTCTGGTCGGGCTCTCTTGATAGATCAATCTCCAGGTAGATATATCGATATTTTGTGAGATACATGCTTTGATTATCCACAGGTTGTGGATGACATATGATTTGGATACTGGTTTCATTTATTCCTCCAGGACCTTTCTTTGAGTCTTTCTAATGCTGAAAAAGGTCGACTGCTTTTCTTTGCCTGAATTCATGTTAATATTATCCTTTGTATACTGTCTTTAGTGGATGTATTGAACGTTATAATTCGAAATCAGCCTTGCAGTTATTGACCAGGAAGGTCTACGATAGTTGATGGCTGGGATTGTCACTTTTGGCGTCTAGATTTAGATTATTCATTTATTTACTGTGATTGGTGTTTTACACCGTACACCAAGCCTGCAAATATATGCCTGACATTGATGAAAACCCACCCTTGTTTGGAGTGGTATAACCCACTTGAGCTTTGTCCAGTAGGCCTACTATGTAACATGGAAAACATGGTCATGCCACTTTGACAAAAGGGATGTTCTCAAAAATGTCAGACACCTGTTTACAAGCTTGGAATACTTAATGATTTATATTTACTTATTTATTTATTTGATTGGTGTTCTACGCCGTACTCAAGAATATTTCACTTATACGACGGTGGCCAGCATTATGGTGGTGGGAAACCGGGCAAATCCCCGGGGGAAACCCACGACCATCCGCAGGTTGCTGGCAGACCGTCCCACGTACGGCCGGAGAGGAAGTCAGCATGAGCTGGGCTTGAACTCACAGGGACCGCATTGGTGGGAGGCTTCGGTCATTGCACTGTGTTAGCGCCCTAACCGACTGAGCCACGGAGGCCCCTAACTGATTTATAAGACGCATTATGGAGGAAGGAAATCGGGCAAAGCCCGGGAGGCCCACGACGATCCACAGGTTGTTGGCAGACCTTGTTGCGTCCGGCCGGAGAGAAAGCCATGCAGCATGGGTTGGACTTGAACCCACAGCGGCCGCATTGGTAAAAGGTACCAGGGTCATAACGGTGCACTAAGGCCTTAAGCCCCTCGGCCCACCGAGTTCCCCCGATCTAACTTCTTGACACATAGCTTCATAGTTCAGTGTTGTCATCCCTCCCCAACAACATCCCTGCGGGCTTCCCCACTATATCCAGATAAGGAACAAAGCAAGATTAAAACCAGGATAGGGACAACGCCCACGAGTAATGAATGGGGGTCCGGGAAACGTGATTGTGTCCATATAGCTCGTTCCGTAAAGAAAACAAGCCGTTATTTGCTCTTGAATCGTCTGAACAAGCCAAGAATAACTAAGATCTGGCTTAATTAATTTGTACTCGTAGGTGAAAACACGATGTCCGGTTAGAGTAAAAATAGACGTTCTTGGCGTAAGTATCCCATGATTGGAAGGAAAATGATAGCATTTTGTGGGGTTAAGCAATTGACACGAATAGCTTGGGTGCCAGTCATGCTTGGGGGTCGTTATCGGTGCCGTGCTCCTAGCTTCCGGTCATAGGAGAGATTTGTATATTAATTTAATTTCAATTAAGAGAAAACTTTATATGTTTAATCATTTTATGAGCCTGCTACCTTGCCTGGGAGGTGGCCTTACTAATGTCTCGTTGAAACTCGATTTGCACGGAAACATAGCTGTGAGATGTTCATGTGGAAATTGCTCCCAGCTCAGCTTCCACATTAACCTCCCGGAATCGCTACATTCACAAGCCTACAGCTGTGTTCTATCAAAGCTGTAAGGCAATTACAACAGGTTCACCATGATCTTAAAGTAATTCTGAATTCATATCGCCTCATTATGCGATAATAATTAAGACCATAATGTCGCAATTGACTCAGATATACAAGACGTATTTACTCGGACAGCATCCAAACTTAGCAAACGGCCATTTTTAAGACACGTAACTCCAAGAGTGGACACGGCTGCTCTTCCAAAAATTACGATCATCGTGTTTCTTTTTCCCCAACTTTCCTTCTGTTCATTAATAAGACGAAAAATGGTAAGATTTGGTGTCAACTCAAACGTTCAACGAGATTATCTTTTACCACATGACGTCGAATGTAGCCGAATCGATTAGAAAACGACGGTTAGCAAAGTTCTTCTAGATGCTGATGCCAAGAGCCACCTTCGTGTTGAGTGGGGTGCTATGTCCTGCATTATTCACGAACAACTATGTAACATGAAGAGAGGTGTATTTCGGGAATAAAAGAAACCTGTTTTTGCAGGGAACATCTCTGTCATCTTGTGGACAGCCCAAGTTCTAGCGTTGTGAATGGAAGAGTACAGATCTCCATATTTGAAAGCTAAGTTTAGAAGATTGAAAAAGAAATCCTAGGTGTGTACTGGCAGAAGCACTATATGTGTATGGAGTGCAACGGTTTATTCCCGCCTGTTTCTGTTAAAACAAAATGGCAAGCTGAGGTATGCTATTAGGTAACTCCACCGTGACGTTCAAAAACATGTTTCAAAGAGAAGTTGTTTTCCTGATGCATGTTTATTGACACCGTAATGTTTCTAGTAAAGTCTGTTTAACTTCTTGGAATCCTGCCAAGCGCTAACCTCTTCCACACCTTGCAATCTTCTTTACTGTCGTCGTATTCGCTGTGGGCGTCAGGAAGCCCAAACATGTACGGCTAGACAAAACTGCAATATGTATCAACTACAAGAACCCTTTTTCTCTTTACGTTGGATTCCTGAAAATAAAATTGATGTGATCCTCATCGGATCGGAAACCTGTAAAATGCCTAAGTCTTTTAGGCTGCGCGTCTCATCGAAGGCTTTGCTCTGTTGTTGACTCATGGCCTGTGGTACACTGATCTTAGGTTTTTGTGAATGTATTTTGTCTCGTCGTAAGGATTAGGTCAACTAGAATTTTGTAAACATGAAGCGCTTTCCACATCATTCCAGAAGTGATTCAGACCACATGCAGCCCCCAGTTTACGGAGAGTCTCTCGTGGATGCAGTAGCGGTGCGTTAATAAAAAGGTGAAAGCAATAATACAATTAGAATAGTATCTATGCTGACTAGCCAGGCAATGTTCGCAAAAACATGTTGATGACATTTAGCCGTAGAAAATCGTTCCCAGGGTGAATATTGGTGAAACCGTTTCCGAAGTAGACATATCTCAGTTGCTCCATTACAACAATTCTTAAAAACACCATGGCATTCAGCTGAAAGAGCACACGCAGTCACAACTAAAGTCAGTCTTTTCTGCCAAAAAATCGGAGTGTCTTTATTAAGGAACTGATTTCGAGGGGTTTCTTATTGACATTTGATGCCCCCCCCCCCACATTTATCTCACTACGGCGGTATATGTGTAAAAAGTTTTGACGTAACCTTGATCCACTAAAACAGTAATTAATAACAATCGCATCATTACTCAACAAGTAGGAAAAACAAAGAAAATAAAGCTCAATGAAAGTTACATCAAGTGAAATCAGGCGATCATTGAATAAATGGTCCACCAACTATATACTTACTAGCCACTCGTTAGTATCTTACACACAGGGGATGCGCGAGAAAAGGGTAACATGGAACGAACCAGTCAACGTGAACTCGTATTCCGAAGCACCTGCTGGCGGTAGTAGACACGGGTTATACATCAGGCTACACAACACTGGAGACTGGTTGTCAGATGTCGGTACCTGATAAGAGTCCTAATGTGGAGGCTTCTCCCTGGCGTATCACGAGGGACCGGTGCATGCTAAACGTCCGCGAGACAAGGGGGTGGATCCTGATGCTTTTGTAACCCACGCAACTTTAGCACATTTTTTAACTCTTCATCTATCAGTTTATTTATCTGATTACTGTTTAACGCCATACTCCAGAATTTTACGCTTATACGATATAAATAATAATAATAATATTCATAAATATGTCTCCAGATATCCTATGCTACCGCGTTAATTGCCAATACTGGTGAGTGACTTAAGTTACTTAAGCTTTGGTTAATCCTTAATCCTTAATTTTTTTGGACGAAAAGGGTCGTAGTTTACTTTACCAGTTTGACTCACCCATTGCCGCGAAGACAATATGGTTTGCGATAACTTGAACGTGGTTTTCGCAGCTACTTCCCGGGTCAAAAATCGCAAGACCAGTTTCCAAAAACGAAAAATAACACAAACTCCCAAGGAACTAAGAAATTATATAAATATAAAATCAGGACAGATTCATGCAAAGAGAAGCAGTCAACAGTTTTCAATGATGACGAAGAGACGTTATGAATATTCTAGACGGGGGAATAAAATCAGTATCCAAATCGTGTACCATTAGTATATATGATGTAGATAATCAACTATGCATCATAGCTGGGCTCTGAGTTAGTATATATGATGTCTATTGTCGGCTATGTATCTAAGTTAGACTAAGTCATTCGGATTGAATGACTTGATTGCTGTTTGCTGAAATGAAAGTTTCGGGGCTTTTTTCACAGATCGTTGACAAACGTAATTGTGTGGCCGTTCGCAGAAGCTGGCAGTGGGTGGTGGATTATAGTCACCTATGATTTAGTTTTAAGAAGGACGAATCTTGTCAAGTATTTTCACCAACAGGATAGCGTGGGCCTGCTCATTAACGGTAGCATCGTGAGAGCGCAGGATGAATGAGTGGTCGTCGAAACACCTGACAAACACTGACCAGCTGTGGATTCCAGGGAGTGGGCTGTGATTAATATTATGTCTAACAGCGATTATACAACCATGAATATCTCTTAGTGTGTTTTAACTTAGATTTGATCAACACGATGAATCTATTCAGGAAGCGCTAAGAAAAGTATTTACATTTATCTAAAAGACCCTATTATTTATGAATTATTATTTTACTGTCGATTACATGTCCATTTTGATTAACAACGATTTGGTTACTCAAATAGTTCATTCACGCAGCACATTCCTCGCAACTTTCAGTCATCATTTAAAACTACTGACTGTTTCTCCTTGCATGAATCCGTCCTTTATATTATACATATATATTGTTGATTTGTATTTAACGTTCTTATGGAAATCGGTTTTGCGATTATTGACCCGGAACTCTCATGTTGGTTGACGGCTGGCATAGGAATGTCGGTTTCGACGCCTACGCATGACGAAAGCGTGTAACACATGGTGAATAACACTCATCAACAAGACAGAAAGTAGAAAGAACTCGACAAACGTAAATTGTTATAGCACCTATCAGAGTAGACAATGACAGTGAAAAGGGAACAGGTTGAGGGAACAAATTCATTGAAATCGTTTGGACTGTTATACCAAACATTGTGTTCCAGTTTAACAACTGAGCGAGACTGTGTGTGGGAATGTGTGGCCGATGCGATCAGTCCATTGTCGATCCGCTAATAGCCGTTATTGTCTTATGAACTAGGAGGCTGAAGGGCGGTCTGGCATGACCGCCTGACCTACTCCGGCGTGACAGCGGATCTTTGCCCACTCACCCACGCCATGGCCCACTTTGGAGAACGAGAGCTTTCCCTGTCCTTACATCACTATGGTGAAAAGGCCAAAGTTAACGATTCTGACCCTTGATAATTCGGACTTATCGACGTGCTCTGTTACAAACTTCCCCCGCGCGCGATGTTTTCTCCAATTCCGGATTTCGATGGCTCTGTGTCGCGTCACTCAGTGACAACAACTCGGCATTTTGTCTCACCTTGGTATTTTCATTTACGCATTCATTTTTAATGGGTGACTTTCGGTGCAGCTGTGTGTTAAAGGTGGGCGTGGGAGAGTAAAGGTCTGTGTGGAGTCCATCACAACACAGAGTTGATTCGCTGATATATACACAAATGATATCGTAACCCGAGATTTCCATTAAAGGGCAACTGACTTTGTCATGCTCAGCCATAGATGAGCTACAACCTTTACATAAAGGTGAGAGGAGTCGCTGGGGCTGAGTGACTCCCACACATTTTCAACTTATATGGATAACTTCTGCGACTCTTAAAAGCAAGGGTACAAATTATTTATCAGAAAATTCTCCTTCACTGGCCGTTTGTTCCACGAATACTGTGACTAGCTCTCTTATGCATCATAAACTGGTGCGTGTTGTCTTCTTTCTCTGATTGTATTTCTGCTAATACTCGTGCTTGACAGATGTTTTAAAAGTCCATGCTGTATAATTTTCGATCAGGATTCATTCACGTACATGATAACTTGCGAAGATCGGATCAAGACTATTGATTATAGGTTTCTTATGTATGAACCATGTCTTTTTTCCATATCTTTCATACTTTGATGTATGCTTTACAAGATGTATGTATAAATAATATGTATAATTTTATATTAAACAAGTCTAACGGTTAGCAGGCAGTCTACATGTAGACCGACGTGTGGACACATTACGCCACAATAACAAATGGCGTAATTTCACAATAAAAACTGGCAGCAGTTTCGGGTAGAGGGTATATTCCTGTAGTCAGCAGATAAACAGCTCTTTGCGGACCGCTAAGGGCGTAGCTACATATGCGAGATGCTGTAAAACTACATGGCCTAGTGCTTTATTATTGCCATTTTGACAAGCGCGTCATGTATACTCCAATATAATAATAAGAAATCAGAACTAAAGAAATTTAATATTGTGGACGTATAGTAGGTTTCTGTATTTTTACACTAATTTTTCTACGTCTCCTCCAATTGTTTCTGTACAGTATTGACAGTAATTATGCCTGTTGTAAAATGGAAGAAAGTATTGTTTACATAAACTCACACACACACGCACGCACATATACACACACACACACACACATACACACACACACACACACACACACACACACACATATATATATATATATATATATATATATATGTATATATGACCATGGCATTGATGACACCGTGGTGATAAACAGTTCAGCTAGGACTACACCATGGCATATACAACATGAAGTTGTACGTCGCGATTGATTTGGCCATTGTTCATATTTCATATTTATTGATGTACCTGAATTCCAGCTCATGCTGGCTTCGTCTCCGGTCGTGACTGAGAAGGTTTACTTACTGATGAATGTAGTCGTGAACATCTCCCCATAATGCTAGCCGTCTTCCGGTACATAAGTGAAATATTCTTGAATACGGCGAAAAAGGCCCAGGAGATAAGTCGAGTAAAAAAATTTATTTATTTTATTTTATATCTGCATAACCCCGGGTGCCATATCATGAGCAGTCTTTTATTTATCCATTTTGTACTGTTTAAAAATAACCAACAAACTACAAACAATATCTTGTGGTGTGTTACACCATATTTACCTCCCAGGTGATTGTTTACACCTGGAAAGGCGCTTCGGTCGTGATGTTATTAACAGGTTAAACCATCGTTATCGATTGTCTCCGCTGAGCGTTAAGCCAGTCTATGATGACAACGTGACACCATTGCATGGATTATAGTACGAAAGCCATGATTGCCCTTTTAACTTGTGATAAGTCTACCAGTAGTGGTATATCATGTATATACAAGGACGTGGACTGCATCTTCAGCTCGTTTAAGAAGATTCGTTTCAGGTAGTATCGCGCCTTCCGTCAGGAGATTAAGGTTTTATTCCTCAAAGTCCAATGTCTGGTCAGGCAACCTTTCGCGTGACATTCCCTATCATGAAATTAAGTGAACAATTCCGGACTGAAATAAATAAATATCCACCTAAGTTGTAACGCATTTCAAAGGATGACATTATGAAAGGTTCTGCCTGCGATTCTTAATGTGTACGCAGATGCGAGCCTTGGGTTTACTTTGCGCCCACTATGTCCCCCATAGCCTTTCCGTTGGACATTGTGACATATTAGACAAACACATTGCATCTATTTTCTCTTTTCAACTACAAATGAATTAAACAAACTAATTTGATCTTTAGGGGAATTGTATATGAACTCCCACCGGCCACGGCACGCCTCCATAAACTGCTTAGCTTCCTGGTAAATGTCATACCATAAAACGCACCATTTCTCTTTCTGGGCGGCAAAAAAAGGGCTTGAAATAGTAACAAATGTAATGTCATATCTTCGTTAAATCTACTGGTGTTCCACATCGCTGCCTTACAAGTGTGCATAAATATGAAGGATCACTTGCAAATCAACCAGAAATGCAGAAATGGTTTAATAGTCTAGATAATACTTTTATAGAAGAAAAAATTGAAGACGTAAGTTAAAAATTTCATATCATATTGCGCACCAGAGAATAGGAGCTTGATCGAGAGATATATGGCTTTTTATTGTACAAAACGACTGAAACACAGAGAAAACACTTGGTACTATCGTGGTACGGGTAACGACTTTCTAAACACATGAGCTGTAAAATTCCATTTCTTAATCCAATGTAATAGTCATTATGTCGAATGTCTTCAATCATAACGTGTCCCAAAATTACTCGTATATTGCTCTGTGTGCCTAGTTTATTAAATGTTTGAGTGATATTTAACGCCTTGCTCAAGAAGGTTTGTAATGGCGTTACCTAGGCCAAATGTGTTATATTATGTCATGTCTAGTAACGACCACCTCGTCTCATTAAGACCTTTGAATCCAGATGACAAACCCAGGAGGTGGTTAATGAAACATCTGTCTCACGCTTCACGGTTTGATGTTCGCCAGTTAAGAACTGGTGACTGAGGTTAACTGCTGGTGATATATGCGGAAATTAGCACCCGGTTGTATTATCCAGAACTTCAGGAAGTACGCGAGCAAGACTGTACACGGTTTATGTAAGTCTGCAGATAGCCTCCGGTAAAATAAGATAAGGTACGTATTTGTCGGCGAGTGTCCGTTCTATATAGAGGCCACAGTTATATGCCGTGATAGGATAGCCGGTCGATGCAACTCGTTGCGCACCGACCGTTGACAGTTTATTTTCTGCAGCGTACCCGCCACTACCGTCGACGCGAGGACCGTCGGTTCAACAGTGTAGCCCTCGCAGTCAGTGAGGAAGGATCTGCCGGAACGTGTACGTATGCTGTGGAGACCTCCGAGACACCAGGCCGCGGAAAAGGCACCAGTCAAAAACCGCAGCTGGCTGAATCCCGCCTGCTAACGGTCCAATCACCGGCCGACCTCTCACCAGATGCACCTTCGGGAATAAAGAACACTGGATCCCGTAGAAATTGTGTCTTTACTTGCCCGATCCGTATTTCCGATGAGTGTGGGAGTTCCGGACATGAATGGGACATATAAAGGCGCTTCAAGCTCACTGGAAATCGTTACGTAGTGGACAGTTTTCGCCGAACCGCCGCTCTTGTTCATTAGTATAATTAATCAGACAGTTTCCGCTGGACGGAGGAGATTGTGCATTGGAGCTACCAATCGGTAACAGTTTCCCGTTCATGTCAGGGGATTCGTCGAATTTACAGCAGGGATCAACAATTGGCACAGAAACAACAAAACAGTTTCAAGCGCCGGGTTCTGTGCCTTCATCTGTAGCATTGTACTAAATCCGACAACGTTCGGACGTGTGCTCAACATCTGTGTAACCCTACCACATGAGGAGAAGTTTTTATCCCTACTCTCGTCTCACATCTCAGGCGTCTCTTGGTGTATGGCTGAGCAGAGGACGCCTGCCGGTACTTCGTGGAAGGCTATACCCGTCACCTCACCATGGCGTCATTGTACACCCGACTCAGATCAAAATCGTGGTCAATTCGTCCAAGGTCCAAGACCAGCACTAAACAGGAAGACAAACAGCCTCTGAGTTCACAAGATGACACCTATTACCGACGGCGGGCTCTAAGGTCTTGTATGCATTTCAATTGCAAACGTATAGATAAATATGGCAATTTTGCAGAGCTTTACGTTCGAATTTAAGCATAGTAGCTTTAAATGTTACATAGGAATTTTTCCTCTCTCGGGGCAAACCTGTTGCTTGTACGATCGCTCTTTCGAAATGTTTACTCGTTTTAGAGCATAACAACTGTTTTAGAGATGATGTAAATAGACAAAGATCCCGACAAAGATACGCCACCTAACAGGTACCTGATTATATATACTCTTAAAACCAGATTTGTATATTTTTCTTTAGGAAAAAAGCCGAATCCACATGAAATTCCCGCCCAGACAATGCAATGGTATCTCGTTTCAGAGTAATTTACCTTTTGATACTCCTAACTTTTTTCATGCTACACACACTAAATTTCAAAATAATTCGACTTTGATCCTTTGTCACAAAACACAGCAAAATGCGTTTTTTGTTGCTCAGGTGAGCACGCCTCGAGGTAAAATCTTCAAGCATTCGCACAAAGTATGCAGACTGGAAAAAAAAGTCGAAAAAGTTCGCTACGATTCTGCTGGTAATGAAGCTTCTGTTACGTTAACTTCAATACACCAGAAAAGAAGTCACCCAGGTCTGAATTCAGTTTACTTAGAACCTTGCCAAAATATGCTCTATGCTCTCGCCGTCACTCCTCGTGCTGTACATAGGCTTTACCGATATTTCATGACGTGGAAAAAGTATATTTAACTTGACATTGTACCTGTAGAGATGGCTGATTTTCATTGATTCCCCATGACATTTGCATTGTAGCCTTGTCCAGTTCTAAACAGTGGCAGAGTACGCGTTGGTTGGCGGTTTTAGACAAATCCGAATTTCGATAAACAATAGGGGATTCTGTAGCAGAAGAGTTGTGTTAGAGGTTTTTGTGGTAATTAGGAAGCCTATATGAAAACAAAAAATCGAGAAGATTTGCATGTGAAACAATAATGGCAAGATATTTGCATAACCTAGCGCACTTGTCGAATGGCTTGTCTACCTTCAAACATGTGAATATTTTTAAAACTGGAAATGCGGACGATACATCTACGATATATGACTAAGCAGAAACAAGTACGCAAGTTCTTGGATTTTCATTATGTTTGATCCGGTTGGCTGTCCAACCTAGAGCACGGTTTGAGTTCTTTTATGTAGAATACCTTGCTGTGTGTATTAGGTGTCATCTACCCCAACTTCTGTACACCGCGCCCACGTAACCTCGTATCCCACCCAATCGACCCTGCATTCCGCCCACACGTACCCCGTTACCCAAACTCCACCCTTAATATCGACCCTTAACCCAATGGCCAACAAGTGGATTTTGGGACTCCACGCAAATTTTTCCACTTCGCCCCAACCTATCAGCCTCCCACAATGCATGGCAGCATTGACAACTCCCTGTGCACATGCACGTAAATCTCCCAGAATCTTAATTCTGTTAGGCATAGAAAGGGCCTGACGCAAGACAGAACTAACCCGACAGAATTCCGTGCCCAAGTGCCTCACCCGGATTACCTTAAGATGTGGTTGCATCGTGTTTTCACATTAATATAACCTCCTCCCACCATCTCTCCCTCTAATGCCAACCCCCTGCCCCAAGCGCATCTTTCAACGGTCTGTTTTCTCTTCGTCAAGGGATACGATATATAAAAAGAAAATATATATTGTTTATATATATGTCCGACAATATGTACAATAATTTTGTATGGCCAACGGATCTTTTGTGTTTTTTTTTATTCTTTCTATTTCTCAGTGTACAGTATGTTTGACCTACATATACCAGTCGTCTTTATCTCTTTTGTTCTATTTGTTTACGTGCTTGATTTTGCCTAACCAGAAAACAGAACAAAGTCTTTGGAACGTAATGCTATCATTCTAAAGCCAAGTCTTAGGTTATCGCATCATTTCTCTTAGAAGACTTCATCAAGATACCCTTGGGTGATCTCTCATGCGCATCAGCCATCCATAAAACCGAAAATTTCAACCTGGGTGACATTTTCAAAATTGTGAACTACCTCATGCCTAATTGGAATTTGGATCAGATACATTGTTTCGTGTTTTACTTTGATGACGTCACACTACAGATGTTTTAGGTATTTACTTCTGTGTGAAATTCGTAGAAAACAGGGAATAGGATCAGCCCACACCAGACATTTTTACCCAAAAAAAAAATTTCTCTGCAAAAAGGTGTAAATATAAAAGTTATATGTAACTTTTCATTTTTGCGAAATTTTGCCTGTTGTCGAAAACAAAAAGGGTAATGGTTAACGATGCCAGGCTTATTTCTGACATAATCATCTGTCATTATTATCTCTACAGGCGTTGGATTTCAGGGTTTGCATAGAATGCATTTTAGTCCCGTTCGACTGCGCCGTGATATAGCTACCATCAGTGGTTTTTTTTTTTTTTGTTTTTTTTTTTTTTTTTTTCGTCACATATGTGTCCATATCATTACGCAGTAGACCCTAACAAATGTATAAGCTGTTTTTCACACCTGTTCTCTGGCTATCACTTACCATATCTCCATTGGATTTATTATCTTTATAATTGATTTATGTATGCTATTTATATTTTTTATTTAATTATTTTTTTGTTGTGCAAAAACTTTTACGACATCACTGTTTTTGTGCGACCAGGAAAAAGAAGGAATGCCTGTAAGCCACTGTAAACACTTGACAAACCTTCCGGGATAAAGCAACAACCAAACTACCCTAAACCGGATTCGAGCCTGCGATTCCTTTTTGGGTGGTAGGCATATCTCGCCCTTGGTTGAACTTGAGAGCATTGCGGTCCGTTCGATTTTACCTACGTGGCCGTTTTTGCTGAATTTGAAATGCGATATCTTGATTATCCTACATCACAGAAATAACAAGTCACGTTTTTTTTTAAACTATGAATGGGATTCTTTATCGATACATTTATAATTTGGTCTAGTGTTGCCTTTTGTATTAAGACTGAGTATTCAACGTGCACAATATACTCGGATGCATGATGTGTGCACGGTTGGACATAACAAAAACGAGCGGATGGGTATGGGAGGTCAAAATACATTATTTCCGAGCAAGGGGGCTGGTACAGTACCGTTAGCACGCCTTGTAATTTAAAGTGAGCTCTCCTGTGCTTTAACCTAGACCACTCACCCCAAATTACTACACCTGAGCTAGGAGAGAAGCAATGTGCATTTCGAGAACTATGTTTGTCTGTTATTCCGTGTCCCAACAGTTGTAGCATAGGTTACGCAGAGTTGTGCACTTATGGGCAAGCGAAGTTCCGAGTATCACACCAAATTCACATCTATAGTTGCCATGCACCATACTGGCCTGTTTGCTAGCTATGGGTCTAAGCAAATACCTACTGCTATGCCACATCGGATCTTTAACAAAGTCGAAGTTTTGCCTTCGTATTTTGAGAGGTGAGGTCTGATCTTTCTATCATTTGTGAATTGAAACGCCCCTTCGGAGTAGTTTTATCACTTGACCGCTATAACCCAAGATGTTTCATCAAAGTATCTAGAGTAGGTCCTTCCTCATATCTTGTTTTTTTATTATTCACTACTTACCTCTGTCCCCTCTCCTCGTCCTTTCCCACACAAAATGACAAATTAAAAGGAAGGAAAACAACTGACATCAAAAACAAGTTACATGTTAAAGGTTGGATAGGGTATTAAAGTGCTAGCGCTTGCTTTCATGTTTATGGTCAACGAAACAGTATTCCAAATTATCCGAGGGGAGACAGCATCGGGCACGTTTGTGGTATCAACAGCAATTCAAATGCAAACCGCTCGTCGTTCTTTGGGGCGAAAAATACAGAATGAGGTAGAGGCGATGGAGAAAAACAAGCAAACGGATTAACCCGAACTAAACGCCAATATGCAGTGGAGGGAGCGGAAATAAGAAGTGGAAATGGCACATCAGCCGAGATTCGGTGCGCCGATTGTACATTAAATGGTAGGACTCTGGCTTCGTTTAGGTGGGTAACGCGAGTGGCCAGCATCGTTTACTTGATCGATCTTACTGTGGCCGGGTTACAGTCAGGAAAGACTGCTACTTACTCCACCGGTGATAACGAGTTCAGCGGAACCACCGCCCGCCTTCTAAATTGCCGCTGTTATTGGGAGTCTAGTCCTGATATCCCATTCCTCTCTCTCGTATTAACGCTTTTGCCACAGGGCCATGTTTCGTTCTACCAAACTTGTTGTCATCATCTGTGAAGCTGACTGACTTACCGCATCACTGTGCAAATTTTGCAGTCAGATAGGAAAAGAGCTGTGTCGGCAGCACGATAAACCCACCTCCTAATGCACATACGGACTACACGAAGAATATCATTCTTTTCAAACACAAAAAAGAAGAGAAACAAAAACCAATGGTTAAGAGAGTAATCTATCTGCGTTGTTTTAATTTCGCGAAGCCCTGAGTTAACAGTATATGTTTGTTTTCGATAAGCTCAGCGCAAGCCTTTCAAATTAGTCTTGAGAGATTCTTGAAACACACGCTCAAGGGTTATCATTGGGATTGGGCGACGGAAAACCACTGACAATTTTGTGCCCAGAATTTTACAGGCTTGAGAAATGTCATGTTATGTAAGAAAAATCAACCTGTGGGAAACCTGTTCAGGCTATTATTTTCTTTGCGGAGAGGAAAAATGTATGGTCAAATGCCTATCTAAAAGTAGACGCGATACTCTGTAGTTATATATACAGGTCGTAAATTGTGGGTGTGGCTATGATATAAATCCACGGCCCCTAGAGCTAAACCATCCTGTAACCAGACCCACAACACTATGCACCCAATATAGAGCTGTGTACCAGTCTTGTCTTTAACTGTGTGGTGTATGGTTACTTGCCCCAGGCGAATATAGATTTTTATGTGTTATTCCGATAGGTTCCAGTGCCATGCTTTTTAGAATGAAATTATAATAACTATATTAATAGGCGAAAACAAGACCCATATTTTCAACCGGTTATTTGATGGATTGGTTTCTCCATGAAAAGCTCGGATTAAAATGTCGCCAGAAAATATCAAACAGGAACTCATGCTGTCAAACATGCTGTCACCTGGCCGTGGAGAGTCTCACACCAGTGTGATCAGTGTGACCTGAACCCAAGTGGAAACGAAGTAGGAAAGTTTATTGAACAATCAGTCAGTCTATTATGGTAAATATTTGGTTGATTGTCATTCATGTTGATGAAACTTTTAAATCAAGAAAACATTATAACTTATATCAGCGAGTTGCGTGGGTATGTAGCCTGATATTTCGTCGAGAAAGTTATTATTTCCACGTGCCCGAATTGCGAGCGGAAATATTAATATTGTAGACGAATTTGTCACAAGGAAGGGCATTACGGGCGACTTTTACCTGAATTGATACCGGTATTTCGGCCAAAACACGCCGCATTTTCTCGCCCGCTGCGGCACTGACTGTGCGACCGAGACCGAAGTCACGGCTCGCACGACGAGAAGAGCACGGTCTCCGATCGGTGCGTTGACAGCACAGACAAAAAATACTTATCTTAACTCGACTGCGAGATAGTCATTTTGGATTCAGATGGCAAGGGTTTGCAATTGAATTGTCTCGAAGGAATGCTACGATTTTTCTAAATTTATGTACATGGTTTTGTTAACTACTGAATGATTACAACTGTTTTGAAAATAAAGGGCAAAAAAATTACTGACTCGTACATTGCTGACAAGCGTTGCTATCAGTTGGCGCGAGAGTCCTTGACTCCGTAGAGACATAGAGAAAAACATCAAAGGCGCAAGACTGCATCTCTTGCCTGATTTGCGAAAACGGTAGCCTGTTAAAGGCAAATATACCAATCAGAGGCGTAGATTTTTCTCTGAATTGTGATAACCAAGCGTATTCATCATTTGTTGGCCCCAAGCGTCGACCGAACTTCATCTGTATTTGTTCAAGAGAAGAATTTATGGATGAAAGACAGAAAGAGATGTGTCACTCACAGTATAACTAGTGAAGGTACATTTTATTAAACAGAGGTGTAGGTTATGGCTGACGTCTGTAGTGGACTATTATGCAGTGTAATTATCCACCGTTGCTTTCGTTTTTTAGCCTCCTAGCCCTAATATATGGTTCTATTCTTGATCTCCTCGTTTTACGTATTAGAAATACTTAAAAATAGATTATTCTATAGTATATTCTATGATAGAATCTTCCCTGTAACGAAAATATAGAGCTGTGTCTACTCTAATGGTGGCTAATTCATGGGCCCTTCCTCCTCGGGCTTCTCGCCATCAGTAATTGTCCACGTGACATCAGCTTTCAGATAGTTCCTCCCCAGAATATCTTAGAGGGAAATCCGCTAGGACGAATCAAATCC
This sequence comes from Acanthopleura granulata, assembly GCA_016165875.1. Classification (NCBI taxonomy): domain Eukaryota; kingdom Metazoa; phylum Mollusca; class Polyplacophora; order Chitonida; family Chitonidae; genus Acanthopleura; species Acanthopleura granulata. The sequence goes on from JABBOT010000082.1 coordinate 5,441,190, forward strand.
GGTCTAAGGAGGAATTATGCCTTGTTCATGTGTGGTATGCTTAATATCCCTGAGGAATGGACTGGAAGTCTTCTGTTGTCCGGCTGCTTCAAAGTCGATAACAAACAAAAGAGTGCTTACACGGGTCCAAGGCGTATACTGACCACACTGTATCGATTCAGCCGAAGTACATTAGATGTCTCGAGCGATTGAGGCGAAAACTGAAAGCCCATAAAATACAAACCTGTGACATACTCAATTTACATGTGCATTGTGAACTTATATGGGTGCCCTTTCTGAGATAGAGTCATCATGTCAGCACCAAAGTGTACCCAATAGTGTCACAGACAACATTCCAAATGCAACGGATACCGGTATCAACGTGTACCTTTCTGGATCAACCAGATCGCGTCATTCAAGTGAAAAACTCTTGAGCACAGTCACTCATTTTATTTTGGCTAACGCATACTCAAAAGTCCACACATGGCTTTCAGTATTATATCATTCATATCAGGACTGAGTCTCTTTTTAGCAGTTTGGTCCCATTGCCAACAAGGCTGATGCTGTAGGATTGGAAGTTCACTCGTCCAAGTCATTAAATGCGACCCTCATCTGGTCACCCTGCACACCTACACTTCGTCCATATCCCGTTCTACTGAGCATTTACGTCTTTAATTAGATATTTATAAAAGGGGGGAAATGCCTGCTTTCTTATCCTTTTTGTAAACACTGATACCAAACCATCATCGACACTGGGTCGATCTGAGTTTGAATTGCGTCTATTTTCTATCGACTTTCAATTGTTTCCTTCTCGTTCTTTCTAACGGATTCTGATAAGGTTTTCTTGAACAGCTGTCAACAACTTTTATACAATTGCATATGTCTATGTAAGTTTAACGGAACAATTTTCGGATTCCCTGCATTGGAATTATTTATAAGTATCTGACTACAACTGCCATTCTCGGCACTCTTTGTGTTTTTTTCTGTAGACAAACCAACCAGTAGGATCGCCGATTTGATAGAAGTCGAATGTCACTTGTTTTCCTTGTGCAACGACGTTTAATAGTTGTAATTCAAGTGTTTGGCCATGTGTAATTTGTAAAATCCCTTTGAAACTGGGAACAATGACAAACTAGTTTGTAAATTAAAATTGATTTTGTAACATATGTAGTAGCTAACTACGAGCGTCTTCACAAATCGGTTTTTACGGATCTACGCATTTGTTATTAAACATTAAACGAGTGATTATGACGAGGAATTTCCCGTTATTCAGCGGAAATACATTAGAACCAAGTGCTGCTATCAGATTCTTTGCTCAGATGCCCTTAATTGGACAACTAAGCGATCGTTATTGGTTTGTGTTGGAATCGGTCATTGACCGTCCCACTTGCTGCAGACACCATCACGTAAATAAACACAATATGCACGAAGATATTATCATTTCAGTTTGTGTTCTCTTAGTGTTGAGGGCACATGCAGTCAATGGTCGCGCGTCGATCATGCAACAGCGATTGTACATTGTCGTCATACGACGGCCCTCTGTACCCACTCTCTCTATTTGGAGTGATGTCAGAATTAGTGAGTAATATAGCAGTGTAGGCGAGCGGCTAAGACGTGCAGGGTGATTTACACCCAAGTTAATAGCGTTGTTCCCGCACAATTTCCGCTGAGTGAAGTGGGCTCCTCTGTTAAACACAGATAAATTTCGATGGTGTGATCGGCTCTGTATACCATTCAACTTCTCATGTACACACCGGTATCCCGGCAAAGAGAGACCAAGAGAGAGTTCTAGTCTTGTTGAGTCTTACAAATCGCTTGTTAGCAAGGGGGGTGGTATCAAAGCTTAGAATCAAACAGCTTGTGGTCTTAGCAAACCCTCTAAGCTCTGACGGCAAGTTTCATTTTTGACAAGGAGACCTATATTAACACCTATCTAAACTGTGAACGCCATGGTAAATTATAAATCCGGTTTAAACATGTCACAACACTTCAGAGTGCGTGTGTTTGTGGGTGCGTGCGGGATGAGGGGAAGGGGAAGGGGTGCAGGTCGCCCATGAGATGTACCACGTTAGCCTTGGAATCTCTTTCTAGAGAATCTTCCCTGCTTAATACATGGACCTTCGATCGGGCCTATTGCAATTGACCTGCATCCCCCGATCAATGACGGCTACTCAACCGCGGCACAGAAACGCCTGTGAACGGCATCGGCAAACAATTTCCTCCCCAACAACACACAAGTTTTGGCCTTATTGACCTCTTAATAAGGATATTCAAAGCAAATGTCATTTGTGCCCTAGATTAGGTACTTCAAGCACACTGAAGATTTTGAATGTTTCAACGAGTGTATAGAACTCTCCGCCGAGACAGTGACATCATTTTATTTAAACAAATTATTTTTAATAATGTCACCGATTTTCATTTAGGTTGTGAATATGTAAGCTGTAGAGGTTTGCTTAAAAGAATATCTCACGCTCAAATTTGTATTTCGGTGAGGATTTTTTTCACTGTGTTAGCAGTGAAAAGCTGCCGGTCGTCTATGGCGGGCAATCCGAGCGAAGAATTCTGCGAGATGTTCTCATCCGCTGGCTTGGTTTAATGAATGTAAGCATCATGTCCTACAAAACCGATTGCTGAATGGGGGGAAAATCAAACTGTTTACATTTAACTACGTCTTACACGTATAGTGGAGCAATTCACGCCTCAGTCAAACTGACAAAGCTTCTCCCCACCCCCACCCCCACCCCAAACCTGTTCTGGGTATCTTCTGACTGCAAATCGGATGTGGGAGGTTTAATCGCGCATCGATTTACGCGAATTTCCACTTACTCCCATTTATCATTCGGGCGGCCTTTCGGATGATCGGTAGTGTTGGTGTGATTGAGGGGTTTGATGAGCCGAGGGAGGGGAGCAGGAGTACGTGGCCTTCGGTTCTGTTCCCATGTCTTTGGGCGTAAGCTATACAGCTATGATACATAGTATATCTATGTATTTAATTCTACAGCGCATCACAGCTCCGCATTATCCCTCCACCTGCAATAGCCAGAGTCTTCAGTGATGTCGCGTAAATAGCCGAGTAATGGAAACCCCACGTCCCGTCAGGCAAAATCTAGGCTCGGTCCGAAATCAAAATACGCCAAATATGACTCTCATGACATTTGGCACTGAACATTGTAAGACGTCCCCATCTCGGCGATTCTGTCAGGTGTAGCGTAATGCCTGGTGTCTTCGGCATGACGCTCCAGTCAAATAGCGCACTGCCAACGAATAGCGTCATATCAGTTGACTTTGGCATGATGTTACAAGCAATTGACCAGGCGTCTGACTTCTGTTTTCTACATGACGGTCAACCCAACAGGCTCTCTGCCTGCGTTTGGCGTCATAACTGTCGTCTTCGGCATGGCGTTCTTGTCAACTGACTTTCTGCCTGTGTCTCACGTTGTACCCTTCGTCTTCGGCATATTGTTCCAGTCAGTTGGCCCTATACGCGTATGTAGTTAGAGCAATATACAGAATACTTCTTTAAGCGCTTCATATATACGTTAAGTTGCGGCAGAGACAAACTACATGGCTCATATATACATGAATATATATATATATATATATATATATATATATATATATATACACACACACATATGTGTGTGTGTATGTATGTAAGTGTATCATCACATAGCGCGGAATCGACACATATTACTTGACTCCTTTCAACTTGGAGGAGGGAAGGCCTATTTTCTCTTCACAACAGTTTTTCTGCTGCGGCACTGGGGATATTCGGTTACGCACGGAATTCCAAAACAGCACAGTACGTCATTAACTAGAAGTCCCTAGTCAGTGTGTCATTCGGGGCCACTGAATAATTCATTTAAGGTCTGTTTCCAAAATTCTGGAGACAACCACAAGGGCAGATGTACAATATCACTATGCGATATGAGCTTAGTGGTACTCCTCACAAAGTACATCTGGATACCATTCTGGTTAACTTTTTGTTCTTCGACTTGTGATTGTTGGCCCCAGTAGTGGACTTTAGAAACAGCAAAGACAGCTGCTATCCACGTCCAATCTTTATGTAGCTTTGCTGTGCCTTTACTTCTGCGGATTAAATATCTCTGGCCGTTATTAAATGAGGAAGTTGTTTTATGATAATGTAATCATGATTCTTCCAGTGTCGCAAAGCCGCGCCATTAAGCTGCGTGTGGTAACAGATGTTATGGTGTTTAAGCACCCTATAATACAGATGTAGCTCCCTAGCCTAATTCTGAACACACCCAGCCCAACAATTGTAGACTATTGAACGGGTTTTTTGTGTGTGACATACAACAGATGTCGCACAGAAAGACACATTAATACTCTACTTCTCCTTTCATATTTGCACACCGATTGATTACAACTAACATGATATATTGAATCCGCCAAGTCATGGCTGGACAACTTGTTTACCACACCGCAAATGTCCTCGTGGAAGTAGACTTCTGGATGTCTCTATCATAAGCGACCAAATTAACCCAAAAATAACAGACCTCTACAACGGACATAACTGATGTAAATGAAAGTGTGTTTGGTTCTGTAAAATGACACATTTTTCGTTTGCAATTTTGTAACAACATCCCTGGGTTCGTGCAATGACCTTTGATTGACGTTACTTCTTTGTTATTTATTTTATAAATTTGTACATGTTATAAACAGTACATTGGTCTCAGGAAACTAACATCAACAAATAGTGCTCTCAAAAAAAAAATGAAATAAAAAATAGAATTCAGTATACCCGTGGTTATGACGTCCAAAGTCTATTGTGAAATATAGCCTCCCACTGAAGTTTAGCTTCATGTAACAATTTGCAAGAATATCGCCCCCTACCACTCAACCATTACTTTAACTCTTACGAATGTACTAAGCTAAAAGTTACTGCTGTATTTAAGAGTGAATCTGTAGATTGAATGTTTACGCAGTTCTGCACAACACACAAATCAGTCAGATACACGCATGAAGACTTTCTTAAATGTTCTTTTTCATAAATAATAAATTAATTAGCTTGTTAAATTAACATTCTCTTGATGCTTGTTCTGTTACAGTTCCCCAGCTTCAGACCTCTCTGCCAGACGAAGCGTCTTCAGCAGAAAACATTACGGCTCCGTGGAGCTGGTAAGTACCGAATTCCTTATTATTTGGTTAAGTTCCAATTCCATTCAGAGTTAGCACCAGTTGCCGTTGCTTTAAGTCGATCACTTTGTCCGCAACATTCCTACATTCTAGGAGCTTTAGAGGTTTTAAACCTTTATGCAAGTCACAGCACCATATTACGATGTGGTCTAAGAACAGACCCATGGGAGACTCTGTGGGCTACACAGAAGGTTCCGAATCACAGTAAAGAAGCATTGTTTCGTGCTGAGCATACAATCTCCTGAAGGTGTGACGTACTCCAGGAAAGAACAAAAGTGTACGCAGTTTTGGACCCTTTTTGATAAAGGCGGGAAGGAGTTTGCAACTCCCCATATCACATTACTTACAGTACTGCGTGTAGCAAGGTTGCACGAATTGTTGTTATCAATTTTCTCAGCCCCAGTCGATTTCTGTGATTTCCTTTTTGCTCAGAATCGGGTGATTTAGTGCCTTGTGATGTATTACTTTCTTGCATGTCAATACAATTCCGATGAATCGTGCGTTCCCTCTATCACTTTGCAAAGCAGATAAATACATACAGGTATTTTCAAAGAAACTCTCGAGAGTCTGGAACCTGAATTTTCTTTGATATTGTGACTTCAGAGACGCCTAGGTTCTTTTCGGTTTGACTCCACTTTTACGTCATAATAATACTAATGCACAATCGCATAGAAACCTAATAATTAAATACAACGGCGGATACTGTTGAACTTGGTTTCAAAAGCAGGCAAAAGAAGTCAGCCATTTGTGTTAGCTGAAAACCAAGGGTCATTTTCGTGATAAATGTGTCATATCTTAGACTTTCCTGTGGGGGACAATTTCTTTGACACTACCACTTGACATGTGTATGGGAGGTTGCCAGGCCTGGGGCCCAAGGATGTTTGAAGTTAACATCCTGTCCACATTCTCCTGTCTGACCGTTCTCGCGTATCATTGTCTAGAACTGACGATGGTTAGAGGCCACGGACTCACCCAGTAGGTGACCCATGGCAAACAGCAAGTCAAGCGATCTCTTCCGTCCGTTGCGACGCAGATAAAAGTGTCTTCTTTTCCAAAGACGGATTTCTGATTTTATCGAGAGGGAAGCATTACCAGGCGCAAAGCAAACTACCGGGCATACGTGATTCATCAAACCCAGTAAAGGTGTTCAGGAATGTGCGACCATTAATCAAGTCTCTGCTGGGAGTAATGACATGGAAAGAAGAGCTGAGCAATGGGTAGCTGACCTTCTGTGGAGCAACTACAGTCCCATAGTAGGTACAAAAACACACCCCAAAAAGCCATCCCAAAAATGTGTTTATTAAAGTTCAATTCCGAGTGTGGACAATTCTGGCACCTTCGATGAGCCAATTGTTTGAGATGCACAAAGTTAGCACATCTGCAAAGATGGCATTTGTTCAAATCAGGCTTTTGCAAGATTTTCTGAAAATTCACATCTTTAGATGTGATTAAATATTTTGTGAGAAGAGATAGGATCTTCTGACGACATTACCACCCTGTAATCTGTGCTGACCTGAAATAAATCTTCAGTATGGTGTGAAACATGATATAGATACGTTTCTGAAGTCACAACACCAGAGGTAGTTAACGCTACATGCGATGCCGGAGTCTCGGGAGTCTCTTTGAAGATACATGCAAGAGTTGATTTTCAGAGTCGACACAACACACAATGAGGACGTGCGCATTTCCTCTGGAATTGTAATAACATGTAGAAAATAATTCATTTGGGAAAGCAATAAATTACTCGATTCCGTGCAAACAGGAAACCACAGATCTAGGCTGGATAGATACCAAGAAGTCTTACAGTCGATGCTGCTTTTACTTGCCTCACTTTGCTACATTTTTCCTTTGTCATTTCTTGGGTATCTCTTCGTCATATCTTAGTCTAAACACTAAGTCATTCGCGATGAAACCCCAATCTGTTAAACTGGCATTGATGTTTCATTGTCGATGGATCAGTGGTTTCAGACAACTTGGATATACGAGCTGATAGGCACCTGTGATTGCTCTTTTATCACCAGCGATCGCGAAAGACCGTTTGTATAATATGAGGCAATCTATGAGGGATCTTACCGCAGCATGCGGCTTACATTTAAGGCGTGTGGAACGTGTTTCACATCACAGAGTTATCGCCATACTCTTCTAAGAAACTTGTTTCAGTAAAGCGGGATAGACGGAACTTTTTCATCAAATCAATCATTAATTTCGAAGGTTCGTAGTTCTAAGAAATCATATTCGATAACCACATGACTAAGAGAGCGGAAAGTTAAATTCAATCGAATATTTATAAATTCAAGCCCCTGTCAAGTCCAGCATTGAAATCAATAGCGGTTAATGACTTGTGAGCAATAGTTATCTGATGTTTGCTGATGTGGCTCAGGATTGTGTGAACGCGGAGATCGCGGAGGGTTTGCGATGTTAAAATTCATTTCAAGAAAGCAGGTTAAAAAGAAATTTCCCGGAAGAAAGACCAAACCGATACTTCAATATTCAGTGCAGAAAGAAATGAAATAAGTGAAGCAATTTTTGACGAGTAGCCGAAATGGGTACAGGATTTGAATATTTCTTGTTTATGCACATATCCAAATGCAAAATGAATGATTTAAGAGATTTTAGCAGATTTTGATACATCCAATATCACATATCACTTTTAAAATACAACATGCCTCCCTTTGTATTATTGGGGTGCAGTGTGCGACTTTTACAGTGAATTACGTGCACATCCACACCGAAATGACACGGGATATTGTAAAATACGCGCTGTAAACGATAATTTACAGTAGAAAGTTAACTTCAGATTTTGTTCGTAAAGGTCCCCATGGTTCACATTTTCTTGTCGACTAAGTAAAGGAAATGATTTGTAGCTTGCTCGCGCACAGCAAATTATAGAATATCTAGTTCACAGTATATCAACTTAAACTGAATAATACGTTGCAAGTTTCGATTTATATATGACTGGACGAGTCGATACGACAAACTGCACCCCATGAAACCATGTATACATAACGGACTGTTTTACCAAGGCTTGAGGTCATCATGATCCCGTCTGTATGAAGGCTTGATTTTAATTAGTAGTGGGTATTAAATTATTCTAAAAGTAAAATCAATACAGAATAAAATAACAGCAACAGGAAAAGGAGAACAAAACATGAAAAGATAAGCTTATAACCTCCAGTTGTTTAAACTGTTACCGACAAATTAAAGTAAATTTGATACCCAAGCTATAATAAACACTCTGTGGTGCTGAATAAGTGCAATGTCAGCGTTTGTGTGGATTCAAGTGCATGTCTACTACATCAAAAAAGACCAGATGCCCTTCACGGCTGAGTCGTTTTATTTGGGGAACATGTGATGAGAGCTAGTCATCACAGGGGACACCAGGTGCTGTCGGCAATAACACACAGCCATCAGCTGGCAAGGAATTGAATGATAGCGTGTATTTTCCGCTGACCACTTGAGGTTGGTATACCGAAAATATTTTTGGAAGCAGTTAAAAATATTGTAAATTTGAGACATTAATCCTCTGACGTGTAGAACGAGGCAGGTGTTCATTTTAAAGTCCATAATACATACCCTTTTCTGTCGTCGCATAAGTCTGTTCTTTTTGATCTACAATGAAAAAACCGACATTTTTCTGCAGACGAAATAGCTGAAATTTAATTAGTATTTATTTCTTGATTTATTTTATTGATATTTAACATTTAAATCAAGACACTTTTGCTTAACCCAGGTCACCTGACAACCTCCTGATTTAAGTCCTGTCCAGTAATGTTAAGAACAGGAGAGAGGCCAGTATTTTTCATTGCTTGTTCTTGTTTTTTCCAGTCTCATTCATTTGAAAAAGTATCACTGTTTAAGCCCAGATGTGGCTTGAAATCGAAGACAGCACCCCACCACGAGCCAACCCATCCCCACCCATCCAGACACACACATATGCACCTCCCATTGTGCTGGTATAGGACTTAACTGTCAATAAATATTTGAACATTCTCAACCCCCAGTAATGTGTGATATGACTTGTAGGTTCCCCAGCCCGCTGTACAATCTACATTGTTTATTAAAAACCTACGATATATCAACAATTAATGATATTATCAATCTCGGTTATGCCGGTGATTACTGCCTTAGACAGCTGACAAACCCGCAACCTGCCGACTGATGGGCAGCTGGTTGAATTCACACGGAAGTTTGCTTATCAAGTAGCTCTTGGTTTGTTTATACAGTTATCGTATACAGTTATCGTATACAGTTATCATATTATGACCGTAATAACCCGAATACAACCAGCACGAAATGCCAGCAGACGTGGTGTAAATGATCTGAAATGATAATATATAATATGTACATACAGACATGTGGCCAAGGGTTATTAGATTTTTGAAAACTCTCGGTTTTTATTGAAATGAATTGATAGAAAGTAAATGCGGTACAATTTATGTACAATCTATGCAAAATACTACAGTCGCACTAAATGGTTTGTGGCGGCCTCGTAGTGTTTACATGCGCTCTCTTACGGATGTAAGACGTCCGCTTAGCTTGTCAGTTTACGTAAGTTTTTCCCTCGACCTCGTTTTATCCTGGGTCATTGCGTCTTAAACCATCGATCCACCAAACACGACAGCGGGAGACAAAAAAACACTATTGCTTAGAGCTTTGAATGAAAAATTGCCTAACACAAATGATGATGAACGCTGACAATTTTCTCTAAATATGTTACATATTAGGTGTAATCATTTCCTAGGTGGTTGAACCATTTTGTTAAGGATTGTACTAAGATTGCTTGGCTTACATGGTATGAATTGCCACGAAACATATGATGTATTTAGTGTTTCCTTTGCACATATACGTTGCCAAAGCTGTATTTGGAAGAACTACAAATAACCAAGCTTATGTCCTTAGGTCAGTTTGAGATCCCGGAAAAGTAGGAGAGAGGTTGATGACAAACTACGTGGCGCTAATTCACAAGGTATATTCATGTTTATGCGTGGTTCATGGACGATCTCTGTACTGCTTTACAGTGGCCTCTGTAGCCGAGGGGCTTGGCGCGCTAGTGCCTCTCACCCATGCGATCCCTGTGAGTTCCCCAACTCACATTATAGTTTCCTTTCCGGCCGTACATGGGAAGGTCCACCAGCAACCTGCAGATGGTCATGGGTTTACCCCGGGCTCTCTACGATTTCCTTCCACCATAATGTTGATCCTCGTCGTTTAAGTGAAATATTCTGGAGTACGGCATGAAAGATCAATCTTTCATATTTCAAATAAATAAATATAATTGCTATATATACATGAGGCTACTATCTGGACCATCAACCGCAATCCACATAACCAAATGGTTCACTATGAAAAGACCAAGTCAATTGACGTCAACCAAAGCGAGTGGTAATATAAACCTATAACGTGGCTGAAGAAAGCACCGCAGAATATGGCATCGCTTTAAACCGTTGGCGGGAAAATTGTGTACCCATTTCATTAGTACAACCCTCACAGCTTGCAGTGTGTCCGGTGCATCGAGTTTCAAGAAGGAATTACGCGTCAAAACTAGGGCTTCAGGAAGTCAACGTGCCAACTGACTGCATTTCAATTATTTAACATGGCGTCATGATACTGGGCCGTGGCGATCATTACGCAAACACACCAGCGCGGCGCACACCGCCCCTACTCATATGCCTACCTGTGAGAATTTGATACACGGCACCATTCGACAAAGAGAGCATAGGATGAAGATCTAATCTCATTATCACATATTCTTCTGTAGCTCCTGGGAATCACTTCGTGGAAATTTATGACACGCTTGTGAAGTGTCTGGCAGTATGGGAAAGGATCAGGCACGAGGCACGTCGTGTTGGAGCTATTTACTTCTGCAGTAGAGATGTGCAATATATACGCGTGTCCAGAAGTACAGTATGCATGTGACAGGCTGTTAGGATTTGAAATATTAAACAAGTAATTACGTCTCGATATACATGTTATTTGTGAATAGGATTTAGTGGAGCAATCTCACTCAAAGGAAATACAACGAATTCAATGAATTTATTGATTTATTTATGTGGATTTTATAAATGTGACACATATATGTCAATGGTCGGATCTGGGCAAATTCTTGGACGAAGACCTGGACCTAGCCAGGCAGCCGACAAATCTCCTGACGCTATACGTCCGCCGAACCAACGTAAACTCAACATAGCACAGTCATTAGAAGCACTGCTCATGGATTTGCAAATTATACAAATATAGTCGTTGAAAGTGACATTCGTATGTCAGGCATAGAACGGTCTGTGCCAATAATCTCAAGGCCGGTTTCAAAAAAATGTTCACCACAAAACCACCAAAGAATTAATAATGTCCTTTTATGAAATAAAAGGACGAAATCATGAAAACAGAATCAGTCAGAAATTTTCAATGACGGAAAGACGCAATAAATTCTGCAGGCGAACAAATTAAATCAGTATCAAAATCGTGTATCATTCCAATTAATAAATTAAGCAGAATATGCACCTCAGCTTCGCTTTGTCTGAAGTTCAACGGGGTGATTGCCGCAGTTAAGTGTTGATCGTTTCTGGTCAATGTGTTCTGACATATTTTGATGATACATGTAACTGGGCAAGTCATATATACACCCACATACTAACCAAGTAGTGAAAGAGAAAATTATTACCCCACACATGTACTGGCCACAGTATAAATTGAATGTAAATGCGGAATGAATTGTATGCGGAAGCAACGCCTGTCAGCCTAACATGTAAAGCCAGAAATAGTCCATAAATTACCCAGGAAGAACAGCCATAAACCACTGTGTAAATACTTGGTGATTACGACTGATTTATTACTACACCATTGTTTTACTCTGGTCATGACGTAAGGTTGAGTATCCCTTAGTAGGTGGACGTGGAGCCTTAGTGATGCTGCTTGCTTACTCAGACAATTACCAAACAGAAGAGTCACATTATATGAAGTGCACCTCAAATGATTATTCCTTTTACCACCGCTGTTATTGAAAACCTCCCATTGTGCCCGTTGGCAGTGATAGATAGTTACCCCATGTTGCTATGGTAAGGCGGAGCAGTAAGGTCTCCGTCTGTGTAAAAGATGCCATCGAGACGACCCCGAGAGCTTTCCGTCCATCAGTCAGCGGGGAAGTGTTCGGGGAACGGAAGCGAAAGAATCAGCCTTCGTGTATATCTATTATGCATTGGCCTGAACGCCATGAAGATTTGCCACCCTCAGATTGACACAGGAACATCGCCACAAAGTCATGGATCATAATAAGCTCGGTCAACAAGGCTGGGCTCTTTCCAGGGTTCCTTCACTTTTTGTTTGTCGCTCTGTAAAATGATGTCTATCTGGCTGTGAGATTCAATGGGTATATCTTATGACATTGCTTTCCAATTGCCATGAGGGAACCTCCGGTCGAAGTGTCAAGAAAGTCAAATAGATTGGAAGTCTTTGGGCAATTGAACAAACACAGATAGAACAGCGCGACATTAGAGAAAATCATGAATGATGGTGGACACATAGCCTTATCAGCTCCACAAGGGCTGGAGAATAAGGTCGACGTATTCGACCACATTCACTTCGGTAGTTAGTCCCAACACACCATGATGAAAACTACACTCCGTTTTGCCTTGGTAGGTCATATATTGGCCCAGTATTGTTAACCGAATAGTTTTTGTCCTCATAAAACATCAAGCAGAGCGCACAAGGAAAGAAAATCGAAAACTGAAATCACCATTGTTCTATTGGAATACCATCGAAATTTACCCTAAGAACGTCATCGCAAACTCGAAAATGAGCAATCGACAACACAACTTAGCCGCCAATTACGTACGTCGAGCAGAGGTTCAGCTTCACACGGCAAAACACTACCAGTACTCTCTCATCCTTATTGATTAAGTCCGGATGGACTATTCCGGCTACCTAAGAAAATCAGTCCACGTAAATATAGAATCCGCAGTTCTTCGGAATTCTCCAATTGAAGGATTACAAGTCCTGTAGTGACGAGCAGCAGATGGCCCGGTACGCCAACGCTGGTAGATATCCAACTGCCCAGCAAGGTGTAAGTTTCCAGTGCAGACGGGTTGACAATAGCGCCCGTAATGCCGAGCTGGCGGTGTATGTTTCCCGCCTCGGAAATATACACAAAGTCACTTTCAGGGTAAACTGGGATGAAATGTACGTAATCGCACAAAGAGACAATGAGCGATACAAGCTCCAAAAGAACGTCTCATACCAACAGCAAGTGGCGAAACACAAGCTGACAAAGTGCTAGACACCCAAAAATGGAGTACAAAATGAAAAAATTGTCGAAAGGCGTGTAAGCCAATATCTCCAAAATCCCATAAAAATCCTTCTAAGTAGGCAAGAGCAAATATGACTCGAGTGGACACAAGTAAAGCGACTGCTCTTAAAGTGGACGTAAGTAAATGACCGTTCTCAAAGTGGACGTAAGAAAATGACTGCGAGCTTTACAACTTCGTCGCTCATATTTATAGGCTAACGTAAAGAAAATTCTGAATGGTCTGTCCGTAAACATGTTTACAATATGGGTACATCTTTCCAGAACAAACGCATCATGCACGATGACACGAAACTGATAAACACAGAAGCCTCGAGAACACGCGAACACGCGACTGAATTCCAGCGCAGGCTATCGCGTACACAGAGAAAAACAAATGTAAGTCAGACACAGACCTGGTTAGAGTAAAAACAAATAAAAAAAATATATAATACAATATTTTAAAGACCGGGTTCGTAACAAGGGAAATGGTGATTTTGTTTGTTACCTACACACATATTGACGCCTAGTAATTTCGCGGTCGCTGTCCTATTTTCATATATCTATGAACTTAAATTTTTTCCTCACACGAATGAAGCATTTGCTGCCATGAGCGTAAATCAGACAACTGATTATTGAACAAAACTTTTCCATGAATTGGAGAGAAAAGAATACTCGTCTGTTTTGGGGACGAGGAAGAAGATTTCTTTTTGAAAAGGCCTGCATGTCGCATGCATATAACAAGCCGAAATCAGCACACAGGGCGTGAATAAAAGTGTGGCCTAGTAATAACAACACATTACTGTGGTCTGTCGACTTGTTGCTTCATTTGGGCGCCAGTACGTCTATCCGTCATATGCAAAGCAGGTTGCATATGCGTCCTTGTGATTTTGGAATTTTGTACCTGTTTCTGGGACAGTCGTTGACTTGCATGTGCAATTGTAAGTTAATTTGAAGTTGGCCAGACCTTGTTTTAAATGTTTATTAAACTGAGCGAGCTTAATCTTTGCACTTTACCTTCATACTCATGTGTTTGCAATCAACCTGGAAGTTTAGATTAATGATACTGCACAAGGGAGTTTGTCAAACTGTGTTTTTGAACGACTTTTAATGTTGGCTTGGACTGTATCATACTACCAACGACCGACAGAGCTTGCGTTTGGCTTCGTTACAAGTATGACTACTTAACTTATGATGGCCATGTCAGATGGGACCGACGGCACCTGCAAAGAGACGGATTATGCCGATTTACAATGAAATGAAAGAATCGAACAGTCACGTTATATAATGTGTACTTGATTGTTAGTAACGGCCTCGCTGAATCAGTTTAAATAGGCTAGAGGCTGCCGAGGAATATTTACCGTTGTTCCAGACAAAGTACATTCAAGCTCGTTACAGTTTACTTTATTTCAACTCTATAATTAATTCTTAATTGGCCACCGCCAGATGCAATTAATGATGTGGTCTGAGGTATTAAATATTCAGAACCGAAAGTCAGATTGTGTAACCTGGCATGTTTGCTTTGTTCGAGCATGTTTGGTTTTAGCTGTTGACGTTGCCAAATGTATAGATGTTTGCCTTAGTTGACTGTAAACAATATGAAAAACACGGGCCCCATGGAGGATTAAACTGACTAAGGTATCAGCAGACAAGTCTGCGATCGAACTGGGTTCATTGTGTGAGCTTTCATCGAAACATTTTGGTTAAGAATCGTTCTCCCCCCCCGCTCCCCAACAAAGTAGATTTGACCCCATTGTGTTCGAATTGCCGAGACCCTCGACATCACCATTACCTGTTCTCAGGCTTTTGTCCCGTTTTACCCCGAGCTCTTCTTTACTCACGACTGGTGTAAATGAGAAATTAAGAGCTCTCCTGTTTACAATTCGATCGATTTTCCTGAGCATTCTTTGTGACCTACCGAAGTTGTTTTTTTCTTCTTTCCATGTTACTTTACAATGAAACATTCGGTTTCTTATTTCTACAGATAATCATGTGGCTCTACTTTTTGGCGTCTTTACCGTTGACACTTTCCAATGCATAAAAGAGGCAATGTTTCGTTCCTGGGCCTTGAGCTAAGACAGTTTGCAAAGGAGGTATTATTCGAAACGCTCACATAAAGACGTCCAACGATGCACGAGGCTCCTTTTGGAGGCCTTCTGGCGTGTTTTCTCTTCCGTGTTTGTCATCTACTTGTTAGTGTATAATGCTTACACGCACTTTCCGCCAATCTGTTATTGGCCATGTATTAGCCACGCTTCTTATATCCCTTGTTCACTCCATCACAATGACGGGATCCACGCCCACCCACTCATTATCTGTTTATTTATTTATCCATTTGTTTGTCTAATTGGACCTGACTGACGTAGCCCTCTGAACCTTCTCTCTCGCCGCAGACAACTGGCGCTACTGCAATAATGATGTGCAAATCGGTGATGAATATAAACCATTGAAAAATTTGAAGCTTTCAATCGGTGTGATGGTCATGCAATTCTTAGTAAGTAGTGGCGAAGAAGACAAAAAGGCGGCCAGGCCTCACAACACACTTTAAAGTGCCACTCTGGTCAGAATACAAATTGCGTGAAATATTACAATGATATGAAAGAAATTCTACGTAATAAGCCTAACAATATGTTTCCAAAAAATTTTGATGAATAACACTATTTAACCCATATAACTGAAGATTCCTTGGAAAAGAAAATCTTCGGCTGTGTCTGTAAAATATTCCTTATGTGACGTAATGATATTCATTGTATGACGCCGAATCAGGCAGGTGTGACGTTGAATAAGAGATTTATGCTGGGATTACTTCAAGAGCGTTTGAAAGGACAGCGTCATTTGTGGAACACGTCAGCGATTGATAACGTCATGTGTTCGTGTTTGACGCCACACCAGGCAAGGTGGAAGGGACAGAAATATTTTGTTTCCGTATACTCTGACGAAACGTACAATATCGGTTTTAATACGCTAAAATGATTTCACAATTTAGGAAAGAAATTCAAACTATCCCAGTTTTTATCAATTCCTCTTGCTTTTAAGACACAGATGTTTTGACACCAAAATAACTCTTTAAACATCCAATTCTTCTCCTTAAGCAACTTTGGAGTTCCCGCATTGAAGCTTGACTATGCTGAATGTTTACCAATCTAGCGACTTCAGAGAAGATTCTGCGTGATGTTTTTCCTATCTGGGTGAAGAGGTTCCGTCTTTTGTCCTAGGGGCACCCTGTTCTTGTACCGGCATCTTTATGGCGTCGGCTAAATGTAGTCAGTACCCGACACGAAAGCGCACTTAGCGCTATTAGTGGTGCGCAGGGCGTGTACATCTTTGATGTGCCGTATACAGCGTGGCCTGGAGATAGGAAGCCAAGCCGACAGCTTAAAGTGCTTGGAACATTGCGATCATACACTGAATCTGACCTTGGCTGCTTCCCTTTGGGGTATCACGCCCTCTCTGTCAAGATACAACCCATTCAGCATGTGTAATTAATGCACCAGTTACAGATCAGACATTCTCTATGTTTATACATCAGCCTGGGTGTCTGACTCTGAAACTACATGGCTGTAATTTTCCTCCAATACCGCACCGAGGATATACGTGTAATTTCATATATATCTACGTGATGTTCTTAAATGAGTTAGAATTAGAACCCGACCGAAACCCATCTACTGTGATCCCCATAGTACACCTTGACATCCAGTCGAAAGTATGTTTTCCACTCTATGTGTCTCGAATAAAAAGCGGTTGTGTTTAATCGGAATATTTTTTTAAAAATTTTCTTCTCATGTTATTTAATTCGTAGACCTTGTGGTTATTTCTTCTCAGTGACTTGCAGTATACTACTTACGCTGAGACTTTAACCAATAATCGCAAAGAATCCTTTACGTCAACCCCTATCCCAAAGAGGAAACCAGGGACCTTTGTATCTCGTTGTTATTAGAACAGGGATTGGTTATATTAACTCTTGTCTGATTACGACAAGAAAAGATTGAATTAATCTGAAACGGAATATATTCATTATATGCTGCATATAAGTGTACTTGCATACAGAAACTAGTGATCAGCTTTCATGTTGATGTATAACTATACAATTCTCTGTGTGTAATGTGGTAATTCATTAACACAGAGATCTCCAGGGTCATTGGAAACAAATAACTAACCGTTATATGCTGGCACGCTGTCTATGTATTTCTGACGATGCTATCACTGCATTATGTTGCTTTCATTGTTGCACCCCGGAACTCCTCAAGCTATACGCCCTTTCAACGGCCTTTCTTCTGATACACCTTCATCATACTTGAATAGGGCAATGTTCTTGTTTGCTGAGATGTAATTTGCAAACACGAATAGTATGTGTTATACTGTATATCGAGCTTACAGTGTGACCATTGAGAAGACTGACTCAGGAAATCCGACTGTTTTCATTTACACTTTTGTAACGTGGGGCTATGTCTATTCGGAATCTTTCGATGTGGCCAGTTGTATGAGGCATGTCATGGAAATTGTTTTCATAAATTGTCTGCTTTTATATCTCAGTGAAATGTACAAGAGAAGCGTCCGCTTACCGGGAACATAACGTGACTTTCAGTTTTCCTGCTATACCACAATTATTGGCACTTTTTGGATGGCTTGTCTAAATTCACAGTGCTTTATTTTCGATGAAAGAACTCCGAAAACATACGACACGACGTCTCAGGAAGTATCAGTGTCAGCCAATATTTGGCTGTCCTTCTGCCTTGATCGGTGCTAGTCAGGCGAAGAAATAAGACTGTTGCCGGATGTGACGTCTTTGTTTAAGTCCGAGTCTCTTGCTTGTGATATTAACACGTCAAACACACGTCGTTTGGCACGGGCTTTCGATTCTCGTCATTTTCTACCAAATATAGCATTCACGTCCCCCGTATTATAATTACTTACACTAAGATTTAATGCTTAGTCTGTCTTTTCCTGGACAACCCCACAATGCTGAGTAAACTTAAGAAGTGATGGCAGATGGCACAGTTCTTTGTTGATACCTAACAGTCAAGACTTTTTTCAAATAGGGCAAAATACTGACTGATTCATTCTTGTGTGTGCATGTTACAATAACTGGTTTTCCCCCAAAGTCGATACTTGTATTTTTATTGTGAACGGAGCTTATTTCAAAGTCGCTGCAAACATATTACCGGCCAGCACAACCACATGTGTTACGCGCTTGGCTATATCTGACGCCGGCGCGTTGAGCCATTATGTGAATGGCGAGTAAACTATTGTAGTATTGTCATGCTACAAAGCACGCTATGGTCTTTACAATATCGACCTGTACTGGTCTTGTTACTATGTTGTCCAGGCCAAAGCCGGCCTGCCTCCTAAGCTGTCGATGGAGCGTGGATGGGTCTTTCTTCGAGAGTTAATACTATGTCGTTGAGACAGACTACCGAGCACCACAATCTCGTCTGCATGTAGGGGGTTGTGGGCGGTGGTGGCGAATTGCGATGGTGTAAGACTACACAGTCTGAGTGGGGCCAGTAGCATTTTTGTCCAAATGTCAAATTAATAGAATACAATAATATTGGATTTTAATTCTTCTGTATGTTTGCATGCGGTCATACACCATCAGCGTGGACAATGTCCTCTAATCAGCGTGGGTTGGTGTTCTGTGCGATCTGACCGAACAGCACTTACCCAGGGTAAACATAGAATCCGTTGGCAGGGAATTCACATAAACATTACGTAAACCGCAGCCAGATTGTATAGGTCAAGACTGTTTGACCTTCAGCAATTTATTCATTTAGCCTTGCGAACATTTTAGAGAACATGTGGAACATGCTCCCCAACCTACAGCCTCCCACCTTTCACATTTATATCTCAACCTCAAATAGGCTTGCTGTCTTAATATCTGTTCCTAACGACTTTTCCGCTATAAAGCTGTCATCTGCGTAAAGCGTCCTTATCAGTCTGGACAATTCAAACAGCGGCAAACAATCGAACAAAAAACATGAAATATGCATGTTGCTGAAGAGCATATGCCGCAACAATGTCAAAATAAAAAAGTAACTCTTTTAGCGCTACAGGCTAGTTCCTGCAAAACATCTTTCTGGTGCTTGTTTCGCCAGGCGATTTCGGTGATCCCTATTAATCCTTCTTCAATATATGCAATGAATGGATAACATTTCAACAGCTGATTCTGTGCCGATGAAATGTAATGACAGCCAAGTTTGCGCATCCAGCTTCAAATAGTTCTTTTCTTTTTACTTTAATCCTAAATGACTTTGTGTAACAGGTCTCGGTGGCACATGAGCTTGAACTTCGCCTAATCACCTTGGCCGGTTTGCTGCACACACATTGAAGAGTTTTCTTGTCCATTACAGTTTTACTTGAACTGATATGAAATCATCTGTGACTGTTATTTATGGCGCGATGAATTCTCACACGCTTTCGTGGCTGTATAGGTATGCAGACATGCTAAGCATCCTTCGGAGTGAGATTCCTTCTTCCCGAAATCCAATATCGCTGATGGCCTAAATATGGCTTCTATAACCGCCTCTAAATGACATGAAATATTCACTTGTGATCAAATCGATCTGTCTGCATTCGTGGATGGTTCAGTTTAATGGGTCTTTTTTATCACTTCCTTTTTAAATGCGCCGATGAAACAGTTTACTGTAAAGCGTTGCTACGTAATGCATCCCTCAGCCACTGGTTGTGGCTAAAGCGGAATGGCTGAAGATCAATAACGAGGAATGGACGTCGAATGTAGCCTCAAAACCAGAGCAAACGCGGCCATATTCTCTTTGCATGAAATGACCCGCTAGCCTGCCTTTCCACTAAAAATTCGAACAACAAAGTCTAAAAAGACTTTTTCCAACTGTGCTGGTGATTTCGTGAGCTTGTGTAGATTAGTTTTCTGAATAGTTTGCATGACATACGTCTTATATTGTTTAGGAAACAAATGGCCCATGTGTATGTTTGTACCCTATAAAATGTTTTATGAGGCTATACATTTATTAAGAAAAGACAAAAACAAAAAGCCCCTCTTTGGAAATAAAATATGCGGCAATGTAGATACAGTGCAATGACATCTGAAGGTAAAAATGTATTAGGCACACCGGGAGATCTGTCATTCGGCATGTTATTTACCTGTCATGATCAACTACTATCATACAGACAATTCCAAGAAAACTTGGAAAAAATAGAACAATTTATTTTATATAATACAGAGCAATAAATCACAAGACACTTATCTCAGAAGCTCGAAGTAAAGAAATTTTAAGAAGAAATATGTTTGCTTTAACTTGGGCATGCTATTAAATATAAATAATTACCATCGGCATGATAAGCGTTCAGTGCATGAGGACGCATACGTCACACTCGCGTAGTTTAACGGTCCGATAACGCTCGGCATGTACGAGGAGAGCTGCAGTTAATTACTGAGTAGAATATCAAATAATCAGTGCACAAATGCATTTTTTACAGGAAATAGCAAATCCGTAATGGATATTATTTTTCAATCCTTTAACAAACACTAATGCGTTAGCTCGAAGATGATGCATTTGTGTTGGCTCAAGTAAAAGAGGAAGATGTCATAGGTTTGTTGTGTTCTGTTTGTTGCAGCTGACATCATGCGAGGGAGAAGGCACGGAGCACTCTGCGGGAAGATTCCGCGTGGAAACCGGAGAGCGAGAAGGCGAAGAGGTGAGAGCTGCATAGACTAGATGGGAAAACCGTTATTGAAAAACTTCTGCAAACCCTCGTCCCAGCAGAAATCATGGTTAATCACATAACTGAATTTTCACGTCATCAGATGATAGACTCTGTATGATTGGATCAGTATTTTGCCGTTTGAGTGAAAATTTTAGAAAGTAGTCTTCGTGAATTGGACAATTTAAAATATTATTGGAAAAAACTTACTTTTTTAAGGCCCGCTTTGAAAAAGAAAGAAAAAAATCAACCCAGCAGCATTACGAGCAAATTGACGGAAATGATAATCATTGCCAAACCTGCACAGGGCGTATTCCGATCCCATTCATTAGATCATTTATTTCTGTATCTGAGATTCTCTTTAGAGTAATAGTGTAATGAAAATATTCTTCGTGTAATCCTACAATGATTTTTCCAAAGGTAGGCCCACGGGGTCTGCCGAAAAGTCCAAAAGGTTCTGAGGTGAGATAAATGTTCACAAAAAAAAACTGCATGAGCAGATTGCCTCCGTGAAGTAATGAATTCCTAGAATCAATGCATCGATCATTATGTCGTGACGTAATGTAAACGCTGATTCTGGTTTAAAGGCTTTAAATGGCCAAAAATAAACATATTAATAATGTTACTTTTTAATAACCACACTCTTTATAATCCATATTTAACTCTCTCGTTAGAGTAACTCACTTGCCCTAGGGTATATGTGTATGTAATCTTCCAAAGGACCATCCCGGCCGTATCAAAGCGATTAAATGCTGGATTCTAGCACTTTATTTTAGAAGGTTTAACATATACTTTGTAGTGCTATACTTTCCTGAGGGATCTGTTCGGATCCCATCAACCATAAATCCGATCTGCAAAATGCAAGGGAAGTATTTTTGAGTGCATCATAAATTGTCAATCGACGAAGGCAAACACATCGATCACAGATCCTTCAAAGATCCACCAAGACTGCAATTTGCAGCCATTTTGTAACAAGCCACATCTGATATTTCTTTCTATCTTTGGTTTTTTTGTTCCAGATATCAAGTCCGTTGAACAGCCCTATTCATTTAGAAAATCCCGAATTCCAAACGCGGTGGTATTTCAAATATTTTCTAGGAAAATGTAAGTATATTCGACAACTTTGGCGATTTTGTGATGTCCTCATAACACACCTGAAGTCCAACTGTGAGCCGTAGCACCAGTCTTGCTGGTAGACTACACCATACGATGTGTACAGGTGCGTACTAAGATGATGGCAAACGGTGGCAAACATAATAAGCCGCCAGGTTCCGGTTGAATTTACCTAAAGGAATTTTCGCTCTGCCGGAACAGATGACAAATTGATGCCAGGCCTATCGATGAAATCCAGGTCTGGGTGATAGCGATGTCCTTCAGTGCGTAAGATACGGTGTCCGCACGACGACTTTTTTGTTAACTGCCACGTCCGATTCCGTGCGCGCTTAACAGCATAAAGCACTGTTTAATGCCATATAAGATGTTATGAGAGCGCAAAAGAGTACGGTGCTTTTCACTGTCTGAAGAAGGTAACACAACAAGCAAACCCACATCCGCACTCCAGCCAAGAATAGGAAAGAACATGATATGAATTAACAAAAGCTGATTCCTAATCCTCAAGTATTCCCAATAGTTACGACAAGAGCGTGGAAAAGATAATGAAAATGATAATGATAATGAAAAGGAATGAGATATAAAGACACCGAATTTGATATGCCCATATGTTTCACTTTGCAGTACACCAAAACTATGTTGGCATAGATTCGGACAAGGAACCGTTTCTGATGTCAGTCGTGGTGACTGATGCCAACAATCATAACGTGCTACAATACAGGGCCATTCTCTGGAAGAAAACGGTAGGTTTGGAAGAATTACACTAGTGCTATTTAGCTAACATTTCCAGTGGTTAAGCACACTGTATCCTTGGATACTCACTAGACTGTTCATGCGCAACAGCATTGTTGGCTTACCAAAAGGAACACTATCTGTTCCGGTGATTCAGAATACCTAAAATCAGATAACAGAAACCGGGTTGTGGCGGAGACGTTAAGACTTTTGAACACATGAGATGCGTCTTCAATTCCGCCCATAAACAGAGAGTTTGTGAATTCCTCGGCTCGCCCTGTTTGCTCACAGCAACTGTCACAGCGGACGAATCCACAGATTGGTCATGATTACCATGGTAATAATGAACATCCGTCGACGCTGGGGGCCTTTGTATGGGCTAATTTTCGCTGAATACCACTTATCGTCCATTAATATGGTGTGTATGAAAAATTCGTAAGTAACTTGCAAAAGGTGGATGGTTTACTCTGGAAAGATCGGTTAACTCAACCCATAAAGCGAAAAATTCATGAACGTGGCGCTAAACAACAATGAGATAAACAAACAGTACGTCACAGCATAATACACGTGGCTTAAGTAAGTCTAAGCATGACTTTGTTTCTTCTAGGAACATTGTTTGATTGGTTAACATACAAATATTGTTCTTTATCTAATTATGATTTATTCCGTCAGGGGGCTTTACGTATCTGTTTACCGTATCACCCAAATAAACCGATGACAGTCAAAGGCATTCTCAGGTGAGTTTTTATTCTGCTTTGAAATTCTGACACTGTATGTGAAACATGTACAGTATATGAAAGGTAGATCTTCACGATTTTCAGTAATTTAGAAATGCGCTAAACGAAACCTCTTTCCATTACTACGAATAAATTACTGGAAGCTTTTGTTGACCAGAATCGCCGTTGATATGCCACAACATCATGTTATTTTTAGTATCTGATTTTGAGAAACAATCACTCAACATCTTGCTTAGCATGTTCAACGTTTTGTTTTTAAATTTCAGCCATTTTAATATAGACAAAACTGAAAAAGGTCCCAAAGAAATATTTGATCCTGAGATTCAAAAAGAACTGCTGGTTTTAGAAGAGCAAGAGGGTTCTGTGAACTTTAAATTCGGGGTGTTGTATGCAAAAGACGGCCAA
Source organism: Acanthopleura granulata (assembly GCA_016165875.1). Lineage (NCBI taxonomy): Eukaryota > Metazoa > Mollusca > Polyplacophora > Chitonida > Chitonidae > Acanthopleura > Acanthopleura granulata. The sequence continues at coordinate 5,465,262 of JABBOT010000082.1, forward strand.
ACATCGGACGATGAGATGTTTAGTAACGGTAAGTTTAAAGAGTAACAAAACTTGAAAAAAGGAGCAAATAAATATTTTTTGCTGCTTCCTTTTCTTACCTAACTTATCACTATGCTGCCATTGTTATATTGGTTTTGTTTTTATAATGCTTTAATGGAGAACTGGTGCTGTACAGTCAAAAAAAAAAAGAAACAAGCCATTGCCTGGATTCCCTTTCTGAAGGATTTCGTGTAATTTGTGATCGCCGGATATACTTCAACATATGACAATTGCTTGCAGCATACATGGATTTTTCCTACTGATCCCCAGATATACGATAACACATAGTAAAGTCATGCAGTACATGTCGGAACTTTTTAACCGCTTATCATCCTAAAATCTGTTCAAAGCATCTTAAGAAGTCTGAAAAACTATCATCCTTACATAGGGTTCCGCAGTCAGGCCTGATCAGACATTGAAAAAAATCACTCTTCTTGTGATCGTGTTACAACGAGTAGCAAAGTCAACTTACAACGGAAGAGTCAGCAAAACGTCCATATAATGGGTTGCAGCGGACACTATCACATGCAGTCTTCATGTTTTCAGATATACGTTAAAATCGGCATTGCTTAACTCATCCTCAATTGAGATATATCACCCTTTAAACGTTATTTACGACTAAACAGAATAATGTGAAAACACCGATGACAGTATAGTGTTGCTCAGCAATGTGTCTCACCGAGGTAATGACTCAAAACAAAAAGGCATTGCCTTTGGTTGTGGCATTATGCTTTTATTGGCGTTCTAAGGATTTTCAGCGTACTTGTTATTATTACTATGGAAGGAAAGTTAGACAAAGTTTTCATACATGCTTAAAATGAAAGTATGCATTACACTTCATCTGCTGAGGTCCACTTTTATGTTTGGCAATCTGTGAAACGAGTAATCAGGAATATGAAAATGTATATTGTTTATTTTGGCCTTGAAATTTGTGAACAATAGCCAACCAAACCTAATTTATAACGACTGGATCGGTATAGCGGATAATTAAAATGAAAACGCATGAGTTATACGTTCAAGTGATTTGATGGACTGATTAATTCACTGAAGTTTAACACCTTCCTCAGTAAGTCACTTCACAACAATCAGGTCAGTCAGAATAAACCAGCATGATTATTGAAAGGATTGCCGTAAAATGACGAGGATATTTTACAGTTAAGAGAGTGTGTTAAAATGGCGAGACTGTGTTACAGTGAAGAGAGTGTGTTAAAATTTCGAAGCTGTGTTACAGTGAAGAGAGTGTGTTAAAATAGCGAGGGTGTGTTAGAATGAAAAGATTGTGTTAAAATGGCGAGGGTGTGGTACAAAGAAGAGAGTGTGTTACAGTGGCCATGGAGTGTTACAATGACTGGGGTCTGTTACAATGACAAGGGTGTGTTGAAAGGTTTAGTAGTGCGATCTGGTTGGTACATAAAACCGGCTACGGTGTACACGTTTGTATGCGTATACTGTTGAAGACAGGCCTTACGTCACGTCACCATTCCTTGTGAGGAGTAACGAATGAATGTAACGTTGTAACGGGAAGGTATTGCGTGACATTGGTCCTGTCAGATTTCTTCATTACGTTTGTCACAAAATAGGACTGATCTGGCTAACGGTGTCTTGTAGTAGTATCCTCGTATGGAGGAGCGTAGCCCTGTTGTCAGCACAATACGGCATTCCATGTGAACTACATTTTGTCATGAATTGCTCCAAAATTACGACAACATGGAGAACCGACGAAAATCTGTTCATAATCAGAATGCCCTACTGTTACAAGGGCCTTGTTGCAATTTGTGGGACATTCGTACTGCCAAATTACTGGCGATACATCGTCTCTGTTGTAATGTCACTTTACTCTTACAACATCTAGTAGACGCAATGTGGATGCTCTAGAATAAATGTCTTTTAGCAAGGCGTGAATATGGTTGAGGTGCCTCTGGCTTGAATTTGGAGCAAGCCCTAACGACGACGTTTCATCTTTCATTGTCAAACCAATGAACTGTGCATGATAATGTGAGTTTTGCCAGAGAATTAGCCCCCATTAACAGTTAGTCTGGCTCGCTTGACAACTTCAGGTTTGTTTCATTATTGATGTTCATGTCAATGCTGAGTAGTGTATCTCTGAGGTTGAATAAATATGGCGGTGAAAAAGATATGTATGCTGTCGCAACTTCTTTCCGCTTCCTTACCTGACCGATATTTGATGTTGAATTAATTCATTCTTCAGACACAGCGTCGCCAGCCTTCCATAAATTCGTGAGTTTGCTCGGGGAAAGGATTAAACTAAAAGGATGGGACAGATTTAAAGGAGGCCTTGATGTCAAGAGTGAGTATTGCCGAGATGTTTTTGCTTTATAAACTAAATATGAACCATTGATTTAAAATTTCTGCTTTCATTTCTTCATTTTATTGGCCTTCCACAACTCTTCCTTCCGGCTTGTTCTTCACACGTCAAAGAGTTCTGGCGTAATCCTTGCTGTTTGATTTCTTTTCCCTTTACCTAAAATACCGACCCACAGGAATTACACAATCTCAACCCTTCTTAGTGAACAGGAAAATGGAGAATATGCATTTACCGCACTAACCTTTCAAGAAACGTTGCGTTACTGAGAACATAAAAACACTTAGCGTTGGAATCCACTCGATCCTTCCCAAATGGTTGCCCTGTTCATATCCTGAGATCCCCACGGACGTGCCTGCTGGCACTCGGCTCATTTTCCAGTCTGCTGCATGTGTGTTCTCACCGCCATCCTAACACATTTACGTTCCAATGTGGCTAATCTAACCAAACGATTTAGGAAAGAAAAACAAAAAAATTCATTCATGGACAATAGGTTCGATGGAAGTGTTGCCTTTGGGAGAACACGTTTCAATTTGATATCGAAAATTTCCATGAAGTTCCAAACAAATTGAGAGTGATTGGCTCATCCTGAAAACGTATCGTATTTAAATGCACCGTGAACTTACACAGTACCATTTGCAAAAGCATGGTAAACTCTGTAAGCCTAAAATCACCTCGCAAAGTTATTATATGTCAAAAAATAGAAAGAAGTTAACATCAACTTTTCACGATCACGATATTTACTTTAAACCCAAAAGTTCAGTGTTTACATGTAAGACGTAATGTTCCTCTTGCAGCTAACACGACCGGGGAGGAGTCCGTGTACACGGTGTATGAAGGTCACGAGATCATGTTCCACGTGTCGGACCTACTTCCACACTCCAAAGAAAATAAACAGCAAGTACGTGAAAAAAGTTTCTGGACAACCATGATAAAGTACCTTTCTGCAAAGCTTAAAGAATTATATGTTCTTGCTTTGAAATGACGTTTATCTTCGGAATCCAACCAGTTTGGGATCTTTTTTGACTACCGTTCACCAATAAAGTCCCATGCTCGAATCCTGATCAGGTTTGTCCATCTGACAAAGTTCATCAGGACCCGTCCCAGGGTCACGAAACTGACTTAGGCTTAAGTCGATACTTCACAACAATTCTTCAGATCAGTCAGTTTTTACTTCACAACAATTCTTCAAATCAGTCAGTTTTTACTTCACAACAATTCTTCAGATCAGTCTGTCTTTACTTCATAGCAATTCCTCAGATCGGTTAGTCTTTACCTCACAACAGTTTTTCAGATCAATCAGTTTTTACTTCACAACAATTCTTCAGATCAGTCAGTTTTTACTTCACAACAATTCTTCAAATCAGTCAGTCTTTACTTCAAAGCACTTCTTCAGATCAGTCAGTCTTTACTTCATAACAATTTGACTGATCTGAAAAATTTTTGTTTTATTGCCTGGTGTTGTCTTAGACCTTCAAGGCAACAGTGAAATTAGCGTTGACTTTCAAATCAAAGTTCAGAAATAATACAACAAGTTATGAATAAACCTGACTTAAACCAAAGATAAAACCTTTGAGAGAAGATCTAGACCTGTGCCGGTCTGTGTCTGTTGGCCTTCAAACGTCAACTTGTCTGCCGTCTAATAAGAGAAGTTATCTTGGGCAAGAGACTGCTGTGTGATCTTGTTATTAGTCATGTTAGTGTTCAACACCGTGCTCAAGAATTGTCACGAAGTAGTCGAAGTAAATGAGTACAGTTAATGCGGATGCTAAGAATAAACCATCTGCTTTCGCCATCCACGTAACTATCCTCCTGGCTTAAGCCCGCAACTGAGGCAACAAGAGCTGGATTCCAGAGGGCGACCTCGCAGATCAGGGGCCCGTCTTATAAAGTTGGAGTAGCTTACGTCAGAGATAGATGTTTACGTCCGCTTTAGTATCGGCTTCCGTCAGCTCCTAGTAGCGTCTTACTAAAGTTGTCGCAATGCTTAAAGTTTTTCTACGAAACACCACCAGCGCTGCCATATTTAGTATACCTATGGAATTTACGCCTGTTCGAGGGTAGGTGTAAATTTGCACCAAACTTTACATCAAGTGGCAGCTACTCTAGCTTATTAAGACGGTCAGCAGGTGTTAGACGAACGAGTCAGTGAGGACCCGGTTAACCACAACTGAAATTTAAATAATAGACACGACTGAAGAATGTATCGAGGTTTTGGTCGTATCTTTTTTGGACATATCTGCTTCAAAAGAATGATTCAATTGCTGAATCTTTGTAATCGTGTTTCATTTGATGAGTTGTTTTTTGCGTTTTCAGGTTGAAAGGAAGCGGCACATTGGCAATGACATCGTGAATATTGTTTTTATCGACTGTGATGATGACAAGGTCCCATGCTTCAGACCGGCCATGATGAAAACGCACTTTACTCGTATCCTTTGATCAGATTTCAGAATGGATAAAGATTGCTAAGATCGGCACTAAGGTGATTTAGTTTTCTTCTTTGATGTTGGGGGTGACTAGGTATGAAATATAACAGTGTCGTCAAAACTGTAATTTGAATAAATTCGTCGCCATGTTTTTTCATACTTGTTCCTGAGGAAAAAAGATTTCATGGGATAAATTTCATTCTCTGTCAGCTGCAGAATAATAAAGGTGTCTGTGTGGAAAAAATAACTGTCTAAAAATAGCCATAATACACTGTCTAGCCACAAGCAAGCATAAGGACGTAGGCCATGGGTTTTGCCCTGTATTTTGGCCACCTGGTGCCTTATCACCAGCGCCTGACGTGATAGCGACTTAGTACATTGTGTATGAGCTAACTGTTGCTCTTTCGCTAAATTAATCGATGGGCAAATCCGTGCACTTGTCTGTAGCATACCATGAGATCTTACAGTCTGTGGTTTTGTCGATGCTAAAAACTTTGCTCTGTTACATTTGCCTAATATACGACCATGGTCTTTTTCTCTCCGTAAAAAATCAATTGGTCCTCCTAGGTCATTGATCTAGATCAGTGCAAGAGTCCTTTGTAGCTCTAATCAGGCAAACATGCTGATCAATATGTATCGAGCGAAGAATGTCCATCATTAAATCTACAGGGCCAGGAAAGGAGATATGCTATTATAAATGAAGGGCAGATAAATATTTTTGTTCAAATGATGTTTCTTTGACGTTATGTGCAGATATATTTGCTGTGGTAACTTACAATTCTCAGTACGATTACTACAGGTAAGTATCACGGTGATGACTTTCATGACCTTGATCCACCTGCTCAACCAATTCTTCACATGGGAAACCATTGTAGATTTATCGATCACATGATCAAATCCTTGATATGCCATTTTGCTTTGTACCTCGACCTGAGCTCATTATTCAGTCGATAAAGAAATAACTCTGGGGCCAGTTATCCACCAAGGCATTTCCGACTTAAACCTTGAGACAAATGTGTCAAGAATTCAACCTCCAGTACCAAACACAAACGTTTAAGCTTTAAAATTTGACACATTTGTTTCAAGGTCACGCTGACTGTTTAGTTCAAATTTTATTTCCTAAACTTCCATATCACGAGTTCAAAATTTTGACTTAAGTGAGAAATATCTTTGTCTGGTAGGCCACTTGTTACCCTAATTGTTTATCGTTTAAGCGCAGCGTCGTTAAGAGTGATGACGAATACTCGGAATTCCTCGAAGAATTGCCCATTGTAATTATTTTTTGCATTTAACTATTACCATAGGTCCACCATTGCTTTTTTGTTCTTTGCCCTAGCAAACTTTCGGAAGTTAGTCAAGTTCATATTTAAGTTGCCTGAACGTACACAAGTTATCTACATGTTTATTGCACAGAAAAATGAATAAGTGATGATGGCTAAAAGGTCATATTGCCAACATTCACATGTATTATGGCAAAATTGCTTCGGTATTTTTTCACTTTTTATTACAAGTAACGCGAGTAATAATATATCCAAGTTTCACAGTCCCTGTGATGTAAAGCGTAACGTTATATTAGAACAGTTCGTTCTAGTTCCTCTATTGGAAGAAAACTGTTCAATATTATCCATCGATTGTTTACGTCTTTCAATCTAGTTTAGGGTGTATGAGGCCGATGCCTTGTCTCAGTTCACGGCGACAGCCCAAAACAATCAGTTTGCTTCTTTGTCAGTGCCATGGCTTGAGAAAACAGTCATCAGTTTATTACACCTTTCAATGGTATATATTTTTCTACATCAGCGAATAAATGCCTGCGTTCAATCTCAAGTTAGGTCGCCACTCAAATACATTGGCGATTAATTGTATTTGCTGTAATATCTTGAAGAAATGCCAGCTTGATTGATTTCATGTACGTTCATAAGCTTTCTGGACATTATTGGACGACATGCATTATTTTTCGCCAGTGGATAATCATAAAAATCCCCCTATGGTGGACGCCATTGGGTTAATATATATTCCGCTATGCATTTTCTGAGCTTTACCTGCTGGAAACTTAGATGATGTATTCATAATACACTTATTTATTTGATTGGTGTTTTACGCCGTACTCAAGAATATTTCATTTTATACGCCGGCCAGCATTATGGTGGAGGGAAAACGGGCAGAGCCCGGGGAAAGCCCACGACCATCCACGGCTTGCTGACAGACCTTCCCACGCACGGCCGGAGAGAAAGTCTGAATGAGCACGTGCAATGCAAGTCCGTGGAAAAAAAAAAGCATCTACAAGAAAATGACCATGAACATGTATTTACCCACCCTTTAGTGCAATGCCGTGTCCATGACAAATTATTTTGAATTCTCTCTAACCTCTCCCCTACTCAACCCTTTGAGACAAACCCAACAGATGATTTTTCATGGAAACTGTTACAGCAGTGATGGGTTTTAGATAATATTCCCACTGGCTTATTTTCCAGATAGATGGATTGCGTATATGATTAGTTACTTGATTCAATCGAAAACGGCTTAACAATCAGATCCAGTTTCTACCCAGAAGCAGTCGGCTAAGATAACTCGTGGTCCGGCATAGCTATTGCATAAGTCATATTCATTCCCTTGTAGGTTTCTTGTTTCGCTGTTTACCTACAACAACATCAGTCAGAGATAAAAAGTTCAGCTTATTATCAACGATATTCTCTAAGTTGAAATACACAACCAAAAACATTGTGATGTCTGTAAGAGGAAGAATAGGCAGTTTTCGGCTTTGATGTTATATTGTTAGACAGAAATCCGCTCTTTATTCAAGTCACGTTCTCAGAGCTGTCAAAACTGGATCCTTCTTTACACATTCTTCTCAAATTTCCAGACTTGCAGTTTTTTCCGAAGAGTCTGTTCCGCTTTTCGGACCTCCCTTACCGTGTCCGCCAATATTTACACATCACCGTGGATTCCGGGATTTCCTGCTTGTCAAACGTAAGTGTTTTTCTCATCTGTTCTCTTGCTGTGTTGCAGAAATTGTCAAAGGAACAAAAAATCCATGTTCCTATAATAAGCGAATACCTAACACTAAAGCTTGTCCCTCAGGAAATGTATTGTTGCAACTATAACCTAATTATTAACCGCATAAATCTGGATTAGTTGTTGTATAACTTCATTTGCATAATTACAGTGGTTCACATATGCTGAAATGTTAACCCTGGGCTACTTCTTTGCCGCGGAGCAAGAGTTGGAGAAGTGAAACTGCTCTGTGAGGATTTGAAAAAATCATTTGAAAATGATTTTTTATCAGTCACGCGAGAATGCTGTCCTCTGAAAGATTGGTATATAAGTCAAGAGGCAAACAGTAGGCAAGATGTTTCTTTTCCTAAGGGCGGTTCGAGTTTTATGTGTGCAGGTTTTAAATTCTACAGGAATTAATACCGGCCAGCTGAATGTTTAACGAACCGAAAACCTCATGTCGTTCCCACTATCCCTCATGTAGCTTTAAATAATAGCACGTTCAAAGGATGCACGGCTTTTGACGGTAATACAAATTTCATTGGAACATTTAAATCACTATTTGAATATATAGATGGCAGTCTTGAGAAAACACCATAAAGCCCAGTCAAAAAATACGGGACTAAAATGGCATGTTCATGTAGTTTTCAATTAACACACCATTATTTTTGCTTTCAGTGTCTGTAATTGACATTCTTTCAAGTGAACAACTACATTTTGTTTGCAATGAAAGCTATAATATAATAGACTTTCTTTTCCGAAAATTTGAAACAGCAAACTTTATTAGTTTACCGTATACCTCTAGGCATGTAAAGCTGTTGTCTCTAGGTATGTGAATACGTAATTTTCAGTTCTGGGTTAGAAACTGATTGCATTGTGCAAACTGAAGCCATGTATAGTCCAGATGGGGAGGGCGCGGGGCTGTACTTCTGAAAAATAATGTATGGCTTGTTGTTCTATGCCACTTCCTTCGATCCACAACCTTGTCCTGGTCGACGCAAGCCTAGAAACAAAATAAACCAATCACCTGGATTTATTGATGAATCTGTTTAGCGGCTCCCTACTATAAACACGACTACTGTTATATACATGTGTATATGGATGTGAATTTGTCTAGACCATCGCGTAAATGACCAATCAAATGAATAAATGAATACTGGGCTTCTGTACTATTTGGCAGTTATTAATGGCGAGAAGGCGGCCTTCAATGTGCCTGTTTTTGCGCAGAAGCGAGAGAGAACACTGGATATGCTAATACGGAGCCTTTATCAGGATCACTTACCCGATGTAAGCAAGGTAACCCTCCCCTCTTCTCTCTCTCTCTCTCTGCGTCTCTTGTCTCTTTGTATCTCTTTCCTGGCCCGGGGATCAGATATCGAGCGGCAGTCCCCGTCTCACCATGGAAGCAACAATCCGAAAAATTTGTGGCCAAATTACAGAAAAAGTGTCCCCTAAGGGGCCTTGTTGCCTGCTGCCCGGATGACCTCGCCGGAAGTACTTCTCACGATTTATTCGACAAGGTCAATCAATCGCGTGTCTTGTAAGTCAGTTTATTTTATGAAAGGAAGGCCGACGTAGATATATTTAGAGCCAAAACCTTTGCCGACTTCTTTTCTGTGCCTTTTTTCGACGTTGATGTCCCTTTGCAAGTCGTTGAACAATGTTGAACCTTGAGTTACTATCCAAATGATTACAGCCAAATGAACAGTAACTAATCGTTATCTTAGCCATGGACAATGTCAATCTAGTATACAATACACTCGCAAAAATGGTATGAAACTGTAAAATAAATTTTTGTGATGACCTCGAATCGACCTCGACAATACATTTCAAAGACAGTTTCTGGAACATGCTTGTGTCCGACGTTATGTGTCCCTGACCTCCTCGATCTTGACACCCCCAAAATACATTTATCTCTTGATTGTAAAGCGTCTCTCGTCACAGGCCTGAAAGTAGATTAACTTGACCTCAACAGTATGTTTTTCCGCACGAAAGATTATATGCCAATTTATGGCCTCACAACAAGCTATTCCAAGGACATTGAAGCCAGACATGATGTCGTGGTCAATGATTGTTACGTACTAACGAAATCTTCCCAGGTATGTTCTTGGAGATTTGAATTCTATCCCAATCAACCTATATGTGAATCTTTTGTCATGATTTTCGCTTCCGTGACTTAATCCTGCTGTTTTTATCTATAACGCCAATTCTATAATGTATTTACGTTGACCTAAAGATTTTTTCCAAGCCTTTCTGCATTTATCTTCCTGAAACTTTGCACGTTGCATGTTCTGATGTTGCAGTTCTTTTCCTTTTTTGTGGTTAAAATCTTAAGCCGTCAACATCTTTTTCACTTAACTGCTAAACACTTTAATACTGTTGATAAATACTGTATAATAACTGTCAAGCCTTCCGGAGGTAAAACATAATATTTCATTGTTCAAAATATAGCTACTTTTCCATACTGTACGTTATTTGATTATATTTTCATTGGGAAGTTCAATGAAAAAAGTACACAATAAGTGTTTCAGTACTGTAACACCTGAAGAGTTGAAGTGGTGCAGCTCTTCAAGTATTTAACTAGTGTAGTTGGCTGTTATGAGCAAATATGTAAGAAGACAAAAGAATTAAGGAAAAAACGTTAAGACCTTTGTAAAAACGTTTTCCTTGTATAGAACAACATGCTAAACCGACGAGCATTCAGTGATGTCATCCCAGACGTGCATGGCACGCGACGAAAAGAGGAAGCTCGCCAGACAGAATTCGTCCGGATTGGACAGGTATAACACACAGTGATGTCATCAACATCAATAATTGGATAGTTCTGGGACCCCTTTCTCTAAAGGTCGTACGATGTTTTTTGTCCTAAATTTTGTCGTGCAACGTACGATGAATTACGCTGTTATCCGTTTCACAAAGCATTTCGTGAAAGAGACGTATAGATGACCTAAGATATCTTACACGATTGTCGTACCGTCAAATTTATTGTACACGTACGACATTTTTATGAAAGTTGCCCTGGGACGGGCTAAATGTGATGCGTTGATAGTCAGAAAGAACTGAGAGGTAACAAAGACAAGCCATTATAGCAATAAAAACACTAAGACGCCCTCTTTTACTATCAATGCTGTTTCCTTTCCGCGTATACAGATTAGTGATCTATGCAACTGGCGATGTGTATGCTTATGCATGTAGAGTATGCTACAAAAACAAAATACTAGCAAAGCCAGAAGCCATTAACTACTATTCAGTTTTATTTATTTTATGAACATGAGTAAAACTTGTTGTGACAGCACATTGGTATTTGTATTCGAAAAGGTTTTTCCTTGAGTTAGTTCCGGTGTGTATCAAAAGACACATTGATATTCAACTTGTTCTAGATGGGACTACTTTTTCAAAAAAGTATTGGCACCTGGTGAGATGAAAGCAATTTCTACACTGATGTCCTTAACGCCTCAGTTGAGCTAGGGCACACTGTCTCTGATCTTTAAGGGGAGAGTTAGTAAAGTTTTTTATAAATACTTCCGCTTTAAGACGTTTAAACGAGGTGTTTATTTCTTTGTTTGTTTGTTGCTGTTGTTAGTTGGTTTTGTTTGTTTGTCCTTTTGGGGGGGGGGGTGGCGGTGGGTCGGGGAGTCGGTGTGTTTGTCTAACAATGACTCGTCAGCTGACAGTGACTGTTACTACCCGTTGTAGACTCTCAAGCTCAAGACGATCCTGAAAGGGGACGCACCAACCAGCATGGTGACAACGGGACTTTTAAAAAGAGAGGTGAGATCTTTATGTTATATTCTGTGTGAACAGATGGCGGTTGATTCTCAAATTCAATGTTATATCAAACATCAGTCTATGTATTTGAATCAAGGCCTGTCCCCTGTCAGTTCAGTATTCCTGTGCTTTGACTCGCCTGTATTCCGACTAACCCAATAACCCTTCTTTTCCTCCTGTTCCTCTTTTCTGTTCTGATGGACACAATGTTGCGTCACATTACTAGGCGCCAGCTTATATAGGTTATTCTAGAAATCCCCCGAAGTTTTCATGTCAAATTTGTGTTATTTTTGTGTGTTTTCTGTTATTCCGATAATAACTCTTTTTTTCACTCTTTTTTTTTGTGGTTTCAACAGCCCTGGGAGCCTCAGCAGATTTATTCGGACTTCGCTCACAATATTATTTGCGGGGATTCGTGGGGTAAGTGATCATTCCGATTATACCGATATGATAGCTCCATCTGTTATACCAGGGTCTCCTCAGTCGTAATCAGCAGTCATTACAACAAGGGTTCTATCAGACGTTTCTGCAGGCTATTCTAACAGTGTTGGCCTACACCTACATTTACTATGGTTTTATTGCTTTGCGATTATCGGTCATAGCCCCAGCCGGACAATCGTATTACTGTGTTACACAAGCCATGAACTTTGCAATTCCCTGTATTCTTCACAGACACATTTAACAGAAGCTAATTGCATCGGGTCGTAACAAAGTACCGTGGGCTGATTGTCCCCTGTGGACAGATTGAGAAGTACATTTTAGGGTTTTTGAATATTGAATGGTTTCCAAAAACCAGTATTAACAGTTCGCGCAAATAGACCAAATTATCCGACCACAATGTTTTTTCCCCCCATTCTTTTTCATTTGAAATATAGGGCTACTTTATTTAGTCTCGGATTTCTGGGTAATAGACCCATTGTAATGGGTACAGCTTCAGGGAAACGCGGAATCCAAGAAAAGAAAGTTAATGTGAACTAAAACTGCCCGTTCCGTAAAAAGACTTTATTTTTAACGAAGAAAAGAAAAAATACTGTAGAAGCAGTGCGTTGTTGGATTACCGAAAGTGGCATCTGTGTTCAAACAATACTTTCCAGTTTCCAGTGACTTTAACGAAGCTTATGTAAAACGGAACAACAATAACTCCGATTTTGTATACCTTTATGTCAGACGCATTGCTGTTTAATAGGTGAGTTTTGAGTTCGAACTATTTTGTCGCTAAAGGTAAAAGAGCCTTACTGTATCATGTGACTTGTCAGAAATGTTAGGTTACGTTTGGTGACTTTACTAATCACCCATCTCACCGTGTTCAGGAGGTACAAATGATGTTTCTTTCCTTTATTATCTGATTGAGCTCACAAACCTTCGGCTCCTCAGTTTCGGTAGAGTAACACTTTCCTTACCTTTTGTGAAAAAAAAGTCAGAACTTGAAACTTCCCTATTGGTTGAAAGATAATTTGTCAGCTTTGGAGGGGAATTGAAAACATCAATTGGTGTCATCTTTTCTTCTTTTTCTGCTTTCTTTCTGGTAACATTTAACATGGAAACTGTGGTAGGTCCAAGAAGAATGCTTTCATTGGAAGCAATTGTTTGTCTCTTTGTTTTGGAAAGAACCCTAATGTAGCATACTAATCCTTCAGACAAAACTGTCTACTGCAGCCAGAGCTTTGCCAGCCATGCAGAGCAGTGTTCTCTGGTAGACCTCTAACCCTGATTCAGAAGTACTTGATAGATGTCATTAAAAGTTAAATTTCTCAACGCATGAAGATACGTCAATCTGGTCAAACTTTGAAATTCCGAATACGCCTGGGACAATACAGACCTCCTTGCAACTGAATAAAACACCAGTAAAATGTGTTAAGTGCATTCAAATCGGATGGAAATACTCCAATTATCTGGTCATGAGTTCAGATCCTTACCCTTCCATATTTGTGTCAAAGTTCACTGTCTGGAACCAAAACAGCTGGTGATGTTTGTTAGTGATTCCAGTGTATAATAAAATAATTATTTCAAGTATTCACTTTTAAATCGGATAGGAACATGTAAGGATCCTTTCACAGATAAACTGATGTATTTTCTATAACGTTGCTGTGTTGCTAACTTTGACAAGCGAAGAGTTCCATTTCATTTGTATACATCTGTTATGAATTTATTGAACTATGCAGTGAGGTGATGGCTGTTGATTGCGAAACTAATGAAAGTTTCACTTTTATAATCATAGTGAAGAGGCTTGGAGTAATAAGTAAAATCTTACACAGTGATTTCTACTTCAGTAATTGCTGTCGTCGTTACATATTTAATATGTGTATAATCTATTGTGGAGTTTAGTAGAAAATAGCTGCTGGCAACAATATTGCAGACTTTAAACTTCAATTCATGGGAGTTAACGTCTTCGATCAAATCAGGATCACGAATCCTATGTGCTAGTCCTAGGCCAGTAACCACCTTGTGTGAGGCGTTGTTAAAACAGGTCTGAATCTGACCGTGGGTTGCTGTTGTCTTTTTACAGGAGACAAGCTTGTTGTCTGCACAGATTCCGGTACCATGGTGTTAGAAGGTATGACTGATCTTATCCAATCCTAAGCCATTCTGTCTGTAGACTACAGTTCTAACTACGTGATGAAAACATACCTAGGGAATGTTGATTAACCCGAAGAGAACACAACCAATGATCCAAATTAGAATCATTTGTTATTTGCGCTGTACCATCGACCACACTCTCTTGCATTAAGGAGATCTAATTAAAATAGCGACAAGCAGTACTTAAATTGTGTAATACATCCACAGAGACGTGTGTATCAGTGACATGCAATTTGTGTACCACTGACACACATGCATTGTGATGTGCAAATTTGTACACAATCATTTTACGGAGTAAGTCAGACAGATTTGTTGCCATAATTTTTGGGCATCAGTAGTGGAACGCTTTCTTTTACATTTCTAATTTCATTGATAAATTATAGTCAACAAGATGTGTCATATCTTGGAAACATTTTGTCTGTTATTAATTTGAATTAAAATCTTCAAAACACAAGCGAAAAGAATTTACGCTTCACCTGTGAAAGACATCATATCAAAAAATCAACACAGCATGACCACAATTCTTTTTTATTTTTTTTTTTGCTGTTTCACCTGGAATTGAGGTATTAGCATTTTGTCACCTTGGTAACCTCGGGGGAGAGGAGGGGGGTAGTTCCCCTGGCAAAATGTTTTCAGTTGTATCCAAAGCAGATACAATTCTGATATATTTTATCGGGGTGTTTATCTGAGTGTAGAAATTTATAGTGTATCAACAATCTACACTCTCTGTGTGACAGTATCATCCAATCGGTGATACAGTACTCATCGATTCGGAGCCAAATCTTGAACCCTACTGGTCGCATTGCACATGTGTAACCTTAAAGTGCCCTATCCTGTGTTAAGCGACTGTGTACAATTTTGCATATCACAATGCATGTGTATGAGTGGGTACACAGCTTGTGGATGTATTACACAAATTACACAATCTGTGTACAACTGGTACACAAAAATTATGTGCATGTGCGTTTCTGCCACAACTCTCTCTACCATTCATACACAGTAGTTTTTAGAAAGAACCGGTGTAGCAAGCAAGGCGTCTTCAGCGTAAACTTTAGGTTCATGTGCCAAACCTTGCCACCTGACAAGTAAATTATGTCTGTAGCCGGGCCAATTCATCTTCTTTACACCATACTGTCTTTTCTCTATTCCAGAGGGGTTGCAACCCCGCCTGATTTTAGACAAGTCTTTTTCAATCAAGCAAATCAGTGTGATTGAAGCTCATGGAATACTTTTGTTCCGAGCTGATAAAGGTAGGTAAAAACATCGTCCACTTATACGGAAAACCGGCTTGCGACTTTTTGATCATTTACAGATAGGGTGATTCCGTGTATGTATGGAACAGGGCTTAGCATGCCAAAGATCATAGGAGTGTGGCGTTTTTTTATGTTGCAGCTTCATGCATGTTCTGCTACAAATTATGGAACAAACCCGGTGGTTGTGGGAACTTGGATTGTGCATACCCGGGAAACCTTTCACTGAAATACTTGTATTATTGTGACAGATATTGTCGTTTAAAAGAGGAAAATTTTCCTGGATATCACTAAAAAGGGTGACCATTTGGATGTCTTTAAAAGTGTATTTTATTTGCCTAGTATTAAGCCAGAACATTCTATCTGGACAGAGGAAACCTTATTCAGATACCGTTAAATCTGAAATCGCTTCCTCGATAATTTTCTCTCAAGAAAACGTGCAGTGCTACTACCGAAGCCAGAAAGCAGTTTTGTACATTGTTCGGGTTAAAATAAAAATTGTTTCACTGACCCTGCATAATCTTAAAATACACGTTCAAGGACGAACACTGGTAAAGGGACAGAATTACAACTTTCACACAACGTTTTACTAAACGTCTAACGAGGTTAAGGTTGGGCGAGCACTGTCAGCATTTCTCGCCTACACAGTCGGAACCTAAGGTGTGTAAATTCACCGTAACTTCTGCCGTTACGCCGCAAGATTTGTGAAATAGCACTGACGTTTGTGTGGTGTTCGCTCATATATTCCTCATGATTTCATTACGCTGTGCTTTGTCACCAGCTGACGTTTTCTGCTTTTTAAACTTCCCTGCCTTATTCCCCCGATTCCTGATGGAAAACAACTGATGCTATGTATATTCAGGCTCAAGTTTGGTCAAAGAAAAAGAAAAAAGTTTTCCTCTCATTGGCACCAACGATACTCTGGACTGTCGCTCTCGTGATCTCTCGGAGAACAAATAGCGCGGATATTTATGGTGTAAAGCCTTACACACCAGCCAGTGGTGTAAAGGTCTTCACTTGATGGGAAAGAATCACGAATGTTTAAATAAGTAATTATCCTTCATGATTGTGAACTGTCTTTGCCGTTAGCATGAAGACCGCCTGAGCCGGCTTTATGCCCTCGTCGATGTCCGCTTCATTGGGGAAGAGAAAGACATATGAGCTTCCCTTGCAGCTAGGGACACAGATTTTGGAAACTTCCAAGCTTGAGAGTTAGGCGACGGGAATGCCGGAGGCCGTACACAACGATTTCGTGGCAGTACTGGTCGGACTGTTCTATTACTAACATTGGACATGCTTTAAATACAGCAGAAAACAAAAAACGAAAAATATCTGCTTTGTTTGCAGTCAACAACGCTTTCCTGTTCGTTTTGTACTGATATGCATTTGCCTGATTCCGCTTTAACGTCGCTTTCAATATTCTTTCGATCATCTGATATGTTCAGACGAGAGAAGCTGGATCTAGGACTATTATCGAAGCGGAGAAATAGGCAGTTCTTGGCACAGTTGGCTGGAATGATTCTCTATCGGATTAATACTGGCGGTGTCCAGGGGCAGAGAAGACCATTAGTTCCTTGTTCAACATTGTTCAAGTCAGAAACCTGTTTGCACATGTAAGGAGAAGATGAAAGTCCTTGCCATAGATATTTCTTTTTATTATTTATACATCAGTGAAATCCAAGTAATTCCTTTTCTGATAAAGTTATTTTTTCACTGCAGTGAATTATTACATCACGCAAGAAGACACGACCTCATATAACACGTCATATACACGACGTCACGTTTTAGACATGTCTGTGACAGCCTACGGCTGGAAAAATGCCAAGAACTCTTTAAAGTACACACAATCATGATACTGTTAGAGTATAAATAATAATGAGAATATTGCACATTGAAGGTTTAATACCACAGATATTGTTCCAGTGAGAGGGGGAAATAATAACCTACGAGATGCTTCACTGGAACAATATTTATGGTATTCAGCCTTCACTATGTAATATTCTCTATTTACCTATGATTCCACAGGCCCTAAATATCGTGATAAATATGTATTACGTTTATATGTACCATCTAGTTAAATGACAAAATTTCTCATATTTAGATTTATTGACATCGATTCAGAAAAGGCAGTTCCTCTATGTGCCAAAAGCCTTAGTAAATACTACATTCAAAGGGCTGGCTGAACTCTCCCAAAACTCTCCACAATACTCGTTAAGCACAGATTGTTGCACGTAACATGGGTCGCCCAGTTCGTCGTGTTCGTCGTATGAACAGATAACACCCTTCTTGTGTTTCACTCCCGAGCTCTTTCGCTAAGCATACGATGTGGTTAGTTTAGTCATGTTTGCATAACGACGTTGTTTGATGTATGATATCCCGTTTCAGCATTTTTCTTCGGCTAGAAGGGTTCAAGCAACATACACCTACCTCAGTGTCAATGCGTATAACAGCAACTATCCCTTAATAACCGTCTTGTTTGCTACAATGTTTGAATTTACGGGAGACCGGGGCCATTTTACCACTGAGCATCGGTCAAAAGGCTTCCTCCATGGTAGCAACAACGCACACATTATTACTATGTGAACAAGCTCTCTTATTTAAGATCCCAAAAACATTTTCGTTCGTTATACTTGCCAGTGTATAAAGCTGTTGTTCACATTTTACGCTGGTGATTTACAATTAGTTTCAGGTCATTATACCGTTTACTTTAAGCTACTGTCGTGTATTTTTCCTAAACGCCAACCGCCATATCGTGACCACCATACCTGACCATACATCCTTGAATTCCACCCTACCTGGCTACAAAACCTTGAAATCCCCCATTCTTGGTCACGTCATCAACATAACTACTTACATGTACGTATAGGTAGATGAAACATTTTCATACAACCTTGAATTCTGCTATTTGTCGCTGCCTCCCATGAAACAGTTCAAGAGCCATATTTTTGTTCCAACGTAGCGTATTTGCGAGGTAGTATGAAGGTCTACCAGCAACATGCAGATGGTCGTGGGTTTCGCTTAGGTTTTGGCCGGTTTCCTCCCACTGTGATGCTGGCCGCCGTCGTATAAGTGAAATTTGCTGGAGTACGGCGTAAATTCACAATCAATCAAATAAATAAATAAATAAATGTTTGAGATTCAATAACTTCATGTAAGACAAACCCCGCTTCTCAAAGCACATTTTCCAAAAATGACATGCTGAAAATGATAAGAAGCGCGCGAATAAGAGATTGAGAGTTTTGCCCGCCTGGGCTATTGTTCAAGTCAACTTCTCCGTACCATTTGACCAAGTGGCTGTTGTGCCGCCGTGCGTCAAATATAACAGCGGTGTGGTCAGTAGTTTAAGTGTTTCCAGTTCCTTCGTGTCTGCCTGTTGAGGGCAAATCAAGCTCGAGGGGTTTGTCAGTCATCTAACCTTGATCATATTTTATTTACTCATCCGGACGTTTCTATTCCGGAGACCACTTCTATTTTAACTTCGCTTTATCCATTTTCTCACACAACTAGTCTTTGTCGAGCCTTGTCGTCTCCTGACTTATGCGGGACTTTGATGATGTTTATTTCTTCCAGGAAAGGATTGTAAGATTTACGTTTTCCGGCTGATGGACTTTGAAGGTTACCAGGAGAGCCTTGTAAAAAGTAAAGCTGATTTTAAAGACCACAAAATCGAGAAAACACGAGGTAAGTGGAATCTATCCGATGAGGATCATTTCAATCAGACTAGGCACATGATTGACTGATACTGAACATAGGCGTTGGTGTTTTGTTTTTTTTAATTATCAGTTCATTTTCTTTTTAACTACCAACTAGTAAACATCTTCTTGTTTGTTGTTTACTTACCACTAAAGTCTCAATTAATCTGCCCCACCTTATTTGATTAAGATAGGTCAACTTTACACTCACACGGTGTTGTTTGAGCCACTAGGAGAAGTTTTTTTTAATTTTCAACTTTGAACAACGGGTTTGCAAAAGCGATGCAATACCAACATGACGTATTTGAAGATAATATATATATATATATATATATATATATATATATATATATATATATATATAGCCTTGTGTACCCGGAGGTTTCCATCGCCGACGGGGTTAGGGCGCGAGAGCGGCGTAATGACCCAGGTGCCTTTCACCAATGCGGTCGCTGTGAGATTAAGTCCAACTCATGACGGCTTCCTCTCCGGCCGTACGTGGGAAGGCCCATCAACAATCTGCAGGTGATCGTGGGTTTCTCCAGGGCTCTGCCCTGTTTCTTCCCATCATAATGCTGGCCGCCGTCGTATAAGTGAAATATTCGTGATTACTTCTGAAACATCAATCAGACAAACAAATAAATAAATAGCGTACCCGTGTTTTCTTGTGCACGAGTCCTACATGTATTAATCAAACCGAGCTAAGTGTCGTTTTCACATGATTTCTTATAGGTTGCCACCTGTACGCCTTAAGCCGGCCTTGCTCCAGTCATCTGCGAATGGTTGTTGCCATCGGGAAGCGGCTGTTGCTGTACACGTGGAAACACTCCGCAGCCTGGTCAGCGTGGTGTCCGACGGTCGACATAGACACTGTGGATGGCTTTATCTTTGTCCGGGTAAACCACTCTACATCCTCTAAATACTTGGGTCTTGGCTGCTGTTGAAGTGTTTATTCAATTTTAATGTGACTCTGGACATTTCCTTTTTGATTGTCTGCTTATGACATCTTGTACACTATACCCATATCTCATAGCGGGGATTGACATTGTTGCCTCATTAGATATCACCAAATACAGCCCAAGACATTATCAGGTAACACATTTTAAAAGCCTGATATGGCGTTGAGCCCGGTCCCCAACCTGTAAGGTGAACAGCCCCAAACCAACCTACATGGCATTATGGTTCCAGGGCTGCAGAGAGGTTATTACCAAACCCTTGTTATATGTTCCGGGAACATACTGAATATTAATCAAATGACGTTCACATAATCATAAGCAGATTGAACATTTTAAAATGCGAAAATACTCACAACTTATTCCGAAGCTATATTTGCAAAGTTTTGTAAAAGTGGACTCATACCGACCTCCCAGTATATTTTGCCTAGAACAACACCACAGCAAATTTGGCCCAGAGCAACATGCCCGCAACGTTCAAAAAGCGGTGCAAATGCTTGTGTGACTCAGCATTGGCCACCTTAGACATGTACCTGTGATATTTACATTAAAGGCACACATCTGGCTTCTTAAGTAACGGCCATTCTTTTTCCAACTGCAAGTCAGCGCACTGCAAAAACAAAAGAGTTAAAAGTCACCAAAGGCTGATGAATTTACTACAATTACTTTCAGTTTGTAAACCTCAAAGTTTGCTGACAGTCTCCTGTGTTATTTGAAACCGGCTATCTTTACTGTAATTGGTGAATTGCACGTGCTACCAAATGAGGCCGCTGAAAGCTAATGTTTATTAGTGTTTCTGTAGTCTAGTGTTTCTCACTCATCTAAAGATGTCATATAGCTGTAAAGGAGTCTTCTAAACAGTCGTCTGTTTTTCCTTGTATAAAAGCATACCTGAATGATTTGTAGTACTCACGTGTAATCACACACGCTAAACTATGAATTCAATTTATATCAAGATATGAACTGATATGGTCAGCAGTAAAGGTTATGGATTTCCTTTATGAAGGTACTTTATGCACAACAACAGTCATGTCCTCTTACAAAAAGAAATGTTTACGCATGTTTTTGCGTCTTCAAAATGGAAAACGGTGGTACGAGTCCAGGTCTCAACGCCCAGTCGGCCAAAGGGAAAAAAGGGCCACAATGTCCTGTAGTCGTTTGCAGATTCCTATTGCTGCGCCCAGCTTCAATATGTCCATCAAGACGAAGTAGTCCATTCCATGAAGTAGAATGACCTTAGTAATAGGGGTATCGAACAATGCAGCCCTGGTGCTTCTTTACAAACTAACCGACAAACAAACCATTGCGTCAAGATTTTCGTGGAAGTGAGTTGACATCGGTTACTAAAGTTACATTAACCTGGGATTATTTACTGCCTTGTCTGTTGGGAGTGAATCAATTTGCAGTGTAGAGATTCAGCCGTCGGTTTTATTCCACTGCCGGTAAAAGGGGTAAATAATGTGTCAGTTACATTGTGCTAAGTTCAAATGCACCCTCACCTGAACCCAATAAACAACCACCACGTGTTCTTCACGTCTGACAAACTCTCATATATGTCCGAGTTTCCCTACCCTAAATCTCTATCTCTTTCTTAAAATCCATAGGCTTTAAATAAATGATGCATGTGGCGCTTGGTGTTCATTGCAATCTCGTGTTTCCAGATGGCAATTTATTAATATCGCTCAGCCTTCCAGAATTGGAGAGAGGCTAGCTTTGGATATTTGAAACCTGTGCAGGTGTGTTCGTTTGCCGACTTGATTCCAGACCCATACTTCTTACTGTCTCAGATGAAGAGTTCTGCCCTCATCCACTATCGTATAGTTGGACAGTCAGTTGTTTTTATATAAGTTTTCCCGTCCAAGAAGCATACAGTTTACTACCCTGTGAGACGAAGCGCTCCGTATTGGGTGTTTTCAGGGTTATCGCTTTCCGTATTTACTACCAGCCAAAATTTTCCACTCAGCCCTCGACAAAAGTATCAGATTAGAAGCGTTTTGAAAAGTCACTCTTGGCTGATGCCTCTCTAGAGGCACGCTGTAATAACAATACCAGTATTTCTGACGTATTTTTTTCCCTATATTACAGCTCCATTTGTCTGAAGATTTCTAATACCGGAAACATGAGAGTGGCAGTTGAAATCCACTAGAGATATTTAAAAGATTACGAATATATTTCGCAGAGATCGGTTATGTCCCTTGGGAGCCCCATGTAAATGAATTTGTAACAGTTGCAAATCTTCGTGCCACCTATCATATACACAGCACCTTGTCATCTATGTCTCCGCGCTTTATCAAACGCTTTTAACTGATGGTTGGTTTCTGAGTAAATTACAGAAACTACTCGATACTGGCCTATGCCTCACAGATAACACGTAATATTATAAATACGGCAAACAGTGCTGCAAAGACTCTGACAGGGCCCCATTGATTATCAGTCCTACTACAAAGTTTAAGTTTAGCGCCATTCTTGGTGTACGGGGTAAAACACCAATGTAATTAATAAATAAACAGGGGTAAACCACCAACCCAATAAATAAATAAATAAACAAACAAACAAATGAAGAGAAAAATAAATTAAATAAACAAGCAAATAAATAAATAAACAAAATAAATAAAAGTAGTATTTCAGATCTGAAAGGTAGTGTCACAAATATAAGGAATACTGGGCTACAAAGATGACAGGTAGTGCTACACACATGATAGGTAGTGCTACACATATGATAGGTAGTGCTACACACATGATAAGTGGTGCCAGAAAGTAGACAACCAGAGCCACAAAGATAGCAAGTAATGCCACAAAGATTATGAGTAGTACTACAAAGTTTAGTGTTATTCTTGAGTACGGGGTAAAAGAGCTATGGAATAAATAAATAAACAGAGGTAAAACATCAGACGAATGAATAAATAAATAAATAAATAAAAGTAGTGTCACACGCATGAAAGGTAGTGCTACAAATATGAGAAATACCGAGGTGCAAAAATGATAAGCATAGGGCCACAAAGATGAAAACTGTGGTTAGAACGATGGCAAGTTATGCTACAAAGACGATCGCTAGTGCTAAAAGTATGATCGGTAATTCCGCGAAGATGAGCAACAACACTACGAAGATGGCTATAAGGAAATTAATGCTGGTGTAGATCACTGTGATGGTGTGGTTAGCGTGTCCTCGCCTCCCTTCGCCTCGCCTTCATCTTCTTCCACGAAGACAAAAGAAATGTTGAGAGCAGTAGACTGATGTAATTGGCCCATATGTGACCAATATCGTTACCTAATTGCTTTGAGAATAGGAGTTTTATGGCTCGATCGTCTGGATGAAATTATTGACCAGAACTAGCCTGGAAGCCGTCAGCCATTTGTGTACTACTGTCGACTGTTATACCAAAGCTGGAGTGCTGCTAAGAGCTTTCCCAACGCTGGGTAAATTGTCATCTGCAGCTATGGCAGTTACGGTAGTCTAGACTGGCGTGCTATTGTCAGTGGCCGAGAGTATGGAAGTTTTTGCGTTCTAAGTGATTATACTTTGGAATCCTTCGTGTAAGGTTCTGTTCATTCTGTCCAAAATTTTTAGCAAACAGATGGTTTCCGTGGTAATTACCGCCAATTTGATGTACAAATTCAAACCCAAATCGGATCATGCCTTAGGCTTAAACACATACCATCTTTGTACTTCCATAATTTGGAAGGCCACCAACTAGTTGGTCGTGTGACCGCCTTCTGTGACTGGCTGGGGACATTATTGTTTTGAGTTTCATTACGGCGTTCAAGTGAGGCGACACAGTAGATCTGTAAGACTTGTAAGGTTATAAGTCCGTGTTGGAAACTACCGAGAGGGTCCAAAGCCAACGTCAAGCCTCAAGGAAAGAAAACGAAGAGAATAAAAATCAGTACATTCATATGAATAATATTTTTACTTATGCAGGAGCTGCAGGCCTTTGATACGCCATCTTTGATCACGATAGTGGAAGGCAAAAAGGGAGACAATCAGATATGTATTGGCTACAAAAACCAGTTCGATTTAATCAACGAGAAAAACGGAGATACTCTACAGCTGTATCGGGTCGATAACAGTAAACAGGTAACTCACCCAATGGGAATAAACATTGGAGACGCCCTGGGAAATTGATATCATACTTAATGTAAAGGTATAACATAGCCTTGCTGTTTGACTTTATCCCGAGTGGGACAGTGGTAATCTAAAAGTCTTTGTTTACCTCTGAGAGAGTAATTTCTTAGGTCTGATATAAAATGCTATTTTAAAGCCATTTTATCGGATGGATTGAACGGTTTGATCTGTTTTATTGTCGTTAATGTCTAGCCATTTTACGCCTCTGGCGACTTAAGGTTTGTTGTTCCAGTCTTGGAAATGTTCTCTTGCGACAGGTGAACCTTGTGTCGGCTGTGGACATATACGAAGATGACGAATCTGAGTTAATTTTGTGCTACAACCGTAAGTTATCTTTCATCTGCCCCACAAGGCTTGCAAGGTGACCTCTGATTAGCCTATCTTTATCTGTAAAATTATCTCCTGCACGAGCCGTCACGAGTTGTTCCTTTTCAACAATCACTCTCGCGTCGCAGTATGTGGTATTCCTTTTAGTTTCATCTGCACTTATCTAGCTGCCTTTCGCGTCACAGGAAATCAAGGGCAGGTATTGTCGAATAACGAATCTGTTTACTAACCACGGAATTTCACCTGTCCTTTATTATTCTGTGAAAGGTGCTGATCTTTAATCCACGATCCGAGCGTGTTTTTCACATTAGCAACTTACTCGTTTGTCCTTTCATGTTTAACCGAGGAAGTCACGCTCGTCTTAGTTATTTTCCCTGGGCTTGTAAAACACTATAGGAACAACACTTTGCGGCTACACATTCTTTGAGTTTTGTCTGAAACCAAACATATATAAAACCTGTCAACGCGGGTCTTTTGGGCCCACTTGCACGAAGCATTCATGACATTACGAGCATGTAACTACCGTGGCCACCAGCACTGTAGGCATTATGTCGACATAGTTGTGTGCTGGAAAAGTAGTCATGTGCTGGAAATGTTAAGAGGACTTGGCGAGAATGTGCCCTGTTCTTAAAGTCATGGGGTGCATCTGTTCATCCCCGCAGTCTATAAACGTTCGATGTCAGTGAGTGCATAACCTTATAGCCTTTATAACCTCCGAAAAAAGGGGATATGCTTACTTCCATGCTGAACTGTCAAAGTGTTGGGTAGTTACTCTGTTTACCCAATCCACTTGTCACTCGGCACAGACGCCATTTATTCCCTGGGCAGAAAATTTGCCGCTCTCCTGGATATGTCGGCCATCATTCCAGCGACCACAGAAAGCGGGCGTCAGTTTATTACATCCGGAAGGACCTAATCATGTTTTATGATTGTTGCCCAGTCCATCATCGTTTGATCCATATAGGCTCTTCAATAAGATGTCTGCCTTTAAATTGCTGACTGAAAATAATTTAAGTTTGCACCTGACAGGCGGCGAGAAACAACCCCTGTTTCTCTTTATTTTTGAGTTGCGTGAAGGTTTTATGAAGATAATTTTGTTCTGTTTTTTTATCCCTGTTTGATTGTGGCCTTCGTCAATTATTCTCGTTAAATAACATCACAGTGACAATTTCCGCCCTCTCTGCATGTGCCCTACAATTAATCAGGCGTAAAAACGTACAGAATGTGGGTCTATCACGCACCAAGATTGTCACACACGAGATGTGTCATGGGTTTTTTTTGTTGTTGTTGTTTTGGGGGGGTGGGGGGGGGTTGCGACGTCTACAAAGTTCCGATGCTTTGAAACTCGGCCGGTGGAATCCGTGCCTTCTGCTTGGATGTCAAGGTATCCTGCGGCATACTTCGGGCTCTAACTAGGTGATTCCAATATTCCAAGTTCTTCGGCTGATTGTGCATTGACCATGAAGGTCAAGGTCTTCAATCAATTTCTCTCTGGACTGACTGGGGCATGAAGTCAGGAAGTTTGCGTGGTGCCTGTTGAATGCCGCTGGATTTGCAGAATTCTGTACGGTGTTCTCCGTGTAAATGTGGGACACAAAATTTAATGTTCCATAGCTTGGCGGCTTATCCAAATCAAACGAATAGATATAGTTTGCATACAACAGATGTCTGTATTACCAAAGCTATTTAATCTCAAAGGTAACCAGTTTTGCATGGACTGAGTTAATGCAGCGAGAAACAGGGGATCACATAGGTCAGAACTATTTCATATACAGACATGCCATGTTCCGTTGTCGATTTTAATATTGTTCTGAGGTCAAATGTAAATCCATGCAGTAACAACGAATTCAGAGACACGAGGTGACATGAATGTGTAGCAAGTGACAATAAGTCCGAGATAAGTGAACATTTTGTTCCTGGTGACATCGGCATTGTCCAGGTGTTTTTGTAAAAGCCTTTCATTTTATGTACCCAGATATCAGTCATTTCCAAAGACTTCGAGAGGAGACTCTTCACGACTTCGACTTTCAGTGGAACTCTGAGCCCCTTGCAATAGGTAAATATGATGAGTTTATTTTCGGCGTCCCACAGGTGACGGCTGTTTATTTCCTCATTCCGAAGATGTACTCCGAGGATGCAGGCTCACACTGGAAATCAGACGAAATAGACGGTACATATTCCTGAACTAGTGGAAATTGTCCTGGTTGTAAATGTGGATGTAACTGATAACATTCCACGTTGTGATTTGACCATTTCACTGGCACATTGTATTTTTCGTAGTCAAGACTATTTAATAGCCATATAGGGTTTGTGAATATACATAGCGAGAGAAATTGAGATTGTATGCCACGTGTAATTATATAAAAATAAGATACGAAATTAAACACATTGACAGTGGTAACTATGTTGCATTGAGTTTTTGGATTCGCTGGAACTAAAGACATACTACAATTGCCAGGCGGTTTATGGCTCATAGTCCAGCTTGTCCTACTCGTAAACCTCACAACCTTCGTGTATATAAGATAATTTTGAGTATGGTGTTAAACCCCAATGAAATACATAAACAATAAATAGATAAGTAAATATGAACCTGTTTTTGGCTTTTTGCATTTTACAAACCAGGCACATGTATAGCTTCTGACAGTGTATTCTGTACATGTGTTAAGGTTTAATGTTATCTGCGTATAATTAAGCACAAGCTTCTTGGTGATGTAATCTTTAAAAGCCTTTTCCAAAAGTACTTTAGAGCAGCACTATTATTCAGGTTCACCAGTGCCGTCACTGTGAGTTCAGGTTCAGCTGCGACCGGCTTCTTCCCTGCCTGTAGGTTGGCTGTTAGTGAGTACGGTGTAAAACTCAAATCAATATAATAATCTGTGAAAGTAAGCTTGCTGTTTTGTGGTTGTTTTCAGTTTGTGCCTTTCCCTACATAATGGCCTTCACCCCCGACACGATCGAGATCCGACTGATGATCAACGGTAACCTTGTGCACACCATGACCATGCCTGACCTCGTCCTTATTACATCAAAGGTGAGTGCCTAGTGCCCTCATGAGGCGTCAGTCACGTCAGGAGGCGTCAGTCACTTCAACGGGCTTCAGTCACATCTGGAGGCGTCATTGCCGTCATAAGGCATTGGTACCTTATTTCTGTGTGTTCAGAACTGAATTATTTGTTTGAGAGCCGACGGCATCACTTACACTATGCTGCGCATGTGGAAACGCCGTGTTATCTTCAGTGCGTCTACATGGTGCTGCCATGTAATGTCATTGCCCTCATGAGGCGTCATGTCCGTCAGCGCCGTCATGAAACATAGTGCCGCCACGAAACATAGTACCGTTAGGCTGAAAGAAAAAGTAACTCACGAGAAATCAAGATATCGATAATTTTATACAATTTTTGCAAATGAGCAACAGCTGACTGTGTGCTGTCACGAAACCTCATTGCCAGTGAATAGCGCCGACATGAGAAACATCAACGGTCACAGGTTTCCTCGGACATCTTAGGCTTGTTCTGCAACCACGGTTGATATTCGCCGTATATGGATCGCTGAACCGTGTATGACGGATTTTATCGAGTTATTTATTGTTCTGCAAGATACAGAAACGATGAAAAAGAATAGATTCAACTAGCAGATCCGACGGTGTTTATATTATTTTACTCGGGTCGGCGCTGTTCTTTATCCAATGGCCTTTGTCAATAGCGCTTTGACACAAGCCACACCTAAATGTATTGCATGAGCCCATTCAGGATACTGTGGCTGGCGGACAATATACCGTTTAGCAGACCATTTAGTCAGATACATGTAGATCATTTCAGATGTACTGCTCAATTGCCATAAGTTGCGAATTATCTTGGTGACCAGACTGTTGGGCTCATGAAGCCCACGGCATGTCGCGTAGATAATAAATTAATGCCTTTGCGCCTAGTACACCAAATAGCAGTGTCTGTTTCTACAGCGTAATACAAAGTGATTTATACCAGCTCACTGGGATATAATTTTGTGCTTGTTTTCCCTTCTTCCCATAAGGCATAATTTCTTTCCATCTCCGCAGTGTGATTCATGCTGTTCGTATTTTTTGAAAACTTTTTGATTGATACTTGTTATTCTTCCTCACGCATAGTGCTCATATATTAACTCCTTGCTCTTCCATGTATACAGATGGTTCTATTAAATTTCTCTTCCGCCCTACAATACATCTTTCACCAGTGTAAGGTACATATTAATTTCTTTTTCTCTGTACAGGAACAATTTATTTCTTCCTCTTCCGACTATCAGATTCTGTTTATATTACATCCTATATTTCATGTTAATGTTATTTTTTTAATCAATCCTACAGTAGCCAGATTCGTTTTGTAGAGTATAATACACATCACTTTCTCAAAGTGACCTATTTCTCCCTTACCAGAGTGATATGGACAGTTTCTCCACGTAGCATATGCCGTTTTCTAGATAGATATGGATGTTCCTACCAAATTCCCATGTGACACGTATTCATTTCCATACCTCTGCTTTTAAGTATCACCAGCATTTCATGTCTGTGGGTTGATCTTCCGAACCCAATATCGTTTCTGCGTCACTGGGAGTTCAAGTCCAGCTCATGCTGGCTTCCTCTCAGCCGTACGTGGAAAGGTCTGCCAACAACCTGGATGGTCATGGGTTTCCCCGGGCTCTGCCCGGTTTCCTCCCATCATAATGCTGGCCGCCGTCGTATAAGTGAAATATTCTTGAGTTGCGCGTAAAACACCAATCAAAGACATAAATAAACAATATCTTTTCATCTATCCACAGTGTGATATTTACTTCGCCTCGACCGCCTCGTGTTCCTACAGCCCCACGGAGAAAGGGAAAGATAAGGAGAACACATACTCGCCTCCCCCTTCACCACAAGGTCTGTCTAACAGTAGAATCCGGGAGTTCCGTCGCTATTTGTTCACCACATCCACTTTTCTCCCAGGCACCTTCATAGTTATTGTCTGTTGACTGCGTTAACATTAGACATTCTAAATCATTTCATCCCATTAACCTTCTTTGCCGTGCTCGATACTAGATGCCAGTTGTTTATTACACTGTTGCTTCAGTGAAATAAATATATATCTTGGGTAAACGTTTGACGTGTATCTGACAAAAAGGTCGTGTAAAAAAGCGATGAAAGAATCTTGAAGGCTGCTGCATTTCCCCAAGCTTTTCGATTCGCCGCGGTATTTTCAAAAAGTAATAGCTAATAAAAGTTTCGGAATTTAAGAGGACGATAATATTATCACATCTTTTGGATTCCCTGACATATGCTGACGTTTATAGTTTGGCTTTGGTACTTGTACCATTATGGGAAATTGTTACCAGTACCAACGGATTAGTTTGCTTTTGTGGTTTTTATCTTCAGTAATAAACTTTAATGTACGAATTCGTTTCTGATCAGTTAACAACCTGTTCTAAATAACAGATTTATTACCAATTGGTAATCGCTTGGTTGGAGCTTTGTTTTAAACTGGTGGTGACTTAACATAACCATCTAGTTATCAATATGTTACCACCTGAGAAATCAGCCAGTACTATGCCGAGATCCTTTATTACAGTACCTTCAGTTCAGAGCCAGTTGGCCACCAGCCTGTTATCGATTAGTATGGGCTAGTCAGAGTTTGACTTGTTACAATTGGTAACCTGACTCTTCACTTTGAAATCCCAGGGAAATCCCAGACAACAAACCTGTACAAGATCCCGCTGTCGTGTTTAGCGGGTCAGATTACTGCGGACAAGGTGCCGGCGGCCTCCAGCCAGCCCCAGGCCCCTACCCTGCTTGCCCCCATCCTCCCTAACGGGGACAAGTCACCGAGCATCGGCAGGAGAAGCCCCTTAACCAGGACCAAGAGGGCCGGTCCGGTCAGCATCTACCTTGGCGAGGTTAGTGGAGGAGATGATGAAAGCACAGAAAGTTTGGAACTTAGCTGAAATATAGCAAACCTTGCTGAGTCGCTCTACCCAGTTAATACAGTGTCAAAATAACCCCCAAAAAGCTATCTTTCGCCGAATTTCTTTGATATTTGTTCCTAAACCTTAAGATAAATTGCAGAATAATAATTTGGTAACTGAGGAATAGAATTCATGAAAGAATACAATTACTCTTTTAGGGAATATCTTCATCTCAAGCTAAAATTCGGATATTGAAAAAGGAAATTTCACTAAATCTTATCGAACTACTGAAGCTGATTCCAAGTTGCGTATCAATTATTTTGAATAGCGCCTACTCTATGGCGCCTTATAATTTTTAACTTCCCAGTCAGCAATTACTTAGCACAATAGTTATTTGACTAGAAGCGACTATGCGTTATTTATTTGCTTTGTATGACACGCGTTGGGTGATATCCATGTGCCATTCAAGTGAACAATTCCTTTGCAAGAAAACTGTCGGTCTGTCCTATGAGACGTGCACCAGAGAAAAAGAGAAGCCAGTTTTAATATGGGTTCAGGAAACATGGATCATAAAAGACAACTTTTCTCAACTTCTGAATATAAGCGATATTTGTATACTCGATTTTGAATCTCGATCTAGCGCTTGGAAGATGACTCGCAACCCAGATTGACTCTGAAACTTCTATTACAGTACAATCAAATACCTTTTTGAGTTAATCTGGGTGATGAATCATCTTTCACGTGAGATTCAAAGTAGCGCAGTGTTGTTCGGTTCTTTCATGGGATGACTTTAAAACTTCTATCATAGTACAGATAAATATCTTTTGAAGCAATCCCATGCCAGAATTGAATCACACGGCGTTTTATTCTGTCTTTTATGAATAGTGTCTTTTCCTATGTTTTCAGGATAAAGATCGTCATGATTCCTCCAGCTCCGACTCCGGGATTCTCAGTTTAAGACCGAACGACTTCAGCCCGCCAGTTAGCCCCCTGGGATCCGCAGGTTACGCCGAAGTGTATGAGCAAGAAACAGACCTGGTGTAATAGTGATCGTGATGTGTCCGGCATTTGACGATGTGAAGGAGACGTAGCCTGAGTTCTACAGGTCCACGTGTGATCATGTGTTAATGACCTCCCAGTATGGCCGACACTGCACTTCTGGTTTCTAGCAACGGAAGATCGGTTTTTCGACGATGGCACAATTCGGTGGTGGAAGTGGAAGGACGGTGAGTCAGGCTGCGGACATGTAATGTCTGGATCGACACATAATATTTCATGGAACTCAAATGTGCACAGCGTGAAGCGAAAAAAGCAGTCTCTCACAAAATCTCTTGAAAGAAACGTGGTTGCAGTGTAGCGATCGGGGCGGGGGCTCAATGTTAACTCCTCAGCAGAAATGGGTTCTACAGCCAGGCTATGATGCTGCCATTCAAGCTGCATGTTTACACAGAAGTTGCGGTTGTATTTGAGACGCTCTGAACTGCATTAGCTCCGGATGGCACCGCTGAACACGCGCACTTTGTGACGTTCAACACTCCCAGTTTCACCATGGCGTATGTTTGTGGTTCCGTGCGCTTACTGGGCTGAGTACTGCTTTGAATTGTTTTGAGGCCTGGTTGATTTGTTATGCGGATATCTGTGTTTTGTTTTGTTTGTTGTTGTCATTCACCTCATACTGCGAGTTCCAGGAAGTTGTGCTCAGCAGAATACCCTACAGCCGACATTTATAATGTTTCTCATAAACCCCAGATTCCAGCAGTTTACGCCTGGATGTTAACAGGTCTGGGAAATAAACTATGTGAACATACAGAAAGGGAATGAGACTATTGTTACGCTGTTGTTGTAGCACCAAGTAGTCACGGAATCCTCTGGGAAGGGAGTCGTTACGAAACTTGAACGTCATGTTATCCGCTTTAATCGCACTGCAGCCCAATGGGTGAAGTGAAATGCGGCTTAGCTTGTGTTCGGTAAGCACTTTACAGATCAAGGGCCAGTTACACAAAACTTCGTAATTCTCTTTTTCATAACTTTTTCTCGCAACAGAGGTCACCTAGGTTATAGCACCGTAAGCGGATGTGATTTCCCAAAAAATTTACGAGAAATTGATTTACGTATTTTTGTGAAAGTGGACCCTGGCGCCCATGTATCTGCCTCGTGTGCCTAAGCCGATATTTGATAAACTAGGTATAAAGTGAAGAACTGCGGTATACATTTTGGTAGTGCAATACTAGTAGGTACCTCAGTGTAACAGACAAACGAGGCCTTCTGTCATGCAATACCTCTAGATACCGGCTTCTATATTGCCTGATAAAAGAGCTCTCTAGTCACGTGATCTTTACAACTGGCGCGATGTCATGACGACGTGTGCAGCTTTTTGAGATGTTGTCTTTGTGGCTGTTCTGTCTGTATGAAAACATTCCATAACTTAGTGCTCTAACCTTGTTTGTTTTTCTCCCTGGAAACGACTGGAAAAGGTATTTGCAATTCAGATTATTCTATGAAGAACGACTCTTGGTGGCCGAAACGTGAAGAGAAATGAATTAAATTTTGGTTTAGAGACGTTTGGTCGGTCTGCAACAACGGTGCCCATCGGTGCGTCTGGTGTGTTCCGTGATATTGTACAGAGAGGATACGTTCGTCTCTGCCAGAAAACCCAGTGTAGATTAAATTGCTTGTCTTAAATTAGATATACGCTCTTCACGCCAAGTTCGGTTGTTTATGTGTACGTGGCGCTTTTGCTGTTTAACTTTTACGGAACATTCTTTTATTCACCTTGTTGTGTCGTTTCTCTAGGGAAATCCGCCTTTTCCACAGACTTTGACATGAATTCACACCTATCCGATGTAGCTCATTAGCGAAAACTCCGGGAAAACACCAGTCCCTATTTTCAGTTTGAATCGATTTGTATGCCCCGGGGCTCCTTAGATGTATGGCGCCAAATATATCGTTGTGTAGCTTGTGTTGTCGTCCGGGTAAAGATTTCTGTACTGTCTATGTACACCATGGTAACCGTGATGTGTGTACTCTACGTATGTCGACCACTGTATCGTGTACAGTATAACATAATCTACACTCAAGAATTTCCACATTTCGTTATTGAAACAAACCGTTAGGAATTTATACGTGATATTATCGTGACGCATCCAGAATTTACACGTTGTGCCATTGTAAGAAGCAGTAACCCTTTTTGTCTATTGTGATATTATAACAAACCGTGAAACATATACACACATAACCAAGACTGCACTGATCAGTGTTTGTGTACTGTGCCCTTTGGCTCAGCGGCAAGAGAAAAGTTCACTATGAGCATAAAAGAAACTAACCAGCTTTGGATTACGTTTTAGTGTACCAAGCCAGTCAGCATTTGTGCGTTGTAACGGTGTTACATTTCAAAGTTACATATACAAGCCAACCAGTTTTATTTTACGCTTTAGTGTATCACAGCAATCAGCATTTGTGCGTTGTGATGGTGGCACATTACTTAAACCAACCAGCAATTGTGTTTTTAGTCAGTGTTACAGCCAGCCAGCATTCATATGTTGTCTACACGTGAATGAAACACACAACTAGGAAGTGTGTTCTCTCAGTTCAACATACCAAACAGCATTCGTTTATCATAACAGACAGTATTTGCCCAGCGTGTAATTGTCATATGGCGACAAGAATGTGAGCAATACGCAGATCAGAATTTTTGAAGTTTGTCCTTATACCAGGAAGCAAGCCGATCCTGGCACGAATGGGTTGTGGAAGTGATAGTTGACATCCGGCTTCATTTTAAACAACAGGTCGACAGAGTTACCTGGCCAAACTGCGTTGTCAGTTAACCCATTGCAGTTACCAATGGGGAAACGTCGTGCATTGGGAACGCGGTCAATTTACCTTATCTAGTTGGTTCGTCATTAAGACAATGGGGTGCGAAAGGTGTCCACAGGGCGTGGTTATATAACGCTGGCGATCAGTCATTTTGGTTTCAGGAGAACTCGAGTTTTTTTTCGCCTTGTTCACAAGTGCTTTCGATGGATTGACGCTGGGCTCTCCACAGACTCAGTTTTCGTTGCATCGAGTTCTAGCTCGTATTTCAACCTTGTGATACTTTCATGTCATGAGCATTATTTCTTTGTTCATTTGTTCTTTTCGCGCACAGGTTCCCGTAGCCAAGTACACTAATTCTATCTAAGATGAATTTCGAGTCAAACTGCGAGAAATTGTTGGATAATTGTTTCTTTAGGTGACACGAACCCGCTTGTTTGAAGGAGCTTTAGTTATATTTTGAGTATTTCCATGAGTAGTCGGAATTCAATCCGGATTTAGGTTGACAAGAGGCTGGACTTCAGCTGGTGACCTCTGACAAATTGCCATCTGTCACTCTGTCGTCGCTATTCTGGTTTCACTCTCTATGCTGAAGTCTTTTGTTTGTCGCCTTTGAGCTTAACGACTCAGATGGATTCATTACTGGTCTTAAGTTGTTTTTGTGACCATTTTGGTTAAGATTTATCACTTGTTTGGTAATAGAGGCAAGTAAATCCTTTAAAACTAACGTGGGTAAATTTTTATGTACTCAGATTAGAATGGGTTTGTGGCCGCGTTGTGATGAATATTCTTGGCTCTGCATTGAGACGCTAGTTTTAGCTGAGTTTTTACCTGAACCCTGGTTCATGTTGACACCTGGTACACAACTTACGGTCGTATTTTTGAGCGATTTATACTGCTGACACGACTCTTCCTTCGCAATAGCAAACAATCTCCACTCACATCGAATCATGAATCTTAACTGGTGCTAAATAAGTACATTAATGTCTGACATGATCTGACCTCTGGGACTGGTAGTAATACTTCTTACACCATAAAGGCTATACACTGCTCCAGGTGATAGTTGCAAGAAAACTGAGCCCTTGCGTGTGTTTTAAGTATTTCATCATAAACTTGGGATGAGTTACGTGAGAGGATCAGTCAGAGGATAGGTTTTGTGCTGTACGCATGTAATTGAATTGGTAATCCTGCAATTTTCAGCGGAATTTGTATAAAATGCGGTCATCATCATCTACAGAAAAATAACAGAGAGCAAAACAATAATACGTGTTTGATTGAGTGAAAATTATATTTTCATATAACGTTATGCGAAATAAAATGGGATTTCATGTTGGTCAGTCTCATGCATGTTCAGTAAACTTTTCTTGTCTTCTCTGTATTAGCCATATATACCCCCAAATGGATTTTGCCCACACAAACATATGTGTCTGTGACGCAGTTCTTCTGCCGAACTTCATGACATTTTGTTTCCAATATTAATTAAGTAATTGCTATACCAAGATCGGTGGCATCTCTATGTTCTGGAGTTTAATCCCTTTTCGGGTATATATCTACCTTAAAGGCCTTGGACTACGCATAAGACTTATCCTATGGTAGGTCACTTTCAATAATAAGGAAATGAAAAAGATTACAAGGTGTGATTGGCCAGTTTAATAATGATGAAGGAATACAGTCCATATATATACATCTTGACCGTGTTTAGATTCAATTAGCCGAGATAGCTTTGGCTAGATACTAATACTGACCAATCTTAAGCAGGGCTACCGTTTCAACGTATAGAATTTACTTGCTACACCATCAAGTCACGCACGGAAATGTTACAATCCAATCTGCTATGAGCAACTCTCGGCGGATATTGCTTTCAGCTCTTCGCAGTTGTTTACGTTTTAACATGTCTCAGCCAGATGCTTCTCTCTGGTATCGCTGACTTCGAAGCAGGTGTGCTGCTATTTTGAAACCTGTGTCAGATCGTAAGCGAACTGTTAAGACTTTTTTTTGACACAGTGCATTTGTAAATTAAAATAACTAGGCATATGTTCATCGCGTTTTGTATTTTACCTTGGCTTGGAAAACGCCTTCTGTAGTAACCTTCAAGGTATAAGTTGAATGAATCGACCCTTGCATCTTGTTCCTGTAAATTCAAATTGCGAGAAGCGCGAAGTCACCATAAAGCAGCTTTTCCACGGTGTGTCCATTGTATGGACACATTGTATGTACATTTACGACATGTAGATAGATAGCCCTCTCTGACATCCCTAAAGTCTTTGCGTTCGTAGGGTCAAATCAAGCTTTCGCTGCTTTGGCCGAGGTCAGACCGAGGAGGTTTTTCTTCTAACTGCCAAAGAGCAGTGGTTTACTCTAACCACTCCTGTTTTCTCCAAGCAAGAACCTTTCAAAGGATGTATTAGTGAAACCTTGTTGATTAAGGCGATGGACACCAATGTGGTACACAAATCAGTATTGTTAATAGGACGTGGCTGTGGCGGTGAAGTTGGACGGAAGAGTCAATAGTTTGATTGAGGAGATGCATTACACTGGTCTTTGTAATTGTTTCCAAAGCAGCTGCTCTGTGTTTGCATTTGAGCAACTCCCACTCCCACAAAAAATGCGCTTTTTACGTGTCTTTTTATGGAGCATATCAGTGATGTCAGTCGTTATCGAGGGGTGTTCTTCAAGACGAACCTCGTTTGCTATTGTTTCAAAAGAATCATCTGCTGACACACAGATTTTCTTTGTGTGCCCTGCATTCAGAAACTGTTCTAATTGCCACTCAAACCATTTTCATGAAACTCAGTTCAAGTGGTTGTCATAAATCTGAAATAGAAAGTGATAGTGTGTAATGGCTACGATATAACATGGCGTATTGTCTCATACACGAAGTATTAAATAACACAGCCAAATAACGTACGATGTCTAGTCATACTTCAGAGATTATTTTTTATCAGAAATGTTTAGCTTTAAGGGCTTTTTAGGGGCAACATGTTTTTTGCTGATTTTAATTTTCAGGTGGCTTTGGGGGCAATATTTTTTTTTGATTTTGTTGTTTGTTTTTTTTTGTTTTTTTTTGTTTTGTTTTGTTTTCTTTTCTTTTTTTTTTGTTTTGTTTTATTTTTGGAGGTTTTGGCGGGGGGTTGTCCCTGAAAGACCTGGTTTATATAAAGTTGTTGTTATTTCCCTTTGTTGTTGTTGTTGTTATTGTTGTTTAATTTGGCAAAGCCGACTCACTTGTCAAACTAAATGATATATTATTGTTTCAGATGTACGTAGCTAACGTGTATATTCAATGTTCCTGTTATATTAGAGAATTTTATTTACGTACCTCGTGACGTTGTTACTTGAGATTTCCTTGAGGACAGACTGCTCAAAATGTCTGTACATTCTTAATGCTTGCTACAGGTGGAATTAAAAAAGAAATGAATGTCTTAATGAAAAACATTTTTTCAAAGAATATTTATCTTATTGTCCTGTTCTTTGAATTTTGTTAAACATGTTTGGAAAAAATACATATTTGCATGCTGAAGAATGGTTGAGGGTGGATTTCACACCTATTAAGTGCAACGGATGATATCAGTATATCATTGATAGGTTTTCTCCGCCAAGACTGACAACGGGTCATAGACGGTTAACGGTGTTATGTACATGTGTATAAACGGATAACTGTGTGTGTTCGTGCTAAATGTTACTACGGCGATCTCTCATCTCTAACTTATCTTATTCTGTGCGGACTAACTTGCTCATGAAAAAATCTAATGGTTGTAAGTCATGTTTTGCCATAGTTACACACCACATTATGTTTCTGGTTAATATGATACATGTAAGTATGTGTATGGTTCATTTTCTCGACAAACTGGCACATCATAATCGAAATGTTTATTGCTTACTCATCGGCTAGTTATAAAATCCATAATGTATGATAATGATAAAGGTTTGTGTATGCATTTTTTATTGTATTCTATTTTTGTCTGTAAATATTCCTCGAATATCAAAGGTTCCCTTTGACCGCCGTCTCTATGGTAACGCGGTGGCCATCTTGCCCGAAGCTGGGTCATCTTCTTTGTACATATATATTTGTGGGTATTTGTTGTAGGATGGTGGAATATCTATTTTTAAATGTTTACATTTCTTATAAATGATCTCAATGGAATCTCGAGTTTCAAATATGTATGGTATTGAATGATCGGGAAATGTTCTTTGTGTTTTTCATTCCTGTTCTGATGTAAGGCGAACATCTTGGTCATGCATACAGTTTACATGATGTATTTCTTTCTTCGCCTTGCCGACCGGGAGGGTCGGCCATGTTGGCAGCTGTTCTACTACCTCTTTTGCTGCGGAAACACAACAACGACACGGCTATCGTCTCATATCGCGAAACAAACTTGGAAAGTTTTACACGCGAGGCAAACTCATAGTCAAAATGCTAAGCAATCACATATGTAGTTTTCTAAAGGCTTACTCGTTTTCCCCGTTTTTGTTTTACATTTCCCGCTTTAAATATTTATTTACTTATTTGATTGGCGTTTCACGCCATACTCTAGAATCTTTCATCCATTCGACGGCGGCCAACAATATGGTGCGAGGAAACCGACCCGAGCTCGGGGGAAACCCACGACCACCCATAGGTTAGTGTTGGATTTCCCCAGGTAAGGCCGGAGAGGAGGCCAGTATGAGCTGGATTTGAACTAACAGCGATCGCCTCCCACCAATGCGGTCGCTGTCATTTCAAGTCCAGCTTATGCGGGCTTCCTGTCCGGCCGTACGTGGGAAGGTCTGCCAGCAACTTGCGGATGATAGTGGGTTTCTCCCGGGCTCTGCTCAGTTTCGTCCCACGTGAAATATTCTTGAGTATGGCGTAAAATATCAATCAAATAAATCAAATGAGAGCGTCCGTTTCGAGGGTTGGCAGACAGCTGATCAAACATAGGTGGGAGGATACCAAAGGCTTTAAAATCGTACTTGTTACTGCGTCGCTTGGCGCTCAGAACTGAGAGATTAGAACAAGGAAACAGGACTGGTCGACCGGGTGTCAGTATATTTTGAATGGGTCAGGTGTCATGTCTGGTGTCTCCGGCATGATGATCCCGTGACGGTAGCACTTGGAAGAACAAGAAAACACAGTATAAATACATTCTAAAGACACTTTCATCTTCATATGGCTGAAAAATTGTTGAGTTCCACGTTAAACCCAATCATACATACATGTAATTCCATTCTAATTTCCTGCCTCCTTGTTGCGGGCTGGCTTATGTACTTAAAGTGTTGTCTCGGTGGATGCCGAAGACGTAACATTTCCCGCCTCAATCAACCACAGCAGAATGACACCAAGCCAAGGGGGAATGAACGGATGGCTAATGCTGATGGCCTATAGAGCAAATAACAAGACAGTAAATTTCAACGCCATTGATTGATTGTTGTGTGACGCCTTACCCAGCAATTTTCCACGTGTACGACGACGTCAAATTTATGAATGAAAGAATGAGAAATGTCCAGAATAAACCGACGCCTTTGGGAAGTTATTGACGAACTTTTGCACTTTGTGCCGTTATACACACCAGGTTATTACAAAGGGAACAAACGTATGACCTGGCAAATAACCGCACGATTGCCCTCAACCGTTTATTGTCACTTAGGCACCACATGTATTGAGAGAGGAGGAATCTACAAATCCTGTGTCAAAGGCCGGGTTTGACCCCGTACTTCGTGCGTTCTAGCGGTTGAAAGACAAGCCTCTGTAAACTTTAGATCACGGAGTGCTCCCGACGAGATAGGCTCGACTAAGTGCAAAACTCAGTTCTCTGCTCTAACAACTCAGCCATTGCTGTGCGCTATTAAAAGAAATTACCAAAAAACAAATGAGTGCGGAGGGTGACATTCCATTCGAATGTATGTATTAGACGTACCTCACACACGCTTTCTGTATAACATTAAAAGGTTTTGGAAGTAGACCGAATAAATCAAATAGCAGTCTCTTGTCAGCATGAGGAATTCTGATGTTGGCAACCCTTGACAAGCGTCCACAGATAATTCAGCAAGTTTCGTGCATTTCTGTGTAACCTTCGGAATCGGAAACTTTACATCGACCCAAGCATAGTTTCTGTCTAACTGAGCTGAATATTAGGTCATTATCGACGTTGTAGAGAAGAGGATTAA
This sequence comes from Acanthopleura granulata, assembly GCA_016165875.1. Taxonomy (NCBI): domain Eukaryota; kingdom Metazoa; phylum Mollusca; class Polyplacophora; order Chitonida; family Chitonidae; genus Acanthopleura; species Acanthopleura granulata. The sequence continues at coordinate 5,505,598 of JABBOT010000082.1, forward strand.
AATCGCCATTTTCTTCTGTGTGTCCCCTGTATGACCCGGTCAGCGCATGCGTACTACGCGCACGGGGAGCTGGTATTTGTCTTACTATAAATTATTAAACCTTAACGTACAATTATTGGTGGCGAGAGGTTCACGACATAGGATTGAGTCATGATAATTGAAATGCGAAAAAGATGAGTTTAACTCTCATTTGTCAGTGAGGAAATGGGGTTAAGAAAATATCAAAGCAAACTATTTCTCTCATCCCCAGTTGAAAATGGTTGCATGCGGTCCGCTCCGTTCAAGGGTAGTTTTCCCTGGAATCTGAGCAGAGAATGGCCGCTCCCTGGCGTGATACCGCCTGCATTGCATATTAATATATACCGTTTTAAGTATGAATAGAGTGTGTTGCGACCGCAGTTTGGAGTTGTAATCTTGACTGATGTAAGATATGCCAAGCATTCATGTATGCAGATGTATTCAACTTACAACCATGAGGCCATTCGGGAGCACTATGAAAGTCAGAACTTCGGGGTTATGTACATCATGATACGACCTAATGTACATAGCTTTGTTATTATATTCCAACAAACATCATAAAACTTTAATGTCGAATGAACGATCAGCACCATTTTGTATGATGCAAGTCCACGTATTTGCATGTGTGTGAGGCAAACAACTTGTCGATGTTAAGGGAGACAATGAATGATCACTATTGCCTACGGATGGGAAGTACAGCGCTGTGCCCACTGCGTCTATTCAATCTAAAGTGGTTTATTTTCTATAGCGTACATAGTGCATGTATCAGTAATTCATCCTAACGTACGTCGGTTTGTCTCAAACAACAACCGAATCAGTTCCGATTGATAATCACTTCAAGCGCCCGAAATAGTTTGCCCTACATTTTATTACGGAAATGAGCAACATGCATATCCATAAATAAGATAACCCCAGATAATTGAAGATCGTCTTCTTGTTATTTCTTTCTTTACGTTACTTCACGTAGGTGCATGCGCTTGATAACGAATGCAACACGAGAATAATTTTCTGACGTTCAGCTCACAGGAGGCGTCATTAATGACCGTGTTGTTGGAATTTAGCTGGATTCCAGGGCAAAACGTCTGAGTCGTTTCTATCTGGACACAAAGTCGACACTTCTAGTTGTTATTCTGCCCAGAGCTCAGTGGAGCCCTGCTGAGAGCTTTTCCTGTCAATAACGGGTGCTTGGTGTGCCTGACGCATTTTGGACACTGTGTTAACCCTTAGTTCTGCGGAAACATCGTCAGCTCTGGGAAGACTTTGACGGTAAACCAGAGAAGAAAAATGAGCTGCCTTGTCAATAAATTATATGGTAATGGCCATAGCGCACTCAGATTAGCGTCTAAGTCTAAAGAAAACCTCAACACAAAAGCATTTGGGAGAAACATAATAGCGGAGAGATGCCCTTCAACATGGAAAACAGATATTTTTCTGGATAAACACGACCTATGCAAAGCTTCCTTTAGAATGCACGCTTGCGGCCTCCTGGCTTATTATTTATGGTGGATATTTTGGTACAGTTAAGTTTTTAGGTCGGCGTGGTGATTAAGTCCACCCAAAGCTTTTGTTAATATGCCTTGTGAATTTACAACAGAATGAAAATCACATGTGATAACTAATGTTTAACTAATATCGTGGTATCCCAAAAAACTGCATAAATGTCTTTTTTCCCGTGCATCAACGGAATTTGATGGGTTTGAGCACGAGAAGACATGAACACAGAGCGGTGATAAGTGCATCGCTGCCGTTGCGTTATAGACTGAGTGTTATACATAAAATACATGTTATATTGATTCTTCGCTGCTAATGGTGGCCTGCCAATTGCGTCCGAGCGCAACTCTGGATTTGTCCCCCAATTATCTAAAGTTGTCAGTTAAACGTTGACGATGAATGACAAAATGATAGGACGGAAAAGATGAAACCCCGACAACAAATCATTAAGTTTTCCACTGATTCAACTGTCTAAATCAATCAGTGCGTAATTCTCTCGGTATTTAAATTACGAATATCGACTACGTCACACCGGAATAGATGATAAACATCGATAAAGTATAATGAATGGTTGGCTGGCTGACGGGATTAGTGAACAACCACAACAGCTTAACAAATACATAAATACAAACATTAGTGTAACGGATCCGGTTTTTAAGTGCGAATAGTTAGTTAAGGAAGATTTGGTCACATTTTAACTCAGTTGGTAGAGTCCTGAATTTTGGATTTTCAAAGGCGTTAAGAAATTACGATGTGACCCACAGAGCAAATCTGGCAACCATTATATTGATTATCAGATAACTTCTAAGGAGCGTGAGACGTGAGTTTATTTTTTGTTTGTTTTTTTTTTTGTTGTTTTGTTTTGTTTTTTTTCTTGTTTTGTTTTTTTTCACTTATATAGAGGCAGTTAGTTTCATGTGAGGAGAGAGCAGTTCCAGAGAAAACAACAGTAATTTAGACGCTTAAAGGCACGACGTTTAAAGGCAGATGTATTAATATATCTCATAAAAGGTGGAAAATGTCAGACAAAAAGGGGAGGGAAAAACCTTATTATCCTGAGGTAAAATCGAAAGCAAGCTAGGTTTACCAATAGTATAACACGCGGTCTTTTACTGGCGTCATTGGTCATGGGTCTGGGGTGTCCAGCGATCGATTAGGTCGTTTAGACACGGAATGACCGATTATGGTTAAACGCTACATCGACACCTCCACAACCATATCCCATAACGTTTCCAACACGTCGATCAACCATATTGTGCGTGTGTATATGTAGAATGTGATCTTTCAATGTATCAAACATCAGCACCATGCTAGAAAGATGCATGGAAATATGGTAGGTATTTGGAAGAAATCTAATACATATATATATATATATATATATATATATATATATATATATATATATATATATATATATATATATATATATGAGATTTATTTGAGGGTTAGTGTAAAGAACAGTTTGAGCGTAGGAAAAGACATCTTTTTGCTGCATTTTTTTCTCCATTATCAAGTGATTCTGCCACTATTTACGAAATATATGACTTGGTAGAGAATCATTAGCTTCCAGGTCGCCTTTGTCTGTAAAACCCTCCATTTGTGGCATGTCAGCATTTTCAGGATGAACGTGTTGTATTCTGTAACCTCACTAGTAATTGTTAGGTTACCTGACGTTCAGCAGTTTAACCTTGTTATTAGACGTTTGTATATCTTATCTGACGACAATCCGTGATGCTACGGCCTGGGCCCAGGTGTTGGATTCGGAGAAACACAGTAAGGATGCACTCAGTTTATATACCGGCCAGAAAAACCGTATATGTTTACCGCGGCGTAATTTAATGCCACCGACATTGACAAACACCCCCCATCGACAATCAACTATGAAACTCAAAATCGTCACTGCCAGATTCAGCAAAGAGGTTAATAAGTGCGTGTAAAACTAATCAATTTTCTGTCAGCCATAGGGAGCATTTCCGTCCTAGCCGCTGATTTCCGAAACCGAATCTCACTCACTTTCCGATGACCAATAAATCAGGACGAAACGTAGGATGCGTCCTTGTTAACGTGATATATTGTAGGCATTCTCCGCGTGGAAAGAGTTTGGCGCCTTCAGACTGCCTACAAAGACAAAATTGCGAATAGTTTCCCGGAGGGAGAATCTTCTGCAATTTACATGGCGGTATTTCCTCTCACGTTCCTTGTTTTGCTGACAGACATCAAGATCTTGTTTTGCACGGGTGGGAAGTATACGACATTCGATATTCCCACGATATGCTCACATCTGTCAGGGTTTTTTCACCTTTTTTGTTTCTCCTCTGTAAAAGGATTCCTTACCGTTACAATCTAGCCGAGGCTTAATATATTAAGCTACTTTACGACTGACTTATAGAGGAGCCTTGGGTACATGTTCACAAGCATTCTGGAGGTATTGCTTTCGATGTGCGCATTACAGTTCCAACAGGCTTCAACTGCCAGAATAATGGTGATGTCACAGCTCAGAACAGAACTAAACTGATCACTATGTTTTTGAATAGGGACGAAGCGGACAACAAATACGATTCGGAAGCTTGTCATGTCGGTTGAAGCCATGTACCTATTTTCAGTTCATAGTTACAAAACATTTTGGAAAACTGTTAGTATCTAATCTGAAAATATGGTCACAATTTTGTTCAACATAGAAAATAGTGAAAAAGATAAATATGATATTAACTTGTCATAGTGAAGACACATTTCAGTTTCAGTGAAAGAGTCAAAGTTGAATACAGAACCAGAACCGCCGAATATAATTTTGTCCACAAGGAACGAAGTGGTTTGAAAATTAAACCTGATCTGTTAGTTCTGCTGAGGAAACTGTTTACTTTGATTCAGTAGAAGAAGCGGAAAAAATCCGGGAACCTGATTCATAACCAACTGACAAGCAATACCGCTCTCTAGTAACGGTAAACTGGAGGGTAGTATCATCTTCAAAATCTTGGCCAATTACCATGTCAGGTTAAAACTAATATGTAAGCCATCATCATTACAGTTATTGGTGTATATCAACGGATTGGTCCATATCAGTTCTTTCGTTCTACAGTACAAAGGTTCGTCCTCTGGATCCAGTAGTCACTAAGTGCTTCTGGCTATGGCGCTTTGGGATTTCACAAAAAATATTGAGGACTGTAGCTATCACTGCATTTTTGCCCTGAGCAGGAGTACGAATGATCAACACCACACATGTATCCAGGGTGGTAGAAGATGTACCTGTCTACAACAACGACGTGATTGATCTTAAATTTGATCGCATTTTCCTGCATCAATATTTCTTTTGATAAATTCTTAGGTCCTTGACTCCAGCTGAAGCAGATTTGGGATGTAGGATGAGTCAGGGATTCTATAGGTGAATCCTGAGTCAGGGGAATCGACTGCGGTGATCCAAGCTGCCGAAACACAGACCGTTGCGTGTAAAGTATTCTAACGTTTCCTGCAGCACATCTACTATGTCAGATGTCGCAAAAAAAAACATGAAGAATCACGGAACTATTTGTGGCCACATTCCTCGTATTTTGGAGAATGTTGATGCCAGCAATTGTGTCAATTGATCTTTTCTATTCTGTGTAACATATATTTTCATTTCCTCTTCTTTTGAAAAATATATTCATTTTCTGTCTGTCACAAAAAGCATTTTATCTGTTCAGTGGAGTGTTGTATAGGATGCAAACAAAAGGGGATTAAATGGTACTTTTGACCGCCATTTGTTTTGTTTTTTTTCCATTTTTGATACTTTTATGGTAAATATCAAACTGACATCCACCCTGATGTAGAATATTCCTGGCTAATTATTTTGTTTGTAACAGAGAGACGCCATCAAACGACAAAATAGCGTGTCTTGGTTGACTGACTTATTGAGGTGGGGTGTTTGAGCTGATATACATTTTTTACACATTGGTTCGCCAGCAACTTCACGTCAAGGAAATTTCAGTGTGTGTGGTAATTTCTCCTACTGGTGGCCTCGTGTTGGCCCGGGTCCTTGTTTCTCCAACCGTAAACATAATAGCAGTGATGCAAAAGAAATGTCTTTTTACAAAATGTAAACACTCGTTGATTATTGCGAAATCGCTTGTCAAATATCATGAGGTTTTTACTTGTTCTGTATCTGTAAATCAGTGAAGTTGTAGTTATGACAAACAATATTTATGTGGCAAACCTAGGCCACGTTTCTGGAATCGAGGATAAAGCTTTCAAATCTGTGAACTATACAGATATATCAATTCCGGATAAACTTTCCCCATGTAGTTTCAAACTCTCAGCAATTCGTGACTTCAGAGCTTTCGGTCTTCCGGAGATTATTTAAACAAAGTCGATATACTAAAAAACCTCAACACTGTATTTATTCTTGCGGAGATTTTTATTAAGTTTTAAATTTATAAAACGTCTTCTCCTTCCACTTTCTTCCATTTCAACATTTCAAGTTTAATTTTCCTTACGGGGAAATTACTATCACTGACATTTCCCTAAAAGACGGAAGTGTTTTAATTTACACAACATTGATAAATTACTTTCAGTTCTATATGATATTCGTTGATCGGTGTTTTCTGTCAAAATTGGCATTATTTATACCACACAACGGATGCTTCAAATATCAGACTGGTTGTGTCAAAGTGTTTGTTCAAGCATACCAAAACAAAGAACAGTTGGGAAAGAAGAGCAGGGGGTGAAAAGGTGGCGCAAACATCTTGGTATAACCTATAAATCAAACTATGGTTTTGCCTTTCTACATCATAAAGCTTGAACAATCGTTGGATTCCGTGCTTGCGTATCAGAGACGTTAAAACACTTGAGCTCAATGCAAGATAAAATGTTTTTGAGTTTGCAAGAACAGGCTTAAGGCAACATTTACCTTTTGCATAATTTGGACATGATTTTTATAAAATATGTTTTGACATGTTTGTGAATGTCCAGAGCCGTATCTTCACATCTGTTTCTCTAGCATGCATGTTCGTCATTTCTTATTTTTTTACATTTTCTACATAATTCCACGCATTATTTTAAGGATTCTGACATATGTTGGAATTCATTGTGAGAACGCATCTGTTAATTAAATCAAAGACGCTATTGATAAAAACATATAAAGACGCTATTGAAAAAAACAGACCAACCAATGGATGTATAAAACTATGAATAAAAAGCCAGCCGATATTTGCCGTTACATATAATACTGTTATCCGGATAGATAACGGTATTACAAAGATAGCAAACCAACGCATGGTACTTTGGGGTATCTAACCAATACACAAGGAGTTACAATATAAATCGACAATGATTTCCGCTTCAGCGGCAGAGGAAGCCGTTTTCAGTGAGTATGGTACTTGATGGTGGTAAGTGGTGGCCCTTCAGAATACCATCTGCTGGCTCGAGGAGGGAAGTAGGCCTTTGTGACTCTATTAAGGGCCACAAGCTGTCGTGGTGGAGCGGAAACTCCCATCATGTAAACAAATTTATGTCCTGTGGTGAACAAGGGGTGATGACTGAAGGGCTCTTACATCGATTGGTTTATAGACAGTCAAATGGACAACCAAACTCTGCTATATGGACTCTGGTGTCGAGAGCCATCCAAATAATAACTCGATACTGGAGTAGTTTATTAAGTAAATTTATTACAGGCCTCAATTCACTTCGTTGTCCTAAATCAAGCCAATTTCACGAGAAAATGCATCACGTGTACAATGTTCACTGTCCCTTTACATGGAGTTTGCAGTGGTGCATTGCCAAATTTTCTGGTTGATTTTAATCTTGTTATAGTTAACAATATAACTTTCTGCTGAATTATTTTCCGTGTTTCAGACTTGATGCGACTACGGCTAATTGGATTCGACAAGACTTAGTGTTATTCATTTATTACGTTGGATGTGTATGTAGCGCCACAGTTAAATGTGTTCTAACCTTATGGTGGTGGTGGTCACTGGGTAAAGGAACAGAACACCAGATGAGCTGCAGGTACCTGACAAACCGCCAGGCGTAAGGTGGCAGTCCAAAACAGCTGGCACTGAATTCGAACCGTAAACACCAACGACTAATCATCAACTGGACAGGCGCATCAAACCTGATTTTCTGTTTGGATCTATCCCACTGATAGTATTTAATGAACTGAAGCCCTCTGTACGCATCACTTCTACATGTAGATTCGAACTCATACCACTCGTAACTGATGAAGGGGTTTCAAATTGACCATGGCAAAACTTAAAAGACCATTTCTCGACGAAATATGTGAAAAAAGTTGTAAAAAGACGTAATAAAATCTTGCATAAAACAGAGTCGGTATTGTACGCAATAACATCCAATTGTCAACTCGTATTGCAACTATTTAAGCATCTTTATGTACAATTCGACTAAAACTCGAACTGATGTAAACGGTCAAGAGGGCCTCATTTCCCCAAGATACGTGTGACCATCTGCCAAATATCACATTGCTGTCGCTGTGTCTGGTCTTACTTTCTATGCTGTAGTGCTTTAAATTGATTTTTCAGGTTGAATACACGTTTGGGTCTGTCAGTCGCTCTTTGGTTGCAACTCTCCATAGGAGCATCGTGTTGATCTTGTGAACATGTGGGCGTACACAGTCACCAGACCCGGGATTATAGATACCACTTCTGCTACTATAAAGCAGATCATAACATGTTAAACAGGATCTAACAAATCTAACAAGTCGAGACATGCATATCTAGGTGATATGCAGGACACATTGGTATATTTCTATGGGAATATTAAGACTTGAAGTCATCTTTCTGCCTTAAATGCGATGTGAAGGGAGATCTGGATCATCCTAGAATACACATCTTGACATGGAGTCAAGATCTAACGTAGCATTACGACTATCTGTTATATGCGATGACTCCAACGACACGTCAAATTCACCGCCTTACCAATATATGGATTGTTTAAGGCTAACAGATCATCAACATTTCATCTGGCAAATGGAAAGGTTCACACTTCAAAAATGTTAGTTTTAGTCAATTCTGCATACAATCATACAAGTACAGTTCTGTCAAAAGTGTTGCCAAATCCCCACTGAAATATCAGTGTACTGTTAGTACACTGTATCACATAGATATTGTTAATGCGAAAATTTAGAAATCCACTGAACAAAGAAGCGTCCAGCGAATGACAAGATCAATAAATAGAAGCACTACAGAAGGCCCTGTTGCTGTTTATTTAACATAAGAGTAACCTGTCGAACACCGCGGCATTCCTTTACGAAATTCTGTCAACAAAATCTTTGTCAGCAATAGCTGAGAACAGAGAAATCCAAAATGGACAAGCCGTGATATGACGATGATTTGATCAAAACACTCTCACGTTTGACGCTTTGGCTTGATGAGAATCCACTTGCGGTTAACACCCGATTCTTGTAATGGCACAACAGTATTTATACTTTAAAATCATTTTATTCCTTGTACAGCTACCGACCGCAAAGCTAAGGACGGATTGATGATAGAAATTCTTGAACGAGCAATAAAGAAATATTCATGTATAGGAATCTGTGTTATCAGAAATCCGTTCTGGTATATCTGTATTTAGAAAATTACACCTGTGTGTCTTCCTTTCAGAAAAGCTCTGTGTTTCGTGGCGTAGTTCCTCTAGATTACATTTTTAGCAGAACAAATGGATGTTGTTGTAGATAAATTAATCTACTTTACAACAGCCTGATAATAATAATATGCGTTTTTATCATTGACGTTTATGAAGCTATTACAGACAACTTATGCATATTCAATATTTAGCACATATTTTATTCCCTTTGTTACGACGACATCAAGTCGCAGTAGTTTGAAGCCCTACTGATCTTCACAGAGATATAGCCAGAAAAATTAAGTCATGCAAAGCAATACTTACTTGAAAGAGAACTTGTTTTGAATACACTCCAGAATGCTGGTGGCAGTGAATTATAATGAACGAGCCTAAGACAACGACTCGCCCATAGGCACATGACATTTGCAATCAGGATGATCTCAATAAATAATGAAATCTCTTAATTAATACTTTAACAGTATAGAGATTTTATCATTTGCCATATTTTGATAATGCTCAGTGTTTCACTGCTGTCATGTGGGAAATGTGACCAAATATACAAAGACGAGATCGATAATTAAAGGCGCATTTCGTGACTCCCTTATCCAACGACTGCCATCATGTTGGGACTAGGCCTAAAGTGACGTCATGAACTGTATGGTCTGATTGAAATCTCAAGAGCTTGACCTGAAATTTGACTTTCTTGATTCGTGTTTTACGCCGTACTCAAGAATACTTCACTTGTTCGACGGAGACTACAGTATGGTGGGAGGAAATCGACCCTCCGCAGGTTGCAAACAGACCTTCCCACATACGACCGGAGAGAAAACTAACATGAGCTGGACTTGAACTCACAGCGACCGAATTGGTGAGAAGTTTCTGGGTCAATGCGCTGGGCTATCGAGATAACCGACACGGAGGTTGATAAGGTTGGTCAGTACATGGGTTGCATCGATTAATCGTCTGCAAAATGACGTACCTTCTGCCCATGACCGTGCAGGAGGAATTTAGGGACTCGTGACAAACATTCATCAAAATGTGAAGAGTGTTGCTACACGCACGACTCGTTGCGTCTCCACCAGAGAGATAATCATCTAAGTAATGAAGGATATTCTTGTTCTCTGATTTACGTTTCGCCAGTCTTTCCATAAATGAAGCAAACATTTCAAAGATGGAGCATCCCATTGGTAAGCATTTATCAAAGTAATAATTGATGAAAGACACTAAGAGAAACAGGTAATAGCGAGAAAGCTGATTCTATGACAACTTTAGTCAATAGAGGACCTTTCCCTAGCCTCTGAACCATGGAAAACCTTTCAGTAAAACCTGTTGCTAAATAAATGGCGTCTGTCTTGTTTGGGTAGTCATTAATGTACCAGGCAATTGTGTCTGTTTTAATTGGCATCGTGTCTAACTGAAACAAATTTTCTCTGAGGGGAACGAAAACTCTGGGTATTTACACCACAGTTCCTGGTTCCACGCGTTACAACACCGCATTTTCACAATGATGCTTTTAATTACAGGCAGCATTTGAAAAACCAGCTGCATTGTGTGCCCAGCAAATACCACGATCTCCCTTAACCCTTGTGGTTGTTGCTGTAGGCGGTTTGACCATGAACCTAGTAAAACTTAGGGGTGTTTGCCTAGGTACCATATACGCCAGACACAGCCTAGAGTTCATTACCGTCCATGACTGAGAGGGGGGTCTTGTATGGCGTATTCTGAACTGTTCGTCATACATCCTCCATGCATAGCCGCCAAATCTCTCGGCTGCCAACCTGATGGGGTGCATGAACTTTTCAATTACCACCCTAATAAAGAATAGAAACGCTGAAGTCCATTCTTCTATGATCTCCACTCTAGCCACATATTACCTAGCTTTTAGTTGTAAATGCCCAGTAGACGAGAGAAACACTGTTGAAGACCAAACATGTTGTGAAAGCCCTCTCCCGCCATTCAACATTAAACCCAGCTCTATGAACTCCCCTATCCATAATTTTTTCTTTCACACTCTGAGGTAAATTAGCCCCTAATGTGTAATGCACACTGATCATGGGGTCAGGAGAGAGAATAGAGACTGTTGGAGGTAAAATATTTTGGCCTAAATTTATGTAGACCATTGGGCCAGTGTCATACTCATTCCTAGGCTGGATTCCTAGGTGGTTACATAACATTCAACGATGTAATTACATAAAATGACAATTCTTGCATCGATGATAAAGGATTCACCCTGGAACAATAAAAAAAACTTCAAAGCGCTTGTAACACGTTGCTCTGGTTTAGCACTGGACGGCGAGAGAAAGACCTGAATCACCCCTGGTGGCCTATCAGGGAGTTTATAGATAAAGGGGGAATAATCATGAAAAGGGGGGCAAGTCAGTCCGCTCCCGTCTCCAGAGCAACCCTCTATACCATTAATTGTTTTAAACATATGTACATATAAACGTATTAACAAAACCACGCCTATTTTCAGCTATGTGATAACCCTGTTTATCAGTGAATTTTGATAAACTGGTTTAACTTACATAGTTTTAATGTGAGCAGAAGCACCTCACAGTGATCATTTTAAAGAAAAAAGATTGTCTTGATTTGGGGAACAGTATTCCAGTTCAGTATATGAAAGTTGTTATGTGATTAAATATGGAGGTTTCCCAAATTCGGAGGGTGTCCCAGTGGGTGTCGTTTACATTTGTGGCAATTGATACGATATGATTATTCGCTACTAAGGAGATGATAAGGATTCAGAATTACTTCAAGACCACGGGACACCTGTTCTTGTAGTGCACAGCTTTGACACTCTGAGGACAATGTAGGAGACGTGACCGAGTTCCAGCTTGGTGAATGTAGCGATTCAGAGTAGTTAACTTGGAAGTTAAGTTAGAAACATGACGAAGCGATCTCGGCTCCACTTCATGGCGGTCCTTTTGCCACCAGCGAAAAGATTATCAGCACGAAGAGCTAATATCAACTCATTTTGTTCCGAACATTGACCTGTCTGTTATCATACCGTGATTGGCCAGCGAACGCACATGGATACCAGGGAAGAGGGATATGGGTCAGAGGTCTCAGAATTCCCATAATGTTTTGACATCAATAAATCTCCTCCACAAGCGGCTATTTCTTTGCTCCAGGAGTTTAGTGACCTATCTTCTTCCCTTGCATATCGCGCTCAGAGGACTCAGGCTGATTGCACGATAGCATATGGAAAGATCGGTGGCGATAGGGGTAGCTCATAAATGAATCATATAACTACATTTATTAATCTTTGCCACATTAGCTCCTAGTGGCGTCAGGTGAAACACCATATTTTCAGTCTCTCTACACCAACGTCGAGTGTACGTATGTAAATCGCTCACTGTGTTGGTCGACTATTCGTCCCTAGGCTATAGCACCAAAGTTTTCTGAGTACAAGAGGTTTTTGCTCATTGAAGAGACAAACGTAGTTTGAGACTAAAGGTCCCATGCGTTTTTCCTTTGAGTTCAATGATTCTAAATCCCTGTTGCCTCTGAACTACACTGACATTAACTCAATGTCATACACCTGGGGAGACTCCGCGGAGATTTTGACTGGTCAGTTAAAACCTGGAAAGAACGTGAGACAATCAAATCATTTTGCTTTCAATTTCGACCTTCTGTTGATATTTGACTGAAGAAAAGACAGCAATTAACTGAATAAATTTTTAGAAGTTGGATAACGTCTGTGATAAAATTCAGAAAAAGCGCCGATGTCTGTTATTACATGTGAATAATGTAGCTAAATAACGTAAATGTAACTGTCTTGATTATCGGTGTAATGATATTACTATTAACTGCAACATGCAACGTTTACGTTCCAGAGAGCTCCTTCCAGCTCTCGTCAATGATTCTTGCACGGTCATGTTTCTTGCAAAGTATGGTTACTTTAAGTCCCCCCTAAATAAGCACACAACAAACAAAGTGCCCTGTGATATTGCTACCACTCCACCACACTTAAGCTTCTACACTTAACTGCACAGTTATATGCTCAATGATCAATCAGTGCTAGCACAGAAATACTACTGGAAGAACTTAGTACACCCAAAAAAGACCCAGTTGACAAGGCACCATATTAACTCCTTAGTATTTATCTACACACGGTATATTCCATTATTTCCACAGAAGCCAAATACCCGGGTTTCGACTGGACAGCAACAGTCACGTCTATTGCAGTCCATGCATTATGGCCCCGACCCGTGTTAATTTCATAAAACAAAAATTGGTCGCAATCTCATGACAATCTGACGTACCCTTTGCCAAAATTTGAAACTTTAATCAGTGAATTTAATAACTGCCAGACATTTAGACGGCTTCCTTTTTTTCATACAAAGCATACACCTCACACCTTCAGTTGCTGGTTTGCAAACAAAGAAAAATACATTACATTCTAAATTAAACAGGACTGGCCAAAAAGCGGAAGTGATAAGAGTGCCTGTTGACGTCTAATAACTAGATCATCTCCCTTTGTTTGGCTTGCTCGCATGTAAAGTCAAGGACGTCGGTCATCTGCGGGCTTACGGGATATATTTGTCACAGGTGTAGCCCATTGATTGGGCCACCCTATATTTTCGTGTCTTCTGACTTCAGGGTTCCATGTATTGACGTATTTTGTAACAGTATAACTGGTTGCATCGCTTGATCCCCGAAGAAGCCATACATCGTTCTCCAACGAAGGAATTTCGACTAGCATCGCTGGATTAATGCTTTGCAACTCAATGCCTTTAAAGACAATAAAAGTCTAATGTACTTGAGCTTTACATAATCAACGGGTCTCGAAATTTAGTCCCTGTATGTCTCAAAGGAACGATGCCAACCCCCAGAAAGTCTTACGTTTAGCTTCATAAAGCCAGAATTCCAATCGAAATTATTTGATGATTTGTTTTATATCTCTTTGTTTTCAATAAAGTTACAGATAGCGACATTCACTTATTGCGAGATTTCTACAAAATTGCATCAAATAAAGCTGTCAATAAACTGTCACACAGGACTACAAAGTTGACCATCTGCCTGACCCTTGCTATAAGGATGACTGACGTGTGTTAATTTGATAAAGAGTTTGTTATTTCCGATACTCAGAAAAGCCAGGTTGTTTAGAAGTCTGTTGCCCTATTTTGAATGTCACCGTGACCTATGCGAGGCAGGCAGCAAATGTCAATTATTCAGCTGAAATCTAATGTCTGAACGATGAAACGTGTGTAACAATGCTTGATTCGGGTTCTGCGCAGCCACGTCGGCCTTCTATCTTCACCCTTGTCCTCTTGTCTCTGTATGTAGTATATACCAGTGAACTGGTGTACCCTGTATGTCTGTCCCAAGACTATTTTTCATTGTTGCTATTTGTAACCTAATCGATTGGCACAGCTTTTGCCATTCACAAGTATCGTATGGCATACACTATGCCATTCCTGAGACGAGCAATTGTAATTTCTATAATTATACAAGTAAAAAACCCTCGGGCTGGTTATCTCCGCTTAGGTTGGTTCTCGATGCTAGATGATTACTGCTCTAAAATAATAGCATTATGCCCCAAGGGTTACAAATACTGTCTCCATCCATAGGACACTTCACTTACGGTAGAGATAAACTATAAGTCAAGAATAGTATGGACTCGAGGCCACCTTACAATTTTGAAGACAGCTGCTATGCTTAAGTGACTGGAACATTGTTTGGCGCATTGTTTTTTATTTTTCTTTCTTGTTTCACAGATTTTATTCACCTTACTTTAGACTTATTTTTACTTCTTTATGTATCCCCGGTATGTGGCCGAAGGAAACCAGGCAGAGCCACAAGCTGCATATAATTTCTAACTGATCGAATTCATCTTTTAACGGACATGGCCACCGTCAACGTTATTGTTGTTGACACCGTCAACGTTATGGTTGTTGACATCGTGAACTTTATGGTTGTTGACACCGTAAACGCTATGGTTGGTGACACCGTCAAGGCTATGGTTGTTAACACCGTCAACGTTATGGGTGTTGACACCGTGACCGTTATGGTTGTTGACATCTTCAAAGTTATGGTAAAGAATATTCCGTATAGACCCATACCATATAATAGTCTTGCTCCCACATTAATACTGTGAATAATTGAAATATTCTTGAGTACAACGTTTAACAAAGAAATAAACAAATGTGTCAGTCCTGAAATTTAGTTTGGAAGATTTGCAGATACACTACCAAAAGTTGTTTCATGCTTCAGGTATAAGAAAATACATTGTTTGGAATACTTCAAAAAATTGTGATGATCTTGATTGCTCGGCAGTCAAAACATGTAGTGCCTCATATCAGTCAAATTGTGGCAAGTGTTGTGATGCTTGCACAATGCACAGATGGTAAGTAATACCAACCTCATTAAGGTATCAATCCGATTTAAATCTGGCGTCTTACTTTGAACATTTTATGTGTAGCAAAAGTTTGAAAATGCCGATCTTCTCAATGCTTAAACGTGCATTTACCACACACTTCGAATGGCAATTATCTTGCAGTGTACTGAACTGGATGATGCCGTCATCTGACACGCATCAGCTAGGATAGTTTATGCCATGTAGTTGCAATGAAGCCTCAGACAGCCCGTCGGTGCTGAACGACTAGGGTATTCAGAGAGCGTGTAATTTACGGGGATCGTTAACGATATTCACAGCAGCCGAGCTACGGCGGAAATTCACGGTCACTCCGACCAAATTGATTTTCAGCACTGGCAACAATGAAGTCGGCAAAGAACGAAGGTCCGGACGTCTCCACTAGACGGAAACCGACGGGCTCCCGAGGTTACGGGGCTGCGCTTGTGACCTTCTGCGCCCCATCGGACGGAATTTGTGAACGCGGCGAGCTCTGCGGACTATTCACCATGGCAGCATTGACGGACACTTGCATTCTGTACTGATAATACTATCCAGATTTAGTTCTGCGTTGTTCTGCTTGAGCTATTCGTGTTTGCTTCATTGGTTTATTTGGTGCTCTACGCTGAATTCAAGAATAATGAGGGTGGTTGGTAATCACTTTCACAAAACGCGAGTGTATAACCACCCAAGTTTAGTAACCGTGTTGCTGCTATATAGTCCGTCGTGTCAGTCCATCAAGCGGACAAGCTTCTGTGTGATAGACATATGGTGGATGCTGTCATTGGAGTCTTCATCGGTCGGATGATATAGCCCATTAACACCTTTACAACCAAATAGCAGACGTTTCCGGAAATTTCAAAACAGAAGATTCTGTAAACAAGAAATTAAATTTACGTAAAACTGGTTTTTAGTCAGTGGCTTATTTGTCACGTGAAAGTTTAAATTTGAAATGGAATTATTATCTACAGCAGTAGCGTAGACGTAGACATTCCTTACCTTTTGGTCTGTGTTTTTTTCCAAATTTCCTTTTGTTTAGACCTTAGATAACAATAGTTTTTAATAATGGCTTACTAGCTATTATTTCAAAATAGTTTTTGAGATAAACGTTGCCTCATGATCGTTGTACACCATTTTTTGCGGAATATCATGTGACTATGTATTGATCAATGGAAACAAAGAATCTCACTGTGAAGTATATTAATAAAACATAAACAGAGAGAAAAATGCAACTTTCTATTAATATGACCCACCATCGACGTAATCTATGCTTGGTGCATACCGTCGCTGAAATGTCCCATCTCACATATTCTATTATAGACGACCGCCCCGCGATGTATTTTGGAATGAAACCTTTACAAAGAAATGGCCGAGCGCTGGAAAGCATTGACGACAAAAACCGAAACCGTCCGAATCTTCTTGGCGACATCAACTAAATTGCACTGGTGCCTCAGACACTTCAGTGAGTTGAGATTCGTTAACAACAACACGAAGATTATTTGGCATAATTTCTCAATGTAGCCTTGTCTAATTTTAGTAGCAATGCCCAAGTGGCAGTTAGGGAGAAAAGAGTGAAAACACATACATATATACCATACAACTTGCGTACAGTACACGATTCGTCAAAACGAGGAGCCGTTTTATATGCATATTTTGGTTGAAGTCAATGCGATGAACATCCGAATATTCAACATGATCAAAATGTACATACACAAAATGGAACATGATCAGAACACTGGTGACGAATGGTTCTACATCTGCATGTGTCACGTTTGTTTCCTTGTAGGTTGACTTCAAATACGGCCTTGCTGTGCTTATCAATGGTCCCGTGATCTTTACTGCATAGAATCTAGAACGGTTTTGTTCTCTGTCATACATGCAGTTCTGATGGCGCACACATGTATGAATGGCAGATAAACATGCATCGAACTGCTTTTTATTTATGAAAAAGCATTTGTCTAAAAATACTTCCTGCACAGAAGGAGCATACTTAAAATACTTTGCTTTTTCATAAATAATTGTTTGTACAGCAACCTTGGATGATGTAACACAGTCCTCGTGAGTGTGTTTGCCATCCTTGTGTGGTTCCAAATAAAGGGCAGATTACTTCGTTGCAAGATCCGCCTAAAGGGTGTGCAGATGGATCTCTGCGGCGGACGTGTGGTAAGTTACATGTAAAAGACCACACCACAGAGAGCAAAACCAGAGAAACATAGTCGGTGTGATCGTTGGGAAATGGTCACAACTGACCATCGCCTATTGTCAGTTAGCCTTAGTTAGGTATTTATTCCAACTGTTCATATAAATGCATAACTAGAATTAACTTACACCCCCCTACCACTGTGGTTTATTGAGAATTAGGCTTCAAAGTACATCGATGACATTAGCCATAAATTAAACGTCACTGATCTAGAATTACTCGAAGTTCTGCACTCGCATTTAAGAAACAAGAACATGAAAACAGTGCTAAAGAACCACGCCTGGGTGGTGTTTAGTGCGATAGCTGAGTCTCGGTTTATGCGGAAATACAATATAAAAGACCACAGCATAGAAGCTTTGCCACCAGTTGCCCTTGTTGGAAATAAACGCATACTGTACACTTCACAGACTATAGGAGCATCGCATAAATTGGAAAAAGAACGTCACCTTTTCATCAGTTAAACCTTCACTATTATAGTTCACTATTATATGTGCTAATATTAAGACCATAATTTGCAAATTACCCCTGATAGTCACTAAACATACTTTAGAATGAATAGAATGTTCGACAACCTGTTTGTGGACATTCAGCTTTCAAGAGACGCTTGTTGTACTTTTGTAGCTGTCTAAATCAATTAGACTGGAATAAACACTGTATAGAGCAAATTTTAGTTTATTTTAAACATTATTATCTTATCATGGACAAGAATGAGGGCAAATGAGTTGACAGCAACATCACTGCAAACAATTTAGCAGAACATTGATTTGTTAAAGAGGTACCTCCATTCATTAATTTCACATTTCGTTAACGCCATGCTCAAGAATTTTTCACATATGATGGCGCTCATTATTTTAGGCGGAGGAACCTTGAGTGCCGGGGTAAACCATCGGCTTTGGGAACTTACTGGGGAACTTTCTCACTTATGATGTACAGATATACTCGTGGAAGACAAGTAGCAGTGAAATAAAGATTTTGCAAACTGCTTTCTCACACAGTTCCCCATACATGGCTTTAAATTCAAAAATATATTAATCTTTCACGTGGAATGCAAGAAAACTTCCTTGATCCTATTGCTCGGATTGCCTTCTACAGATTTGTCTCGATCGATCATCGATTTCTATTATCAGCTACCGAGTGATAACATGATTCCTGTTGGTGAAATCCAGACTTCCAGCATGACACCTCGGCCCTTGGCAGGGCATTTCCAGCCACACAAGGCTTCACGGCTGCACAGTTAGGTATATAATGAATGGCAATAACAGACTTCTGTCCGGCTGAAAATTACCGGACTTTGACAGGATAGCCCCAAGTCGCGCCGCTGTCATGGTTAACCAGCCTGGTTTATGACAAGTGGCTTCCGGTTGCATCTGTTACTTTCCTACTAAAACTGACGTATACGCGAGGCAGGCAGTAAGTGCTAAGGCACATTCACCGAGACTATATTTACGCTGGGGCAAAGCGTATAGATATGAGGGGTGATTTTCAAATCACAATCCTCGCCATCAGTCAGTGAAAACCAAGCTTAACGGCAAATAATATAAGACATAAATATTACACGCAATTTAATTGCAAAGATACTTGGTGCTTGAAAATCACTGTCCAGTGTTTGTGGATGTTAGATGGATATGAGCAGTAGGCCGGCAGAAAGATCATTAAAGGTGTAAAACGTACATTTTACTCCATCCTGCATTTCCTCTTACAAACATGTGACTGTTTTTAAATATACATAAGGATATGTAGACCGCGCGAAGTTTATACGTTCACTGTTCCTTGGTCGAACTGGACGCCAACATCGGTTATATCGTTTCGGAGAAGAGTAATGCCCACACTCTCAGAACAACTTACAAAGTGGGACCCAGTGAGACTCAAATTACTGCTTTGTTCCAAACCAAATGAGGGAAAATTTGTAATTATAATGTAATAGATAATTGGTATAGCAATACAATGATATCACTAATCCACCATACGTGAATTTATCACTTGCAGACCAGACATCATGGTGATTAATACACCAGAAGACAACAGATAATGCTAAATAATATTTCGAAATATTACGGTAGAAGTTATTAATTACATCTAACATTGTCTAGCAGCAAAAGCGAGTTTTCCGTAGCATTCTTCGTTTCATGATTACATTTGAAAGCTCGCAAGTATTGTACACGGAGTCGAGGCTCTGCGCCTATCAAGGGTGGGCTCTATTTCACAGTGTAAATCTACCACGACCAAATTCACGTTCCTCTAAATTGCACATTGTGATGCTCAGGCCTTAACAGAGGTTAGAGGTGCTGTTTCCTTGGTCATTGTGAAGGTATCACAGGATGGGATAAATCGCCGTGTGGGTATGGCCAAGATTGCCGCCGCCAGGGGACGTGTGGATCCCAGTCTAATTGACGACCACGTCTAGAGGGATGAAGGTATTAGTCTGTTCTAACAGGACAATTAGGTCTCCTCACGAAAACAAATCATAAATTACGCCTGAGGACACCTTTAGAAAGAAAAAGAACAGATTTTTAAGCGGTGATATATGAAGATCAACTTCTCTTTTGCGAAAAACGATGCGAACACTGACGGATATATGTATTTATGGATTAGTGAATTGATTGTACAACAGGGTGAATTTACGCATGGATTCAAAAACTCGAGAGGCAATCGCATACGATATATACGTGAGTATAGAATAATTTCAAGGCCGTTCTGACTTGTGTAAAGATAAACGAACACATGACTTAGCGGAGGAATGGGGAATTCCTCAATGAGTCAGGGAGGCATGGCAGAATAGGCCATTGTCCTGTTGACGTGTTGTCTCCTAGCAAACGGAATGTTTGCGATGCTTGTTACGCTCCGCTATCACTAGTTTGATGGTGCATTTATTCATTTATTTCATTACAGTAACTGTTTAACACCATACGCTCAAGAATTTTCCACCCACCCATAAAAACATACATTTACATGTATATTATAAATAATGCAACCAATTAACTACTCTAAAAACAGATGATAAAATGTTGTTTTTGTCCTTTTTTTTTAGAAACTGTCATTATTGTGCCGGAGAGCGGTACCATTAGAGAAGCGTGAAGTCTCTATCTCCTGTGTTTATTTTATCTGTAAGTGACTTGGTACAGTTAGGATACCTTCCATGTGATATAAGCAACTATTCCCACGACCTTACCATGGAGGGCCAGAAATACACCATTGCTGGTATGACACTATACCGGAGAGACCATTTTGTATCATGCCTGAGAACCGTCCAGCACGGCTGGCTGTACTATGATGATCTAAGCGGTAAGCTACCGAAATGGTCCTGCGACATTACCAAAGGATCAATTCCACAACATGTGATTAACTTATTAACTGCCGTTTACACACTTACAAATTGACCAGTATGTCTAATGCTTGGTACGCCAACACTGCTAGGCGAGCCCTAACAGCGACCGTCAGAAGTTTCAAAGTTCGACGTCAAACAGTATTGTTGAGCAACTGTTAACTGAAGTGTCAACTGTTCTTAATGTTTTAACCCAATGGCATAGACAGCTCATATTTGGTACATAAACGCTATCTTGCAAGTCCCACAAAAAAATGCTTCAAAGGTTTTAGCAACTGACGTAACATGATATAAATTATTGAATTTTGACGTCATTTTGTTTGGTTTGCCAAATGATGTTTGTTTGCGAAGTACCATTTATGAGACTTCTATGCCTGTTGGTGAATGCATTTTAACAATTTGGTTAACAATTCACTGTCATATTGCAGTACCGTGTTTGTGTACTAAGTATTACAGTTCTGTAACACTTGACATCACATAACGTGTGGGCCTTGTTACGTAATGGTTGCGTTACCAAGTACACAAGCTCTGCGTCTATTGGTTAAAGCGTTCACACCGGTTAACATATCAGTTTACCGTCCGGTAAACAATTAAGTGTGCCTAATACTTCAAACATTAATGCCAGATAACAGTTTGGTTAACAGTTCAGCGTGACGTCACTTGACGTTTGATGTTACAACATCTGACGCGGGTGTGTAAGTGGTGTTTGTGTATCAAATATAAGACCTGTGCGACTATTGGTTATGGCTAACCAGTTATGGTTAACCAGTTACAGAAGAGCTAACAATTTAGTGTGACTTCGCTTGACGTGTGTTTGTACCAAGAACAGTATGTTTCAGTTATCCCTATTTCATGACATGTAAACACCAGTCAACAGTTTAGCTGAGCCCAGGTAACAACTCAAGTTTGACCTCATTTGACGCTGAGCCCCGTGTTGTAAGGTTTGCCAAATGGTGTTAGTGTACCAATTATAAGATCTGTAGGCCTGTTGATTTCGCCACAGATGCCAGTTAACAGTTTGTATAACAGCTATATCAACAGTTCAGGACTTGACGTCATCACGTATTGCACAACAAAACACCAGACACCGTTTTCTAGGGCTGGAATGTTTATGTATTAAGTATGAGATCTCTATGTTTATTGGTCAAGGTGAAAAGCTCGGATTAAGAGATAAATTAATAGTTGTGTAAGCAATTCAGTGTGATGTCACCTTACAACATACTGGTAAACGCGTTGATACCATTTAAATTGTTGGATTAAAACCTCAGTTGACGTCATCGGACGTCCATGCAAAGACCATTGATAGCGTTTTGCAAGCCCTTTAAAGTGGGCTGTAAGCACCAAATAAAATCTGTGTGTATCTGTAATATTATTTTCACAATAAATTTTATTTATTTTTAAGGAAATAAATGAATTGTAGGCCTTGTGAAGTTATGTTTGTGTATGAAGTCTGAGATCTGTATACATCTTGCTTAAGGCGTTAATGCCGGTTTACAGATGAGTTGAACTGCTGGTTTTGACGCCACCTGGTGCCGGATGTCAAGGCTCTTGGCGCCACTTTGTACCGTTTGAAAAGTTGTGTTTAATTACCAAGTATGAACAGTGTGTATCTGTATAAAAAGTTGTCCTTTTCGAATTTGTTAAGTCTTTAAAACCAGTAAATAGTTCCGTTAACAGTCTAGTTAACAACTCAGTCTGACGCTAGCAGTCATTTGACGTCAAAGCATTTCACGCCATTTTGAACAGGTTAAGGCGTAAACACCGGTTAAAAGATCCATTAACAGTTGTGTAAACAGTTCAGCGGGACAGTTCATGCTAAAGCTTATTGGTGAAGGCGCTAAAGACAGTGGAGTTTAGAGTTGATGTAAAAATTTTGTTTGTCTTCATTGACGTCGGAAGCTGGGACTACTGACGCCTAACCAAATATATACCATTTTAATCTGTAGCAATATTCATAATAAAAAAAGGCATTTTCTAAAATACAATAATGACGGGTAGCGCTTTTCAAGCTGTTTTCGTGTGTTGAGAATTCTTTAAACATTGTGACCTGGCAATAGTGTATATTAGTTCAGGCGTCATAGCCAGTAAGTAGATAAGTTTATTCCTTGTCAACAATTTAGTGTGACCTCACCTAAAGTCGCAACGTTTCAGATTTCTGAAGCAATTTTTTTAGATTGGCAAAGTGGTGTTGGAGAACCAATAAGAAACTTTCCGTATCTGCAACATATTGTGCAATTAAAGTACATCTTCTTTAGAATAAAAAATAATAGATACCTTTTAAATAGGTTAGAAGCAGACAGAATCGCTAACTGGCTGACAATAAAGATAGGATTTCCTTGTTTAATTCTCCTATCCTTTGAAACTCTTGAACAAATCTAACAAACCTAAAATTTATCTCAAGTCGAGTATAGCCCCTCAGAAATAATTCTGTAATCCTTAGTCGCCCCTGGTGTTAGAATCGGGAATTAACGGCAAGACGTGATAGCCTGCAATAAATGTCATTAATGTACATTAAGTGTCATTAATTATTAAGTATGACGTATGTAGGTGCATTATTAATCCAGATATGGGCCAGAATGTTATTCAGAATGCTATTCAGACTGCTATTCACAGAAGCGCCCCTGGTGTCAGATTTGGAAATTATCGGCAAGACGTGACAGCCTGCATTAAATGTCCATAATGTACCAAGTGATATGTATGTAGGTGCAGTATTAATCCAGATATGGGCCAGAATGTTATTCAGAATGCTATTCAGACTGCTATTCACAGAAGCGCCCCTGGTGTCAGATTTGGAAATTATCGGCAAGACGTGACAGCCTGCATTAAATGTCCATAATGTACCAAGTGATATGTATGTAGGTGCAGTGTGAATGGAGATATGGGCCAGACTGATATTCAGACTACTATTAAAATAGAACAGAAGCGTATTAGAATCAAGAGTTATTGCCATCAAGTAATAGTCCGCATTAAGTGTCGCTAATGCACCAAGTATGATGTTTGTAGGTACAGTATTGTTGTAGATAAGAGCCAGGCTACTAGTCAGACTGCTATTCACAGAGCAGCCCCCAGGTGTTAGAATCGGAAGTTATTGCCATCAAGTGATTGCCCGCATTAATTGTCATTAATGTACCAAATATGATGTCTGTAGGTGCAGTATTAATGCAGATGTATACTAGTATATAATTTATAGAAATAATGACTTGTCCCCGTTGAATAGCCAACCGCTAACTTCGAACCGCAGTCTAGCTTCACTCACGTCAAAATGGCCTCCTTCTGGATTGGCAATTGTCCATCATCACTACAGTGCTGATTGAGTTGTACTTTCATACAAATAGCCTCCATGCTTTCAACCTCGACCCATTAAGGCTTGGATCAATGCGTAACATTCTGCTGAGCAGATTTATTTCCCCTTTCCTGGGTGTTGAATTTTTCCTGTGATGATTATCGACAAAGAATAACTAATATCTGTTTATTTTTAAATTATAGGTGTTCTTCTAATGCGGAGGTATGATGCTGATGACAACATGCTGGTCTTATCTTACCTTCAGATGACTGCTAAAAATGCTAATGACAAAACATTCTAGTGCTACGAATAGAGGTTCTACCTGGAAGATCGTGTCCACAGAGATGTTTAACAATTCTGTACCTCAGGTTTACCTCCCTTTTATGGCAACCAAAGAGGTTGGCAATGTAGAGAACTGTTTCAGATAATGCCACACCAAGCCCACTTATCATGTAGACACAAGTTCTCATGTTATGCCATAATGACGGTTACCCCGGGAGTGGTTTACGATTCCGTTATGAAACATCTCCCCAGGATTCTCGGGTCATGATACAGACATGGTTGAAATGACATATGTTGAGTGACAAGACGCCAAGGACTGGCGGATAATCAAAGTTTTCGGATGCCGAAAAGACAAATTCTCTACTGGGGGCAGATCTGTGATCTCTGAGGTGATCAACCAGGTTTAGACAACCCCCGTTTGGAGAAATCTGGCAGCTTGTAGAAGATAATGCGGAGAACAGAGAACGCCTGCCTCATGCAGATCAGTAATGAAGTTGTGCCTCGAGAACTCCACGTGATCACATGTCCTAAGTTACGTTTCGGAACAGCCGCAGTGAAAAACACTGAATTAAAGGTGATATTTTCTCATTAACTTGTTTACCACAGAAATAAAACAGACGTGGTTGTAATGCATTCTTCATCGGTGTGAACAAAGCCGAAATGCAACTGGCTGATCTCTACCTGCCCGCCGACTCAGCGCAGAGGGCTGGCGTGTGGAGTGGTGGTTGCACGACATTTTCCAATGACAGACTGGGTTTTTTTTTAACTTATTGAAACTGTACTTACATGTATCTATCCTACTCTATTTCAATGATTTACACATTTATCGCATACACTAATTCGATTTACCGTATTTAATACCCTGATCGTTATATTTTTTGTTGTTGTTGTTGTTTTACGCCATACTGAGGCATTTGCTATCACATATACCATGAAGGTCAGTATTCTGTCTTGAAAAGGCTGGAGTATCCTGGGTAAGTGACCGACGGGTTATTAGGGCACTTTTCCGCATATGACACGCAGATGTGCACACCTCTTTGGTTTCAAACAAATGTTCTTCAACGAACATTAGATTGCACATATAGCCAATGTAAGCGTCCTCAACCATGCACCTATTGTCACAAATTGCCTTAAAGTAAGAGCCTGTGAATCGTTCAACGCCGGCTCTGAACTCTCACCTCTTGTGTGCTAGCGATTGAAAGATAAGCACGTTAAATCACTCGAACATTGTCTGCGCCTACTGTTTGTCATTAATTTACTCTCTGAAAAAAACCCAGAGAACACGCTCCTACCAATAGGTGTTATCAGCGTGACCTCTTATACTAGAAGTGGTTTGATTACAAGAGAGTTGCAAACATTGTGGTTTTGTCAGGTTATCGATGTTTCCGATCAGGACAGACAGACCAATTCCTTTTAACCAGACATGGTGTGTCTGTGGAAGAGCGTGACGTGATTACCTCAGATGTTTTATTGTATTCGCTGAACAGTTTGTTTTGCTGACATTATGCGAGGAACAAGCCAATGTATTACCGAGACGTAAGCCTGAGTTTTACTCCGTGTTCATGGTTTACAATAGAGGGTACTATTATCTGCCATGACGTGGTTACGTCATTGTGTAGACTGGTGTGCTTTACTGTCTGCTATTGACATAAAAGTTACGTCGCTGTAGTATGTGTCATTTTGCTATTATGTGCGTAGTGTGGCCGCCGTGTGCAATGTTTCTAAAGCTGAAGTGTGACTGTGGTGTGTCGTGTGTTGACTTGCGTACGTGTATAGTGTGTCCGCTGCATATCATGTTACGTAAGTCTACAACTCGTGTGTTCTGTTCATATTGCTGTACTGGAGTTCTTCCGCATGATGAGGGACGAGGTTGTCTACTTTACACCTGTCACTAAGTACGACTTGGAACTGTACAAGATCTGCTTTCAGGACAATGTGGAAGCTATAAATGACAGAATAATGTTAAATGGTGTTAAAAAAATCTCAGGTGGCTGCAAAACAAAAGACTCATGTCTGAGCTTTTGATGCCCTGCAAGAACTCCAGGTGTGTTGTAACAGGATTGAGTGTGGCTGAGCCCCTATGATTGTTGTAAAGCATAACAATACCTATGTGGGTAGGGCGATTTAGCAAGAGTGTAGATATTGAATAATATAATTAGTGTTACTTCACAATGTGGCTGATATTGTGGAAAATATTGTCATATTTTCTCGAACCTTTCGCAAGTATAACACGAGGGGCACATTAGTGGAAACAAACCAAGTCACTTTGCAGGTTATGGGTTAGTCCCAGGGCCATAATCTCACACAGATTTATGTCGGAGCTCACGCCTGAATTGCGATGCCCTCATGCTGTACACATCCTTGGCGCAGCTTT
The DNA here is from genome assembly GCA_016165875.1 of Acanthopleura granulata. Taxonomy (NCBI): domain Eukaryota; kingdom Metazoa; phylum Mollusca; class Polyplacophora; order Chitonida; family Chitonidae; genus Acanthopleura; species Acanthopleura granulata. The sequence continues at coordinate 5,532,471 of JABBOT010000082.1, forward strand.
GACACAACAGGGGCTGTCGAGATCCTAATAAACACCCGTCGTCAGACGTGAAGAGAGTAACAAGCGGTAGCAGGCCGAAGCGTCCTGTGTAGAAGGGGTACCGCGACTTCGTGGATATTTTCACGATACTGGACAGTCTTTCACATATGGAATTGCACAATGCTACCTTTGGTAATTGCCCCGGCATCCGGTCTTAAAATGCATTTTCATGGTTATAGAGCGGAGTTAAATTGCAAACAATCTCGACAAGGAAAATGCCTGTGAGAATTGTCGGACACCAGCACAGGCTATAAGTTGTCATGTTCAAGCGTGACTCGAAAGCACCTAGGTTACTGACAGTAATTTGTAACAGACCTCAGTAGCTTTCACACTTTATATACCCGTCAGCCATCACTAAGCCAACTCTCGACAGAAGCTGCATGGCACCCAGAAGGCAATGTTGCCAATACAAGGAACGAGCAACATTCTAATACTGTGATACGGGGTAAGGATTTGTGTGGCTACTTGATCCGAGCGCAGAGTTTCTAGAGGACGCGTTTTCAGTGGAAGCGTTTTAGGGAAACCGTCACGATGGAGCCTATATAGTCTTTTCAGACACAACTAGGTAACACAACGTGCAGAGTGGAACTATGCGCCGAGGTTGCCACTACCTATACCCGTAACCTTTATAAACCATATAGTTTTATAGATAAACCTGTGGACAAAGTGACTACAACGACAAGGGGTTAAATAACAAGAAAGGAGTTCTTTAATATATACTTACTACTTATACTTACTATGTGCCGCTGTCCCGGGTTCAAAGTGGAGAGAGAACGAACGCCAGCCAAAACAAGTCAATCCCAGTTCAATTTGGTGAAGTCCGAAAGCAGAGGGTATCTCCAAAGGAGGGAAGTTATAGTCTTAGATCGAGGGTATCAGGAAGCACAGTAACGTAGCGTGTGAGTGGCCAAAAGACTTCTTCTACATTGAAATTGGGGATTCGCTTATATAGCAGTGAACAAGTAAATCTTTTGTTTCTAAATCACCGGTCGTAAATTTTGAAGCTTGCGTTATCTCACTTCATGTATCGTCTGGAGGTGCACTCTTTCCGCTTTTGGGTAACATTAATGGGGACCAACGGCGAGAACCATCTTTGACACATCTGTGGGAATTTCAGCTTGGGCCATGATGTAGCATTGTCCCATCTGGGACGTTGTCATGAAAATCTGTCAAATTTATACAAAGTGCAAAGCTGCGATTGGTAGCTACTGGTACACGTGATAATCCTTGAGACATCGCGGTACCCGACGTGATCTGTCCTGCCTGGTGGCGGACGCCGATTTAGTGAACAAGTCTGGATCCAGCCGGCGTGAGCAGTTTGCCGACTCAGTTCTCGGATGCTTCAGCACTACCGGTGTCTTGGTCTTAGCAACAGCGAGCTCTTGCTCAAAAAAAAGGCTTTAATCTGTTCACATGACACTTTTCCCAAACAAATTCTGTAGGTCACATCACTATACCTGTCAAATACAGTGTATGCACCACTCCAAAACTGCTGTAACTTCGGCGAACACCCCTTTCGACGTTGCGGCGTGTAGAGCCACACTTTATCGCCCTTGTTTTGCTGACGCCAATACAAATTAGTATCGTAACGCCGTTTCTGTCTTTCGAGACCAACCCCAAGGTTGGTGAGGAAAATGTCGCTTATGATTTGCATCTGCGCGACTAGCTCGCCAGCAAATGTCTCCGGGTCTTTGGCCTCACACTGGGGAGGTAATCCAGTAATCAATTCAGCGGGAACTGATACTTCCCGGCTCAACATCAATTGATTAGACAAAACGTCCAGCCAACGAACTAGCTGTCCTTCTGGCTTTTTAAACTGCATGATCCACCTCAGCGCACTATGGACAGTTCTCAGGATGAAATGTTGGCCATAAAGATACGGTCGGAAGAACCTGATGAAATGCACAACCGCCAGCAACTCCTTTCTTGTGACACAATAACGTCTCTCACTTTTGGTTAGGGTTTTACTGCCAGACGAAATAACCCTTTCGACGCCGCCCTGGACCTGGGAGAGGACGCCGCCTATGACACTTTCGCAGGCATCAGTATCCAAGATAAACACCTCTGAAAGCCTTGGGTGAGCCATCAGCTGATCGGTAATCAGTACATTCCTCAAGCAATCAAAAGCCTCCTGGCACTCCGTCGTCCACTTGAATGCCCGATCCTTTTCAGTTAATCGGTGCAAGGGCGCACCTATTGGGGCGAACGACTTAATGAACTTTCTATAGTACGAAGCCAGCCCAACAAGGCTTCTCACATCCCTCACGTTCAATGGACAGGGCCAATTTCGAATAACAGCTACTTTTGAAGGGTCAGGCCCAATCCCTCTTTCGCTTAATGTTTACCCAAGAAACAACACTTCTCGCGCGAAAAGGTTGCACTTGCTGGCTTTCAGTTTCAAACCCACAGCATCCAGGCGTTGTAAAACTTGTTGCAGTCTGTCTAGGTGTTCCTCAAACGTCTTACTGTATACTCTTATGTTGTCGAGGTACACAAGACATATTTCCCACCTCAATCCGCCGCAGAGAGTTTCCATAAGCTGCTCGAACGTGTTGGGCGCATTGCACAATCCAAAGGGCATCACGTTAAAGTAAAATAGTCCCCTATGGGTTGTGATTGCAGTCTTACTCATCAGGTCTATTGTGGAGAACCAAGAACCCTCTGACAACGCATCCAAGGAATCGTCCACCCTTGGAAGTGGATATGCGTCCTGTACTGTTACTTGATTCAAACGCCTGTAGTCGATACAGAACCGCTGGGTGCCGTCTTTCTTACGCACAAGAACCACTGGGGAAGCCCACGGGCTATCCGACGGCTCAATGATCCCTCTTTTAAGCATGTCTGTTACCTGCCTGTTGATTTCTGAAGGCGACACACGCCTGGGCTGCTGCTGGATGGGTCCTGAAACACCCGTGTTAATCGTATGCTTCACAACATCAGTTCGCCCAAGTGCGTCATTTTTCCTAGCAAACAAATGCTTGTATCTCTTCAACAACGCACTGGCCTTAACCCTTTGATTATCGGTCAAACACGAAGATTTCAACGTCTCAGCCATATGTTCATGTATGCCTGACGCAAACGCAAGTTCACTGGCGTTCCTTTTTACCACTGTGCGTATAGAGCTCAAGTAACCGCGTGTGGAGTTCTTATGGATCATCATCGGTTCCGCACTAAGATTCATTATCCGTATCGGAACGGCGCTGTTAGCAGACACTGAGACCAGCGTTCTAGCATAAGCAACTCTGTCTTCCCACCCCCGAAATCAGGTCTTGGTTCAAACATCTTAAACAAATCTTCGCTCTTATCGGAGGAAGCATTTCCAGCCGTAAAGGTTTCATGCTTCGGCGGAAGCATAACATCTTCCCTCAAGCATATTCTATAGCAACTGGACGAGTTTTCCTTCTTCAAACTCAGCAAATCTTCTCCGACCTGGATGTAATTTCGTGCTAAGTCCAGCAGGCATCTGTGCTCTTGCATGAAATCTAGCTCAAGGATACCGCCTTGGCCCTCTATAGCTGCCACCACGGCTTCCTGCCTAATGATTTTATCAGCAATTTCAAAGTCAAAACTTCCAAACCCGATGTTTACTAACGGTTTCCCATCAGCCACAGTCAATACCTTCCTCACTGGACTTAAAACAGGTCTGTTATTCTCCCGAAGTTGGTTGAATACTTCGAACGAAATAATCGTTACACACGCACCAGTATCCACAACCATACCAAGCGGCTTCCCATTCACCTTCGTCGGTAGACAGATACCCCTGTCACTCGTGCCCAGCGAACTCCCCAAGCACTTAACTCCTTGGCGGTTGTCTTCTTCGACAACCTTATTCTGGTTATACCCGGATCCGGATGGCTTTAATTGCCGCTTTGGACAGTCTCCTCTAAACTGTCCTATCTCCTTGCAGTAAAAACATCTGCCCCCTAATCATTGTGAGGATTGTCTCTTCCCTGGGACATTCCGATCGGACGTTTTCCCAGCATCAAGTTTAGCTATTAACACCCGAAGCAGCTCCACAGTTTCTTTCTCAAACGCATTGGTCTCTGGTTTATCTGCATTTTCAGTTGCGTCCGCCACACCTCGTATCCTTGGCCTTCTGCCCGCTCGTCTGTCTTTGGCTTTTTGACAAGCCTCAAGCTCAACAGCCAGAGTTTCGTCAAACGTCTTGGGCCTAGTTCTCTGTATTCTAATACGCATTTCCGAATCCGGCAATGCCTCCACAAATTGGTCTTTAGCCAATGTGTCCAGAACTTCCGTCGGTGCTCTTGGGTACTCCAGAGACACCAGCCGCCAGATCGCCTGGCCCAACTCCAACAACGATTCGCCAGGTTCCAATCGTCTGCCCCGCAACTCTGACTTGTACAGCTCCTCAATGTTTGACGGAGCAAAACGTTGCTTCAACGGTGCCTTCAATTTGTCGTACCCGGCGTTTGCACCGCCGTCCACGCTGTACAAAATCTCCTGCGCCGCACTCCGAAGACTGACTGACAGGTATAGACCCTTTTCACGTGGCGTCCACTGGTTGATCTCGGCGCATGCCTCAAAACCCATGGCATAATCAATCCAAGGCGACCGCCCATCATAGGATGATGGATGCACCAGAGGCCTCGCCCTTAAATCTTTCTGACAAGGCGCAGCATCCTCAACATACGGTCTATACGTTTCGTCTTCCCGCCGAAGTGTTGGTAGTCTTCCTACATCCGGCGCTGTCTCAACACCCAAGCGCTCGAGGTCTTTCTCTAGCCGGGCTAGATTTCTAGTTGTATTGAGTATTTGTTCCTCTAAATCCTTTACTGCGTCAGCGGAATCTTCCAAGTGAGGGGTCAAACCTTGGATAGCGCATCCTCTCCGTGGCTTCCTACAGACCAACGCCGGTGTAGTCCCAAACGTTTCAGCCGCGCTTCTGTCCACGAAATCCGCGCTATAGCCAGCATCGTGGCGAAACTTGTCAAGGTGTGACAACGAACCAACACCCCTCCCAATGCCTAAATCCGATCTTCCCGGTCGTCTACGTTCTGTGACATAGATCCCATCTCCACTATTTGTTCCCTCCGCCATTGTTCCAATGCCGATAGGCTCATCACAACAGCATAATCAGTGTAGATTATCCCACCGCTGCCACCAAATTTGTTACGTACCCAGTAACGAATTGCGCTATTGTCATTAACCAACCCAGACGCCGAAAATGTAGTTTCAACAGTTTATTACCAAACACTGAAATCCCACCGCACAATCTGGCTTTTCCACTTGACTGGTGCCCTTGTGCTGTAGCCGGCTGTCGCCGAAACCCAAAGGAGCTTCCGATCCTACTGTCTTGTTCAGACAGTAGCCTGAACTGGCTTTTATTGGTCTTATTCAGACCCTCACAGGCCTTTCCTTCTGCAGGAAAGGCCTGTGAGGGTCTGAATAAGACCGATAAAATACCGGAGTATCCGAGCTTCTCCAGCTCAACTTCCAGCAGCAGCAGCGTCAGCCGCTTATATAGGTCTCGTCATGTGACACACCCACGCAATACTCGGTTACTACAGCGCCCCCTGGATGACGTCAGCGATCACAACAGTAGGTTTACTCTGGTCGAAGTGGCTCCGCCAAATAGCAGAGAATTTCTAAATTCCGTTCAGCCATTGAGATGACATGTATGTTTCTATGCTTGGGGTTTTACGTCGTGCTCCCATCGATAGTGAGTGTCGACTGAGTCAGCCCTTACATTAAGCAGACCTTTCTGGTAAAGCTGTGTTTATTGTGAAGAGCTTAGAAGCGACTGCACGTTGGGCCTTGGTGACAGACAATAAACGGACGACGACGTACACATGACCCTTTGCAGAGCATAACGTCAGTTGAAGACCAGTTTTAGGAAAGAATTTATGTAAGCCATACTCGATACAGCGCGTTAAATCTGTTAGGATTGCTTCAGATGTGTATGTCGAAAGAATCATGCAGCCTTCTGCAACATGTAACTGTAGATTGGTGTTATTACAGAGCAGGAGAAAAAAATCATTTTGATTTCGTTTAAATTTTAATTAATTTGGGTCGGTGAATGTTCCAGAAACCATTACTTACTTCTTTGTACCACTTACATTAATCCTAGTACATTGACTACAGGGCTGGGAAATATTTGGAGACGCCATAATCAGCTCTGGTCAGAAACCACCCATTACAATTAAATATCGAGTAACAGATTGCACCGCGAATAAGCACTCTTCTAGCTGGTGAAATCTCGGTCATGACATCCCCTCTTAACATCGCCACTCTCCGTTTGAAACGGTAATGTAATAAAATTTCGCATCTTGGCGTGGATTTTTCCTGGCTGGACTTGTCATGTTTAATACAGCAGAGGTGAAACCTCTACATTCTGGGCCAGTACATACAACGATTCGGAACGGAGCATGGCCATCTCTCAGTTAAAGACACACAAGACACACAAATACTTTCTTGTCAGATTTACACCAATGAAGAGACTCAAGATCTAAAGAAGTGTTTTTGAGAACGCTTTTAATCCACATAAGCAGACTCACACAGGGTTGCCGAGCGGTCATTATTTCGGACGATTCACCGAAGTGCATCTTCACGCCGAGTTTGTGTTGCTATACCAGACACTCCTCCCCACTTTACTCCCTGCGTGCGTGTTGCTCTGGTCACTACATGTCCTGATTCAGCTTTAGCTCCTGACACTTCTTTGCGATATATTCTTTCCACTATGTTCAAGAATAGGCCAGGCTTCAAGTTTTTACGATTAACCACGAATTTATGGAGAGATAATACTTTGAATCGGCTTTTCTCAGTTTATTCTTTGCTTGTCTCTGCTTTGATTAGCGGCAAGAGGCTCCTTAAATCTCTTTTCTGGTACATAACTAAGCTTCATACTAAACCGGATCAGAAACCTTCAAAATACCACATACAAACCTTTCCAGTATCCCTTCCAGTAATAATGTTAAAGTTAAAAGAGAAACTTTTTAAAACTGTATTTAGGCAACTTGTAACTGATTGATAACGCTAAAATAAATACTTACATAGTTTTTGTCACAGTTGTTTTCTTGGTGTAGTTTTTTGTGATTGATTAAAGGTTCATGTACATCTGTGTTAACTAATAAGTATATTTACACAATAAACAAATTGAAAACTTAAAATTTGACCCAAAGGTTTACAACTTCTTTCTGTATTTCAAGTTTCTTCCGCCGCTCGTGTTATATACGGGGGATTGAATAACTCTTCAATCAGTGAAGAAAATAAAGAAAAGAAAAGAAAAGGTACAAGAAAGTCCTGTTTCAAGGATTTCCTCAATGAACATTGGTATTCCGTTTGGGAAGCAAGGGAGCAGCCAACAGATGAAGTGATCGGACTGGACTGTTTGCTGTAGATGATTCACAAGTAGAAAGATGACAAATGAGCAAAATAGCTCATGGACGCCAACAGCTTCACTTTTCACGAACCACGAAGTTGGACTACCAGCATATCATGAAAGTCTCCCGTATAGTTAAGGTGGCCTTGAGTGGATAACTTGATGACTTTTTCTGACTTGTGGTTGTAGCCTGTACTGATAAATCATAAGTGTCATCTCGAGCTGGTGAAGAAAGCCAAAGTAAGACCACTCCACTACGATGCACATGGAACTTTTTGGATGATGACGAAGTCTGTTTCACAATTGCGCATGTGCCCATATAATTCATACCTAAGAGCCACATATAGCTACAGGGTGGTCAAAAACAGCAATTCAAAAACAGCGACGATGCATAGCGATACTTGAATAAAGAAAGGGGATTTCGGATTACATGAACTATATCCCAAGAAACGGCCTATGGTAGGCAATCCATCATTCCCACCAAGCATAAATCGCCGAAAAGGACACAGAAAATTATACATTCTGAAGACTGGCGGGGTTACTAGCATTTTGCCTGTAGTCCACTGCTGTTAGTTACTGAATGTCATGGAGTTTGTGAAAGCCCGAAGGAACTGGACGGTGAAAACGGACACCGTACCGAAGTAGGTGACTCCGTGTAAGGCTGGCCTCTTGTACACTGTCACGATCAGTGACGTATATAGAGACGATATAGCCATATAGGGGGTGAGCGTATGTATGTGAAGACGAGGGATAGTAAAGATCTATTTGTGACGTTTGCTTTTAATGGGAAACATTTCCTACCTAAGGTAGTTCGGGTCAGTTCTGTGGAGTCTGTTTTTCATTCCTGCATTTACGATGACGTTTTGTAGGCAAACTGATAACGTATTAAGCCTACTCGTACAGTGCAAGTGAACAACTATAGTCAAGTCCCCATTGCACGGGAAAGGGTACCCCACTGTTTACACATGTTGTGATTTAAAGGTCAAGACCAACAATTTTTGATTTGGTTTCAGCTCTTTCTACATCCTCTTTCATAAACATAAGACCCTGGCAGACTTAAATCAGTTTTAATATGAGCGATTAATTACCTCATTTCTAAAACGGAGGGGACGCACGTGGTGGGTGTATGCAGTGCAACAACAACATAACACTATGTCAGCATACACTGTCTGGCGATAAGGCAGAGGTGTGCTGTACCTATTTGCCAAATACATGTGCATCCTGATATCAGAGGCTTTTTCTCATCCCTTAAGTGCACCATGTGGTATATATATATATATACTTGATTGCTGTTAATAAACCTGCATATTAAGGCCACACCTTGCTCTGGACGGATGCCGCATAACCTAGGCCTATATATGTCTTCAAGGTAGTGTTATTACAGCTGATAGTTTTGCTTGCGGAAGCCCTCTATATGGTGTTGTTTAACATACTAGCTGAAAACACACATGTTTTTTCCTAATTTAGCTTTACATGTAGGAGATCACCTTTGTATATGCCTATTAGTAATTTTAATATACGTTATTTCAACGGGATATGGCCAACTTAGAAAAATCATATGATGTCTGAAGACTCGACTTACGTATCTTCAGTTAAATCCAATCAGTGTAACGTGTATCCAACGATGGTCATGTTATTCGAAGTAATAATTTAAATCAACTACACCATGATATAACTTACTTTTTATCAATGAAGACATTTCTTTCCAGATTTAAATTATATCTTGAGCGGTAGAAAACTGACCTCGATGGCCTGATATTCCTACGTCTAGCATGGTTTCTGTCGAAGTAACGGGGACCAAGCTCATAGCCTCACGAATGTATGATATATGAATATGTACGAATGATGAATTAATCTTGTGCTGCTGGTACATTTATTTACTACCCTGATTAATTTCCCATTTGGTTGCTTTTATTATTGTAGCGTATATTTTATGTCTGGTGACAATATATTTGGCAGAATCTGTCTGATTGTCTCAAACTAATATTTTTTAACTGTTATTCCGTATCATTGATCTTTGTGCTTATAGTTATATATAGGTCAATGTAACCTATATGCTGTGATGTTTACTTATCCGAGCCAAGCATCCCATAGGCCCAGGCCTAATTTTTTTCATTGTTATTTTGTTTTATTATTCCTTTTTATTCGAACGTAAGTGCCAAGTTTGAAGGAGTCACCTGAGATAATAAGATGATCAACGAATGCACGGGAGCGTTCGTACATAAAACTGAAGTTGAGAAAAGTTCAGACCTATACAACTCGATCAGTTAAGGCCTTCTAGAAAGTAACGAAAGTAAGCCTCGCTGTGCTTTTCATTGTATTGTGTAAGATTTAAATGTAAAGTGAATAGATGTAAAGAGACAACAAGTTAAATGATTTCAGTTAAAGTGTATTGAGCATGAATTTCCAGTAAAACTCTGATACCAAGGGTCATGATCGCTGTCAAAAACACGACAGTCAACAACACTGGCACACAGTATACAGACTAGGCTGGTTAACTACGGAGTGCGCCCTGTCCGAGGAAGCTTCGATCTCTCCGCCGCTGCTTGATGAGAGTCAACCTGTTGACTGTAAACTGGCTGAGCAGTTGATATTCTGTTGAGGCTCGCCTATCTGTTTTGACGTGACAACGACGACTGTTACCAAAGAGGCCGTAATTCCGTGTGTGAAGACAGGTATCCTCTAGGCAAGCGGAACGAGGATCACTAGTAGAGTACGCGAGTACCAGTGGTAGATTCGCTGGTAGAAACTTTGGACAGAGGATTTCAAGTTCGAATGTTCGTAGCGCAGGGGTAACAGTATGTTGTCTAAGAGACCCCTGGAGATGTCTCTGCAGTTTTACGTTGGTTGAGGACCGCGACCCACCAGTATGGAGTAGACAAGTTTCTTATTTCTTACATATACGATATAAATAATATAAAGATAAAGAATTTATATTTAAATACACTAATGTGTCTAACAGTTTGGCAGTGTGCGCATAGTGTTAGTGTTAAACAGTTTTATAACCAGTTCTTTTCATGATAGTAACTCCGATTACGTAATCAACGAAGTGTTTCTAGGGTGCTGTATAAACATATGACTAAAATGTCTCAGTCTATTCATTGGAAAGTTCCCGTTAATCTGGGATTCAAACGACCACAGCCTTTAATGTGCTATCATCTGAAACAAATCAAATCCAGCTTTTTTACATTCATTTCGTAGAGGTTTTCGATAGATATTTTACGCCCTGACATGCAGCTTTTCCCCCCTTCTGTCTTGCATTTATCCCGAGGTTAACGTGACCGCCAGAATGGATGGTGATTGCTATACTATACCGTTTTATTTGGGTTACTGACCTTCTAATGTCAAGACATACGCGTAACCATAGCAATTGAATATAAGCTGTTCATACTTTCATGTATGAATATGTACAAACATAAGCGTTTTAGTAAGAATAAAGGTTTTTCCCTAATGAAACTTCTCACCCAACCGATGCCGTAGCAGTTATATACCATCATGCTCTGATTCTTTCATACTAGGGAGTGAACTGCAACAATGAGTAATCGAACGGCCAATGAGCAGTTCAGATGTCAGGACAATGACAAAATAATTGGAGGATAATCCAAATCTCTAACTCTTAGCACGTCGCGACAAATTACTTGTCAGGAAAAGAGATGTAATCTCGTAGATGGGTCGGGGGAATCTGAATGGCAAGAACAGGTGAAAATGAAAGAAAGCAACTATCTGTTAAATCTGTTCGTTGGAAGCAACCTACGAATGGTTGGATGTTCCCGCTGGGCTCTGTCTGGTTTCCTCCCACCATAACTCGGTTAAATTGACAGCGTTCTCGAGTTTAATGTGGAAATCACTGCTTGGACACTCTCTTTACATGACAATATATTGACAACAATCATATATGTGAAATATATTCTACCCTCTAGTGTTAAACACCAATCTCTCAGGCGTTGTTGTGTGAATTTATGTGTCATATAATCTATTATGTCTTATCAGCAAGTAATGCTCTGGCTGTTACAAATGAAGAAAGCTTGATTCCAGAACGGTGACTCCACATAAACGACACCATGACGTTTGGAGGTTTTTGGAAGATTTACCCAGACGCCAAGTCGATAATTTCGCATTCAGAGTGGGCCAGTCAATCAAATAAAAGGAGAGACCACATAGAGAAAGCACCCTTTAGACATACATGTACAAGCAATCCATAGATCCGTCAACGTGACCGATAACTGCCTCCTATCTAAGTCTAGTGAATTCATCCGATGACAAACCCATCAAGCGCTTACTCAATGATGTCCTTAAACATTTACTTCACCATACATTTGGCCACGCATTTTATTTCATGTTGAATTAATGTGTCTACCAGACTTCCTGGCTATCCGGAGCTTGTTAGGCCAGACCAGTGTTTGTCTGAATGTCTGATGTCCTGACGAGAGTCCTCGACCAAGACACAAGACACTAGATCATAAACCATCAACAACTGTGACTGAGCACCCGGTAATTGAGCGTGTGACTGTTCTAAGATCGTCTGATGTAATCATTGCGCTTGCGTGTTGGTTGTGGCCAGGTTTCTTTATGATGACTCTGACGTAGTAAGATCAGGGATATGGCATGCTCATTTAATAAACACACTGTAATATGTTTATTTATTGCATGAAATAGAATCTGAATCAAACATAAACAGTTGATCGTGCCATACAGCCCTAGTCCCATGCACTACTGCAGGCATAGGAAATGCGGGTTCAGTTCCGGCCTTTGGCATGAATTTTTATTTATTTATTTATTTCATTTGGTTATTTTTTACACCGTACTCAAGAATATTGCACTTAATCTACGGTGGCCATCAACATGGTGGAAGGAAACCGGGCAGAGCTCACGAAAACCCACGACCATCCGCAGATTGCTGGCGGACTTCCCACGTAGGGCAGGAGAGAAAGGCATCATGATCTGGGCTTGAACTCACCGTGACCGGTGAGAGGCACATGGGTCATTGCGCCATGGGTCACATAGGTCCCATGAATTTTAACATTCACTGTCTCTCGTTTTCTGGGTGTCAACAGTTTGCGATGTGTTACATTTGTTGAGCGCAGTGGTTTGTCAGGTGGTCACATGTCACAAACACAGCCCATATACTGAGACACCTACACTGTACAGCAGGAGAGAGAAACCTTTACTGACTTCTTCGTACCAATCACTGTATTCCGAGCATACGGGCTAGCAGGTTAAGAAGTATTTGGATACACAATAATCATGGCGGCTCAATAAGATATAGCGAGTAACAGAATGCCCATCGTCACTTATTGTTTGTGATGGTAATCAATTAAACTTTAGCATTTTGCAATAAAGCCTCCATGTTATAATGATCGTCAATGATTTCAGGACAGCCGACATTTGACTCGTAATTTAACCGGGTCACGTGAATACTTGTATCATCAACAACAGTCGAATTCGTAGATGACGTTATTTCACATGTTGCAAAACTTTGATACTATTAATGATAGCATTTAACTACGTTGGAAAAATAATCCAAGAGCCTAAAAAAGTCAGTTCAAGAAAATAAGAACTACAAACGTCCGTTTATGGCCACGCTCCTAAAGCTGTATTAAGTATTAGTTTACTAATGTAGCGACTGTTTCAACCTAGGGAATTTTGGGGGCCAAGAAGCGAAAACTGTGATGGATTGCCAATACTGCTTTTGGGGGAAATTAGGCCATCCCTTCTGGCCTTGTCGGCACCACATTATCGTGGACAGTGGATTTGACAACTAACAAAATCTGACAAAACCACACTGATTCTATCCTCGTCAACAACCAGTTAGAACAGCATAATCGGAAGGCCAGGCTGGATCCGGTTTTTGAAAACAACCGGGTCTGACGTGACCTTCCAGTTGGCCACACACCACAATTAATATCCTGTTTACTTACATGTTAACATTTGACCTCAGAACCTATATTTGCAAGCCCTAAATCCTCCTGGCCTGATAAGCCTTGGCCTTTAAGAAAACTCACGTCAAATTTTCGATAGGGCATGACTAATGGAATTTTTGGAAAATTTGACAAATAGCTGACAGGTTCAAACTCACCCAGTTAGAGGTCAGTGAACCCTGATTTATCACTACTTTTGCATAATGTGCATCCGCCTCCAATTTCTGAGAAAACACTCAAATTTGTACCTGAAATGAAACTTTGAAGCCTATCCTACAAAATGATACCAACCAACAAGACGAAAAAATGAAAAAGGGCAGCCCAGAGAAGCAAAAGAAAGTAACTGTATAAATACCCCGGCGAGAAGCATTAAATGTGGTTTGCAGCCAGTTATTCGGTTTTAGCTGGTTGTTGACGAAGTTTACCTTCTGCAGGAGTCGATGCACCGGTTACTTTGGTATTAATTCCGACACCAAGGGTCTTTTACGACAAGGATAACATGGATGTGAAACAGGGTAGTGGGAGACAGTCCAATACCGACCCCTCCCTGCCCCACCTATACATATGCACCTCCTACACATCTGTACCTCTAACACACATGTACCTCCTAACATCTGTAACTACAGATATACAAGATCTATGATAATAATAAAACAGCTGTGCTATTCACCCCACTTACATCTCACAAACACTGAATGATGGTGATTGGATGATGACTGTTTTATGAGTGCATGGTTGGAAGCATATTTTCAGATGTATTGGTGAGCGAATTGATTCTAAAGTTGATTCCATTCACAGTTTCCTTACTGGACGGTTCGTGCAATTAGGCTGACACATTTACGGACTGCCTCGACAGCCTTCGGAATGAACGTTAATGTATATACAGAATTATTTGTACAATGATGCTCAATCGTTAGGAGGCAAAAAGAAGTTTCGTAGAGAAGACTAACGTGACTCAGGATGAAATATATCTACGTCCTGAAAAACAAGTCATCAATCTTCCGAACTCCAGAACTTGTTGTCCGTTACAAATACACCTGGTTTTGTCAAGTTAACGATCTATCTGAACAGAATACACTGATTAATGCTTTTGAGATGGCAATATCTGTCAGTGTACTGCTCCCTTCTGTGTTGTGTTTCAGCTTGTCTTCACCACCTAGATGGATTATTTCATTCAGCGTGATGTCTCCTCGCTTCGAAATATATGTATGCCACCGGATGTAATATACACGCAAATGGGATATGACTTACAGCAGAGTCTGATGTCTAAACTAGGTTGTTCTTTGCAACTTACGGTGTTTCCCAAGGGTGTAGTGTTGTGCGGTTTGTCGTGTTGCCCAGATTTCACAAGTGCTATTTTGTAATGCTGTGCAACTTGCCTTTTTCAACATAAGTGCCGCTTCTGCAGTGCCAAACAACTTGCTCAGCTATGACAGGAGTGAAGTTCTGTGCAGTTTACCCTGTTTTCACAAATATGCAGCTCTGTGCTCTTTGCTGTGTTTTCACAGGTGTGTAGTGTTATGAATCGTTACATTCACCAGTTATAATTGCTGTGTAGCTTTGGCATAAGATAACTGTACATAAATGCTGTTGTAATACCAGGACTCCCGATACCTAAACCCTGTTCGTCTCTGTGACTTTACCCTATACTTTATTATTAACCATAGAGACACTCCAAAGATTTCTTTATCACCGCCACATGTAACAATTTCCAGACAAGCGTATTGATGTAAATCTCCCACTAGGCTCAGCCGCAAGCATTCGGCCTTGACAGCCTGACTGCCGTCAGTACGGAGAAACTAGCCTACAAATAGAAAGCTAGCGAGAAATTATTGTGCCGCGTCCTTCGCCATTCCAGTAGCGACATCACCGGAGTAGCCTCCCTTGTAACAAAACGCTGCATTCTGGGATTGTAATTTCCTAATGGTGGGTAACGAAGATTAAAAAAAATCGTGGGTGGTAGTGCTGTGGACTCGATCTTCTGTACAAGGGCAGTCAGGGCTTTGAGGTTGCCGCTGAGTCTAGAGGGGATATACATCAATACAGGTGTGTGGAGTTTGTTACATTTGGGGACGGTAAAAGATGCTATGGAGCTCGAGCGGAAAAGAATGCTTGATCTGAGTTAGCCAAGCAGTGTCTGAGGCTGATATTAAAGTACAGGGTAAAGCCACAGAGACGCGCAATACATATACCCCTTCAGCAGTCGTCTGCAGCCTTCCGAGGCCTTTCAGTGAACTTTATACTCGAAATGAGACACAAGATCTAAGTTTTACTGAAGGTGCTATACATCCACATAAGGGCACTCAGTGGGGGACGCCATGTAATGATTATTTCCGATAAACCACCAGTGCACGTGATACGTCCTCAATGGGTTATTACCACACGGGATTTTATCCCTGATGTAATCCTCCCTTCGTTGTGGTTGGAGCTGCTGTTTATTTTGGTCAGCAGGTCTATGGCCTTTGTCCTAATTCGCTCGGATTTGCAGTAACCACAGCCGTCCTGGACACAGCTTAATCAGTAAGGGGTTGGTTTATATTTTGTGTAACCATACCTTAGAGGGAGAGGGTGGGGCATGGCTACGTGTTGACTTTATGGGCAGTTCTCTCAATCCAAAGTACACAAAGTTTTTTTAAATGATGAAAAGAGGAGATGATTGATGTTCTTAGATTGTTTTCTTGCACCTGGTGTTTATCCGTTATTCAGGTCGAGAGGCCATCATGTTCGGATCAACCATGCTGATTTAAGAAAGTCTAGACTTACACCTAAGACCAAACTAATCTACCGGCATCATTTACGTCTTTCGAGGAAAATTAAGGTCAGACAAACAGAACGAAGAATTATTGACACCAGGTCAGATCTAGTCTCTTCATTCATTGATTGTCTAGAGAAGGCCGCCATTGTTTCTGTAGGAACTTTTGGAAATGCAGAAAAACGTGTGGCCATTTCCCGTCGAAGGCATCGTTTCTAATGTTCGTGAAATTATATCGTTACACGAAAAGAGGCATCACCTGTTTCTGTATGATTTATGGCTAAAACTCAACAACACATACAAGGCGACTTTTGATGGAAAAGCAATATGGGAAAGGATTAGAGGGACAATGGCATTTTAGTAGGGACATATGTACTGATGACATTTCCTGTTGGGACTCCCATTGACTTGTTTTGCCATGGCGATCAGATAGTATATAATTATCAGCCACAAGCTCATTGTTTAACTTTACATCTTCATTTAGGCTAAAACTTGAGCTGCAGTTTTGCCTTGATTGCGTCATTACAAATTAGAGGGAAGCATTCGTTCTGAGCATAGATGTATGTCAAGCTTTACAGCTGTGGGTCAGTTTAATCTCAGCTTGTCTTGACCGCCAATAATTGTCATTTAGGTTGTTTGTTTCATAACGCTGTCATCGTGTATAGACCCTGTGTGTTTATGCTCAGTGCCAATCGGGAGAAGTATCCATCAGTATTATCGATTCTTTTGTCGCCTCACTGAAAATCTACCGTGATTATCGTAAGTGTATTGCCTAGTTGTCAATTGTTTAGTTGTAGACAACAAACCGTAGAATAACAGCACTTTATCTCCAGGATTGACGCCTTTAACCGTCCCTGTCCGCTGTTTCTTGCAGACAGATGGATCTGTTTTGTATCCCGTTTTGCCTCTGTTTCCAGTGTGCTTAAAACTGAATTGTAGAGTGCGCATAAGAAGTTTTTTGTAGAAGAATGAGCGTCAGTGTACAGCCTGTTATAAAATCAAAGTTCTACAACATACAAGGAAGAAAGCAATTCAATCATTATCCTAACCATCAACCACCTACAATTCATAATGCTAAATGTCACCAGGACGCTTTTCTTACTGACCAATCAATCCTTCAACCAACCGTGACTTTAGCTTGTGGCTCATTTACAGACCAGACAAGCTATACATGTGCAATTAATGTTCGTTCTAAAATTCCCGTCTTAAATTCTTGATTGTCTTGACCTTCCTGAATATTTGGTATTCTGAGATTCTCCGGTAGGATGTGAAAGTAAGGACTCTGTTTGGACCTATGATATCCTGATGAGATTCTCCGCTCCATTGTGACGGTAAATTACTGCCGTTATTAATCTTCACTGCCAACAATGACAAATAAAATGCTAGGGGCTTAATACGTGAGTTTACCATCACCAATATAAAGTGAAATGTAAAACACAAGTAGTATTAATCCACAGCAAAGGAAATGATAATCTTAATTAAATGGATTTATTGTTAAATGTGGCTTTAATGTGCACCATTGGAAATAGACATAGAAGCCATTTTGTATTATGATTTTCCTCTAAAAGAAAATTTGTACCATTCATTGTTTCCGGAGATAACATTTTCTTATTACTCCTTTAATACGCAAGCTAAAAAATGTGTTTTAGTTCAATTTCACGAGCGAGTCCAGCTTAAATTATTTAACTAAGCCCAAACTAAACACAGCTGGGCTCAATATCCATTTAAAGGACAAATTACCAAGAGATCTCACGAGAGAGCATTGTCAAATATGAGGAAAATGCTCGATGTTTTTCTCCGCCCATTAAGGAATTGATATGTCGCTCAAGAGTTTCAATAAAAGGTCACAAAACATATATATACAGTAACAGAGAGGAATATTTTTTTTTGTGTGCCCAAAGAGGTCTAGACATGCATTAAAGGAATTATTGTGAAGGAATCAGCAGCTACTCAACTCGGCAGCCAAATATTAATAAATAATTGACTGCTGAAATCGACATTCCACGTGTCGCCTGATTCAGGTTTACCTAAGACTCACTCTTGTTAGTAGACAACCGAAACCATAGAAAGGCAATTTCAGAGGCAATCATTTCCGAGTGGTTGTATATATAATATTCTGACACCTACCGTTGCCCTGGGCAATAGCAACAACTTTGCTTTTACAAAAGAAAACTATTTAAAACATGGGGTAAGTATCAGGAGAAAGGCCATTGAAAACTTTTTCAAAGTTTCTCAATTGAAAATTTGTTTGCTCAATAAAATACGGTCAAGTGTTTAAATTGCAGGGTGGGCTTTCAGGACAATTTTGCTAATCGTATCACACGACGCCACACGGTTTGTTCTACACCTTTAAGTTCAGGTCTAAAATAAAGATCCTGTGAATACCAAATGTGTGCTTGTGCATGAAATACCGAATATGACATTAAGTACCTACTCCACAGGAGCAGCCTGTGGATCGTCATGGGTTTCCCCCGGGCTCTGCCCGGTTTCATTCAATCATAATTCTGACCGCCATAATTCTTGACTACGGCGTATAGCACCAATCAAATAAATAAATACTCCAAAGGAAGAGAAAAGTCAGACAGACGTCTTCGGCATTCCAACATTTGACTGCATTTTATTCACTCTAAATTGTCAAAGCCATTACTGGATTTTCAATAGTGTTTCTACATGTACTATAGGTTATTCCATTTTAACGTAGTCTGTCCCATTTAAGCAAAGACCGGGGAAACCTGCGCCCATTTGCAGCTTAATGCCATGACACAATTGTACGATAAAATCATCTTAAGTTAGTCCTGGGCACGCTATTCCTATACTGTTCGGTTCTCGTGTTCATAAGACGAATATGAGCAGATCGCATCAAGAGCTGAAATTTTATTTGGTAAAAAAGTGCCAAATCGAGGTTTCCTATAGCTCTCGCAATCATCCAGGCATCGTCCCAATCAGTTCCAATATTTTATGTAGAGAGGAAAGAAATAAGATTGAAAGCACACGGAATGATTTCAAAATGGAATTCGGATCTCGAAAAGTGTGGTTTTATAATGGGCTAGGATGTTTTCTGTTTGATGCAATCAGTATAAACGGTTTTGTTGTTTGCACCGATTGCTGTCCAACCTCATCAAAGGAGAGGAGAAGGCAATCTATCATCGTATCGGGATAATAACATTACTTGACGGTTTCCCTGATGAAGCCAATAATACTTTCATTCTCCAAATTTATACATCCCAATCCCTTTGTTTTGTGTAGGGGAACAATCTTCGTGAACAGAGATCATATATTGCTGCATGTAAATTACGTGTACACCAGATGGAAATCAGCGAGCTAGCCTTGTTTAGTCAGGTGTAACGAGCGGCTTAACGAATTCGCACGAATAAATCTTATTTGCGACAAGCTACTGTGTTGCACAAACAAACGGAATCATCATCGCTCATGGCGGTTACTGGATATGAAATATATAATAATAATAATACACCACGTGCTTGTGGATGTGACTATTTATTTCACAATCTAGTATATCCACAAACATCTTCATATCACAAGGTTCGTAAAATGTACTTGAAAAGTAGATTCCAGCAAAAAAGACATTTATCACACTCACTAAAAGTTGCTAACACGCACAATACTGTAACATCTTTCCAGCTTCAGCTCATATATAACAGACCACATCGATAAGCGAACGGCGACGGTAATTAAACTGAGGAATTTTGAAAAGAAATAATTGCTGATCATAATGGTTAATTATAAGATCATTTACTGGCCCATAACATGCTACAGAGCATCATGTACATTATCGGCTCGTGAAATGCGTAGTTCATTCCTTTTTCCGGCTTCTTAACAATTAGGATTTTTAACCAATCACACTTCAAATCAGACGGACCAATTTTTTTATACCCTTTCAAAATCAGTTGCTGTTTTCTGCATATAGAAGGTCGTAGGGGTTACGATTTCTGCGATCTGGGAGTTGAATTATACATGAAGCCTCTTGACCAAGTTAAAGCCGCAGATGTCAGATACCCACGATACACACAATAAGAGTCACTTATTACGTGTGTTACTTGGTATCATAGACTCCTCATCCCAACCAACGAACGAATCTTTTCCAATATACACGTGAAGTTCGCAGCAGGCACAAGCTTTTTATTTCTCACAAAGTTTAAATCTTAAACAATGTCACCTTATGGGATACTTTATTCCCTCAGTTTGGCACAGACACGAGAATAGGTTATAGCGACTTTAGTGTGCAAGGACCTAATTGGCAATGTGCTTCGCCGGAAACGGGCTACATGCTTTTTCCGATTTGTAAAAACCATTTCACAGAAGAAAGTGTTTTCAGCTCCTGTGAGAGTGAAAAAGTTAAGGACCTGTGCAGGTGTCAAAAAGCCATTGTTCTGTTTCTCAGGCCTTAATTTCCGCTGACAAGTGGTACTGGCGGATTAGATCAGTGACACGAGTAAATCTTCACTACTTGTGGTAAGGTCCCACGGTGTCCTGCCTTAACACCATCTGGTATACATAGATCTTGCACCCTTGTTTCCCACCATGATTCCTAAAGAATGGAGCCAGAGACTTGTGGCACTAGGAATACGGCGGCAAACTTGCGGTAGAGGGGATACCACCGGAGACTTATTGTGAAGGGTGTAACACTGAAAACTTTTGAGAGAAATGATACCACCGGAGACTTGCAGTAGAAATGATAACACTGGAGACTTGTGGTAGAGGGGTTAACACCGGAGTTTTGCGGGAGACGACATACCGCAATCCGCTCACATTAGAGATGAGCTCATATTGTCATTCTTTTTGATGAACGCTTGTCTGCAACTTTGAGTAAAGCAGTCCGGACTAACACATAAGTGTGGTTTGAGAGAAACGTCTAAATTTCCTTTACACAAATCGAGAACATTTAGCCTACATCATGATTTTTCAACGCAGAAAACAGTATTTAAAAATGCGGGAAAATTTCCCTCCTCGCGTTAGTTTACTAATTAACACCATGAAATGTCAGCACACCAACCAAGCAAAAGTTAGATTTGAAAAAAATTCAAAATTGGTTATAACGATAAATGAGAGCAAGATTCATGAAAAATACACAAGGATTCAGCTATGCACAATGATATTCAGCTATTGTGTTGTGCTTTCATGCACAATGCGGTAGCTGAAAGCATGACAAGCTCCATAGCAATGCACGCTTTTGAAAGGCATGAAAACATACACACGTGACGAGTTAAGTAGCGCCAAGCTGTTGGAAAAACATAACAACCTACATAGATGTACAAATTGGTGAAAAGCCTTCGGAAAGCATGACAAACTTTACAAATGGAACACTACTGGAAATACGACAAGCTGCATAGCGCTGCGCACTTGCCAAAATATTGCAAGCTATTTGTACCATATTCGCTCAAAAATGTTGCCACCTGTATACAACTGCATGTACATATAGGCATTCAGGAAACATGACAAAGCTGAAACACAGCATTCTGGGGGAAACCGACCAAAGTCTGTTACGTTACTCCAAACTTTTGAGTGTAAGTTACACACTAGTACAGCGTATATTTTAATGCACCAGTAACGCGTCCGATTGACCTGGGACTACCCACTTAAGGGATGAAGAAAAGTTGAAATAGAACACAAACCAGTGACAGATCTTGTCTGGTAGAAAGCATTTGCCAGTCTGTTCTGTCCGGACAGATCGTTAACTTGACAAAACCAGCCTCTTTATAAGTGACCACAAAGTCGGGGTTTGTCTAATGTTGGAGACTTGCTGCTCAGACCGCCCTGGGTAACGTCAGTCTTTTCTCTGCAACTTTACATATGACACAGTTGATGGAAGTTTAGGCAGGGTAAATTGTTTGTATAATTATTAGATCAATGTCCTTTCATACCAATACAAACAATCTTATCCTCCTCTCTATCCAACCATTCTATAACCATTGTATATAATCATCATTCGGTTTATCAGATGTAGTTTTGATAAGAGTGATTATAAGTCATAAATTACATCTTCTACATTCGTGTCAAATGCAAGTGTTGGCTAAGAAGACACGTATTCCCAAGTTTAAAAAAAAAACCTCTGTCGTTGTATATATTGGTCAACCTGACATTGGAAGATAATAAATATGCTGACCACAGCAATCCAGCAACTCAAACACTGACGCACAAAGAGTGATAAGAAAAATAACATATCAATCCAGGAGAAATCACGTAAGTTTACTGGAAATAATGGCCACTTGGTCACACAGACTGAGTGCTATCAGCTGGTTTTACAGGAAGTTGAACAACATCTCTTCAGATCTTGAGTCTCTTTTACTACTCTTACTAGTGTAGAGGTCATAGGGCGACGCACTATAACGTTAGTGCTTGTCAATAATAACGATAGCATTACCAGAAACGATACCATGATGCTTATATCACTGCAAACTTTGACCCATTTTGACTTCAAAATGATGTGGGCTGGAAAATATGTATGAGCAACCGCTTTATTAACATATGTTTAGGAAATTCGTATGATATGATTCAATCCGATTTATTTACTCTGGAAGTTTTTTTATATACCTTTGGGATACTATATTGGATCGATTACAGCACTGGGTGTTGATAAGTGCATGTAATAGATTGCATCCGTGGTGCAGTATATCTATTGGCACTGATAGAACCACTGCGTAACATTTTTAGTAAACAACTCAATTTGACCCATGTTTCATGTTAGTTTTTTCATTTTCCTCATGTGTGACATAAAGTTATAGCCGTCTCCAAATACTTTACTTCAACATAAATTGAAGCGAATTTGAAGAATGATTCGATTTGAGGATTCAGACCCACAGTACTGTTGTCCTTCAGTGACATTTACAAGCTTGTTCTCGCCCCGCCTCGCTCGCCCCCTCCCACCAAAACACACACACACGCTTCCTCCTGCGCTTTCATTTCATGTAACAATGCCATAATTGCAAATGTGGTCTTAGGACATTATCAAATTCAGATGAAAAGCTTTGGCCGCAATGAATGTTTTCCTCGTATCGAAACAAATCGACGATCATGGTTCGTGCTATTCGTGGATGTAACAAGCTGTTCTCCCCCCACAAATAGCCCACACAACATGAAATGTCCAGATTCGCTGTCTCATCCATTCTTACATATTGCACTTAGTATTATTTTCAATGTGTGCGTTAGTCGCGGATTCTCCTGACGTGACTAGAGGAGTTATACAAGTCACCCATCAATACATCAGTCCAGTAGTCGGCGCATTCATTTGTATATCTGTAGCTTAGTCAAATTATATCGTCATCCATAAACAGTAGGATATTTCTTCCTGGTGCACAGTGGAGGTATCCCAGTACGTGATAAACGGGTTGTGTTCGTGAGGAGATGTTACCATATGCCCCATACCGCTCATCATTATGAGGCAGACATCAATTCTACTACAGCCTGGATTGTCCGCAAGACAACACGATCAAAGTACCCCCCCCCCACCTCCCCTTTCCTGGTGATAAACTCTCAAACTTTTTAAATCGAAGGATTCTTTCACTGGTGTTAATAAGACGATTTTCACTTATTAGTGTGTTAGCCCTCTAGCGCACAGTAATGACCCAGAAACCTCTCACCAATGCGGTCGCTGTGAGTTTAAATCCAGCTCATGCACGCTTCGCCTCCGGCCTTGCGTGGGAAGGTCTGCCAGCAACCTGCGGATGGGCGTGGGTTTGCAACCGGCTCTCCTCGATTTCCTCCCACCATAATGCTGTCCGCTATCGTGTGAGTGAAACATTCTTGACTACGGCGTAAAACACCCATCAAATAAATAAATAATAAATAAATAAATTTATTCCACTGATGGCTTTACTGATGGCAAACCTCCGTCTTCAACAAACGTAAGACAACGCAAACTGTTGAACGAGAAATGACTACTGCTGTATACTGACACAAAGAACGGCCCGCTATGTAGTTTTGATTCAGATTGTATTCAATACAATAAATAAATATATTTTACTGTGTTTTTTCAAATCAGCATACCATATCCCTGATCTTACTGCGTGACAACTATTATTAAGAAACCTGGAAACTAGCATCACACATGTGCAAAGATTACATGAAAGGATTTTAGAACATTCACACACTCATTTACCGGGTGCTCACTCACGGTTGTTGGTGGTTTCTGCTTTAGGGCCCTGTGCCTGGTGTGGCCTAAAAAGCTCCGAATGGTCAGGTAGTCTGGCAGACAATTCAACAGGTGTTAAAATGCGATGACATTCTTCATTTTCTGTCTGGTCAACCGTACGGTGGTGTACATCTATAACGCCTTGGTTGACTGACTGAATGTGGGATTAGTTAGAGGATGGGTTTAATAGACTTATATCACGTACCCTGGCTGATGTATGGATTGCTTGTACATCTATGGATAGCTTGCTCATCTGTGGAATGCTTTCTTTCTGTGATCTTTCCGTTTGCTTAGTTGGCCGGTCTGCTCTGAATGTTAAATCATCACCTTGGCATCTGGGTAACACTGCCACGGCCATGCAAACATCATGGCGTCGTTAGTGTTGAATGACCTTCTATTTTGTCCTGGAATCTAGTATTACTCATTATTTATCATCAACACATAATGGATTTTATAAATTGACGCAAAAACGATTGATAGATGATTTTTAACACCAGACCCATAAATATTTCACTCATATGATTGTTTCCAGTGTCGTCCCATGCAAATGAAGTGTCCAGCCACAAAGTTCCACGTTAAACTGGATGACACTGTAAATTTAACCGACATGGATATGGTCGGAGGAAAGGAGGCAGAGCTTGTCAAACCACCGGTTTCGGTCAGTCAGACTCCCTCGACTCCAAGATTAAACCCATCCACGAGATTACATCTCTTTACCAGAGGTGCTAAGAGTTGGGGAGATGGAGACATATCGTCCCAGGCACCTGTATGATGGACAGCTTGACATCTGGACCGTTCGAGTGCACATTGCTGCAAGTCCACTCCTTACATGACAGAACAAAAGCCTAATGGTGCATAACTGCTAGGGCGCCAGTTTTGAGAGGAGCTTTTCCAGGGGAACCTAGAATTTTACACTTAGAATCTTTATGTTTATATCTAAAAGTTGGAATAAAATTCTACCCGTGCGTGTGTGTCTTCACATCAGACGACCTGTGATCCTAATACAGCCATACAGTACCCAATCTCTTAGAATCTCACGATCACTTTAACCTCGGTATAAAGGCGACAAAGTAAATCAGAAACACTGCATGTCAGAGCGTAAAATATTGATCCAAAACCTCAACGGAAAGAATGTAAAAAAGGACTTCATTTGTTCCATACAATATCATAAATTATTTATATTTACATTATTTATATAATCTAGTTTAAAATTAAGAAACTTTCTCACACTATGCTGGTTAAAGCGGTCTCCAACTAACGTGAAACCACTTAAATATCCCCAGGGGCCCCGTGGGCAACTTATTATTATCAAAGCCCTACAAGAAATAACACATCGGGAACCTTGAAATCCTCCATCCAAAGCCGGGAATGGGTCAGCACGTTTCCACCAGAGAATCTATCATCGGTACAGATTCGCGTACTTTACCGGTGATCCACGTTCAGCTCCCCTAGAGGATGTCTGTCTTCACAGACGTAATTACGGCCTGTTCAGTCACAGTAGTCATTGTCACGTCAGAACAGATAGGAGAGCCTCAGCAGAATATCAACCGAGCAGCCGCGTGGATCAGACAGCTAGAGAGTTCTACAGGACCCAGTAATTACACCTCTGATTGTCCTCACATCTTTTGTTGCATGTCTGACCAGTCGTATGTCGAAGTGAGTGTCTAAAATCATAGTTGATTAAATGATTGGTGAATTGGTCAGTGATTCCATTATTTTCCATTTGGCGCCAGTAAAACAAGCCGTCAGCCTGTTTTATCGCCTATCTTGGTAGACCAATTTCTTTCCTTACTCCATCGTTTTATTTACTTCGCTGGTTATCTGTAAATATAACACCTTCATCAGAACGTCTGGCCATTCTTAGACAGATTGCCAAAGACAAGTGCACTGTTTGTATCAAATTTTAAGATTATTCTATAAAGACCGCAAACGTTTAATTCATGGATGAGACTAAAATGTCACTTTCACTATGAAACCATTCGTGTACATCAGCAGTGCTGGTCTGGGTGAAATACTGGACTGAGTCGACGCATCCGTTCATACCATCATCACAGTCGGCACAAGGCTCGAGAAGACCGGTGTAATATAATGACTCGCTTTTTCGCTCCTCTGTCTCCAAATCGTGCTAAAAGAACACCCTTGCTCAATTTCACGGGAAAATGGACACTGGAATTGGCTGTTGATCATTTCGTAACATTACCGGGAAACTAATAAAAAGTAGTCTAAGTTGATTTCTGTAAGAAATGGGGATGAAGCCAGAGGATGTATTGATTTTGTGGAAGTGAAACCTAGCCATATTGCTTGAGGGGTTTCGTTTCATCAAAGAAAGAAATCCGGACAGCGTGAGGTGACGTCTTTCCTTTGGCTCTGCACGCAAAGTGCAGATTGATTACAGAGCTGTACTTTGAGTCCTGTGACCGGATACAACACACAGACGCACCTTGAGACTTGTAATATATCACAGATTTTGAATCCGGTGACAGCGTACATGTTATAGTTGTAGCTTTAGTTTTCAAACTCCAAGATGTAAATCAGCAAGGCAATTTGTAAAACAGAATTAGCTAGCTTGATTAACTAATTTGCATATTGGCCTCATTTCATTTAGTCATGGATACTGCAGTATAATACTCAGCTCCATTTCAGGAAGTAGTTTATACTCTTTTCTCGACGGGATATGAGGCCTATTATAGTCAGATGTACTTTGATCAGCATGGAGTCCTTACAAAATATCCGTTTTCCTGCGGAAATCTGTCAGTATTATATTTTTGCTGAAATGGGAATTTGATGCCATTACCATTAGATGCCCAGCTATTATATGTGATATACCCGTAAATTATGGAGAGAGCTATATTTGTACCGAGGTGAATGATCGTTTAGACGTAAAAACATTGAAAACAGGTCCCAAATGTAAACCAAGTAGCTATCAAAACGAATGTCCATGCTGACAATGTTGATTAATCTTAATCATTCTGTTGCAATTTTCATGTACAGAAAAACAAACAGAACACAGAAAAAATCACTCGACGTATTCCTAGCGAACAACCAGGCCACAGGTCCAAGAAATTTATTTGTGTGAATGAATCAGCTTCTAAAAGAAGGCGTTAAGGAAGCAAATATCTGCTAATACAAAACCCTGGTCAGAAACAGGGGATTGTTGACGTCCTAAAAGTAGGAATAGTTCTGGATCAAGTTTCTAAAAATACAAAAGCAAGACCATTGGATTTCAAATCTAAAGTGTATCACACTGGCGACGTGTCGGGTTAAAACTCTGCTACAATGAAGAAGAAACGCACTAGTACATAAACTTGCTATAGAATTCTTTACCTATTTACTTTGTTAATGTTATGCTATATTTACTGTAATTGTTTTTCACGAAGAGGCTGTGATGTTGTTGTGCTAAACCATAATCATTATTCGATTTATACGATGTAATTGTCACCGGACAATTTGTATCTCTCCTACAGGAAAGTGTTCAGTCTTCCCGCTTCACTTGTTAGCGGCTAACTTGTATCCTCAAACGGAATATCGATGCATATTGGGAAAATACTCAGCAAGCCGTTCCTGGACACCCTTTCAATCGTTAATAAACGCAGATTTTAATTATCGCTCTGAATTATTAAGATGACATGATCAAAATAGTAAATCTTCTAAAGAGTTGTTTTGTCTTCCTATGCATATTTGATAAAACCGATGTTGAAGTTTCTAACTAAATCGAGCGGAAGAAACTTGAAATGTAGATCTCAGAAGTTTGGGTCAAATTTAAAGTCTCTCCTTAGAGGCTTGTGTACACTGTACTAAGCGTGCGGTGAATGACCATGAACCTTTGTGACACGGTCGCTTAATGGCCTCACAAAGGTTTAGTCACACTGTTAGCAATGCTCTCTAGCCCTTAGCAATTCTGTAGGAAGAGTTATCCGGGTAAAGAAAAATAAACAAACAGTTGTAACACACTGAAATGCACTATACATATTCCGTCCTAAGTTGAAATGACAACAAAATTCTACTGTACTTAACACACTCGTTATTTAAATATATCCCTCTTCTGGGCGCTTCTTAATCACGTTTGTTGTCATACATACCCTTCAATAGCGTTGCTACCTGTACCTGACATACAATGATCGCATTCGTTCCAATCTCTTCGCGTTAACTGTCCCTTTTCCATTGTTTAAAAAGCTGTTAAACTTTGGTCCGCCTTATCTTTGATAAGCGTCTCTGGTTTGTATGATCTAAGGACACAAACTATTCCTCACAGTATTTGTATGGATTCTGATGACTTTGGCTGACCATTCTCGGCAGCCTCTGTTCACATCTACATATGCATTGGTCTGAAGTTTTCTGCGTCAGCTAGGAGATAATCATTAGACAGTGGTTGTGATTCTACAGTGCTCATAACCTATAGCGACTGAGGTAGAAGCCATACTCACAGTTTTTGTACCTACATATTTGTAACACCGAGGTTTTCTGAGAAAGATCGTAGGTTACCATTAGACAGTGGTCGCCATTTTGCTCTCGTTGGAAGTTCACACCTTCTATATAAAAGAAACAACAACCCGTTTCCACAGTCTTGCACTGCAGATTAAACTCGCGATGTCACAGTCAGTCGGAGAATGTTTCACGCATTACAAAGAAACGTGCCAGACGTTACAGTTCCGAAAACGCATAATCGAAAGAAAGAAGCGAACACAATGGAATGCAAGAGCAAGTGTGTGAGGCGCGTTTGTGATTTTAAGACGCCATTTTTTTAACAAGACATATCCAGACTATCCAATGTAACGTATCCATAGTATCATAATCATCCGAGTTTTCTTATTCAAATACTTGTTCGCTTACTGCGATATCTCGAACATTCATGTGCCTAAGATTTACAAATATCTTACAAGGCAATGAACACTTCATTTGAGGATTTCAGAACCAGAGGTACTGACTTGTCCTCATCATGTACTGTGGCCCAGCTGGTCTTTTCCTTCGCAAGTTCGTTTCTAGCATGATAAAGGTGAGAGTATATTCTCTATTAGAAAACATATCTATAAAAAGTTATGATCATTTACGCTTAAAGAGAAAGAAACTGACCTTGACTTTTGTAACGAAAGGTGTTATCATTCCGATCCATAAAGCCTCCCATACATTTAAATCAACGACAGGAAAATCTACAAACAAATAACTATGGTTACTCCCAGTTTTCAGGTGGCGCTATCCAATGTTCGAAAGACAGTGACTAGCCTGTCTTGTCCAAACCGTCTAAAAGACGTCGTCCACAAACGAATACAAGTCTTGTAGCATCTATCTATAAACAAAGGATCTGGGTCAGTTCCTTGTTAGCGAAACCGTTTGCATACGGCGTTTGTTCGCCTACATCCACAGGTAGAATTTGTAAATCAAGATCAAAGTTGTGTAAATACAACCACAGTCTTTCGTAAGCTTGAAATCAGTAACAATCTTTGTGAATTAATTTCTTTTAATCTGTCCCCGTTTTAAACCACGAATTGTGGTCATCGTCGAGGATTTGCATTTCAACAGCTTGAACTGTCGCGAATTTTTCACAGACCCGCTGAAATGGGATTCCAGTCAGAGAAAACTTCACATACATATTGACCAGCATGGTTTATTTTATCTAATAATAGACATTTATGTAATAATTCATGTTTAACTTTCTGACAGAGCAGTTGGATTGTGTTACTTCAAATGTAGGCGTGGAAAATCCAACAAGGACAATGCAATTTTGATTTGTGCTTGGTATGGAAATCAATGGCTAAGTTGTCTAACCTGCTAATTTGTCGGCTTCCTTTCCATGACTGGTGAGTTTCTTTTGAGCATTTCGTTTTTGTATTTCGATTTTTTCAAAGGAGCCTTTATGGTAAAAGAGCCTTAAATACAACGCTAAACACCGATTGACTGGATAGAAAAATAATTTTGTAAAAGTTTGAATGAATGAAAGAAAACGTTAAGGCATTTGTCTGCTACTTGGTGAGGTACAGAAACCCTAGACACTGATTGACACCCTACAATACTGTGTGGTCAGAGATGAGAACAAAGTGACACAGCAATGTAAATACTACATGCGTTCGCCGCAGCAATGATACGGCGTGTGGGGCCTCCGTGGCCTCCGTGATATCCGCGCTAGTGCTGCGTAACGACTCAGGAGCCGGTCACCAATGTGGTCGCTGTTAGTTCAAATCCAGCTCAAGCTGGCTTCCAGTCCGGCCGTTCGTGAGAAGGCCTTCCAACCTGCGGGTGGTCGTGGATTCCCTCTGGGATTCTTCCCACCGCCGTATAAGTGAAATATTCTTGAATACTCCGTAAAACAACAATTAAATAAATAAATGATACGACATGATCTCTCCACCTTTTGTTTTAATTTACACTATACTTAAGGCAAGGGACACCAGCCAGGGAAAGTGCGATTAAATTATACACCTTATTTAATGCAAATTTTGGGGGAGATGTGTTCCCTGGGTGTTTGCTGATACTTTCATTCCGTCGTTGCGTGAGAAAAAAATGTTTGATCGTATCGTGATCTTGAAGCTTGTGTTTTCATGCCTGCGTGTTGGTATTGTGCCAAGTCTTATTGTCATTGTTTATGTTGGCGTTTTATCACATCCTAAAACTTACGTGTGTCCTCTAAACGCTGGGTAGCATGCGTCTACGTGTATATTTGTCTACAAATATAAAATTTTCCAAGGTAAGCTCATGAGCGTCAGCCAGGCCATTATAGCGAAATCCAGTATTGATTCATTTCTAGATGGAGATATACAAATTCAGGCACTGTTGATATAAGATCGAAACATCCATTACTCTGAAAAAGCTCTTCGGCCCATATGCCTTTGGTGTATATGTGTTTGAATATTAATATCCAAACAGTGATGGTTTAATGGTCGACAAATACACGAAAACCACGCACGTCAATTACGACACTTCGGCTAAATTCATTATTTGGTTCAAACTTTGGATTGACCGAATACCTCCATCGCACGCTCAAGAAAACCTGAATGTCATTAAATGTCTTCCACAGATACGAATAGTTGACCGTTCAAACAAAAGTACAACATTATTTATTAACCTCTTGAAGACGCATGTTGGTTGGCGCAAGGGCAGATAAATCATTATTTACCATGCAGCTATTTACCAAACATCATGAAATTTTATACCAATGCACGTCATAGGGAAAGATGAAAATCGATAATACCGTGGGCCTCATCCTTGTTATTAAATTATCGTGTGGCCTAGGCAAATGAACGTGCTGCACGTCTTATTACTCTTTGTGCTTGTTAAATACTAATATCTTTTGTTGGTTTGTTTATTTCCTAAGGCACAGAGCTATGCCGTTATCGATGAATTAATAGTTTTACCTCACTGTACATTCCACGATGGAGATACACCAGATATGATGTCCCACCCAGAAACCCTATGTCGACCACGGACAAACATCATTATGTATTGGTCACCTCGACCTGGTGACTTCGGCATGGCTTTTAAGTGAGGCAGCGCTCCAATATGTCGGTATTCTATCCGGCCAGCTACAAGAGACGCCGTCAGAATGTGAACAAAATAATGTGGGCGATGACATTAAACTTCAACCAAACGAAAAACTGGATTACTTTCACCATTTGAAGGGTGTTTGTGGGTCAGAAAGCAGAACAAAACTTTAACTTTAAAATCGAAATTTAAAAAAAAATGGAATTATTTGCAATGAAGGCAATGTGCGCACGTTAAATTAGGTAGGAAATTCGTGTACAATTACGTTCTAATGAGTTGTTCATCCTCGGCTTACTAGCATTGTCCCTTTTGTCTGTCGATAAATCCAAAAGAATTACTTGTGTAAGTGACTGACGTGGATTAAAAACATTATGGATACAATTTGTCGAAAAGCAGCTGTACATGACAGTAGCCTCGCTGTACTAGATACTGATGCGTGTCTTTGTATACATGAAACATTTGTTGCTTCTTTCATTCCGTGTAGATTACATGTTCCAACACTGCACATTAACAGACAATCAGAGTACTCTACATGATCTAAACACGAATAATGTTACATTACGCTCTAGGATATTTTTTTTCGTATGATTATTTATTCAAATTGACCACTTCGTAATGGATCATGTAAAGGCCTTAAGTTTTCTTCCGCATGACAACTTCTCTGTAAGAGAGAAAGAAGAAAACAAAATGAGTGATGCATAATTTCAGGACGACGATAATACTTACATAAACAATTTGCACAACATCTGAGATGAAATGTGTTGTTTTGGGGTTTTTTTGTTCAAATGCTGCGTGCTAGAAGCAAATTCTTACTTTACTTCTTCTCTTCTCAGTGGTTAAAGAGGCACCTCGACCCCAAAGCATTTTGAAACGGATTAAAATTTAAAGATCCACATAATCTAGTCTATTCCTGGCTTACAACCCATTTACAAGATATTTGTCGTATGACATCTCAGTTTCTTATAGAGTGCTAAACATACATAAATGTTTTGAAAAAAAGACAAATCATTTTTTATTATCCATTTTCTTAATGAGATATTTCTTTTTGTTTTCTTTCAGTTGCCTTTTATTTCTTAACAGAATCGTATGCTTAGGTTCTATTTCCAATAATTTTACCTCCCACCTTCTCTTTCATAAAGAACAGCCCAGTATGAGTATGTCAGAACTAACCTGGTATCAGTTAATTAGTTCCAACTTTACTGCAAACAAATAATATGAATTCCAGGACAGCCTTTCCATCCATGCTTAATTTAGCGTTAAACAGTTTTTAAGGTTACTTAATTAAACCGTGGGCAAACAAAATGAGTTCATGTGAGGCACGCGAGTTGTCAGTTATTGAGGCGTAGATAATTGCGTAGATTTTAATGTTCACGTATAATTTAAGTGCGATTTCGTATGTTGTTGTTTGTTTTTTTTTTGTTTTGTTTTGTTTTTTTTTTTTGTTGTTTTTTTTTATAATACAGTTAATCGCTGATAAATAATTATTTAAGAACTGAGAGTAGTTTTGCGCGGTCTTAAAGACCTACACCACTAAGCTTTAGTATTAAGCCAGTGTAAGCAAACACAACATTATCCAAGCGATACACGCGAGCTGTAAATTAATAGCCTTAGCTTTCAAACTTGCCTTCACTTTAAATTATAAACTGGGATTGGGTCAGACATAGAGTGAAGCGTCGATTAATCAGCCATCTGAGTGACTGACTGACTGACTGACTGTGTAAAGCATCTTTCCTGGAGACGTCAGTTGAATCAGAGTATGTCAGTAGAAAGCGTAAGTTCGTTTCGTGGAGCGTGCTATTCAGTTCTTGATATCAAATGACGGACACTTGTCAAACGTGACTGGCCCATTCTCCATAGTGCTGAACTGGAAAGTGGCATTCGTCCAGGTATTGGTAGCAATAAAATTAGCGATGAATTCAGCGTAACCTTTGAAATAACAGAGAAGTAATCATTGTCGTTATTAGGATTACACATTATGAATACAGCACATACATTCTGATGCTGAGAAATGGATAAAACCACCCCGTGTTTCGAACCAGCGACCTCAGAATGAGAAATATAATCAGCAGCACTACATGTCAGCAGATTAGACCGCTTGATCAACAGGCCTCCGATCAAAAAACACTATGTAGCCGACGGTATTTATTTCATACACACCAGGCTGACCTGGTTAAAGTGCTACCGAGGTACTGTGAAATATTATAGAGCTTTCTGGATAATATGGAATCGCCTGAAAAATTTACTTACATGCTTTCCTTTAATGAGCCACTTTCTCAGGGGCTTTCCAAGAAATAAGGACTTACATATCTGAGAGGGGAAGTGAAATATTAAAAAGATGAGACATATCTCCCAGCAAATCATTAATCCTTTGTTTTACAAATGTTTCTATTTTTAGAAACTATATACCTTGTGATTTATCCAGGCGTCTTCAGATTATCGTGCATAGCCCACCAACAAGGTCATGTAACCCGTGCAGTCAATATTCACGCGCCCATCCATTCTGTCAAAATGACAGCAAGTACAGCCTCTCGGAAGTTTCCTATCAATCCCTAATACAGGTGTCCATCCATTATCTATTTTCTTGCAATGAAGAACCTTTTCCAACACAATGGCGACTCGGTTCTAAGCTGAATTGACCATTACTCCGGCAATGTTCGAGTGTTGCGATACCAATTTTCTCACAAAACGTCATCGCAGAAGTGGAAATGAGCAAGTGGCTTTACCACTCATATTACTTTATACTGGAAATGTTACCAATTATTTTACACAAGCCGCTTCGGTGGCCCGGTTCGCCTGGAGGTCGGGTGATCAGGGATCAACCTGTGTCATGGAATACCAAAGATTTTAAAATGTCACTTGATGCCTCACTGGGCGCATAGCAATGAGAGATTAGACCAAGGAAACAGGAAATTTCTCCATGAAATTCCAGTGGCACCAGGAGGCACAGTATATATACATTCTAAGGACCCCTCGACTTCATATGACTGTACGGTTTTCGAGTGCGACCTAAAACTCTCGCATATATAGGTAAATACTTTTTTGCGCAACCTATCCAACACTTTTCAGTCCCCAAAGTACACATTTCTTCATCAAATAATCTGAGTGAACTTCACATTATGTATCTGTGGCCCATCTAGTTCGGCTTTTGGCGATCCAGGTATTCAAACAAACTATCCTCCAAGACGATCATTTCGTCAACAACAGTTACACATTCCTCTCCCTCCCATACCCCACAAGCCCTTTGGTACTATCTTCCTTTCCCCTACGGATAGATGCCACGGGTAGACACTGACAACGTGACTTTTAGTCTTAACTTTATTTTTTATGTGAATAGTAATCATAAAGAACAGCCAGCAACTATCACAGTGGATCTTGATGTAGGGAAGAGCGGCCGAGTCCGCCTTAGCAACAAAGACACATATTTTGAAAATGGCAGCTATCGAAGGTCCGACGCTCTCCGAGTGGATGCATCGGTTACATATGGGTTAATTGCGACGTTGTGGTCTGTATTGTTTCTGCAGAGTGAGGTGATATGGATCAAAAATTACTTTAAGATCACGGGACACCCATTTTCGCCGCGTACAACTTTGGCACGACAGCACACGCGCTAGGATCGAGGTCAAGGTTTGTAAATGTAACGATTCACAGCGGTGAGTGTGGAGGCTCAGCTGTTCTCAGAGTTACTGCGTGAGAAACTATATTGATCAACGGCATATGATGCATTTATAAAAATGATTGAGATATTAGTGCAATCATGTGCATATCTGTAATGTGTAACAGTTTCAGTGTAAACAGAATTGCTACAATTCATCAGGTGCTTTGAAGGAACAAAGCGGAAAGAAACATACACCACTAGTTACCTCATAAAATGTTTTGTCAATGGTCTAACTAGCTATCAAAGATTTGCCATTAGGATTTCTGTATTATCTTCACGTATTAAGTTCCCTAACCTGTCACTGGGTGTTTATCATGGAGGGATATTTTTACAGACGTTTCACCGAGATAAATAAACCATATTATAAATGCTGCTTTTGTTTTAGTGTTTATCCTGGTTACGACTTAATTAACATTTGTAATTTTTACGCGCTCAATCTCTTATGATAGTGGGGGGCCTCCGTGGCTCAGCTGGTCAGCGCGAACGCAGCGTAATGACCCAAATGGAATCCCACCAATGCTGTTGCTGTTAGTTTAAGTCCAGTCCATGCTGGCGTCTTCTTCGGCCGTACGTGGGAAGGTCTGCCAGCAACCTGCGGATGGTCGTGGATTTCCACCTGGCTCTGTTCGCTTTCCTCCCACCATATTACTGACCGCCGTCTTCTAAGTGAAATATTCTTGAGTACTGCGTAAAACACCTATCAAATAAATCAAATATTATCATAGCATTTTTCGGAAATTTGTTTTTAACTTTTTTGTACATGATTTGTTGGTTGGCACAGGATTAGTACGGTATATTTTCTGGACAGACCTGCCTCTACCGTTGTCAGGGTTTGGGGGGTGAAGGAAATGACCGGTAGAGGGTGTGACTACTGAAGACAGGAATCCATCAGCGGTAACATGTTGAATCATTAGCGCTTTTGATTAATCATTGGATTTTTTGCTTAATTTGCAGGTTTATTGCAGAAGATAATTAAGAAGTTTTGTTTGGTCAGTTTGTACCAATATGTAGAGAATCGAAAACGTTCATTTGGTCTGTATGTTTTTTAGGTGTGGCATGAAATGCTTTTCAGATACGAAGGCTAGAAAATATGAATTTCACTTGATATACACAAGACAAAGGTCACAGAATGTGAGTTTCACTTGTGTCACACGAGGCAAAGGCCAGATAGTGTGTGTTCCATTCCAGAGACACAAAACATACGTTAAATAGCGTGGGTTTCATTTGAGCGAAGCAAGACAAAGACCAGATAGTGTGTGTTTCATTTGAGAGACACAGGACAGAAGTGTTGTCGGGAAAGTGGCATCCTGGTTTCTAATGTATACATATATACTTACCTCGCAATGTCCTTGAAAGCTGTCATAAGTCAGTCGATGAGACAAACTGCCAGAACCAGGTCTGACGAAGTGGTTCCCATCGTGTCCAGAAATAGTGGAGATGCACTGAAACCACAACGAAGGAGATGAATGTACAATTATACACGGTAGCTATCCCTATCATAGTGCCCAAAAATAGAGGGAAGGCACTAAAACCACAACCCAGGAGACGAATGTACATTTATACACGCTAGCTATCCCTATCATAGTGTCCAAAAATAAAGGGAAGGCACTGAAACCACAACCCAGGAGATGAATGTACACTTATGTCTGTCATTGTGCCCCAAAGTGCTAGTGGACACGATAACCGAGGAGACGGATACAGATGTATACACCGACGCGTGATTGGCCAAAACAATTCAGTAGAGCTGTCAGAACCGATTTTCTTCCATATTGAAGGGTTCACAATATAGTATAGT
Source organism: Acanthopleura granulata (assembly GCA_016165875.1). Classification (NCBI taxonomy): domain Eukaryota; kingdom Metazoa; phylum Mollusca; class Polyplacophora; order Chitonida; family Chitonidae; genus Acanthopleura; species Acanthopleura granulata. The sequence goes on from JABBOT010000082.1 coordinate 5,569,588, forward strand.
AATAAAGAGTAGGAAAACTGTTTAGGGCTTTTATTGTAATTATTAGTTATGTATAATAAAGCACCAGCTTCCAGTGGGCTAAAGCGGTTTGAATTTTTAATTTCAGACTGTGTATCAGATCAGTAATTTAAACTGATTCAGGCGTTTTAATGCTTATAATTTATTCAGCCAATTGATGTACCTTGATAACACGCTGAGTGCCATGTGCAAAGTTTCGGATCAAAACTCTATTGTGGGGCAGAGATCAAATTGCATACATAAATGGTGAAATATGTCAGTACAGTAAATATATCTATGTAACTAATCTTACCATTTTCATGTTGCTTAAAGAAAATTTCAAGCAGTCAAACTGAAGTATCTCAGGGGAAAACTTGGCTCCTTAACCAAAGTTAGGCCTAATCAACAAATACTGGCAACGGCCAAAATCGCAACTGGGATAAGCTATTCAGCCACGGTCATGGCGTAGAAGAAAGTTGTAGACCATCTGACAAATCTGAGTGGTTCGATGTAGCATAAATAAGACCACTTGTGTCAGTGTTTTATATTACATGTGCGTCACATGTCACAGAAATGAACGTCACGTCATCGTGTGGCATGTCTTTGAGACATCTGTTTTACAAATGATAATACTGACGTTTGTGTGAAATCAACCCATTAACTCATTAAGCCTATCTTTTAGTAAAATTCTAATCTGTACGTTATATTTAGCTTCAGTGTGACTTGACTTTAATCTTTACTCATAGCAGCGAATCCAAATAACTGGTTACCACAGTACAGATTAGATCCTGACTAAACTGCTCGATGGTTCCATTCCAGCTTGTAGCTAGCAAGGTTTTAGCTTAAACTCAAACGGATTGTGAGGCATCTGGCGAGGTGTGGTGGCTCTAGGTGAACTTTGATAGACATCTTATGAGGTGCTGTTACTCTGTGAGCGTTATCGCGATTTTAGACAACGAAACATCCGACAGACTAATGAAATATTCTGAATTCCTTACAAGGCTCAAATAAAATATCTAAATATATAAATATATGTGTCATGCAAGAACAAAAGAATGTGCACATACTGTAACACTTCGCTTAAAGCACTTTTACCCCATATGATTGATGAGAGAAATTAGGAAATTTAGGAAACTTTCTTGATTTGATTAGATTCTAAAGAATTATACTTGGCAGAGTTTTTCTCTGTATAATCGCATAGGAAACTAAAAAGGATGTTGCGAACGATGGTTTCCGTGTAGTCTGGTTCAGAGAAGGTTCAGTTATATGCTGAGTCATGAGACCTTCGTTAAACAAGCTTAATGAAGAAATGAGCGAATTTAATGCATACTTAGGGACAAACTGAACATGTTGAGTACATAACACATCATCATTCCGAGTAGATTAACGAAATACAAACCACCAGTAGGCCTACATGTATTTCTTATAATCAGTTAATTTTTCTGTTATGTATTCTAAGAGAGTCCTTGCCAGAGTGCCCCTACTACCCGAGTTCTCCATAATTATTTATATGATCCTTTATGATCGTGTGTTAAAGAAAACACCGACAAATTTGTTTAGGGCAGGAGGAAAAGCACTTGAATGAGGAAAGTGCTTATTTTGTTGTTTATCTGATCGGTGTTTTCCACCCTTCTATTTCACTTATATGACATCGGCCAGCACAATGGTGGTAGCAAAAAAGAGTCGGTGGAAACGCCACACTATCCGAAGGTTGGCAGATCTGTCAAGGTACGGCCGGAGAGGAAGCCAACTGGAGCTGGACATGAACTCATGGTGACCGCATTGATAAGAGGTTTCTGGGCTATTCTTCTGCATTAGCATGCTAACCACAAGGTTAACATCCGAATAACAGCCCATAACAGGGCATCACAGCATATCACATTATTTTGCAGCGATATAAGTAGATGAAACTGTTCGGTCAGGAGGAAACAATCCTCCGTGACCTAGACACTTGACGTTAAGCTGCCGCTGATTCCAACACATTTCATTCGCCAAGTGTGAGTGATCTACTAATTTAGTTTTGTTTTTGTAGTTTTCATTACCTCTTGCTTACTAGGCCAAAAACTAGCAATTATCTCAAATACTCTGACCCAGCCCATGATGTAAAATGTGTTAATTTTGATCAAAGAACAGGTTGTTTATAGTGTATTATTACCGTGTATTACATTATGGCACCTAGGCATATACAGTTTGGTCTGTGTATCTGTATATACCTGTAAAAACGTCTGTAAAGGTGTATTTATTTTATTTATTCTTTTCATTGGTGTTTTACCCTCGTCCCGGACAGACTTTTCCGCCTGGAGAGGAAACCAGTCTCAACTGGACTTGAATTCGCATCGACTGCATTAGTGAGAGGCTTCTGAGGCTTCATTGTATTGCGCTAGTACGTCAACATCTCGACCCCCGTGTAAAAATGCAATGTACAGGCTTACATAATGTTTTCTTCTGCCAGTTCTCCTGTTCCCATGAGTTCTAAAACAAATGTTCCGCTGTAAACATTGAGTCCGCTGGCACACCAGGCATTACCCCCGAGGCTATTACGCCAAAATAACCAACAAAAACACAGCCTAAGGGTCAGAGAGCGTTGCCTACGCTTGCAGTTGATTATCGCGGCTAAGTCGTCTATTTGTATACCTGTCTTCCGTGAGTTACCTATTTATATTGGTGTATTTTCCAGAAATACACTCAAAGACACACTTGTTTCATTGCTGTGTCTCTTTTTATACGGATTCAAACAGACAATGAACACTCCGGGAGACTTTCTCGCAGATAAGACAACAATCACGATAAGACCGAAGGATGGAATGCCCCCTCGGCCATGCGCTAATCTTAATAGAGAAAAAAATTGTCGGAATTGTCGGAATGCGTTCACAAGCACATCCCCACCTTAAATCTACATTATACATTCCATAGGTGTTAACTATGGAAATAATCAGTTATTAAAACGTAACTGAACGCATGCGCGTCTGCATCTTCACGAAATTCCGACTCGAAGAAAACCAAAGAAAAAATATCAATGCATGTTTATTTTTATAACTGTGAGTTTTATTGTGTGTCTTTGCAGTTTTCAAGTCTGTTGCGATCACCAAGGACATGTTGTGGATGCAGGATTGCTGTGTTCAGTTTTAATAACGGCACTTTTGTACCACTCTGCCACTTCTTTGCCCAGGCAAGGAAACAGTCCTCTAAGTGGACAACTGATCAAAGACAAAGCCGCCAGACTGTCAAAGCCATCATGCCGCATAGCTCTGAGCATATTCCACAATCCGTCACATTCACTCGATACCTTTTGTATGGTTTACCACAAAGAAGCAAACAAATGTAAACATGGATTCTTGGAAGTGATTATTGGGAAAGCTATAGTCTGATTTGGCCCTGTTATCAAACGGTCTAAAAATAAGCTTATAAACAGTCGTCCGTTGGATGAATGAGAGGACGAGTGAATGAACAAGTGCATAGTTCTGTCTTTATATCAATGAGCGACGAGAGATTCAAGTGTGTTATTCCGCGAAATGCCACTGTTGTTGTCTTGTTCTAATCCCTGGCTATTTTTATACAGAGCGTTGTGGTGGTGAGTACGTTAATTTGCCCAGCTCACGTTGGGCTGTATTGAATAAAGCTAATGGACCAGTGCGTGTTGTTGTAGTTGCGTTGCGGAGACACAGTTAATGATCTGCCAAATATAGCTACATTGTAAGCAACAATGAGCGGTGTTTTGCGTCTGCCTGAAGCCACATACGATTAGACTCAAAATAACACAGTTTCCGGGAATAGCCGTCGATCTACAGTAATTCACTTAAGCGAGACAATGGCGTTCGCGCCGAGAATGTCACTTGTTTAATCCCTTCCCGTCCGTCTTTTCTCGCCTGGGGGACCCGCGGTAAAGGGACCGTGTGACAAGTACAGTCTGCCTGATTGGTATCGAGTTCACGCTCCACACGAAGACAATGGATCTTTCTCGGCTTATTCAGTCTGTAGTACATGAGCGCACCAAACGATTCATGTACCGAATGAACGTTTACGGGCAGAAGGACGATATACTGGTAATGCTTCGATATACTTGTAACGTTTCGCCGCCAAATGTACTGTTCATGAAGAAATGTCACAAAACAACAGTCTTAAGGACGTGGCTCATATGTTAGGGAGCATACATTATCCATACAGCTATGAAAGGAGACATTATGTACTTCAGACATTACAGTACCATTTCCAACTCATTTGTGTTGATTATCGAAGAAGTGCAAGGTTAATGGCATGTAAAGCTGGTCTGTTGCTCTTAGAATTAATTCTCAACAACTCTTTTGTACAGGCATTATCTATGGGGGTTTTTCTTGTGATCGCAATGAATTGCCACGTGAGATGCTTCGGCCTCTGTCACTCTTTCTTATCTTGAATCCTATGGCAATATATATGTGTATATCTACTATGTAAATCACGTTATTTGAATATGGCTTGGGAATGGAATGTCTCTATTTCACGGGTCTCATTTTCGTGGCACCTTTAGAGAATAACAGTTAGTAGCGGTCTTGTGTTGTACGTTCGCCAGTAACTTGACTAAGGTCAATGATTCACCATGGGCTCTCCGGTTTCCTCCATCTATATAACTAACCGCCATCAGACAAATGTGTACTTTATTAGATTCGTTCTTCAGTAACTTACACAAGCCAAACCCACCTACAGATAAATGCTGCAAACAGTAGGTAAATAACCTGTCTGCACGAGCATTGCTTAAACCAAAGCAGACATTATATCAACGCGACAATGTCAGATATATATGTAGGTGAGGGCTTCCGTGGCTCAATTGATTAGCGCGCTACGCAGTGCAATGATTCGAAGCCTCCCACCAATGCGGTCGCTGTGGTCCAGCTAATCGTGGCTTCCTCTCCGGCTGTAGGTGGGACGGTCTGCCAATAACCTGCGGATGGTCGTTTGTTTCCCCCGGGCTCTGCCCGGTTTCCGCACACCACAATGCTGACCGCCGTCGTATAAGTGAAATATTCTTGAGCACCGCATAAAACACCAATGAAATAAATAAATTAATATATGTAGGCAAGTCTACAGTTTTGCCTGCGAAAGTAGAGAAAAAATGCGCTATCTGCACGTCCCAAAAATGACAAAAATCTGTGCCAGTAATAGCATTCTTATGACCAGTTACACGCAAAATACACCTTTAAACTGCATGGCCCCATGCAACATGTTGCATCACACCTCTCACCATGTGCTAGTCTTTAAAAAGTACACTTTTTGCACTAAAATGTTCAAAATATGAATAAAACAGTGACGGGGCGGGGGGTTCTGGCCCACTATTCACCCAATTTCGACTCAGTTTCCCATAACAGTTACCTCAGCCGTATTTCTGTCATTTCAACACACTTTTTGAAGTCTAGCACTACTACACTACAAGCACAGATGTGAACTACTGAGCAAAAAGAAGCTAGTTCAATAGTCTGGTTATACCACACTAATGCAGTTTAATCAAATTTTAGAATCTAGCTACGAAACCGCATCCTGAAAAGGGAAGGCACATTACGGGCAGTCTTCACAAATATAGTCCAGCGGCCATTTGATGATCGGGCGATAGGCTTGGTAAATGATGTCAGGGGGTTTTTCAGGTTGCTGGCGAAGTGCGGTAATTTACTCCGTCCTTTCTGATCTCCTCTACCCGAACACTTAACCTGAGTAAGACGTTAAAATCAACCAAATAGATAAACTCGCTGACAATGAGCGGCATGCATCCTCAGTCCGGAGCACTAGCCGTTGGACAGTGAGGTTCCGTGTTCGAATCTGATACTCATTGGTTCTGACGCGTCCTTGAATGAGCAGATATATCCAATACCCAGAACGCCACTCATAAACTTCAACACCGTGATAAAAGTTAAACACCAATCAAATAAAAAAATATGGAATAAAAATTTGATTTAATCAGTTGTGACAAAGATCTACATATGCTCATAGCTGCCAGCCAATCAGAGTAGGTTTTATTAGCATCGTTTGAAACTTTTTATTCATTGTAAGTATTGAAGATGAGCCACGCAATTGAAAACTGTTGAGAAAGGTGTGTTTTTGTCTTCAGCGGCCTGAGGATCGTCCACAGGATTATTTGGCCTGTGTCCAGTTGGTAAAAGTGCCGTCATAAAGCCCCGATCATATTAAGATTCAAAGCCCGTTCTCGGCCGTATTCCACGTAGCGAGCCAGACAATTCGCCGATAACCTCCGCTGATTCATTCGGGATCAAGTCAGACTGATTGCGGGAGCCTGCAGTGCGTGCATATTTAACCCATTTTCTTTTGTGATCACGTGTAATTGAAATTCATTGATGATTAAAAACAAACAAGAATTTAAAGCTGACATCCAAATATTATATACTATCAGCTAATCATCTGTCTTTATCTGCCATCTAAAAAGTTTAAGATTATAACAGTGCCATTTGCACATTTTGTCATCTTCCGCGTGATAAAAAAAACGCCGAGTTGTGCTTGCATCACTGAAGTGGTCAAAATAGGTGTAATCTATCGCGTTGACATCTGATTCATGCTAGGCGTACTCTATCGCCCTGATATGTGATTCGTGCTAGGTGTACTCTATCGCCTCTGTATGTAATTCATACTAGTTGTGCTTTATCGCCTTTATAGATGATTCATGCTTGGTCCCTCGCTGCTAAATTTACACCCACGGATGTCGATCCCAGCAGCTTACCAGGTATACTCCATCATCTTGATGTGTGATTCATTCTCTGTGTACTCTATCGCCTTGATATTTGATTTATGCTAGGTGTACTCTATCGCGATGCTGGGCCTCTCACTGCCAGTGTTAAAGCAACAGGCCGTAACAGTGGGTACCCCTGGGTTAGCGTGTCTAATCAACGCCCAGACAACTGTATTGCTGACTGACTTCTATCAGGGTAGCCGATGACTGTGTAGGCGTGAGCCGCATGGTAAAAGGCACACAGGCTGGATTCACATCATCCCTTGGGTAACAAACTTGAGCATCCGTCGCATGCACATCTAGCTTAGCGCAATAGTGAATAAGACTTCACTTGTGAAAGTACCTTAGAACTGGTGGCCTATAAACAGGAGAGCTAAATTAGATGTGTTTATTTGTTGATTAATCTATATTTTTTATGCAGGAGTGCTGTATCACACCATACCGACGAATTATTTGCTCTACTGAGGGCTGTCACAGGTCTAAGGTTAAAATTGGCAGCAAATACAAATCATGAGTCATGTTAGTGTTAATTAACTTCATCAACACCCATTACTGGTGTTTCCGTAAAACATTATAGTCAGTTTTATGGGTGAAGGAAACCGCAAATTGCTCGAAGTAAACCACCATCCTTTGCTAAGTTTCCGACAAATTTTTCCACGTGTGACATATTGGGATATTTACATCACAAGTATATTGGTGGAAGATAAGCTGCCCTTACCTATTTGTTTGTTTGCTTATTTATTTATTTATTTATTTACATAACTGTTGCTTAACACCATGTTCAAGGATCATATTTTGTATTTGTTGGCCGAAAAAGTAAGTGACAGATTGACATGGAACATTTGGATAGTAACCAGCTTTACTTTATAAACATTTTATGGAACCAGTGATCTATAGACGTCTTCTGTTCTGTTTGTTGATGTCTAAAAAAGCTTTCAAGCTAGATTTCGTGATTCGTGTGATTTCTCAAACAAAACTAAGTTGTGTTGACTCCACAACGGTTCTCCGCCTGGGCAGAGGGTTAGTCAGGTGACCGACCAAAGACACTGATTTCTGCCTATTCCGCATGGTTTCCTGCCCTTATTACCACTTTACACGCTTTGCTAAAATGGTGTCAATATACACCCATAACGGGTGTAAACGGCTTGTCCCAGGACGCACACCCTATTAGGTGTAAATTTACACGATTGAAAAGGGTGTGAATAACACCAGAAGAAAGGGTGTAATTTATCACCTTCTAGAAAGAGTGTGAATTAACACCCGATGGAAAGGGTGTGGTTAAACACCTTTTAGAAAAGGTGTGAATAGATACATTTCAATAATGTTGCAAAATAACACATTCTGGAAAAGGTGCAAATTAACATCTTTCAAAATGGCGTGAATTGACGCCTTTCAGGAAAGGTATTTACACTGTTAGGAAAGAGTGTACTTTGCAATTTAAAATGGTTTAGGTACTATTCAGAATGTTAATAACATACGGCCAATGAAGAAGATTATCCTGCTGCTCCATTTGAATGATATGCATCTGCCTTTGGAATTGCATTCTGTCCAATGCCCAGTCCTCACAGTCCTTCTCAGAAGTAATCCACAGGCCATCATGGATGACATACTAATACAGCAGTGGTAGTACACCCAAATGAAGTTTACTCAAAAAGACTATACACAAGATTTTCGGTTTACAATCTTCCAACTCACTGCTGTAATGAAATATCACCTAAATTTAACGAATCGACCCGACTGAGGCTGTACACAAAATCTTTCCCCTAAAATGGCAAAATCTGTGGCGTTTTCACCGAGAAGCTGGGGTATAGTTTCCTAAATCTTATCATAAACGTCAAAAACATGTATGAGACATGCCAAGAAAATCAATAAGAGTCATTCTGCAGTGATAATGTACGTATATCTTGTATCAAAATGAATATACGTGTCACCAACGTTGAACATGTTTCTGTGTCTTAGAATCAATCTTTCGCCTATGTTTTTTTTTTTCATTCCAGACAAATGCTTAACTTGTTCCATACTTAATATGGTTAACTGTCCTAATTACAGTTGGTGTACAGTAAAGTAATAAAATAAAAATATTCCCAAAATTGTAATGGTGGTGTACAATTTGGATACACATCTCAAGTAGAGCAGCCAATAGGTAATAGTCTACTCAGTCCAGAGAAGTCCGTGGCTTCGAACAATGGTACTTTCTCCACAAACAACGGGATTGTTGAGCCTCGTTAAAATTCTCTCCAACATATTTTCGAAATGTTGTGATCACTTCATATGTACTGTAAAATAAAATAAACTATATTCAGCATCTGTTCAAAGTTCTAAATTTGAGGAATACTATTTTGTAAATATTTGGATTTGATGATGACATCAATTTGTCATTTCAGTAGGGTAAAATATTCCGTCTACAATATTAATCCTGTGATCATTTGGTGCTGGTACAGTAATTTTTTAACCATTTTGATCCTATCGTGAGCGACACTTTGTGAAACTTTCATTCACTGAAAACTACACAATATATGTGAGACTACACCTTGTTCAAACGCTTAGTAGTTGTTAAACAACACAATCTAATATCTCAGCTTCCATTGAACAACTTGTATAATAAATCATGCAAACTCCATGTACCGCAAAAGAAGCTCTTACTTAATTTTAAAAACAGAAATTCTTTTGTAACATATTAAACACACTTGTCACTAGCACAACTATGGCCTAATGGCCCGACAGAGAAAATTATCATATATATATATATTTTCACTCTTAGAAATTTTATAAGTTTAAAAACCGTATGAGCATATTTAACTGGTAAACATAGGTAAATAATACTTAAATGAAGAACTTTCATGATATTAATTATCATCACAGAGGAGAACTTGGTATGAATTTTATGAAATTATATTTCATTGTGGTTACATATTTCCAGGTGGAATGTATTATTTGGATATCCTAAGAATACAAATATTACAGAGAGGAAAGTGAAAGTCCTAATGGCACAAAATATGGAATCATTTTGCTTTTCCTGGTGCATACTGCAGTAACGATATAACACAGGCGCGTCATTACTATTTTCGGGAAAATGTTTTGTTTTTTTGTTGTGGTTGTTTGTTTGTTTTTGTTTTTGTGTTGTTGTTTTTTGTTGTTGTTGTTTTTTTGTTGTTGTTGTTGGGTTTTTTTGGGTTTTTTTTGGTTTTTTTTTGCCTTGTCTGGGTAAAGTGTCATTAGGCCTACATGTTTTAATTTTAGTTTTGGAAGTTGCTTCTATTTCTTAAAGGAGTGCATAATAATGGATGCACGGTTAACTAATACTGGACAATAGACAGTCAAAAACAACTCACGTTTGCTGTCTTCATCAACGGTAGGTCTCCATAAAGAGTTTACATTTCACATCCGGGGTTTGAGAGATGTGTAGAAACGATGCTTGGTATCTGTTAAGCCCAGAAAGCAATAGATTCTCCACATCTGTGTCAGCCAAAGCGTCCCCGTCCTTCAATAACTGAAAAATACGGTAATTGTACAAATATGGATTTGACAAATACAACTCCTTGAAAGTCTTTAATATTATATGACTGTTTTGTGTATCTGTAGAAATACAATCAAGCCAGAGACTCGAGGGGTCTGCATGGGTTATACGGTTGTTCCTCCCCTATGTACAGAACTAATGTGACTTAGTGCGCCCCATTGTGAGAACATATATCTAAAATTCTTCTTGCTGAATACAAAACACTGAACAGAAGATTGTAACGGCTCAAATCTTTCTTATATGTCACTAAGTATAACACAGACCAATGCTGATCTGCTCTTTGATATAGGTGAAAGGTTTAAATTTATGTACGTTTCTATCTTAGAAATAAGAACAACAGCACAAAGACGTTGTCCTCGTTGTTGATAGAGAAAGAAACTTAACAAGACTTGAAGCGTTCAGTCGAGCTCAGATATTTATATATCTACAGTGCCATCTTGTGTAAAACTGAGAGAGCTCTACCTATTTAGTGGAATAATAAGAAATACAACGCCTTTCGAATATCTCACAAGGAGTAACGAAAGCAGATCATCGGTACACGAGGTCTTCATGGCGTTGACATTTTGTCAGGATTTATATGGTTAACTCCCTTGTCTGTTCATTGAGCAGTTTCAGATTAAATTGCATCTTTTTTAGCACAATTCTAAAGTTAGACACACACAGCTTTTCTTTTTTCTTTGTTTTAAACACTATTTTCTTTGACTAAGAAATTCATGAGACATGAAGCTAAATATATAATCTTGCCTACATCGGCATGTAACCTAGCATGACGTCGGTCTTGTTGGATAGACCTATGGCAGAAGGTTCCATGGCTAATTCTTACAAGATGTTCGACGTTAAAATGAATTTACATGCGTGCTTACCTTGAAAGTCCACTGGAGAATGCTGATTAAGGGGAACTAACTCTCGTTCTTTGCTATTTCTCCCACCAAATTAGGCAATGAGTCTTAATTCTCTGAATAAGTAATTTATCCATTCTCTTCAATCAGCAATTGTCTATGGACAGGTCGCCAATGTTGCTAATGCTTCGGCGAGTACCAGTATCAACATGAATATATAAAGTAGGAAATCTGCGTCTGCTGTAAAACGGATTCATGAAGTGATACTGCACATAACATATGGCTTCGTGTGTAGGCCTACGCAGCTATAAATGTACACGGGAATCGGCCCCATGCTGACTGCACGTAGCCACTGTAAGGGACAGCAGGAATGTAAGCCGGCTAAATGACTGGACATTAGATGGGTTTACATTGAAATCGATCACAAAGAACAGCATACATTAGAACACACGGATGTATGCATCATTTATTTTACGACAAATTACTTCAAAACCTCGGTTTCTTTAACCCTGTTGTTATAATTTATAGGCTTTAGCAGTAGAGGAAGCTGGCTAAAACTGTTGTCTTACATATTGTAAAGATAAATATACCTACGTGTATTTGCTAAATATCGAGGCAACATTTACAAGAATATTAGGTACCAAAGTTAAGCTCCATTTAGGTCAGTATAGGTCTATGGAGGGCCTCAAGTTTTTCCTATCATTTCGGTAATGAAATCAATGATGGTCAAACAAGATAAAATGTAGCCTACATGTGAGGTTATATACGTTTCCATGAGAGAAAAAAGCCTAACAGAAAAAACCAATTCTGATCATGTATTACCATAAATAACGGGATTTAGTGAACAGCTCTAATAGTGTTTTGATTCCCCAGTGGCTGGGTGATCTAAAGCGCGGGCCCTAACATCACAAAGTAGCCTGTATGACCAATGTGGTTACAGGTTTGTTTCACTGCGTAACGCCTCGGTATACACCTTTTTGTAACGCAACAGCTAACCTCAGCCTTTTCTAAGATGCCGAAAAGGTGTTATTTCACATAAACACCCTTTCAGCTTTAACTTTTTGTAACACCGAAGACATTGTTTGGGGTTTGTGACGGGGTGGAAAGGGTGTTTCTTGTCAGTTAATGCACTTTTAACGACAGATAATCACCTTTCAACTCCAACAACAAGCTTTTGTCTCTTGTGAGGTGTGGTATGTGTGTTCATCACCACAGAACACCTTTTTAATGCAAGGTCAACACTTGTTTGATACCAAGCTAAGCAAATATTTAACACAATTTTAGCGACAGAAAGCCAACACTGTGCAAGGCGTTACTTTTTCACACCAGTATACGTATGGACGAATGCGTGCAAAACGGGTAAGGTAAACCATATATATACATGAATACATGAATGATGTGATCACCCAAAAATGTCCAAATGATGACAGCGGCTTGAGAAAGAAAGAAATCCCACCAGGCCTTATTCTAATTGAAGGAAATGCATGTAGCCAAAGTTATGAGAAAGACAACTTGGGATATAGTGGGATATAAGACCAACCCCAGAATGTTTCACACCTGTTTTAGCATCCATTTCAAAAGCCTACACCCTAAAGGATATAATCCTGCTCCATTTCTCCTATATATCGTAGTAACACCCTTTTAGCACACTGAATACACCCTTAAAATGTGTATTCTTGGATGCTTTTAGTAAATTTTCGCTATTTCAGTACTAGTTAAAAACTAAGAGTATAGGCGATTCGAAGAACAAATACGCTGCACATTTTTATGCTAATCTTGTCCTTTTTTTATTTCGGAAAAATGGAAATCCCTGCCAAATGCGATGTCTCTACGAGGCATTCAGTGAATGTTGTCTTTAATAAGAGAGGAGAACAGGACGGGAAAAAAATCCTTCGTGATATTAAATAATTTCAGTGGACTACCTTTTACATTAAGTCACACATTTATACACATTAAGGTTATAGGATGTCTTCTAAGCTGTATCACCACAATACAGCTGAAATATTGCCGATTTAGCATTAAGTTATAAACATTTGTTCAGTGTGAAACTGCATGTGATCTTTTCAATACACAGCCTACGTGTCTTTCAGTAGCTGAGTGATCAAAGGGCGGTCACTCTGAATACAACCCAAACGCCGCAGATGTATTAGCTATTGCCCTTGTGTGAACGAATATCTATTGCGCATGTCCCAGTACACAGTTAAATTTAGCGATTAATTCCTCATATTAAAACAAATGAGGAGCCAGAGGGTGCATGCGCATGTCTAATATGAGGAATATTACTTTATTTAACAATATCACGTGTCTACGTATTCTCTGATTTACAACCGTTTCCATGTCTACCTTCCAATAGAAAGGGGATCACATAGGCTTTGGAGTGTCCACCAGAAAAATGAGTCTTACCGCTTTAAAGGCCTCAAAAAGACACCAAAAGTGTCACAAAAGTGGAAAGCCTGATACTTACAATGTATTAAATATTGTCCCTCCATTAGAAAAGTATTGGTTTTAGAATCACATTAATTGCATTTGAGCCCCTCTAAAACACTGTTAAATATCTTTAAAAGACTTTTGCTATGCACACTAATCTAATTTCAGGTGGATGAAATGCGGTCTTTGGTCCACATAGATTCTGAAATGACCCACATACATTGCCAAAATCGGACGTCAAATATATGTATTGTAAAATGTCCATTTATGCCGCTCTAGATAGATTGATTGATTGTTTGATTGATTGATTGATTGATTGATTGATTTACTTATTTATTTATTTATTTATTTATTTATTTATTTGGGGTTTTACGCCGTAGTTAAGAATGTTTCATTTATACAAAAAACAGCCAAAAAAAAAAAAAAAGCCGCAGAGCCGCGGGGAAACACACGATCGCCCGCATATTACTGGTGGGCCTTCACACATGCGTCCAGACAGGATGCCAACATGAGCTGGGCTCACAGCCACCACACTGGTGGCACTAGATGGGGTTGATTTAATTGATTGGTGTTTTACGCCATATTCAAGAACATTTCACATATACAACGACGGCCAGCATTATGGTGGGAGGAAACCGGGCAGAGGCCGGCCGGAATTTACGATCATCCGCATGTTGCTGGCTGACCCTCTAGATAGAGGTCGAGCACGTGAGACATTAAAGTTGTCAACGTAACATTCTATTTTTATTATATTATTAAGGAGTTTTCATGTTCTGTGTGACCAAATCGGACAGGCCTCCCTTTATCTTCTGATCCAGACCACGGAGGAAACATCTATAGAATCACTCCAGCTGTCTTTGTGAGATTCTGAAGTGCTATTAAACCTCTTCAACCTATTCTTGTGTGCAAAGGTCTAACTTCAGGTTACTATTTGCTAAATGTGATGACAACACAGTGTTTGGGTTATTCTAGATCAGTTGAGTCTAAAAAAGAGCAGTTAACATCTCTGCGCTTTTTTACATTATTCTGCTCAGAGCAGGATGCTTGGAACCTGTAACTTGATACTATTCATTCATTTACATGAAGAGTTAGAATGGAACCCTATCTTAGGTACACTGACATGAGGCCGGATGTCACCGGTAACGTGCGACCATTTGTTAACTCTCTCACTGTCGTCGATACTCTAGATGTACCCACCATGCAGTAGTCTTTTATATCACATAAGTAAATGAAGTCGAAAGTCGGATCTGTGAAAGCTACATAGCTCTGATGACAAAAACATTTGTGTAGCTCTAGAAGGACGTGCTGCGCTTGACATAATAAACATTTCGAAAGCACGATGATAATTGTTAAGTCGCACGAACGAGATAACTGTGCGTTTAGATCAAAATCCCAACTGAAGTAAGTTGACAAGAGGCCGTAGTTTACGGGTTACGTGTGGCCATTTGTTAACTACTAGGCGGACGTTCCTACTCTCTGTAGTCTTTTATATCGTACATGTAGCTGGAGTCGAAAGTGTAATATGTGCAAAGTAAATGGCTCTGGTGCCAATGCCGTTATTTGTGTCGCTGTGCACTTGAGGCATTATACATGTACAGTCTATACACGTCAATGTTACCTCCTAATTATGGTGGATAAATCTGAGGCCTTTGTGTTCATTGTGACGCTTCAACAGGATGCCATTTTGAAAGAGACAAAGACAGATAATAATGAGGCTCTGAACAATGCAATGCTTATCAAGGGTTATTGTGTAAAACAAGTCTTTAGAGACCATGCTTGACTGATCAGGAGTTATTGTCTAAAGAGGGTATCCACAGGCAATGCTAAACTAATTCCATTTTGTTGTCTACTCCTACAATGTCGGAGGAAGTTCTATGCTTCTTTCATGTGCTAGACATCGACATCTTGTCCTGTAGGTTGCTGTATTTTAAGGGAAACAAACCCCAGATAACAATGGTGAACTAATCAAGGAATACGGTTTAGTCTACCATGACGAGGAAAGTTTCAGGTGCTAGGTATGGACATCTTGTTATGTATTTCTCTGTCTTTCAACACAGAGACAAATCAGATAAGAACAGATCTTTACAGGTAACGCAAATCTCATCGCAGGTTGTTCTTTACTCTCACACTGTAATCAGCATTAACCTGTGTGTTTCATGTGCACATTACAGCGCCTTTGGAAGGGACATGCCAAAAACAATGTTTTCCTCAGTATAAAAAAAAACTATTTTTATAAACTGTTACAATTGCTCAGGGAAAACTGTCTGTTTTGAAGCAAATCTCAAAAAAAGAATATGTTTACTCCTTGTTGTCAAGGTTAGAGTAAAAAAGTTTTTGTAAACGCCCAGAAAATAAATGAATTTTTTTACTCTTAACTCTCATGTTCAGGGAGAAAAAGTATTTTCTTTTTGAAAACTCAGGAAAGACAATTTAAAGAAATCATGACAGTATAGTAAGGATGTAATAAGTCGTTATAGCGGCTTACTAATTCATTAAAATGGAATAGCAATCCGTTATAACGATTTAATAAGTCGTTTTAATGGAATTGTAATTCGTTAAAACGGATTAGTAATCCGTTATAACGATATTATTGCTTCATTATCTGGCACTGAATGTTCAGCAGATCACATCAGCCTCAGGTCGATGTGTATATTTGTTAATATAATTAGCCTACTGTATTTTAGTCGTGTCCTAATCGTTTAACAAGTGTACGTTAAATACAAACTGATGTGCCAAGAGAGAGAGACAGACACTGTGATCAATTTAACTACAACCAGCAACTCTGTCAGGGGACGGCGTTGTTGTTGTTCTGCTTCTTGGATATGCCGGTGTTCTGGTTCTCGATCGTGGGGTGCAATTTTGAGACTGCACATGCTTGGCTTCGTGTAACAGCCCATCTTCCTTGTTATTTCAGAAAGAGAGGCGACTTACGACAGTTTCTGCGTGAGAGAGGTGTTTGCGAAGGATCCGTAAGAAGGATGGACGAGGACAAGGTGCATGTATGCCTACATTTTCACATCATTATGCCGTTTTAAGGTGTTTGTTGCGGTTTGTTGTGCAGTTGAAGTATTGGACGTACATTGTATTGTATATTTATCGTGTGATCATCATGCTGGACATGTGAGCAGTTACAATCAGTGTGCAACTAAGATACATATTTTGATAACTTTTAAACTAGCATGGCAGCCAACGTGATTTGGATACTGATTCTTTCGCCTGGAACATTCCGTGAATCTAACCATCATCACTGCAGACAGCTGACCTTTTTTGTTACCATGAATCCGTAATAATTTTTGCTTTAGGTTCATGTATTTTCTGAGTTCTTTGTTGGTTTGTGTTGAACGTTGTCTTGGGAGTTAACCCGGCGATTATTGACACGGAGCTCCCATTTGGGAAGACTGCTATACGAATGTCTGTTTTGACGCATAGATTATCATTTCTACATGTACAGCATACATGTATGATTTAAATCAGGCTAACAGCCTCGGTGGTTTAGTCGTTAGAGCGTTCGCCTCGAGGTCGGGAGATCATGGTTCGGGTCCTACCAAAGACTTTAAAAATGGTACTTGTTGCTGCCTCGCTTGGCGCTCAGAGGTTTGAGCAAGGAAACAGGACTAGTCGGAACAGGAATGAATAATTGCTAAGTATGACGTTCAACCCCAAGCACTCACTTACTTAAATCAGGCTGAACTACATCCAGACAAACCTAGGATATGCTGTAATCTCTAATTGTTGTTTTCATATTAATGATATCGGACTGACTTGCAGCGGTAGGTATCAGATAGGTAATGTTAATGTTACTTGAAATTTGATTAAGCGGGTAATTGCATGCAAGAATTTTTTTGGTAAGAAGTACTTATATTTTCCAATTCATTTTGTTTCAATTTAAAGTACATCTAATTTTGCTTGCATATCAGTACATCATAATTGTAGGATTTCGTATATTATAATTACATGTAAACACTGAGTGATCCATGTAAATTATGTTTTCACGCAAACGTATGTTGCATTTCGGATGTATGTGAGTTTAAAATGTTATGACCATGTATAACAACCCATACGTGCAACTCATTAATCATCGGGTGATATAAGTCATATAATATATATATTCATACCCAGTTGTATTTCTTTTTCCAACGTTGGTAATTGATTAAATGAAAAAATCAAGTCAGACCCCTCGTGAGACAAACTATTACATTAAATGCATACATCTCTGCGAGACAACGGAATAGGCAATGTCAGTCTTTCGCTGCCTTCTATGTTGTAACACAGCTTAGTGGCTAAGGTTCGCGACACCTAACCACAAAACACTGGAGGTGCGGGTTCAATCCTGACCTTGGACTAGGAATTGCTGGATTCCCCATAATCTCGTAGGGGCCCTGGTGACGGTAAGCGCTCGAAGGGGTTCATGGGACAGTTTGTGCAGGTATACATTCACTGAAGACCACCATGTGGTACCGTGCGTAAATCGGTAAGTCATACATAAGAAAGTAACCTGCCATATAGCTACTTCACACAATGCACGGAAATCGCTCCGGGGCCAGAACCGAATTCGTGAACGATAACATTTTCAGAAGATTGCATTCACACACAGGACATTCGGGACACGGATGAGGTTTCCTAACTAAATTCTGCTTTCCTCTCCGGTCACTCTTGGGAGGTCTGTCAATTTTCTACGAAATTTCGTGGATTTTCCCCAGGACACTGTCCGTTTTCCTCCCGCCGTAATGTTGGGAGCCGTCGTATAGAAGTGAAATATTCTTGAATATCAAATAAAAAAGTGAAATAAATAAATGAAAAGGTAACGAATAATGCATGTGAGCTTTAATATAAATGCAACCTTATAAACGCATTTACTATACACAGACAAAAGCTGACCACACGGAGTGCAGGACGGTCACAGTTAGAAACCTTACTGTTACGCTAGGTATATAGTAGGACTACCTAAAAAGTCACAGTTATAGCCCCAAACCACACTGAATGCACCAAATTTGTTCAGCCTATATATAGATGATACTCAAAATCCCCAATCTATACCTCCTCCAAGAAAGGCCAGACATTTTTCCCCTCAGGCAAGAAATGTGTTTTTCTTTTCTTGTAGCTCGCCGCATCAAGTTACAAGCTTTCGAAAGTCACATGGGTTTACCGAACAAGGGCTCAAACGTACGACACACCGATATAGAATATTTTCTCTTTATGTTAATCGGGCGCTACAGAGGCATGACCAACACACTTGGGGTGGGGGCATTAAATAGGTGTTCACTGTCAGGTTAAAATGTTTGTTTATTTCCACAAAATCAAGGTAAATGGCCAACGATATAGTTGATGTACACAAACTACCGTTTCTGTTGATATATTAAGTTTATTTGAAAAAACTGTTCTTTCAAATGTAGGCTTTATTTAGCTGGACTCACGACAGAGTGTTACGTAAGAAAATACATTCCGTGAAGACATGAGATAAGAAACTCGATGGAAACGTCATACTGTGGACGGTGAATGGACCTAATTTTACTAGTGGGGAGTCAAAGATTGGTCGTGTCAATGATACAAAGACAAAATTGGCTGATGAATTGACAACTTATCACAACTTTTAAAGTGTTAAAACCCTGGGTTGTTAATCTTAAGGCAAAATAACCAAAGTTATATACGTATTGTAGGGTAAATTCTTTGAGATTCCGTAGTTCATAATACAGTTGAAGGCCATCATCAATGCTATTTGGGGCATGTCGTCCAATTTCCTCCATAAACAAGACACATATGTCGAAAATATCTCTGTCACAAGGGTATATTTCAGGAAAACGAAATTCGCTCCGACACACCTCAATTGCGTCATCGTCAACGGGAACCTGGAAGCTTAAGTTAAGAAGCTGTGGGTTCCATATAGAGCAGGAATAGTGTACATCACTACTGGTCGTCCATGAGGGCACTTCTCTCCTTTTGAGTTGCAAATAAGATACGTATTACAGATCTGTACCATGCCATCTAAGTAGTTCTGAAATGAAGGGCAATTGCGATATTGTTATTATCATTATCTTATAACTGTTAACTGGTATCCTTGGTTCTCCATTGTGGCAAATCCATTCATATGAATATGCAAAAAGTAACTGTTCACACGTTTTTAGTACCGAGGCTTATACAGAAAATACAATGAATCTTTTGGATGTTGAATGCAACTCAGAGGAACTCACTGGTTTGGTCAAATTCATAATAATTTATAATTTGTACACACGTAAAACATATGAGACAATACATATGTATCGACCTGAAGAAGTCTCATAAAACAGAACTGGACTAAGCAGTTCCCGGTGAACACTCTAGCATCCTTCAGTGTTGCCAATGCATCCATCCAATACCGACAGCATTCCCTCCTTAAAAAGTTCCAGAACATTTGAATTCGTTGGTTTGCTGTACTTTTGCCGTACAAGAAACTTCTTTCTCTTGTTTTGAAATTGGGCCTCAAGGCTGTTTTCCGTACCAAAGTCACTTCTCATTAACCCTGGACGTCCTTTGCGTGGTTGGACAGCTTCTGTGGAATACCCCCCAATCACGCGAGGATCGTTACCTGTGGTGTAAACGTTCAACCAGACAATATTTCTGGAAAATCCATCTATATAACCATTAATGCACAAGCCATATTGTTTTAGTTTGTCGCGCGAATCAGTGTGGCAAATAAAGTCTGGGCCGCGTCCAAAATATTTTCGTCTCCGTAACAGTTTCCGTAATCTGAGAGAAACACCCTATGGGTCCAGTATGCGCATGAGATTTGTTACGGGATACTGTCATGTCATTCTGTAAACAACGCAGATGCATCCACCTATAACCATGTTGGTTGGTTGCCAGCTCCAGCAATTAAATGTTCCAAAAACAATGCCACGTCCAAGACGTCCGTATAGTGTCGCTTCTATAAAGCCCATTTGCTTTAAGATCTCTCTTCAGTGTTCTCAATGAAACTGAAATACCATGAACATGGGCGAGGAACAATAGGATTTCCGAATAACATAAACCAAGACGAAAGTAAAATGCGCACAAGTCGCTACGATCGTCCATCCTCAAAATAAGAAGCTTACATCTATGCACAAGTTTTTCTGTTAAACCTTATCTCAATTACATGTAGTTCATTATAAATAATAGCAATAATTATAGTGACCCATTAAAACGAAATAATATTCCATAAAAACGAAATGGCAATCCGTTAAAACGGATTAATAATCCATGAAAACGACTTATTAAATCGTTATAACGGATTGCTATTCCGTTCTGATGAATTAGTAATCCGTTAAAACGGACTACTATTCGCCGGACTATTAGCCGGACATATTTTTTTTATTTACAGTGGCACCAATGGGGTTCCGTACACATACGAGGAGTATATCTTCAAATATTGCTTTAAAAAAATTCCTCCGCAATTTTAACAGTTTATGGAATTGTGTTTTTTATATTGAAGAAAAAACATTTTGTGCATGTGCCTTCCAAGGTTCTTTAAGACATCGACACCTTGAGGTGTATTTTTCTCTCGTTAAAGAGAGATAAATAACAGACAACATTAGGTTTCTTCTTCCAGCAAGCTTGTGAGCATTACGATGTAAGTTTCATATGCTCGATACAAAAATGACCCATCAGTCCGTAACAAAATTCGAAAACGTAACACAAAAATGTATATGGATCTGGTGATAAAATCACCATTGCCTGAAATATTCTTGAGTACGGCAAAGGACAACAAATAGGAGTAGTATCAGACTTCTGAATATATGTAAGTAGTTTTGGGGTCTGTATGAACAAGAGGACCCCCAGCAAATGGATATCCACATGATAAAAGAACTTTAAAGACAGCTAGTGGCGTTTTTGAGCCACAGATATGCAACCAATGCGATTTTAAATCCTTTCTTCTCAGGAGTGGATCGGGAGATTAGGGGTGCAGTCTTAGAGAAGATGAAGACCCCATATTTACCAAATACAATTAGGATGTAACGTTGACTTATTGAAGGCGTCAAGTGTACAAAGACATTTCCGAGTGGAACGAATAGCGATTTTGACACCAGAGCGATTTGAACTGCTCATGACACTTCCAGATTCGCTTTGGAGTCCATATGGACAGGGTTACGCCATTTTGCCCATGAGAAGTTATTCTTCAGTACACAACATTAGACCTCTAAAGAATATTTAACTGCATTGCCTCCAGCTTAACCCCCCACCTCACCCCCACCCCCCCGCGCCCAAAACACATATGACCTCAACAGTTTAACAAATGATTAACTTATAAAGTTGTACAATACCTTCTGGACACGAACATAAAGATATGATCGAAAATTGACATTCCCACATGTAACTACAAAATTGATGATATATGCAGAGTTCGTACTTAGTTACAGGAATCGCGCTCTCTATATCAACAAATCATATCTCGTTTACGTTAAAGTCGGGTGGTTTCTAAAGTACCACGGTTAGACCTGCCGGGAAGGACTGCAAGAGTAACACAAGGCGTTGAACTCATTTCAGCAGCCGTTGCCTCCCCTCTCCTCTCCTCAAATTTGTCCTGTGTTGGGATCCATCTTCTACTTTTTCGAGTACGCTTTAGGTCAGGAGTTTTGACAGGCAACCATCAAAAGGAGGTTGATGTCGTCGGGTTCTTCTAGGATTCCTTTATTCCTAAATTAGAACCTTGTGATATTAGGGCATTGAAATAATAAGTGGACATTTTACATGTTATCATTCACACGGCCAGATGCCTATGTTTTCTAGGAATATGAAACACTAAGGCCGTTGCTAAAGGCGTCTTGTCATTATTGCAAACAAACATGACATTAATGATCACTTGTGAAGTAAAACTTCAAGTTCAAGATTATTAAAATAGATGGATGATTATGGCTGAACGCCACAGCGAAAAAAAAGCAGCCATGCCTTGGCTGATCGAACATTTCATAGCATATCATATGGTTATATACTGTTTCGTAAAACTATGTTGCAGCAACATGAGTCAAACATGACCGATTTGGCTTTAAGACATAAGCATCCATCCATTTTAAAGCTGCATGGGACTTTTTGGTTTGAAATTAAACCGTCAATTTTAAAAGTATTCAGTTCAAAGCATTAGTTACTCCGCATGCTAATCAGCAATATATAATCAATATATCTCCAAACATCTTTACTTAAATTTATCCTTTTTGTACGCGACAAGACCAATAAGGCTTTGCTACATCCCGGAGTATGTGACATATTGTTGGGAGCCCAGTAATCTTCAAATAAAGGAAAACGTCCCCATGAAAACTCTGTCCACCGCTTATAATGAGCACTTTTGCCTTGCCCAGCGATACCCTGGGTGTATCCAACCATTTCTTCCGCACGGAAAGAGCACGGACACCAATGTGGATAACTTTTCTTCCAAATCACGGAAACTTGTTGGAAATGAACATAAACTGAGCACAAACACAGATCATCACCGAAAAATCGTTACTAGACGTAACGAATCGTGGTAAATTGATGGCTTTTGAAAGGTCCTGTATTCGACGGTTTTAAAGTTTCTGTTTCTTTGATTTTTGTTGTTTCACTTATACGACGGCGGCTAGAATTATTTTGGGAGGAAACCATTGGTGGGAGTCCTAGGAGAAACCCACCACCATGCGCAAGTTGCAGACAGACTTTTCCCCGTTCGGCCGAAGAGGAGGCCAGCTTGAGAGGGATTTGAACTTAGAGCAGCCGCGTTTATGCGGATCCTGGGTCTGCGATAGCACGCTAACCACTCAACCAGGGAAGCCCCCAGTTGATATGAAGAGAGAGATTTAGCGGGCAGCACGCTGCAGAACTGTATAAGGTTTGGCCGGTCGACCGCGTGGCGCCTTGGTTTCTGCCGGGACCTGCCTGTCGGAACGAAACACCTTTCGTGTAAAAGCCGTCAGTCTGCTAAATGAAAGACTAAAAATTCACAAGTTACTTTTAGAGTATAATTTGCTCAGAACACGTTTTATTTCACGATGGATTCCGCCAGAGTCGGGTCGTTATAAATCATCTCCTCGTAGAAGATTTTATTGCCTTAAACCACAAGTTTCAATTTACACCAAGACTTTCCACAATTTTAACAGATGTCTGCGTTCAATACCATCAGTTCCGCAGCCTTTCCTGACAGTCATAATGAAGACGTGGCTGCAGGATACAAAGAAGCTGACAAGCTCGGTTTCTGTGAACAGCAACAAATCTCGGATAAAGGCAAACTTTGCATGACAAATGGAAGTGATAGTGGAAATAGAACAATATATTGGAGATTTCATTCACATTCAGTCCTGTCTACGGCCTGTTCATGAACCCAACAGTGACGGTCTGTTCGTGGCCAACTCACAGGGGACTATGCCAGTTAACAGAAGCTGTGAAAACGAGAAAAGACAAAGTGTTTAAGTTTGAAAATTGACAGAAGAATGGCATGAAAATCATGTTTAATACCACTGATTAAGGAAAACACAACGATTGTATGGGGACACCTCGGTCATCCTTAAAGGCTTAAGCTTATAGGAACGAAGCTGTACACAAATTCATTGAGGAGGATGCCCTGTTGTCGGGAGAAAACCACCGACTTTCAATATTTACCTCAGAAACAACTTAATGCGCCGGATGAAAAGCAAGCGATGGATTCGAAAAGGTGACAATACTGGTCAGGTTAATCACCTGTCTAGAAGGCCAGACACCGTCACGGTGAACTATACTGGCAATGTTTCCTTACCTCTCTACATATTGCTTATGAGACACCGTCACGGTGAACTATACTGGCATTCTTTCCTTGTCTCCCTAACCACGCGACCACTGTCACAGTGAACTATACCGGCAATGTTTCCTTGCCTATCTAAATGTAGCTTCCGAGACACCGTCACGGTGTACTATACTGAAATTGTTTCCTTCCATGCCTAACCACTTGATCACCGTCACGGTGAACTATACTGAAATTGTTTCCCTACCTGCCCAACAACTCGATCACCGTCCCGGCGAACTCTCCTGACATTGTTTCCTTACCAGTTTAACCACGCATCCCAACCCACGGTGAAATACACTGACATTGTTACCTTCCATGCCTAACCACTCGATCACAGTCATGGTGAACTCTCCTGCCTTTGTTTCCTTCCCTCAGTAACCACTTGATCACCGTCACGGTGAACTGTACTGCCAAACTTTCCGTGCCTCCTGACCACCTCGAGGCCGGGAGATCCAGGCTCAAACCTCGGTCGAGTTATACCAAAGACTTTCAAAATGGTACTCGTTGCTGCCTCGCTTGGCGCTCAGCATTGAAAGGTTAGATCAAGGAAACAGGACTGGTCGGCCCGGTGTCAGTATAATGTGATTGGGTGGGTGTCATTTCTGTTCCAGTGGGGGCAGCACTTGGTGGCATGGACTCGCCCTGCCGGAAGAAGACACCCTATAAGTACACACCAGGACAACCCCTCGTCGTCATATGACTGAACACTGTTAAGTATGACGTTAAACGCCAAGCACTCACGTACTCGCTACTAGCCTGCGAATGCACACGATCACCGTCACCGTGAATTACACTGACACTGTTTCCTTGCCTCCGAAACCACTCGATCCCATCACGGTGAACTATCCTGCCTTTGTTTCCTTGCCTGCCGTCACGGTAAATTATATTAACATTGTTCCCTTACCGGCCGAACCATGCATCCAAACCACGCTGAACTATATTCTCACTGTTTCCCTATCTACTTAACAACTCGATCACCCTCACGGTGAAATCCACTGCCATTCTTTCCTAAACTACTCTAACCACGCATCCAAAGTCACGTTGAGCTACACTGCCACTATTTCCATACCTGACTAACCACTCAATCACCGTCACGGTAAACTATCCTGGCTTTGTTTCCTTGACTGTCTAACCACTCGATCACCGTCACGGTGAACTATTCTGACGTCGTTTCCTTACCGACCTAACCTCTCAACCACCGTCACAGTGAACTACACTGCCACTATTTCCTTCCCTGCCTAACCACTCAATCACCGTCAGGGTGAACTATCCTGGCATTGTTTCCTTAGTAGTCTAACCCTGCACCCAAAGCCACGGTGAACTACACTGGCATTGTATCCTTACCTGCCTAACCACCGAGTCGAAGTCACGGAGAACTATACTGATATTGTTTTCTTACCCGTCTAACAACTCAACCACCGTCACGGCGAAGTACACTGGCACTGTTTCCTTACCTCCCTAACCACTCAATCACCGTCACCGTGAACTAACCTGCCTTTGTTTCCTTGTCTGTTTAACCACTCGATCACCCTCATGGTGAACTATACTGGCATTGTTTCCTTATCTGCCTAACCACTTGATAACCGTCACGATGAAGTATACCGACATTGTTTCCTACTCACTCGATTACCGTCAAGGTCTATACTGGCACTGTCTAATTATCTGTCTAATCACTTAACCACTGTTACGGTGAACTATCCTACCGTTGTTTTTCTTGACTACCTAACTATCTTCATATTGTTTCCTTATTTGCCTAACCACTCAATAACCCTCACGGTGAGCTATCCTGGCTTTGTTTCCTTACCTGCCTAACAACTTAATCACCGTCACGGTGAACTCCCCTGGCATTGTTTCGTTACTACTCTAACCACGTATCCAAAGCCACGGTAAAATACACTGACACTGTTTCCTTACCTGCCTAACCACTCGATCACCGTTATGGTGAACTATCCTGGGTTTGTTTCCTTGTCTGTTTAACCATCCGATCACCGTGACGGTGAACTATACTGACATTACTATACTTCCCAATCTAGCCACTCGATCACCGTCACGGTGAATTACACTGACATTGTTTCCTTACCGGCCTCACCTCTCACCCAACGTCACTGTTTCCTTGCCTGCCTAGCCACTCAGTCATCGTCACGGTGAACTCGGACTAGCATAGAAGCTCTCAACCACCGTCACGGTGAGCTACACTGCCACTGTTTCCTTCCCTATCTAGCCACTCGATCACCGTCACGGTGAATTACACTGACATTGTTTCCTTACCGGCCTCACCTCTCACCCACCGTCACTGTTTCCTTGCCTGCCTAACCACTCTGTCGCCGCCACGGTAAACTATATTAACATTGTTTCCTTACGGGCCTAACCACTCAATCGCCGTCACGGTGAATTCTCCTCACATTCTTTCCTTAACCACGCATCCACTCGATCACCTTCACGGTGAAATCCATTGCCATTCTTTCCTTAATACTCTAACCACGCATCCAAAGCCACGGTGAACTACACAGGCACTGTTTCCATACCTGACTAACCACTCGATCACCCTCACGGTGAACTATCTTGGCTTTGTTTCCTTACCAACTTAACCTCTCAACCACCATCACGGTGAACTACACTGTCACTGTTTCTTTACGTGCCTAACCACCCAATCACCGTCACGGTGAACTCTCCTGGCATTGTTTCTTTACTTCTCTAACTACTCTTACTACATGCATCCAAAGCCACGGTGAACTACATTGGCACTGTTTCCTTACCTGACTAACCACTCGATCACCCTCACGGTGAACTATCTTGGCTTTGTTTCCTTACCGACTTAACCTCTCAACCACCATCACAGTGAACTCCACTGCGACTGTTTCCTTCCCTGCCTAACCACTCAATCACCGTCAGGGTGAACTATCCTGGCATTGTTTCCTTAGTAGTCTAACCCTGCACCCAAAGCCACGGTGAACTACACTGGCATTGTATCCTAACCTGCCTAACCACCGAGTCGAAGTCACGGAGAACTATACTGATATTGTTTTCTTACCCGTCTAACAACTCAACCACCGTCACGGCGAAGTACACTGGCACTGTTTCCTTACCTCCCTAACCACTCAATCACCGTCACCGTGAACTAACCTGCCTTTGTTTCCTTGTCTGTTTAACCACTCGATCACCCTCATGGTGAACTATACTGGCATTGTTTCCTTATCTGCCTAACCACTTGATAACCGTCACGATGAAGTATACCGACATTGTTTCCTACTCACTCGATTACCGTCAAGGTCTATACTGGCACTGTCTAATTATCTGTCTAATCACTTAACCACTGTTACGGTGAACTATCCTACCGTTGTTTTTCTTGACTACCTAACTATCTTCATATTGTTTCCTTATTTGCCTAACCACTCAATAACCCTCACGGTGAGCTATCCTGGCTTTGTTTCCTTACCTGCCTAACAACTTAATCACCGTCACGGTGAACTCCCCTGGCATTGTTTCGTTACTACTCTAACCACGTATCCAAAGCCACGGTAAAATACACTGACACTGTTTCCTTACCTGCCTAACCACTCGATCACCGTTATGGTGAACTATCCTGGGTTTGTTTCCTTGTCTGTTTAACCATCCGATCACCGTGACGGTGAACTATACTGACATTACTATACTTCCCAATCTAGCCACTCGATCACCGTCACGGTGAATTACACTGACATTGTTTCCTTACCGGCCTCACCTCTCACCCAACGTCACTGTTTCCTTGCCTGCCTAGCCACTCAGTCATCGTCACGGTGAACTCGGACTAGCATAGAAGCTCTCAACCACCGTCACGGTGAGCTACACTGCCACTGTTTCCTTCCCTATCTAGCCACTCGATCACCGTCACGGTGAATTACACTGACATTGTTTCCTTACCGGCCTCACCTCTCACCCACCGTCACTGTTTCCTTGCCTGCCTAACCACTCTGTCGCCGCCACGGTAAATTATATTAACATTGTTTCCTTACGGGCCTAACCACTCAATCGCCGTCACGGTGAATTCTCCTCACATTCTTTCCTTAACCACGCATCCACTCGATCACCTTCACGGTGAAATCCATTGCCATTCTTTCCTTAATACTCTAACCACGCATCCAAAGCCACGGTGAACTACACAGGCACTGTTTCCATACCTGACTAACCACTCGATCACCCTCACGGTGAACTATCTTGGCTTTGTTTCCTTACCGACTTAACCTCTCAACCACCATCACGGTGAACTACACTGTCACTGTTTCTTTACGTGCCTAACCACCCAATCACCGTCACGGTGAACTCTCCTGGCATTGTTTCTTTACTTCTCTAACTACTCTTACTACATGCATCCAAAGCCACGGTGAACTACATTGGCACTGTTTCCTTACCTGACTAACCACTCGATCACCGTCACGGTGAACTATCTTGGCTTTGTTTCCTTACCGACTTAACCTCTCAACCACCATCACGGTGAACTCCACTGCGACTGTTTCCTTCCCTGCCTAGCCACTCAATCACCCTCACGGTGAACTATCTTGGCTTTGTTTCCTTACCGACTTAACCTCTCAACCACCATCACGGTGAACTCCACTGCGACTGTTTCCTTACCTGCCTAACAACTTAATCACCGTCACAGTCAACTCTCCTGACATTGTTTCCTTACCGGCTTCACCTCTCCACCACATTCATTGTTTCCTTGTCTGCCTAACCACTCAATCACCGTAACGATGAACAATACTGACATTGTTTCCTCACCGGCCTCACCTCTCCACCACCTTCACTGTTTCCTTGCCTGCAAACCACTCAATCACCGTAACGGTGAACTATACTGACATTTTTTCCTTGCCTGCGTTACCACTTGATCACCGTCACGGTAAACTATTCTGGCTTTGTTTCCTTGTCTCCCTAACCACCCGATCACCGACACGGTGAACAATACTGATATTATTTCCTTACCAGCCTGACCACTCGATCCCCGTTGCCTGTCTAATCACTTAATCACCGTCACGGTGGACTATCCTGCCATTGTTTCCTTACCTACCAAACCACTGAACCACAGTCACGGTGAGCTATACTGGTATTGTTTCCATACCTGCCTAACCACTCGATCACCGTTACGGTGAACTATACTGACATTGTTTCCTTGCCTGTCTAATTACTGAACTAGCGTCAAGGTGAACTACACTGGCATTTTCCTTATCTCTCTAGCCACTCAACCACCCACACTGTGAACTACAGTGTCATTTTTTCCTTGCCTGTCTAATCACTGAACCACCGTCACGGTGAATTATCCTGACGCTGTTTCCTTTCCGTGTCTCACCACTCCATCACCGTCATCATGAACTATCCTCATATTGTTTCCTTACTAACCAAGAACCACTCAACCTACCCACTAAACTAACAACTCAACCACCGTCAGGGCGAACTATCCTGACATTGTTTCCTGACCTGCCTCACCACTCAATAGCCGTCACGGTGAACTACACTGGCATTGTTTCCTTACCTGCATGATTTGTCACAGAGGCCCTTAAAGCCGTCACACTTTTTCCTGTTCACCACGTACAGGCACGTCGCCGTGGTGCTTTTATCCTTGCAGTTGTCGTAAACTTGGAACAGGCAAAGAAAATTACCCATGACCAAAAGCTTGTTAGCTTTATTGTTAAACTGTGTGCAAGCTGGTAGATGTTATTTAGAAAGTGGATTAGAGATTGCATTTTCTGGATGATCAATAATGTATGTTGGCCGTAAGCTCTACCAATCAGCTACCTCAATGTCTGTGGGAGGCATGTTTGCCCAGTGGTCTAGCCGGCTCATATGTACTGCTGGCGATTTGGTGCCTGACCCGGGTTCAATTCCATGCAAGGTCAAAACCAGTTTTGAGCAATGTATGTAGAATCTGTTATATATTCAGAAAGTGTAACCCAAATAACAATAGTACTGTTCATTGTATTTATTTATAATCAATCAATTTATAATCACATCCGCAGCTTGCTGGCGGACATTCCCACGTATGACGGGAGAGGAAACCAGGGTGAGATGGATTTGTGTAAACTACGAAGTTACATACCATGTATGATGCCAGAAAGCACATTCATGGTATATAAAACAACGTTGAAAGCATACAATGTGAATTCATAAAGGTGTTTCAATGTACGTGTAATTAAAATGCCTTTATGTCTCTTGTTCACTAAACGATCATCTAATTAATAATCATGAATGTTTCATTTTACCACGGCGGCCAGCATTATGGTAGGAAGAAACCAGGCAGAACCCGGGAGAAGTAGCCTCTGGTTATAATTTGATCAGGGTTTGTTTCAGCAGCCCAAGGTCGAGCTTACGAAACCAAACATTTGAGATAGGATGCTCACACTTGACTTACATTGTAGGCCTACTACCTCAACTAGCGCAGAATGCGCGACATTTTCTTTTACCGATGTGAATAATGAGACGTATTGAAGGGATGTGAGAAAAGACTGTTGGAGACCACAGAACCAAATATTTCGATCAGGGGGGAAACCTCCAAAGGTCGGACTACAAAGGAGCTAAATAGACAGCTACAAATGCATCGCTAGACAAACCAGTGTCTGCCCTTTAAACGTTCGGTTATTTTATAAATTTCTATGTACTCGCAGTTCATTTCAGTACCTAACTGACCGATCGACGGCTACCTTTCCCAAATTATCTCTTGTCATTCGGGAAGCTCACTAAAATATCTCACTCAGGACAGACTTCGTTCAACAACCAGTACGTCACACTGCAAGTTACAATACAGACAGTGGTTAAGGGGAACAGAGAAAATCGCTATGATCCGCGAAATCCTCCTCAAAATGGAAAGATAACTGGTGTAGTTGGATTCTCCAGAATTTTCAGAAAATGTACTCATCAAGTTGCTGCATATCTTATAAATATGAAAATGTTTTGATCGGGTTTAAATTTATTCTCAACCCGAGTACCGTCTATTCTGTCGCAAAAGTTTGTGTAGCATTGGTAAGGAGTACATCGGTAGGTGACTGCCAGGAATACCCATGCGTGTGCATGTTTTATTGTCTGAGTCATTTAGGGAAAAAATCCTAAGTCTGAAGTAACTTTAACATCTAAATTTACTCTGGTTATGGTCAGATTAACCGCCGCCATATTTCACTCAGATTACAGTAGGACCATAGGTCTGACCTACTGTTCACAAAACTCCGGAATAGGATTGTGATTCCCATGTATATTCCCACTCTATATCAGGATTCCGTTTATATCATCTAATTTAATTCATACTACGGTAGAGGTAATAGATTTGGGCGATACCGTTAGGGTTTGATTTACTGTGCATGATGTATAAAATTCATTATACGGTACGGTATATACGCAGTGCAGTGGGTGGGGGTGGGGGTGTGGTGGTGGTTGTATTTGCATACAAGTATTAATAATAAATCATACCAGAACCCCGTTAGGTCCATGCCTTCATGCAGGGGATTCAATGTGTCACCGCTGGTTAAGTAAAGGGACATTTGAACTGATATTCCATGAGCTGGGAGTCGCTGAGGAAATAATGCCCAAGCATACTGAGAGTCCCTGATGAAATAGTGCCTAACCATACCTAACCATACCGAGAGTCGCTGAGGAAATAGTGACCAAGCCTACTGAGAGTCGCTGAGGAAATAGTGCCCAAGCATACTGAGTGTCGCTGAGGAAATAGTGCCTAACCATACCGAGAGTCGCTGAGGATATAGTACTAAGGATACTGAGAGTAGCTGAGGAAATAGTGCCTAACCATACTTACATTTACATCCCTCTTCTCCTTCCTTGCATTTCACTGTAGACAAATAAAGCAGATAGTACACGTTTGGTAGACCTATACTAGTAGTCCGACTTCGGTTTGGTACACCTATCCTAGTAATCAGATTTCGGTTTGGTAGATCTATCCTAGTAGTCAGGCTTCGGTTTGGTAAACCTGTTCTAATAATCAGATTTCGGTTGGGTAGATCTGACTAGTAATCACATATCGATTTGGTAGATCTGACTAGTAATCAGTCTTCGGTTTGGTAGATCTGTTCTAGTAATCATATTTTGGTTGGGTAGACCTATCCTAGTATTCACATATCGATTTGGCAGATCTGACTAGTAATCAGACTTCGGTTTGGTAAACCTGTCCTAAAAATCAGATTTCGGTTTGGTAGACCTGTGCTAGTAATCAGATTTCGGTTTGGCGTGGGAAATGCAGCATCAAACACACGTCAGAATTTGAACCTGACACGATGACCCACGACGTCCAATGTGAAAACGATTTTTTCGTTTCAGTTTAAAATTTTGTGTGTAGTATAGGTAATGAAGTGCCTTTTCCGGCGTAATGACGACAGGGGTACGGGCCACACTGGGTTTTCTTGTGATACCTGAGGTTTATGAATCCAGTTCGTCTAAGAATCGTCATCGTGAAAGTTCACATATTAGGCCTTGGGCGCTTATTTATCACATAACATGTTGACACATTAGGCCGTGAGAGTTCACTTACCACATAACATGTTGACGTTAGGCCATGGGGACTCACTCATCACATAACATGTTCACACATTAAGCCTGGAGAACTCACTCCCCACACAGCTTGTTTACACATTTTGCCCCACATAACCTTGCCCCACATTCACACATGTAGCCCTGAGCGCTCACTTCCCACATAACATGTTCACACATTAGATCCTGAGCGTTGACTCATCACGTAACATGTTCACACATCACGCATGAGCGCTTACTTGACTCGTAGTGTGTTCACATGTTTAGCCCTGAACGCCCATTATACCATATAACTTGTTTATACATTTGGCCATAACGGCTCACTTACCACATAATCTGTTCACACGTTTAGTCCTGATTGCTCACTTACCACATAAATTGTCCACACATTTGGCCCAACTGTGTGGGCATTCCTCGCAAGGCTTCCCCTTCTTAAAAAGCTTCCCTCCTCTGATACTGGATAGCCTGTAACAGCAGCCAAGCAACAACAACACCATTATGAAACAGTCCTTTATTTGTCTGACGCGGATTTTACGCCGTATAGTTGTACAATTGTTGATGCAAGTAGCGGCTGTTGTTGGGGTGACAGAAACCGATGCGAACGAAGAGGAAACACACAATTCAAACAGAAACATAGAATTCTTTAGAGGCATTGATGTCAGGGTTTTGTTCAACATGGCATGTTCTGTTTCACATCCAGTGCTTCTTTAATAAGTAATCTGTGTGGGTCTGTCAGTTACTTTGGTGTTTCTTAATCGCATATGCGGAAACATATGTTTGAAAGGTATAAATGAAGACATACAGCTATAGGTGCGTGGAGAAATGTACATTATCATAAATTTCACATTTCCTCTTACAAGTCGTCGCATTTTAGAAATGAAATGACCAGTAAACATTTTCATATTACCAATGATATTCGCACCACATTTTTTTTTTTGGTAAATACTTAACATCTGATTTCGTTCACAACTAAAACACGTGTTTTTATAACACGCCAATCATTCAATCAAGCTTGATTAACATCAGCAAACAACATAGCATTGATTCGGTGAGTGAGTTGTCGGCATGACCTTGAAGCTGTGAAGTGGACTTCAAATGTAGATAAGGCTACAAGATGGAGCACAAGTTTTGTAAACAGACTCCGGGTTCCACTGTTACTTATAAGATTTTTTTATGAAAACCTGAGTTCCATATATAAGGAATAGGATGATCACGAGGTCTTGAGCAATAAAATCGCCGGCGTACATCCGGGTACCGTTTGTTCGACTGTGGCTTTAAGTCAGGATGGTATGTTCTTTTCCGAGCGCTTCACGGTATTACGCAAGTGAAATATTCTTGAAATCTTGATACGGCACAACTGAAAGAAGAAGATTTTACACTTTACATGTCTTGACTCCTGGTTAATTTTGTTAAAGCAGGGTCAGAGCATAGCTTTTGTACATGTTTTATGAGTTCTTAGTTCCGTACCCTGCCTCACAATACATTCACACTTACG
Source organism: Acanthopleura granulata (assembly GCA_016165875.1). NCBI lineage: Eukaryota > Metazoa > Mollusca > Polyplacophora > Chitonida > Chitonidae > Acanthopleura > Acanthopleura granulata. The sequence goes on from JABBOT010000082.1 coordinate 5,603,803, forward strand.
GATGGTTGTAGTTGTTCACACAAAAGACAACGTTCGACTTCGCCTTGGTCAGATCTTCTTCCCCTTTGTCTTTTTTCCATTTTTTGTTACAGATGCCACAAGCTCCACCTATCTTGTTGTTCTTTGAAATCATCATCTGAAAATTTGTTGAGAATAAAGAAACGCAGAACTGTTTTTTACAGAGAAGCAATTCCTGTTTCAAGAGTATACCCACGCCTTGATGTTTACCATCAAAATGCTATGACTTCCTTTTTACCAGCAACAGTTAAGAACATGGCATGCCAGATGGAAATTTTTATAAGTTGTGGAGAATTCTTTTGGGAGTTGAAGTTAGAAAATTTACTTACTAATTAGTAGGGAAAATCAATGCGATCCTGTAACCTATGTCAATCTCAGTATATAAACTGTCATTTATTTCATTTATTTTCCACAAAGTCTTAAAACAACAATATGGCAGTTAGAAAGGTCCTAGGGGCTTGTGATATCACAACTTTGATTTTAATAAAATATGTAGAAAGTAAACTTTGACATCATAATATGAGTAAATGAAAATCTTGTTTCAGAATTCTTTGTTAACCCGGTGCTTTACTGTAGCAGAACCCAATTTCCCCAAACGAATCGTATAAATATATTTTGTACCACACAGGTATAGGTCTGCCAAAATGGATGACAAGATGGCAAATTGATTTACCATTCCACAGCCTTACAATGTGGCAAATTGACTTACCATTCCACAGCCTTACAAGATGGTAAACTGATTTACCATTCCATAGCCTTACAAGATGGTAAATTGACTTACCATTTAACAGCTATATAAGGTGGCAAAATGACTTACCATTCCAGAGCATTACAAGCTGACAAACTGACTTACCATTTCACAGCCTTACAACATGGCAAACTAATTTCCCATTCCACAGCCTTACAAGATAGTAAATTGACTTATCATTTAACAGCTATATAAGATGGCAAAATGACTTACCATTCCTCAGCATTACAAGCTGACAAATTGACTTACCATTTCACAACCTTACAATGTGGCAAATTGACTTACCATTCTGTAATGATTACACTCCTTGCCATCCACACAGTCCGTGTCAGGATAGTGGTAGTATTCTTTTTCGTCGTAGTAATACTTGTTCAGCTTGTACATCATATCCTTATCGACATCCTTGACATCCTTGTCTACGTAACTAGCCACAATGTTCTGTCCAATCTGCATCTTACCGTTTTTTCTCCTGCACATAAGATGACAGTAGTGTATCATCAATAAAGTGTATAAGGACCGAGTAGTGTATCATCAATAAAGTGTATAAGGGCCGAATTCAAAAAGGTGTATTAAAACTCTCTATTAAAACTATCAAAACACACTTTACGTCACTGCCATCAGCAAAACTTTGCACTTTGCCAGTGTCGCAGGGGTCACGACCATGAGGTTGCATGTGACGTCAGAAAACAGAAAAAATGTTATTGTTCACGAATAACTAGGTGATATGACGTTAGAATTTCTGGATGATTAAAGGAAATGTGTTTGTGTAACGTGCAGCTTCGACATTTTGCGATCACCACATTCGAACAGAAACAGTTCTATGTTAGGCTTAACGCCAAAGCCATCGACTAAGAAATGTGAGCAGGTAACACCCAGCCATATTTAAGGACACCCAGGAATATTTATTGACACACAGACATATTTAAGAAGAAATCGGCATGGACAGGTATACTTATCGGTTCTGTAGTTATATTTTAGCACTAACGTTGTGGGGATAACCTATAACTTTCAACAGAGTAAATGTTTCTCCTGAGGAACTGTTTATATATACACACCGAGGCCTACTTTACAGGCCCCTTACAGCTTGCATGAATACAACGGTTTTTCACATAGGTAAAAACAATTCAGCAAAACAATATAAAGGCACCCATGAAGGCTGGTAGAACTACTCCAGGAGAAATCTTTTATTCTGTTGAAGGTAACAGGTTTTCGCCGCTATGTTAGTGCTAAAATACATAACAGTTCCTCCAGAAGACGAGTTTCAAATTTTATTTTATATATTGCTAACCTGGATGAGTAATAATCTTGAGTCTCACATGTTCCGTAATTACTTTACACGAACCTGTGTCAGTAATACCTCTACTACAAAATAGTTTTGCTTTGCATGCTCTAGCAGAGTTGGAGTTCACAACTGAGGAGGAAGGGTTACAACTGCATGTCCTTCGTGGACATGTCTGGAGAGTTTTTGAACAAATCGCCAAGAAAACCATCCATCAAGAGAATCGCTGCGTTGACATCACTATATATCTATACAAGCCGACCTGTTAACCTGGAACCGACATTAATCCTGCACTAACTCCTCTTCCACAAAATGTCCCTAACATTACGACACTACGCGAGGGCACCGTTTCTAATGGATGTGGGAAACATGATTTTATGACTTATTACGTCATAGTCTCAATCGGTCAATCACACCACTGTAACCCGCGCATGTCTAAATAGATGATCGTCTCAGCTTCTGACTTACGGACTAAAATTATACGTTCCTCATGCACTATACATTTCCGCACTGTTTTACACGCAGCTAAATATATCAAATTTTTGTATGCTTTGGAAAGATCTGCAAACTTTTTGCCCATTTATCAGTTCAAGGTACCATGTATTAAACAGCTTGAGCGGGAACTGGGGAGGGTGTACACTACTGTCGGCTAGAAACAAACTTTCAGTGACGCTTTAATACAACGTCTCAGTGCCTTCCAGCTATTTGATGTTCAGATGAATTGCCTCCTCACCGGAAGGTTTTGTTAACCAGGCCTAGGGTGGCGATGTAAGTTCAAGTGTGTCGGCCAGCTCTACCTGTTCAATTTCCAGCACCTCATCATCCTAACGGTAGTGAAATAGTTATCCACGTAAAGCACCAATACGAAACACTTGCGTAAGGTCATGGTCATCGACCGTCGAGCTTATCGACGGGTTTGGGGCCTGGCTGGTTCACAGGAGTAAAAGTTCTTTTTGCTGCAACTGTCAGGCCTTTGATCAGAGAGGTCCAGAGTTCGAACCTTGGTCTCACTCTTTCGACAGCAACTTGAAGTAGGAATGTTTGTCAGGTACCTGGTGAGGGGTGGCAGTTCAGCCCGTGCCCTTCGTTTTAGTTATTTGTTTATATGATTGGTGTTTTACGGCGTAATCAAGATATTTCACTTATAGGACAGCGGCCAGCATTATGGTGGGAGGAAAACGGACAGAGCCCAGGGGAAACCCATGACCATCCGCAGATTTATGGCAGACACGTATGGCCGGAGCCCTCCAATTTCCTTCACCCAGCGTCATATTAGTGACAACTTACTGAGCACATCTTTAAAACGATAATCAAGTAACTAATAAAAAGAACAGATAAATGAATCGATGGTTTTCGACTTAAGTGCACCAGATTTTGTGCGCTGGGGTCGCCTGGTGAAGTACATCTGGATGTTTTTCAGGTATCGGGTAGGGTGCGGTGGTTTCCCCGGTGTTTCTTATTTCCTCTAGATGCGGTTTCCTCCGCAATCACCGGTCCTCCAACTCTGCCCACCGTCATGCTAGTGAAATACATGTAGTCTTTATCACAGTGTATAGCACGGATGTAGTATGCATGTAGCGGTAGTGTAACAGGAGATAGCAATGACTTACCCCCGGATATCATTGTGGCCCCACTGACAGGAATCGACAACACGCTGAGCCTGACAAGCCAAGTCCTCGTCCCAAAACTGAAAGTGAAACCAAATCAGCACAGAGGGAAGCCAAAACCTAAAACATATTTGCGAAAAACATATATATATATATATATATTCATTCGATCTCTGCGCGCGTGGCTCTTTGGCTTGTTGAGCAGAAGATTTCCTGAGTGAACACGAGGCCTATCTGCTCGCTGAATACACACCACTGTGTGGCACAATTACCAATCCATTAACTCAGGATCACTAACCGAGGTGTCAGAATTTCCGTGGTGTTGATTAAGGTATTAATGGGTGTAATTAATGAGTTTATTTAATGATGGACAAATATCGGACACTCCGGTTTTCTTCACGCGAAAATCTGACTGCTATCGTAGAAGTGAAAAATTCTTGAATATAAGGTTACACTGTGCATCAAATCAAACCGAAGATGTCCAAGAGTTCAAGACCTAATGAGTACATGAGATCCTGGTACAAGACCCCCTGAATGTGTGTATGACCTGAGTTCATGACCTCCTAAGCACCTGACCTTCTGAGATCATGACCTTATGAATTTAGGGACTCCCAAGTACATGACCTCCTCCTGGAGCATGGCCTCCTGAGTACATGACCTGCTGAGCATATGGCCTTCTGAGTATCTGACCTCCCAAGTTCATGACCTCCTGGTCACACGATTTCAGGTTTGATTTTGTCTACTTTGGAACTTTGGCACGCCTCTGTTTAACAGACTTACCATTTTGTCGACTTCCGACACTTTCGCTTTACACACCTACCATTTTGTCCATGTCGGAGCTGCCGCTCTCTCCTCGTCGAGCATTGTGGTAGTCCAAAATCCACTGCTTTTGTTCGTCCGTCAGCCTAGTCCTGTGTATACCGGCCTCTTCGCACGTTACATTGAGGAACAAACTCTGGTGTTCGGTTGTACGCCTGCGTCGGGCGCCAGTAGTCGAGGGGGGTTCGTCGCTGAGGGTGAAGGACAAAAAAGGTGAAAGATAAGGCAAACCCATCTACTTCCTGTTTCCACTGATGCCAAAGTAACTGAGGAGATACTTAATCACTTTAAATCATCCGTTTTTCCCACGCGAAACTTCATCACTTTTCACCGATCTTTCCCTAAATGAGGGGCTTGTGTTCCCGATTACGTTGAAACAAAAGAACGTCAATTTTAACGAAAGATTTTTGGCGGGGATTCTGGTTGACAGCCAGTACACCAGTAGTACAGATTTCTTCAACCAGGGCATCACAAATGAGCGATAACACAGTCAGAGGGTCAAAAAGGTAGGGTACAACAAATAAGCGGTAACACAGTCAGAACACCAAAAATGAGTAATAACAGTCAAGTTAAACATCAGTAACATTCGCTTTGATCGAAATATGTCATGGTATTACCAAGATATGACATGGTATGACTGAAATATGACAGGTGTTGTTATGACTCCACAGCGTGCACTTGTAACTCAAAATCACTCCCGTAACTGAAAAAGGAGCCCCCCCCCCGCCCCCCAAAATACAACATATTACAATTTGATAATGCCAAAATCTTGTCTGAGCGAAGCTGAAGCAAACTACTCCAAAATCCTTCTCCGAACTATTAAATCGTCAGGATGGGCTGGGGTTTGCCGGTGAGGGCAGTCGGTTTCCTCTGAACATAATGCTGGTCGTCGTCGTACAAGTGAAATATTCTTGAAAACGGTCGGCACGCCATAATTAACGATAATTTTTGGTATTTCATAAAATATCAATGAAATAATTAGGCAAATTAATTAAACCGTCGGTATATATGTTGCTATATATAATTACAAAAAGAGACTGATATCAACTCACAACATGGCTGCGGTTTCCTCATTGTATTCTATGGAAGACGAAAGCGCCACACAAAGAACGGTAACTGCCAGGTGTAACCACGCCATGGCGGAGTTCATTTGACGAACGAGTACAATCGTGCCAAAGCCTTCCACACAGCAGTGACGACAGGTTTCGTGTCGCGTGTTTAAATAAAGTATTGCCAAATACCCTAAATAACCATTTTCCAGACATCCTCCAGCAACCTTTTTTCAATCGCCAGCCATGAATACGCGTGTAGACATTCATATGCCAGACGTCCTAAGCTATCGATATGACCATGAAATATAGCCTAACAATATAGTGGCAAAGGTGACAACGTGATATAAGTACGCCTTATTACATTTGTTATTGGGTAACCCGCATGAAGAGCAAGCTGTGTCCATAAAGTTACGACTGCAAGCCTAAATTGATAAACATCGCAATCGCAGGTGGTGCTGATGATTGCATGGCAGCAAAATATACGAGGTAGGTTGGGCATGACATTGTTTGTCAGTTTATGCTAAACCTAATAGTGTCACTGGAAAGACAGAGTGCACTAAACTCATCTTGTGTGCCATTTCCGCAATTAGTTACCGTAACATCTCTTTGTCATGTTACATAATATCCCACAGATTCCACCGCACTGACGAAAGTACATGCAGAGGAGTAAAATAATGAAAGTGTTAAATATTCCTGGGCGCAGGCGCCGTTCTCTTGAACCACATTGTCACCACTAACAGGATTGGCCTTCTTGACCTCCGGCGACACACATGAGCTTGTCCAAGTAAACAGGCAGCCTTCAGAACTCACCATGAATAGGATTAATATCATCGCGCGGATCTCTGATATAAATTAATCGTATAAAAGCCTTAAATGCCCATTGTGCGTACTTGACAATGCGTATATGTATATAAAGTGTTATACTAGGCGTGTATGGTCGATCTGCTTTCGTCGCCATACTGAATCCTTATCGAAATAAAGCCTCTCCTGGAATGTACCTTTCACCATGTGTACTGGGCACGAAATCCAACATGTTCGCGAGTGTAAAACATATGTGAGTGCTCGAGACCGCGGACATCCGGGCATCAATAGCAGTTTCACAAGCAAGGTGAAATGGCCGGAAGGAACTAGTGAGAGATAATGTGACAAAAAACACTGGGTACAACATGATCCTATAGTACGCCCTTTCGGAGAATAGGCCTATAGCGTACATCTTCTCCATCTTCCAGTAAAGTGGCAATCGCAGTGGCAAGTGCTTCTACTTAAAGATGGGGAAAATGGCAATTGCCACTTGACCTTAAATGAGGAAAGTATTCTCCGTTAGCTCGTAATACAGGGTCATGTTGTGCGAAGTGTGTTTTGTCACTTTATTCCTCACAAGTTGAGTGTAACACACACACATAGTATCAAACATAACTTTGATTCTTTTGTTTCTGACATCACTTGATGGCTCATCATAAGAGACCTATTTGGTGATCTTCAAAACTTCTAAGGGCAGTTTTACGAAGCAGTCGCTAACTGCGCTCGGCATATCTTTACTGACAATCTACAAAAGACATACGTGACAGTAAAAATGAGCATCGGTGCTGTATGGAAGCCCACTGACAGCATCATTCCGCCTAGCTGCATGACAACTCGACAACGCATGCACATTTTTATCGTTCTGTCATCTTTCATTTGCATAGCACTAACGAGCCATTTTACAAGTACAATGTGGTTTTGTCGTGTTATCACCCGATCAGGTGGACAACAGACATGCAAAAGAACCATGCCAGTGTCATTTCTATATGGCGACGTTTCGACACATTCACTGACAACCCGGCTACGCCACATTTGAACTTAGAATGTTGATTTATCGTTCTGTCGCCCTAACAGATTAACGATGTAAGAACCTTAAATTTTACTGTGCTTGAGCAGAGAAAAAAATTCGTCTGCCGCTTTCAGCTATGTTGAGGGGCCCCTGCGACAGAGAGCTTTAGCGCGCTAGTGCAGCGTAGTCACCCAGGCGCCTCACACCAGTGCGATCGCTGTGGTTTCAAGCCCAACTCAAGCTGGCTTCCTCTCGGGTCTCTGGGAAGGTCCGCCAGCAGCCTGCAGATGGTCTTGGGTTCCCTCCCAACCTAATGCTGGCCGCTGTCATACATACATTCATACATATATTGGTTTACATGGCGACTCCATTCCATGGAATGATTTGCGCCAAGGCAATAGGGTGTGTTTCAGGCATTTAGGCTGCTCTAATCGACCATAGTCAATCCTCAGAGAGCTACTGCCACAATGCTGTAGCCTAAAATCTGTGGATCCTACATAAATAATTCTCCACGGCTTTGAAAACCAAACCTGCATTCCTCGGTGGACAGAGCACAGTCCTCAGAGTTGAGCCAATAATTCCCACGGCTACAAGATCAAAAAAGAAGATTTGTCTCTCAGCAGTGTACTGCGGACACACGAGTAAAACATGATGGATGGTCTCCTCAGCCTGACAAACATCACATAGACCTGAATCTCTTGCCTTGAATCATTTTAAGTGCATATTAACTGGGAGGTGTCCTGACCGAAGTCGGAAGCACAGGATTTCTGCTTTTCTGCTAGAAAAGGAAAAAGGGAGGCTGTTATGAAGTTTGACAGCAGAGTTAAATGAATGATAAAAGCGGCTGTACTCTGAGGCGTCCCACTCAGTTTTCCGTAGTTTAAATGACAATGACTTTATTTCATTTAGGGCCTCGGATATGGTCAGTTTGAGATTAGAGGTGACATCACGCAGCCTTAGGGCTCGTTTGGCTAATCTGCCTGCTCGTTCATTACCAGGCACCCCAGAATGCCCAGGAACCTAAGCGAAGCAAATGTCAAGAGCAGCAAAGAATAGAGAGGGCGACAGCAAAACTACTTCGCACAGGACAGGGTAGCATTTTGTCCACTTAAATGACGTCATTGACTGTAAAGCACTAAGAGAATCTGTGAATATAACAGCTCTTAAAGGTCTTAAATCCAAAAGAAAGAGCTGAGCATTCAGAATTGGGTAGAGTTCTGCGGAATATACAGACAGGTTATCCGACAATCTAAGAACTTCATATCGCAATTCTGGAACATAAACCGAAGCCCCAACCTTATCAGTAGAAGGGCACTTACAGACATCGGTATAAATTTGCATGTATGCAGACCAATTGTTGCTTACGTATTCGTTAAAAAATCACAGAAATATGGTCTGATTTCTGGGCTGGCCACTGTCATATTTAAGTGAAATATTCTTGAGGACGGCGTGAAACAACAATCAAATAAGTAAATAAAGAAATACATTTAGCCATACTGATTTTTCCTTCACCTAATTAACATAAATTTCGTGAATGTGCATGTATAAAGCTAATAATCAGAAGGTGATATTTTATAGTTAAAATGATGGGCTTTCTCGCCCGTCAAACTGTCAAGCAAACACCAGAGACCCACGCATTATTACATTAAAATGGAGTACTTCTCTCTCTTTACTAGGAAGCGACACGGCGACATTTTAACATATAATATGCGCCAGTTTAACGTTATAAGGGGGCGTAAAGGGCACGGCGGAGCGATGGCCGCAATGAGCTCAAACCTGATTCGGCTTGGCAAATCCGGCCTAGGAATAAAATTGTCAAGTGGTGGCGTTGATGTAGCTCGAGTATAGGAGACAGGGGAATGCGCTGTGAGAAGTGTGTGACAGAACCGCCGCATATAACTCCGCCCGACAGATGGAAACATACAAACGCTTGCACGAGATTCTTCACCAGTGATTTCCAACATTATTCTGTATAACAGTGCATAAAAGATTGGCAACAGATCACAGGTTTTTTTTTTTTTTTTTTTGGTCAGATCTCATATGACACATTACACCAGTGACAGGCTTTATGTGCGCATACGGGTTAGCCTTGCGCGGGGCTGGGATATTTGCGCATAACTAATGGTGTGTCACATTGATTATAATCGTATACATCATAATATATCACCAGTCAACCCATCTGTAAACTACAAAATCAGTCTGGCAGTTTTGCCGATACGCAGTTTTGTTATACAGAATTACCCTGACGCACCCACCAGCCAGTGTTTGCCCAGCGACAGGTGCCAGGCATAAGCTGAGTAGGATCATCGAGGGTTAGGATTGCGTCATGTCTGTAAAACAACAGTCACCAATGCGGTAAGGCCCAACGTAACTCAACCTGGGTGAAATAAGATGGCTTCTCCACGCGAGTCGGTGCTTGTTGTATTCAAAAAGAGGGGCCGAGGGGAGGTGGATTGTTGGCTCATTCATCTTTCATAAAACATCACTGATCCTCCCTTGTCCAGTAACATGAATGTTACGGGTCGCTCGCTCAAGCCCACCTACACACTCAACGTTGGTTCAACTGAAGCCTTAAATCAGGAGGTTTATCCGCTATCTAACGAAGGTCGGTGTCGTCCTCCACGATTTCTCCAATTTCACTCAAGAATACACCTGACCGAGTGAATATTCCACAGAGTGGCATTATGAACCTCCACAAAAAGCAGATAGAAATTTCAGTTTGACCATGTGGATCAAGGAAAACAAACGTTATGCCCTGGACCGGATATAAGTATTGTTACACAGTACATGGGCCTACAGAAATAAACGATTCGTTCAAATATATCTTTTTGAGTTACACAGTGCATAGGTCTACAGAAATAAACGATTCGTTCAAATATATCTTTTTGAATGACAAATGGACCAGCAATTTCCACATAATATGGCACTGAGAATATCGGGGCGACTAGTAAGATTTAAAATTTCACTAAAATAACAAAGTAACTATATTGTGGTCAAGATTTTAAATGACGACTTGGAGTGGCACCTAATTGAGCAGATCATATCCATGGATACAGGTCCCAGCAAGGCTAGGAGGACCACAAGTTTGACTCATACTCGTGGCTAGCTTGTTTATAAATATGACATTTATACTATAACTTCTGATTCTCTTGATGAGGTGGTTAAATACAGGTGTGGGAGAATTCCTGAATCATTTTTGTGTAAAAAATCGTTTAGTGTAAACAATACAGAATCGTCCTTTCAGTGGGGAACATGATACTAGTATTCCGACTAAACAAGACGGTTCAAAGCTGCATGTGTAACAATACATTATTCTATCATGTAATGTTTCACTGCAGATCGGACTGTACGTGGGAAGGTCCACAAGCAACATGTGGATTGTCGTGGGTTTCCCTCCGGGTTTTGGCCGCTTTCCTTCCACCATGATGATGGCCAAAATATTCTTGAGTATGGCGTAAAACATTAACAAAATAAATAAATGAATATACTGCAGCCGCTGTGAACTACCTCTTGACCTTACAAACGTCACTGTGTGCAGAAACATTGACGCATTGGATATAGGACAGGACAAAGAAGTACACGGCCTACACCAAAGCTGTTTCAGGCATTCGAGTATTATTCTAACGGAGCGAGTAGACTCTTGATTTAACGGTACTGGCTTGACAAAGAGCATCAGATTTCTTCACGAATGATGCTGAGTACCTGTGTTTATTCACGTAGGAAAATAGAAGTAGACTTACTGTCTGATGTAGGAAAGTTTTAGGTCTTGGAGCATAGAATGCAGTTATTTCATTGGGGATCTAAACTGTACTCAAAAATATTTTTCTTGCACCGCGGCCATGCAGTATTACAGTGGGAGGAAACCGGGAAAACCAACGACCATCCGCAGACTGCTCGTAGATCTTCTCACGTACAGCTAGAGGGTAAAACTGAGCAGGACTTGAACTCACAACGATCGCACGGGTGAGAGGCACCAGGGTCATTGGGCTACTGTAGCTCGCTAACCATCTTGACTCCTAGATACAGCCTGAGGATCAGGGGTCCATTACACAAAGCAATTTTTGACTCAAGTCAAAAACTTTAAATTCAATTTTACAGCTTAATTCAGGTTTACTGAAATTTGTCTCTCTTGTGCTTCGGCATGATAAAAATGCACCAACCCAAGGCTATATTCTAAAATTTCCAGAAGTTTTAATTTGAGTTACGATTTGAAAGTCTTACGTAAGTACAAAATTCCTATTTGGAATCGGTTCCAGTCTAGCTCTTCAACAAAAAGCCTGAGAGGAATGGGTTAGTGAAACTGTCCAATTGTAATGAATCAACACTGGACCGACCCTTACCAGGGTATGCAAGGTTGTCCCATTAGCCAGGTAACAATCAAAATGAAGACAAGACGATATGATACGATTACTTGTGTTACCAGTGACTTTATTTCTGAAGATAGATATAATTGGCAGGTGACTTGATTATGTGAAATAGAAAGATAATTACGACCATTTAACACTTTTAATTGTTTATACACAAATGACATCATTTATAGTGGTCCATGTAGGCACTTGGGTGACAACACACACCCACACGGAGCATGTTTGGATCAAGGGAACCCTAGGTCAACTGCAGAGCTTGTAGGCCAAAGTACCAGGGGGGACATACAGCTGAAATAAAACCGGCAGGGCTGTTACACAAAACCCATGGAAGGATAGGTAAAAATCTGTACAATATAGACGCTTTATGAACATGTGCTGAGGCTAGATCTAGCTCAACACAATACTGGCGTTATATCCACAAAGTGTACACCTCACACTATGAATTACAGCAAACAAATCATTAATTAGGTCTTCACTACGAAACAAAACTAAAAACTTTAACAGGACACCAGTCCTAAGAAATTGTTGAACCATATCTGAAAGGGAAACAGAAATTTTAAGTTTGATTCTGTGTTTTCATGTTTTGTAAACTTTTTAAATGTGACTTGCAGATTAAGCTCCACTGTAGCCTAGTTTGAGAGATTCCACAAATTACGCTATACACAACAGCTATATTATGTTTTGATCACAACACAATGGTTTTGTTCTGCAGGTCAGTTTCTGTAAGTAACAAAAAAATGTCTCATTAACATGAATAGATAATTACCCTTGTTTTACTGAAAAAAAAGGCTGCCAAATTAAGTACAAAAGCCCTGACAGGTTAAACTAGTCTTTCTTTAAACCTTCCCCTTGGCTTCCCAAAAATTTAAGTCATCCATGAAACTTAACCCATGCTTGTTGAACTAGCACAAAATACGCAGCCTGTCTTAAGTATAAAAATAGTAACTTACACAGGAGGTGACAAAATATCTCCACACAACATCTACAGGTTTCTATTAGATTTTAAATATTAAAATTAAGGCCGGTGGGGTGATCGCTCAACTCTATATATAACATTTTGTATAAAAATATACATGTAAAAGTATTTTTAAACATGTGTACAAAATTCCTAAAAAAACTCAATCCACAAAAAACAAGTGTGGAAAGTAGTGTTCTCTTAAATGTTAACCCAACATTGGGAGAAAAACAGGTTGTCCTACTGCTCAAAATGGGTAAAGGATGTGAACATACAAATGATCCATTTGGTAAGTGGAAATTACGATAATGCAGCAATGGTTTCCATGTTTTTTTGTTCAAATGATTTGACTTTGAGAAAGTTACCATGAGATGAAGTCGACTGAAATGCAGCATTACGTAGTTAACATGGAAGTCACGAGTCACGAAAACAAGGAACAGTCTAGCTTTACACAAAACCTATGTACAGTTTAAATTATATGTATAAAAAAAAAAAACAAAATACAAAAAAAAAAAAGGAAAACGCGAATACAGCAGCAAATAGCATTCAAATGAACAGAGCTATAAATACATTTTACACGCTGCGAAAATGACAAAATCTCTCTCAAACTCTAATATCAATCAAAAATGAAACAATTAAACAAACACAAGATTGGTTTGGAAAAAATACATTTACAAACCTGTCAAACAATATTGTAAACAAGATGTGACATGTCTTTAGAAAGACTTTGGTGCCGTCATGCATTTCAAGACTGCTACAGCAAAGTCTGACCAGTACCTTGTATCTATGTTGAGACTGGCACATTGGACTCCATGAAATGACTGGTACAGTGCAAATGATGTGACAGGTTTACACAACTTAGGGGTAACAAAAATGTGTAGTAAAATGGATGACAATGAATTCTAAGACCAGATTCAATGCAAAGTCCAAGTTGAAATGTCATTTATGACAGATGTTTTAGACAGCACTTAATTTTTATACCAACTTTGCTTCCAATCTGAAATATCATGGATAGACAGAATGTCCAGTTCTCGATGACAACCGATGGTTCGTTTTTGTGCCAAACTCAGACAGTCCTCTTGCCACACCAGAACTGCCATTTCACACTTTCTATGTACAATGATAAATATATCTTCTTAAAAACAAGAACAGTTTTTCTATGCAAATTACCCAATGGTTACTACGGCAACAGTTCTGCTGCTCTGCATAGTTTTGTCTTCTCTCTAGCTATGTCAGAACTGACAAGAGTAATTGTAGCCACGCTTCTGCAGTGTCACCCCTTAACACCATTTCACTTCACATTGTGCTTGGGCCACTCTGTACCAAGCAATACAGTGTGTATTCTTCTCCTGTAGAATCACTGGGAGGAATCAGTCCCGATATTGGCCTCCAGTGTGTGTGTATATATATATCCATTTGAAAGGTGCAACAGATAGTACGAGTTATCAAATATCTTCAGTGTACAGCACACAGTAGCAAACATAATGAAGCACATTTTTTTTTCTCCTTTTTTTTCAAACTCAACGTACATGTAGCAAACACACTACGTGCTATGCTCTTGTACACATATTTAGGCTGACTTTCCATTAAAATCAACTGTGCGTTCTTGTCGTGCTACACTTGCAATGACTACTGAATGTTCACTGTTGCACCAACTTGCAGTCTGTAGCATTGCCAGTTTCATCCCCCCCATCCCCGATCTATATACATATATATGTAGCCCATGTACTGAAAAACACCTTGTGGCACAAGTGTGACAACCTATCCCGATGAACAAAGCTACACGAGAAAGCGCACACCCATACACAACACAAGGCGGGCACCAGCCTTACTCTCATCCCTTGTTCCTAACCAACATCATGTCAGTAATGATCAAGAGCAAAGCCATTCTGGCTGTACAATGTCCAGACCATTTCTGTACACTGACTGACTTATTCATTCATACCCCACACTTGCATGCAGATGTCAAAGTTCACGACTGTCCAATCGGAGACTTATAGATAGATCCCTTCAGGTTTTTTCATTGACATCTGCATGGGTTGGCCGATTGGCTGGACAGGGCTGGAGATCCCTTCCGACCAATCAGAGGTGGCGGAATGTGGTGACGAGCTCGACCACTGGCCAGGCGAGTCGGGCGAGGGAGTGAGATAATGTTCAGGGAAAGCAGAGGCCGGGAGGTGTTGTGGAGGTGACTCAGAACTGTAATGGCTGTGCTGGGAGGGTGGGGTGGGGTACTGCTCAGCCACCATGGTCATCTGGTGGCCATGTGGGGAGGTGCCAGGCATGTGGGGTTTCTGCGGGTGGATATCCTGGGTGTAGATAGGGTTCAGAGGAATGCTGGACTCCAGGTGCGGGTGCGGGTCCGGGAAAGGGGTGTACTCGTTAGGAGGGCTCAGCTGCACCCGCTGGTTCTGCTGCGCGTGCTGGTGCATGGCTTGCATGTGGGTCGGGGACGTGGGGTAGTTCTTCGGCTTTACGGGTGATCCTGCAACCCCGTTCAGCATCATTGGGCTGTTGTGTTGCGAGAGATGGCTAGGCGGAGAATGAAGGTTCCCCTGCGAGAGTGGTGTCCCCTGGGACTGTTGTGACAAAGGTCCACGTGTGTCTAGCCAGTCTCGGCCCTCCATCACACTGGGGTCCATGCTTGGTTTGCCGTGATACTGACCTCCAACGAAGTTTATACTGTGCTCATCTCGCATGGACTGCGTCATGACGCACGGCAACGGCAGCTTGTCCAAGGCATTCAGGTCCGCCTGAGAAAACATAAGCTGCCCATTCTCAAAATTCTGCAGATCATAGTGTTGCGACTCTATAGAGTCTTGTGCAGACATGGTGTCTTCGTTCAGAGACCCGTTTTGACGAATCTTGTTACTGACGTTCTTTTTGCGTGGCTTTTTCTGCCCAGTTCCTGCCCCGCTGCTTTTGCCATTCCCATCTTTTGTCGAACCACCATGGCTAGCAAGTTTAGTCCTGCGGGATTTGGGTTTAGTATGCTTTGTGGGGGCCATGAATGGATGCTCCATTCCACCACCATTCATTCCATTTTGAATCCCATTCTGAGGATTGTTCATTTTGTATTCGTCTAACAACTGCACAATGTCTGCATGCCGTCTATCCAGTGCAACATCCCTGGGTAATCTATCCATATGATCTGTGATGTCACGATTAGCGAAATGGTCCAGCAGAATCCTGGCCGTCTGATAACTGCCTTCCTTGGCTGCCAGAAACAACGGTGTCTGGTCCTGGCAATTACAAACACTTTCATTAATTTGATAAAAAAGACAGAAAGAAGGATTTCAATTCAACTGACATTTTCAAGGTTTTTAAGTGGGAGTTCTTCATTATTTCTTTTTCCAAAATATAAAAACAAAAATTGGGATCATAATTTAAAGTATTAAATCACTAAATAGGATTAATTCCTTTCACTTGAGTCACTAACGCACCTCATGACTTCAACCAAATATCAAACATGATGGATGCAAACTTTGCTGGACTAATTGGGTAAGTAACGGAAAATAATTAAGCATTGTAATGAAAGTTTCAGTTATTTAAGGTATATTTAATAAACAGTTAAGAAGAAAAATCAAGTCACAAAAGACACAACAATGAATTCAGAAGACTGGATGGTTATATATGTGGCCATTACCTTGTTATCTTGCGAGTCTCTGTTGGCTCCATGTTGAAGAAGAACCTGAGTAGCCTCTAGGTTGTTGACAGACGCCGCCCAGTGAAGAGCTGTTTTACCTGGAATGCACAAAAAACACACAAGATCACTACAACGAAGGATATCCTCATTTCTGGCCAAACTGAAACCCAACAAGCAAACAGAGTTCACCTGCAGAAAATTTTACTGCTTCTCAGAACAGTCTTTTGAGATGAAAATGATTAGGAACATTCTTAACCAACAAGGCCTTCATATTTCTTTCTTGTTGGGATGTTCTGTTATCTTTGGTACGTAAGACATGTTTATGGGATTCAAGCGATTACACACTTACCTGAGTCATCGACTGCATTGATGTCTGCATCAGCATTGATCAGCTCTTCGACCATGCCTTCGATTGCCAGTCTAGCAGCAAGGATCATGGGAGTGCAACCATCATGCATACGGGCGTTCAGATTGGTCGAACGATTCCTTAGCAATATCTACAACAGGAAAAGGTCACTCAGCGGTTAAGAGATTCATTCAGCTGTAGACCGCCACGAGCGATCTCCTAGAGCAGTACTATCGCTCTACAGGTGGTACACAAGCGCTCTACTGGGCTCTGTGTGAAGGCTAATCCAGAGACTCGCTGAGGCGTAGGATTACGGTTCGAAGGTGTAATGTAGTTCAATTCACTATCAATACATACATGTATACTTGTTTGCAGGCAAACACTCTGCTGTGGGCACATGTATTTGTAAACATGCTACACGTACCTCTGAAATACGTAAATTTTATTTGACAGTATAACTGACATGAGCGCAACAAAATCAGTTCACTAACTTGATCAGCTTGTACAAAGTCAGCACAGTAATTCTCTTATGTGTTTATAGAGAAACTTAAAACAAATAATACAAATAAAAGTCACCAAATCTTCACATAAATTTGACAGACCAACACAACTTTCATGTGAGTAAAGCACAGACTATATTACATGCTTCCTGCCTGGCACACTGCTCAAACGGAGGCAGACAGCAATCTGGTGCAGTCAAACCTCTGAGTGATGGATGCACTTTAATGTGGTATAATCGGTTGCTTTTTGTAAGGTGAAGGTGTAAATTCTGCAAAGCATTAATGTGATTGCAAGAATCTGTAAGCCTCATGTAAAAGAAATAGATAAGAAGCACCTATTTTGTATAGAATGGGTCATTTGTAGCCATACCGTGTAGGTTAATTGCAGTCCACGACACACAGACCGAACCAGTCCGAACAAAGTTTTCAGCAAGTGGCCCAAATTCTTGTTGTATTTATTTACATGCGGTTTGACTGGTGTCTCAAGCTTATATCATTGATAGTCTACAGACTGGTTGAGAGCACTGCCACTGACTGTAGGGCTGATGTATGCAGGAATAGTTAATTCAGCCCCAGCAGTTTTGGGAGATTAATTTATTTGTTTTGTTTAAGATTTTCAAAATTATACAATACATATCAGCATATAATGTATGACACCTGTCAGTATTATTTACCTACACCAAAACATATGCCTCTTGTTCTTGGTCATTTGTGCCTGCCGGACACCTAGCCTACACAAGCTCTTCTTAGCTACACTTCTCTGCATGACACTTCAAATACATATGGGAGTAAATGTACTTTAAAAGCCTTCAATAATCTGCTGTATTGTTGCTGCCTGACCCTATTATATTTCTCACCCAAATATATTAATACCAGATCACTAAGGTTCTAGCCAAACAAATCTCAAAAAAGTATATCTATTACAAGTAAAATAAGCTCCATGTAGGTTTACACACATCCATATCAGTATTCGAAATATCATTTATTTACTTGACTGGTGATTTACACTGTAGCCTACTCAAGCCTACTCACTCATACTACGTTGGCCAGTAAGATTTAAGATTAACATCAACGCCAAAAAATGCAGTGTGTGCACTGAAACACAGACAAATTTGTCGGGTCCTGGATAAAATCATCAGGAAACATAGCAAATCTCACCAGGACATTGAAGGGAAACAGAATGGCTGCTATTTGGCAAGAAGGTCAGCCAGTCACACTTCTGAAGTGGTCATACTTGCCTACCTCGCGTGCTGGCCATTTTTAATTCCCAGTTTCATGTATGTTTGTATGCTTGGGTTTAACATCGTACTCAACAATTTTTCAGTCATATTTCTTAGAATGTATATATAAGGTGTCATCTTTAGGCAGGGCAAGTCCATGCCAGTCCTTGTTCTAACCTTTCAATGATGAGTGACAAGCAAGGCAGCAACAAGTACCATTTTTGAAATCTTCTGTATAACCCGACCCTGGTTGGATCCTGGATCTCCCGACCCTGAGGCGGGTGCCTTAAGCACCAAAACACCAAGGTGATTCCTTCCACTTTTTTCTCTCGTCCAGGCTGAAAGCACTTACCTGGAAGACCCCCTGAGCATCTGAGGCCACTGCCGTGTGCAAAGGTGTACGCCCTGTCTTGTCTTGGGTGTTCGTCTCTGCACCAGCGTCCAGTAGCAGTTTAGCAGCGTCTGCCCTCGCATACCTGGCAGCCAAGTGCAAGGACGTCTCCCCTGCAAAGCAGGATACATTTCCGTCAGACCACAATGTTATGACATTTCATCAGTGAGAGAAAGCAGAATTCTCTTTTGCATTTTTCGTGCTGCAAAATACCAATAATACATTGGAACTATAAAGGAGTAAAAACCAGAGAGTGTTGGATCCTCAGCTATGGTACCACATCTGGTGAATCCCCTATAGCTATACAGGAGTACAAAGCAGAGAGGGTTGGATCCTCAGCTATGGTACCACATCTGGTGAATCCCCTATAGCTATATACAGGGGTACAAAGCAGAGAGGGTTGGATCCTCAGCTATGGTACCATGTATGGTGAATCCCCTATAGCTATACAGGAGTACAAAGCAGAGAGGGTTGGATCCTCAGCTATGTTACCATGCATGGTGAAACACCTATCATTTCACCACAAAGAAGATGCATTTTTAAAGGCAAAATAAAATAAAAACGAACACTGAAGCATATTTTGCCAGTGAGATTTCAGCCTTCCAAAGAATCCTCAGAACGTCTTCCTAAGGTCAATATCACTCTTAGATAAAATGTGCAACGTAGTCACTGGAGAAACTTGGGAATCTTTCCGGTGGTCCAATCTGCCTTACCAGTGCGGTCCGTTTGAGCGTTGATGGATGCTCCCTGCATGAGCAGACTGGTGATGACCTCTCGGTCGTCTGATTCGCCGCCCTCTGTCGAGCCCGATCCTGAACCACTTTCATCATCGCACACATCCAGACCTCCCCCACGAAATGACGCCAGCATCAGGGGCGTCAGGCCATCTGAACACAAAGCACAATGTTGTAGTATGGCATAAAACTAGCAAATAAATACAAGTACAGCATAATAAGAGACAGTGCAAACCACTGTTTTCTTCTATCTTGAAAACCAGTAGATACATAACCTGCAATTACTGATTTATTTGATGGGTGTTTTACGTCATACTCAAGAATATTTCACTTATACCATGGCAGCCACCATTATGGCGGGAGGAAACTGGGAAGAGCCTTGGGGCAATCCACAATAAACTACATTTAAGGATACCTCTTAAATGACACTGAAATGCATCTTGATTTACATTTGCTCCCAAGTGTGTCAGAAATTCTGGATAACTCAATTATGATTCAACATTAAAACTCATGCACTTCTCAATGAAAATCCAAAATTTGTACAGGATAGTAATCTCTGATTGGATAAAATTGGTTGTTCCATGACAACCAAAACTCATCTCTTGCAAGGAGAGAAAGTTGAAATTTTTCTCTTTTTAACTTTTTTCATCTTTGCAAATGTTTTTTTATCTTTCCCAATGTTAGGTTTCACGAGAAGCACAATATTACAAGAACACACAGAATATACAATATATATAAACAAGTTTGAATAAAACATCTTGCAAACAGGCATAACGGTTGAAAAATTAATACTGAAATGGGAACATACCAGGCCCACGAGCATTGACGTCTTTACAATCGATCTGATTTTCGTCTCCAGGTGGGGTCAAGGCCATAATGCCCGGGTTAGGGATGTTGGCAGCTTCCATGTGCTGCTGTGTCCAGGGGCGGCTGTCAGTGTGAGATGGATCACACTTCTCAGTCTTCCCGTCAGAGTCCCGATCCAGCTGTAACCAAGGTCATATCAAGTTCACCCCAGGTTGCAATGAATGTCATATCAAGGTCATAAATAATTAGTGTCAAGGTCATGCAAATAATCATATCAAAGTAAAACAATATCACATCAAGTGTATAAAATTGTGTTTATTCCTTGGGTCAAAATGCACATTCAGGTTCAGATGAATGTTAAATCTTTTTCTTGTTCCCCCTCTCCCAAAAAAAATGTCTAGGCCCACAAGATATTACCTTCATGGCCTTCGCTCTAGGCTGGTCCTCATCATAGCAGTCAGGGCTGTTGTCATTAGCATCCACTTTGTCCATGGGCAAGCCACCTTTTGGACTGAAAGACAAGAAAGAAAGAATCTGTTGTCACTGTTCCAAGGGCCTTCATTTTGTGGCATATATTTTAACAATTCCCTCGAGTTCGTCAACCCTTTATCATAGAAAAGAGCAACATTAAATGTGATTTTTTGCAATTTTTAATTTCAGTTTTATAGATCAGTCGGGATGGTCAATTTCAGGCTTACACTAAAAGCATATCTTTTCCAGTCTACACAGTAACGTGGAATATCAAAACCATTCAACAATAACACTTCTCCACTGTATGGCATGTATCAACCAACCCATTTTCTTCTCCGTCAGGTCTGCGGCGCGAATTGCGACTCTTCTGTGATGTAGTGAGGAAGAATCCCTCAGGAAACCACTGGATACCTCGCGCTCGTTTTCCAGACAACACTACCACCACTATAACCACAATTACAAGTACCGCTGCACAAGCAATGAACACAAATGTCAAATCGGTTGGTGATTCGTCAGGGTCTTTATTCGCTGAAAACAACAGAAAGCACAAATGTGTTTCATTCAAATAAATTGATTTATCCTACAAACAGGCTAACTCTTGCTTTGCAGACACTTCCTTTGTTCTTGACACAACACTGCATATACATGCATGCTATGCTAAACTCTGGAGAGCATAAACATTTTGGCCAGTCAACTATTAAAAATTTACTTTCGTAAGACATGGTTTTGCTTCAAGCATTTCATACAGTGTATGCTGCCTCAAGCACTGAAAGGCAGAAGGAGTGTGAGACATGGAACAGTGTTATTGGAATACGTGTCATGCTGAAGTTTGAAAAACTGAATCTGAATCCAAAGATTTGCTGTCTTTGTCAAACTTCACTAAAAATGTGACCAGAAACAGAATGTATACCGTGAACTCTGTAGATATCCAGTCCGGGTTTCCAACCTTGTTTCAGAGATGCAACAACAAATTCAGCAGCCGTTTCTGTGTGCTCAAAACATTTGCTGGTACATTTTCTATTGTCAATTTCCAAGTGAACTTCAGAGCTGAAATGAATGAACAAAATTTCAAACTCAATGTTTCTACTGATAAAAATTGGACTGAAATGAAACAGAAAAGTCATAACAAGCAGGGCACGGAACTTCAACTGTCTGAAATACATGTGCATGTAATGCTGAACTCTACAAAGCCATTTGAACAAAAACATTTCTCATAATAAAACAAGGAAATTCCAGAGATTACTACCAAATCAGAAAATTTAAAGAAGTGATGAAAATACAGAAAGGACTATTGCATTTCCTCTCACCTTGTGTTACTTCTTGTCTGTCCGATGTGAATAATTTCTGTCTATCAAAATTAGCAGCTACACCGAGGCTTGGTAGCACTTACCCTTCTTGAGGTGTGGCAGGGCTGGTGGGCACAGCTCTTCTCCTGCGGCCCGTCACCACCAGGTCAGGGGTCAGGGAACTGAGAACCTTCCAGTTGAAGATCATCAGATTGCCTTGGGAATCCCTCTTGATCCTCACCACGGCGTGTAACAGGTGGCCCAGGTTACGCAGGAAAGTCACCGAGTTGTTCTTAAACTCCTCTGGTGGGATGATGGCGAAAATGATCATAGTTCCCGTGGCCAACTTTTCCTGCGACTGGTCGCAATCCAAACCATCGTATCCGCATTCGGCCGTGTCGCAGCCCTTGTCGCAGAGGCCATTGGCATAATGGTTGGAGCAGTACTGGTTATAGATTGGATTGCACTCGCGGATTTCTTTGCAGTCGAACCCATCATACAGACAATCCTCACTGTTGCACTGTTCGTCGCAGATACCGTTCCTGAACAACTGCCAACAGTAGGAGCCGTTGTGTAACGTGGAGCAATTTTTCCATGGGGTCATTCCATATGAACATTCTTTCCCATCAAAGTCACAGGCGAAGATGTTGCACTCCTCCTGCCATGGAAAGATATCAAATAAAGTTATATACTGAACTTAGTAGAACAGAAAATCCATTCCAAAATCTGAACAATTCCATTGCACAAACGCTACTAAAAGTTCAATTTTCATATCTAAATACACCTGAGAAATTCAAGCATGAGGAGGGAGAACTCACATCACAGACTCTATTTTCTCTCTTGCTGGCACAGTCATGTTGCTGGCAGATTTTCTCAGTCTCTTCCTTGGTTTTGGGCGTGGTGTTTACTTCGCGACCTATCCCTGGAGTAGCTTGAACATCATAGATCTCACATCTCAAACCCGTGTAAAAACGAGGGCACATGCAGTCATAGCCAGCTGCAACAAAAACAAGTAATCAACTAAAAAACAGTTAGCAGGAATTTTGTTAGGAGCAGGTTAACATTACTATCATACAGGGTTCACTTTCATCATCATACGGAACCTTACTACACGTCTACATAATGTCAGAGTTATATACCACTTTTTCATACAGGTCATATATCACCTACCATATGCCCTTATTTCACTTCTTGGTTCTCACTTAGTGTCTCCACATTTCTCACCATATACTTAGATAATTTTTACACATCCCTTGTATTCAATGTTGATCTGTACACATACTTTATTCTTCAACACTAACACACAATAAACACATACAATAATGATATCGTCTCAAACCCATATCTAGCGTCTGCCTAACCATTATGTCTCTTACTAATACATACATAATCTTTACAAGCCTGCAAATGTGTTTGACATTTTTGAAAACACCCCTTGTGTTGGATGTGGTATGACCCAAGTGAACTTTGTCCAGTACTATTACTGTGGAAAACAGGTCATACCACTTTGCCCACAGGGGTCTTTTCAAAAATGTCAGTGACCTATTTGCAGGCTTGCTTTTGTATGACCTTAACCTTCATCCACATCCTTTGTCTGACTACAGTCAACCACCTTATCTGACTGATGTCTGACCACCGTGTCTGACTGACTTATGTCTGACCATCATGTCTGATGTCTGACTACCTTGTCTGCCTGACTGATGTCTGACCACTTCGACTGACTGATGTCTGATCATCATGTCTGAGCACTCTGACTGACTGATGTCTGACCACCTTGTCTGACTGACTTATGTCTGATGTCTGACCACTCTGCCTGACTGATGTCTGATCACCATGTCTGATGTCTGAGCACTCTGACTGACTGATATCTGACCACCTTGTCTGACTGACCTATCTTATTGCGACAGGTGCCGCCGTTGATGCAGGGGGAGACGTTCTGGCGACACTCATCCATATCGTGCTCACAGAGGTCTCCAACCAACCCCCGGGGACAGTTACAGATGAAGCCTTGGCTGTGGGGCTGGCACTGGCCCCCATTCTGACACGGCCTGCTGGCACAGGCAGTGGACTGGTACTGGCAGTAGTCTCCCGAAAATCCCTGCAATCACACAACACAGACAATCACGCATCATGCTTACAGGAGCTGTGTCGCGTGTTAAAATACTGAGCAGCCAATGTGTTAATTTTTCAATTTTTCAGGCATGCGTGGACTAGTGTAGTTTATCTTTCACATCAAATTAAAAAGTGTATAAATCATATTTAATCATATTTTTCATATGTGAAAAGACTGAAGAAATAAGGTAATACATATGACCAATGACAAGCTCTACTTTGGATACTAGAAGGGGACAATGGTTAACATCGTCATGGCAACTTACCGCAGGACAGTCACAATAAGGTCCTGTAGGCCCTGTCTTGCAAACAGCTCCGTTCTGACAAAGATTGGACTGACAGAAGTTCACTTTCTGCTGACAGTGTCGGCCTGAAGCAAGCAAAGTATGTGGAATATTACGTCAACAATAAGAATAATAAGTCAATAATAATACACATAATAATAAGACATAGTACAACAAGAGGCCAAAGTCAATTCTATGATGATACTAGGTCCGTGGCAGCAGGAGACTGCAGAGTCTAAAGATGATCAATGTCCTGCATGACAGAGCTTGATCTGAACCTATGCCCTAAGGAACCATGGGAAAGCGGTCTGACCTTGCGATGGGGGGTCAGCACCTGATAACTGACTTCCAACACTGAGTTCACATCCATTTCTCTTGGAAATTCACTTCACACAAGGAAACTAACTGAGTGGTAACCATGTTCTCACCTGAGTACCCAGGCTTGCACTTGCACTGGTAATCATTAACGAGCTGTATGCAGTCCTGGGTGCCGTGGGAACTGCAGGGGTTGGACAGGCACTCGTTGATGTCCCCTTCACACCTGTGACCCACATAACCCGGCTGACATTCACACTCATAACCCCCAACTTTATCGATGCACTTGCCACCGTGGTAACAGCTTCCCTCAAAGCAGTCATTCTCGTTGAATTCGCAAAGCAGGCCTCTGGTTCCTCGGGGACAGGAGCAGTGATAGCCGTCCACGAGGTCGTGACATGTGCCTCCGTTGTAACAGGGCTGGTTGTAACAATCGTCCACATTAAACTCGCAGTTCATCCCTTGAAATCCTTTGGCGCAGGTACAGTTGTACTGCCCGACCAAGTTGTGGCATGTCGCCCCGTTCTGACAAGGATTTGATGCACACTCATCGATATCATCTTCGCAGTAGCTCCCTTCATACGCATCCTGGCAGATGCATGTATGAGCGTTGCTATCATTGCGACACTGACCGCCATTTTGGCACAACTCGCTGACAGGAACCCCTGAAACATGAGATCAGGCAATTTTGTAAAAATCAGACATCATACTGGCATTCCATAGGATAATAGTACACTTCATCTTGTCACAGAAGACCAGACCTTATATCAGGAGACACAAACTCCAAACACTGTAGAGTTATCTCCCTTCACATGACAATGCAACAACTTCCTTGTCATTGAATAACTTGCCCTGACTGCTCCATCAACTAACATATGAAGTAGAATACCTTGAAACCTACATTTCCATCTCCATTCTCTTGTTAATGTCATCTTGCTGAATCTTCACTCACGTGATGTTGTTCAGGTTTATGATTGGATGAAATTGAGGGTGTAAAAAGTAAACCACCATCCTTTGTTTGATATCTAACAAGCTTCCAGACTTGAATCCGTAGCCTAAACATCCAGAGCTGGATCTGAACATGCAGTCTTATGTATCACAGCTTTAATTGTTTGTACCAGCTAGGCCACTCCACAGACCATATTTCCATAAATTGATACACCTAATTCTTCAACCTTTTCAACCACTGCGGAAAGCAATATTTCATTAGAGTTCAGAGAAATAATTCTTATAGTTTTATGAACTTATACCTATGGTAACACAAGAAAATCATTTTGGGCTTTATTTTTTCAATAACCATATTCATAAATTACTGTTTCTAAACTGCTTTACTGATTGAAAAGGTTGGAGCTTTACAGTAATTGTGGACTTATGATTTATGGTGTTCTTAACAAAATTTCCCTATCTTACCTTTGGCCTTGGCAGCTGCGACACAGGACATGAGCCCGACATCACAGAGGTGACCCGTCCAGCCTGGCTGACATGTACATTTGTACTCGAAGGCCTTCTGGGAGCAGACTCCATCATTCTTACAGGGATTCTGGGAGCACCAGTCCACAAAGTCCTGCACAGACGAGACCATCAGCAAATCAGAAGCTTGAAACTTACAAATATTGACATTTAAATCATGAAAAAGGAATACCTTACCATGTGCTAACTCCACTCACTGATTCACCAGTTCATAAAAGCACATTTACTTCATGCAATTTAGATATTCGACTCCTTCGGAAAGGGAAAAGTAAATCTTATACATTCACCTCATAATATACCTGTGCCCTCTACCTACTAGAATGACAATGTCAGCCATGATTAATCAGGACAACTTGTTATGTTACTGAAGCCAACAATTATCGTCCTTCATACTGGCCAAATTCTTCTAATTTGAAGGAAAAATATGAGTACTACTGAGACCAGAAAATGACATATCTCTCCCAATGTTTAAATAAAAGTAAAGATACGGATATGTTGTTCACCAGATGGTCTAACAATGTGAGAAAAAGTAAACTGTGTATTCCTGTTACAGACGTATGTACAGCAGTCAAAAAGGGAAGACCAGAAATTAGAGGTGTATGTATAGGTTATGGGCACCATTCATTGTAAGAGTTGCTTCCCTTTGTACAGAGACAGTGAACCCGAATATAAGGTTCGAGCCTTTACCTCACATCGTGGGCCACTGAAGCCGTACAGACAAACACATTCGAAGGAGCTGCCTTTGTTGAAGCAGTTGCCAGCGTTAAGGCAGGGGTAGGAGTCGCAGGGGTTGATGTGCCGCTGACAGTTGGAGCCCGTGTACCCCGGAGCACAATCACAGGTGTACTGGTTAATTCCGTCCCTGCAGGTACCTCCGTTCAGGCACGACCTGTTGGGGTACAAACACACATGGGGCATTACATCTGAAGGCCTAAATATGCAGGGGGGGGGGGGGCATTACAATCACAAGGCACAAAATCATGTGACAATAGCTGCCACAAATAATGGAGAACAGGACAATGTGAGCACAAAATTGTGATGTTCTAATAATGGGCATAATAATAAAACAATAACAGCAAACATAAGAAAGAGCACGAAAAGTATCTGATAGTAATGACATTCACAATATTTACATTCTAGGCTAAATATCCAAATCTTCTGCATACATCAAGCTGGTTTTCAAACCAACTATCACATCTGGACAGTATTTGGATCAGTTCTTACACAACAACCAATGATGATCACCGAATTCCTTCAATATACAAAACGTCTATACAGAGGCTCAACCTTAATTCAAGGTTCCACAAAGAAGAATATATTAGCAGTAGTTACTGAACCAAAGCATGACAGACATCACCAATCCAGAAAGTGGACTAAAATTATAACAGAGCAGATATCAAATGGGCTGCCCGGCATGAGGTCACTGTCAAAAATGACAACATTCCATTTTCATGCTGACACCCAAAACTGTAACCCTTGACTTCCAGCCAGTAGCTTGTGGCTATTGCATAGAATGAATGAGTCTAGCCTAACTCCATTTTGAGATGTATCAGAGCCATATTGTCATGGAGGCACTGTGTAGACGAGTTTTATTAATCTTACGATGCAGTGCAGTCGTCATCATTCCTCTGGCAGTAGGCACCACTGAAGCCCGGCCTGCACGTGCAGGTATATGAGTTGACATAGTCGGTGCAGTTTGCGCCATTGCGGCAGGGGTTGGAGGCGCACTCGTTGATGTCGCTCTGGCAGTGGTTGCCTCCAAATCCTGGGACACAGCTGCATGAGTATGTGCCGATTTCATCAATGCAGGTTCCACCATTTAGGCAATTATCTACAACGGTACAGATACAGGTTTACTGGTTTTCACTGCTGCTCTACATATGATCTGTTCATCTTACCATTTTCTTTACATCCGGTATGTGGCAATCACTAACATTTATAATAGCTTTAATAATGGAACAATTAACAATCGCACCACAAAGGAACTGTTCTTTTCCAGAGTCTTCACGCCTAACATCAATACATCTCACGTTTAGCAGTTGCTTTTCCTTAACATCTCAGCTGACATTCCTCATTTTTCCCCCCCCATAAATTTCAATCATATTTTTTAAACTTCAAATTAGTGTTTTAATTTTGCATGTTTGTTGTTTTAAGTTATAAAACAATTTATAATTTGTTTGGTACGGATTAACTGACAGCAGATTATGGGAGAGGATAATTTTAAAAGGTTTACCAACAACTTAAAACAGATAGAGGAAGAGATTACTAATTTTTAGTGCAGCCTTAGCAAAGGTCTAAAAAGTAACTGAGCTTAAATCACTACTCACTTGGATTACAGTCATCAATGTTCTGGTCACACAGACGACCTTCATATCCCCTGTCACAACGACAGAAGAACGAGCCGTCGGTGTTCTGACACTGTCCATGTACACAGGGGTTAGAATTCAAACATTCATCGATATCAATCTGGCAGTTTGGTCCTACAAGGAACAGAAAAAAATCACACTTACATCTAAATACACAGGTGGCTGTGTTATAGTGGGACAAGTCACCTAGCTTACACTCAGCATTGACCACAAGGAACTGATGTGAAAATATTAACATTATAAAATATGAAAACTGACAAACAAAATCTAAATATTCTATAGCAGATCTAAATAACAGGTCTCACTGTGCGTATGTCACAAGTACTAGTATGAAAATCCTGAATACATTGTCAGAGCTACCAAGCTAGATGGTCAGCGTGTGTGCGTGCGTGGGTGCGTGAGTGCGTCTGTTATGAGCGATCACCTTACCTGTGTAACCTTGGATACAGTCACAGGTGTAGCTCTGGTAGTTGCTGGAGGGATGACACCTTGAGCTGTGACGACACGGGTTTGGCGTGCAGGGGTCCATCTGTGTGTCGCAGTTACGGCCTGTGTAAGCCACATCACATACACACCTGTAGTTGTTCTCCTCATCTATACACTTGCCATGAATACAGGGATTACTGAGGCAGTCGTCTATGTTCACTTCACAGTTAGGACCTAAAGGCAACACACACACATCTTACACTGGACGATATCCGGGTAAGGTTTACAGCACAGCCACCAGCTTGTTACAAAATAAATGGAATATCTACTAACTGGGATATAAGGATAATTTCCAGGTCTGCACTTCAGTCTGTAAAATATTTGTAAGTATATAAAGAGGCATTTCAATTCTTATTTCCATAAATGGACTTGCGCATGTTCTACTGACCAAAATTATCTCACGGCTGAAACAGAATATGAGGTGAAGGGCGACTGGCACCTGGCACCAATGGTAGTGGTTGCTTTTTCTAACAAGATTAATTCTGCCTAATGCTATACCCATATAGTGGTTTTGGTCGGTTTTATATTTAGAATAAACCTGTGACAACGTGAATTCCCCTCACAGACAAAAACTAGTAACTGCAGGAAATAGTTTCAAGACAGACTACTACAGCATGTAAGTGGAGACAACTGTGCATACCTGTGAAGCCTAATTTGCAATCGCATCTGTACCTGCCCAGGAGGTCAACACATTTGCCTCCGTGAGTACAGGGGTTGGACAGGCACTCGTTGATGTTGATTTCACACACCTGACCCCTATATCCTGTGGGACACTTACACTCAAACCTGCAATACACAACAGAACAGAACATTTCCCATTACAGTAACAATATTAAACCTTAAATCTTTTCTCACATGTCAGTACATAGCATGTTGGAATTCAATCTATGCACCCAATTCATTGAATTACAGTGACACATTTATACTAGCTTGGTATGCAAAGCAAAAAAAAAAAAAAGAAAGTCTGCATACTGACATGCAAGAATACGTGAATCAGAGCAGATGACTGACGACCCCTTTAATAAATATCTTATGCTTTCAAAAAAGTTTCGCACATTTCTCTTCTATTACCATATACGAAATCTCAACATCTGAAATTGCTCACTAGAAGAAACCTAACAGACTGAGTCTAGAATTTTTAGGTTTAAGTAAAGCCTGCTTCCAGGCTTCAGCATACTGTCGTAAAATGAAGCCAATTCACTGATTAAGAGGAAACACAAGTGGAAAACAAACTCTGCCTCAACACTCCACCAATAAAAGGCTGACAAAGCTTAACAAACAAGTCTGCGTCATCTTGAAATTTATCACTATTTCATTCCTTTGGTTAAACTTTTTTCTTCTGTACATGACATTATTGTCAATACAACACATCTGAATACATCACAAAGTACATATTTCTATCAGGTGTACACATACACAAAGCTATCACCTCACTTATTTGTGCATCAATCAAACGCCCAATAATTCAGGGCCTGCACTTAAAACGTGGTTAAAGGTTTAATCTAACTAACACCAAAAAGCAAAACACGAAAAAAGTAGATCTTGTCATTTATGTCAAAAACAAGGGGCATCATCTGGAAGAAACCCTGTAAGAATTAATTTACTGATTTATTTAATTAATTGGTGTTTTACACCATACTCAAGAATATTTCTCTTATACGACGGCGGCCAGCATTATGGTGGGAATAAACTCGGCTGAGTCCGGGGGCCACCCACAACCATCTGCAGATTGTCTGCAGACCTTCCCATGAACTAGACTTGAACTCACAGCAACCACATTGGTGGGAGGTTTCGGGGTCATTATGCTGCGCTAAGCAACTGAGGAAGAAAGGCCACTGTAAGAATTAAAGGAAGCAAGGGACTGATTGCCTACATGGATGTGGAACACCAGGCCAAAAAAAACAAACAAACAAAGAACAAAACACACTCTCTACAGCCACAAACCAAATCGAAGCAAACCAAATGTTTTAACACGGCACAACCACTGAAGAACAACAGTTAAGATACCTATAGGGCGGGTCCTTTGTTACCATGTGAACAGCCAGCCCCAAACTGCAAAAGGCAGGCTGCCTGATTAGTCCCAAGTGAAGTTTACACACTGGATGAAATTTCTCACGAAATCCAACAAGCTACTAATGTCACTTCCATTCATCCCAGCGCATTCATAGCATGTTAAGTAGCATTTAACCAGTAAACATACTGTACAAGACATGAAGTCAGAGGTGTGTTAGCGCTACATGCAATGCACAAGAATGTGCTGCATGTCAATATATCCTGGGCAAGCTAATATATACATGTACATCTTGTATTATAGCAACGCCATCCATTACAGCCCATCAAAATTACCATCATGGAAAGAATCTCACACTAAGTGACGAACCCATGCAGCAGAACGCTTCTAGAAACATCAATTCTACACTATTATAATTAATCTCAATATTTCGATGAAACTGAATACACATGAAGCCATCGAGTCCATATGATATTAATGCAATTTCCAAACAGGCATATTCAATGTTGTCGGTAACACTGAACCCCATCAGGCAGGATTTGAGCTAGATAAAGTTATCACACGATTACCTTGGAGAAACTAAGAACAACTTTACAGCTGAGTTAATATCCATTTTACTGATATTGTAGGGATTTCTGAATGTGAGAATGCAACAAATTATGCAATACAAATGATTTTTTGCCTCTGACATTTGGAAATCCATGAAATCCTCCCCATACCTGTTGACACCATCCATACATGTTCCTCCATTGAAGCAAGGATTACTTGAACACTCATTGCGATCTGACAAGCATCTGGCTCCGTAATACCCTGAGGGACAGTCACACCTGAAGCCATTCTCCTGGTCTGTGCACCGGCCACCATTAGCACAGGGATTGGAGGCACACTCGTTGATGTTCACCTCACACTGCACACCTGGAAAATATGTATGTATATACAGGTAAGATGGTTTGACAGGTAAAGTTGAACATTTCTGAAAATGACATACACAAATAGCATAATGTAACAGCAATCTAGACATGAGATAATCATTTTCCTTTAAAAATATAAAAAGCTTTACACGCCTAGGAAACAATGCTTTTATGCCCTCACCCATCTTTCGCCTAAGGCCATCAAAATTCATCTAACAACTACAGAAATCGGTTTAATGTGTTTTTGTATAGTTTTAGGTCTACATGTTCAAAATAAAACAGAGATATATCAACAAACAAATTCAATGCCTGTGTGCATGAGGCAAAATTATATGCCAATAAGATCCAACCTGTGACAGCATGAACTATACCATTATATCCATCCCGGCATTTGCAGGTGTACTCATTGACCCCGTCCTCACACGTGGCTCCGTTCCTGCATGGATTGCTCTTACACTCGTTCACATTCGTCTCGCACATCCGACCTAAAGAAGAGAAAAAACAAAATGGCAGGCTTATTAAGCTTATGTATACTACAGGTAACGAGAGGCGGATCTGTGCTGTTGGGAACTTCTGGCACTACAATGAATAAACATGAATTTGTTATATTACAGAGGACAATGATATTTTGCTTTACATCCAAGAAAATCCTCTCCTAGCCATACACCCGGTCATGCTAATTGTCATTTCATTGTGTTCTGTGATGCATTCAAGAATACTTCTCTATTAAAATGGGAGGACTTTGGTAGGACAAAGTGTGGACAACACTGAAAGAACTTTCTACTTCACCCCTGACTTGTGAACACACTTCATACATGTACTTCTCTCCATCAAATTAAAGTGCACAACATTTGTTTTTCAGGCTTTTTATTTCAACTCTATGGTGTGGACCTCAAAATAATTCCAGCAAAACTCATAAGCCATGACATTACTAAATGCTATGAATCAGGATTAGGCTTTTCTTCACAAACCATTGCTTCAGGCTGCATTTAAACAAAATCTAGTTGAAATCTATACTCTTAGTTACCAGTTCCGACCAATATAAAATCAGAAGATGTTGGAAATAGTGTGAAGTAGGCCTCAGCTAAGTGTACTTTACTTCACTGCCATTAAGGCTATCATGGTACAGTGAAATTACTGGTGTTCATTCAAGCATATTCTGAAACCATTATTCTGTATTGACTGATAAAATTACATTTTTTGTGAAGCCCTGAAACAGGCCAATCCAACCAAAGCAGTTATGTTTCCAATGTCAAACTGAAAAGGTGCATAAACTGTACTGAAAGCCACTCTTCCATATGTGAAAAGGTTGAGGAATCCTGGGAGTCCCTGATCTAGACGAATCTACAGTATGAGGCTGCACCTACACAGAGCACCAGATACTGTTTAAGCACAGGATATCTCAGGAGTTTCAAATGTGTAACAAAAACAAAGAAAATTGTTAATTACACGTAGCTACATGTGCAAAAGGAAGTCTATTTTTAATTAATAATATCCTTTGTTAAGGCTAAAGTCAATCAAGGCAAAATCAGATCTTTTCACACCTCTGAGAACACAGACTGAATTCTCTCAACCATACACAGATGTGTGTGTTCAGCAAAAGTAAGCATGTGTGTTAATTAGCGCAATGCTATTTAATTATTAAATGTATCCTCTATGCTATTAGCACTATATCCTTTATCTTCTAACAACCTATGTTCCTGTTTTCATTCAATTATCCCTCGAAACAAAACATTTCGTAATTCATAATATGTTTTTCTTATTCAAAAAACCCAATGAGGCAAGTTCCAGCTTCATGAAAATTTTCAAAAAAAGACTTGCCCAGCTTTGGTTTCGAATTCATGTACAAGCTCACACCACTGGCATCTTTATCCATTCCACAAATAAGACAGATCAGAAACAAATTTTTTGTTTCTAAAATTCAGTCAAACTCTGCCTGCATTGAACTTTTCTGTTATAATTTTTTCATAGTCACACCACCACATTTTAATGCTGATATATATTACTTGGCTGTTCTCACAAGGGTAGCTATATTCAGCATGATCTAATGTGTATTTGTGTACTTGTTGACATTGTCACAAGCAACATGATCCCTGCATGACATGAAGGTGGAGTCCCACAGCCCGTGCAAACATGTCACATTCAAAATCTCTAAACTACTGATCTTCTTTCACCGGTCAAACCTACATACAATGTACATCTGCCATGGAACTAGGCCAGGTATTATTCACCTTAGTCACTAACAGCGAATAATAAAAATACAAAAAGTTTAAAAAATGATAAACATTTAATACAGTGGGATAGCCATGGAAGACGAGTGCGGACTGCTTTCCCACGGTTTACTGGTCTGTTCCGAAGCGCCTCGGGCAAGGTGTCATCCCTGCACGCACTAAGTCACGCTTCACTGTCTCTGCACCTGAGAATGGCTCCTAATTACTGTATCTATGCTTACATACAGGTAAACCAGCTACCCAACACCATATAAATTCTAGTCCTCATTCAAGTCACTGGCAGCAATTACATCTACATCTATGTCAGCCAACTGAAAAAAAAATTAACCTTAGATCGCTTGAAGCTGTTCATATCAGCTACTCAATCTGTTGTATGTGTGTCAAGCAAAGGGAGAGGTTTCTACCAATGATTTCATAACAAATATAGCTTATGAATGTTTCAGTTAGACATTCACAGAGAGGAGAATCTTTAATTAGAAACCACTGCCCTTAATGCTTACAAATCTCTCCAATTCTCTTCCTAAACTTATAAATATCCCCTTACCACCACGTGTGTCTTCAACATTTATATTACAAGTACTAATCTACATTTATTAAGGCCTTGAAACTGATCAGCCAACCATCTTATAGCTAATTCAACTAATTTCCAAACAATCAGAAATGTTCCTTTTTTCAGCCACTGAAAAATATGTGTGTTGTTTCACCCAAAAACTATTCAGAGGTCATTTGACACCCTGGAGGAAAAGAAAACATAACATGTAAGATGATGGTTTACATATACAGTTAGAAGGTCCTCTCTTAATAACTGCTGATATCATGTTTTTGCCAATTAATCAACATCATGTTCTTGCCAATTAATCAACAGGTAGGAAATATATTTCTAAATTAATCACTCAAAAACTGTAATAAACACATCATATAGACACCAAAACTGTCAAAATAATATGACGAATGCTACATCACATACATTAGTCGGCTATCTCTGTCATATGTGTATCTGGTATATTAGGGACATCCTAAAAATAGAAAACCTGTCATGAAACATGAGGTAAATTGTGGGTACTTAGGATCTCATGCTTGTTGAAAAAAGAAAGCCTCCCTCCAAATCTGTCATAACTAAGAGCATGAATATGCAGAAATGTCAACCATAAAGCAAACTACATGTGTATCCATTTGTGTTGCACCCATGACATCTCCAATACTGAAGATGGAGTAATGAAGCATGGTGAACTCTTCGGGCAGAGAAAAAGTGTTTCACGGACACATGACAACAAATCTGTCTGTCCTTAATGACCTAGTTAATGTGAGACGACTACGCTGTGTGATAGTTAGGGCTTGGGGTGGGGGGGTGAGTGGTGGTAGTTGATGGTAGGACAATGAAGGGGGGGGGACATTAAAACTTTTCAATTTAGCTTGAAGGCATCTAGACTAATTTCTTAGTCCCTTCTCCTCTTTCGACCAGTGTAATAAATGGTAAGTGTCAAATGATTTTACATTCCTCGGATTTGGTGTCTACCTATTATGTGATTATCTCCCCCACCTGACAAATGGAACACATAATTGCACGGTGTCTGGTTTCTGAACCACTGAGAAAATATGCCTTCGGACACTTCCCATGATGATTAAGTCACCACTGTCAGCATATCAATGCAGCACATACATATTATGACAGTAAGCATACAAATTACCACACAACCAAATTTCTGGTATTTACAAACTTTTTCTTCATGGGACTGGATATAAACCGGAAACAAAAGTGTTAACCAAGGCAAGCAGTTGAGGTCTTCATCCACAATTCGAATATTTTACACTAGGGACAAAAGCATTTCTATACTGTCTTGCCATATTTTTTCATCCATAAACCATACCTAATCATCTATAAAACATTGATAGCCTAATTTTGTTTAAAAAAATAACTTTTTCGTTTCTCTCCATAATTTGTTCCCTAAGTGGTTTTAATCCTTTGTACAAACGATTTCAGCCCACACTTTAAGTCACGGATTCTCAATGAATTAAAAACTGGATGGTCAAATGACAAAGGTTTTATTGCAAGGTCAGCAGTATTCCAGTCCCAGAGTGCATTGCATATCTGTCACCATGTTGGAGTTGTGCATCTCCAGTCGTACACATATGTGGGAAGGTCTGCCACCAACCTGCAGATGGCCATGGGTTTCACCCAGGTTCTGTTCGTCTTCCTCCCACCATAATGCTAGCCACTGTCGCATAAGTGAAATATTCTGGATTATGGCCTGAAACACCAGACAAATAAATAAATAAATGTAAGAATTGTGCAATTGAGGAGTGACTTACCAGAGGTGCCACGAGGACACTTGCACTCAAATCCGTTCACCAAATCGGTACACGTTCCACCAAACTGACAAGGGTGACTCGCGCATTCGTCAATCTGTGTCTCACAATGGCGGCCTGTGTAACCGTGATCACAGTTGCATCTGTAGTCATTAATCAGGTCCACACAGTTTCCATGATAACAGTTGATGTTTCGGCAATCATTGATGTTTAGTTCACAGTCTCGACCAGAGAAACCTGTATAATTGAAAGAGGAAGCATAGAGCATAAAGATAATCTGGTGCTATAGGTGCTAGATGATAAAAGCATTAACATGTTAAAGGCAACTCTGACCTCATCATGTTAAAAACATGAACAGATGCTAAAGGCAACTTTGATCACATGAAGTTAAAACTAGCTGAAGTTGAAGGGGTTCGAAAAGATAGGAAACATATTTAATGATAAGAATGTTTGTTAGACATAAATTCCTTCACTTTTTTTTTAATGATTATCTCTACATTCCATATAAATCCATTACATACATGTGTTTCTATACCAATTATGTGGTTTTAATTTGTTTTATTTTTTTCATTTGGGCAATTGAACGTGTCCAACAAGAAAAACAAAAAGAGAGAAAACAAACCCTACCTGGAGTGCAGATGCACTTGTAACCATTGATGTTGTCTTGGCAACTGCCTCCATTTCTACAGGGGTTGCTGGAACACTCATCTTCGTTGATAG
The DNA here is from genome assembly GCA_016165875.1 of Acanthopleura granulata. Classification (NCBI taxonomy): domain Eukaryota; kingdom Metazoa; phylum Mollusca; class Polyplacophora; order Chitonida; family Chitonidae; genus Acanthopleura; species Acanthopleura granulata. The sequence continues at coordinate 5,641,072 of JABBOT010000082.1, forward strand.
CACAAGTTGGACCAGTAAAACCTACAGATGCAAGTCAATAGACAGTTCAAGAGAATCTGTACATCCATAAGTGCTTTGAGCCTTTTTCTGAAACTAGTCTTACGATTATTGAACTGGCACGCCCACTTTGTTTGATGACTGGTAAATGAATGGTGGTTTTGACACCTAGGTTCAAAGCTCTCTTTAAAACTTACCAGATACTTTCTTGGCTTGGTTCAGTAACTGTTTACAGCTTAGATTAGAAACAGTTCATATTTACCTGAAGTCAGATATCAGGGCACTTACCTGGGTTGCACCTGCATTCAAATGACGCACGCTTGTCGACACACAGCGCGCTGTTCTGGCAGGGGTTACTGGCACACTCGTCAATGTCAACCTCGCAGAGCTTGCCCGTGTATCCTGCAATGAGTAAAACAAGAACATTTCATCAGTTGGCTGTGATTTAACATCAGCAATTATCTAAAATAATTTAACATGATTCTTCAACCTTGCAACCAACATTTTGAAAAAATTCTGACAGAACTATGATGTGCAGAAACATAACTTGTATAGTTTTACTAAGCTTGCATCTTTAATCACACAAACACATTATGCTTAGCGTCAGCTTTATATTCGTTGTTGATGATAATTCATAACCACTCCAAAAAAGTGCTTAAGCGATTAAACACGTTGAAGATTTACAGTATATTGTTCTTAATGACATATTAATACTGGAAATGTTTGTTTTAGAAGAACTGCATAGTAGGTCAGTAAATTTAAACTGTTGTTCGCATATAATTTTCATCTTAAATGCCAGCTAATGCTAAAGTGCACTGATTCCCCCCCCCCCACCCCATCATTTGTGCTTCACTTGCACCATGGCAACAGGAGACATCAGAATGATGTTGTAGCATCAAAGCTGGCAATTCCCATACTGGGCCAGGAGATCCAGGTAAATAAGGACACAGGTATTAATTGCTACAGTGCATGAACAGTACATGTGTACAGAGGAAGTTCAGTTTCGTTATCAATACCACGTGTACAGGTGTCTCAAATTCGAATCGGCTTTAATTTCTGCTGTTTTTGCCTATGTAGGAAGAACTCTCTCAGAAAAACCTTTTAACAGAGAGACAACTTTTCGCTGAGCTTTGAAATTGTTGAGGGAAAAACAGAAATATCTGACTCACCTCAGTGGACTGACCTAGGTTGCATGGTAACTAACATCTTCAGTTAGGTGTTCATATGTTCAAATCTCACTCTACATGTATGGCCACGGTGCCAGATCAGGGAGAATGAAGTATGCACTCTTCTTTAAAGGTGCAGTTGCTTATAAACAATATTGCGATTAACGGTTATGTGGGGTAACTGCTAGTGCTTAAAAAATAACCATTGGAAAAGAAGGGCAGAGGGGCATATTTCTGATATATTTGAGAAGGGAAGATGAGCATCCTGATTTTCTTTTTTTAAGAGAAGCGGAGGGGTTCCAGGGGCAGGCCTTGGGAAGGGTCTGTTTAAGTTTTGTTACACACACAAAAAAATAAATAAATGAAAATAAAGATAACCTGGTAGACAAGCCAAAGAATGTGAAGGTGGTAAGGTCACCGCTGACTGAACAAGATGGTGCGTGAGAAAGTGGGTTACGTGTGCACCTTTTGCAGGCATGCAACTGTGGTTGTAAAGGATATATGCCTTTTATGTTGTCCTGGCAGGTAAGAATGTAGATAACCTTACAGATTACCCTATCAGCTAACCTCTTCTTAACCTGTCATAAATCTTACAACAAGAGTTTTAAATGTTCCCTCAGCTCCTCTGCACTCAGAAAAACTATAAACATATTCTTGTGTGCCCTCAACAAATCCTTTAACCATCCCTAATTTCTCCCCTTGTCTGGTAATGAACAGAAAAGTCCTGTAATTTTTCCTTGTAAGCTTATTACTTTGACATTCAAAACTTGGACTCAGCTCTGGATTTTTCTTTCTCTATCTTATATATACATTTAAAACTCCACTGACCTTATCATAAAAGTACATGAAGTACACCATACTGTATACATTCTTCACAAGTTCATACTGCCTTCTGGAGCTATGCCTGTGATCTAACAATCAGCTCATTAAACTGCGTTTGGAGCAGAGAAAATCTTAAATTTTACTCCGGCTACCTTACATGTGTGTGTATCTTCATAACACATAATCGAAACATAAAGAAAAAAACCATACCAACTATACATTAGCTACATTGGGAATTTCTCATCTGTGAAATTAATTAATGAATGAATTATTGATCACTTGCACAGTAGCAGATTCCTCAGGATGTACAATTACATTCAAAACTGCTGCCGCAACACCTTGCCTCAAGACTGCTGCTGTGGTTTTTCAAGCTGATAGTGAAACAACCTTATGGCACCATACTAACCTGGCATACAAGCACACTTGAACTGTCCAGTCTCATCGATGCAAGTGCCATCATTTCGGCACGGGTTGGAATGGCACTCATTGATGTTTTCTTCACACCTTGGTCCTGTGTAGCCCTTCTGACACTCACAACGAAAACTGCCCCTTGTGTTTCTGCAGATACCATTGTGTTCACATGGCGACACTGAACCTGTAACCATGACAACCATCCAGTGAAGTAGCAAGTTTTCATCTTACCCGTACGTTATGCTGAAGTACCGAAACATTGGAGCAAGCTTTCCACTCATGTATTTAGATGCATTTGGGAGTATTTCAAAACTTTTAACTATGGTAATTACTGAGCAATTGTTCAGAATTTTCTCAATCACAAGAGTGTGACACATCAGTGTGACATATCACAACAGTGTGTCTCACACTTTTCACAATTTCTACATTTCCTTTTGCCAGTGAACCATGTTAATCACTTTATTAGGAACTGTGATCATGTACAATAAATATAGCCACCACTGATATTTACATATCAATTTTAAACATACATAAACAGACAAACAGACAAACAGGCTTCTATGTATTCCAAGGTGGACAAAAGGAAAACTGAAAGCCACAATAGCAAAACTGAACCCCCAGTATTACCAGCGCTATCTGTACGGGAAAGCCCACAGACAGAATGCATATCAGATAATAAGTCCTGCTTAAGGGACAGGAATGCCCAAAGAAAAGGTATACTAAGTAATACACAAAATGGACAAGTAAATCAAAAGCAGAATCAAAAAGGTAAACCAAAACTTCATAAGAAAACATGACTATCTTGATCATCATGAAAAGAAAGAAAAACAAAGGACATGTAAGCTGAGGGTACGACACATTACAACAATGTATCACTCACCATCAGGTTATCAGGAGAGGGCAGATTGGGATTACAAAATTAATCATGTTAGTAACAATTCATCAGAAATAAACTTATACAGCAATGACTTCATTAATGCAGGTCACTTGAGGGCTCTGGTTAAGGTTATGGCAAGTAGCCATAGCACGAAAAACAGAATGATGGAATTTCCATGGCAAAAGTTCCATATCATTTCCATGGTAACACTAATGTAAAATGTTCAAGTTAGCAACATTATGGCATTTTCCGTGAGAAGAGTAGAGTGGTCTTTCAGTATTTACACTATTTGACCTGCAAATATTAATATTCAGGGTTAACACTCCAGTTAGTCATTGTTATTAAGAATTAGTACATGCAAGTCAGTGTTCAAAATTCATTGCAAAATTGTTCTGAAATCCAGCCAACTACGCTGAACACCAACAATGAAGACTTACTCTCTTCACATTCATTGATGTCTTGCGAGCAATCACTTCCGTACCAGCCTTTCTTACAGTTACAGATTGGCTCTCCATTAATGGGCGATGTCTCACATAGCGCTCCTTCATTACACGGGTTACTCAGACACGCATCGTCAAGATGACACCGCAAGCCTGCCAGCAAAAACATGCACAGTGTTAACGGTTCCTCTCGCAGGAATACATAAACAATCACTGGACCTCTGTACACATATCAACTATAACACTGTTCTCAAGATGATGGCCACAAGAATAATGGCTAGAGGAACCCACAGATGGCCACTACTCTAACATGTGCCTGTCAGGGTCGGATTTGAACACAGAACTTCACAGGCTAAGAGCTAGAGATGTGATAATGAGACCATCATGCTTGTACACAATATCTAATACATGTACTGCAATAATATTTAAGTTGCTTCATGATTCTGGTCTTCAATAAATCAGGTCTACATACAGTAGCCCTTGAGCTTTAAAGACTGGTTTATGGCATGACATAAGCAAACAGGCCACTCACCTGTTTTACCAATGGGACATTCACAATGGTACGAGCCCACCCTATCGTGACAAGTCCCTCCATAGTAACACGGTCTTATTGCGCAGTCGTCAATGTTTTCGCTGCAGTCGGCGCCTGACCATCCATTGACGCAGATACACATGTAACTGCCATTGGAGTTCATGCACGTGGCGCCATTTTTACAGACATTTGGAGAAGTCAGGCACTCGTCTACGTCTATTGTACAAAATGCTCCTGAGGAAGAAAAGTCCATGTACCATTTCAAAAAAGGGAACATATTTCATACTACTGAGCAAGTACATCACATGTTAAAATGTCATGTTTATTTTTTATTGGATCTATGCTTAACACCTCTTGTACAAATGTACATTACACATATAATTCTCTTCACAAGACTATTAGTGATGTATTTTTTCACAGTGGCCACAGTGTTTTTTCTGAACATCATGTCAAACTTCTCAAGTGTGAACTCTTTCTGTGAAAAAAAAATTGAATACACTCTGACCAAGCCTAATGTTTTCTCCTCTTTGATCCCAGTGTCCCACAAAAACCCATCCCACATATACAAACAATGTGTATCAATTCCTCCAAGTATCATGTGAGTGTTTTAATGTGGAATGTAACAGGACTAAAGCCAACTTGGTTGGATGGGGTGGTCTTTACTAAGCAGCTTCCCACTAGTAACATATCAACATGTTTAAGTCTATATCCTCAAGCTGACCATGTCGAACACTCCCTCAAAATCTTGTCACGGAAAATGCCACTTGAAACAACGACCTGTGCATTCCTTTCCCATAGAACGTGGCGCACAGCTTGAAGACTTACAAGGCACGTAGTTCGTATCACAATTACTCGCATTACTTAATACTAACTGCAGGGTGGTCATAAGAACCAAATGGTCTCCTAACAAAATGATTCACAGTATCACTATGGAGGGCTCAGGAAGAGAGGGGGTGCAACCATGTGCTTGTAGGCAAATGCTCATAAACACAAGTGTTTATACTGTAGTTTATTTTCTGGAAGTACCGAAACCCATTAATCTTCATAAAACCAACACACATGCAAAATAAATGATCAGACTTTCTCTTGAAAAATGGCAGGACCAATGGTGATGGATTTTGAAATTACAACTGAATGAAATCATGAAACATTGAACACCGAGAGAACACAAAGATGTAATTAATTGTTCTTTTGGTCTGACCCAATTTGCAAACGTAAACAAAAATAAAAAACGGTAAGTCAGAAAACTTAACAGTTAACGTCCTTTAAGACAAACGTAGAAAGAGATATCCTTAAGAAGACAGTATGATGTACAAGCCCAAGGAAAGTGTCCACCATGACACCCTGATGTTTACCTCTGTGAGTGGGTGGACATTTGCAAGTATAGGACTGGACTCCATCAATGCAGGTGGACCCGTTAGCACACTGGTTGTTAATACAGTCATCTATGTTCTTCTCACAGTTGGCTCCCGTAAAACCTAAAAGGAAACAAAACAGACTGGTAAAGAAAAAAATCAAACAAAACGATCTGGTTTATGTAATGTACAAACATCCCTAATAAATGAGAACAGAAGTTCGACTATGTACTTGTGATACACCCAAGGCAGAAAAATGAAAAGGTTGTCTTCATGGTATTAAAACACATTCATTCATGCTTCTTTTTTCTTATACAGTGACACCTGTTCCCCAAGTCAGAAATACAGGCGTTTTAATAGTTTCCAATCCAGTCCACTTTTCTCTTACCAAACTGTGGTCAGATTCATAGAATACAGGCACAATGGTGAGTCAACTCGTACAATCGTTAAAATCATGCAATAATGACCATGCTCGCCATCTAGATAGGTAGATGTTAGGTACTTTCAGGTCGTCGTCGTCTTCATTGTATGGAGTCTAATCTTTTCTCTTATTTTGGAGTTTCAGTTCCAGACAAATAGCAGCAGTACTGTTGATGTCCCTTTAGTAAAGCTGTTATAACCCTTAACTTTTCATTTTGTATATAGGTATTAATAAAGAACAGTTTGATAGTAGTTTTGGCTTGTTCTGGTTTTGTTTGCAAAATCACCAATAAATCCCAATAAATTGCTGAAATATTGAGTCAAAATGAAGCGTATGTTTTCTGGAGTTGTGCTACTCATGTATTACTACAGTCCTACTTTCTTAGCATTTTATCGGCGGCATGCCGACTGACACCTGATTTCACAAACTGACACCTGATTTCACAATGTACTAAATTAGGTACAGAGCAGTTTGGCATGTTAGTACAGATCAGCTGAGCCACACAGATGCGGTTAGCCTGTGACTATAGGCTTAAGCACCTTGTCGCCTTTCTCACTGCAAATTTTAAAAATTTCCTATACTGTGTTCAAAAGATAATTAGAACATATACATATTTCATCATCATAGTTACCTTACTGAGTTTAACTTCAATTGGACCCTTATCTTGGCGAGATGTGAAATATATCCTGACTTAAGACATCCATAAGCCTATTAAACTTTGTATAAATATATTACTTTTTTTTCTAATAAATTTCCATGACTTGGGAAATATCAGATTGATACTAACAAAGACATTCTCATTGGTATTGGTCCTAAGAATATCTTTCACAGGAAGTGTCAGCTGCAAGTGACTAGGTTTAAGTAACTTGGTGATAAGTCATGAGGATTCAATGGTTAAGATGCTATTTCAACATAAAGTACAGTACAACGAAGACCCAGTACTACCGAACATCTACATATCTAGATGGCATTTGTGTGATTGTTGCATGATTTTAGCCAATGTACGAGGTGACTTGCCACTGTTCAGGTTGACTCGTGTTTTGGACAGGTTATCTTATGCGGTTTGCCCCTTCATATTCCCTCGAAATAGGAGCCATTTTGGGAATGGGATATTATCAATGGAAAAGAACTTTTCAAGCCTGCAAATAAACACCTGACATTTTTGAAACACCCCTTTGGATGAAATGGTAAGATTATGTTGTCCATGTTTAATACACATACTGAACAGAAGTCTCTTGGGTCATACCACTTTCACCACGATGTTTCTGAAAATGTCAAACACCTATTTACATATCTGATGTTTTCAAGGAAAAAGCCTACTCATGTGTGCCTGTGTCCAGCAGGGCTTATAGCTACATTATATAGCTATATAGCTGTGGATTGCTGACAAGCCACTACAATGCTATCATTTGCTATAATGCCAGGCATATGACAGTATACCTTCATGATAAAACTGAAATGAAAGATGTTTTGTTATGTTACTCTTATGTTATGTTACTTTTCCTCAAAGTCCATTAAGCATGAAAATTGGAATTTCATATGGAATAGCACCAAACTGAATGTTCATTTGTAACCCTTATTACAATGTCTTCACAGCCTGTATCAGTGCATTTCATCCCAATGCGCTGTCTTGGTCATATAACTGAACTGGGTGTTATGATGTACTGGCAGCGTTGCTCTATGTTGACAGGCAAGTATTGAATACTGAGGACAGGCACATTCTCCACTGAGACAATTCTCAGATAATACTGATGTCGTGCTCAAAACGATCAATGCGTCCCTAAACATTTGTCGTCTCATCGTCAGAGATGTTTGACTTTCTCGGAGATAAGACCCCTTGCAGTACAAGCACAAGCCGTTTCCGCCATGGCCAAATACTTTTAGTAAAAGCAGTCGAGAAAAGAAGACCAATGAATGTTTTGGTTGGGAGTTTACTGCCTTGTATCAAACATGGAGTAAGTGCAAGACATGCCGTCTCGTACACACACTAGGTCTAGAGCCCTGGCCCATCACACAGCCTCTAGCCAAACTGCCGCAAAGCAGAACAAATATTAGGCGGGCAGATCTTAAAACGTAAAAATCCACAAAAGCCCCCTTTTCCTGAAATCTGCTCAAGAGTCAACACTGGGCCAGATAACTGCCTGCTTTTGTATACCTTGAAAATGAGGCACAAACAATTTGTCTGCAGCTAACAGGAGCACATTTTTGTAAGACGCTGGATTGCCATTCTGAAAACAAAATTGAGGAAGGAGCTGATACAGAAACATGTGAGCGCTCCAATTTGTTCTTCTGTGTAATGATCATTTGTGTTGAAAACAGATCAAAAAAAAAAAAAAAAAAAAAGAGAGTGAACCAAACTCAATACTAAGCCACATAATTTCCTAATGAGTTCACATATAGATACAATGTCAACATCATACACATTTCTGTAAAATTAAACACAAATCATTAGTGATGTAACCATTCAACAGCATGGGCTCAACAAAAAATTACATGAAGAAAGTTTCATGTCAACAATGAAGCTTTTCCCTGTTATTCATCTTTTCTTAATATTGGCAAAATTATATTTTTCAGGTATACGTATAAGAAAAATTGTTGGATAGATGATACAGAATTACAGTAATAACTGCATTATCTGTAATGACAGTACAATGATGACATAGGTTCTCCTCTGCCTTTTTTTTTTTAGTTTCAACCTCCTCTCTCCTCCACAGCCTCCCACCCCTTCACCACTAACAGTACTTGTTGAGTATTCCTCATCAGAAAACAGGAACCTTGACTGAGGAACTTCTCTAGAATGTTTACATGTGGATTTTATACAAACAAAACTAGTCAGAAAACATTCAGGAGGGTTTTTTTACCACAAAAAAAACAACACACCAAACTATTTCAGTGAATTCATCACGTAAATGAGTGACTTCAGCTCGAGGTAAATTTATCGTCACCCACAACTGGTCATTTTTGGACGTTTGCATTGAAAAACTTACACAGGGTCACCACGGCAACCAGCAGGGGTAAGAATCCATGACCAGCAAACAAGCGTGCCAGGCAACGAAGCACTCTCAGCTTGAACAACACCTCCATCAGGATTCCCAGTAGATTCATCACGTATCGCCACACCACTATTACATCACGGACATATTTTCATCTCTGAACACATAGGTAGAGATCTCGCAATGTGGTATCCAGGGTATGGTCAATACAACCTGACCTGTGGCTGCTCAAGCCAACCCTCCATAACTGACTAACATCCAGCTCCCTAACAGCACACTTTACACATTTAATTCCCACGCAATGAAGGCTGATTCGTATCAGTTAAGATAGTGTCAAACAGTCCCAGTAAAACACAGCCACAACCACATATACACAAATTAAAAATGATCCCCAAAGAAATAAATTTGCCTCAGGAAGGCTGTCAGATTTCAGAAGACAGCAAAAAGAAGAAAAAAAATCCCAAAAATAATTTCACGCCTTGTAATTTGAAACCGTGTAAGTCAAGCTCCCGAGGCATGAATTCAGCGGCCTTGTCGGGGGTCAACTGGCCGTCTTGTATTTAAGTTAGAGTGCCCAAAAGTTTCAATAGTAAAGATGATCTTCCTCAGTTCAGATGAGTTCACTTTTTGCGCGCAACTCTACTCGTCTTGCCACAATAAAATGATAGCTTACAAGTTGCCACAATTAAGGGTTCATCTCTCTCTAATATGCTTAAAAGGTCAGAAACTCCCCGAGCTTGTTCAGCAACTTTTCTCGGCAGGGTGCTAAGGCCATGCAAAGTACAGGTAACACAGGCAATTAAGTGGGTGCTCGACCATGATTGAGGCCCTCGAGTCACTACCTTCAGTGCCTAAGGGTCCTGGTTAGAGCATCATGGAGGTTCAAAGACCACATACAAGTCTGCTGTGAAAACTGTGTAACATATCACAGCTAATAACCTCTACACTGTTCTGCTTGTCCAGAGCCCTGCTCCTGTAGCTTCTGACTGTGAAACTGTAGTGCGACTTCCTCCGGACATACTCTAGGCAGATACTCCCATTCTTGCCCTCAGCTCAAAATCCTGGTATACTCTCTCTCTCTGTGCACTATGAACATAGTTACTGGTTTCTGTGTTACATATACTTGTGCTCTCTAGTCCAATGCAAGCTTTTGTGTGCACTTGTATATACTGGGATATGATGCTGAGTCATTAAGCTGGGCTCTCATAACCACTGCAGGCAGAATGCCTCAAGATACATGTATACACTTATACACACTTGTTACTTCTCAACAGAAAACTGCCACGTTAAATCTCATATCTTTCCACTGCTCTTATTATGCACATGTTCATGGGCTTACAGAACACGTCACCTTGTGAGTGACTTGTGACTCGAGTGATATGGTTCCTTCCCTAAGTCATCTGGGCTGATGCCTCACCATGATACCTCAGGTGTGTGTGTGTCCTGTAGCTTGGCAACTCACTCCCTTTCACTTCATCTGTTGTCTCAGCAACCTGTTTACCCTTCTAGCCTTTAACAAACTGAAATCTGCAGGCTAACCAGTCAATAGAAAGCAAACAATTCCATCACTTCAAATGACCAGGCACAGAGTATGATTTAGCAAATGGCAGTTGATATTTTCCTCTCGCCCTACCACACTTCTGGTACTAATCCCGTCTTGGGTACGTGTTGGAAAAAAAAAGTTTGCCAAAAACAGCCTGTGTCTCGCAAAAGCTGGCAGACTTGCTGAGCAGACAGCAAAGAATGGCATGTGTTTCACTCCTCCAAATGCTCTCTAATTATCGTCAGGCCTCAGTCAAAATATGACATAAAACACATGTTGTCTGCTCTCTCAGGTATGCCCACCTTTGCCAAATTGTCAGTCCTTCTGCCCCAGCTTAGCCTTTTCTGAACTCAGCTAGAACATGAAAAGCTATTTTATGCCCATCGCTAAAGACTTCCCACTTCCATTTCAACTCCAGAAATGCAAATGTCTGAAATCTAGATTAATTTTTTTTCCCTCCTTCACAGGTGGTAAGGTATGTAAAAAGGGCTGATACTTTTTGGTTGCCAAGATGAAACCTTGTCTGGGAGTAGTCAAGAGCTGGTAACAAAGGTCTCACTGAGAAATGCCAAGTTCTTTCATATAGATAACATACCAGTTTATTTATCATATGGTAAAGGCTGTCAGACAAGGTTGCTGGTTACAACCTGTCCTGTTTGTTCAAAACCACGAATAAACATAAATAAATAAATTTCAAGCAGATTCAGTCCAAACATATCCGATACATAAAGAGTCACATCAACAGGACCTGTTCAGCTTATAACTGTTCAAGGCTTTATAATATGCCATTTGGTTTCTGTGAAGATGAGTTTCAAAAGGTGTCAAGAATAACAACTATGAATTGTTTGACACTGATATACCTAAGCTAAACCCATCTGAGGTGGTAATTACAAGTGAGTTCAGCTGAACTCTGACCAGGCATGGCTGTGAGGGGGTAAGTTCAATTCACTATGCTCTAACAGGACAGGCTGGAGGTCTTACTAAGCATTTTCTATTTTTTTACCAGACATTCTTGGCAAAAATTTCTTTCAATTACTAGTCTATGGAATTAAGTTACTATCTCCCACATACACCAGCCCTTAAAAAAAACATGCGAATTTTGCCGTTTTCCTTGAGTAAAGAAAAAATTACACACAAAAGAAAGAAAAAAGCTGTTTATAATAACACTGCCACTTGTGCAAGATATCCTGAATCATAATCACATATGTCCAAGGCAGATTCATTATCCAATTTGCCTGAAATGAAACTCAGGATGGTTGTAAAACAGTTCGCTCCAACATACTTGAGTACACAGTTCTATTCTTAGCACAGGTAAGAATCAATGTTTTCTAGGGAGCCAGTTACAACACGGAGAAAACTTCCCTTCTTCAAAATCTTCACAATACTGTGAAACCGTTTTCCCTGTCACACATCAGAGCCTGGTTCCCTGTTGCTTCGTTCACCCATCACAGCCTGTTTTCCTGTCGCTTCGTTCACCCATCACAGCCTGTTTCCCTGTCGCTTCGTTCACACATCACAGCCTGTTTCTCTCACGCTTCGCTCACATATCACAACCACAGAGTCTAACAATGTTACAACGTAGCACAGGAACAGTTAGCATCCTCTGTCAGCTCTGTGCAGCTTCAGTCACTGATAAGCGCTGACAGCGACAGGAAGTGGTCGGCCCCTCGACAATTCAACCTGTCTCCCTAATCGATGAGGACTTCCCAGATCATGGATTTTGCTTTCATCACTGTTTAGTGTTAAACAGATCTGTTTTTTTATGTCTTTTAGAATTCAGCCTTCGTCTGCCTTTACTTGTGCACCTGTCTGCCTCTACCTTCTCCCTAGCTTTAAGAAATCTATATCCCGGATACGACAGCAAACAGATCTGGCCCCGCGGGCCTCCGTGTGAGATATTCCGTAAAAATGTATACACTAAACACTGGTAAAGACGATCAAATCTTAAACAAACTCTTCCTGAAACACACACACAAAAAAAGCAAAAATCTTCTCCAGATATTCACCAGGACAGCGATTGACGAAAAATTCAAGGCGGAGTTTGGCTCCCCCAACATAAGTCAAGAAGAGCCAAGGGAGAAAAGCCTTGTATTCTGATTTATACCAGCCTTATGAAGCAGCAGACAAATAATGGGTCATGTCTAAACATCCAACGCGATGGAAGAAAAATACAGGCAGGTCTACACACAAGCATACACAACACTAAAGGGCAACAGTGGTAAAGGAAGTTCAGAGGCCACTGTATTTGTCCTTAACTACTTCTTGTTTCAGACACTGACAAAATGTTTCATAAAAAATAAGATGACTATCCACTCAAAATCAACAGGTGTCAAATAGATGCGAATGGTCCCTAATCAGCGGGGCGTTACATTCAGGGCACAGTGTGTATTCAATTCATGTCATCCTCTTCATTAAGCAGAGATCATCAGCTCAAACCTAATCACAACTATCCGTGGCTAAGCGAGTTCTGAGCATACATAAACTAGAACCATAGTTTTAGAATGTGGGCAGCACACATACAGGTATAATGAGAAGTTAAAAGTTATTTTAAGGTAACTGTACAAAAAAATACTGAAATATTTTTCAATGAGTTAAAAAAAAAGACACTGAACTGCAAGCATGTGAAATGTGACCATTGAATATCAATGTTCTGCTGATTTTCTCTTCTTTTTTTCCTGTCCTTTTGATGGTGCATACACTGACCTGAGAAAAAGCCTAATTCCACTTCTTTTTGTTTTCCTTCCGGTCACACTGATTGACCTCAAGATCACTTAACAAGAGGGTATGTAACACTAAAATTCTGATGCCACTTCACTGAGCACAGATCTTTTCATGAGCGAGAAATTTAAACTAAAATCCCTGTACACGTATTCCAATACACAAACCCTACTTTGATCACCTTTAATCAATGGACAAAGCACCATCAATATCAAAATTGTAACAGGTACTTCCTCAACACACCACACTGAGAGCGCTTTCAACTTCTGTGATATTCACTGATAACCCAATTGATAAATTTTCAAATTATACACATATGGAATCTAATTTGATGTTACATATGATATAAACTTGTGACACAGACGAGGCGTTTTTAGAGTAGGTTTACAGTGTAGAATAAAAACAGGCATGTATAAACATGGTATGAACGTGTAGGGTTCAATGTTATGGTCCTGCAGTTTCTGCTCCATTGTAAGTATATATCCTGAATGACCTAAAATTGGTCCATGACTAATCTACTCTTTTTCATGATTCTGTGAGCTTTGTTGATTTTAGAAAGGTACGTTGATGTTTCTTTGGTAGACAGGACCATATCCTACTCGAAAAAAATGTATGTTTCAGAATCAAAAATAATATTTTGTAACATTATTTTGCCTTTAAAATTGCCCTTTTTGGAAGGATTAGGTCCTTAACAGTAAACCCTGGATTGTGAGGAACTGTAGATGATGTAGAGCAAGCCTGCACAACAATTGAGTAATATCACTGAGCATGTGACAATTAAGCACATATTATACAGACCCGTGTCGGTCAATTCCCTGTAATTATCAGAGGGGTATCAGTTTAAAGAGCCACAATTAGGTCATCACATCACATCACATGACATCCTCGTGACTAACACACTCCACTGAGCTGCAGCTGTAGTGCAGCCAACATATCACATAGCCCAGGAATAGGATTCCATATATTTGCATGTTATAGCTGCGGTGAAGCCAATATCTCACACAGTGGGGTAATGGGATTCCAAATATTTCCATCTTACAATCATAAAGAAAGTGTAGTTTCAACAAAAGGCTGCAGAAATCAATTTGTGTAACATTTCAAATTTTGGCCACAGTTAATGACCCCAAGTAAAATATATGTTAATGGAGTATTTCCCTCTTAATGTTTAAATGGTTAAATTGCTTTTTGGACATTGGACGATGCCATGGCAAATGAGCCTAGTTAAGTCTTACGTCGACACTTTGGGTAAAATGACTCGAAGACTTAGCTGATGTTCAGAGTAGCTTTTCAGACACCTACCAGCTGGACATTCGCACACAGAGGACAGATCCCCCGTCTGACGACACGTTCCCCCATTCTGACAAGGGCTTGGAAGGCATGGGACGAAAATGCTCTCACAGTACATCCCACGATACTTCTTTGGACACAGGCAACTGTAGATCAAAAGGTAATCTGTTACATACCTATTGTTAATTTGGACAAATTAGAATTTGGGGGGAGGGAGATGTTCATTGGTGTTTCAATCCAAATTACAAGATACCTTAAGTGCGGTGTCATTGAACACCATGCTAAAGACATGAGACAGGATACTTCACTTAATCAAATTATACCGAATAATTACAATGACCTTCCCACAATGTAAATATCATATTATGATCCATCAGAAAATAAGCAGTTTAAGTAAATGACAACAAATAATTTCACTGTAGGGAGACCATGACCAACTCAATCTTCAGATGATTTTGTCCTATAATCTTCTTGGCGCCTCCGTGGCTCAGTCGGCTAGCGCGCTATCACAGCACAATCACCCGAAGCCTCCCACCAATGCAGTCGCTGAGAGTTCAAGACCAGCTCATGCTGGCTTCTGCTCAGGCCGTATTTGGGAAGGTCTGCCAGCAACCTGCGGATGGTCGTGGGTTTACCCTTGGCTCTGCCTGGTTTCCTCCCACCGTAATGCTGGCCGCCGTCATATTAGTGAAATATTCTTGACCACGGTGTCAAACACCAATGAATTAAATAAATAAATAAATATAATCTTCTTTACAGAGGTTAGAAAATTCCTGTAGTTTTATCACAAAGACACAATCTCAACATCTGCTCTACAAATTAAATAAAAATCTTCCCTTTCCAATACAGAAAACTTCAAACAAACTTACATAAAGGATCCATGCTTGTTTTGACAAGTTCCTCCGTTCTGGCAGAGATTTGCGTTTTCCGCACATTCATTGATGTCTTGCATGCAGGTTGTGTCCGTGTAGCCTGGTGCACAAGTACACGTGTAGCCGTTAGCCAGCGCAGTGCAAGTTCCTCCATTGCGACATGGCTGCGACACACAGTAATCAACTAATTCACAATGTTTACCTGTGAACAAGAGGAAACATGGCATATGTGAAAATCTCAGATGGATTATGGCAAACGCACGTTTCTCACAACACAGTATTATAATAAGACTATCACTGTACAGAAGAAAACACAAAGAGATGATGAAGATTTTTTTGCCCTGTTTTAAACCAAAGAGTATAATGTTCTTACATTCCTTCAATTGTCAAGCAAAGCTGACTTTTTTCATGGAAAAATCAAAATGCACACAAAAGTATATTTACCTATCTGAATGCTTTCATTGTGGTCTTCACAATGCTGCTACATAAACACCATATATACATAATTACTACTTCCAACATACACAATGAAATAAATATATCCACCATGAAATGCTGCAATCAATGACAATGTTGCTTTAACCCATAAGAAAACAGCAATCTGATATGAACTTGGGATATTACGACACATCAGTTACGAAGTACATGGTTGACAAAGAAAATTTTCTTTTTTTTGTGCTCAAGGACTTGCTGACTTACCTCTTGATCCTGCAGGACATATACAGGTATAGTTTGATAGCACTCCTTCATTCTGGCACGTGCCTCCATTCTTGCAGGGGTTGTCGAAGCAAGCACTATTAGAATCACGGATTTCACACAGGGTCCCCAGGTATCCTGAATTTGGAAGTCATTTGTCAGTTTTGCCAGGGGACAAGATAATCACTTCAGTTTGTTAACTGTAATGGCTTATTTGTTTGATAGGTGTTTCACACTGTACTCATGAATATTTCACTTACACGACAACAGCCAGCATTACATGGTGGGAGGAAACCGAATCGAGCCCAGGGGTAAACCCTGGACCATCCGCAAGTTTCATATGTAATGAAAACTTTCACATATATGTACATGCCCTGGTATACTGTAAGTGTATATTATTAAAATCTGGAAAGATTGTAAACATACATTAACATATCAATTAACAACTCTTAAGGGAAAAAGGAAAGTATTCAAAGATTTGACTGAGCAAGAGCACAGCTTGACTGAGATATATGTACCAACAAAGGGAAAGAACTCATGTCACTACATTCCAAAAATACAAGATTTTAATCAACAGAGGAGCTCTGCAGCAGACCTACCAACAGGGCAGAAGCATTGAGCAGTTGGCCTCTGAGCGTTGTTCTGTTTCACCACACATGTTCCACCGTTCATACACAGGTTAGCTGAGGGCCGGCAGGGATTATCATGTTCACAATACTGACCCAGATAGTTCTCACCACAGCTGAAAACGAGACCAGAAAAATAGTTTCCATTAGTTTCCAAGCTTGAAAGAATCAAAACAACAGTACTGAAAGGGGGTTTCAAAATTCCAGCTTATAGCTGCATGCAGATTAGGATATTGATCATCTAGACTGGCTGAAATCTTAAGTACATGTTATACATGCATGTACCTGTATAAGTACCCCTATTCCTTAGCTGTTTCACCCAGGAAACAACAGCTTTCAGTGCAATTTATGCGCCTTACTAACCTGAAGTTGGAGCATAATTTTATCAGCCTACACAAAATTATGTCCGCAGAACATGCTTGAGTAAACACCTTGCAAACACGCCAAAATGTTGAAGAAATACAATTTGAACATCAACATGTTGTTATTTGTTTGCTGAATTCACCAGGCTGTGATTCACAAATAAATGTATGCACAAACAGAACATCTGTACATGTCAGACAACAACACAAACTGAAAATATACCATGAATTGGTTTGCCACATTTGTGAACATGGAATGAATGATTATGGCTTAATGCCACATCGGCAATATCTCAACCACATTGTGGCAATTGTGAACATGGACAAAAGCCTGAAATTGTTGTATCTTGTAATTGAGGATAATTTGTATTCAATGTATAGAACATAAATGTAACAACACACAAACTTCTGAAGATGAATTTTATTACCTTTCACCTTCATGTAATCATTTTCCTTTGTCTTTAAGTTACATGAAACTATGTCATGGAATGAAGAAACACTGCAATGTATTTATAGTTTGAATGAATAACCAGGTGAGAAAGATGCAAGCAAGAAAAAAAGAAACGAACGAATGAACAGATAAAAGGGTAGTATAACAAACATCTTTGTTCTCTTCCTGCCATTAATGAAATAACCTTTGAACAAAGACTACAGCATTTGTGAGGCTTTGGTCACACACAAGCAACTAATGCACAATCATCAAGGTAAATAAAGGGGACTGCTGACTAATTGAACTTTTATAAACTGTTTGATGTCGGCAGGCAACCTGAGCAATTAATTAGACTGTGATGTCTGCTGTTAAGACAATCGTAAAGAAAACTTGATTTCTCTCTTCAGTC
The DNA here is from genome assembly GCA_016165875.1 of Acanthopleura granulata. Lineage (NCBI taxonomy): Eukaryota > Metazoa > Mollusca > Polyplacophora > Chitonida > Chitonidae > Acanthopleura > Acanthopleura granulata. Next base: position 5,659,029 of record JABBOT010000082.1, read on the forward strand.
TTGCTTTTAAACATTCTCTCTGCGTCTTTCCCACAATCATTTAATTGGCCTTTCACTTGGACAATTTAACACCATTAGCGCAGGTATTACTGAGACAAAGCCACTTTAGTTTCCTTGTGTTAGACTGTCCCCTCTTTGCTGTCATTAGAATATCTTGAAACTTTCTTCTGACCCACAATTAATTACATGTACTTCTATAATCAACACCCCAACATGAATTGGTCTTTTTTCTCCGTTTTTTTTTTTTTTTTTTTTTTGGTTTTTGGAATGCTTTTGAAACCACAGAATGAGAACCAGGCTTCGGACTTTTCACATGTTTCTTTTAAAAATCAATGCATTTAGGCAGCTAGGTCCCACAAATTGTCAAGCTGGTTCATCAATTATTTGACAAGAGTATTTTGTTCCTGTTCTTGAATCCTTCCAAACTTTTCTTTGAGAATTTAGTCGTGAGTATGATCTCATGGGTTAAACCCCCATGACTTCATTCATGCTGGCTTGACCGCGACATGGGCCGTTAAGGATTCACAATCACATTCTAGAATTCATGTGAACCTGAAAAATGATCCACCAGATAAATGTGGATTAAATTTCAACGATTTTCAAAATTTGTGAACGTTCAACTGGTGCTGTTCTGCATGGGTACCAAATGACAGGGTAAGTCACACCATGTTAGCTGTAATACATGAGACTCCATTTCACCCGTTCGGATGCATTGCAAACATTATTACATGTAGGACAAAATAAATTAAAACTTTGCTAGTACTAAATTCTACACTTTGACCCAGACGCCTACATGCAGAATACTTTCATATTTAACAGACGTGTGAAGTCAAAGGCACATGTTTGATCAAAATTAACAAAGTATGCATAACTACATTCATATCCAGTATGAGATGAAATATGTAGTAATATGCACAGGCAATAACACTGTGGCTATAACACTACTGTACTGTGCCCAGGCTCATTTCACAGGGCTGATATCTTGCAATGATAACCCACTAGGTTGGTCATTGTGCCTTGCATTCCATCTACAGTCTTCACAAAATATATTGTAAATAACCTAAAATTTCGCCCCAGTAAGTGCATTTTTAGAGGCAAATAAACACCATAAAATATTACTTCTGGAGCTGAAACTTGCATTTTTCCAGTAGGAAATTATCCTACCTTCCAAACAAACTTCAAATCACCTTTCTACAATCAGCACAACCCTCACAATCAGGAAAAACGAGCAACTTAGTCATGGAGAAAATTTTAGGTCATTTAGTTATTTATTTATTTATTCGATTGGTGTTGTTCTCAAGAATATTTCACTTATACGACAACGGCCAGCATTATGATGGGAGGAAACCAGGCAGAGCGAGTTGCTGTCAGACCTTCCCACATATGGCTGGAGAGGAAGCTAGCATGAGTTGGACTTGAACTCAAAGCGACCGTATTGGTGGGAGGCTTCTAGGTCATTGCGCTGCACTAACGCACTAACAAACTGAGCCATGGAGGCCCCCATTTAGCGTATTACATGTGCTTACGTAACTAGAGTTTTGTGCCAAACATATTTGTCCTTATATACATGTACACGGAAACTGAGTCACACATATCATTGTACTTCATGATCACAAAATTATGCATGTCTGCTACCGTTCATGTTTTATTATTTTCTCTCCTTTTCAAGATGAAATGAGTAATCCACACATACATTAGCAACTGAAGAAACATGTGTCAGTAACAAATTGATTGAGCAACACATCAGAAAACAATGTGAGAAACATTTATGAATTCTGTGCATTTCAAGGTTACATGTACATTTACAATCATGATATATATCAATAATGCATCATTAACAGATCTTACAATGGACAAGTGGTAATTCTGATAATTACTCATCAAATTTTTTAACTTAGTGTCGCAATGAAATCTTCAGATATGACATTTCTAACAGCCTTTGCTGGGTTTAAGCATCAGCAGAGGTGACAATATCATTTAACACATCAAAACCAGTTTTCAGTTGAAAGCACTAAATTCAGGAGTGATTCATCGCACTGGTGAGATTTTCCCACAAAATACAATAGCTCTGAGGCAAAGCTCTCACACACTTTATAGGTTAAATTACTTACCTAGGTTTTCACCTGACAGGGTTCACAGGTAAACATGTCCCTTATCGTCTTGTCCTTTACTCTTATTACAATTCTTCCACTGGGTTACAAATAATAGGCCTGCTTATTACTTCTTGTCTTTGTTACTAATGACAATGGGAATTCTATAGACTGGGGAAACATTTGGAAAATGCAAACTTGAGCTCATTTCTTGACGGAGAGGGTAGGAACAATTTTGTATGGTACACAAACGTTTGATTCCTTGAGAGCACTAACTCTCTGTATAAAGCTTCCGTTTCTTACAGATGAGCCAACAACAACTGCATCATTCAAACTTTTTGGTACCTCTACAAATGACAACACATGTACATACGCTGTCTTTTGGATATCCAGACAGAAACCAAGCTGTTCTAGGAAAGAAGTATAATACATCACATACTTTGTTACGTGGACATGCCTTAATTTCCAGATAAAGGTAACAGTTAACCAAGTTAACATCCACTACAGCTGAACTTATTTATTACATGTAATTTATTTATTGTGATTTGGTTTAATGCCATAGGCACGGATTTTTTTCCTTGTCAGCTTGGCACCCAGTTTTACGGATGGTATAGTGCGGTTTATATCATGTCCGCACAAACTAGAAGATGTACATGTACATGTAAATCGACATGGCAGTACACATGTGGAGCTTCTCAAAGTTTTCAGGTACACATGGCAGAAATACACCTGAAATTGAATCGTGACATACGAATTAAGTGTATTGTGCAATTTAGATACTGTCTCAAATCAAAACTTCTAGCCAAAAATTTGTTACCGTAACTTGCGACAAACTTTCTATCATGTACATGTAAGCTTGTGCTCCCTTTATGTTGCATGGTTACAAGAAAAGCATGAACATGTGGTGTTACACTGGTGGGCATTTTCACCACGGAAGGGAACAATGGAGTTGTCTATTCTGGGACAATTACATATTCAGACTTTGTTAATTAAAACGGAAGGAGGCTTTAACGTACACCACACTGGAGGCTGAAAGCAGACACAGCCATTAACCCAAGGCATTCAGCAACCACTCAACAAAATATACAGATGTAGTCTTTTTTTTTTTTTGGACTTTTTTTTATCTTAATTAGAATCTGGTGAAGTAATGAATAAACAGTGCTATTGTCCATGCATATGCTTACAGGACAGTTAATCTTCATCCCAGTCAGGTGATTTGCAGGTCAATTGAGGCAAATCTGCTACAAAATGGCTCAAGGGCAGTCAGGTGATTAGAATGTAGATGTATTTATTTACTTGTCTGACACCCTAATGGAGATTACTTAACAAAGGCATCTAGATAGCCATGGTTACAGATGGCAGAGGGAACCAAGTACATGTGCTGCACTATATAACCCTTTCCATCTTAAGATAACTTCTGCTCCTTGGATTTCCACCCTAGACCCCAAACTAAGGCCTGGCTTTTCTTTACTACTGATTACTAGTACATGATCACAAAATGGTACATGATCACAAAATGCCATAAACAAGAATCTTAATACACGTATCACATGGACCATACTGCTGCTGTTATAGCAGTGTTAACTGTAACATTCCCACAAAGTATTCAATAGTTCTTTTCTTGGACCAGACAAATGAAAACATATTTCTTTAAAAACGTGTTAATTCACACAACTGGAATGACAGAGTCTTAAAACTACTTATTTTAATCCACATGTTCATGTATATATGCGTCCTTCCTTGATGCTAATCACCATGTAGGCCCACATTAAATATTAATCCTCTTGCAGAAATAAAACACACAAGTAAAACAAAGCAACGCAACACTTCAGGCTGTATATCTAGGTTAGCCACACATGAGGGGGGTGGGGGAGTCATAGGAAATAATAGGCTAGCAAGTCATTCACAAAACTGCCAGCCCCAGTTACATGTACGCCAGCAGGCATTAACACAAAGAGATCTTTTGTCTTTATGTTTGAGGAAAACTCTGGCCGTTTTTACTCCTGGGAAAACCAAATATAAGCACCGTTCCAAGAGAAAAGCCCTTCCAGTCAAGACATCTGTTCCGTTAAGGTTGATTTCTGTGTAACATGCTAACATGCAGCCTCCTACACAGTTGACCTGCTCCCACTTCCTTTGTGTCCGGTAAACACGCCTGACATTTACCTGCGTTAATCAACATCATCACCAGGTATGACATCCAGACAGGTAAGGATACCTGTGCAGGTGAAGTGTCAAGCACAAGAAGCCTCAACTATGTCACACAGGAGGGTACAGCATATATGCAACTTCTGTCCAAAAGCTAAGAAGTAAACTGTTCTACTCAAAGGCCATGAGGATGACTACAGACAATTCATTGACTACCTGACTGATTGAATTTCACCCTTGTAAGATAGGGGTCAGGCTTTTAGAAGGATTTATTTATTTATTTATTTATTTATTTGATTGATGTTTTGCACCATACTCCAGAATATTTCACGTATACGACGGTGGCCAGCATTATGGTGGGAGGAAACCAGTCAGAGCCCGGCAGAAAGCCACAACCATCCAAAGGCTGCTGGCAGACCTTCCCACGTATGGCAGGAGAGGAAGCCAGCATGAGCTGGACTTGAACTCAGGGCTTTCAGGAGGAGGAAACTGGAATAAACTACTGACCTTTGGCATGTTACTGACGAGCTACAGATGGAAAACAAAGGGTCTTCAACAAATGTCTGTGTAAATGGCCATGCAAGTCTCTTAAAAATGCTGGGGTTTTTTTCATACGTACAATGAAAATATGCCCTGTCTGAGATTGGTTTTGAACCTCCACCACATATGCCCGTCCAACTGAAAGCTTACCATTAAGTACTACTGTACTTCCCAAGCAAATTACTCAAAACAACGTGGTGTGATTTGATATCAAGTACCTTAACCTACTACTTGACAAGCTTTTTCGGTTTCAAAGATAAGCGTAACTTACAGAAGAGCTTGTTACAGCTCTACCGGCATGTACACTTACATATACAAACAAAACTCAATACAGCAAAAATAAATACTAAGATGATTAACTTGGCAAATATTGGAAAATTTTAAAATGCAAACCTTTAACTTCACTCCACATCTTCAGATGATAGCTTTTCATCAAACTGTAGTTCAGCTCTATTCAAAATCAATATATTGATCCCTCTGCAAATAAGCTGTGTTACCTTACCTTGTTAACAGTGTTACCTGCCATTAGCAAAATGAATAATTAATTGAGCTCTAGCACCATCCACTACTCAATATGCCTAGATCCTTTTGTCTAACCACTGTCACTACCTTACGGACTTAAAACGAAGCCGTGTTTTTCACACCAATTAGGCTGCACAGACTAGACCAGCACCTGTTAAAACACTGATGACTCCTTGTCGTTGGGCACTACAAATTTACAACCTATCAGTTTTGATAAGAACAAAGAGCTCTAAGACATATAAACTCACAACAATCACCAAACGTTTGATAGAGTCATTTAAGAAGTTGGTGGAGAAAGTGGGTTACCAAGGATTTTTTTTACCAGGTCTTGGCTTTCTTGAGAGTTCCAACTCTTCCCTCTACACCAATCTGTTACACTCTATTAAGATACAGGCACTTTCAACCATGAACAACTTTTTACATGATGATTCTTAATAGTTGCCATGAGCACACCAATGCTCCTATGCTGTAGTAAACACATTAAATGAAACCTGAGCAAATATGTCATAATGTTTCCATTCACATCATGTTTCAAACACATTTGACAAATTTCAGAAGCTAATCTCATATTCTTGTAGCAGTGGTACATGTATGCAATTTATATTAATTTATCATCCTGATTTCAATACATTTTCTAAAACCATGCCAACATGACCCTGATAACAACATACACATTATGTCTACATGGACACACATGTACATGAACAACATTACAACTTTTTGTTTGTAAGTTCACTAAAGGTCAAACAAAAACCCACTCCTTTCTCCCCAAGATCAATTTCATCTTTTCCACCAACACATTTTCTTTTTAAATATGTTTTTACTATCCTATTTCCGTATATTGTGTATGTGTGCGTGCATGAAGAGCATGCAGACCTTAGCATCTGTTTCTTGAGGAGTTGTTTCTTGTGAGGGAGGGCACCCAGCCATGCTAGAGGCGGGAAGCAAGACTCCCCTCGAAATTTCAAGCATGTCTAAATAAATCTGAAAATCTCATATCCTCTTGCTTCATTCCAGAGCTTAGGGCTTGAGAAGACACAACAGCCAGCCCCAGAAACCAGCCTTTGGCTTGACCTGGCTTGGAGACCGGTACAAAGGCAAGATCAGGCCTGAAGAGTTGTTGACAAACAACCCTCACTAGCTACCATGACCCAGATTAGTCCCCAAAACAATTGTGCCCAGAAAATACTGCCTCCAACTAATGGAAAAACAGTTTTGAAAATTCAATAAAGAAACAAGGTCTTTAAACAGGCTGGAAAAATAAAAACAACCAAATTATAAATGAAACTGAGAGTTACATGCAGTGTATGCTTTTCTGCAGGACAAAGAATGTTATATGTATTTACTGTATCTACTAAACCTGGTGCTGTTATTAATTCTAAATGTTAGAATTAGGTGCACAGTTGACTTGTGCAGGTAGATGTACTTTTCACACTGCTCAACATAGAAGTGTATATGTACATTAGAAAAGCAAAGCTCAGATTATTGATCTTCATGGTAAATTACAAAGGCGGCATGAAACTACTTGTAATTTTAAAAGGTGTAAACTTTCTTCAAAGCTGACTCGCCCTTCAGGCAAAATTTAAGAGGACTGTCATTTAAGTCCACTCTGCAGACTTAAATGGCAGGTAGCTAGGCAAACAGTCACAGCGGTACTTAATTTTCTATCAATGCTCTCTGCTTACCGCTTACAGGACAAAATTAGAGCTATGGTATGTAGTATTCATCAATTGCTGATTCCCAATCCAAAGCAGAAATTAAAATTCTAAAGGCATTTCCCACATACCAAGGGTCTAGTGCCTAGAACAATTACCACAACTCAAGGTGGCATGCAATAACAAATTAACCAGGAACAGTCCCTCAGGCAGTTCTGTGTCCAGGAGGCAGAATGGGACAAGAAAAGAGGCCAGCACAAAGCAGTGCTCCCTGTTCACTCCACCATGAAGATAAAAACTTAAACCAGCTGCCATGGCCATAGCTTTTCACTGAAGTGTGCCAGTCACTGGTCAAGCCTGACCGGTCACTACAGTAAAGATGCCTTCAGACAATGGGGCTGACCAGCAGACCTGTGGATTGTCTGCTCAAGTGACCAGTGTAAGACTGATACAGACTGCCTCAAGTCTTCAAAGCTGATGGTCAAAATGCTTTTTTCTTCACCCCTTTATACTTGTCTGTGAAATGGGAGGGGGAATGCAGGCTGAAGTCCCCTATGTTATTATCTGTTCTCCCCTCCAGCAGATAATGTCCCACCTTTAACATCTTACATGTAGAAGCCACGAGACAGCATACAGTCCACTTCTACAGAAAAGTGAAAACTCAAGACAACTCATCTCTTTTGATATTTTTACCAGAACTCATCCAAAACTTGTGCTACATATACATTTATTTATGCACCTACATGTACACTGAATATGGTATATGAAAATTTTCCTGGTCAAAACAATCTGAATGTGAATGCATCTGAAGTATTCTTACTTGAACCTTTGTACATTAAAACTTTTCCACATGAATTTACAGCCAATTCTTTCTACTTCAAGACCCCATTTGTTATGTTTTTGAAAAACACTTATCTATGCTTAAGAACATGAAGCAGGACATTAACTAACACAAAACAAAATTTAGCTAGAATTTACACCATAGTTAGGCAACACTTTGGGCACATTTATGGCTTTGAATAATGAAAAATGAGATTCTGGTCACAAACATCTGCAATGCAAGGTGGTTAGCAGTGATCACGTAAGGCATCCTTGGTAGATAATGTAATGTAATCCAAGCACATGAATTAAAGCAGTCTATTATACATGTGCCATGGTGAGAAAATGGCACCATTGTCAAAAGAGACCGCATTCCGATTTCTAATTCTATTGATGCCATAGTGTTCATCTCATAACCTCTGGGCTTTCAGGGGGGGAGTGGGGCATGAGTAAATGGAGTGCATATCTAGTAAGTAATCTCCCTCCTAAAGCTGCTCTTTTTGTGAAAAAAGGGACAGTCAAAAGTGGCCTGGCCTGAGGTCATGTGATATAATCAGACGTAATTATTGTGGTAGTTTGTTGTGGCAGAGGTGACACAGCTCTTCTTTTTTTCAGCATAATTAGCATCTGGTTTTATCTTTGAGTCTTTAAGCAGTTTCTTGAATATACCAGGAGGAAGACATTAAGACTTGGCAATAAACCTGTGAACACAGGAAAAACACCTGGCTTAAACACTTACAGTGCAATTAGGCAGGTAAAGCCTATACTAATGGTCTGGAATCCTGATATCCTGGTCACAATCATCTATAAAATGGTACAGTAAATGCCTGTGCTGAAAATCAAAGCATGCTTGAAATCCCCCCCCCCCCCCGATACTTAAAATTTCTTCACAGAATAACTACTTTTATGAGAATCATGACAAGTGGCCATGTTCCAGTCTAATTAAATGCAAGCATTATGCATAAGATTACCATCTGAAATCTGATGTGACCGCCATGGTATGTGACCAGACTAGTTACAACCTGACAGCTGACCTGAAGCCTCTGTATGCATCAAGTATAAGTCTACAAGTGCAATACATTTCTGAAACAAACCAGTTCGTTTTTACTTCATAAGTAGTAGCCTCAGTTATTTCATATCACAAGTTGATAGGAATGGCTCTTGGTATCTTCTGCCCAAAAATGACAGAAATTCGAACACAAAACTCCACCGGCTGGACTGGTTCACTCTTAGACGAAATGGAAACAGAATCAGTACAAACTGACCATGGTCTAACACAGAAAGCCTCACACAAGTGTATGGTTTTGATGTGCAACAGCAGAAAAGCAAAATTTATTTGCTGGGCAGAGCCTGGGGGAAACCCACGACCATCCGCAGGTTGCTGGCAGACCTTTCCACGTATGGCTGGAGAGGAAGCCAGCATGAGCTGGGCTTGAACTCACAGCAACCGCATTGGTGGGAGGCTTCGGTCATTGCGCTGCGTTGGCGCGCTAACAGACTGAGCCATGGATATGTACTTGAGCACAAGTTAGTCGAACAGTATGGAAGGCCAGATAGGACCTTTAGCACTGTGTCCTGAACCAGTACATTTACTCTAACCACACTTGGTACAAGTGCTACGCGCTAATTACAATATTTGAACAATAAGGTAATCTGGGAAGAGACAAGCTCATGTACTCAGACACAAGTGCTGAATGGCGTCATCTAGACCTAGCTAACAGAGCCTAGCACGCAAGCTGTACTACCAGAACATTACATAACCCGGTTACTAAATTACTGGAACAGCTCATCCTAAAATATACATCGTAGGCCAGTTAGATAAACATAATGTTTATAGAAATTACAATAGGTCTATCAAAACATGAATAGGAAACTATGTATAATTATCTACATGTACATGTAAACAAAGTACAAGTGCAAAGTACATGTAACCTATAGAAACAGATGATACAAGGCATGGATTATGTGTTGAAGTAAGAAAGAAATTAACTTATCTACATGTAAGTCAAAAGCAACTTTGGTGGGTTTGTATTTAAAGGCAACCCCAAACTTCTGAACTTATGTAGAAAACCAATACCTTCAAATATAGCTGCAACTATATGAACCAAACCACACTGAACTCGATGTACAAAGTACAGCATACAATAAAAGTATAAAACAGAAGGCAATAATGAGCTACACTGAACTGTCACCAGTACTTGTGAGGCAACCTACATGTATTACATCTACCTGTTCATGTTGATCTTAGAAAAAAAAAACTAGCTAGTTACATGTTCATGCATCTGTATATGGCTCCCCAGACAACCTAGACACGTATAAAAAATGTCACCTTAAGAGGACAACCTTTTCATAAAACGTAACCCAGTAGACAAAAAGATGACATCGACATAATAATCGGACACCGTGGGAATGACATGGTGCTCAAACTGAAGTCAAATTGCATACATACTACACAAAGGCTATGTTATGAAGTTTGAATTACACGGTATTTGCACATGTACATGTAAATAGCTTGAAGACTGTACAGTTACATGTGCATAGCCTGAAGGCTGTACAGTTACATGTGCATAGCCTGAAGGCTGTACAGTTACATGTGCATAGCCTGAAGGCTGTACAGTTACATGTGCATAGCCTGAAGGCTATACAGTTACATGCGCATAGCCTGAAGGCTGTACAATTACATTCACATAGCCTGAAGACTGTACAGTTACATGTACATGAGAATAGTCTGAAGACTATGAATTACACAATATTTGCACATGTGAATAGCCTGAAGACTGTACAGTTACATGTGCATTGCCTGAAGACTGTACAGTTACATGTGCATAGCCAGAAGACTGTACAGTTACATGTGCATAGCCTGAAGGCTATACAGTTACGTGTGCATTGCCTGAAGGCTGTACAGTTACATGTGAATAGCCTGAACAATGTACAGTTACATGTACATAGCCTGAAGGTTGTACAGTTACGTGTGCATTGCCTGAAGACTGTACAGTTACGTGTGCATAGCCTGAAGACTGCACAGTTACATGTGCAAAGAGTGAAGACTGTACAGTTACATGTGCAGGTTTAGTTTTCCAGGATTCTGGATAATGTACGAATTTTCACTGAAGTTTATTTCTGACCTAAAGATCAAAAGTGAAAAAATGGGGGGGGGGGGGGGTTTCCAGCTAAACGATACTGTCAACATGACATTTTAACTGGGAAGTCTAAGAGCACCTTAGTGTAACTTAATACACTTCAACCTTCAACCATTCATCCCTGAAGATCCCATAAGGAATATTTTATGGTTTACTGCATTTTACTTCATCAGTTCTGTGGTGACAATGGCGACAAACTGAAGTGATTTGATAGCAAAAGCCAAAGTGCAAAGAACACAAAATTTAAATGCCACTTATGATGATGTAGGATGTACAACACATGTATGCAAACTTTAACCACATTGACAAAGAATCAACTGTTTAAAGTTTTAACTCTAATGAATCATCTCACACATGTTTGGGTGCGCATTCATTTCAAAAAATATTTCAGTTACATGTGGTAAATTTTTGGGACCACATGTATGTCAGTTTGGGCCTTGAGGTACTCTTGACTTTAATATTGAAGAATAATACACAGTAAAATGTTCTCTTTCATTAAACACTTGGAGCTTTTGGATAGTTGTTAACCTAAATAGATAAACAGTGCAAAGTCTGGGCAATCAGCAACAAAACACTGAAATCACTGGAAGGCATGCGCCCGGGATGCTCTCTGACCCAGTATCTATTTGTGCGTGTGTGTACACTGGGCTGAATTGGCCAGTACTTGGGAGGGAGGGTTGGGACTGTTGAGCTATTGTGCATACAGGGTATACTGCTGTTCTACCTGCCTGGCCTACATGTATCTCAGTAGGACAGGTGGAAGCTTTTATCTGAACGACAGGTGCATCAGGTAACTGCCTCCTATAGCCAGAAGACTGAGAGCAAGGGCATTTTCTGGCCCCACAGAGGCTTTCCTTATTCTCTTGCCCATGCTCGTGCACAATGAGGTCAATTCCTTTGACCACCGAAACATCTCTCCAGAGCTCTTCAGGTCTGACAACTGTCCCTTACACACCAAGAGGCTTCACAATAGATGGCAGCGAGTATCTTTGATGTGGACTTAATCCCTCCATAATCAAGAGTTACAGCACACCTCAAGTTTGCTGGCTTCTCACCTGTTGCTTTTAAAAGGTTACCTGGCATAAATGACTTCAGGAAGTTACCTGGATCAACACCTGGAGAGTTAAGATTGAAAGTGACAGGTAAATGCTACTGGCGATACAGAGAGCTGTAAACCCAATAATATATCTGAACAGGTATATGCATCATCCTTTACACAAATGAATTCGCCTTCAAATGGACTTACAAGTCCTCTCAAACTTCTCTCTGATCAGTACGCTGCACAGATTTCAAAATTTGTTCCTCCAAGGTTTGCAAAATTTGAATTTGTAAAAGTAGGACAGCTCGCAAACATTTGTGAAAATCAGGACTCTCGAGACATGTTTGCCTTTTGTTTTACTGCACCCAGATTTCTTCCCGCTCCCAACACAAGTTTCTTAACCCTCAGGTAATAAAGTGCCTGCCCCTAACAGGTGATGAAGTCAAACTTGTCCAATATTAATTACCTCGATAACAAGGGTTATCAGAGGGCTGGCTATTTTCTAAATAAGGGACACATCAACCCACATTGGAGACTGGATTAAGCCAACCCTGAAAGGCAGCTGTTCTCAGGTGTTAATTTAATTAATTCTGATAAACACATGAAACTGAAGATAGGTAAAGATAGAAGATAGGTGGTTCAGTTTATGGCAGACCTGAAGTTCATTTATTTATATCCCTCACGACAAGCCTTACACTTGGAGGAAAAATTGCAAACAAACAAACGAAGGAGCATGGGCAGCAGTTTTCAAGGCTTTACCCATCTTTGGACGAGTGCTATAAAGGCCATGTTTCAGGTTTTGATTTATGGCACTAAATTAAATCAATCAACACATACTGAGCATACAACAGAGAGCTCAAATTTAACAGGAAATTATGACAAAGACATAAAATCATAGACTGCAAGTCAGCAGATCACTTCAGCAAAATTAGGCAGAGGTATGGTATATATGGTTTGTATACACTAACACAGTGTTTTGAGCCAACAAATAACTGAACACTTGGATAATTTGGGCCCAAGCTTTCATGCATCAGTTACAATTGGGTATTGCAGTGTAAGTGAAAGGGAATACAAACAAACTGTTTTAAATGAAAACTTAATGAACAGTAAAATTACACAAAAAATCTGGGTGCATAATGAGAGTTTACACTTTGGATATAATGGAATATGGCATATCAAGACATGGCAGATATTCCATGGCCTTTTGTGCCTTTTCTTTCTTCACAAAGATTCTTTGACATATTCAGTATGGTGTACAATGTGCTTGTATCATGAAAGGCCTGGGCTATATCTACATTGTATGTTGTTGAGATTGATGTAAGCAATGTAAGCTACTCAACTAAGCTCTTCCTGCCTGGGGGGTGGGGGTGGAGGGCTTAATTTGAAATCAAATTTCCTTTTTATCAACACAATTCTGAAAGGTAAGAGAAATTCTGAGGGATTACAGGTCAGGTATATTCTGAACCAGGAAGTGCATATCAGGATTTTGATGAATGCAGAGTTGTTGATAGCTGACGCTCCAGCACGTCTTGAGAGTGGCAGCCAGCAGCTGTAGCTCTGACACAGACTATAGGCTAACCTTTTGCCTGACTGACTCCCTCCCAGATGGGATGCTGTGGCTGGGCTGGCGGGATGGCGGGCAAAGTGTGGGAAAGGTGGATGAGTAGAGCTGGGGTTCAAAGGTCAGCTGGGGGCTCTAGTCTGTGAGGCTGAGGTTTGGGGTCTGGCTGGACATCAGCAGGAAGACTCATGGATAATGACCACTACTGTACGTTCATATAAATCCATGGAGAATGCTCAAAAGTTTTCAAAACTTATATGTCCAAGATAATATAATGTGAAAGTAACATGAACATGTACTGGGATTCAACTGCAGGGGAACTACATGTAGCAGAAGGGAAAAGGTCAAATTAAACTCTGTGTTCATCAAGTGTGGTTACCCAACCTTCTGCAGCTTGGTAAAACACATCTATTGGTAAATTTTAGCACCCTGAAATGGAACGTTTCTTGAAAAAAATTCAGTCAAAGTATGGTATGGAAGATGTTCCTCAACTGGAAACACTTTCGACTAAGCAAAAAAAAAACCCCTAGGTTTCATTAAACTAGTCAGCATCAACTGCCTCAATCAATATCCATCTGACGGACAGAAAACACTGCATATACATGTACCTGAACATCTTTTCACAGTGTATTCATCATGTTACATGTACATTTGTCCTTGATATCATACAATGCAACAAGACACACCTAGGGTCAAGTGTGCTTAAGGCTAAACTGAATGTCACTGATGTCATTCTATTGACAGAAATGGTTGTACATGTAATAAAATATTCCAAACAAAGGAATTAATGCACAGTTTTCTATCCATACATGGTAATGTACATTTATGTGTCCTTATTAATACGAAGACAGGCTCATGTATGAAATTCCAGCAGGTTTATTACAGGCTCCACGTTTACAACTGCCAAGTCTGCAGGTATTGATACAGGAAGCCTGTCGCCAGCCAGGTCTGTTTACCTGAACTCCCGACCGAGGCCCAGTTCCACAGGGGTCGCCTCGGCAGAGCCCACGCCTCGACACACTGCTGTTTGACAAATCCAACGGCAAAACGGTTTAAGCTAAAAAAATGTTTAATCAAAGCATTGACCCTTTTAAGCTCATTAGACCTTGCGTCGCACATACCTGAGAACTGCTCGTTAACACACCTGTAGGCAGGATACACAAGAACACTGCTATATCACTGACACCTGAACATTCAAACATCTTTTAAGTGTCACTAGAGCACGCAGTTGAACAGGTGTAGAGTTTTTGTTTACCAATTTACTACTTCATTCTTTGTTTCATAACTCTTTGGTGCAAAATACATGTATACAATAAATGTATATTAAAAAAAAAAGAAAAAAAAAACATGACGTGGAAATTCAAATCAATGGATGGGAAACAGGGGGAGTTCCCATCAGACCAAAACTATTATCTTCTTACCATGATTATCTGCTAAATCAAATCATGATAAAAGTCAAAAGCGTCTTCGCACGATATTTCAAAGCCGGTTAGACCAGGAAAAACTGACACAAACGGGGTAGCATTTTCCAAAACAAATGACCTTTCAGAAAACAATCTGCACACAAAGGTCCAAACTTGCATCAAAATGATGATGACTTGAGTTGGTTTAACAACACTCAAATATGCTGACATTTAAAACAAAAAATCATTGGTTTAATGTGTTGCACAAAGGCTGATAGCACGGAAGGAAAACCAGGTTTGGGGAAATTCTACACAATAATCCCCTGATGAATTTAAAATAATTACATAATAATTGTCAAATCCCTCCTCAGTGACAGGAGAGTTCTCGTCAGCTGACAAAAGTGGCATGTATCTCGATCTGTCCCCTAGATCCCAGACTTTTAAATGTCAATATAACACTTAAGGTCAGTAAAACTGCAGCATCTATCCACTGTTCACATCGGAACTGACAAACTGTAACATCACTCATTTGACCCATGACCTCTTGTAGCTAAGGTCTCGCAGAATGTCAAAGGCAATTGAATTCCCATTATGGGCACCCTTCGGAAAACAAAAAGTTGTAAATGTGTGCAACTCTTTGGAAAAATAGCCGCAGTTCACCACTGATTTTAGTATTACACGGGGTATTGTATTGGATGCTTACAAAGATATCCCGTGCTATTGCCACCCTCATGTTTTTTCAACTAAACAAAAAAGAATTATTTTCCACAATTCTATTTTACATGTAGTATCGTATCCACTGAACTTAAATAGTCAGAGAAGTGTGTACCAAACTGACGCCTTAAAAACAAAGAGGAAATCCTAACTGGTTTAGACACAATTGCTTAGATTGGTTTATCCAGTTTTCTGGTTCCCACAAAGAGGCTAAAATTCATTGGTTAATTAAGCCTAAGGCTTTAGAAACACAGTAGGCTGATTGGTTAATCAATGCCCCTGGAGCTCTACAGAGATCAACACCGACATGTTAAACACCCGCTGACAATTACATCGCACTTTCCACGCTGTTCAACAGAGCAGCAGATATCCTCCGTGACGGACAAGTCGGCCAAGCATTGGGCAAAATGTTCTAGCCATCTTGTCCAAAAACGGACTCCATTTCCGCTGCCATGTATCAGTCTTTCCGGCCAAACCGGAAGTCTGTCTCCGCACGATACCCCATAGACTATGTTTCACTTTCGACACAGTGCTTACGCCATGCCCAAGGCTAAGGCGGGGTTTGATCAGAGAGCAGAGTGACTCGGTGCACTGAGGACCACTTTGACATACATGTGCATGTACACATCATGACAAATACAATATCTGGATGTACTACTAAAGCCGTACACCCAAGAGCAGATACTTCAAGTCAGCCATTTACTTTTTAATGTCACGTATTAATACCCATGGCAACCCAAGTCTTACAAATTCACTTCCACAATGAATTCTTCCTGTAATAATGAAATAGATGTGTTGATATGCATTCAGATTATACATGAAGCACCTGTGCCAAGGTTTAATATGCAAATGGCTTATCAGATTTATCAGATTATCCATGTAGGTGTGTGGTCTGAGGAAAACCTGAAGACTCCACTCACATTATACTCCTGTTTTTGAAAGGTTTTATGTAATTTTGATATAGAAACAATTCAATCAAAAAAGGTCTGGTAAAAAAATGCTTTTTCCACAGGAAATTAACTCTACACTAACATGGAACTGTACAAGGGGAGCAATTTAAACCCTGTCCTTGTACATGTATTTAAGAATGAACACACGGCAGACTTAAGTTCCCAGCGGGCCGGACCATTAGGACTTCATGCATGGTTAATAGGGTGATGCGAGAATAACCTCTTGACTAACAAGTTACCTGACGCTGTTACAGCTTTCTGAGTCGTTCAGCTTACCATGAACATTCTATCAGATAGAGGGTTTGCTTCATTACCCAGCCACTTGCTAGGGTGAGAGGATTCTCCCAGGTTATCACTCAGTTAGGGTAGGGTAGATTCCTGGACAGGTAGGTTTAGGTGAACACACATGGGAAGGAGGACAGCAGGTTATACATGCACATTAATGTTTTACTGAAGAAGAAATATGTTCACAAAAACAATTTGTATGCCTAGTGAGGCAAACATAAATGAAGAAAGTTACTTCAATTCTAAGTCTTCGAAAGAAGCTTGATTCCGTTACCAGTTCCAGCAGAACACAGTTCAATTGTTATGGCAGAGGTTGATAACCATTAGTTATCCAATGCTTTTAATGACGTCACACGCTATTTCTTATGGTTCACACCTTTTTGTATTTTTCTACATTATTATCCAATGGCACAAAAATGTCAAGATACAAGTAAATGAAAATACCTAAATCAGAACTACGTTTGCAAAAACCAGAACTAGGACGTTTTTGTTTTCAGAAAGCCCCATCTTCCAGGCTATTCCCAAACCCATGTTTCTGGTACAAACTCACAAAGTGACAGTGACCATACATTCTGAAACGAACAGAAGATTTGCGCATCAGTCATGAATTCGGGGATTTTTTTTGTCAAGTTGCGAAGTCAGCCAAGCAGCATTCACTTTGATGTTGACAGCAAGCTACCCAACCACCAAACCATCCAACCTCACTAATTTCACAAGCTATTCCCTTTTTCATTTCCTCATCTTTTTCTTGGTCACATTCAGGCTGTTTTCCTCTTTACTTGAGGAAAATTAAAACACCTGGAACTCATTCTAATGAATGTGTATACACTGCACATTCATATGAAAAATGTCAAGGCATTATTTCTGAAAATGACCCACAAAGTAGCCAAGTCAGTTCTGTTTAATCACAAACTATATTTCCCAGCTCTCCCCACCCCTCTTCAAAATATCCACCCCAACCCCATTCAACACCCCTACACGCTTACACAATTTTTTTTCCTTCTTTTTAGTTGTTGCCCTTTTTTTTTTTTGTGACGTGTATTCCACTCCTGCTCATGAAAACAGTGCATGTGAATAGGAATGAACACCTCAAACAGCAACTTATTCCGGATGCCAATATTACCAGACTGAACAAAATGTAGTGCTGACATAACACGTAAATGTATGGTTCATGTCTGTCTTCATGCATATACTTACTACAGTCACCAAAAAATGATATGTACATATATTTCAATTAAATTTCAGGACTGCTTTTAATGCTAAAATAGTGTAGAAAATAATTAGTTCACTATCAACAGCTGTGAATGACACCATTCCTAAAAGAATACATGTGCAGATGTGAACAGAAATTTGCTCTCCCTTCATTACTGTTTTACTTTTCTGCTACTCATGAAGGTCATGCAGGTACAGCTTTTTGTACATGTACAAGGGAAAGACGCACAAAGGATCAAATGGCTACACAAGTCAGGACACGTGTGGGTAATTTTTCAACATTAAAATATCAATTAAACTGGACAGAATTTTAAATTATATGTACATGTAGTTGAAACAGAAAAACTTCTTGAAACACCAGCACTCAGGTTTTTTTATTACTCCCCACTTCCCACCTGTCAGTGTATTTACATATTTAATGAGACTGGTAATTACATGCTAAGCAGGTATCCGTGAAGCCGTTACTTTGTATCGCTTGACATCTGTAGTCTGTGCTCACTTCAGCAGCTTGACAATCATGAAAATATCTGTGTGAGAAAAGTTTCATTGGCCAGGAACATATGCAGTAAATGTGCTACCCATAAGATATGTTCAGTGAAATAAATTTCACATAAAGGCAAAAAAATATTAAATTCAAGTGGTTTGGACTGAAGACCAAATTGTGCAGGATTCTACACAAAACTCACTGAAAATAACAAAATAACGTTTTACTCAAATATTTTAATTGATTTATTTTCCTTCTACTTAAAATCAGCTGAGCGATCATGTGCTTGCTTTTCATCTACCATTCTCTCAATTTTCCATGCATGACTGCCACTGAAAAGAATGTGGGAGGGGAATCAAGCTGAGAGCTGGGCTGGGAGGTGGGGGTGAGGGGTGGAGGCAAAGGGGTGGTTAGGACAGGGGCTAGGGGAGAGAGACTCAGCCTGTCACCTGTCTGATTTTCCTCAACTCTCGTTCTTTTGTCCATTATTCACCATGCCCCAAGCACAGACCAAAGCAACACAAAGCTCCCCCAGGTCTCCCATTCCACAGTGTAATACCTACAAGTATATATATTACCAAAACCGAGCTCAATCTCAGCCCAGCACATTGATCCACACTTAACACAAGTCCTAATATGTCCACCACCTTAATCCTTCTACAGTTCAGTTTGAAAAGAACAGTAATGACTGAACCTCTCGAGCGTTCACCCCTTTTTAAATTATGATATTGATCTTCCTCTGAGTCAGGTGGAAGTGAAAAACATTCATTTGCATCCCAACAAGTGGGCTTCAAGTCATAAAGACATGTCAACCACCACCCAGGGCATTCACAATATAGCCAGCTACACTCTTAGAAAAGTTATGCGAATTTCTGACCTACAACTGAGTTGGTTTGCACACAGGGTACACAGAAACTGTACATGTAAAATATACAAAAGTAAAGAACACATCACTTTTTTTTTGACTGTTTCATGATCACCTTTATTAATCTCTTCTTAACTCAGGTGTACATGTATGTGTACAATCTCCATGCAGTCATAAGAAAAAAAGAACACCACTGGCCTTTTATTTCTACACAAAGACATGATTTAAAAATTTAATGTTGTATCTTGGGCCATATATGTACATAATATAACTACCAGTCAGATTTTTTACCTACAACAATTTAAAGACTTCACATGGCCTGCCAGAGGGAACAACATAAAAAGCTCTTCAACATCATCAAATTTTGCAATTTTCACTCGAACCACATAGCAGAGCTCTGTTAACAAGCCACACACATCTTATCTTGGCTACTGCTTCTGTTTGTTGACTAACCAGTTTATATTTGGAGAGTTCCAGCATAACGAACTTTTAATTTTGGTAAGCTAAACTTGGACATCTTCCTTCAGAGTGATCTAGCCTCTGCAGTGGCAGAGTCTTGTCTCTTCACTTGAGCAAAGATACATAATTCTAAATAAAAGTCTCTGGTAGAAAAGCCGAGTAGCAGATAAGTGAGTGAGGCGTGTACATCTAGGATGTGACGATGCTGCCAGACTACTTGTACAACAATGAAGTGGTTCACTGATGCAACATCTACAGTACACCTATTCATGCACCTTACTAGCAGCACATCCTCCACACTAAGGTATCAGTTACACATCAGTACATGTAGGATACATGGCCACTGAAAGACACTGTGTAACATTGTATACAATATGTGTGATACTGCCTATGCTTTAGGCACATATACCAGTCATTAAATAAAGGTCCTTCCATTCAAGACTTCAGGGGGTGCAACATAAGGCTGGGCAAAGAGGTGGAGCACTTTCTATGTGGCAGAAATGAGGGTGGTGTACATTATGTCATTATGTTACTCTTACCAGTTAAGTAGCAACCTCGGGTGTTTAAAAGCTCACCCACAACACAAAAATTACACACTGAATTTCATCTCAATAAATGAGAAATTTCTCTTACAAATTTTTTTTCATTTGCATTAGTCTCCTTTACAAAAACGTCCATGTTAATCAACATTATATAATGAGCACAATTTGACAGTTTGAACCACCGCAACTTCCTTTATGACAATATGTAGACTAATGCAAATCAATATGGAGACAAGTACAACAGAAGCCACTCTCAAAGCCCAGTCTGGTAAATAATTTGCTGAGAAATGAACAAATTATCTACAGCCCTGGGCTAACTTTACATCAACCCTTATTAGTACTTTGACCCGTAATTCAGACATGAAAAGACCACAACTTGATAAGGAGTAATATGATCTAAAATGCTGACAATAAATGTTGCGTAATTAAACACCAGTATCACACATGTATACATAATATATAATGCAGCCTACAAATAATAACTTGTCCGTGATGTTTGTTGCCAATTTAATGCCATTCAAAGCTTGTTACAAATGTCACAACATCATGCCAGTGTTTCCTTGTTTACAGATGTCAGACCTGAATACATGTACACAACTCCATCTGGGAACATGCAGTTTTGATTCTAGCTTGTCAGAAGTTGTTTTCCATCCCCTTGCATTTATAAACACAAACGGTATGGAGAGTTTAGCACAGCAGAGTTCTAAGGGGCACACAGGTAAACTACTGGTGTGATATGCAGTGTAGATATGTGCAGTGCATGTAACTTCCATTTTCAACATTCATGAAAGCATGACGATATTTTAATGCAGGGTACACACATCTAATTACTGGGCAATATCCTCTTCACACTGAAAGTTTTCCTCAAACTATTAATAAAAGGTGTCAGATACATACACGACAACATACTGTGCACAGCTTTGTAATAAAAATATTAGGAAGTGCAACCAACATCACATTTATTCATGTCGGAAATTCTGACACATCTATTTTAGCTTTGTAGAAATAGCAAAATGTTTCTACAACACACAACAAATCCTCTCCATGAACAAGAAGAGAGGATGGAGCATACCTGTCTAACTGAATCATTGGATTTGTATAAAGTTTCTAAACAATGTCAATAACACAGTATCATTTTAACATCACTCACAATGTGCATGTACATATATGCTGCACTCCACATAGCTGATCAAACCACACACATTGTTTTTACTTGGTGCTTACTTTTGACCAACATGTATCTGTAGCCTACAACTCTCAATATCCTGTGTGTGTACACAGCATGCCTATCCTATACTCCTGGATTAAACATTGCCAGCCACAGTGACAATCACTAGCTAGGATATGGGGGGAGGGGGGGAGATCACACTGCCGGTACAGGTAGTACAGTAATACTGTGGAACAAAGGCACTTGACACTGCCATTGTAGTCTGTCAGACAGACCAACCCTATCTTATAACAGCAGCGAGGTGAAGGTGATGGACAGGGAGATGGGGGAGGGGCTAAGTTGGTCATCCAGTGCAAACCTCATTAACATATGGTACTTCATGAAGCTTGTGAGAGGTACATGTGCACTCAGAATATAGAATACAAGATCAGGGGTACCAAAAATTTTTGGCTCAAACTTTTGCTAGATTAGAAATCATGCCTTCTTCCTCAGCTTTCAAGAAATCACCAGCACACAGTGCATGGTATCAGGAGTATATGTACATGTATGTACGTCACTCAGTAATATAATGTTTCCAATGTCCATGTACATCAGCGTTGAGTGAGTTCACTGCTTTGAATGTGTGTGCAGGTGTCTGTTTTTCACGGGCAGATGCACCTACATGTACACCGTGAAAGACTGACCTTGTATCAATTTCTGTCGATCTGCAAGCCTTCCCGGTGGTTCGCTCAAATTTCTCAAAGACTAACACAAATATCCATTTCTCAGGTGATAAAAACACTAACTTCTGTGAATGTTAAACAAAACAGTGCCAATTGCATCACAGGAGAGTCTGTATTCTACCAACTCAGTGTACAACAACAGGTACATGCAGTTAAAGCCCACAGGAGATAAGCCCATGATGTCCATCCTAAGGTTGCCCAGGCTTAGAGGCAAAGATACCAATGAGCAGGCATTCTTCCCACCCTCTTTTTTCCTTGACCACTTAGTCATGTAGCGCAAAGGCACACACTTCAGATTTAAGGCAGCGATTTAACTCTACGAGTTCACACATTCACATCCTGGATTCCTCTGACCCTCTCTGGCCAGTGGCCAATCTATGTGAAAATTTCGATGTACGCTGCTGTATGCTGGAAGCCAGGGTAAATATGGGGCCAGCAGAGGAGGCCAGGCTAACACCCGGCTTACAAAGCAGTTCCTCAAAAACACATGTTATATATGTTTGATGCATATGGCACAAAATGTCTTAGTGCTCAAAGAATTTCCAAGCTTACATGCCTGTACATTTTCCAGGTCCTCAACTATTTTAGACATGTACTCCATATCATGCACAAGGTTAATTTACCAGCTTTACTTTTTTCAAAATATTTAAATAGGTTTACAGGAGAGTTCAGATTTGATTCATGAAATGCTGCTTTTGGTAAAGTTAAAGCTTCCAAAATTGGCATGGTCAACTTTGTAGATACATCACTAACAGTTACCTCTGACAAAACATCAATTCTCTCCAATAAAGCTTTTCAAACAGCAGGGAAAAAACATAAAAAAATACAGCACCTTTTCATTTGTTAACTCCTTTTAATTCCCAGTTCCAGCTTAAAAACTAGCTGCAATACTTAACAAGACAAAGAACACCCACTCAGCCACAGGCAGGGTGGGGAATGAATAAGTAACACTTGGAAATGCCAGCAGGAGGAGATATGAAACAAATTCTGTTATTTATGTCATATCCTACTGGTAAACCAGTCACAGGAAAACCAATAATCTTTGAGATGACGCAAAAACAACAGTGGGATATACACACATGTACATGTTTGCTACCATCAATTTATGTATGTCATCAACTACATGTCGGACGTAGGCGGGATTACCCTCAATGACCTAAAATTTCCACCATGATTAAGCTGGTCATTATTCCAGATTCTGAAAGTTCTATCGACTTTAAAAAGGTGTTTTGAATTTTTTTTTTTTTTAGAAAGGTACAGTGTCGATTGCCATCCTGCTGGGAAAATGTAACATTTACCACGATTTTGTATTATTAATTTACCTCCAAAAATGCACTTTTTGGGGGCAAAGTTTTAGGTCGTTTAGAGCAGACCCGTATAATTAAACTTTAAAGAGAGGCAGATCATGTGTAAATTACTTCTGCTAAGCTCATATTGTGTTGTCTTTGTTCATAATGCCCTGGTTGCAAAAAGACGTCATTACACATCCGGAGGTTCGTTCAGGAATGCAAGGTAATTACCTACAAAAAGTAACAGTGGAGTGTAATTGTGCTGAATCTATTTTAACATCTGATGATAGTCCTTATGATATGGGTGATATACATACTGTACAGCGCTAGTGTTTAAATGGTCGGAGGTCCTCATCCTTTGTCTTTGTGCTGATCGACGCATACATACATGTGCATTTGTGCCCTGTGTATTTTACCCATACAGCCTCAAATGATGACAATCTAAACACATGATCAATTAAACTTTCCCAGTTTATCTTCAATAATTTGCATCATGTATATCCTCCTCAAATTTATCCAACATCCTCCACAAGTTGTCTGACAGCAGTGACACTAACTCAGTCTCGTACCGTGCACTTCTGGTTGGCTGGTTTCTTTCTCAAAAGTTTTGGAGCTTTCCCTTACACTACAGTACCTTAGAACACTGTCTTTCTATGCGTCAAGTTTATGGCACATAGAAGAAGGTGGTTATACAGCAGTTGAAAACCAATACTGTAATTAGCGAAGCAAAGAACAGTTCAATACATAATTAATACTGCCTGCTGAATAACAAAATTATCAGTTTCAGGTTTCTTACCGAGGCACATCCACGGAAGATTATATTCAGATAGGAGTACTTGTGGTAATGTTCAGATCTAAAAGATCTTCTTTTGTACATGCACTGTGACCAATTTCTAGTTTTCTTGAAATAAGAAAAAAACACACACAAGCACATTAACAATGACCTTGTTAATTTCACATACTATTACATGTAGTGCTCTAGGACTTGAACACATCTAATTTCAACACTCAATGAACAAGTTTGCTGAATTTCAGCCATATAAAATTTCTTCAAAACTGAAATTGTACCTATGTTTAACCAACATGAAGAAAAAAACAAATGTTTAACCCACAAGAAGGAAAAAAAAAAATTTTCCAGTTGTACACAGACTGGCCTAGTGGCCCGACATTCGTGGATGCACAGTGATTTGTCTTTCCATGTGAACTTACTCGCTTCACTCAGCGTTCCCACAAAATTGTAAAATAGAGCAGGAAGCGGTGAAGCTATAGCCAGTTTAACCGCAGTTCTTATCCACACGGGTAAAATAGAAACAACAGCCACGATCTGTATAGTACAAGACATGGGACAGACAGAAAGTCCAACCAGGGTTATGGGTACAGGTAGCTATGTATTTAACCTCTGGCTATTACAAAACTTCTGAACTGGAAAATAACACAAGTTCACAAAGACCAGTATTACATGTACCTGTTGTGAGCTTTTAATAGGCACTTCAGCTCTTACAAATCAAACTGAAATACAGATACATGTTGTTTGTTATTTTTTTTTTCATGCTCCTTTTCCAATGCAACTTTGACTTTACTGAAATTCTGCAGAAAAGAAAAAAGTAAAAAGTACACGTTGGTCAGACTTCATCATTTCACCAAAAATGGAACAAAATGAGCGTAGATGCAGGGAGTCAAGTATAAATAAATGTATGATGGCTGACTCACATGCAGGCAAATTATGTCTACAACCTCAACTCTAGCAAACGGCTTTTTCTCTTCCTTTTTCTTTAAACAATTTTTATTCTTAAAAATTGCACAACAAATTCATTTTCTTCCTAATATTAATTTTGCCACGATATGGCTCAGACATTGCCGATGTGGTGTTATGCCATAATCATTCATTCATTCATTCCTGACATTAATTAAAAAATTCAATCTCAATAGTTTGTAAAGTTTAAAAACGCTATTATTACTGCTTCAGTAATCTGTACTTTTGAACTGTCACAACATTATAATTATTACACTCCACAGTAACATATTTATATGTGTAAGTTCACCCAATGAGTTTATCATTATATCAGGAATCTTGGTGAAAGTTCTAATACTGAACACTAAACAATAAGGCAATGGACATTCAAAAAATTTGTTTCATGTTTCCCCACAACTGGCTGTGAAGACTTCTGGTGATGTGAGCATGACTACAGCTCTGTAACTGAGCACATACTGAGGTTTCCCCTCACAGATTTCCTTACAATTTTCATGAAGCCAGATTAGGGTTTTGTCGTCTTTAATTATAGATCCTAAATTACTAACCTGTACAGAGGTCAAACAAGGACTTTTCTGTCACTACAGTACATCAAACTGACTGCTTACTTAACTGCACATTTATCTTCTGTTATTAGGTAACTCGGGCTGTGGCCTATCAACTAGACACAAGAAAATCTGACCATGAATAAGAACTTGCAAGCATTGTACATAACAGTCCGACGAGTCACAGAAGGGATTAAATGTATATCAGGGTTATATCTTTGTACCGACACAAAACTTTATGGGAAGAAAAAGACAAACAGGGAAATAAATTTGAAACTGTATTATTACAAGTATAATCCCCAAAAGGCTGAAAGCTTCCATGATCACCATACCATGTGTATTTTCATTTATATGTTTTACAATTGAACACTGCACTGTATGTATGCAACATAAAGCAAAATCACCCGAGAATTGCAGACACTCATGTGCACAAATACATGCAAACTGCAGGTACAGTGTACTTGTCAAATTGAATAATTTATGTCCGTCTGTCACTTGCCCTCTTTTTCACTGCACAGGAAGGTGTAAGTGGTAAGTTGTGTACCTGACCATGGATACTGCAATGAGAACGTGTTAATTGTACACAAAATTCCACTCCCAACACATTCTGACAGGGCATAAAGGGAAAGGACTGGATGGGACAAAATTAGCTCAATTGGGAAACAGAACAGCAATATTTCCTAAGAAAGATCAAAGGTCAGTTTTAGACCTTTGTATCACACCTCTGCAACCCAATTGTCACATAATATACAACAATGACACTTCTCAAACTGGGTCTGAAAATTTGGTATTTTCATAAGGCAATCTTTGCCTTCATTGTCTACGTCTTGACACCTTTGAACCTAGCTGAAGGGTGGGAAAGCTAAAACCAGGGCCCACTTTCTGACCAATGGTCATAGCTGGTGAAACATAATACCTGCTTGCCCCAGGGCAAGAGAATGGTTAATTGCTGTATCCCTATTATGGGCAGCTGATGTAACAATGGTTATTCCCCACCCCTCCAGGGACAGAGATGTTACAGGTGTGCTGCAGTCTGTGGACCTCAGGTGAGAACTCCCACATACACAACCAGCTGGCATCTAAAAGTGTCGCATGTCTTGGGGAAATTATTTACCCCCAAATTACAGCAGGTAGAAACCAATGGACATGCACTCAGCATTCTCATCACTTCCTCTTTACAAATTTAGTTACCCATCTTCTTCTTACAAATCCTATTCTGATAAATGAACAAGGGGGGCGATGTGAGAATAGGAAAATGATGAAGAAAACATCCTGACTACAGAATCTGGCTAAAATTAAGAGAAAGACATGAATTATTAAACAATCACAGAGTAACAAGTTAACAAATCAATTCACTGTGAATACTTAATCTTTAGAAATTCAGTTCACCCTACTTTAGTGAAATAAATGGGGGTGTTGTGTGGGGGGTACAATTAGAACCCCTTGATTTCAATGTCCCTAGAGCTACTGTAAGTACAATGATAGACACCTAAGTATAAAAAGTTTAACTTGTTACAATTAAACACATTCATTCAACACAAATTCCCACATCAACAGTGCTTTACGCAACCACCAAACTGTCATGTATAGGTAATATCAATTAACCATGACTGACTAATATTAATGCAAGACTTCAATATTGATCATGTAAAGCCATAAGCCAATCAGCAATGCTAATGCTTAATATAATTAATAAGTTGTAAAATAAAAGTGTTCAATACAATGTAAAACATGAGCCATATATCATATCCTTTGTGAAGTACCAAATATCAAATTTCTGAAAAATGCTACAAATAAAGTTAATGTCACTCACACTAACTCTTCTGACCACATCATGAGGGATGAAGCTTTCTGTTTCATAAATAACCCTAGATTTATCAAACACATGGCATGAGCACATATCTCATTTTATACAGTGCATGAATGTAAAAGGAAGAGACAGACCTGACTTCTCAAAAATGTCAACAAAAAGAAAACGTTTGTGAAGTTATATTGTGTTTCAACATAAGTTAAAAGATGCAACAAGGACTACAAGGAATACTTTTTCAATTTCTTCAACTCTTGCCTACAAACAAGAACTTTTATTTCTGAAATGCAAATGAAGCTTCTTTCCACTGACAGCAAAACAGCACCTTGCACCAGGGTGCGAAACAGACTATAGTCATTTACATCAATGAGTTGCACCCTGGTTAAGCAGTGGGGCTAACAACTCCTATATACAGCACAAGACTTAGGGCTGTGGGACACCAGACAAAATGCCTGTTATTTGGCCTGGTAGGCATTTAATCATAGTCGCTGTCAGTTTTTACCCACAGTTATAACAATAGGCAGTTGACAAACCCGGATCATCTAAAACAGACCAGAACTATGCACCTATAGATTTGGGTCAGAAAGTTCAAGTTATGCCAGCCTTAAAATAAACTCCTTCGTCAGGAATAGATGGTAATTATAATCCAAACGGAACATATCTAGTTATGTCTATAAGTTGCTCAAACATACTCACACTAATTCATTGCAAACTTGGTAATTTAATTACTACTTCACACTTACATGCACATGTACACAAAATGTAATTTCAAAGCTGTCCAGCTAATTAAACTTATGCATATTTTGAAGAAAACCTACACACCCTACTTACATGTACATATTATTACATGTGTATACATAGCAAAATATAGATGGACCCTGCCAAACACACAGAAAACAGACAGGGAGATGTACATGTAAAAGTTTTATTTGATCATATTACTTCAAAACTTGTGTATGTGCTTCTGAACATTACACTGATTCCTCCCTTAGCAGACCAATATACTGATCCACAAATTCATTTTAAAATAACATTTTACAAAAGACATGACTTGGTGAATTACCATTACAGGAAAAATGTCTTATTTCATTTTTATTAAATTCTCATCCCTGGATATCTAACTGTGGTTGACTGACCCAGATCTGACTACACCGATAGAGAGTTGATCCTTCATGTAAGGTGTGGCAGGAAATAACTGTACAGTGCAAAAGCTGATCTAGTTCACAAAGGTGTGTAAAACACATACATGTAAGCACAGCCGCAGGAAGTTCAAATAAGTCAGCAAGTGACATGTAAGGAGGGGGAGGAATGAGGGGGGAGGCAGAGGGTGCTTGAGTCATTAACAGGCATCACGCCCCGTGTATGTGTACCCTATTTACCTGCGGCAAACAACTAGCGCAAAGAGCTGTGACACATTTCTATCATACCTTTTTGACAGGTATGTGTATTACGTAGGTATACAGCCACCACTGTCACGGTGGTTTTGTTGCTGTTTTCTCTGTCAAGGATCGGCCTGTGTAATTACATGATGACATAACATGTACGTGCAGTGTACACACATGAACTAGCTGACATGGCAGGAAAACTTGCTCACTTGTTGTACAGTGCTATGTTCAGCTGGACAATTATGGAGTTGCACATTTTTAGTGAAAACTACATGTAATAACCCAATTTCTGTCCTTTGCAGTTACATGCATATTCAAAGCTCATCCAGTTCAAAGCTGCAGAATCAACCTTGTACATTCTGTTCCAATAATTGCACTGTTTTGTCCGTACACATGTATGTAGCTTCTCGTCACAGTGAACCATTCTAGAGTGTTTTGAAACCAGAAGATTATCCATGATGTTTCACTCAGCCAGACCGACTAGAGCGTCTGTCAATTATCATGTGATCAAGAAATATCCACTGTCCTGCCATAAAATATGTAATGATAATGTCATAAATGTATTCTGGAATTAAAAGCAACAAAACAGAAACTTCTCCACAAAAGACTGAAACTCTGAAACTTTGTTGATACTCACTTGCAGTAGCTTTCGCCCCTTTGTGGCATTACACAGTTGACTCCGTTTCTACAGGGGTTGGGGTGGCAAGATAACCCTGTGAAGACAAAAAACAAGGTTCCAATCCACTCAAGTCGTATTCAGAAACACTCCCACACATCTGATTTGTAAGGTATAAATATGAAACATCGACCAATGTCCTTCCTATGAATATATCATTCTTATGTTCAATGTCCTACTTTCATGCTTTCAAACATTTCCAAGAAAATCTCTACAAATCTACACATATCTAAATGGATATAACCTGCTGCATCTTTTGTAACTATTCAGACTGCAAGTTTCTTCCCCCTCATTTTGTGTTTCATCTGTAAGCAGGTTAAGTGAACGAGAAGATATCTGCAAGATGCTGCTGTGAGAGCCTTGCCAAGGTTAAAACATCCCCCCCACACACACCAACCAAACCAACTAAACTGCTTATTTTTGCATACCCACAAAAAAGACAAGGGTAGCAGCAAGAGCTGATTCAGTGAAGGTACAGAATGAGGTCGGAGCTATGGATGTCTATTTCCATATCTGTCTGACTCACTACATGTAAAAAAACATAGTTGCACAAAATCTGACAAACCAGACAGTGCGAAAGGATTGAAAGCGGGTAAAACAAAAACAGGTGCCCAAAGCTAATAAAAACAAGACTATACACAGCTGTACATGATGTCATAAAGCTGCTTTGCCAGATTTACTTGTACAAAATAACTTGTTCTGCTATACACCTCAGAAAACAAGGGAACACATCTACTGTAACTAGGACATATGTGTTACAAAGTTCATCACTTTTAACAACAAGCTTTTACAAATGATACTATTCAAACATTCTCAGAAGACACTACAATGTATTGATCAAAATATAATTACAAATATTTCCCTACATTCCCTGAGTTGTTTAAAAATTATACATACATATTTTCTGTACTTTTTTTCCTCAAAAAATGTTGTCATGCTTTTAGAGCTGCAAAGTTGGGAAAAATATGAATTACTTTTCCACATATTTTCATCACATGAAAGATACAAAGCTTTAATGAATGAGGGGGTTGAGGAAGCCTAAAGCATGAATTTCTTAAAGTCCTTAAAGTGGAATGAAATGGTTTACATGTAGCTTCTTAGAATTTCACAGCATGCACATCTACTTCATATACTATTGCTGTACTGTAAGAAATTTTCTTACATTTTAAAGAATTCAATCACACTTACAACGGTGAATATTTTTCCAACAAATGCTCAACAAAACAGCATATATAAATTGAGATTTCAGGTATTAAAGTTTAACATGCCTAAGTTTTACATGCACATAGGCCTATCCATTGCATTCTCCATAAAATGTTATTATGCAGTTACATTGGGTAAATATTATAATTTACATTTGAACGTCAACTGATTCCCACATAATACTGTAAAGAATATAGACCCATATATATTTTTTTCAACGTCTCATAAAGATATTAAGTCTACCCTGTAAAGAAATGCTACATATCGATTCTATACTGTTAGGCGGCTAAAAGCCAGTCTATGCTGGTTGGATGAAGACCGTGAGAAAGTTTACTGTATCACTTTACCCAGGACAACGAACCGGTATCAATGCACAACTCTATCCAAAACAATATCACCAACTTTAACTAAAGAGACCTTAAGACATGTAGAAATTTGTAGAAAGCCCAAAGAGATGATTCTGAGAAAGGGAAATCAGTTTAGAAGCAAGTATAAATGAGTTTGCAGAGTTGAAAAGAGTTGATAGTCATAAGGTGGTCCGGTGACTCGTGTCGCATCGTCAGCCATGCTTGAAACATCGGAACACAACTTCCCAAACTTACCCGTAACTTCCACGCTTGCCACCGCAGTCAAAATCACAATTAACACCGCTATATTCCTTTGGCGACACATAGCGTCCCCCCAAAAGTAAATCCGAGTACAGTATTCCTCACATAAGTATGTAATTTCCTGGTAAAATCCCTCCAAAACAACTGGCAAGAGTCGCCCACATTCGCGCACCGCTGTGTGAAGTTGGTACTAAAGTTGTTTCGCGATGTCTAACAAAAGTTCGCTCGCGGCCAAAGAGTGCAGGCTTTTGTATTCCTCCGCCGATATGAGAGAAGCGTAGAAGACCATCAATTTCCACAAGTCACCCCAAATGTTTTATCCAAGCGCATTATCTATAACTTTCATCTATTGCAATCCACACGATGGGCATGGTATTGTTTGCATTACACTGCTAGCCTGAGGACTATGTTTTGTAAGAGTTGGCGGATGTGCTGAGTGATACGTCCACCTTAAATCAGTGCACACTGTGCTTTGCACGCCGTCAGTTAGTAGCTCAGTGAATGGATTTGAGCAGGTAGTGCAGACACACGAGTAGAACGCGAAAATGTTTGATCAATGCTCATAAAAGAGGCTTTCATAAAATCCAATGCTCCTGCCGGACTACGTTCTTAATAAAGATAATCTGCGTCCTGGCTGGTTGTTGACTGGGGCAGTAGGTCAGCTTTATTTACAAGCACGACACAGGAATAGTAAATCTCAAGGCCTTCAAACATGTAGATAGAAAAGCTTGCTTGAATCTCTGTCCATTGCATGCAAACATAACTTACGCTTGTGAATGTTAAACCCATCTTTATTATATTTACTACAGCGTTAAAGTGTGTTATAGGTAGTATTTCACAGGCAATATCATACTGAATAGGGACCAATGTATTGAATATGCAAATTACCTGTACTGTTACGGCGTGCGTAGTTGTATCACATTTTTATCATCTAAAATAGACAAATTTGTGGATTAAATGAAGTTGTGTATAGAATACATGCCTATAAATGATTTTCACTATTTACA
Source organism: Acanthopleura granulata (assembly GCA_016165875.1). Classification (NCBI taxonomy): domain Eukaryota; kingdom Metazoa; phylum Mollusca; class Polyplacophora; order Chitonida; family Chitonidae; genus Acanthopleura; species Acanthopleura granulata. Next base: position 5,691,617 of record JABBOT010000082.1, read on the forward strand.
AAATGTCAAAATAAATATAAAAATTCTGTGAGCAGAAGCACTGTTTTATTGGTGGTGATTTAAGTGTTGCAAGCTGGAGCTAAGAGACAAATTCACTTGACTTGCTGATGGCCATATGTACATATGGTGGTGTTACAAATTCGTCTCAAACCTTAAACTTTAACCTTATGTGCAGTAATTTACATGACTTAATTGTTAGTGGTTCATGGTTGTAAAAACAGCCAGTAGAACTTCGCCATGGGTAAATTAAAGTAAACAAGGAACCAACTTTCATAGATCATATACCTAACTATATTCAATAAAAACACATATAGTGTTGAAAAATACCCGAGTTATTACTCTTGGCAAAAGAACTACTGAAGACTGGTGTTATTGGAAACTTATTTGTATAAATCTTCATTTTTCGGAGGTGAGACGGTGGTGGGATATTTATTTATTTATTTATTTACTTATTTATTTGTAGGCCCATATATTCTCCCTCAATCAGCTTGAATTAATATACTTGCCAGAGGCGTTCATAAAATAAATCACAACATCCAGTCTTCATGGTGATAAAGCATGAGAACAATAAACAATGCAGATGTCACAGAAAAAAAACAAAAATTAGGGAAAAAGGTGAAATCACAATATAACCATTAATGTGAAAAACATTTATTTTTTTATTGGACTGGATGACCTGAAAACATTTTCTTCAAATGGCGAACTTTAGCTTGTATAAACTTCAGCGGCTGTATCGTATTATTTACAACTGAAAACGTAATATTTCAATTCTAAAATTCCAATTGTATGTACTTCTAGCACAAAATTGTCTGTTTTTTCATGCACTGTGAAGCTATGCCGTAAGCCCACGAGTAAAGTGTATGTGCAGCCCTTGCGACGGGAGCTTGTTCCAACTACGACCGCCAGATGGCGCTTGTGTAAAACATCAACCGGAAAGGTTGAACACGTTGTTTTGATGCGAAACAAACACGTGGGGACAGTTTCGTCAAAATGGTTCGAAAACTGAAATTTCACGAAAAGAAACTGCTGAAGAAAGTTGACTTTATATCATGGGAGGTAGACAACAATCTTCACGAAATCAAAGTAATGAGGAAATACTTCATACAGCGAAGGGAAGACTACACAAAGTGCGTTTTGAAAGTTTGCCGATAGACCTAAGTACTACAGTCAACATGTCAGCTGTTAGGCGGTTAAAATAAGAGTTCAGATATTTGATAAATATGCCTTGCAGAAATTTCGATCGTTGAAAATAGGTATTGTGCATCCATATAGACGCACAGTATCAAGTTGTTGTTTTATGTTGTAAGTAAAAATTCTTGTTACAGAGCCTGAAATCGGAATAACAATTATATAGTGCAACAACAACGCTGTGTTTTAAGATAGATATATAGGTAGAGTTTGCGTAAAATTTTTTGCCCCATCTCGGGCTAAGGACTCCTTCAAAAACATGTACAATACAATACAACACGCCTTTGTATTTGTTTTTGAGCCTGTTACATGCCTTGCAGAAGACCAAGAGTGTTTACTTGCACACCTACAGTAAAGTCAGATCTTAATCTTGTATCCGAGTGCTAGATACAGTAGGAGGGTCCCATTGGGTCTTTTCATGGCCTGACATTGACTAACAGTCATCAGACAAAGAGTTCAATTTACAAAACTGTCTGTCTGTCAAGCACACCTGAATGACTGGTGTGTCAAAGAAGGGTACGTAATAATGACAATAAAATTTGATCAAGATACATCAACTGTCATCTGTACATGATGACTGGAGGACTGCATACCCATCTGTTTAAGGAGCCTCTACAAGGGAACATGATGAGCGAAGGGTCAGCCTATCATGAATGGACCCTCCGCATATCTTAGGGCTACGATGGGCATAGGATTTAAAGCTAGCATCTGACTGTACTGTAGATTCACATTCCCCAGACTGTACATGGTGTCACATAGTAGTAGCACACCTGGCATTTCGGGTGTGTGCTAGGTGTGGGATTGTGATAGCACAGCTTAAATTCAAGGGTTACCCAGGAGCCTCTCACCAGTGCCAGCTCAGGTTGGCTTCCTTTTCCGGTCATATGTGGCAAGGTCTGCAAGCAACATGTGGGAAATCATGGGTTTCCCTCAGGTTCTGCTCAGTTTCCATCCACCATACTGCTGGCCACCATCATGAAAGTGAATTATTTTTGAGTACCATGGAAAACACTGATGAAATGCATACAGGAATAATTAAATTTGAAAGCCTTCACATTATTTTACTCCTTTATCAAAATTCATTACATGTATTTCGTTTTTTATCCAAAATTGTCACAAAAGACCATCAAATCTAGCCAAATAGTTCCGCTGCCTGGACCAGCTTTGGAAATTATTATGACATGTAACTAGGGATCAAGTGTTGTAGGCCTTCAAGGATAAAATAAGCAAGACACAGTATTCGTATATCATGGTCATTGCCAGGAATTTTCCAGAGGAGGTCATTTGCCATAGGCCATCAAGCCTGGGTCACGCCTGGGTAATAAGAAATGGTTGATTACACTAGTATGGCTGTATGTTCTGTCTTAACAAATGATGAAGACTACCACAAATATGATGTGGATACATGCATCTGTGTGTCACATGTGGCAAAGATTTCTAGTAACTTGCCAGGGTCAGTGGGTTACCAGGGTCACTCTATTTTCCTACACCTTTAAAACTGACAGCTTTTGTGTCTGTGACAAATTCTTGATAATTACGATAAACAACAATCAAATAAATAAATCCTAGAAGACTGAAGTTGCAGCTGAGCTGGTTAGCACGCTAGCGCAGTGCAGTGACCAGGAGCCTCTCACTAATGTGGTGACTTGGAATTTAAGTCCAGCTCATGCCGGCTTCTTCTCCACCTATACAAAGGTGGAGGTCGGTCAGCAACCTTCAGATGGTTGTGGATTTCTCTAAGCACAGTTTCCTCCCACCATAATGCTGTTCGCCATTGTAGGAGTCCTGTGACTTCAGGTTAAAAGGTGTGAAGGTATCTGCAGAAGGGGTTGATTCCTCCACGTGTAAAACATAACTTCCCATGTTATTGAAGTACATGCATTTCTAAGTATGGTATTGACCTTTGATATGTGGAGGTCTGCCAACAACCTACAGATGATCATGGGTTTCCCATGGGCTCTGCACGGTTTCCTCCCACCATAACCCAGTGTCCTCTGCTGCTGTCATGTAAGTTAAATATTGTTGAGTACAGCATAAAACACCAATCAAATAATAAATAATAAAATTAAACTTTAATAAAACTAAATTAATACTGTTATATTTCAGGTACAATAAACTTTCAAGACAGATTCGAGGGATTGCCAGAAAAGTGAAGGAATTGAACGTAAAAGATCCTTTCCGATCAGAGGCTTCCTCACAGATGTTGGAGAAACTGTGAGTACCATTGTGACTTCCAGAGTGATCATAGGGATTCAGGCCATCATTGAAATATATCTGTTGATCCTGGCCCAAATGACCCTCCATCAAAGGGCTGGTGATATTCTAAAGTGATTCCTGGAATTTGTTTTGGTCTCCATGTTACATGTAATTTCTTTAAAATCCATATCATTTTCAATCATCAGAATAAAAATCTCTGCTGACTGACCCTACTTGTTGGGAGAAATTCATGTTAACCCCAAAAAATAATTTTTTAAGGATGATCTCTTGCAAGCCCATTCTTACTGCAGTTGACATATAGTGAGATGTTTTTGAAAAACTAAACATTTGGGATGAAAATACTCCCACTCAGTGGGCCTGAGATATAAAAAAAAAAAAAAAAGAAATCTATCTTTCCCAAGTTTTCAAATCTCCTTATGCAAGTATGATTGCTATTTTGGGATTCTTCAGTTCTGATTTGATTGGACAGCTGAGTTTAGGCTATGGTATTCATACGTTGATAACATCACCTGTTTAATCATTTCATATTCAGACAACACGCCCATGTAAGGTTCATATGCTGAGTGTTGGAGTTATGATTGTATGACATCCTGCAAATGTTTGTTTTAATCTAAATCAAATAATTAGAATATCTGTTTGCCCTTGGGGTTGTGGTTGCTGTTGCTTAGCCAACATTTGTCTTGTGCAGTCACATGATATCTGTTCCACATTAAATGTTTTACATCACCATGTGGCATCATATCAGCCTGTTATACACCTATTTGACATGTAATATTTTAGAAGCACAGAGTTCTCAGATTTGATTTCTTCCTTCCTATATTAAATAACATGGCACACTTATAGATCTAAAAATGGGGCCTCCGTGACCAAGGGATTAGGTCGCTAGCACTGTGCACCGAGTCCGCACACTCACAAGTGTGATGCTCTGCCTGGTTTCCTCCCAATATAAACTGGCTGCACTCATGAAAGTGAGATACTCTTGAGTACATGTGTGTGTGAAACTCCAGTCAGATAAATTTGTAGATCTAAAATGTGATGAATAAGTTTTCTCCCAATATTGCCATATCCTCTCTACTTCAGAAAAATACTGTAAATGACCTAAAATTTTGCCCCAAAAAGTGCATTTTTAGAGGCAAATAAATGCTTTAGAAAGCCAGTTTTGGTGCTGAAACTTGTGTTTTTCCAGTGGGCTATCATTCTACCTTCAAATCTCCCTATGCAAGTATGATTGCTATTTTGGGATTTTGACAGCTGAGTTTAGGCTATGGTATTCATACCTTGACAACATCATCTGTTCAGTTATTTCCGTATTCAAAACCTCAAAACGCCTGTCCGAGGTATATGAAACTCATAGAATCAGGAAAAATGAGCATGGATGAAATTTTAGGTCATTTAGGATAGTTTGTAACAATTTACTTCAGTATAGATAGGTACATGTAGGCAAAATAACCTATTGCCTTGGCTACTAGTATTTTGATTTCTAAGGGTTGTACACATGTATGTATCAAAGGATTGTGTTGATAAATGGTGGAACAAAATTATCTTGTCTACATACAAAGTAGAAGAAAGTTTTGTTTCTCTTTCCAAGCATTTTTTTTTTGTTGGGTGACATGTACACATACCTAAACTTGCTTCTTGGTGGATACATTATCCATAGTTGCCAGTTGTAAAATCAGTGTTCTAGGAACTCTTTCGAACTCTTTTATATCTGGAGGTAAAAGAATTACTACTGTACCACATGACTCGACAAAAATGTTAGGCAACTAGTTTTGATTACATTTACAATAACATGGTCCTCCAGAAAAAAAGTTTCAGAAAGCTGTTTAGATCAGAAGAACAGTGGAGAAACTTTAGGAGATGCATTTTTATGAACCTAAGATGTTTTTGAAGGAAGTGTTATTTGTCCCTCTTGGACACGTGATCAGTGAAATAATATCACCAAAAGTTGCCTAACATTTTTGAAAAGTCACATGGCACCCTGGTACTTTTCTTATGTCCAGCGATAAAAGACTTTGAACTTGAAACTCCTCTGTTGTCCACCCATGTCATATTTCTGGGTAATTCACTCTGCCCGCCTGATGGGCGATCAAGTTATCAGTCCTTAATGGCAAAAAATTTGAAAGTGAAAATACAGTTTCAGTAAAAATGATGTAATGCAAAGTATTTTAGTTCCTATAACTTAGAGCTGTTACATTTTTCCTCATTTCCTTTGTACATCACATGTACATGCATGTGTATTATGTAGATGTAGCTTCAGGAGGGACATTGGCAACAGTTTACTTGTAGCTTCAGGAGGGACATTGGCAACAGTTAAACTGCTTCCAAGTTTTACCATAGTCTGTGTCTTCCAGAGAGGACTTTCTGAGATAGACTTGGCTGGGTGGAGCGTCACATGACTGCATGGCCATTGTGGTATAACTTTTTGGGTCAACACAGTGGATCGTGGCAGAAACAATGGCGGTCCAGGGACTTTCTAGTTGTTGGCATGTGTTGAAGTTTGCTGTAGAAATTTAGCCGCTTCTAAGTTCCTGTGATGTCAAAGTGCTGTCCTTGTTGATTAATACCAGTAGCAAATTGGGGCAAAAGTTTCCCCCATTTGGACGTTTGTGAACAATGGACAGCCATGTTTTCTCAGAAAATTGCATGATCTCTCGTAATTGGAAGCTAATTGGATCCCCATGTCATCAGAGGCGACGTGATTGTTGAAACAGAATCAGATGGTCTTATTTCATGTTGGTTGTTATCAATTTTCCCCATTGATCTGTTGAAGGAGCAATTCACTTTCCTAAATTTGACCAAATATGGCAACATGTGCATCCCCTGTTTGATTTCATTGGTCTTCTACAAATGCTGTGTAACGTGTGAAGATTTTCCTCGCAAGCTTGTTTTGCTGCCTCTTCCTTGATGTGTTTTGATATTTGCATTTACATATGAGTCCACATCTGAAAAAAAAAATATTCTCTTAGTATTTTATATTCTTTATTATGTTATATGGACCAACAAACAATACCATGTCAAATGTAGGTTGTAACTTTTCTTTGGCAAGTCAACAAGCACTTGAATGCAGATTTAAACACACACCCTGTGTTAATTTCAGTCATCTATCAGAACCAAGTCCTGTTTGGTTATAACTGTTGTATTATTCTTGTGTTTATTAGTACTGTATAATTCATATCTGTCCAAAATTGAATGTATGTCATGTGTTAGACTGCAACATGAATTTATTCAAAACATGATAAACATTTCTTGTTGTTGTCTGTCTGCGATATTGTAACACCTTGATTCAGTCAGTGATTTGTTTCCATGATGGTTTTTGTAAGCTGACTAACAGCTGCAATACCAAAGACCAAAAGTAGCAATTTATTTGAAATATGTATACTTTTATATATATATTATTTATATCTTTTGATATCAAAAAATTTCTAGTGATCAAAATCTCATCAAAGAAAGAAAGAAAGATGAGTCAAATATGTGAGAATATATTCTACATTTTTTTATGTGGCAGTCACTGCTGTGGATTCATGCAATTACTTCATAAAAACAATTTGTTTTTCAAATAGGCAAATTGTGGTTTGCATTTTTCACACACATGCGTATCTTAATGAAAGAATTTGAGAAGGACCTTATAGAGTATTTGCTGTGATAAATATCTTGTAAGATATATTCACTTGTGTCTCATATCTCCCACACTATATTAATTGTCAACTCTTGAATGGTTATTTAAAAGTTAACTTGAAACAAATTCATCTAGTTCTGTTTACTTTCGGGGAAGGATTGCATTCAGATTGGCTAAATTTGACTTTTTTCATAGATATCTTCTGTGCTTAACTTTCCCAACACCACACATGAAATTGCACTGCAAAAAGGCATTTACATTGTAGTTGTATATTTCCTGTTTAAAAAAATATGTAAAATGTTATTCTGTTCTTGTGAAAAAAAATACTTTTAAGAGACAAAACAGAATATAGATTACAGACTGAGAATTTTGTTGACAGGCATTGTGAGACGTCATCACTTTACGAACGAATATGTATTTGTCTATCTGTCTTTCTCCCTGCTAAGCAAAATATTTGTTAAATAAATAAATTGCAAGCGTAAGTGATACAACAGTTGGATTGACAGAGTGAGCAGGAAGTTTAAATGGCAATCATCCACACGTGTACTTTGCCATGGTTGCTACACACATACATGCACCTTTATATACAGGAACCCTGGACTCATCTGCATGCACATTGTTTTGGATAAAGATATACACTGTAAGAAGTCAGATGACACATTAATGTGCTGACATCTAATTGTGTCCCACTTCAGATATAAGCAGTGAGCGGGATTGGCACTGGGTTTGATAGGAGTGCGGCTGACGGCAGAGTTAGAGGTGCTGGCGTTAAAGTCAAGATGAACAAGATTGGCTATTGATTGATAATCATAATTAGTTCAGATAAAAGCTTGCATTCATGAATTCTTGTTGGCATTTGGTGAAAAATGATCTTAGGGATACACCTGCTGATTAAATAATGCTCAACAAAATGTCAGTGACTATGACATACCTAAAAAGTTGGTCCAAAGTTATTTTCTGATCACCTATTTATGTCTCTAATTAAATTTATTTTATGTTACATGCCTGTTGTTTTCTACCTGGTTTCTTGAAGCTTCCCATTAGTTAAGTAATTTCACTTCACGATTTTTCTCTTGAGAGACCTTAATATCTCAGGAAGGTGATTCTGATTAATCAGATTTCTAGAATACTGTGGAACCCAGAAGGATATTTTAGGTTCTTTCAACAATTTAGAACATAAATTCTCCTAATATCCTTTGGGGGATATTTCAGAGGTCTATTAATAGTTTTGAACTTGTGTAACTCCCATCAGGTGTAGAAGTGTCTAAATGGTTATGGATACCATTCCCATGAGGATTTTTCAATATTTTTAGAATAGGATTTCCATAAGTGAACTGTTTTTAAGGGCATTGCTAGTTTTGGGGGTCTCTGGTTGATTGGAAACATAAGCCACATTGGTGACTTTCTATAGGATTTCTGGTTAGTTGAAAACTTTATTCCTGTAGATATGTTCAAGGTTCTGTCATTTCATTCAAGTTGGAATATAATGTGTCCCATTGGAGAAATTTCTGGTTGTCTCTTAATTGATGGGAACATGATTATTATTTTTAATGGACATTAAATGGATGAGGTGATGAACCCCGTTGTGATTTTTAATGGCCTTTAAATATAAGGGGAAATGATTCCAGTTGGGGATATTTTTAATGGTCATTAAATGTAGGGGCACATGAATCCTAAGGGAGTTATTTTTAATGTTCACTAAATGGATTTGAACATTATTCACATTGGGGATATTATTGATGGTCACTAAATAGATAGGGAAATGATTTTCATTGGGGATATGTTTAATTGTCACTAAATGGATAGCGATTTACAATGATTCCCATTGTAAATAATTTTACTGGTGACTAAATGGATAGGGATATGATGGCCATTGGGGATATTTTGGAAGTTTTTTTTTTCCCACCCTTGTTTTTCCATGGCATGTTGCAATTTTACCAGCATGATAGTGCATGCCATCTCCTGCCAGACTTGATAATAAACTTTTAAAGAAAAGCTGATCTAGCCCGAAGCTGTAATTGTTTGTATGCAGTGGATGAGCTTTGGACCTGCAGATCTGAGGCTGTCGACTTAAAGCTAATTTGCCATGGTACAGTGGCTCCCTGAGGGCATTGAGGGAAGGCTCCCCTGACTGTGTTAACAAGCCTGCCCCTGTGATTAGCCCTATTCCCACCCCTAAGGCATTGCTAGCAAGACCCAGCCAGAAGGGCTTGAAGGTGGTGTGCCAGCAAATAATACCCTTAGAATATTGACATAAGGAATGTTATAAAAAAAACTGGGTTTTCCTTAGAGGATTTTTGGTTCTGGTTTTGAAGATTTTTAAAATTTAGAAGTATTATTAAAGCATTGAGTATGTGTCTGATTTTAAAACTTTCCTACTGCATACAGCATAGTTATACTTGTACATTACATTATTTTTAAAAATTCCTCTCCTGTCGTACATGGAAAGGTCGGCCAGCAACCTGTGGATGGTCGTGGGTTTCCTCCGGATTCTGCCCGGTTTCCTCTCACCATAATGCTGGCCACCGTCATATAAGTGAAATATTTTTTCGTACGGCATAAAACATCAAGTAAGTAAATAAATATGTTTAAAAATGGATATTATGTTTAAGAGTACAAACTTTAAGCAGATGGCCAGCCCACCCTCAAAGTAAGAAGTGTGAAATCAAAATCAGTCAATAAACTATGCATAAATATAATATGGACAAAAGCCATGTTAAAAATGAAAAAACAAAAGTAAACCTGTGTGAAAACTGTCCATAGATGTTCTTGACTTTGAGGAGATGGATGTGTGTAAGCTGGAGTGAATATGAACAAGATAAGAACATAGTTCTGATAAATAAAGGCATTAAATCTTTACCCTTCATTTGCTGAGTGGAGTTTTATAAAGTAGAGAATAATGGAAGTTTGATTTGTTTTTCAAAATATACAGAGGAATATAGATGAGGAATTTGAATTACCAATAATACATTTGACATGGTTTACAACAAAAATGGCATCCTATAAGAACATCAAGTTTTCAGGTACTACTAAAATTTGATTTTGATTGGAGTGAAAGTTGGTTCTAGCTTTGAATAAATAATAACTTACTTTAATTTAGTAAAGTATTGATGGAAATGGAGAAAAAAAAGTTGACAGTAAATGAATACAAAGTTTTACAGAAATTTTTGCAGTTGTGTTTTTGCTCGTAACAGTGCAGAATGAAGTGTAATTGGAGAGCACATTACACGCTTTATTTTGATCAGTAAGCTATGATTATAACATTGCTACATGTATGTCCTAAATTATAACAACATGGTTCAATGAATTTGAATAAAATTTGACCACAACAGTAATGTATGGACCATGTTTGCTTATATTAACTCAAAAAATTACAAATTACCTGACCCTCGGAATGATTTGTATCAAAGTTTTTCAGTTTGGAATTCTGTAATCTGAACTGCAGTAGAAAGATATGAAATATGCCCATCTGTTGATATTTTGTTATTGTTGTTATGATAGTGGTTACTGTATTAAGTTGGCATAAAAGTTAAATGTATCGGTACTTTTATAAACATGCAGCTAAATGTAATTAGCATTGAACCTAACATTGAACCTTAATTATTTCATCAACTTGTTTGTTGAAAGTGTCAATTTTAGTGATACAATTTTTTCCAAATTAAATGAAAGTGAGTTTGTATTATTTGATGCTGAAAATTTACCAAGAAGTTGTTTTTCTTGATGTGAAGCATAAAATTTCCTTTTTCAGTAGTGTGAGACCTGTCATATTGGAATTCATTAGCATCTGCAAATGTTTGTTTGGCGTGGAGAGTCAAGATGTGCGGATTGTGGCCAGTTAAGGAGACCGCCAGTGTCTTGGCGGGAACAAAACCCCACTGATAAAGGTCAGGAGTTAAAGAGCCGCATGCATTGGCCAGCGCCTGAATTCAAGGGGTGCTATAAGAATTTCTGTCAACATTTGTCAAGACCTGCTTGAGGATCAGTAACGATTACTATGTTTGCATGAAGCAAATTGCCGTGCAACGCTTCATCAGCACCATCACATCTGTCCAGCAGTTGCCATGGTTATCGCAGATGCTACCACTGAGTAAAACACAATGATGAAAGGCAAACTTGTCTGAATATTACGCTTTTGTCGGCACTGTGAAATATTTGGGTCATTTGCTTTCCCCCAAGTTCCGGTCCTCCTGTGAGTTTTGGGGCAGTCCTTTTTACACAAAAAGTGGTGCAGAAAGTGCAGATCTCAGCACTTTTGTTTGGTCATTATCGTAGGGAAATTCATGAATGCTATGCCTGAAGTGTTTGATTATGTGTTACTTTTTCTTAATAAATTTGCGAGATTAGAGGATACCTGTTTCTGGCCCAGGCATGTTGGTTAGAAGTCTTAGTTTTCAAGCAAATGTTGAATGGTGTAATTACGTCTGCAGTCTGAGGTGACTTACTGTGGCCCAGCCTGTGGGTATAGGTGACTGTAGGGAGCCTGATCTGTAATTATCATCATCTACTGATTCTCCAGGTCTTCTGTATGTCTTAGGTCACTGACCTGGCTGATTACATGCCTGTGAGGAGGCCATTAGCAAACTCCCACCCCCACATCAGCCCCACCTTATCCCCACATAATCCCTACCCCTTTCCACAAGGAAAATGCTTTTCATCTTTGCTGTTAGAAAGCGACACAGTGTGCACAGATTTAATAGGCTCCTACACTACCCTTTAGCTGAGTCATGCTTTCATATTGATATTAAACTGATGATGAACTCAGAATATAACAGAGTAGATCTTAAAGCCACACATTGTTCATGACAATATATTTCTAAAACTTATGTGTGCATGTGTAAGCATTCATTTGTTCACCGAAAACTGAAAGACTGGAGTTGACCAACATACGTACAAGTATTGGAAGATGTTATTTTGCGTTAACCAGATCAAACTCTTTTTTTTTACCCAAACAGATGTCATTTCCGGAATTGTTTTGAATTGTTCTTGTTGAGAGTTTTTGCATTTCCAAACCCAAAATTGTCATTTTGTCTTTCTTGAATGATAATTATTTGAGTACACTCAGCTAGGAAGTTTATAAGGGTATAAATTTGAAAACAAAATGGCAGCCAATCTGTTGATGCTTGTATGATGCAGTTCATGTACTTTGAAGACAGCTTGCTTTCTACCAAGATGATACTTGTGCTTATTTGTACATTCCACATGGGAACGTTTGGTGGTAATTGAATTGCTAAAGGCTGGTGGTTTACTTCCGCTTTACACTCTGGTTTCCTCCACCCATAAAGTTAAACTGGTTGGCATTGTATGAGTGAAAAATTCTTAAACATTACATTGAGCAACAATCAGATAAGTATATAAATGAAGTAATTATAAGCTTGGAGTATAATTTACGAATTGCACTGATGCAGAGATAGCAGCTTGATGCGACGGAATCGCAGCTTTGGGAAGATTGTTGTAGCCTTGGTGCTCATGACATTTTACAATGATAATACAGTAAATATTGTCAATGCCCTTAATGCTGTGTCATTCTTTTATTGAGCTATAATGATTTACAAACTTACACTGCTTGGAAGCATGCTCAGTAAAGCTCAACCCTATTTTTCAAAAAGGTGTTCAGTTTCAGATATCACCAGGAAATAGTAGCAATAAGTCCAAAATTTTTAGAAAAATAAGTAGTTAAAAGCAGTGGTAATTGAAAGCAGTGGCAATTTTACTTTGCTTGTCATTATACATTTATGATATGAGAGTGAAAGCAATTCCTGTTATACTGAATTACACTAAGAATACATTATGTTTTTTAAAGGAAAATTTTTGCATATTACTCATTGAAAGATGAAGCCCTGTTATTGCCCTGGATTTATGCTTTCTGTCTGTGAGCTTTGTAGTGAGTTTGAATCACTGTCAATCTGTTTCCCATAAGATAATTGTTTACGACATGTTGATTTGTGACCCAACCCAGGATCTTCTGGACCACGCTGTTGAAGTACTTGTACATGGCCATGCATCCTAGGTATAGTGATTGTTGGCAGGAATTGAAGCCATCCTTAAAAAACTGTTTCTTGGGTGTAACCAAATCCTGTCAGAGAAAATGTGATCGGTCAGTAAGGAATTCTTTTTTTTTTTTTTAATTCTAGCTCTTGAAAAAGATAAGGATTTTAAAGAAATTAACTTCTAGAGAAAAATGAAAAAGTCTTTTATCAGAGTACCAAGAAAACTTTTGAGCTGCCCCTTTTTTGAAGGGTTGGTCAGTTGGGTTATGCCAACAAACATATTTTTGACGACAGCCTGAGTGAATAATGCAGATGAACAGTTGGTAGAACAAGTGATGTAATAAACTGACAGCCAACTTTATAGAAACGGGCTGAAGGAGGAGGGGTGCACAGGTAGCCGGCTCACCCTGGGTCAGGATTCCAGCGACACCCCGCTTGTGCAAGGCAGGGGATATGGATGCAATTTGCCGAGGATTTCCGAACAGTTTCGCCTCCAGTTTTTGGCATACTGTCTTGTGAAAAGAATGACAAATCTGCGGAGGACAAACAGTTTGTTTGCAGGCCTTCATGGCAACATCCTATTGCCAGTCCCCTTACGGTGGGAAAAGCACATTCGGTCTACCCAAGGTTACGCAGGCTCTCCAGGCAATGGACACGTTTTCAGCGGTGCGTGGGACGCCTTTAGACTTGTGCTTTTAAATTTTGTGTCCAATGTTTCCGTCTTTGTATTGTTTTGTTTTTTTGTTGTCAGCACATAGTGCAATTTATCTTCCACATTTTATTAGGTACATTATATGATGAGTGTTTACAGCATGATTTAAGGAGATCTGAAATAAATCACTTGAAAAGATAATGTCATGTGGCCTTTTTATATGTGGCACAATGACAATACTATTTTGCACACTTTGTGTCTTTGTCTATATACTGACAATTTTCAAGATGATTATTTCTACACGTAAATGGGCTTGAGAAAATGGAAAGCTTCCCTTTGTTTTCATGTGATACTCATTAAGTGTAAGATAGGTGACTAGACAGTTGTTGATAGGACAAATACTGTCAGCAACTCTCCAAACACAGTCACCATACAACCTTCAGACTCGGCGTAAACACTCCAAAACGAAAACATTGATATCCAGTTCAGTTTACCCAATCAATCTTTACTAACTGTTAGGTAACCACAGATCAATTCAGCCTAAATGAAACCACAATTCGTACCTGGTAGAGTAAACATTGGTTGGATCAATGGTGTAAGAATGTTATGATCCATTGAGTGATGGAGTACAAGAGTAAAGGTTCCTTGTCTTGAGTCCATTTTGACTTTTCACATCCATTGTACATGCACATGTATCTATATGTTTTGAATTTCATTTTCCCCCATCTCCCAAATGCTGAAAAAATCACACTTTGTTAACTTTATCAACACATGAACAGTTAAAAGAAATGATTTTAGAGAAATCAGTATGTGGTCATCCACCTGTCATCCTCAGTTTTCACCATGAATAATAAATATGTACATCTGTTTTGTTTTTTGTTTTTTTTTCTATTCAGGTATGCACATTGTCTTGATTGTTCATTCTTTTATCATAGAAATACATGTAAAATCTGCTTTATGTTCCAAGGAATTTGCAGGGGTGATGTTTAAGAATGGATTAGTTTTGTGTAGGATTTCAGTATATGCCAGGTTTTGTCAATGTAGTAATCATTCAAGATGAGAGTTTTTAAAATGGTGTTCTAACTTCTGTACATATAGCTTGACAAGTACATGGTGCGCCCCTTAACACTGGGTAGACTGATTTTTTATTTACCTGTACAGTATATGTGGTTAAGGGCATGAAGAATCCATGGTGAGTCCATTGTTGATCTCACTGGAAACTGCAGAGGTTTGATGAGTTTTAGTCAAAGGCTTGTTGACCTTGAGACAGTTATCCATATGTCTGGCTGGCTCGAGTAACACAGAAAAACATGTCGTCCGAAACATGGAATAATACCTGAGCTTAATTCGTAACCTTTGGCGTAGTGCCCACCATGAAAGTCAGCGCCCTGTCGTAGGGCAGATTGTTTGCTCGCCGGCTTTCTGTCTTCAGCCTCCTATGTGGAGTGGGGACTTGCTCAAATTTGTGTAAGAGCTTTCATGTTGATTTGATAGTTTTTATGTCCATGTTTTGTTTGCGAACAGACAGCCCACAGCGTTCATGAGGATTTGTTTCTGCATTCAAACTGATACAATAAGCCTTTGCTTCCAGCTTCTGCATAAACTTAACTGTTGGATGTGCTGATATTTTCTGTGAACCTGTTTGCTTCATAGATTTATCGAGATTTCGACGTGTTTTTTGGTTGCAATCATGGGGAGGAGTTTAAAGATGGGACCACCCCATAGATTACAGTTTCAAACTGAAGTGCAGAGCGCACACGAAAATGACTTGGTGACTGACAGTGCTGAGGATTAATCTGGTTGAAGGTGGATGGGCTAATTAACCTGGATGGCTGGGTTTCCTGGCACACGTGTATACCTGGATGAGTGTATGAATACTTAGAAGCCATTGCTGGCTACACGTAGGTGATCTAAATATCTAAATTTCAGACAGATAGTCATTGGGCAGTAAGGCTGAATTATTGATTTTAGCTGTAGCTGTTAAGAAGTTTTTTAATTACAGTGTACGTGCAATGACAAGTGGCAGTCATGTACATGGACTTAAAGTTTTCTTCTGCTGCAGGACCTGAAGTCATTTTGTGTACAATATTACGACTTACATGTGCTTATCTTGCAGCGACCATTCATAACATCTGTCAGACTGCAATGTGCTTGGAGCTCTTCCAGTCTTGTCCAGGTTCTTTGCTAGAGTGATATTTGCCTGATGTCACCTTGTTCTGTGTAATCCGTCTCATGAACGTAGATGTCACCGAGAACTCTGCGCAGCTTAACATCCATCAGCAAGCTTGTTTTGTCTTTCCGTTGCTGTCTCTTGCATTCTCCTGGAATCACAGAGACTGGATGTAGGCAGGAAGTAGTTTGCATAACATCAACCTGATCTTTTTTCTTTGTTTTTGTTCGTGGAGAATGAAGTGTTTGAAAATAAAGTGGGAACTTTTCTTAACTATACTCTATCCTGATAACGATGCATGTCATCTTGACTTTGCACATACTTACAGCCTTTGAGTGCAGCTGTACTGCACACTATATGTGCATATCATGTCCACCCTGTTTTATACGTTTCATACATGTGGCTACACTTATTTTCATATTGTTGGGATTATTTATCCAACAGTTGTATGGTATGAGACAATGTCATATTTGGCCTCACACATTTTAATTATTAATTTAATACCGGAAATACATGTACAATGTATGGCCCATAACGTCAAATTTAAATTTATTAATCTGGCAACAACAAATTACAGGTGCATCAGTAGTCGCATATCATGTTCATACCATGATTTACTTTGAATGGTTTTAGGCAGTGCAAAGATGAGAGAACATGTGTTTGTTTTGACAAGTATATAAATCATAATATCTATTATTATTCATGGACATTTATGCTGATCACATCGGTCTGTCTCTTTGTTTTTCTGTTTTGTCTTGTGACCTTATATTCTCTTAACAGATTTTCTTAATTCATGGCGAGTGTCTTGTACAGATCTTGTAGCATGAGGTATTTGAATTCCATCCAGTGAGTTAATTGTTTTCCAAGTTTTTGGCATTTGAATATATAATTTGTTCACGCATGTACTTGAATAAAGCAAGACCTTCTCACTTATGCATTCCTCTTAAAATGCTCGACAGATTTTCAGGAAACTTAATTAGGAGATGGATTGCAGACAATATATGCCAGAGGTTTTTATATTCCTGTTCTGTGAATTACTTTTCATGTCATAGCCATCTGAATGCAGAATTTGGACTTGTCAATTCAGCTCTCTTTGGAAGAATTTGATTGATTTAGAGTGTGTAGATGAGCTAAGGACATTATGTGGATGTGAATGATTACTTGGTTTCGTTCTGTGAATTATCTTCAAAGTCGTCACTGGGAAGATGAAGTCATGTAGCTTTGCCATTTGGAGGTATATTTTATTTATTTGTTTGATTGGTTTTTCATGTTGTAATTAAGAATATTTCCCTTATACAACAGCAGCCAGCAATATGGTTGGAGGAAAGCGAGCCCTCGGGGAAACGCACGACCATCCACATATTGCTGGCAGACCTTCCCACATACGGCCGGAGTGGAAACTATTATGAGCTGCGCTTGAACTCACAGCGACTGCATTGGTGAGAGACATCCAAGACATTATGCACTAATCCTCGCAGTCACTTTTTAGGGTATAAACGGAACATGTACATGTATGCAAAGTACATGTAAATTGCTTGTATATGTACTCTCATTAAGGTAAATTCTGAAATTTGAGCAGCGTGTATTTTAAGAGCACTTGTTTGTCAAAAGTTACAGCTTTTCTTGACCTTCATGCAAGACAAGGGTATAATACCCTGATGTGTTCAGTGTCATCCACGTGATATTTCGCAATAGTAAAACTTCAGAAAACTCTCGCAGCTATAGCCTCCAAGTGTAGCACTGTGCTGTTCCATGCTGCAGACACTCGACAGTTGCATGAGGCAACATTTCTGTGTTGTGCATTCGCAGAAGGCCAGCTGCTGTGAACAGTTTACAAATTCATCCAGCATGATTCATCTTTTAACATTTCTCATCTATTTTTAACCAAGATTACCTGTTAAGAGTTTTGGGTACATGTTCATCTGTTTTCCAACAGTTGAAACTGTTCTTTAAATAAACGAAGTGGGGAAGGCCTAGATAAATATACATGTATGAAAGTCTGTTGTTGTAGAGATTTGTGGTTACATATTCGTATCATGTTAGATTCAAATGATAGGGTTCCAGAAGGTTGTACATGAAGCTTCCATATTAACTGGGCAGCTGTAAGACAATCATCCTGATTATACAAGGGGTCGTGTACACTGTACATCATCAAACTAATTGTACATGTAAGTTTTGTGCAGGCTGACGGCTGAAAATGATGCAGGATGTAAAAAAAGCCTGACAGAGAAGGTTGAATGTCATAATTTATATGTATTGTTCAAGGGAGAGGTGGAAATGTAATGACTGATAAGATGCGATTGACAGTCTGTCTCTATGTTGCGTGACTTAGGATCATGAAAGTCTACATTTAATTTCTAGATGTATTTATCCACATGTACAGGATATGAATTCATTCCTCCTGCAGAGCTCAGATTGAAACGTCTCTTTTGACATGGTGTCTGAATTGTGAAAAAGTCCTTTAACAAGATTGTGGTGTCCGATCAAAGTGGAACAAAATGTATCCATTTAGATAGATGTTTATATATAAGGAAAAGAAGAATATATTTGTTTGAAAAACGTCAGATGGTGGCTCATGAGCAATTCCATATACATGTACTTATGAAGTGACATTGGAAAAATCTACAAAGGTAGCATACAATCATTACGGTAGTATTTCTGCAACATTTGTACACATAGAAAATGATTCAGTTTATAAAGTAGTTTATAATCACAAGATAGATTAAATAGCTCCAGGAAAATAGGGATCAGTTTACATGGTTCACAATGTATTTAATACTAGTATATGTATATATATACTATATATATATATATCACATAATGTAATGTAGAATGTCATTGCATAGCAGTTTTTAGGAACAATGACAATCACATCAGTTTATCTTGTCCATGAACATTAAATAATTTTTCAATTTTAGTTGGCTTTGTTAATTGAGGGTATCATATAAATTTTAGTAGATATTGCTGTTGCTGTATTTTCAAGGCAGTACAGTCGAGCAAAAAATGATATTTATCTCCACTTTCATTTGAACCACACAAGATGCATATTCGCTCATCTACTGTAAGGTTCTAAAATGTTATAGTTTTACTGTATTTTCCAGGTAGACCATCTGACTACCTTTCAAATGTGGAAGCATCCCTTAAGATGCAATATAATTTTCCTTTCAAAAAAGTTTTAATATCAGCAATTTAATTGTGGATAGACTGGTTCACTTGTCTGTTACTTTTTTGAATACATTTTCTACCAAAACCACCTTAGCTTAGCCATACATCCACGTAATTTAAACCACAGTTTTGGAAAATCTGTCAAACTACTTGAAGTCATTTAGTTTTCGGGCAGATTTTTAACATTATTCTGTCAGTAAATATTTTACCCCAGCTTGATAGCAAACAGGTAATATAGTTATCCTTCCTGTCATGGACGGTAGATGGCTTCTTTGTCTATATAAGGTTGCATTGGCTTGAATCCTTGAGGCTATGTAAGGTTTATGACCTTTGCTTGTAGTGATTGGTCTTGATTATTCACCAGGTCAGTGGGTATATAATACACCAAGGGCTTTAGCCTCGAGGTTTATTATGTACTCGCTGACCTGGTGAATAATTGCGATCAATCACCTAAAGCAAAGGTCATAACCCACTTACATAATGTCTTTAGTTCGTTTGCGAGTGTTTATGTTGCCTTTCTTCCAGTTTCGAGGGAACAGCTCGTGCTACTCATTGGTGTCAATTTGTTCTGCAGAACATATTTTCCATCAGACATGTTTTGAGAGCTTCATGTAACATAACACAGTTTGTGAATATAACATATATGCTGACATCGTGCGAAGACACCAACAGTCTATCTGTAGGTGCTTCTTAGCAGCATGTCCATTGATGACAGTGACAATCTGTTTCCCAGGCATGTTATGGAATGGTTTGAAGACTTTCCTGTGAATTCCATGACAAGCAAAATTCACGCATTAGAAAAGGATTTACCTGCTATAGCATAGCCACAGTGTTGAGAAGTGGGATTTTGCATGAACTATGTCCCAATTGTGGGACTACAATTTGTTTCAACACAGGATACATTTAGCCCAATAACCAGTCAGTACATGTAGTCTTTTGTTAGCATTTGTTTGCAAGAACATAGAGCATCATCATACTGGAGTGGTTTGGATACTCACAACCCACCGTATCACATATGGGTAGGCCAGAGAAAGTCGCCATAGGGGTTTGGTCAAACCATACCATATTGGTATACATGGAAGACATGATCTGTTTGTATTGTAAAGCTCTAAAAATTTCATCAAGGTTGAGAGAAGGCTAATATTTGGGACAAAGCCACTATTAGAATTTACATGTCTGAAATCATCTGTGGTATGGTGGATGTATATTATTTTACTTTTGCAATCAAGTTGTTTTTTTTGTTTTTTTTTAAGAACAAATGTAACTCATACGTCGATTTGATGCTCATGTAGTATTATGTGAAGGTTGCTTTCGGTCATCTGTAACTTTGAAGCCTGGACTACACGACAGGGAGGTTTTCTGACCACACTTAGTGTTGATGACGGGTGAATAGCTATCTTATACACTGGTGTATAAGGGAGTTATGCACCTCTTATCAACACCTGTCGTCAGAGAAACTGGGCAATACGCACCATAATGACTTGCAGGCAACGAAAGAACCAGTATGTAAGTTTCTTATATAGGTTGTAGCTTTTTAAGTCAGGAACATGTACCTGGCACAAAGCACTCTTCATTGTTTTCCTTACGTAAAGTGTAGATATCACCTGCATTACAATTATTTAAGTGAAGGCTTCTGGAGAGCAGCAGAAATAACCATTGAAGTATAAAATTAATATCCCCGCTACTTTTGTTACATGACTTGTGGTACCACTCAGGAATTGCACAAATTCTTTATATGAATGCGATTTGTATCATTTAGTTGAGTGGAATTATTGTGTAGCAAAGGAATTTAAATTGTGGCACAAAAGCTCTACATATTGCCAACATTGTATAATTAAATCAAAGATTCAGCCAAATTCATGGTGTATTTAAAACTACATGTAGTACACCAGCTATCTGACATTTCTTTTCCTTGGGAATTACTGCATATAGCAAGGAATTAAACTGTAGCTTTAAAGTTCTACTTACCTCATTTTTAATTAAATAAGACTTTCAGCAATATTAATTGTGTATGGTTATTTTTTGTAGATAGCTAATAGAATATGGAGATACATGTATCAAATATTAGAGTTAATGCAACAAGGAAAAAAAATTTGTTGAACACTCTGGCGTAAAGTTAAAGGGAAAACTTTAAAGCATCAAATGCAGTGTGAAAAAAATGCCTTACCTGAATACATGTACATTCATGGAGCAGTTTTCTCTAATGGAGTCTTCATGTAAGGACAAACTAATTTATAAATATTGTAATGCCATGAATTTCGAAGACTCTTGGTTTGTGTATTATTTGTCCGATATGCATGTAAATGTCTCAAAAATGCATCAGAAAATGTCAGTTCCAAAACTCTACAGAAGCATCAGCGGGAAGTCTTGGAATTTTGTTTTGTCACAAATGCAAAGGTCAAACGTGTAATTGCAACAAAGTCATGACCGAGTATCACAGAACCAGACGCACCCCCCAAAGTTTCCTTGTATCTAAGAACGATTCATATTTTTGGACATGTTTATTTTGAGCGACGGTGCGGAGGGAGACCCAGTGCTCATGCAGACGGATCGAGGCTGGGTAGGTAACTACACCTGTAGAACGCTGCTTCCTGGGCCTCGATCTGGGTGGAGTCACCCAAACGTCGGCTGCATCTTTATGAATTACCCTTGGTAGAAGTATCATTGCTGATGAGTCATCCCGGTGGTGAAGGTAAATGGCAGCCAGGCTAGCAGTGGTTTTTCTGAGAACTGTACCTCCTAATAAAGGGACTTGTATGGAATGATGTTACTGGAGTGTCAGGGAGCTCGGTGGTTTTATGTGTGCAACTGATATTCGCTCTTTTTCATGTAAACACTAATTCCCCCACCTTTTCCTGTGGAAGAATGAGACTTCAAACACAGAAGTTTTGGTGTTTATAGGTTATGCATTTGTTTATAAACTTGATGTAATTGTCATATATGTTATTTTGCAACAATCTGACCATGGTAATTTCTATGGGATTTCTGCAATATAGTTTTAATATGCTTCATTACCTGTAACAAATAGTTTGAGCATAACTAGAAAGTCAAAACGATATCTTTTTTCAGTTAGATGTATATAATTTGTTTTTTTGTTTTGTGTTTTTTTTGTACATGTACAAGTGTGCCTTGGTTTGTTTCCTCCCCCCGCCCAATTCATAATTAACAATCTTAATGGACAACTTTAACGTAGTGTCATGTATGCAGAGGTATTCACCTAGACAGTTAAGGGTCCAATTCAGAGAAGGTCACTTGTGTACTAGGTTAATTGGTGTTGAGCATTAGGGACTAAAGAATTGAAGTTGGTTAGGCTGACCTATATGTACTCTGCAGCATATACATGCATGTGGTACATGTAAGTGAAGGGGGAGGGGGGCAGTAAAACATTAAGTCTGTTTCACCTTTCACAAGGGAAATTTCTATGTGTACCTGCTCAAAAGTCTTCTCCGCCTGCACACGCCTCTCTCTGGCACTAAACACCAGGATTCTCTCTAACAAGTACAAATTGTAGTGATTAAGACATTTTAACTTCTGAGTCTAGTTTTGATAAGGTGAATATATTTGCCCAAAATTTTGGAAAATTTGTTAACAAGTGCATTAAAACACAATGGTTGGCTTATGTTTTCTCTAAAGTAAATGTATTCCCTTTGTTGTTGATCATGGAGATTTTGTTGTTGTGAAATTCTCGCAATGTTAGAATGATGAACATTTTTAAGTACTTCAGAGGAATTTTCCATGGCATGGAGTGTCCCACTAATCAGATCTTCCCATGTGATTGTAGGTTTGTCTGCATGGGTCCATTGTGTTTGTTTTATCTCTGAAGTTACACTACATAGATCTGTGAAAATGATGAGATCATGAAATACGTAGGATGATTTTTACAAAAGCAATTAAGTCAGGAATTCCAGGTCAGGGCATAATTAATAAGGCATATGTTGATTTATAATTGATAGCGGTAAAGGACAGCGAGACATGCGTTGAATAGATCGGGATGTTTGTGTCACATGTGAAAAACTCGTTCCAAGCTTTTTACTACAAAGCCTGCTTGTTGGAGAGCTGTTTTAGGATATCTCTCTGTAACTCTGGCACATAAATGCTTGTATTATGTTCAGTTATTGTTGATACGGATGATATTGCACAGAGAAGGTTGAATACCATAAATATTGTGCGAGTATTTATGCTATATATATATTCACCTTTCACGAGAACAATATTTGTGGTATTCAACCATCACTGTGCAATATTCTTTGTATTATTTATACTTATAACAATATCAACATTTTGTGTACTTAAAGAAGTTTTAAGCAATGTTTTTAGCTGCAGGCCTTCAAAGGCCTGTCAGTAGTGTAAAGTAGTACCGGTATACATGACGTCTGGCATGACGTTGTGTCTTCTTGCATGACATAGGAATATAGCAATAGAAGAGTTTCGAGTTCGAATTCTTTTATCACTAAAGGTAAGAATGGCCCTACTGTTCCATTGGACCTGTCAAAAATGTTAGGCAAATATTTCTGATTACATTTGCTATAACATGGGCCTCTAAAAAAAGTTTTAAGAAAGTTACTTTGACTAGACATACAATAGAGAAAATTGAGGACCTGGAAGTTTTTTAATTTAAGAAACTCCTCAAGAAAGGAGAGGTCATTTGTACCTCCCTAACACTGCAAAACAGGTGGTCAGTAAATTAATATCAACAAAATTGTGTGACGTTATTGACAAGTCATATGACACAATTGAACTCTTTTTACCTTCTGCGACAAAAGAGTTCAAACTCAAAACTCCCCTGGTGACTACACTTGTATTTTGGCATCGTCCCAGTGAGCTCAGATGGAAACGTCATGAAAACAAAGCGTTTCATTTTTGACTTCATGGTGTCTGGATCATGGATCAAGGTCACCAGCAGTCTAATATCAAAATGTAGTAACAAAAGTGAAATCTAACTTGTAAAACAATATCTTCTGTTTACTTTGGGATAAGTTCCTGAAAAATACTTGATTTTTAAAGAAGTTTCAAGAAAATGCTTGATTTTTCAATGTTAAAATATGTCATTATATATAATGGAATGATATATAGATAATCATAAGCTCCTGTTTGTTGTTTTGTTCAACCATGTTATTGCACACTTGTTTATTTTCTTCTTGTCTATCACGTGCGGGTTTCAGTACTTAGTATTCTGTACTGCAGGACCAGAGAGATGATAAGTATATTGCACTTTCTCTTGTACATGCAACATCCAGACCACAACCTGGTTTTGTTCTCCAAGTTTCCTGAATAATAGACCTTATAGTTTTTCTGACCCACTTTAAGTGTCTGCACCCAGCTGCTATCTAAAGTGTATGCTCCTCCCTCTGGGTGCATCCAGCAGGATAAACAAGGCCAGCACCCTAACCCAGATTTCCCCTCTTCTGAGACTGATATTTTTTTATTGCATGTACTGATGTATACCCAAGGGCAGCAGCCTTCTCATTGGTGGTGTCTTGTTACTGCTGGTACAGTTAGGTCTCTCCTGTTGTACTCCCCACCCCACAGAGCTCAGGCCAGCTGGCAGAACAGAGAGGAAACAAGCAAGAGTTAATATAAGTTAGCTACCAGTGCCCTCCATAAAGACTGATACTTTCATCTAGACACTTGCAGTGAGGAAAGATCAGATCCTATTGCCCTGTTTGCTGCTAATTCTACCATCATGTGGTAGTTGTGGTTTGGCAGGTATTGCATGTAAGTGGCTCCATAGAGAGGGAAAGACTTCCAATAAAATCGTGAATAGACAAGGAAATAAAAAGCATTCTTCGGAAACGACAGTCCATTTCACTTATTCATGCAGTGCCTAAGGGTAGCATCAGAGTGATTCAATCATCAGGCTCTCCAAAGCGGAAGTTGGCAGATGCAAATTTCGATCTGCTGTGTTTTGGATTTTTTTTTTTTTCGTTTCCTTTACTTAAGAAATCCAAACATTTGTTCTATTAACTTAGATAGAATGTTCATACAGTATGCTGATAATTTTGATAGTGCGCGGCATTAACCCCAAGATGGACTGGGATATTATATCATATACATAAAGTTACGAATCCATGCAGTGTATATTTTGTACGGATGCAAATAAGCTATATACACAAATTATGCTGCACTATGGACATGCACTAAAGCAGTTTTAACAGGAATGAATCCTTAGACCACTTCCCAAGGGGGGCTTATATAATACATGGGGGAATGCTGGCCACCCTTGGCCTGAGGACTATGTGGACTCGATTTCGGCATAATGCTTGTAAGGTGCTACCCCCTCCTTCAATTCTGCTGCATGCGCATTAGATTCTTCCCGAATACACATAAAGCTTCTTAATTCCAAAAATTGAAATATTTCTGAACATTTTGCCACAATCACTACTTAGCATTATCTCACCATTCTCAAGTAAATCTTAGCACATGCTGCCATGCTTCTTAACTCTGTCAATTAGGCGCGCATGCTCATCGTGGGTTTACCTTTCCATGAGTACAGATGTCATGTAATCTTGAAATTTACATCCATAATAAACAAATCTACGCCTTCAATCAGTTTGCATAAAGATCAACCACGGATATGCATGTGCGGGAAACAACCAGACGGTTTATTTAGGTCAAGCTGTTGACAACACACCTGATCGTAAGTCACTAATGGGAATTATCTTGCATTTACTGGTTGTAATGGCTACAGAATGTGAAAAAATTTGGCAGAAGAACAAGTCTCAGTGAACATCGTTTATCTCAGTTTTACCCAGTTCATGCATTTCTTGGTTCATTTTGCACGGATTTTCATAGCACAGAGTTTCTTTAATCCTAACCCCATATTAAAAGATCACAGCCGAGAGCCATGGCTATAAATTGTGATATGTATAGTTTGGATGTCTATTTTAAATATGCATTGATTAGTTCTTGATACAAGTATGTACTCTTCAGACATTTATAATCTCCAGTTTTGGTCATTTCTGACAAAATTAGACATAAGGAAAGAAAGGCAAAAATGACAAATATACAGTAGCTACAAGTGCCCTGGCCGTTGATAGCCTTCCACCATCAACTAAACCCTCCCCCTTCTACCCCTGCCTTCTAACACCCACCCTACCCCCACCCCACCCCCTCCTCATGCTCTGCCTATATGTACCTTCTAGTGTCTGCTTTCTTGTCATGTTTTGTAAATGTAAGCTACATCACAGTTAATTTGGGTTTAAATATGTAAATGAATCAATGTCTCAATAAAATAGCTGAAATTTTAGTCTTCAGGCATTCTGAGGCTTCAGACATAACCTGTTAATCAGTCCCAGTTCCCTGATGCACAAGCAGTCTAAATAGTGTGTAATGAAGGAATGGCCCAGGCACTTGTTCAGATTTCATTGTATCAGTGGAGAAAATAAACAGTTGTATGTATTCCAAGGCCCTTGGTGGGAGCTGGGTGTTTAGTTGCAATTTCCTCAGAGGAAACTTGCTTAGGTTGATGTGGTGTGATTATAAACAAAAAGGGAGTGTCTTGAGATGCACATGCTCCTTGATGGACCCCATCTGGGTGGGAGACAAGTGGTCGCATTGGATCCCCAAGGTCTGTCTGCAGCTTTCTGTGAAATAGAAGCGGAGTTTGGGAATAAAAGAAATACATTAAATGTTCTAATGATTGGGGCTTCAGACATTTTTTCCCATTTTGTGTATATACAGGTTTCTTTTAGTGAAAAAAAAACAAAATAAGATTTCTTGATCAAATGCATTTGTCATGTTTCAGCTAAATATAAAAAAATAAGGATTAGCCTGTCTTTAGCAGATGCAAACTACTCTCTATTCCCTGGCAAATTGTCCTAAATACAAAATAAAAACATTTTTAAGCTAATGGTAATATTTAAAAATGCATTGTAATTTCTAGAAAACAAAATTATCACATTTTTATATAAAAAAGAAAAGAAAGCATGACAGAAATACATACGTATGTGTGTGTATATATATATGTATATGTAGTCCAATAAGTTGCTCAAGGTATTACTGCAGTGCAGACAAATGTGTTAGTCATATTGATATAGACGTAC
The DNA here is from genome assembly GCA_016165875.1 of Acanthopleura granulata. NCBI lineage: Eukaryota > Metazoa > Mollusca > Polyplacophora > Chitonida > Chitonidae > Acanthopleura > Acanthopleura granulata. Next base: position 5,718,654 of record JABBOT010000082.1, read on the forward strand.
AGACGTACATTCTTGCATCTGTGACCTTCAGTGTGGTTTGAACACGTGCTTTACTTTAGAAGGGAGATCAGTGAAGCAGTATGTACATGTGTGTTGACAAATCACAGATGACTGTGTTTTCCTTAAGGTTTAAAGTTAATGCTATTTTGCATAACTTATGCCAAACTTAGGAAGGGGTGTGTCTCAAGATGTAATGATACATGTGCATTGCCGAGAGGTTTTTCTAGACACTTTCCACAGTGACAAATATCGGAAAATTGAGTTGTAGACAAATATTGTATTGGATTTTGATAAAATAAATGAGTTTTAGAAACATTTTACACACACTGGTGATATAAAATATTGAGTTTTCTGATTTGTTCAAATTCAGTTTCTATAAAGTAATTGGCTAGAAAAAACGCTGATTGTCTCAGTTTTAAAACATCACAGCAAGCAAGGCATAACTTATAGTCATTCACAACAGTCCTCTGATGTTACATGGCTTTAAGGAATAAATGTAAGCTCTGTCAAGGTTTTGTAGAAGGTTAAGAATCACTACTCAGTAAACACACCCTTACAACTATCATTATGGAGTCTGCTTGTAATGGGCTATTGGTTGCCATACCCACATACCTGCATCTACCCACCATGCTGCAGCTTAACTGGATCACTATACCAGAGATGCGGGATGGGACATCCCTCACATATCAGACGCATGTGTACTGTAACCAACAACAACCTCACCTTACCAAGCTCAGTGCTGAAGTTCTGACGCTCTGAACCTTAAAAGGCGAAATACATACATTTGTGTGCGTGTTAAAATAATGTACATTGCACTTCAGTCATCCTGGATGAGACTGCTGCTTTTCATTGTTATGTGGATGTCTTTGTCAGAGTTTTTCCTACACGCAAGTAATCGGGCATATCTTGGGAGAATTTCCTCAAATTTATACACTAGCCAATCTCCATGATGAATAAATTTTGTAGCAAGTTGCTGGATTCCCTGTTAATAAGCGTACCTTTGGGTGAAATGTTTTGATAAAGACATACTTCATCAGTATATTAAGCACATTTGCTTGGTTTGCTCTAATGGTTCGCCTCTGTGATTCTTGCCTAACATTTAAATGTGTCATTGTTTACAAATGATAAATAGAAGTTAATGTTTCCCACAAAATACACAGTCATTGTTTGGAGCATCGTTTCAGCTCCAAAAAAATCTCACGCTGAAAATTTATTCATATTTTTCGGACACGATTGAGGGAGTTGTAAAGTGTCCCATGGATTAATGTTGACAGTGTAAGATGTGGTGAACATTGATGGGAAGATTAGCACTGAGCCGCTAATTGAGACCCATCGAGATCTGCCAGGCCTAGCTAAGGTCTCAAGTGAACAATGTCAACAGAGTAGCTTCTTTAGTGAGGCGGGTGAACACAGAGGCATGTGGTCAGCACGCGCAGATCACTCTGGCTGCCTGCGCAGTGTCAGGCCCTAAGGAACTGTCCTGTGTTGCAAAAGGTTTGGGCCTGTCCTCAAGCGTCACAAGAAGGGAAGCAGTCGTTACTTAGGCACCACAGCTAATTATCGCACATTTACAGTTAGACTGGGTGGAGGAATGGTGTGTTGCAGGGAGGGTTTAGGAAGATCAAGGCTAGTTGTATAAATGCCTAATGGTGAAGGTTTTTCATTTTTTCATTGTGTATTTATTTGATTGGTGGTTTACACTGTACGCAAGAATATTTCAGTTTTACAATGGCAGCCGGGATTATGATGGGAGGAAACCAGGCTCTAACACACGATCATCTGCAGATCTTCATACATTCACCCCGAAAGGAAGCCAGCTTGAGCTGGGATTCAACTCACAGCTACTAATTTTCTATTTTTTGACTCATGTCATAATAATATCACCTGGAGCTCTGGTCTTCAAACTGTTGGTGACATCAAGAAGGACTCTGGACACTTGTCTTGAAAGTTGTACGTTAGTTTATAAACTGTACATTTTACCCTCTAGAGTGAAACATGTTTGAACAAAGGATTAACAAGTGTAAACAATATAACATTGGAGAGATTAAAATACTGATTACAGGATTAACATTGATGTGGGTAACTTCAATATACACAGGTTAACTATAAGGATAAATGTAGGAAAACTGAACAAGTTGTCACCAGTGCAGGACACCTGATCATAATCGGCTGCCTTGCCCATGATATACATGTTAAGATCAGATGGTTGTTCTTGCATTCATTATTTCTGATATTAACTAAGGAAAGAACACCACATTAAGTGATATGATGTAATGTGTTAGGTCAATTGTACTTGTAAATAAATACCTGTACTTAATTACATGTGCAAGCATACAATTTAAATCAAAAAAAGTTTGCTAAAGCATATCACATTAATTTTTCAAGTTTAAACTTCAATAGTTTTAAACGCGACATTCTTGAACACAAAGGAAGTCCATGAAATGTACCTAAATGCTATATACATGTACATGAAAATGATCTGGACTTGTTTGTTGGTATTTGAACAATGTGCCTGGTATCATAACATGCAGCATTAACAATACATATACATGAGAAATCATTGTCTAAACTGGGCTTCTTATTTGACGTCAATCTGTATGAAGTCGCTTTTTCTCTGATCGGTAAGGTCATGATTACAGTATAAGTAGATATCCGAACATTTCCTCTCAGTTCTCAGTTAGAAACAACACAGCTGTTGTCAAAATTTTTCTTTCAAAAAGCTGTAAATGAATGAGGTTTTTTGGCCTGGCAGGATTTTGTTTTGACTGTACACTTCCTGTGTGCTCATCAAACAGGCACCAGATATATTCAGGTTGCGGATGCTGGAAAGAGCAAGTTTAGTTAGAAGACATGTTGTTTAAATTAGAACAGCAGTATGGTAGAATCAGAAAGTGTTCCAAATCTACTGGTGTGTCTTGGATAAGTCTGTATACTCATATGTATGTCTAGGTCAGGTACATCTAAAGAAGCAGTACTGACTTTATTTTACATACGTAAGAGTTAATCTTTGAATTTTTCAAGCTAAGAAGTAGGTATATTTGGATGCAGTTTGCACATAATGATAGTTAAATTTAGATGGTGAAACAAGGTGAAGAATGGCAGTTTAACACAATTCAGGGTTTTACCAAAAGTGTAATATCATCAGTCTGGGTCTTAGTGGATACACTATGTTAATTGTGAACTTCTACCTTGGAGATTTTCCAAGCATTCAGAGAGGTCAAGAGTCTATGGTGATTTAGTTCAGAGCAATAATTAAATACCATGTACATAGCATGGAAATGTTTTGAGAATAAACTTTCTGCTGTACATCACGAAGGTTTTGGATGTGACAATATCTTGTCAGCAAATGGCAATAATATTTAGAGGGGGTTCAGGTGTTAAAGCACTAGCTCCAAAGATCTGCAGTATAGTGCATTACTCACAGATAGATAGAGCTGAAATACAAATTCGGAATTAAAAAACCCAGGAGCCATCACTGCAGAAATTTCCCTTATAGAGGCTAAGAAATTAATTTTTTAATTAAGATCCAATAGAAATTGAACTGAAAATGAGGTATATGCATATACATTGTAAATTCCACTGTCTTTTGTCATTCTAACAATAGAGCAAAGAGTTTGTGACATATTTCTATTTAGCTGTAATTTAGCCCTAAACTTTTGCCTCTTAACCCTTGACACAGATGGACAGAGGTCCTATTTGTTCAGATTTGAGCCAATAGGTGGCTTTTATCAAAATTAACACCCTTTTAATAGAGTCATGAAAACATTTGCTGGGCAGATATTGGGCTTTGAGGCATAATTAATTTCTGCTCAGAATGATGGTCAGATTACCTGGCCTTTCTGGTCAGTGAGCACTGGGAAGTGGTCAGCCTAGCAAACTCCTGCCCAGATGGCCGCCCCTTTGTCCCCTGTCCTTTAACCCTCCAGCCAGTGATTTTTTTCCCAGGCCTATTTAACATTTTGTTAAGACAGTGGAACGCACAGATAAGTTTCAGTTAAATCTGTCCCATATTTCTGTTAATACAATCAGTCACATTCACTTCGCCACTTCTGTTCACTTTTAATGCATACAAATTCAGTGGAGTTGTTTTGTGTGTCTGAGAAACCAAATGTTGGTGACTGAGGGTGCAGTATTTGCTCTCTGGTTGGATGTAATATGTATTTCTACATTTATATACACTGCAACTAGCTACACTTACATCTGAGATTTGTGAGAAAAAAAAATGATCATAATTTGAGACATATATTTATTTTTGTATTTTATTTTAATAATTTGTTATTTCTTGTTTTATCATGCTTTGTAATAGTCATATACACTTCACTTTAACACAGCAGAACTATGCAGCTGCATGGGGCACAGTTTACAAACTGGGTGTAAGTTATGTCAAGTGTAACTGTCATAACAACGCATACTGTAGAGATACTTCACCATGGTTGTTACACTTCACACGACGTTACACCTTCTTTGTTAGATGGCCCAAGAGGTAAATTTAAATCATACCCACTTGACATGTACTAAAGATGATGGGTGGTATTTTGTGGCAGTGATATGTATTGTGGGATAAGAGATGTTTATACTTATATTGTATTATGTGCTTAATTTTATTTATTAATCAACCCTTGTGACAGACAGGGTTAATTAATAATAATTAATTAAGAATTAAGGGCCTGTTAATTGGTAGCATATCTAGGAAGTCTTTTTCTGTGTAGATACTATTTTATTGATAATCTTACAAAATTGTTGAAATATTTAGAGGAAACTGTGGACAATATGCAATTTATTCACATGTATGTATTTCCGTAGGATAACACACACTTAAAAGACTGGGTTGTTACTTGAATACCAGACAGAACAAAGAATTCACTGACAACACAAATTCACTATACACTCGATGACCATGTGATAGTGAAGAAAACAGCAGAACCCTAAAAAATGTGAGCCTCATAAAGTGTCTGGGAACTTATTCTGTAATAATAAAGCCGTAGTGTAAATATCTGGCATGCCAGCCACTTGTCAGTTTGCATTATGCTCCCAGACGCTCCAGTATTTCTCCATTATAAGCCGACACGCCCTCAGAAACGGCATCTGACAGGTGAGTTGTTTCTGTTTAACAGACATAAATCACATAGGTAGTTGTGGGTGGCCTTGGAAAATAAACCAGTAATGAAAACACGCATGTCTCGTTTTTTTGTTTGACAAATTGACTTTGCATTGAAATTTAACTACATTGATTGATGGTTTTGTCAAGGAATATCACAATATCATACAATATTGTAGCAGTCTGCATGAAACAGTATGGAACATAATGTAACTAACACAGTTTTACAATTTGTAAAGTTTAAGATGTGACAGTGTGTATATCTTTGGCTCTTGTGTAGAAATAAACCTTGATGGCAGGTACAGATAAAGAGTTTCAAACAATAAAAGTTGTAAGTGGGAGCCAAATTGTGTGAATCTGGATTAAGTTTTGAACATGGACTCAGCAGTACTTGGACTGTTAAAACATATCTGGAACATAAGTGTACCTTTAGCCCCGATTGAGCCTGCATCTTCAAAGTCCATGCATGCAGGCCAATGCTTGGACAAAGCCAGTGGGCGCATAGGTATATTATCCAATCAAATGAAGGTTAACAAGATGAAGTTGGCAGTTGCCACAAAGGAATGTCTAAGAGATTAGATAATGTGGTTAGGCTCAGGTCATAAGGGCAAGCCCTTAACCCCAAGGTGCTTGGTGAAATTCCACAGACAGACACTCAGGGAAATAAATGAGTTTGCAGTGGAGAGAAGAGAGGGCAAATAGCATCACTGTTTTGTTAACCTCACAGGCCATCATCTAACCACTTTGAGATCAAGCCAATTAATGCTAACTTGTTTCTGTGTATTACGAAAACAAAGTTGAACTAGTGCACTCGGTCAGTGCTGTACAGTGTTTGCATGTAATTAAAAAGTATACATTTGGGTGAGTGATTGACATTAATGATAATGATTGTCAGCAGGTATCTCTGGCAGTATGTAGGAAGGTCCACCAGCAACCTGCTGATGGTCTTGGGCTTTTCCCCGGGCACTGCCCGGTTTCTTCCCACCATAATGCTGGCCGCCATCATGTAAGTGAAATATTCTTGAGCACCAAAGAAGCACATAAATAAATAAATCTTAACATTTATTACAAGTAGTGCAGTGATGTTGGACAAATTTAGCTTGTATTTCAGATATATCTTCATTACCAGGCTATGAACTTATTTATGCTGCAAACTTGTAAAAAGAAAATCCTTTTGTTATGAATGTAGCATTTACACTTGGGAAAAGGTTATGCAAGTTAAAACTGTTGAAGTTTTTTGGTTTTGAATCTTATTAACTAGAACTGAAAATTATAGACACTACATGTAAATGCCTTTTTGGAAATAATGGACAGAAAAAAATTTTTCACTTAATGTACCAATTTATTTCCACATTACATAATGGAAGTATCAAGCTTGTTCAGAATACATACACTATTATTACACTACAGTAAGCAGGTTGTGCATGATTTTCACTGCGTATGCCTCAAGGGCATGAATTTTTACTCTAAGTGTATGTAGTTGCTTGGTTTCCACGTGATTTTTATGGCCTGATGCTATCTGCACGTAGGATATGTGCTCTTTGGAGACACAGCCGTCTTATTCCTATGTATCATTTCTACATTTACATATAGGTACATGTTGCATAGCACAAAATCGAAACAAATCTTGTTTTTATTGCTTTTAACTGGAATTTTTTGAATGGTAACAAGTTTAATTCTAAAAAGTAATTAAGTGATAAGAACGCTTTCTTTATCACTGCCTGTTCGATGGAGTATGCATGATTTTGCTTAGCAAAGTTTACTCTGAATTATTTAGCCTTATACATTCCATTTAAGCCAACTGAAAGGCATGAAGCTGAAAGAAATGATCATTTTTTTTATTTCAAGCAAAAGGAATCATTGAACATCTTTTCATTTTTGTCATGTCCAATTGAAGCTATTAAATTAACATCCTTTTAAGAATTTTGGCTGTCAAAAAATTAGCTGGCTGTATTAATTCATTAATTAATTGATCTTCATGAAACGGATTGGTACCAAAGTTTTATGGTAGCCAAATTGGATGAGCAATACAAATATATTCCTTTTTGTAGAATCAGAGAAGTCAGTGTATTTGTAATATCTGTATGTTTCTATTTATTATTCATAGCCTGACAAATTGTAATGGCCTTGAGCTGTCTCATGCAGACTTGGAGCTGCAGTGAAGCTGATGGGGGGTTTTGTAGGTGGAACTGGAGCAGGCGAAGTGTGGCTACTGTTAAAATAACTCTGAAATTCTGCAAGTTGGGTGTTGATTGTCTCAACATGTCGTCTGTCTGAAAAGTGAGCTATTGTTTGTTCAGAATTCTGGACAGCCAACTGCTACTAATTTCCCTGCAAGAGAAACCTTAGAGGCCTAAATGTGTGACAAATTGCTTAGATCCATGTAGCCCAGTTGAAGGCATATTTGTACAGTAAGCACAGTCTGTCAAGTACATGTGTTCTGCTTATTTGGCCTCAAGAACCATAAGGAATACATGCAGTTTCAAAAGCTTAAAGACATGCCTATTCTGCTGTTAATTGGCAAAACCAATTCAAGTTGATTGGTTGAAAAATAAATATTGTTGAAAAGTCATGGAATATCTTGGAAATTTGCAAAATGTTCCTTTTTCTGGGAATGTGTAAATGGAAATTGTGAAGAAGTAGAATCCTTGTGCTTATTTTTCTTTTTATCTCACACATGCCTTTGAAGCTCATACATGTACATTCATATTAACTCTGAATAGCTATGCTGTTTTTGAAACACTTTTAAGAGAGGAGACAAGAGTTTAGCTGGGAAAGGGGTGTAATGTGATGTTTATAGAGTATACTTTCCATTCTGTCCTTGCCCAGCATTTCTGGTTATGGCTTTATGTGCCGTCTGCTGAAGATATTATTGGATATTTAATTCACCTGTGTGTATGTTCAGACCACTGAACCTTTCAGTAGATCAATTCCAGACCCCACATAGGGAAGCCAGCATAAACATTCCCTCAGGCTGGCCCGAAATAGTTTATAAGCTATCAGAGAAAATAGTATTAACAAACTTCTTGAAGCTGACTGTGTCCTGGGTCATTCCACTACCAGCCCATTCCCCCTCATCTCCCATTCCAGTTCCTCTTATCCCCCAGCCCTTTTCCCCTCCTTTCCCTCTCACAAGTTATTAACTTGCAGCTCATGTGGTTTCTGACTAAGACAGGAATGCGTGGGCAGTGAAAATCACTCTTCCCACTTAAGGTAAAATCTTCCTATGTCTTCCCTAATAAATACCCTATATCATGATGCTTGTCTCTCTTTAAGTATTAATAATCATTTGCTGATGGAGCCTGAGACTGATGCCATTAAAATGGTTGTTTTGACTTGAAAACAAGATGAAACTACATGACAGTTATTTGTTTATGCATCAGGAGAATGATTTAAAAATGCATTATGTACAGGTATGGAAGGAAATAATATTATTATTATAATCTGTATGCCGAGTAAACAGCCCATGGTTTATTTGTAATTACCGAATGATGTTTGTAGTTAGTTTTGTACTCCAAAATGAGTGACTGGGCTCATGGACACATATAACAGATCTGCCTAAACATGTTCATGGATTATTGTGATATATATATATATTCTATGTTTACCATGGATCTCAGAGATGAAGACATTGCCAATACATGATCTTCTTAGTTATGGTAATAAGAAAGTTCAAAGCTCTGTTTGTTTTCCATGTACCTTTTAACTTTTTGTTTTTTAATTTTTTATCTCGTTATAATTTGTAAATGCATTCTCCAGAAATCTTTTCCTGAATTTGTTGTGTGTATATGTATTGTAATTGCTTCAGTTCTGGTCAGAAATGTGACTGTTTTTTTCCAAGTGTTACAGTTTATGGCCAGTAAAATTATAATAAATATTCATTATCGTGCCATGTCAGGTATTCAGGAAATATTTTCTAAATAGGTATTATTCCTACATAAATTATATTAGAGTTCTGAGTGATCTGTTAATGGTTGGGGGGGGAGGGATAATAAAACTATATTATAAAATATGGTTTTTTCAAGTTGGGCAGTTATTTTGTGTTAAAATGGATAGAAATTATTCTGTGGACAGACCAATCATTTCAGTTCTCAGTTGCAAATGGTATAGGATACTGTTACACATATTTTGACCAGCATAATTTGAGAGAATAGATGTTTAGTATAGTGGCAGTTTCATGAGTTTTGTTGTCCAGGGTTGCCAGTGTCAGTCCATCCATCAAGCACTCGGTGTTATCTAATGTAAGATCTAATATAGTGTCTGTCAGTTAGTCCTGCAGGCTTGTTGGCTAGTTCACACTTAGGTGCCCCTGGGAATTGGACTGCCTTCAGTGAGACATATACTATACCTAGATACTTATCACAGATTAAGACCTTGATGAATAGGTGATTTCATTGTTAATGTGGGGCAGATAGGTCTTTATGTATTGATGTATTCAGATCTTTATCACTTAACGGAAATGTCAGGTTCCACTTTATTTGACCCAGCAATATGGGCTGTTAAAACGACAGTGTTGTTGGAAGCCACTGATGTTCTTATAAATTGAAAATTGCTTCATTGAATCCCATACATGCTTGAGTAAAATTGAAGAAAAAAATGTTTGAGGAATTCCATGCAGTGTGAGGGAAAGAACATGTCTTCATTTTCTCAAGTTTGTCATTGATGCATGTAAAAGTAATAATCATGTTTAATATCTATCTGAGCACTAATGACCATGTGTGATGTTGTAAACTAACCGTTAAGTAACCAAACTGGTATAAATGTGGATTTATTTTTCATACATGTTCAAGGTATTAGTTATGCATACTATCTTTATCATGTGCAGTATTACGACGTTTAGTTGACTGATTTTCTTGTTCCATTTTATTTCTTCATCATTCTTGAATAAAATCATGTTTGACATTTCACTGCTTATTGGTGTGTAACAGTTCAGTTGTAAATCTTTTGCAAGTCCCACTACACTTGCACAAAAATACTGTACTTTATTTATAGAATAAGATGGCAAGATCATGTTTTTGATTTCTTTGTGCCCCTTGCTGGCTTAGATAGTTTGTCAGAAGCCATGTTCACAGTTTGCAAAGCAAGATCACATATGATTGATTCAACTTCTACAACTTTAATTGCCACTACCTCATAAATTAATCCACTGTTTATCATCTTTAGCTGGCCTCACTATCTCTGATGTGAATGTTTTTAACAAACTGTTTATTCAGGCTGCCCACATATCTTCTCAGCCAGCCACATGTCCTACCTCAAAAGAAACCTAGGGGAAAATAAAAAAAGTTTTCTAAATAACATTGGGACTAGCCAGCCCCCTATAAACCTTGTGGGATGCCACTGTGGAAAGATAATGCCGCATGCTGAAGCCACTAGGGTGACAGGTCCAGTCTCTTTTTCCCAGGGGACAGAGTTGGCCCATATCATGTGCCTGTAATATCTTCAGTCTGTTGTCTACTGGACAAGTCACTTTGTGTAAACTACTTACAGCTCTTTGCTGCTGGAGAGAACATGGTTTATGCTGCTGACCATAAGATTTCTGCACTGAAACCAGCTGTAATTGTCATGAGGCTCTTGAGTGGGAGGTGTCTATCCGTGGGCCATCATTGAAATATGCTGGTCGCAGGTAACCCAACCAACCATCCAAAAAGGACCCTGCTCTTAATGTTTGGATTTGGCTTGAGGTGGATTTTTTTTTCATTGTCTCTCCTTGTCATTTTCTTGAAAATCCTTAATTTAGCAAGAATAGACAAAATTTCTGTCCCAACTGATCATATTTTTGTGATTGGGCTGTGTTGTTTGCAACAAAGGGTTTTTAAGGATGGCCTAATCTATCTGCTGGGCCATTTGCATGTTGTTGAACTGTATAAAATTGCTGCCCTGCTTTGACAAACATGCATGTAAAGCATATTTTTTACAGAATGTCAGTTATTGGAGAGAAGATGACAAAGCACATCTAATCTTCCAATTTCATGTTGCTGTCTTTCTGGGGGTGGGGGGGGGGGGGGGGTTTGGACCAGTGATAAAATGGTGTGGGCTCAGGGAAGTGTCTGTCTTTAATGAACTCTAGCTTGCACATGCTCCTGTACATAATTTTGGTTATTTTGCACCAGTTTGAATTTGAAATTAAGAGTTTAAGACGGCCTTCCTTAGGTTTTTGTTGTTGATACTTATATTTTTCTGTTTCTGTCAAATAGATAGAGAAGTTACAGATAGCCGTCTTGGAAATCAAGAGGCTGTCTTGAAATCTGAAGGTTGGCAGTCTGGAAGTAATTAACTGGAAGATTTGGGCCTAGAGATGAACAAGTTTTCTGTGTATTCTGTGGCCTGGGTAGTGGTCATTGGAGATAGTGGTGATCTGCTAGTAATTGTCTTGAGCCCTTAACTACAGGCAGATGTGGAAGGCTTGAATTTAATGCCATCCACATGGATATTAATTGCACAAGTTGTGAAGCTTAATAAAAAATTAAAGGGTTCAACTGACTTTGTAATATTTTTTGTGACTGTTGAAAAATACAGGTGTTGGCTTTTTTGGCTCACTTTTAAATTAGGAGATGTCAAAATTTAACTAGGTTCATGTAATTAAACTCATACAGATACTTGTTCAAGTATTTCTCTTTTGGATTTGTTTCTTTTAATATGTTCTAACCTACATGTACATTTCATGTTTTCTTATATTTGTGTGGTAATTAAAGATGACCTTGGTGATTATGTGTGTTATTATCTTTGACAGCTTCCTCTAAGGGAGTTAAGCCGGCATGCACCTGGTTTTATTGATAATTAAATTTCCAAGTTGCTTACCAGATGGTGCAGTCCTTAGAACTCTTCAGAGGAAGCGGTCATGGAAAATTTAATGACTAACATTTTCTGATCGGTAGGTTGGCTTTGATGTAATTATTTTGCCAGTGTTTCCCTACTTTGTGGACAGTGACTTAGATGGCTGCTGGCATTGGAATTCAAAGAGTGAAATAAGGCAGCTGGTTTTACAGTAAGATGTAGCTAGATTGACCATGTGGTCATGAGAAAGCAAGTTGAAAATTAGTTTGTCAGAGGGCATTGCCAAATTAACAATTTTGAAACTTGAAGCATATGGAGAAATTGGTTGGAGTGCATTTGCATCTGAAATTGTAACTTAAGTGTTAACCAAATGTCTTCAGTTTAATACTGAGAATTTGAACATGTGATTATTTGTAGCATGTCAGAGATCATTTAATGCTATAGAAATGACAGGAATATGTTACTGAAAAGTGATGTGATTCATAGGAAAACTTCTAAAATTCAAGCATTCCCAAAAATCGTGCCAACATTTAATCTTTTCTTACCATAAAAATTGTAAAAATGAATTAAGGTATGCAGAATACATTGCACTCTGGCATGAGGTGTTGTTCCTTATGAAGATGCTGATATAGTTGACAAGAACCAGGCAGGATGCTGTTGTATAGGACAGGCAGGTCACAGGGACAGCAGTTTTGTCACAAGAAAACAAGGAATCTGGTTCTTGTTAAAAAAAGAATGTAGGGCCCACAAGCCTCCAGTCTGATAACATCTGAAAATGGCAGGCACCCTCCTGTGGCGGACTGTGGTTACTCAGGCCTCCCCGCTGCTTGGAGGGGGCAGAAGTGTGGCTGAGGATGACTTTTGGATTGGGTTATATCGGAATCTGCTACCACCCCAGATTGATGTGACCTCTGACCCAGACCCCCAGGGCCCCTAAGCCTGCAGCCTGGTGAAGGTGTAAGCCAATATCCATGGGAACAGTGTGGAAAGTCCAGGATTTTGGCTGTCAACTGCACCCTACCAGCCTTCATCAGAGGGGTGGAATGTCACTGATGAGGAGGGTTGCCATGACTACAGAGCCTGTTGACAAGGGACACCAGCCACTGTAACCTCATCAATTTACTAGTTCAACATAAACTTTTAAGTTTTACCAGCTTCTCTGGAAAGCTGTTGTGGCTAAGCATGCTGTTCCACTTAGATCCAGGGTAAGACTGTCACTGTCAGAAGCCCATTGGAAATTTTTGAGTCAACCCGCCAGGCCAACTTCAACACAATTACCTTCATTTAATCCCCCCCCCCCCACCTGAGTTGAACTATTCTTTCCAGCATTTCCTCAAGTTCAGTTTTTGTCACTCATTTCTCTGTGGAATGACACATGTATGTAGAACTGAGCACACTTAGTGAAATGTCTTGTGACTATGTAAGTCTAACTGGCAAAGTGAAATGGACTGTTATTTAGTCTATGAGGTATGAAAAAGATTCAGTTGCCAGGTTATATGTCACCCATGTGGATTCAAGTCTTTATACATACAGTTTGTTACACATGATTGTGTATAAGCTACAAAGTTGTATAAGAGACTCAGAGACGTACATCTTGTGGTTTAGCCTTGTTAGAAACACTCATGTAGATGAAATTTGCTGCCAGGGGATATGTTAGAGAATATTGTGTTGTAATTAATGGACATACAAGGTTTATTAGTTGGTTTTAGGTTGAGATGATTATTCAGCCATTACAAGAGGACCATGAGACCATGAGATCCAAGTTTTCTGCAGAATTAAATAATTTGAAACATTCATTACTTGATGGAAACATCATATACTACTAGCTTTGAAGATGGAAAACTTCTTTTTAGGAAGTATTATACGCATAACTGATGAAAAGGTCAATAAGTCAAGACCATCCAATCTCCAGGTTGCTTAAATATAATATGATATAGTGTAAATAACAAAGCAGCAAAATATTCCATGTCTGGCCATGATGTTTTATGTTGCAGAAGTTCAGGCCAAAATCCATCACTGAGATTGGTTTATTTTTCCTGGCTTTAGCTCTTACACAAAGTCTGAAGTAATCCTTACTAAATGTACCTCAATCAGGGACTCAGGGTACCTATTCAGACTGCAGTTATTGTTTGTTTATTTACATACTGGACCTGAACTCATTCTTTCCCTATCCAGGAAGTCTTGTCAACACCCAGGTTCCCCCCCTCCCCCTCAAATGGTATTTCTTTTTGTTAGCTACAGTGTCCTCTTTCCTCTGGACTTGTGTCTAAATTGGCCAAGGCTTACATGGGCTGTGTTATGGCACAAGGCATTGCATGGAGAGCCGCCTGTCACATGTCACTGACAAGCGAGTGGGAGGAGCTGTGCCTGTCAATCATAGTCACAGGTTTAGGGGAGGGTCAGAGTTTGAAGCTTTCATTGTCAGTTTTGGTAGAAATTTGAAAGCAGCAGTTATGATTTTATGATGTTCAATGTATTTGTAACTAACTAGCACCAGTGCAAAATCATAAGCTATGTAGAAAAAATCTTTCACAGCTGGTTTCACACTGGCCATTAAAAAGGATAAATTTAATGCCTAGGTTTATATCTGAGCCATTATACCACAGAGAGATTAATTGTATATATTTAATGTACATGTATATGTCCAAATCTCGGTACGTAACATTTTGAATCTCAAGCAACAGTTTAATGGTCTGGGATTGATTACAGTATCAGTCTCTGTAAGTTGACAACTTCAGATTCCAGTACTTGCCTCATGTCATAATAGTTTTCATGTTGAATAGTGCTGTATTATTTTTATTTTTTTGTTAACTCAATTTTTTTTTTTTTAACTGTGGATGTGTAATGTAGCTGTGTATTAGCACCAAGGGCCACACTGTTTTGGATAGCATGTAGAGTGTTCTTTGTCGTATATATGAGAGCCTCAACACTGTAGAGCAGCCTGCCAAACATCCCCCACAGGTTGGTGGCACGGCTTACTCACACCTGTACTGTGTTTTGGCAGCTACACGCATATTCTTTTAAATAATACTGTTCTTCTTTACTATAGACATGTAACATTGTTATTATCTTTTGTAGTTACGTTTTTTCTGCTGGTTTCCACCACTTAAATGTTTACCATGTAACTTGCATAGAGCATGACAACATGTAAAATATGCATGATTGTGTGTGAATGCTGTACTTATATAAAGCTTTTGTATAATTATTACAAGAGTCAGTGATGCCAGAAATATGGGTTGAATCAACAGTGCTACATGTTCGTAATTATGTTCAGAAAAATATGCCATTTAAGGTGCATAGAGACACCTAATTGTAAAACTCTTGTAAACTTAATTTGAAAAGTAGGTGAATACATGTACTTGAATATAGAAGGGAAATAGGCCTCTAGCTGTAGAAATATATCTACTGCACTAGTTTTCATAGGATATGCAGATGAAGTATATGTCGCTTGGATAAATTATAGACTGTTTGGAGTAATTTTAGGTTATTGTAATAAATTATAGGTCATTGTAGAAGGTAAATTTAGGTCACGTGGACAAGTGATGCTAGACTATAATTTACATCAGGATGAATGAATGGTAACGAAGACAAATCATAGGCTACTTGAATGAATTAAGGCTCAGCTGGCAATGGAAAATAGATTAATTATACCTTGGCAACATCCAAAAATGGAAATGACTGTTTTAAGTATTCACTGCTGTGTTCCAGAGCCTCTCCTAGTGTTCTGACTTTGTATCCCGCCTTCTAGAGCCTCAGGGGAGAGCCTAATCTCCAAGACTTCCTGCTTCATTTTCTCCCAACAAAGTTCATTGGTCATTAACACCTTAATTAACTTCCCTGGCCATCTTTGGTCACTCATCAGTCACTTAAATCCCAGGGTGAGTGGAACTGTAAATTAATTCTGATCAGGGTGGTTGTTTAACTGTGCCCCTCCCTGATACCCCCAGGGAATATCACAGGTGTTACAAGGTTGGGAAGCTCAAGGTGTGGTTATATTCGCCCAGTGTGGCAGGGTGCTGCGTGAGGGAAGGCGATTAGTATGGGCGGAATAAAGGGTAGTCAGGCCTTAAAAACATAGGAGTTAGTGAAATGAAAAGTGCTGAATTTTTACTTTGGCTTTTCCAGAATTTTCCTGTCTGTATATGTACATGAGCTGATTAAGTTAATGGAAGTGTAAATGTCTGCTAAACATGGCCTCAGATTAACCTCATTTAAGAATATTACATGTGGATAGTTTTAATTGGAGCGCAAATACTATGTAGTTTCCGAAGGCTAATTATCCCCCTTTGATCTGCTTTCAGTAGAGCAGCTAATCCAGTATAACTAGACTATCTACTGGTTTTGACAATGTCTTAGCTGAATGATATGTATGTAAATTTAATACTGTACTGAAGACATAAATCTGAATGCTAATGTATGAATCATAAGATCAGGTGAATTTTTATCTCTGCAGATCTTTTTGATTATGAGCACGATCAAAGAAATACATCTACTGTTTGATGCTGTGGATGTGTTTTTTTTATTTTATGCATATTTGTAGAATTTTTTTAGGGTCAGGTGTGGAGTGTGTAAATTAGGACAGTGTTAGATAAGGTTTTCATACCTTCTGGTACAAAAAAAATCTGTAGTATAAGATGCTATACAGTTTATAAATAGCCAGGACAGATTCTGCCACCTCACTGGTTGTTAAGCCAACATAACTGTAATTATTTAACATGCCTGTATGAAAACCAGACAGGTTAAGGATAAATGTACAGGTGAGAAAGATGTGAAAAAGGTTAAAAACATAAAAAACATATATATATATATATATATATAAGTCAGAATATCTCATTTGGACAATAATACTGTAAATGGCCTAAAATTTCACCCTGGCAAAATGTGTATTTTAGAGGCAAATTATTGTGTTTGGTGTTGAGCCTAACATTTTTTCCAGTAAGGTATTGTCCTATCTTTGAAACACCTTTCTGCAGTGAACAACTTAGACATGGACAAGTTTGAATTCTTTTATGGTAACCTTTACGCCCACTCCAACTTGAAGACTCAGTAAAACTGGTTTTCTCCTATGTTCACCCAATGGACCTTTCCGAGCTTTCAATCAAGAATGCGCATTTGACCGATCATAATCAGTATTGTTGCAAATAGGTCAAATCAATTTCCCACACACTGGGTACAAGTGTTCAATCTTTCTGTGACGTCATAACGTCACAATTGCTTTCATCAGGAATGGAATGTATAGTAATATTATCACAAGAAAGGATGGTGGGACATCAGACGTGGTGAATCTATCCATTGGACAGCTATGATTAAGCTCTCAAACTTTGATAGAACAGGCAATTTTCAATGCCAAACGCTTTTTTTTTTTCATTGTTTTGGAATAAAAATTATGTTCGATGTCAGTGCAGATAAGAGAAGTATGAAATGTTGATGGGAGGTTGAGATAATCAGTATCGTCAGTATAGCCCACCCTACAATACAAACACTTAAAATGCTGTTCATCATTTTCTTAGCATAATAATATTAGATGCAGTCCATAGTAAACTGTTCTTTATGTCCTGATTTCTATGCTGGACCACTATGATCTAACTTTTCAAGAGTTTTCTGTCGTAAACTTTGGTCTCGTATCCTTTCTACAGTGTCCTTCTGCTTGGCTTGACCATTTCGTGTGGTCAGTTTGGGCTTTCAAGCACTATCGCCCTTAAGGCCACCTTAAAACTGTAGTTTTTTATTTGCTAGTGAGAGCAGAAACTTGTACAGATGTCAGGTAAAAAGATAGTCTTGCCTGATTTGTTGGAGAAAACAGGCTTTTACAATTCAGTGAACTGTGATAGTACACGTAGCTTTGAAAATCTCCATTTTTCACCAGCTGATCAGACGCTGTCCAGTCAGTTGTAGACCAGCGGCCATGTTACCATATGAGCAGTCTTGGTTTTTATCCACACTGTCCAGGTCACTTCTCCTGGCATGGCTGAACAAAAGTGAAAGCTTCAAAGAAAGACAGGGTTTAATCACCCAGGTTTTAGTTGGCCTATCTTGGTTTTAGTCTTTGGTATGATCTATTTTTTGCTGGTTCTTGGTGCTAGTTTTCTGCCTGATCTGGTCAGACAGACTAACATGTTCATGTGGAAATAGATCCGTGGAGAAGCTTTAAGGGACTTGCTAGTGACCAGACAGAATAATGTTGGCTAATTATTTATACACAGATTGCTTTGAACTTGCACTACACTTCCAAATGTCAAATAGTTTTGAGGAATGATTCAGTAAATTGCTTTTTTAATTGTCACATGTTAAACTGTTTCACAGAAAGACTAACTGAAATTACAGTAAAATACATGTATTATGTGATGGAATAAAGAAATAATATTACTTGTATGTATATTATCACAAAGAAATGAAAAATCTTACCACTTTTCACATGCAAATAGGCTGCTTCATTTTATCTTACACATAGATATTAAGATGTTAGATCCTCTCTCTGATTGGTCATAGGCCATGGTGTCAGTTGACAGCACTAATGGGAGGCAGTTTAGTTGTAGAGTCAACATACATGTGTAACATTTGCCGAAGGCCACGTGTCTTTGGTCATTTATTTTACAGCATCATCAAGTGGGAAAGTGTGTTAACTAAGTGACAAAGGCTGGGGGTTTACTCAACTGACCAATAGTCAGTTAAACAGATAAGATATCAGTTGGCAGAAACTTCTTTTTTTGTGGCAGATATGGGAAATATATATTCTAGAACACTGCGAAACTTATTGTCTATCAGTCCTAATTTACAAATCGAAAAGGATAACTGTTTAAAATTAATTAATTGACTTTGAATGTGGAATAACATAATGGAATTTATATTAAGTTTAATGTTAAACCTTGTCGAGGATATAGCCATGTCACCCTTAAAATAATGCTGTATATCTAACCATACTTATATGTACAAGTGTGTTCAAAGTGCAATGAGTGTCCTGATTGTAAGCCAGTTCATTGATTTCTATTTATGGTCTTTTCTTCAGTCACAGTATGGGCCTGATACCAACCAAGAGAAGTTTGGAGTTAGCCGACAAAGTCAGCGCCTCTGCATTTTGCAGGTAGGTGCCCGGATGCAAGTGTAAATTAATAGGTGTGAACATGCTCGTGTGTACTACTGTACCAATCCATCAAAGCGACCTCAGTGGCAGGCTGTGTTCTGGCTCAACCATAGCACACCTGTAGCAGGCTTGTCCCATTCCACTAACATTCAACAAAGCGACCTTAGTGACAGGCTAAGCACTGGCTCACCCAAAACACACCTGTAGCAGGCTTGTACCATTCCACTAGCATTCAGCAGTGACCTCAGTGGCAGGCTACATACTGGCTCACCCATAGCACACCTGTAGCAGACTTGTACCATTCCTGTAGCATTAAAAAAAGCGACCTCAGTGGCAGGCTATGTTCTGGCTCACCCATAGCACACATGTAGCAGGCTTGTACCATTCCACTAGCATTCAGCAGTGACCTCAGTGGCAGGCTACATACTGGCTCACCCATAGCACACATGTAGCAGGCTTGTACCATTCCACTAACATTCGTCTGCTGCGGTTGCAGAGCTTCATGCAGGCAGTATTCTTCAGATGCATAACATTTATGAAGAGAAGCTCAAACACAGCAGAAACATCTTGTGCATTTGTGCATGTAATCATTGCCATGTCAGAAAGGTTGAATTACATATCTGATGTACATGTACCAGGTAGAATATAAACTCTGCTTGCTGTTTTGAATGGCAAGTACGCTAATTCCTTCAACCACCACAGAAAGCAATATTTCTGTATTTTCGTGGATCTAAGGTCTAGAGAAATAATTCTCATAGATTTTTGAAGCTTATACCCATGGTGACACAAACATATCATTTTTGGCTTTATTTTTACAATAATGTTATGCATAAATCACCCCTTAAAAACTGCTTTAATGATTGAAGATTTACAGTAATCATGTTTGATAATAAATCAGATTAAAGCATCTGATGTAAATTAGGCAATTAAATCGTAAGTTTCACTGCTATAAAAAAAACCTTTCCAGACTTGTGCCAGCATTACAGCACCTTAAGTACCAGTTAAGGGATGTGTAGACATAAATTCAATAGGCCCAACTTAAACATGGTCATATGGGTAGTGGCTTTACAATAGTACAGAGCTATAGCTGTAAAATCCCAGTCCAGCTTGTCTCAGTGACCTGAAAATGGCATTTTGAAGAGCCTATTGCAACTCTAAGTTTATTCACACTTCTGTATGTGTAGAAACTATGCCTGTAAACCCCAATTTGTCATGTTCTATTCAGGACGGGCCCCATACTCAGCATAGTTATATGCCACTGATCTCTGCCAAGCTTCCTCAAGTTGTCTCAATTCTTATGAATTTAAATATGTACCTGTCAAAATTGTTGTCCCATAAATTTACACAGAGTATGGGACAGCACTGTTTACCAGAAATATCCTTATGTACATGTAGGAAAACCTGCAGATATTTGTTACATGGTATTACATCATCATCCTTATTTAGACATCTCAAGACACTGGCCAAACACCGTCTGTCATTAGATTCATGCCCATCCCAAGGATATGCACATATGCGTTGAAGATGACAACAACATTTTTATTTGAGCTTTTGTTTTAGAAGGAGGATGGATTTCTTTGTTTATCAGATCTGAGACCGGTTAGAAACATGTTCCATGCTGAGACACAAATGCATTTATTGTTTACCAAATTTTTGGCCAAATGAGAATTAATTTTCAAAGATTAACACATATTGTACGATTATTACAAGTCAGAAGCAAACAAAAGTTTCCACCCTCTAATAGTCTGAGTGGTTTAGGCTAGCTAGAAAGTTATTTATAACATCTCTCTAAAACACTGGTGTTTGATAATTAATTGGTTGGTGTTTTATGCCATGTGCAAGAATATTTCACTTATACAACAGCAGCCAACATTATGGTGGGAGGAAACTGAGCATAGCCCAGGGGAAACCCACAACCATCTACAGATTGCTGGCAGACCTTACCACGTACAGCCGTAGAGGAAGTCAGCATGAGACATGAACTCATAGTGAGTGCATTGTTGAGAGGCACCTGGGTAATTGAAATGTGCTAGCATCAGAACCATCAGTTTATAATGACCTAGAATTTGAAAGAAAAAATGTCTTGGGTCTACTCAAACAAAACTTTATCCGATTTGGATGAAATCGTAGAAAAGTTGACATTAAAATATATGGTCTAAATATGCTTAATTGATGTAAAACAATAAGTTACCCTATGAAAGTTTATTTGGTTACAAATCAATATAATTTTATCTTCCTAGGAATCCAGTGTGCGAGCAGTGTAATATATTATTGTTATAAATAGTGTAAAAGGTATGAGTTTTTTTTTCTTAAGCACTAAAACTCTCAGTAGGCTATATAAACTAAACGTAAACAGAAAACTTTGCTAAAGTCTTGAAGTGTTTTCTCATTTTGACCAGGGCTCCACATGTATGTATGAGAGATATACTGTGCTCACTTAGGCCCATGCTGAGGAACAATCTCTCCAGGGTTCCTTCTTCAATTAAACCAATTACAAATGTTAAGAACAGCATTAATAAGTAAATATATGTGTGGTACATGTACTTTGTTAGACATTGAGAGCATGCAAACATGCTTTATTGGGTGTGATTGATTCTGTCTGTGTACATACTTGTTGTACTCATACAAATTGCACTTAAATACTATTGATACCATTGTATTACTGGTACTCAAATTCTCAAGACGACACAATTAGGATATTGGAATGAGGTGGTTCAGTTTTGTGGACAGAAGTTAAAAGCCAGTCAGATGTCTTGTGTGGCAAATATACCTGCAGTCTAACGGTGTGTGGTTTGATGACTACCACAAAGGCTGGGAAATGTCCACAGTTACCTTCACTCTCTATTCAAATTCCTCTCGTATATTTGCCCAATTTTTTTGTAGCTTGCCTCACTTTCTGCTCCAGAGCGCTTTGTCTTATGTCAATACTTTGCAATTGCCTTCCATCAGGCGGCGACTTCCTGTCATCATGGTAAGAAACCACATGGCGGAAAACTTGAAAGCTGCCACGACTTTTGTGGAACAAGGCCGTATCCTTTGCTATTGTCAGTCTCAGGGAGATCTACACGTGGCTAGATCGTTATGTCAATATCCACAGGTAAGCACAGGTAGGATCCAGATAAAAGCAGGAAGCGATCCAGGTAACTGTAAAGCCAAAAACTGAAAGACATGCAGACAAACACTGTAGTCAAAGAAAGATGAAATAAGTCTCCTTGCTTTACTTTTGTGTCATCCTAGAGACATATAGGCTTGACCTCATTCTTAAGTGTATGTCACTTTCTCTTGTTTTGATTTGGCAGTAAAATCAATACCTGGCAGTCTGTGGTTAAATGCATTGGCACACACCTGAATGTCGAGGGCTGTGCCTGAGTTCTTTTGTTTTTCATTTTTGTAACGGGTATGTTGAAACTAATTGAAAACTGCCTTTTGTCAGACCAGTCATGGCTTTATATCATTACACCCTTTCTTTGGATATCATCAGTTGTGCTGTTAAAATGGACATGATAAGTATTCAGTTGCCTTTAGATTTATGCATAATTTAAATTGTTGTTATTTCCAGAAGCAGTTCAGATTTTAACATCAGTGTTTCACTGCATGGCATCCGCAAACAGTGCCTTAGTGCATACTCAGAACATTGCACAGTGGGTGTTCTTTAACTGAAGCCTGAATTGAGTGTTTTCATGATATATTGCCTCACAGTCTTTATGCATACAGATTTTCTTATTTTCTAGCTATTTTGATGTACATTCAAGATTCTTAGCTAAAGTTGTATGTTAATTTGTATGTCACAGGTTGTCACATAAAACCTGTCCAGGGGGTGGTTCTTCCAGTCTCTGGATTTTCCTCCCATGTATAAACATTACCATAGTTACCCTCTCAACAAAATAGATTTAATTATGAATTATAAAACACTCAATAAATACACGTAATTGTTTTAGAACATTCCACTCTGTAAAGAAGATTTACTGGAAAAGCTGATCATAAGTGCGTCAAATAGATCTACATGTAGGCTGTGGATGAGCAGATAACACAGTGTGTCACATACTTTGCCACTAACATGAAGATTGTGGGTTCAGCTCTGACTGGTGCCATTTTGTCTGGATCTGTGTAAGCTATGCAATTTTCATGATGGCTTCATGAGTACTTTGAATTAATAGTTCCTTAACAGAATCCAGATGTCCGTGTAGGCCCAGAAGTAGTCACAGATCCAGCCTTCCTCGTCACAAGGTAGGTTTTTATTGGTCAGCATTTAACTGATTCCAACCATTGGGTATCACTGTCATGGTGATGAACATGTATATATCTGAATCTACATGCAGGGTATCCTGGGGTCAGGAGATCCAGGATCAATACCAGGTCAGGAGATCCAGGATCAATACCAGGTCGGGTCATACAAAAGACTGTAAAATGGTTCTTATTGCTGCCCCACTTGGCGTTAGCACTGAGAGGTTAGAGAAAGGAAGCAGGACTGGTTGTCAACATAATGTGACTGGGTGGGGTGTCATTGTTAACCCTTCTCTGGTTCTTGATATGAAATAATATCAACACTGCTTAAACCTGTAACGATAGGTTTATTTAAATAAACAGTGCGTAGACATCTCCATGTATCAGCTGTCTGCACATCCTGTGACGTCACAACTGCGGGTTACAACAGGTTCAGCTGTTTTTTAATGTATGAGTTACATTACTCTTGTGTGCAACTAAACACCTAGATTTTCAATGTTCAGTGCATCTCGGCTTAATGGAGTTTAACAGAAATTAAAGACATTCAACTGCTTAGTTATGAAATTATATCCACACAGAAACCACAAATTGTATACTACACGAACTCGAATGACCTTGTTACGACTTACTCGGTCGTCACCACTGTTGCAATAATTGCAAATAGCGTCAAAGTACTCTGTTAATCCTGAGGTGATTGTCTAACAGCATTGAAAGTAACATTTCCTCTGCGTATTTAACTGATCAAATCATAGTTAACGTATCTGTAATGATAGGTTTATTCAAATAAATAGAGCGTAGACATCTCCATGCATCAGCGCTCTGCACAACCCGTGACATCACATCTGCGGGTTACAAGAAAAACCTCGTCACACAGCTCATTAATAAACCACAAAACGAACACGGACATTACAGCAACACACTAGTGCTTGTATGTTAACTTCTGCCAAAAATACACTCATTGTGGTAGGGGTCATTATTATATGTCTATTTCATACTAATAATGACCTTTACATCATGTCGGGTGTTTTCAGCATGATGTTCCAGTTGCGACATGAACTCGCCAGCCACAGGAAGGCAATAGATTTATATATTTATGAATATTCTAAGGACTCCTTCTCATCATATAACAGAAATAATGTTGAGTACAACTTAAGACCCAAGCATACATACATGTAGAGAACACACTGTAAGACTTTGCTCAAAACCTAGTGAGTTTAGATGTTCTCAGACAGTTGTGATGGGGACAGAAGCTCACACAGTTGTTTCCAGTGATCACGCAGTACATGTAGTAGTAATGCATGAATGTTATATGTGTGTATTGTCCATTTTTCTGCTCCTGTCTATTTTGGGCATTTGAATTGTGATCTTGTCACTTGTTGATAATAAACAACTTCATAAAGCTATTTTCCCACTAGACACGCAAATCGGTTGGGGGACGTAACGAATTCCGTTCCGATTTTGTGGCAAATGGGTGTAGTAGTAAAGTGTACAACCATTCACATTCACTGAAGTCGAATTCCTGTCAGGCCACGGATTCGGGCAGATAGCTTGCGGACCCATTTTTTCCGGTCTGGGGAGAAAAATCGTGACGGATTTTAGTATTGACTAATCAGCATCATTCAGCATTCAAACATGGCAACAAGTACAGGTCGCACTGAAGTGCTGATTCATGAAGTGGAATAAACTTGTTTGATATGAAAGATTGCAATTACTGAGATGTAAGAAAAAAGATGGATATGTGAAGTGAGATCGTCCAGCATGTCAGACATGAAAACAGTAACTTTATTACATGTGTTGCATTAGGCGGGTTAGCTACTTTGCCTCTCATCGAAAACATGGCCACTGTATAACCTAGACAGTGTGCTAATTCACGCACAAAAACAAAAGCAACAACACAGGGTGTAAATTCTTCGTAAATTTCTACCTACCTGTTGATTATTAATGATATTATCTCACGATCCATTGTCAAACTAAATAACAACCAGTTTATTCAAGAAATAAATTTACCTAGGAAACCGGATCCTTGCTCCAAATTTCCCGTGTATGAATGCAACCGGCTGAAAGTATTATTGCTCACAAACTCGCTTCGTGCCCCGGGATGATTTCCGTGCATAGTGGGAATGTAGGATTACTGTGAAGCTCTGGGCAGCAAAAAAACCAGAACATTCAGGATGCCGTACCAAAGTTTGTTGTTTCGTGTAACCAAAATACACATGTAAGTTAGAGTATATCATAGTTGAGATTTTTACGTTGTAAAAAGGTACATTTCTCCAAATTACATGTACATGAGAACAATTACTCAAACAAGTTTCATATCATGTAGATTATATTCACTTGAATTGTACAGTAATAATGCCATCCAGCCTGAAGCACTTTTTCATTATTCACTAGCATATGACCAATACATCGGCTGTTCTACAATAAAACATGCAGAATTCACTCAGGACATGTCTGACTTCCTCTGTCCATAAACAAATATGCCATCATGGTGGAGAAATCTTTGATTCATACATTAGCAATGTAAAAGACCCATGCAGTCTGAAATGCATTTAAATCTGGGCTGGTGGTTGGGGTTTCAGTTGTGTAATTCATAAGGAATAGTTCCATGGAGATGTATTTCACCAGACACACCCACTTGCCGACCCCTAACACTAGCCCTAGTGCGTATCGATAACAGACCAAAACGCAGATTTTTATACAGTTATTTTGAACACAGTTAATTTGACTTTGAGCAGTGTGTATGTACCTTAAAAGGAAATGTACACGTGGCATTGCAAATGTTATTTTGTCTTTTTATTCATTCAATATCAAGCAGTTCAGTTTAGAGCAAACTGCTACAGCTTAACGACTTGATCGATGTTGGCTCTTAATGAGATTTGGGCTACCTGTAAATTTAATGTTCTCTGACCGTATGTTAGGCAGGTGACCTGATGGTGCCACAGAACATATTGAATTGGCCAAATTATTTAACTGGCCTAATAGTCCAGCATAAGTACATATATGAGGTCATATTTGAACAGTCACTCTTTGTTTGGGAGCAGTAAGTTTTCTAAGTTCCCCACAAATATCAAACATTTGGATTTTCTTGTGAAACATATGATGGCTATAGTAAAGGGTTAGGTCCATTCTTAGTTGCTCAATAATATGTCCACATACACATACGGTTAACTGCGTGCTGTAAAGTGTAACTCTTGTAGAGAAGCTCGGACGGAAAAAGGCTCTCCTGCTTTGTGTCAGGCAGACTGTGAAGGCCCATATGCATGCTCCCCATAAAATGCAAGCAGCTAAAGGCATGCACGGCACAAGTTTGGTAGTTGTAACCAACGTTCAGCTAATGTTTACTCGAGCTTGACATTACAAAGCCTGATCAAGGATCCAGTGATCCATAAGGCCTCTCATGATATTGACATCATCAACAGTCCTGCTGCATTGTTGACATGCACACCTGAGATAGCTTTTTCAAAAACATGAAAGTGATGCCCAAATCAGAAGAAAGAGCACTCAAAACTTATTTGCAAATATGGTCTTTGATATTTTTTGATTTTTTTTTTTCAGGAGAAAAGGGTATTCAAAAATATTTTTGTATGGTGGGTATTTTGGACTACATGTTGGTATTTATCATCGTTGCATAATAATGTTCTAAATAAGAATGTGATGCGTGATGGATAAAGTTGTTGTTTATATCCAAACATATGCATATAACCTCAACATATTAAAAATATAAATATGATCCAAATGCAGGATG
Organism: Acanthopleura granulata; assembly: GCA_016165875.1. Taxonomy (NCBI): domain Eukaryota; kingdom Metazoa; phylum Mollusca; class Polyplacophora; order Chitonida; family Chitonidae; genus Acanthopleura; species Acanthopleura granulata. The sequence continues at coordinate 5,745,576 of JABBOT010000082.1, forward strand.
AACGCATTTGTTTGATGAAAAGGTCAAATTCTAGAGCAATAATATTAATGATTAGACATGTTATACTGAAAGGTGTCAGATACCCACTGCACAAAAACTATTTTTAAGTGTCTTTTTCTCCTTAAAGAAAAACCAAAAAAACATATTGAAGACCAAATTTGCAACTAACTATTCACAACTCTTTTAAGTGAAATTTATGTAATTTTTATGTTTTCTCCACCTTTAATGGCTAGTCTTAAACCTGTGTCCTTAAATGCAATTAGAAAAGCAGGTAAATTGCTGTAGGTAATCACTGGAAGTGTGGGAAATACTCATTTAAGGCAGGCTGCACAAGTCTTGACTATTTCAGCAGCTCAGTTCAAACCTCTCCCCAGTGCCATGAGAGCGTGACAAAACTGCTGAAGTCTTGGTCATCTTTTCCAAGGCCATGCAGAAAAGTGCGACGAAACCTGTAATGGCCTTAATAGTTTCAGGCTGTTTCAATATTTATAGTAGTCAAATTTTAATCAGAATATAACACTCTGCTGTTTGCTCATTCCGTTTGCCTGAGCAGGCGTGAAGAGAGCAACTCTTTGGTTACAATTGCAATTCCTTACAGTGTAACATTGGTTTGTGTTCTTGTCAGTATTGCAGTGATATGTTGTGTCATATGTGGAGACAGTTTGTTACCCTAAGGTAAAGTCGGCAAATGTGTCAGTTTTCATTCATATTTTAAATTCAGCTATGCTTAATGCCGAGAAATTTCAACCACAGACATGTTAATGCTGAGAAAATTCGAACACAGACATGTAGTGCACATTTTGGCCTAGCGTTCAATGTCTTGTGAATCATGTTTTGAAATTTCTTGAGGATTTTAAAGTAGGCTGAGGCAAGTTGTTTCTCAATTTATCATATTCAGCAGTTTATCTCATCCTGGTATCTAATTACATTTATGAAATCAATACAATCAATGGTTGTAGAAGCAAACCAAGGTATCAGACAATCCATGTTTTGTGTTTTGTACACTTTCCACAGAAATACGGAGGACTTCATTACGTGGACAGATACCTCGGCCATCAGAAAGCATGTGTTGGAGTATAATGACTTGGTACGCTTGTGGCAGACAGCAGTTTATGTAGAAAAGCACAGTGGCTGGAAACTGCATGTGATTTAGTGGGAAGGTCCACCAGCAACCTGCAGATAGTCGTGGGTTTCCTCCCAGGCCGTCGTATAAGTGAAATATTCTTTAGTACGGCGTAAAGCACCAATCAATAAATAAATAATATGGTTTATTTATTTGTTTATTATTTATATGTATATTTTTTCCTTTTACATGTAGGCTAATTCAGGAAATTACATTTATTGTGTCAAAAACGTAGTCGAATATGTATTGAAAAAAGGTATAATGATTACAGGAAATATAGCCTTGTACATTTTCACCAGCTTGTGTTCCTGTGCTAAAAATAAAGGGGAGAAGAAATACTGGTACAATGTAGATTATATTATATAAAATCAGTCTTCTGTCAGAGAAAATTTTGAAAAAAACATACTCTCAACCAGGTCATGTGGATGTAAAAAATTTTGTACATTACAGAATTACAGTTTCACCATTTAAGAAATTAAGTAAAGGGACCAATACTCAGATCAGCATGTTGATTGAATTGCCAAATAATAGAGGAGCAGAAACACTCTAAAATCCCATTGTACTGATAATATACCCATGTATATGTATAGGTATTCACAGAGGAATACCCATAGAAATGTCCTGTTATTGTTATTTCAGAGAGACGATTTTGATCTGATGTCATGATAAATTTCCCCCAGTGAGAGATATCCACGTGCAGCATAGAAACATGGTGAACATAAGCCTGCTATCTATCACATAACATCAGTAGGATCAACATGATGTTGTTCTGCCAAGATGAGTGATACAGTTCATGTCATGCGAAATCCTACTTCTCAGCTTGAATATACTTCCAAATTATAGGACTGACTTGAACACGAGTCAATCTGAAAGTAAAAGTTGTTTTTATGCGTGATTTCTGGTTGCATGAATTTCACGCCCAAGATGGTATAACATTCTTTTATGCTGATGTTTGAAGAGGAATTAACATAAATTCCAGGAAGTGGCTCTTTTAGTTCCAGGGCAGTCTTTGCTCTCCGGTTTCCTTGTGCCTGGATTGTCTTTGTATAGAACACGTTTAATTTATAGTAGCAAGTAAAGGGAGAACCTGGCCATGGACAGAGTATTTGTAATGTCCTGCTCTCACTGCTTGTGGGGCCATGGTGATGAGCAATCACACACTCAAGCATTCCTTGAAGACAGCTTGTATTCCACCAATATGGTGTGTATATTTATACATCATCTGTGGGAAAGTTTTTCAGTAATTTGCCAAAGGCTGGCGGTTTAAACCGTAAAATCTGGTTCCCTCCACCTGTACAACTGATTGCCCTTGTATTAGTGAAATAATTGTGCAGGGCAATAAAATATACAATATCCTTGCATGTATGCCAAGCATGAAACCACAATCAAGCGCAGCCTTATGACCCCGAGCCTCTCCCCAGTACGGTCAGTGTGAGTTCAGCTCATGCCAGCTTCGTCCCTGGCCATACGTGGGAAGGTCTGCCAGCAACATGCAGATGGTCATGGGGTTCCCCTGGGCTCTGCCTGGTTTCCTCCCACCAATGGGGGGCCATAATGCTTGCTGTCGTCGTATGAGTGAAAGATTCTTGAGTACAGCGTAAAATACCAATCAAATAAATAAATTTACTGAATACCCTTAAGTTATTTGTGTCTTAAATCCTGTCACCTGATGGCACTCTAACTTACTAAACTGTTACTACATGTAGGAAAAGCAATGGGTAAACCAGCTGAAATGTATTTGAAAATCAGCTTGTTCATTACATTTATGTATGTAAGTGTTGAACAACAATTAAATAAATATATTATGAAGTGTACATTTGAGGTATGTAGAGGTAAGGACTACAGACATGTTCCCCTTACAGATTGTGAGCATCAGACATTTTATGGGATGGAATAAAATTCTTGAATCAATTTCAGGTATTATTGTGGTGGACTTTCCAGGATATTTGAAACAAAGTTTAAAATGGAGAGTTTACACGTCACAGTTGCTCCATGATAAGATTGTCTGCCTGGTTTCCTGGAGGCTCAGGTTCAGACCCAGACTGTGTCATGAAGATATTATCTTGTTGGCCTCTTGGTGAGTTTTGGTGTTTTGACTGCAGCATTTAGTCCCGAGGTTGCCAAATACACTTGTGTGCTAAAGGTTGGTGGTTTAGTGCCACCACTCTGATCTCTTCCTCCCATCAACCTGACACCATTGCGCAGTCAACCTTTGTTGAAGACTACTTTTCTTCCACAAGTATGGTCTGCATATCTAATGCCGTATTTGTAGTAGTTAACTTTCCAAATTTCAATGATTTCCCGAGCACCCTGGTTTCCTCCATCCATCAAACTGACCGCAGTCACATAAGTGAAAAATTGCTGAGTATGGTGTTTAACCACAATCAAATGAATAAATAAGTACAGTGTTGATGTTCAGTTGCAATCCAGGATAATTTATGTCCATAATTGTACTGGAGCCCTGGCCCGGTGCTTCTTAGCACAAAGTACACTTCATAGAACTGGGCCCAGTTATTTTGCCCAGATCCATGTAGCCTTGAAAACGAAAAACTTTACCTTGTATATTGATCTCCTCTGGTAATACATATTGGACTGTCCATTTTTGGGTTCCACTGAATGAAAGAGGACATCTTTACAAGAAATATCCACTGTCACAATGAAGTTTCTTGTCACTGACCAGAAGAGCAACTTGGAACTGCTGGGTGTGATAAAACATGCACTATTGAAGACAATGCTGCTTGGAGCTGGTCAAAATTGAACAAATCAGTTTGGGACCGATTGGGTTGTCACAAGCCTGTCAGACAGCCTTGGACAGACGTGTTTAAAAATCATCTTTGGACTGGTTTGTGATTTTCGTGTAAAATGCAAACCAATAAAATACAATGTAGATGTGTAGTAGAATTACCAAACTTTAATAAAATACCAAACACACATGTAAATTGAACACCATGAGAGTCTCCTCATAGACAAAGCAGCCTGAGGCCTAGATATCTGCATCCAGAAAAAGGCCGTCCATTAAAAAGCTATGTGCAGGGAAATTTTCATGTTTTAACAAAATAACAAAAATATGCAAAATATAGTCAGCATGAATAGCAACAGGGTGGACTGGCTACACTCTTAAGGGCATGTACATTTGATGCGTAAGTAACTCGTAAATTTGACAAGACCTACTATGATGAGATTATTTATAGTGTTCTCTCTTAGATGACACCATTTTGATTTTCTGTTGTACAGACACTAAAGCAGCCCAAATAAAAAAAAATAAAATAAAATTGAAAATTCAGCGTCTTATTTTATCCAATCTATTCTATAACAATTTAAATTATTATGGCTAACATATTAAGTGAATGTTTGGTACAAAATGTATATTATACATGTATTGTAAAATTACAGAAAATATATGTTGCATAAATATCTTTCTTTCTTTGAACTCTTTTTATTCTTTATCCTAACACTCCTTAATCAACAAAGTGACCAATTCTGAAAATTTCCTCTTGTATGCTCAGTTGAATGTAACATTTTCAAGTGTTTACAAATGTGATAAATTGTGAAAAAAAAAGGCAACCATTAAGAAATCACCAGATATCACTTACATGTATGCCTCATTTGGATGAACTGATGGAATACCATTGTAAGGATACCTATATCAATCCTTGCAATAATGAATAGCCTTACAAGATGTTATTGATAACACACTTGTCACAACTCCACATTGGATTCAAGTTTACGCAATAGTCAAGTAGGCTTACCACATGATTATGATAACCCCGCTCTACATCAATTTCTACAGCACAAAGTCTTCTCAGTGCCAAGAATGTGGCTTTTGGTTTTCTTTTCCTAGTTGCCTTGCACGTACAGCGTCCATCTCTCTTTTTGCCCTCACCAAGGATTGGCTGAAACCAGCAGAGAATTAATATTGAGAATAGAAAGGAGTCAATTAAGAAAACTGAAATATGAAACAAGAGAAACTGGTTTTCAAGGGTTTTGGTAATAAAAAAATAAAAATCATACCCATACATGTATTGTTTACACTATTCCTTATTCATGTTTTGAATTAATATTGATGAAAATCTCTCCCAACAAGATGCGGTACACGTGCAGTGGTTTAGTAGGACTGCAGGTACTCTCCAGCCCCCGTCCAATCATAAGCCTGATTTCTGTCATACACACTAAAATATTCCAGGATATGGTGTAAAACTCCAAACAAATACCTTTCACTGTTGTGCTTTCCCTAAAATTTGCTCACAAAAGCGCATTTTTAGATGAGAGTAAAGACCAGAGAAAGTTACTTTTGGTGCTGAAGGTTGTAAGGTTTACTTTTGAAGTCCTACCTTCAAAAACAAACCTTGAAATACCTTTCTAAACTTTATGGGAACTCTGAGGGTCAGGCAAAATGAGTAACTTAGTACTAAATACAAACACAACAGATCCTGATTCTTTTCCCTAAATCGTAGCCATTAGCTTATTAAACTCTTTTGGGTTCTCTCAATATCATCAATATAAAGTAACAAGACATAATGCAACCTTTGATCTTAAAGGTTTTATGTCAGAATTGTACAGAAATATAAAACCTATCAAACTATGACTTGTCAGAAAACAATGATCAAACAGATAGGAAAACAGCTGAGAAATGGTATGGCACTTTGCTTGTAACATTATTTTATAGTTATGTTTGATAATTAATCTTATGGCAAACTGTCCAACTCTGCAGATGACCATCAAATCAAAGGATAACAACTGGAATGTTTTCGTAAACCAGACAGGACAGGATGCACACACATACCGTAGGTAAAACATTAAGAAATACACTGTTCCCAAGTAAACAGTCATTCTGTTCAAGCAACATGTCTTCTATGGGTTAATGAGACAAGAATCTTTGCAGCTTCCTGGAGCTTTGAAGAGCGCATTCAGTGTGGGCTGAGTCCCATGTGGCCTGATTATATGGGAGAGTGGTTTGACTTGTGGCTGACTTGGGTTTAACAAAGAACACACACTTAACTGCTCGGGGCTTAGGAAGCTCTTCACAATACACACACGTCATTCACTCAGCTTATTCTTCACCACAATTAAAACTCCATTACTCACACTATTATTCCACCAATTATGATACTTAACACCCTCATGGATTCATTTCTTAAAACATCCGCCGTCATCGTTGCAACGGGTGTGCTCAGTGATGATGACCCTAAACGCTTGTGTTTTGAGGCCATGGGAAAGTCTTGTAAGCAATAAAGGAAGCAGTGAACTTGATTTATCCAAGTTTGGGATTTATGAGATCATAGAAACGGAGAGATAACTTAGCACTTTTATCTCAATTATTTTGCCAGGTTTATTTGACGAAAATGGCCCTAAACGCTTAGTTTTTGAGGTAACTCCTGCTGGATGGTTGGATGAGAGAAGCACTGGATTGTTTAATTTCTGTAATATTTGAATTTATGGGTTTGCAAAACTGGTTTGATTTTATCTTGCGCCGTTATTTTTCTATGTTGTTGAAAGACAATGACCACTACAATCACTTTACATTTGGGACCAAGAGAACTGAATAAGGGTAATGACCCATGAAAGTCCAGTCTGATGAGCTCCCTCAGGAGACTGATGTGAGTCAACTTTAGCAAACTACTGGGACGAGACAAAATAGTCAGTAAGCAACAGCTTCTTAACAGTTTCTGGCATATTTCATAGTTCAAAAATGTTTTAGTAACACAAAGGGAGCAAGTGGGCATGCATGAAATGCAAAACAGAAAGGTAATTTGTAAGTTTTTAGGTGAGAAATAAGGTTACATTGCAAATGATTTCAAAGGATTTACTCATTCAAAACGTCTGAAGGTCAATGACTTTTGAAGTGCCACATACATGATTTTTACAATTCCAAAGAATCATTATGTCAGAAAAATTAAAATTAGTAGAATGCATATATATTGTGTTTGTTCTAAACTAGCTCCTTCTAGTGGGTTTATTTTGGTCACAAAATGCGACTTTAATTACCCTCTAAGTAAATGACTGTTTCCCTCTAGGCCTATACAACTTGTGAGGTCAGGAGTTGTATGGTCACACTGAAACCATAAAACAGCTTACGTTTATTGACTGAATCTTGACTATTAATTTGACATTAATTGACAATGTTCAATTTGACATATTTTCAACTATAATCACAACTGTTGCCTGTGTCATGTCTGTGGCTCCTTAAGTGAAGTGGTGTTTGCCATTGATGTAAATTACATGTATACTGTGTAAATACTTGTCTTTTTAATAAGAAAATGGTTGCATCAAATAGACAAAGAAAATGCCCCATTCAGTCTTGTCCCACGTTTTTAGAGAAAACGGTATGATGCACAGTTTTGAAACTTCAGTATGTTTTAGCTACAGATCTGAATTTTTTGCACCCAAAGATTTGGAAACTTTTGATCACGTGACTTTGCAGCCTTACTGAATTTTGATGAAAACCTTTAAACATCTTCTTCTCCAGATCGGCTGGTGCAATTGATCTGAAATTTACACTGCAGCTGGGCATGGCCTAAGTGCATTCAGGGTGATAACAGGGAAATCTACATTGAAAATTGTACAAGCTTGCTATTGGGTGAAATTATCACGTGACAAAAAAACTGGGTTTTTTTTTTTCAAAATATTTTCTTAACTGTCAGTGATGTCGTGTGAGAACCAAAATTTTGCATTTGAGTCTTCTAAACATGCTACCTGACGTACTTTGACGTCCTGATCATGAATCTGATCTTATTTCTTTCCTACAATGCATGCTTTTGTCGCAAAGTGTGACCAAAATGTGAAAGAGCACAATTTCTCCCATATTTGCAGGTCATGTGACAGAAAACGGTGAAAACTGTAAGGCTCAAAATCACTCAGTTGAAGGTGCTATATATGTACTGTATGTGTGCTGAAAATCTTTGAGCTGGCTCAATAAATACAGGATGTACAGGGCTTCAACATTTAACAAAAGGCCGATTTACTATATTTGGCACATTTATGTTTATATGCCATATAATGCCTATAGAATGCATTGGTGTCTAGAATGAATGTATAGTTGTTGTATGTGTGCTACGCAAGGTAGTTTGCCGTGCTGATCACAAATCTGGCCTTATTTCATTCCTGTGATGCATATTTTTGTTGCAAGTTGCGATCAAAATCTGAAAAAGCACAATTTCCCCCATATTTGCAGGTAACATAAATGATAACTGTTACAGAAATAAACCTGAAAATTTCGGAGTGCAAAGGGCAGTACATTTACTGTGTATGTCCCAATGTAAAGAAAGAAACGTTACACACATGCACATACAGCCTTGCTGGCTTGAATTCTTGTATCACTTTCCCTGAAAGCTCTATTTTTCATTTTGTTATTTAAGAGTTATAATTGTGTATGCTGTAATGACAGTAGGGCTTACTTAATACTGGTGAGCTCCTTGATGAGGCCCTGCACCACCTTGGTGCCATCGGCTGGCTGACTCGTTGACACTGTTTCAGGGGACAAAACTCTTATTGGCTTCCCAGAACTAGCAACTGTAGCTCTACAACATTTAAAACACGCAAATAAAGCAGCTGGGTTTGTACAAGCAGAAATATTTTAATTCTGTGTGACATTTTTTAAATGTAAGATGTCAGTTTTAGTCTATTTGATTCAATGATACACAAAATATTCACAGAAATATGAAGTGCTGTATTTCACCTAAAGTTTAGGATTTTTCAAGTGGTATATTTGGCTTAATTCTGATTGCCTCATTCACCTCTTAGGGCCAGTTAGTATCTTTTTTAAGGCATGTTTCTGGAAGTGCATTTTGACAGGTTAACCTTCATGTGTAATATAGAATGATAGTAGCTGTAGTAATTTTATAGATTTCAGGTTTCAATTAAAGCACCTCACCTGTTAACTTGGCCAGTGTCTGATGACACAGTATCCCTGGCCTCCCACTCCATGCTGCACAGCTGAGAGTCTGTGATCTCGCCATCCTCCATCATCTCATCAGGGCCTACAAACTGGGGCATGCTACAGCCTTGCAATGGAAAAAAGATGGTGGAATGTTTTACAGGAACCCTGTTTGATTGTCACAATATACAGAAAGCAGTACACCAACTCAGTGATTGAGGGTTGTTGCGATCCATAATGTAGTAAGTACCAACACTGTAGTAACCAATCAATATTGTATCCCTTTTTGACCAATAATGTTACAATGACCAACACTGTTGTAAAAGCGGCCAAAATTGTTTAAAATTGTCAGCTGATATTGAAGTGAATTTTTTCTGAGAATGCAGTAATCTGAGGAAAGGTAATCACATTATGTCACTTCTACAACAGTATCAGTCATTGCAAAATTATCAGTCAAAAAGTTATACAATATCAGTTGATTACTACAGTATTGGTACTTACTACATTACCTGTTGCAACATTGGGCAAGTTCTTTTAGGCATTAACTGTAGGAAATTCATGTCATGTTTAACTTGCAATTAGTCAGTAGTCCAAATTCCCAAGCACACTCACAAATTACATCAAGAGAACACCACAATAATATCAGTATTATTTGACATAAATCTTTACAAGTAAAAAGTAGCAAGAAAAAGACAGCAGCATATAATAACTGTCACAAGTACCTGGTTTTGCATGAAAGTCCACCATGTCCAGACCTACTTCATCAGGGTCTACATGAACTTTATCACCAGCAGGCATAAAGGGCTGTGTATCAGTGTGGTCTAAGCCTTCACCTTCCAAATCCTGACACTTACTCTTACTTTCAGTTTCACTTTCTACTGGGTTAGGTCCGCCTGTTTCTGTCTTCCTCTTATCCTGATAAACAGCTGAATTGTCTCCTGGTTCTACTTCACTTTCATATTTCTCACACTGTTTGACACCATCACCCACTGAGAATTTGTCCTTACATAATGTTGACAGAAACTTGTCCTCCATGTTAAATTGTTGATGATCAAGATTGTCCGTGTGTATTTGTGGGTCAACATTTTTTACAGATTTCTCTGCTGACGTATCCCTCATTAGAGATCTTTCATGAATTTGGAAATCGGTCAGTTTCTCAGTTTCTTGTAATAAAGTCATTGGCTTCAGTGTACTGTGTAGAAAAGATATCATTGGCTGATCTGTGTTGTGTGTCAGTGTGATTGTTTGGTCTTCAGTCTGTGTTGAGTGTAGTTGATTTGTAACCTGTGATGTGGGAGTCTGCTTTGAATTCTGTAATGTGATTGACTGATCTGTGTTGTGTGACAGTGTGATTGTTTGCTCTTCAGTCTGTGTTGAGTGTGGTTGATTTTTAACCTGTGATGTGGGAGTCTGCTTTGAATTCTGTAATGTGATTGGCTGATCTGTGTTGTGTGACAGTGTGATTGTTTGGTCTTCAGTCTGTGTTGAGTGTGGTTGATTTGTAACCTGTGATGTGGGAGTCTGCTTTGAATCCTGTAATGTGATTGGCTGATCTGTAGCCGGTGATATGGTAGGCTGGTTTGTGTCCTTTGCTTTAAATGGTTGTTCTGTAATCTGAATCCCTCCTGTAATTGTCCCAACAGTATTTTCTCCTTTCATTGACTGATATTCAGTGTTTGCTGTCTCAGGCTGATCCCCAATCCCGACTGTAATTGGCTGATCCTTGTTTTGTGATGAACTCCTAGCAACCTGATTACTTCTCTGGGACTCCATAACTGGCTGCGCAGGACAAGTTGTAATTGCAGGTGTATGGTCTTCATTCTTGGCAGTTGCAGACTGCTCCATCTCAGACACTTCAGCTGGGGTGGGTTCCGCTTGTTCAACACAACCAGCAATATTCGCATCTGGTGTCAAACTGTTGTCAGTCACAGATGAAGAGGATTCAGAGCTCTGCCGTGCAGTATCTGATGACAGCTGGGTTATACTGGCTTCATCAACTAATTCATCGTAATTTGAGGAAGAAACTTGAGAAGACCCTTCTTTTGTCTTCAGAGCGCTAGCAGTTGTTTCACTTTCTGTGCTGCGCTGCAATTCTTCTGCTTTGACAGCCGTAAAACATTCATCATTCTTTTCAGCATTACTTTCAATCGATATCCTTGACTTCACAGGTTGCTTACAGATGTTCATCTCCACATCAGCAGTTGTTTTCACTTCTTTTTCATCATCTCTTTGTCTCTCTGTGCGTGTTACATCTCCACATGTTACCTCTTGAGAGTTGTCTCCTCCTGGTTTGACAACTTTTTCAGAGTTGTCTCCGAGACATTTTCCGCTGTAATGGAAGAATATCAACTGCTTTAATAGCCAGACATTGACATTTTCAGATCACTTACATGGACATATGGCCTGTTTTAAAGCCTAAAAGAACTACAACTCCGGTAAAACGTGTTTTTTTTTTAGCATGAAATACTCCATATACATGCATATGCAGTCACTATTTTGTCCACTGTGAGTTCAAGTCCAGCTAATGCTGGCTTCCTCTCCAGCCGTATGTGGGAAGGTCTGCAAATTTCCCCCCAGGATCTGCTGCATTTTCTCCTACCATAATGCTGGCAGCCCTGATATAAGAGAAATATTCTTGAATACAGCATAAAACACCTCAAATAAATCAAATGACATATATAAATAAATCATTATGTTTTTTCACTAAGTGAGTACTGCATTACCTAGCCATCAAGAATAAGTCCCTCTTATATTAGATCTTTTACCTCATATCTCAATATGCCCTAAATACATTTACACATAGTTTTAGTTATTTATTCATGTATCTGGTCGATGTTATTTGTTTGCCAGATGCAAGAGTTTTCTACTCTACACAGATATGCACGCCACGTGTGGAGGAGAAGTGGTCTTCAGCAACCATTCTATTGTGCAATCAGTTACCATCACCAAATTCATAAATTCCTTGCCCAAGCATGGGACTGAACCCACAATAGTTTTACTATATGCTAATCATATAATTCTGTAATGGTAGTTTGTTAAACTACATTAAGTTCATCATGAAGCTGCATAACCAGTAAGTAACAATCAATAAATTTAATCATCAAACAATGTGCCTTGAAGCAGCAACTGAAATACTCCTTGAGGAGGCACAATTTTTCGTCCCTTTGGTGCTTTTTGCAAATTGTGACAAAGCCCGAGGTGAGAATCTGCAAGTAGAAAGCATTCAACATTAGATTCAACATTTAGACTGGCACTTTTGTTGCGGGAAGTCCCCTTTTTCTGTTTCGTTTCTTCCCAGGGTTTCTACCAGCAGTTATCTCCCTAAATGTGAATAGCAAAGCTTGAGAGTCAGTTTTCTGCATGTAAGATAAGTGATCACAGGTCAGAATGAAACAACATTTAAATAAATAGTGAGTTTTGTGGCAAAAGCTAAAAACTGGTGTTGTTCATAGTTTGGCAAAACAGCATCGTTTGGACCTGAAGTGCAAGCATGATCTTACTTGAGAAAGGACACTCATTACCAAATTCAGATTGCCATGTGATGCAAGTAAAGGTTTATTACAAGCACATGTCTCTTACCCAAAATGGAAGGTTCCATCTCCCCTAGTACGGGAGACAACCTCCTCCGTGTGGGAATCTGGTAGTCCAACATCAGCCCCAGCTACACTCTTCGACACTGTGTTTTCTGTTCTCTGTAACTTCTGGAGTGGAGTGGCCTGCCCTTGCTTGGATTCTGCATAATTAAAACTGCCAGAAAATAGTTTCATCTCTACTGTCAGTTTGAAGAATTTAAGGAATCTCCATTGGGTGTCTAAGGTTTGCACTAAGTACCACCTGATGATGAGGCCTCCACAACCTGGTGGCCGGTGTGCTAGCAGTGCAATGACCTAAGAGCCTCCACCCATAAGGCTGGTGTGATTTCAAGTCTAGCTCAGGCTGGCTTCCTCTCTGGCTAAATGTGAGGTCTGCCAGTAACCTGTGGATGGTCATAGTTTTCTTCCAGGCTCTGCCTCTGTTTCTTGCCACCATAATACTTAACGTTGCTGTAGAAGTGATATATTCCTGAGTATGTAGTAAAACAATAATCAAATAAATAAATAATAAATATATAACATCTGAATGCACTGGCCGAGAGGTCAATTCAGGGTCTTATCACGCCTGTGATGCTACAGTTTTGGTAATCAGCACTAAGCAAGTAAGTGGTTAGGTCAGCTCCTGCCTAGCCCGGTGTCACTATACTTTGGTATCCAATCCACCCGACTTGAAAGTCTGTCAAATTTATTTTTTCAAACCCTAATAAAGTTGAATGGAAGAGTGTTTCCACTAACCCATTCACTGTGCAATTTCAATAAGGTAAGTGCTAAAAACTAGTTCAGTATACTGAAAGCATCAGTTTCATAAGAATTATCAAGTGGAGGGTAAGTTTAAGCAAACTAAGAATGATCTTCATGTATTCACTAAGGCAGATCACAATAGATAATCAATGTCGAACCTTGTAATTAAAAAAAAAAATGTTTTGCATATACTAGATGTGGTTACGAAGGTTTGGGCAACCTTCGTAACCACATCTAGTATATGCAAAACATTTTTTTCTGTCTGCTTGATGTTGATATACTAGAGGTGGTTACGAAGGTTTGGGCCACCTATCTGCTTGATGTGGAAGTGGAATAAATGTTTGCTGCAGCAATAACATTTAAGCCCTATTTCTTTACATTTTATGTTCTACCCAAGTGGGCCGATCAACGAATATGATCACTCACACATTTCATCATACACTTGAAATGATGGAAAAGTCAACATTTTTAAAGGAAGAGACAGCCAATCAATAATATCTGGTATTATAAGAAAGTCCAAGACTATTGCTTATTAATGATATAAAATTATAATTTTCTGTCATGTCTGTTGCTAGAAAATCACATTTAAACTTATGCCTCATATAGAAAACAAGGCTTCCACATTGATGCAGCCATTCTTTGAGGCTGTGTCACCATTAGCCAATCAAAACGCTTTATACATAGGGCCCTTGAGAAGTTGGTGACTATACGACGCACCACAGCCTTTTTCTCAATGTGAAGGAATGTTAGTTTGACAGTGGATTTTTAGTGATTTCTAACTAATGACAGGCACACAAATTTAATATTCCTGAGTAGACATTTGACTCATAGTAAATTTATAAGTTTTTCACTTTTTGTGTTTCTTTAAAATAACATTTTATCACATCAGTAAAATGTTTAACCCAGGAAGCATAAACCAGTGCCTTGCCTAAAATGAATGAAGGGTGCAAGTTTCTCTTGCAGGCAATAACCAACAACGTTCCTTGTGACACTTAGACTTCTTGAAATAAAGAATGAACATGTAGTTGTCAAACATATCCTGTGTCTCTAAGTTTAATGCTAAAGTTCACACACACAAAAAAAAAACAATATGAGTGACCTTAGTATGTATCCAGTGTTGAGGTTGAGACAGAAAAGGATAAAGTTTCATGCTTTCAGGTAGGACTTCATAAAATCTGACCTTTTTGCTTACAACAGTATGAGGCATGAGGAAAACAAATGGACTTACAACAGTATAACACTACAAAGCTGAAGGAGTTACAGCCCCATTATTTTATCAAAAGACAGGTAAAAAATATGTATATATTAATCCTTTCCCCTAAATTTCTGATGTGTTTCTAAGGATATAAAAAAATTTGATACTTTTGATACGTGCAAGAAAAATGGCTGGCCCGATTTTTTGATAATTCAGCTTGCGACCTCGTCCTCAAACAGTCTGCCCGTCCAGGTTTTTTTCTCTTTTTGGGGGTGGAGGAGGGCATATATCTATTCTCTTTGTGGAGAACAGTGGTTCTCTGGGTATTTATACTCAATGACCATAGCCCTAAAGATGGCTGCTTTTGCAATATCAGATAGAGGCATAACTTATTCAATGTTTTCCACAAAACAGCAATCATGTGAAAGTTTTGCGTTTGGATAACGAAAATGGAGCAGCTTTTACGGTTTGTAACAGTAATGTTCATTTTCAATGTTTTACCTGAAGAAGAGGTCTTGACACTTCTTTTCCTGGCAAGCCGCGGCATACTGCTTGTTGTTTATCACGTCACTGAGGAACCTGTAATAAGATTGCAACTGGTTGAAAGAAACATACATCATAATAAATGACGACTCAGTTAGTCAATAGCAAGTCACGAAGCCCGTCACGAAACAAGATGTCGTCTGCTCATAGAAATTTTCCGTAATTCTTTCGTCAAAACTATTTTCGAAGTGCTATCGAACGTTATCACTTATGAATTTTCAAAAGTCCCAATGTGTTCTGAAAACCCTAGCACGCAACAAGCAAAATCGACGAGGAAAATGACAAGGGATTACATACTGAAATGTATTACCGCTTTTGCAGTCACACTTTCCCGCTGTGACGAGTTAGTGAGGAATCTCACCTCCTTCCACAGAAGAGTGATCGCGTCAATGCATATTCATAATATTCACAGATTTTTATCTTCGGCGTCTACACATATTTGATATCACGTTTAGAGCTCAAGGTCACGTATTATCGAGCAAGCATTCTTAATTGCCACACATGACCGTGGGGGTTAGCGCGCCAGCGCGGCGTTATAACCGCGTGCCTCTCACCAATGCTTTCGATATGAGTTCAAGTCCAGCTCTTGCTGGCTTCCTCTTCGGCCGTACGTGAGAAGGTCCGCCAGCAACCTGCGGATGGGTTTCCCCCGGGTCTTCTCCCACCATAATGCTGGCCGCCATCACGTAAGTGAAATACTCTTGAGTACAGCGTAAAACACCAATCAAATAGATAAATAATTGCCAGACAGTTTTGGAAATTGTAAACTCGAACTTTAACGCCCGTCAGAATCGCAAATTTTGTTATCATCCAATTAATTTTTTAAATTCTCTTATGTATAATATGGTTAGCCTACATTCTATTTGTGGAGCTTGTTTTTTTTTTTTTTTTTTTTTTTTTTTTCTTCTTTTTTGTTTTTTGGATTTGGGGGGGAGAGGTTCTTTTTTGTGGTTCTTTTTGTTTTATGCAGGTCTACATATATAGTAGCACAACGATGGCTTTTAATCTCGATATTTTCATCTCTTTTTATTCACAGAGGGAGAAACCACAAGCACAGTGTGTACAAGATATTTTTGGCTTAATCTAGGATATAGGTCCTGTGATGCGAAATCACGATTCTCAACGTGAATTTACTTCAAATGATAGGACTGACATGTGAAACGAGACTATCTGATAACCCGTAAACCTCGTTCTAATGCTTGATTTCTGCTTACATGAGTAATCTCTCTGAAAGTAGGCCTACCTACATATTTGTATATGTAAGTACAAGAAGCCGGTCTACTACACGTACAATGCAACTGCAGCCATTTAGGACCCTGCATGCAGCTTCTTGAGCCTTGAATATAGCGGATGAGTAGTGACTGGTTCAAATGTTTGTAAATTAGAATTTAAGATGGAAAGCAACCTCCGTGGAGCATTTATATAATCGAGATACGTTCAAAAAGTGCGGAAGGGATATAGTTTTTCAATTCTTATCATTTTTTGGTTGTCGACAATAAAGAGAATTTATTCATTAAACTTTTTTTAAGGGAAAATTTTTTTCCAGCGGGCTAAAGTTTTTCTCCTCTGTATAGACGGCCTGAGTCTAGGTTCCGATCGATGCTTTGTATAGTAGACATTTTGTTTATAATGTCGATCATTAATTTAACGAATGACCCGAGCGCAAAACCACGTGAACTTTTTGCAAAATGTCGCATGCAGTTATTGCGAAATTACTCTGGCCTTCTTTATCATTTCACTTTTCATCTGGCTGGTTTCCTCAGGATAAGGCCTGCATGTTCGTAACCAAAGACTTAAAAGAACAGACCACATTTTTGGAAATTAGGCTAGGCATCATCTGAAAGGCAGTTTCGTGCTGATCACAAATATGGCACTTATCACTTCTCGACATTTTTTTGAAGCACAGTGCCCTCACTGATTCCCTTTTTGCCGCTTAATACGCTGTAACTGTGGCTGTAACTGTCATGTTTCCAAATTAAATACAGATACAGGTGTTGTACTACATATACATTTGGAAGACATGTAGCAATCAGAGGATGTTTTGCAAGCAGCTAAAACCTCTTCCTGCCTTTAACATAGAAGCGGTCCAAATCTAGGGGCTCCCTCGTCTTTCCTGCAGTTGCCTACGTCACACTTCTCGGTGCATGTGTGGTCATAACACTCAGGTAATACACGGCAAGGGCTACTGCAGTGTCACAGCAGGATACACTGTGTTTTTCAGCAGTTTTGATCCTTGTGTGAGCCTCCTATCCTTACAGTGAGCAGGTACACAAAGCTGTTACTAATAAAGAGCAGAAAGTTCTCAGTCTTCGTGTGTGACGTCATCAGCCGTTATTTACTATGAGTGCTCCACTGATCCTACCATAGACATCAAACAGCCGACGGTGTTTCATTATGTGAAAACGTCTAAAGAAATAGTACCGTTAATTGTTTACAGACAAGGTGCAGTAATGACGATAGCTTCACGTTGTCTTTCATGACTAGGACACACGATGTGGAGTTTCATTCCAGGCCTTAGACATGGCAGTTTGTGAATTCTTCGGGGATCACTCTTCGGGTATCACTCTTCCTGGGGTGTTCATGACAATAAGCGGTCAGTGGAGCACATGTGACCATTGAGACAGTCTGGTGTTCGTCCGTAAATTGCCAAAGGTCGGTGGTTTACTCCGGGTATACCTTTCCCTCCACCCATACAACTGGCACCCAGCGTATAGGTGTAAAAGTCTTGAGTATACTGTCAAACAGGTACCACATAAACAAATGGGGTTATGTTTAACATTTCAATTTACATAAATGAAACACATATAGAGGACATGATGAACAATGCCTTTTTCTGTTATTCACTTACTCATGTCCTCCATATATATTTCTGCTGACGTGCAAATTTCATTTTGCACAAGGCCAAGTAAGTTAGCCAACCATATTTTATTTTAATCTGACAGCCCAACTGGCGCCCGTCAAGCTCAGTCCAGATTTGCCACCTCCTTCCAACGTCAACAGGCTTTCCTTGTGCCTTCCTGAGTGCATATTTGTGTTAACTGTATTCCCCCCATTATTCTGTTAAAACAGACTGCTGTATATTCAATTCAATGAGGGAAAACATTAGACTGATGAAAATATCCGATCCAAAAGTGTCAGAAATATGTTAATATGTGTGTTGGATATTTTTAGGGTTTCTGGAGGACAGGTTAGTATATTTACTCTTTGCATGATAATGTTGTAACTGAATGCCTAATAAATATATTTGCTCTCATCTCCGATGTACTCTCCTAACAAATTCATTGAACCAGAATTTTGATAATATTGATAACTGAAATATATTCAGAAATATCACAGTTCACATTTTACACATACGTTTAGGGATAATAAAAAAAAAAATTACATCTAGATGAAGTGGTTATACATATACCATAGCCTCATTTAGGATATTATTACGCAGAGATGACATATATGCAATGTACCATAAGCCGTACCAAATATAACCACCCTAAAATATTTTCAAATTTCCTTTTCTCCCTGAAAAACAAAAGAAAACAAAAAAAGCCCAAAAAAACCCTCAAAAAACAAAAACAAAAAAAAAACACCATGTGTAGAAAAAACTTTTCACACCCTTTATAATCGGAAGTTTACATCATTTATTGTTCTTCATGAGCAATGAGGCCATATATTTACTCGCCCCATTAGAATGCACAAATATGGTGTATCTAACTCGTAGGGTACATATCCCCAATACTTTATACTTTTTTCTCACACGATTACAATAATGGTCGTGCTGGCCCACTTTTTGCGTTCGGGCATTCTGATAGAGAAATAGTTATATTAGGTCTATGCAGTACTCCCCGGAGACCATCGTTTTGTTTCAACGCATTATATTCAAACTTGTTCTCAGGTTGGTTTCCTCACCAGTCGTACCTTGTAAAGCCTGCCAGCAGAGGTGCACGGTGGGTTTCCACTGGGCTTTGCCTGTTTTCCTCCTACATAATGCTTGCCGCCGTCGTGAACCATTCTTGAGCACTGCGTAAAATTCTAATCACACAAATAAATAATCAAATAAATAAATAGATAAATAAATAAATTAAAACGTGTCAGCTCATTTTCTGTCTTTAATTTTCAATACCGTGTTTTTGTATAACATACATACCCCAGATATGTACTCACCAGGGCATGGGAAGGTCTGATAGTAACCTTCGGATGGTCATGTGTTTCTATCAAATTGTCACCCACCCCTGACTGAGATATGGATATTCAGCGTGGAATCAAGGGTTGGTGGAAGGAATGTACTCAAGACCTGTAAATAGGATTACATTACTTTCAATCCGAAGCCTCAAAATCGGCGTTATTACAGAAGAAGAAGCACACCGCTGAACCAGGCTGTTAGCAAAACTAAGCTTAGTGAAAATAACCCGAATGCGGACTAGGCCTGTATAATAGAGCTTGCCCTTACAATTGTTCACAATTGTAACTATAATTATATGCACTATTTCCAGGTAACTATGCAGTATAGAACATTACCATAAATCGATGAAACAAAGTACATTTCTGCATAGATTTCTCTCGAATAAACAAAAAGTGTGTGTGTTGTGGGGGGGGGGGGGGCATTCTGAACCATTAGCGTAAATATCGGTACTTGTAGAACGTCACATTTCCCCATGCAGGGCTCTGCCTGGTTTCCTCCAAGCATACATATACGTGAAATATTCTTGAGTATGGCGTAAAACGCCAATCAATTACATAAATAAGTAAATAATTAAATTAATATGTCAGGTTCGCTGTGATCTTGGTCCTAGAGGAAGGCATCATTTTCCAGGTCCAGCGTCTGGGGCCAGCTAATGGTCTGGTAGGGGAGGTGGCCTACCAGACCTATCGTGTCACCTATAAGGGGTTTGCCCTTAGATCTGATGGCTCATCGATTCGTGGGCATGGAAGATTGCTTAACACCCACCGTTTTATCAGGCCTAACCTTTGCTGCCCTTCCGTGCTGAATAACTGCGAGCTATACAAGTTTGTCTTCTTGTATAAATTCAAATTCCTGAATTCACCCAGATTTTTGAGTCAGCTTATATAATAAAATTAAAATATTCGTGTGGAGAACTTATTTTTTCGTTTAAAGTCTGGTTATAAGCCAGATAGCGGTTTAGAGTTGCGCATAATTGTGCCTGAGCAGAACCTGTCATACGGTAGACAAACAAAACCACATGGCCATTCGTGCCATTCTTTTAACGTTACCGACTTCGGCGACAGCCCAATATAGAGCTCAGTTCTATTTTTTTCTATGCGTTTCACCGGACCTTCCACTTGAAACAGTCGTAGAGCTCATGTACAGTCTCAAATGTCAAACAGACACATAAAATGCACGAAATGGGCTGAATTGTGTGTGACTGCCTACGGTTACAATGTTTTTAACATAGCCACGAGGGGCTGTTTATCCACCAGCGAAGGAATTGCGGGCCATGCGCAGTCGAAACAACTATCTGGCTTATTTGACATGCCAGCTTCAGACGACCTTGTATGGCTGGCTCCCGACCTTTACATCCATACTCTCTCTCTGTCTCCCTCTGGGGTCGACCCCTCGAAATTCGGCTACCACAAATACCGTAAATCAAACACTCATGTATGATTAAATATGCTATAATAAAGCACATTCTATTTCCACGTTTTGGTATCAGCTTGTATGTATATCTTCCAACAAAGATAGTTTATGTGTACTTTTGTGTATTTAAAGACATCTGAGTAAATGATTCGAAGATGGTTCCAAGTGCTTTAAAGAATTGGCGCTTGATAAAGTTCTTTAATTGATTTTGTTTATGTGATTGGTGTTGTGCACCGTGTACTCCAGAACTTTTCACTTGTAGGACGGCGATCAGATTTGAGGATGTAATGAACCGAATTGCTTGTCGAAAAGCACCTCCGATCCTCAGGCGCCTGGTAAACCTGGAAATTGGTGGTGGAATGCGTCTGGGTTATTCCCCAATAACGATTGTAATACTAAAAGGGGACTGTAGTTCGCAAACAAATGAGTTTCTCGCCCGTAATACTGAAGATAGAACGTCCACCTCGAAGTCGAGAGCTCACCACGATATGGCTGAAACATTGCCAATGTGGCGTTAAGCCATAACCATTCATTCATTCATTCATTCGAGGTTGGGAGATCCGGGATCAATCTCCGGTCGGGTCATACCAAATACTTTTAATATGGTACTTGTTGCAGCCTGCCTTGGCGCTCTACACTTTGTGTTTAATAAATATTCACATATTTTTAAGTATATTTACTGACGCGTAAAATTTTATTTATTTATTTTATTGGCGTTTTGTTACTCAAGAATAGTTCATTTATAAACGACGAGGGCCAACATTATGGTGGGAAGAAACCGGACAGAGCCCGGGGGTAACCCATGAGAATCCCCAGGTTGCAGGAGGACCTTCCCACGTACTGTTAGGGACGAAACCATCATGAGTTGGGCTTGGATGCATAAAAGTGTTTATAAGTTAAACATAGAAATTTGCGTGCATCTTTGTTAGTCTAACACGGTCTTTATACTGCATTATTAGAAAGTGCATGTTATACTGAACAGAATAATAAATGCTGTGATATCAGAATATATTCTAGCGTCATGCACTCAGAGAACTTTCTGTTAAAGGATCTCTTACAACTAGATGGGGAATAGACCCGGGTGTTGCAGGAGTGAGGTGTATATTTTTTTTCGTGCAGAAAAAGATAGAAAATCTACTTGAATGTCATGTACAATTACGATGCAATATATCTGAGAAACAATTGGAGTGGTGTGACTCATACTTTACTGAGTTTACTATTTTATGGGGTTTTGATGAGGAAATTTCCATCATAATAAAGATATGATTACGTGAACCAAAATGATTTGTGCCTACTTGATGTCAAGCTGGCGAGTTCTAATATATTACGAAGTATCAGTTTGGTTCACGCAATCATATTTTTGTAGGTCGAAAAGAATGAAATATTTTCCAGGACCATTAGACCTGCATATTCACCATAATGGTTCATGGTTTGAAGATCCTTGCTCCCTATAGTACAGCAGCAATTCGCGAAGATAACAATCCAAAAATCAGTTGTACTCAAGAATTCAATTCCTATGTCTGCTCTAAACTTTTGAGGAACTTGAGCCGGGAACTAAGGTTATAATGTGGCACAGATGGCCATTCAAAGAATCCATTATATAGGTGCCTTGTCTCGTACTCTACATGGCCCTCTGTATTTCTCAGAATCGAACTACACAAGATAACCAACTTCCACTGAAGCCTGAGAGAAACACGCATAGGATTCTTTGAGTTTTCACTTTTTTGATGTTTTTTTTGCTATACGGGACATCTGCTGGTTGAATTTGGACTTTCGATTTTTTGCCTTGAATTTTTAGGCATGAAATCCAGTTCAAAATTCAAATCTGTATGGTCCATGAATAATTCCTATATTGGTTAAATACAAATATATATTGGTATGTCAGTGGCACGTTTCTGTCATGCATAAACTCCTGGGTACATGGGATGCGCAAGTTTAGATGGGAAGTGGCGGATGAGAGCTGTACATGTAAATCAGCCTCGTCCAGGGTACAGTATAATTCCTTGACCGATTCCATGAAACTCGACGTAAGCAAAACGACTTAAATTTGTAGACTGGCTTAGCTGAGCCAGTTTTATGTAACTGTTAAATCCGTTTCACAAAACAAAATGTGACCTGTTTAGTTTTGTGCAATCGACTTAAGTCAGTTTGGGTGTCTTAAGTCAGTTTCATTGGCTAAGCATTATTTCGTGGAATTAGACCCTGATTCTTAAACCAGGGCGCGTTGACCATTAATCAACAATTACCTGGCAAAAGGATTGTGTTATTTTATTTCTCCTATATGTTATACTTCTGGTATAGTAATCTATTTCCGAATGTTCTGGTCGCCTAGACGACCACACCTTCGAGTTATTGACAGTTAGAGGCTAATTTACATGAATGACGTACACGACAATGATTATCTATAAGGGAGTGTATATGGGAGTGGAAATAATTTGAGCGATTTGCTTTGTGTTGTGTTTTTTTTTTTGTTTGTTTTTTCTTTTTACAGCGACAAGCTTTAATTACACTTTGGACTTACTTAAATGCTTTATGTAATCCATGGATGGCAAGCAGTGGAATTTGTGAATCTTGCGAGTAAATTCGTAGAATGAGGTAAATGATTTTTCAACGAATATCTCACCTTCTCTGATTGCTTTTTGTGAAGTAAATCTTAACTATGTTAATGATTGTGCCGCGAAACTAATGTAGCAGATTCAGTGGAACTTAGTTAGGGAAGTGTGCGATTCCTGATCACGTGGCTCTCGAGTTGCGGGTTCAGTCCTGGCCTTGGGCAGGGAATTTGTAAAATCAGTCGCTCTCAGCGTTGATGGGGGCATTAGTGACATTGAGCGGTTGTCTACCTTTATGACATAGAAGTCTGCGTCGCGCGTGGGAAAGTGCATCAGTAATTTTTGAAAGTTGTTTGGTTTACAACGTGCTCTCAGTCCATAACTTTATCCATTCAGTTGCTCACAGACTTGGTGTATGGTGAAAAATCGTTTAAAAATTTCCTGAATCCGGATCATCACCAAAATTAAATGGAATGATGCTCAGATCAAGTCGAGCACCGAATTCCATCGAATCTTTCCATAATCTTCCCTGTAAAGCTGCTCACAAACGGGCAGAGACACGGGACGACAGAGAGGGGGACTGACAGACAGAGAGAGAGACAGACGGACAAAACAGACAGGAAGACCGATAGACAGACAGAGATTCACATCTACATGGGAAGACAGACAGACAGAGAGACTGACAGGCAGATGGAGAGATTGACAGGCAGATGGAGAGACAGACAGGCAGTGGAAGTGACACACATGTACAGACAAGCGGGAGACAGACACAGAGACAGGAAGAAAAACAGACAGGCATGTGGACAGAAAGATAGGTAGACGGACACACCGGCGGACTGACACAGAGACCGGAACACAGACAGACAGACCGGGAGACAGACAGGAGACAAACAGTAAGACAGACAGCCAGGAAGACAGGCAGACAGAGAGAAGGTCAGTAAGACAGACAGATAGACAGGGAGACTGGCGACAGACTAAGAGAAGGTCAGGGAGACAGACTGACAGATATTGAGACAGACAGATAGATGAACAGGTAGACTGACAAATAGGAGGATCGACAGATAGACAGACAGAAAGGAAGAGAGAGAATGAGACAGGAAGACTGACAGACAGGTAGACAGGGAGGCTGAAAGGGAGATAGACAGAGAGGCTGAAAGGGAGATAGACAGAGAGGCTGAAAGGGAGATAGACAGAGAGGCTGATAGATGGACAGACAAACAGCGAGACAGAAAAAGAGACAGAAAAAAGTCAAACAGAGAAACTGACGACAGGGAGATAGATAAGGAGACAGACGGCAGGGATACAGGTAGAGAGGTAGTCGGTCATGGAGAGAGACAGACGGATAGACAGGGAGACAGATATACAGACAGGCAAAAAGAGAGGGAGACAGATAGACAGACAGACGCCAGGGGCACAGACAGAGAGGCCGGAAGACTGGCAAAAATACACATAGACAAACAAACAGGCAGAGACAGAGAGATAAATACACATGCAGACAGACAGCCAGAGAGGAAGAGAAAGAGACAGGTATAGAGACAATAGGCAGACGGACAGACCAGAAAAATAAGCGCCGGAGAAAAACATGACCTCTTTAAGTTGGCCGAAGTGATATGAACTTGAGACGTTGAAAATGACTGCTTGGCTCTAAGCTGTGTAGATGAAGCATTACACGATGTCAACAACAACTGACAACAATTTCTCAACAGTTATTTATTGTAAGTCGATAATGATGGAACTATACGGATTGACCTTGCTAGCCATTAATGACCGTAACTGACCGTAGGTTACTGTAAGGACTGATTCATCTCTACTTGTTTTTCATGTAATGCGCTTCTACTCTTGTTGACTGCGAAATGCTATATATACATACACCGTTGATTTAGTATGGCGCCGAATCGGCTGTGAAACAAGCGTCAACACATTAGACTGGGGGTTAGAATTGTTTTTACAAAAGTTATGATGACAGATGCGTCTGTACATGACCATTGAGTTCACATAGGTTCTCAAGGGGTCTTGTTAGCTGACAGAATTTTTTACTCTCAGAAAGTGTTGCCGTCCCACTTCGAATAGTGACCTTTCGTACAAAAACATACATGTGTCTTCTGCGTCTCCAGTAAACATCTCACTCTCTCGATCGTAAAAACGTGCTGCATGCCCTGTTAATTGTATAAAATGTATGAAAATTAGCATAATTTTTACTCCAATGGCATGTAATACCCTACAGTTTCTATGAATATATTCAGGCGACACGAAGTGCGAGAAAATACTCGTCGTCACATAGGTCATTTATGATACCGATTCCATATGACATGTATATGTTATATATATCACCTGGGAACGCGCAGTCATCCATAGCCTTGGTATAGAGTTACGGATGCATCCGTAACTATCAGAATTACCACCGCAGAGCCTGCAGCTTTGTCATACAATGACGTATTTCAACCAACCGTATCTGAGGTCGCGAGTGCGAATACCTCTCTCGCAAGTTCGGCTGAGGATTTTAGTCAGGAGATTGCCAGACATTTAATAAAGTGTGGCGGCTTTCTCCATAATTCCGGATTTTTCTCACTGCCGTCATAAAAGTGAAAAAAAACTCTCGACTACGGCATTAAACCCCGTCATCAATCAATCATTCACTCAAATCGGCTCTTGACTGATCTCAAATCACGATTTAAGGCGTTAGGTTTGCACGTTAGTTATTCCAATGGAGGTTTAATTTTTTTTTTATTGCCTGAAAATATGCCTATCTGCCCAACTTGTTCCACGTGGGTAAATCATATGGCTATAGTTGTCATGGTCACACTTTTATCTCCTTTACGTTTTCTACACAGATAAACCTGACATACATCATATAAATGGAATATTCCTACCTATTCCTACAAGTACATGACGTGTTTACAACAATGGAATCAATGAATAATTTCAGATAATACACTATGCAGGTGGAAGATTCGCAAGTTTTACGTAGGCGGCGTTTTTGCAGGATACATGTATGTAGCTGTGAGCTAGTATACACAAGACCTTCGTCATGAAATGTTGGTTAAATAACAGTTATCCGAGGCCTGCTAGGTGAATTGGTTGTAAGTCAAGGTTATTCCGGGCTCACAAAGCTTCAGGAGCTCTTGAGGATGTATTGGACCGAAACAGGCGTAACCAATCTCCGCGTTGGAACTGACAGTGAGCACCGTCAGCATCTTCCTGTGGTGATCGAAGGCGTAGCTCCTTCCAGTTAACACAGCCTGGGTCTATTAAATACTTTCGTACACTTATAATGTTTTTTGTAAAACATTGTTGTAAAGTAAAACATGCAGAGCGCATTGCATTTCCTACTTATACTCAGAATGTGTGTAAAAGCAAATCTCGAGGGAAAACTCAAAACACATTTGGCAATTTTTGATAGTACCCTATTTCGTCTAATTTTCACAACCAAGGGCGGGTTGGACTGTAAATTGTTTGAAATGTTGCCTGACTTGTGTAACTGTGCAAATGTAGATCTATGTAGGATGTTTTCGTGAGCATACCTTTGATAAGGCGTTTTTATTGTGCAAAATGAATTAACCTTGCAGATGAAATCTCCCAGATTACACTAGATCCAAGACGGACGTATGGCCGAAATTCCAATGCCGGAAGGAGGCAAATGGAACGTTTTTGTCGGTCAAAACTTTTTCACATCCAAAAAATGGCACATAACTATGTAATGTCTACTTTTGTGTATATAGAAGCCTATAGAAGCGTACATGTGCAGTCGTTGAAACTTGCACCTTGAGGAATAGGCGTGGTACCGGAAGTGTACATGTAGCTCACGAAAGACAACAGCGTATACATGTAGAGCGTTTCAAAAGAGCAGAAACGGCAGTGTGATTGAAGGCTAATGGTCAAACTGAACCGGTGAAATCGTTTTATTTATTTATTTTTTTATATTTTACTCTTCATGAAAATGTTTAAATAGTAGCAAATTGCACAGACTCGAGTTCCATACGGCGTACACATTGTCATGGATAAAACAAAGACAATAATGTTAAATGCAGTTTATTCTCACCCATGCCCCATGGTCTAGAATTGCTTAAAATGTGGTCTTGTCATCACATTCAATAAAAACTCACATGAAAACAACGAAATGGACCACCCGAAGAATCCCGGTTTACTGAAATACAATACAAAAAACTACAGCACATGCACAGGGCAAAACCACGACGACGACGACGGTGTGATAGTTGGCAAATGGTCACACGTAGGCTAATCCGATGAAATCCGGATCTTGTCACTTTTCTTAAACCTACAGGTAGGCATCGAAACCGACATTCGTACAACATGCAGTCGTCAACCAAAATGGGCGTTTCGGGTCAATAATCGCAAGACCAAATAACATAAACCCCGAAAGAACTACAAAAATGTATAAAATATCAAAATTAGGACAGAAGCAGGCAACAATGTTCAGTGATGACGAAATGATGCAGATGAATACAATCAGTTTCCGAAATGTGAACCAACTTAGAATATAGGCGATGGTGTCGATAATCAAACATATATATCAGTTGGGCTTTGATTGCAGCTGTTCATGTTTCCAACGTGGCGATCATATTCAACACATGAACATATGTTCCTTAGCCCCGGGTTAAGCGGAATTAAATACAATTATAAATCAGAGTCTCAAACATTCTGAACATTCCGTTCGTATTTATTGACAAGAGAGGCGTATTCATTATAAAATTTAAGAAACTTAGAGTCAAGGTGTTTGATGAAATATCGTTGACGCACTAGTTTTTTGCGGTAATAACTTGTGACGTTGATTAAAATCATCACACCGCACACAGGATCCAACAAAAGTTACAAGACGATATACGTAGGTCTAAGTGCCATATGCAGGACCATTTAGTGTACATTGCTATACAATGAAGGATATGTCACAGTATCAAAATCGAAGCTATCCCTCTTGTCGTAACATCGGCGTGACAGGAAACCATTGTCGTCTTTGTACAGGTACAAGTCCGGGTAACATGTACCATCTGGAGAATCTGTAGTTTCCTTTAAAACCAGCGAAGGCGGATGTTCATTTTTCACTGCCTCTGTTATATACGGGTTGTTTACAGCTAGCAAACGCGTGGTAAGCCCCATGCGGCCTAAGCTCAATTACGTAAAGCAATGTAGCGATGTTAATTGTAGTTTATTAGACATTACTGATCTATAATTACATTTAATAAATATGATGCGTACAAAAGGGCAGTGTTTTAAATCTGAACAGAAAACAAAACAAACAAACAAACAAAACCCAACAAACAAAAAAAAACAAAAACAAAACAGAAATGTGACGATTAGGTCCGACAAATGCTAAGTGAGGAGTTTGGAAGTTATGTCAGAAAACTGCAGTCGTTGACAGCTGGACAAAAAAGAAAGAGATAAAGCCAGGAAAGGCATAAGTCGTTTACCGACACATCTATCGTTTCGCTGTACATCATGGATATTTTTGTTTTTACAAAAACCATCCAGAACGCGAAAAGTTCAGCTAAACATTATGGTCATTTCTCTCAAAACCATGCCAGATCGTAATGTAGTGCGTGAGAATGGCGAATAAACTAACAAGGAATGAAACAAGCTGGCATGATCGTCGATTATAAGTCAACACGCTTGGATGAAATGAAGCAGCTTAGCGACTAAGATAGTTGACTACACACATGTAGACTGATTCTTTGTCGCTGTCTTATACCATCTGAGGGAGCCATATTACAATATCACTGGAATACATCGTCCTGGGGTATGCCATACATATAACACCGGAACTGTAGGTCTACGGCGACTACATTAACGACCTTACGGTCTATATGGGTGTGTTTTATGACGTAAACACTGAATACTAAACTCGAAACACCGCAACTGTTTATTGACCCTGGAGGATATTCTCTATATACATAGGAAAGGTTTCCTCTGACTGTTCGATTAACTTTAGATCAATGCATATCGCTCAGATCCGCGTTTCCTGTTGCAGGGTTTCTCCCCGGGGACCCATTACTCCGGAGTAAACGTCACCAGCTGTCCGCACTCCAGTTACAGTCGTTTGTTTAGCAGTCGGCATTAGCTTGTTGTCTTAAAGGTTGTCTTAAATCCAAAGTATATATATCCTGAGAGAATTTTTTACATTCTTTTACGTTGTTAAAGAGTAAAATTAAGTAATTGCTAAAAATATTTAAATATGTTCTTAAAACTTTCTCTTTCCCAAAATGTGCATTTTCGTCATTTTCGGGAGAGACTTAATCTGAGGTCGGCAGCTATTCACAGGTCGACATGTATATTCCTGTATATCAGATTACTGCTGGCACTATTCATAGTACGCAGACAGCCTGAATAGGATATACCTACATAGTAATTTAAGTCCTTTCTTCATTATATCAAATTATTTTGATTATTACTGCATTATAGTTACAAGTTCACGTGATGTGCTCAACGTGGTTTGGTATTGTAAACAACTGAGAGAAAGAAGAAAAAAAGACAGCTACTTTACGGATTTCAGGTGAAGAATCACGTGGTGTATGTATATTCGATAATTTTACATTTGAATTGCACGGCACAGGGTCTGATTGGTCAGGTACAGACATCAAGACAGCTTATTGAAAGAATTCTATACATGTACACCTTATATAGTTTCACAGTCATATGATATTTTAGTTTGGCAATACTCTAAAACAGTAAAGCTTTCTTTAATCTGTACACTTAATAAATGAAATGAAACTACGCACTGAACTCATTATTTTGGTGACCTTATGTACACTCAAATGCCATAGCGTATTATCAGGCCTATAGATATCAAACTAAGAGTGTAGTCCCGAAAAGCAAATACATAATTAAATGAAAAGATCGAAATATATCTCATATATGTATATAGCTAATATCGATTATGAACGTTCTAAAATCTTGCTGGCGCGTCTTGATTAACCTTTCAGTGAGTTGCCCTTTCCCATATAGTCTTTTTGTTTATGTTTATTAACAGCTGGACTATATCCTATCTTTCACTAAACTGTCAGTGCTGATGCCATCGTGTCTCCGCAACTTCTGCATGCTGGCATTCGCTGTTCATCGTCTGTCCTCCAGCGTTCCTCGCCTTAGCTGTTCCACAAAATATCTTCAAAACTTCCGAATGGAATCTAGTTTCAAGCTTTCTTATAAGGCCCACCATACATCTAATTAGATTTTGTCTATTTGGCTCTATATGTTAGTCATTCTGGTTGGCCTTGAATGTGTCTTCAGGGTATTCCAAGAACTGTTTTGAGTGACTTCAATCCAGTTAGGTTCCGAGCTTTCTTATGAGGACCTTAATAGCTGATTAAATTTTGTCCGTTTGACTATTTTATTAATTCTGATTAACTACATGTGCTTCTCATCAAGATGTACCCAACAACTTCTGGATGGAATTTAATTAAATGTTGTCCGAAGTTTTTTTCTTAGGACCTTAATCAGTGATTACATTGGGCTGCATGAGTCTAGCTGTTCCTTTTACCATCATTCTTGTCGGAAAGATATTTCTGTGACCAAAATTTAATCAGGTTTGGTTGCAAACTTTCTCATGCTGACCTTGGTAATAAGGCCTCGGTGCCAAGCCACCTGTCAGCCTGTAATACAGCCCTTTTCATCTTGTGAGCGACAGCTATTGTCATAGAGGTGACTTCTCGGTCATCTGTCAGGGTTATGAAGTGAAATATTCTTCAACAAGGTGTAAAACACCGATCAAATAAATAAATAAATTTTGTGGATACATTTATTCTTTTTAACACTCTTTTTTAAAACTGACTGCCTCCATATATGTGAAACATGATTATATTCTTGACACAGATGACAAAATAAATGTTAAATGCATGTACATAAAATACCAATTTGCCAATCTAATACCCGATATGAGATTATTCCAGTAGAATCTAATAAATTTATAAGAAACACTAAGGTGAAAAGACAGTGAAATTAGTTCGCAAAATCTATCCTAGAAAGTGCTCTTATATCAATTGCTCTGACAGGGAAAATAAATATGGCCTAAAAATAAAAAATAAAAACTATTTATAGAAACTGTAAAATACGTATTAAACGTAAATATAGACTGGTTGAAACTATTTCAGGGCACGGTAAATAATAAACAGCTTGTCAACATGTTATTACATACCGCAGGTTACTGCGTATTACAGGTTTGCCTCCAGAAATTTTTCACAATAACGTTCTAAGCTCAGTCGAGTTATACACTAAGAACTATGTATGGCAACGACTGTACATAGAAGGAATGACGAAAGTTAATCCATGTCGTTACGTAATAAGTCTTGGGGCCTGACCTTTATTCAGCCATGCATGGCTTTAGAATTGCCCGGTGTTCGGACAGCATCATTGGAAAAAATCCTAAAGGTCTCAAATTGATTTACGCCTCGATTTAATTCGTAATTAACGTAAATGTGTCGTCATAGCAATTAGATCTGTTGTACGTTACTAGAGCCTTTGAAAACTTCCCTCCTGCGGCGGTAGGTTATAATTAACATTCCTTTGGTGTGAGGCGATATTAGAGAGTTCCTGTGACATCACATGGCACGTGTTGGGCTATGAAAGTATAGGTATGCTGACCTTGCTTGTTGACGTGTACTGGGGCTTCTCCGTTTTAACGACAAGGGCTTGCACGTGGGAGAGGTTGACGCACGTATTGCTGACCTATGGCTATAACCACAAACACAGGCCTGTGATGGGATATATATATATATATTTATACACACACAGACTCTTTCCTACCACTGAAGAGTTAATGACTTACAGAACGTTCGGATATCATATAGTTGAAAGTCGACGATCTGCCTTTTCTGGAAACCTGCCAAGAACACCTGACTTCACTGACACAACAGCCTTGCTTGTTACGAACCATACACCGTTAACACACCTGCTTTGTAAGGATACTGGACATACGCGCGAAAAGTGTTTGGACGTGCCTATATATTCTAGACAGCCTTTTTTTGTCACATTGAAATATTTGGTATATACTTTACTTGTATATTTCTGCGCAGTTGAAGTAACAAGCTGCCCAGGCTCTCAGTTTATAGAGATTTCCTTATATATATCGGTGCGGGACCAGCACGCTTTACACCGCCCACAAGCCTTCAGCGTATATTTGGTGGGAACAACAGCAGCTGTTGAGTCGTATTCACCTTCGACGACTACATGTGTTCATGTGTATGGCTCACTTGAATTTTGTGTTGAGGAAATCTGCCACTTAACAGCATTTTCTTTTCCAACTAGGAAAGGAGATATCTTCAGTGTAATATTTCCGAAAGTTTCCAGAAATCGACCATGGGCTGTGCGACCAGTCAGAGGAGGGTGAAGCCAGGTAATTTGAATTAGGTATTGTTATACCCTGTCTAATATTGAATTGTAATCATGGAAATGTGTATTGACTACCAGTAATATATATCTGTAAAAATGCATGTAAGATCTACATGTTATCACTTCAAGTTGAAATCAACTACAATTCGTATATGAACTGAGTTAGAAATGCCAGTCTGCTTTTATATGTGTTTGTTTATTTTCGCGCTTGGTGTTTTATATATACATGTGGTAGAGTAGTCCTCAACTACAACTAATTGTGTTTGCCAACAACGCGGCTGCAGTTTGCTACTTTAGATCCTTTTCAAGAATATCACACGTAGTATCAGTATATCAGTGTAGAAAAATCCACCTTTCCACCGCTACCACCTGACAAAAAAAAAACACACAAAAAAAACAAAACAAAATTTTAAAACCAGTGTACAGTCACTGGTGAGCCATCCTTGCTTTTGTGCTTAAGATATTTAGATGAAGGACTTTATGTCCGATTTTTACGAAATTATCGGATAAGCATTGGATTGCGTTAGGATTTCAGAGATACATGTACACAGCGTCGCATCACTGGTGTCCCTGGTGAGAACGAAAGTTTTCGCTGGGATACACACAAGGGTATAGAAAACTGAAATGGTTTTCTTGTTTATTCTTATACCTGTTCTCCACATAAGAAAATTCCATTTTTTTTAACCGTATAATAGTAATATGCATAACTTGTCACAGTTGACTGACATCATCTTCTTTATCTCACGTTCCACAAAATCTGCGAGATCAGGTTTTCCACATGCCTATGTTCTATTCTACACTGTATCTCCAGAACGGCTTACGCATTTGTATTATACTTTTTCATTAGATACACGTGGCTTAGAAATTGTCGTCTCGCTCTGCAACAGTCAACGCTTCTCAGGTTTCATAAAAGTCTGTGCTGTTGTCTTTCCGCCGGTCTACATTTCCGTGTACCCTTGTGTTCTTTTCAATATGTGCCTGTGTCTCCAAAACATGGTGTACATGATGGGACTAACAGATTGCTTATCTCTTACCGCGGTATGCCTTTGCAAACGCTTGTGTTCCCTTGCAGACTGTATCTCCAAAACGCCCTTGGGTGTTAAGATGGAACTTGGTGTAATGGAGATCTTACATATTCTCACAGGGCACTATATTAGACTTCACTTTTACATTTGTCCTCCTATCTTTCACATCTTCGACCTTTATCACGAAAATTATCTGTAAAGCTGCTTAAGTTTTTGCATTAGACTCCCTTAGTAGGTAGTTCACAAATTTTCATGGTGCACTGCCAAACTCTATCTATGCTTTTTTCTCATGATTCAAAAAATGTACTCGTACTTTTGAGCTTCCGTCCGTCTATTTGTCCACACCTTGTGAACCAGGTCGAGGTATATTTTCCAAAACGTACATGTATTAACATGGGACTTTTTGTATTAGCTTACAGAGTGTCTTGGTGTATACTTTGCTAGCTTAGATGTTTAAAGCGCTCGGTGGCTGGCATCTATCATGCCCCAGATCATTGAGGTCGCGCTTTCAAGTGCAGTTGTCGCTGTCTCAGTTTCTGCTTTAAGGCAAGCGATAACCGAAGAACCGGTATCTTGCGTGCCATCATATAAGTGAAAAATGTAAACACATATCAGTCAGTCAATGAATCAATGCTATGGTGCGTTATCATAGTGTACTGTCTCTCGTTTTCTATACGAGTGTGAATTTGTTTGATACCTTTTTAGACGTTGGTATATTGAAATGGTTATA
The DNA here is from genome assembly GCA_016165875.1 of Acanthopleura granulata. Lineage (NCBI taxonomy): Eukaryota > Metazoa > Mollusca > Polyplacophora > Chitonida > Chitonidae > Acanthopleura > Acanthopleura granulata. The sequence goes on from JABBOT010000082.1 coordinate 5,779,877, forward strand.
GTGTCAAAGGAACGATCTGCATGTTTGATTGGAATTTGTTATGTACATTCATAACACACGGACACTCCACGCATTCCCATGTCTGTGTGACAAAAATCGCTTGATCCATAACACATGTTCTGTTGTTGCCAGTGTACAGATCTGGGCCCACTTACATAGCTACGTGCGCCAATTTTATTGCGTAAATTTTGCATAGGGAAAAAAATACGAATACACTTATATACACTCTCTTTACCGTAAATATATCACATAAATTTATACACGACGCTCTATGAACGTGGGCCTAGTATATCGATTTTAATTAACTGTCACCATCTACAAAGAAAATGTTGTGTGAGGTAATTAGTCTATATGGTTGTCTCGTCCTTTTCATTGACCACGATCCTTGGTGTATTCATAAACTTGGTTGATGCTTCCGGTCGTTCATGAGAATGGTTCTGACAGCGCCATGGTTTACAGGCTGGGTTAATTGGTCACCTAGTGAACGACGCTGCGTGACCCTGGGAGAAATCTCAGGCCGCCCCTCGCCCTCTTCGACTGTTAGGCTGCAGTCTAGGCATATAATCTGAAACAGCCTCAATGAAACAACAATATCATGTGTGTCTCTTCTATTTTTTCTTTTTTTTTGTCATTTTACAGATACAAACCCAAACGATGTGTGCGACGAAGGTAAAACTCTAAATGGGCCTATTGCCAGGGCAACGTTACGTAGTGACGTCATACGGCAGCTGGAGGCTCGCGAGGAGAGAAAGAGAAGGATTCGAGGGAGACAAGAGAAGATGCTTGGAGCTGCCGAGGTGTGTACGCTCTGGTTCTATCTGTATGAAAAAACAAACAGCTTAATAGCTTGGATCCTCGATCATATCATATTGTGAAAGACTGTGTGACTGGATGAGACATCATGTCTGTCTTAGACTTAAGTTGAACTTAGTCTTAACTTCAAAACAGTTCATTGGGCTAAAATTGTGATCTTTATTTCAGTGCTAACAGTTATCCTAGGCCTTCATGACAAAAATGAAAATTACCATTTAAATGCAAATATAAGTTCAGGATTAATACCAAAAGTTAAGGCAAAGTATGACTTCAGTCTTAGACAGCTTCGCGATCCTTGAGTCTGGTGTCTTCGACATGGCGTGTTTGTAAGGCACCATCTTACATATATATATATATGTATATCTCGGCGTTATGTCCAGTCACTTACATGGAGTGCTGCATCGTCGTGATCTGACTCAAATAATCTCATTCAACCAGCCATTCAGTCACTTAGTCAGTCATTCATTGTTTATTAGTGTATGTTGACATTCGTTCATTTGTTGACGTTTGGCAAGTATTGGTTTTCTCACTTGCCCACTTGATACCGCAGCCTTCCCTCGATTAGAACTCATGTATTCTGAGGTCATATAGCGATCTTGTATAGCTAGTCTGCAACTGAATATGATTGGCAGCTTTCACAATCAGAATACATAGTCCCTAATAGGAAGTGGGGCACTTTGCTAAGTGAACATTCGCCCTGAGACTCTCTCATGAGTATATATGCCAGAGTAGGAAGGGTTTTCCCTTGATATCAGTCTTACATTCCAGTTACAAACGTCCTCATATTGGCTTTGCCTGTACATCGCGGCAGCTCACCACTGCATTTGACACGGCTGTGGTCAAACAGATAAAGTTACGCACACATTGATCATTAAACGGAGTTTGACAGCCAGTATGTGGAAACCAATCTATGTCAATATCTTTTGCCCGACTATCTTGGTGCGCATTGTGCAGATATATCCGTCATTTCCTGTCTATGGTGAATGTTGTTCTACCAGCAGCTAAGTTTCAGCTAATTTCAGTCTACACCAGCTCGTCGAACACGCACTTATGCAGATTTACTTGGAGCTGCATGATACGGCATATTTTAGATAGCAACTGTGTGCTGTATATATTTTACATGTACACTTGAGTCGACAAAAGATAAAGCGTTTTAAAAACTTTTCATCGAACCCACACATAAACGATCGATACGTCACTTCAGAATATACACAATGACACATCTGTATGTGGCACATATATGTCTATATATAGCGGGCGTGGCTTGTTTCACAGAGTTGATTTCACCTCTTATTCAGATTACGGTAACTGGCCTTCCGTTAGGCTATACTTTATTAAAGCGCTCAGCAGTATTCATTTGCACGTCGTCTGTTACACATTTATGCTACACTAGGCTGCGTGTCTAAACCCTCGTCACTTCGTTACCAAGTTAGCTTTGTCAGACCAGCGTGTTATCGTGTCCGCGCAAAATCCAAACGCCTCTCGTGTTATCGTCATCTTGTCAACAAAATCACGACTTCACTGATTGCAATGAGGTTGAAAAGAGCTCCCGAGCACTGCTGTAGAGGGAGTTTCTCGGAGGTAGGCCTACATATATATGTTTTATACCCACAGATGTGTAACACGTTCGACCCCGGACACAATATGTACTGTACATATGCTAACAGCCTCGGGATTCCACGGTTGGCTGACTTTACAGCATATATGGAACCTTGAACATGGTTCGTTGACGACAGTCATCCATTGTTAAATCCGGACATGTTGAGACCGGGGTTGATCATTGCATACGTGAAGAGAACGCGACCAAACATTGTAGATGATACAAGTTCTTTTTACTGGCACAATAATGCCAAAGTCAACGTGCTCTCACCATGTAGTAATAAGGCAGCATTCTTTTGCAAGGCGTGTAAGTTTGTGTCAGCCATCAAAATGCAGATCAGATGTCCTGTACCATGACACCCCAGAATGTTATTGACTTCATACAGGCGACAGAGACTTCCTTCAAACTCTAACCGACGGAAAATAATTTGTGAACATATATTCTTTTGATACTATACTCTCTGAGCAGTAGACTGTAAATTGTCACCTTATGCTTACCACTGAGGAAAATTATACACCTACGAATGGCCTTCCGCCATTAGAAATTCACTTGCCAACAATGAAGCCTGTACATATGTGCTGGTGACTTCACAAGGCGCTGGAAACCGCTCTTCAGCCTGGAGAGGAGCTAGTCTCAACTGGGCTATACAATCTTTGCTTATAACCATGTTATTCATCTACATTTCTAACAGTACAGTGGATTAATATTCCTATATTGTGATAACGAATCACGACATACAAGCCAGATCTCTCCATAGAAAAAAAGTCAGTAAAGAGCACTATGCATGCAGATCGAACTGGCACGATTTCAACAACATGCATGAGACAATGGCCGATACCTAATATGTAGAGAGGAAAAAATCCTTTTAAAAACAAGGTATTCACAACATTTATATTTCCAGGCGATGTCCGCGAGAATGATGGACGACCACGAGCGCCTATCTCTCAGCACGCGGACGACATCACGAGCAACGTCACGGACGACGTCAGGCACTGCTTCCCCAACCAACCATCCAGCAGTTAGTGAGTACTGTCAAGTTGCCATAGATACATTATTAAACTCTCCCTCATTAGCATTCCAGACCAGACTTCAATTAGAGGACAGATTCAACGAGGTAGCTCGCTGACCGTACTGAAAGTTGGTGTAATCCACGGTCTCTTGCACTCAGATTTCGATGTCTCTTTGATGGTCATACCAACATCACAAATGCATAAATCTCACTTTCCCTTCATTTCAGAGCATGTCAAATTTGCTGATAGCGGAAACATGTTAAGAGAAGAAAGCTTCTCGACACACTGGTTTTCTACTGGTAGAAATGACTGTAAAGAGATAGGAGACAACCAAGACATTGGAAGTTGGAAGAGAGTGGCGTCGTCTGAACTTCGTGAACCATCCACTCAGGACATTGTGTGCAAGTCAGCCTTGAAAACCCCAACGATCATCTTTTCCACGTGTTCAGCAAGAAATGGATCTGAAATGGACAAATTGTCGAGAGCCGTTGCAGTTATATAATAAGGAAGTTTAGGGAATTATGAAGTGTTTGTGGGAATGTACTTTTCTGCGGATCTCAGATTATTTGCGACTGTCACTCACCGTGAATGTGTCAAGGGTTGAGCGACGATGTCTGCAGTTTGTGTCGGCTCAATTCGACCGACTGAAGGTGAAAACATCTTATTGTGATTGACAATATCTGTAATTAAAGTAATGTCGGTCCTGGGATGAATTGAGGGTGACAACATCTGGAGTTAATGTCAGATAACGACCGATTGAAAGTGACAATATCTGACGTTAATGTCAAGTAACGACAGACTGAGAGTAACAATGTCTGGAGTTAATGTCGGATAACGATTCATGGAATTAAAGTGACAAAATCTGCAATTAGATCTCATGTTGTCTGCCAGGCGATGTGAGTGATAATGTAATATGCAAGTCATGTCGGACCGACCACGAATTAAAATGACAATGCCTGCAATTAATGTTGGCTTTCCATCTGCAAATAATGTCTGTCAGGCGACCGATTGAGAATGACAATATCTGCACTATACGTAGATAATGTCGACTGCATATAGACAGAAAGTTACAGTATCCGCCGTAAATATCGGAGTGACATTAGCAACAACTAATTCTGGCTCTCTATACCGACGGATTGTGATAATATTAGCCACTAATGTCGGCGCTTGACAGTCGCAGAATTTAGCAATTTATGTCGGCTCTCTACGGTTGAAAAGTGATAACATCAGCAATTAATGTCGGCTTTTGATTGTCGTAGAGACTGATAATTTTAGCAACTTATGTCAGCTCTCGACGGTTAAAAAGTGATAACATCAGCAATTAATGTTGGCTCTTTACAGTCGCAGAGACTGATAATTTTAACAATTAATATCGGCTCTCGACGGATGGAAAGTGACAGCGTCAGCAATTAATGTCGGTTCTTGATAGTCGTATAGACCGATAATTTTAACAATTAATGTCGGCTGTTGACGGATGGAAAGTGCTAGCATCAGCAATTAATGTCGGTCTTCCTTCGCTTGAGATTGAGACTATATGTCCGTCAAATCAGGAGACTAAAATACCTGTACGTCTTCCCAGTATCTTTATGACACTTTATCTATATCTCTACATTCATATTTAATTTCTCTTTGGAAGGAATTCTTTGAACAAAATTCGAGATAAAAAAATATTGAAAACAGAGAAAGTTTACGGGCCAAAAGTGTTAAAAATATATACACGACACATGGAGATTTAAATGCATTGTATGTTGGTAAATAAAATGTTGAAATGTGAATATCGCCCGAGAGAGTTTATATACTGTCATATCCCTTGCACTTGTTAGGGCTGTCTGTATACTGAAAAAAATCTATGGAATGAACCTACCGATGTGTATACAGAGAGTTACAAGAAAACACAATCTGTGACATCACAGTGTTTCAGTCTGTTCAGCATGGTCCAAAAAGTTCACCGCAGCACCGGCATGAGCCATTATTCCCATTTTAATCACCGTAATAAATGCCCCAGCCTCCACAAAAAAAAGAAAAAAAAAATCCAGCCATATGTCATCATATGGAGCTTTTCCCACTTGTCACATGTCATGTATTGTTGAAATCTCTATGCAGCTACACATCGTCGCCCTAACCATTCAGAATACTAGATACATTCTCAGCGCACTTTGAGACTGAAAACGCATTGATACCATAAGCTTAGCAGTGTAGGTATCTCTCTGGCATTTCTTCTGTAGCGTTGCTTTCCTTAGTTTCAAATTGTAACTGAAATCTCTACACATATATGTCGCGTAATGCTATTTTCATACTAGTTTGGATATGTGTTTATATGCCTTTATGCATTTTGAAGCTTCTCATGAAATACAAAATTCACAATCATTTCATATTATGGGAGGAAAAAAATAAAAATGATGTCAAAATCAGATTAAAGAGCGGCAAAACTTATTTGCTAAAATATGGCCTTTAATATTTTCTTGATTTTTGTTTAGGAGAAAGGGTATTTGAAAAAAATTTTCTATGGTGGGTCCACCTTTTGGTATTTATAGTCATTACGTAATAATGTTCTATAAATAAGAATGTCATGCATGTGTAATAAATTTATTTCAATGTAAAGTTATTTTTATATCGAAACATATGCATTTAAGCTGAATTATGATAATATTTATGAACGTCTTAAAACTATAAATATGATCCAAATCCAGGTAGAACACGTTTGTTGGCTGAAGAAAACAAATTCTACTGGAAAAATGTTTATTGAACATATGTAACATCTCCATTTATAATTACACAAAGACTATAAATACCAAAACGTGGTCCCGAATACCCACACTACAGAAATTATTTTCAAGCGCCTTGTTTTCTTTTAAGAAGAATCAAAAATAAATAATGGAGACCATATTTACAACAAACCTTTTGCACTCTTTCATCTGAACTTTATGTAGTTTTCATGTTTTCTCCACCTTAAAGTCTTACATAAACACATAAATCGAGTTATTTATCGACCCTCGAATTAAAAAAAAATACGGGTGCTATTCGAAATCCCCTGTAACTGTTAGTGGGGCAACGAACCGACACACAGAGGAAAACTTCCCTCAGTGTATCGCCATACGAGCAGCTATACATGGGCTGTGGGAGCGTAAATCCATCGAGTATACATACTGCTATTCAGTTTGCGATTAGGAGGAGAAAAAATGTATTTCTTGTTTTTCATATTGTTTGAATATTATAGTATATAGTTCGGTTATACATCCGCATTATGGTACATGTATGTTGTGATTTCCTTTAAAGTGAAAGACAGCGCATGTTCTAATTTGAGTTTGCCGAAAAGGTTGGATAATATAATGTTTATTTCGGTTAAAAATTTTTTTTCTCACTACTACTACATTTACGACAGCGGAAATTGACATTTGACCCTGCTCCGTCGGCTAGCTTGAAACGTCACCATTGTGTCTGGGCTGTGACGTAATTGTTACAACCGCGGAACACTCTTTTCCCCTGAGAAGGGTTGTGGTTGAAAACTTACGTATATATGTAAATTTATAACATGAAACGATCTAGAAACTCCCTCCCTGCCACAACACAATGGCCTGGAAAGACTTTGCAGTGTTGTTCACACATGTACTTGTTATAATTAAAAAATGGAACATTAAAACAGTGTGCTGTCCATATGTTATTACATGTTACATTGACAGTCAACTCAGAACGCTTACGTCACAGCTAATAAACAGCTGATATCTCTTAGCCCTCTGATTGGTCAATCTCTCACAAGCCTAAAAGCATGGGCGACTTCAGATCCAAAGTGGGCAGCGCCATACTCCACACTTCAAACGAAGTTAATTCAGCAACAAATGCACAAAATTTGAAACGTTGTTGTTGTTTTTTTAACAATCAAATGAGAATTTTGTAATCTTTCTAATGAACAATGCATCAGTCATGAGCTGTCTTTTACTTTCAATTATAGCACACCCTGCACACGTTATACATGATATACAGATGAAATCCCACCGCCTCGGTGGCCTACAGTGTGACTTAAGCGTCTGCCTTTAAGTCGGGGGATCTGCATGGGATCAATCCCTGATCATGTCATACTGAAGACTAAAAATGGGGCCTGTTGCTGCCTCGCATGGCGCTCAGCATGCAGTAAGAGTTTAGAGCAAGGAAACTGGACAGGTCGGCTCGGTGTCAGTATAATGTGACCGGGTGGGGTGTCATGTCTGGTGTGATTGCTGATTGTTATGTCATCGAATCTGTTTACAGAATGAAGTGACCTTTCTGTGTAGTCAATCAATTCCGCTCATTTGACCAATCATAATCAGTATTGTTGCAAATGTAGGTCTACGTACTGCACGTCCCACGCAATCTTTCTGTGATGTTTTCACTGGAAATGGAATAAAAAGGAAGGTTGTCACGAGATGGGGTGGTGGAGCAGCGTGCGTGGTGGATCTACCCAGTGGAGATGGTACATTCTTCTTGCCTACTCCTCTTGTCATGCTTAACATTATGCTGGTTTGATGTATGACGTCATACAAAGCAATTGCGTCACGGTGACGTCAGTGTAGTGCATCTTTCACATCAAGTTACATCGAAACATCCAGCGAAGGGTCAGATTATCTGGCAGCAAGATGGTGAGGCCTTAAGGTGAATTCATTGGACAAAACTGGGCAGATTCCCTCAGAACTGTAGCTGTATGAAACGTGTGGCACCTACAGACATATCTTGCTGGGCATCTCCCCTTTCCCCCACCAAACGTTGGGAATTTTATGCGCATTTACTTTCAATTCAAACGGCCTCATCCTGGCCAAAAAAACAAAACAAAACAAAACAAAACAAACAAAAAAAAAAAAAAAAAAAAAAAAACAACAGTTGTCTGCCGATTTGACTTCACAGATCACGTAAATTCAGATTTACGCAGGTCAACTCATAAGTTGACTTACAAGAGACAATGCTATATCAAGAAAGAATCCTAGGCGTAATGTAGGATGAATTCCATGCTCTCTCTTCATACGTTAAATGACCGCAATATTTACATAAAAAAAATCCACCTAATCCATGTGAAACGTGTGGCACCTACAGACATATCTTGCTGGGCATCTCCCCTTTCCCCCACCAAACGTTGGGAATTTTATGCGCATTTACTTTCAATTCAAACGGCCTCACCCTGGCCAAAAAAAAAACAAAACAAAACAAAACAAACAAACAAACAAAAAAAAAAAAAACAAAAAAACAACAGTTGTCTGCCGATTTGACTTCACAGATCACGTAAATTCAGATTTACGCAGGTCAACTCATAAGTTGACTTACAAGAGACAATGCTATATCAAGAAAGAATCCTAGGCGTAATGTAGGATGAATTCCATGCTCTCTCTTCATACGTTAAATGACCGGAATATTTACATAAAAAAAATCCACCTAATCCATATTTTTACAGTAAATTAAATAACAATTCAACACTTATTATTGTTCAAAGAGTGTGTCATAAGTTTGGTTTCAGGGGTTCCTTTCATACACTGTTGCTCCAGAGTGCTGAATACACTAGATGGTTAAACAAACTAAACTCACAAGATTTTGTTTTGTAACAGTTTCCAGTATCCGAAATAGATATGTATGAGAACTGATTTTGTTCCCCAATTTTCTTCCCAGGATTCCCCCTACTTGCTCATACCCCCTTCATAATTTTCAGCTTGTTTTTCTTTTTCCGGGGCACACTATCATTCCTGTTGACAAACATTCCTTTCATTTTATCAAAGACAGTATGACATTGCAATAGAAACCAATATATTATAACAGTGTAGAAATTACTGAAACAGTGGCTCATGGTCTTGTGTCATACTAGCATCACCTCACAGTATCAAACTGTGATGCCTCAACATTGTGAGTTAAATTGTATCATAGGGTCCCCCCTCCATGTTTTTTATATTTTATTGCGACTAAAAAAGTATTGCTTATTGAAGTGTTTGTCTCACATACGGATTCTTAAAATTATGTAGATTATCTATAGTAGGTAGTAGATGTCATTGGAATGCCAAAATGTCATGTTTCAAGTCGTTTCATTGCACAAGTGGCATATATGTGTATGTCGGATGCGGATAGTTCAAATCACTAGTCGAGATGTCACTCTGATAGAGTTATCTCCCTTCTTCAACTGCTCCTGCAAAATATTCTGTTTAGGATCGACCCAGGCACCTTGTTATCTTAGTTCAGCAGCCGAAGGTCACTCTACAATTTTAGAAAACAGCCTTTATTCAACTGATAATATTAGCAAACCTCACAATGGTTGGATCATACATGTATACACTATGATTTCAAATTTGAACTGGACGACCAAGCATATAATTTTATTGGTGAGCCACAGAATCAGATGTAATGATTTCTTATTGAAGAAGTTTGGCAACGTTCTGTTTTCTGTGAACATTTTTTTTTACGCCGATACGGCCTACAAAACAAAACATGTGGAAAGTTTAATCTCAAAGACCTTGTTGCACTGGAAAATTGCACAGCTAAGGATCACAAATGCTGTTAACTCTTGTGGTAATGTTTGTTCAGAGAAAAGAAAAATGCAAATAAGACCATGCAGTGGTCATAGTACTTGTTGGTAAATGGTGCGTATGTGTATCCTGTAAGTCCATGTCTGTTACTCAGGGCCCTGGAGACAACAGGTGGTCAGCAGTGCTTTCTTGTATGGTCTGTCTGTTTACTTCATTCAACATGATGCTTGTCGAACAGAAGTTTATATTGGTCACTTTGGGTGAGTGGTTTACATGGGGCACCTCAATGAAACTGGCCACTGTCATATGGTGAAACATTCATGAGTATAGTATAAAAAAGAAACCCAACACTTGTAAATAAAATATAAGTGCTGGTTTGTTTCCGTAGCATCTTCCTCGGTTTTAATACACTACATTTTTTCACAACTTTTTTCAAAGTTCAAACTCTCAATCTTTATAATTACACCCTATTTTTAAGACACACAGGTTTTGATACCCAAGCAGCTCTTTAACATCCTGCATAAAAAAAGACATCATATAATTTTTTTAACTTTTGTAATGTAAAAGAAAATAACAATATCTTCTGCTCTAAGTCTGGTCCAGCCACATGCCTGTCCTGGGTACAAAGTAACTATTATACAATCCATTCATGATAAGCTGTACTTTCATACCCTTTACAGACTGAAAGTTGATGAGCTATCTGACTTATTACATATTACAATTACATATTATTCATACCATTATTCACCACATCAGAATTAACACGTGACAAATAATAATAATAATAACAACAATAATAAACAAAACAAACATAATATTTTTGGACCCACTCAACGGTTTAGGCTTTACTAGCAAAACTAGAAGTTCTACCTGTATTAGCTTGTTCACACAGAAGTTCTACCTGTATTAGCTTGTTCACACAGAAGTTCTACCTGTATTAGCTTGTTAACACAGAAGTTCTACCTGTATTAGCTTGGTCACACAGAAGTTCTACCTATATTAGCTTGGTCACACAGAAGTTCTACCTGTATTAGCTTGATCACACAAAAGTTCTACCTGTATTAGCTTGTTCACACAGAAGTTCTACCTGTATTAGCTTGGTCACACAGAAGTTCTACCTATATTAGCTTGGTCACACAAAAGTTCTACCTGTATTAGCTTGGTCACACAGAAGTTCTACCTATATTAGCTTGGTCACACAGAAGTTCTACCCATATTAGCTTGGTCACACAGAAGTTCTACCTATATTAGCTTGGTCACACAGAAGTTCTACCTATATTAGCTTGGTCACACAAAAGTTCTACCTGTATTAGCTTGGTCACACAGAAGTTCTACCTATATTAGCTTGGTCACACAGAAGTTCTACCTATATTAGCTTGGTCACACAGAAGTTCTACCTATATTAGCTTGGTCACACAGAAGTTCTACCTGTATTAGCTTGGTCACACAGATTTTTCTCTGTATTTTACACTTCTCAACAACCAGGCATTACAGGTACATGTATACATAAAAAGAAACAGAAATATATTTATGGATATAAATCTGAGAAGATATATTTTATTACGAGGCACAAATTCATATTGAAAATGTAACATCCATTCTTTGTCCAGTTTTGGGACAGTGTATGCCATGTATTTCGTGAACACTCCTTCCAGACCAACCATGATCTGTCAACTCAATAAAACAAAAATAAAATCTATTAACATGGATATTAAAAGGGAAAACCTTAAATAGCTGACACCCATCTGAACTGGATTGTGTGTGTATAGACATGCATGAGTGTACACATGTAGGTAGAATTTTCTAATATAGATAACAGGTATAAGAAAAGACAAGAAAATCATCTCTGTTTTCTATATCAGTCTATTTAAGCTGCAACTGGTGTATTGCTGATGACCATGAAAGTCTGAAACTGCATTTGGAAGTCATTCTTCATTATATACATGTATATGTTCTTGTATACATAGGTATTTTATTTTCTTGTGTATTAATTTTTGTTACAGGAAGTCCCTAAAACAAAAGGCTGTCTCTGCTATGAAACACAACCAGGCATTTTACAGCGCAAACAGTAGATTTGTGCACCACATGATTGTGCTGTCCACAGAGTCCATCTCTCCCTGGTGTCATCACAAGGAGAATTGTGAAACAATCAATTCAATCTCGTGAAACAATGGTGAAAGTCTTTGAAAGAGCATGTATCTGCCTGAGTTTATGGAGGCAGAGGAGGCCACGTTCGCAATCAAGTCCCTAACCCCAGAACAGAGGCTAGAAATATCCACACCTGCACCTTGTACACGCAGAAGATGAGCTTATCGTCAGCATCCACAGATGAGCTCACTGATGATGAGTCCTGCCAGCCTGTTGATGACCTGCATGTAAATGTCACACAAACAGCTGGACATACCTGCCAGGTGGTTTAGGAAATGGGGAAGAACTCCCCCCAAAATGCAAACCGTAGATAGCGCTAGATACCCAGTATGACATGGTTGATGACAATATCATCCTGTCAAGCCGGACTGCCAGTCACCTCACAAGGCACACAGCATAACCTGGAAACCCGTGAACTGCCAGTCCCGGCTACTGCAGGAACTGTGACTTTATGGGGGATTCAGCTTCACGCAGAGAGGGTCAGTGCCAAGCTGAGAGGGTCAGTGCAATCATGCAGGCTGGACCATCTCTGCAGTGTGCTGGTGTGTATGTAGGCCGGTGTGGGCATGGGAACTACACGAGTCAGGCTAGCCTTGCCACCATTACCCAGGGCACCCAATACGCGTCGGCCACAAGATCCACCTCAACACACAGATAAAGGAGCGATCTCAGGCTGATTTGGCAGATTTTGTACAGAATATGTTAACACCTGAAATGTGAGTGGCACTGAAGATGGGTGGCAGAGCGTCCAGCATGCTTCGATGACTCTGGGAAAGGCGTGCATGAACAGGTATGCTCGTACAACATCAACTGGATGTACACTTAATTGCTTAACAGTGGAATGTGCAGTTAAAGGAGCAGTTGATGGTGGTCTCGTAGTAAGATTACAGATAGGATTGTAGCGAGATACCAATGGGTATCAAGTTCCGGACATGTAAGTACCTGTCATTATTACAGAAGACATTGAAGTGAACTGAAAGAGAATGGGTTCTTGGGCCGGGATCTTTTGGCACTGTAGATGCAGCATTTTACAAGTTCACAGAGGTTCCGATTGTGGAAGTGGCTGTAAAGAAGTATTTGCATGAAGGCCTTGACACTGTCATGAGAGAGGGGAAGATGATGAGAGTTCATGCAGGACACAGGTGTGTTTCCCAAATCCCACAGGTAAATGAACATCGGCGAACGCAGGCACCCCATCATTTGCCTGGTGTCAGAATTGTTTGGAAGGGGAACAACACTGGCAGAAATTATACATGGTGTCCAGTATCACATGGAACCAAACCACTGGCTGGGCATTTGTATTCAGCTGATAAAAGAGCCTCAGGTAAATTCAAAGAAAACATGTCATCTTCAATGACTTAAAGGAGAATAATGTTCTGGTGGACATCTCTGCACATCCTGTGGTCAAGGTCATTGACCTTGGCATATCAACTTTTGGCCAAGCAATTGCCTCCAAGGTCGAACATGGTTCCTCAACCTCAGTCCTGTCAGATCTTTGAGGCTTTATATGTGTTCTCCTGCTGGACAGTGCCACAATATCAGGAGTGCGGGGACTTGGGGATGTGGCTCATGCAGCTCTGGCTGAGGATTCACAGCAAAGGACGTGCCTGGATGATATCACAGTGGCACTTGTGGCCTCCTGCTGGACAGTGCCACAATATCAGGAGTGCGGGGACTTGGGGATGTGGCTCATGCAGCTCTGGCTGAGGATTCACAGCAAAGGACGTGCCTGGATGATATCACCACAGCACTTGTGGCCTCCTGCTGCACAGTGCCACAATATCAGGAGTGCGGGGACTTGGGGAAGGAGCACAGGCAGCTCTAGCTAAGGATCCCCAACACAGGGTGTGCCTTGATGATATCACAGTGGCACTTGTGGCCTCCTGCTGGACAGTGCCACAATATCAGGAGTGCGGGGACTTGGGGATGTGGCTCATGCAGCTCTGGCTAAGGATTCCCAACACAGGGTGTGCCTTGATGATATCACCACAGCACTTGTTGCTTCCTGCTGGACAGTGCCACAATATCAGGAGAATCGGGACTTGGGGATGTGGCATGGGCGACACTAGCTGAGGATCCCCAGCTAAAGGTGTGCCTTGATGATATCACCACAGCACTTGTTGCTTCCTGCTGGACAGTGCCACAATATCAGGAGAATCGGGACTTGGGGATGTGGCATGGGCGACACTAGCTGAGGATCCCCAGCTAAAGGTGTGCCTTGATGATATCACCACAGCACTTGTTGCTTCCTGCTGGACAGTGCCACAATATCAGGAGAATCGGGACTTGGGGATGTGGCATGGGCGACACTAGCTGAGGATCCCCAGCTAAAGGTGTGCCTTGATGATATCACCACAGCACTTGTTGCTTCCTGCTGGACAGTGCCACAATATCAGGAGAATCGGGACTTGGGGATGTGGCATGGGCGGCACTAGCTGAGGATCCCCAGCTAAAGGTGTGCCTTGGTGATATCACCACAGCATTTGTTGCTTCCTGCTGGACAGTGCCACAATATCAGGAGAATCGGGACTTGGGGATGTGGCATGGGCGGCACTAGCTGAGGATCCCCAGCTAAAGGTGTGCCTTGATGATATCACCACAGCACTTGTTGCTTCCTGCTGGACAGTGCCACAATATCAGGAGAATCGGGACTTGGGGATGTGGCATGGGCGACACTAGCTGAGGATCCCCAGCTAAAGGTGTGCCTTGATGATATCACCACAGCACTTGTTGCTTCCTGCTGGACAGTGCCACAATATCAGGAGAATCGGGACTTGGGGATGTGGCATGGGCGACACTAGCTGAGGATCCCCAGCTAAAGGTGTGCCTGGATGATATCACCACAGCACTTGTTGCTTCCTGCTGGACAGTGCCACAATATCAGGAGAATCGGGACTTGGGGATGTGGCATGGGCGACACTAGCTGAGGATCCCCAGCTAACGGTGTGCCTGGATGATATCACCACAGCACTTGTTGCCGTTCTCAACAAAAGAAATATGCAATTTTGCTTGTGACATAACAAAGTACCTTGGCTGCTTTTGAAAAAAACTATGACGACATAACTGTCCAGTGCATGTCAGATCAACAAAGACACAGAGGCTACATTAAAAAATTCTGGAAATGCTGGCTTGAGTGAAGAGATGAATTGGTATAGAGTTATTGAATATGTATGTACATGTAGCACTACATGCATTCCTAAGTTGAACCAGGCTTACATCTGCATAAAAGTCTCTTCCTCATAAAAAGTATGTGTAAGTGGCACTTTAGTGTGCATCGCAGCATTTTCACTAAAGTAAATACTGGGCTGAAGTTCTTTAGTACACATTTGAACAACTAGCTACACGTATACATAATCTACTCTGTCCAAGGTTCTGTGATTCCATCTCTGTATAGTAAATATAGATCGTTTTCAAGTCAGATTTTGCAGGAGGAAACTGGAATGTCTTGTTGATCCACCAACTAGCTTAGTAAAGTACAAAAGCATAGAAACTCCGAAAAAAGAAGAAATGTAACGCATGGTTGACGTTCTCAATATTTCGACTAAGTTTTACTTGTCATCTTCAGATGTACTAAACTGGAATGTCCTGAACAAACCACCTACTCTACCAGATAATGGACTGAAAACTGCAGTCAAACCAGCGAGAGGTGGACTGAATCTGCAGTCTCATTCATCAAGCAGTGATTAGCTGTAAATCACAGGAACATTATATATCACTAGCCAGCATAGACCTCTGATATTATTATGTTAAAACTGGTGCATCTGATCAAAATATACAGGTGCTCACGTCAACACATGTAAATAAAAATGACATTGATGATAATCTATAACAAAACAAAGAGGCTCAAAAAAGATTGGCAAGAATCACTCTTATTTCAAACAGTTTATAACCTGATTAGATGGACTTTGCACATGTATTCATACCTCTGAATAAAAGATCCATGAAATTTCATGCACAAATTTCATACATGATACAATATTCCAACAAATAATAATAATAAAAATAAAACTGTAGAAGAAAGATGCATGTCAAAAAGCAACACATCTCCAACACATGTGAATGATTTAATTTCTCCTGTTAAGGTTTCTATTCAACAGTTTAAATTTGTGTTTCAAGAACTGATACTAATACATAATTTCCAAACCAGTCAACATAATCTGATGATCACACATGTTTTACAAAGGTAAGTCTCCTCAACAGGAAAACAAAGTCAAACAGTTCAAATAGGACTTGTAATATGTATACATATACTGTGAGGTACAGGCCAAACATTAATCAACTTTTTTATATTAAACAAATTACCTCACCAACTGACCTTAACCTATTCCAGTGGCCAGTGCATAAACACGCTTAAAATACTGGACAAAATGTGAAAACTGAAAACTAATTTTTGCCATACCTTTTTATATTTTAGGAAATAAACACTAAAAAAAACATGAAAAAAACAAACAACTCTGAATTGATCTCATCTTTCATTGGAAGAACAACACAAAATTTATCTAGAGTCAACATCTTTGGTTACTGTACATACATTGCATTTAAATTCAGCCACCTCTCCAACGAACAAGATTCAGCAGTGAAAGTCACCTAGGAACAGTGTTAGGGACCAGTCATAACAGTCTAGGCATTACATACATGTCAACATTTAGTAATGTGATACATCAATTCATAATGCGCTGGATGGTACATTGAGGACAGCCGCCAGCATTTATTACCCTCAAAAGAAGCTCAAGACCTTGATACATATCTACTTTATTCATGTACGCGCTGTGGATTTACTGACGGGCACTGGAGGTGGGATTCATAAAGCAACAGATGTTTGTAAATACAATAGCAAAATTATAAATTACGTTAATCACTTGTAAAGTGCAGTTAGATGTACATATACAACTGTTGTTGGAAACATCTCCTGTTATCCACGGGAAAGAGATTCATTCATTTGAAGTGAAGAATAAAAATGAACAAAGGAAAAATCTGCAAGAAACTTATTTCTGTGATACCAACAACTGAAAAACAGGCGCATGTTACAAACTACTAACTGTGCAAGCAGCTCACTTCAGCCTACATATGGAGACGATTCCTAGTTTGTGTGAGGCTATCTACAAAAGTCACCAGCACGGTAAAATGTACTATGTACAGGGAAAATTGTTCAAATATAACACTATATTATGTATATTGCATAAACAAATTGATAATAAATAGTACAAAAGACATGTCAAATGTTTTTAAAATATGACAAGAGAGAGAATGGTATGAGGTACAATGTGCATGACATGAACAAGGCTGACTTGCAGAACAAAGCAAAAAGCAATTTCATTTAATAACGAATCTAGAGCTTCAGATTTCAATACAAATATACAGTCATGACAGCACATGCTGGAAAGTCAACAGGACTAAACTGTCAATATCAAACACTTGTTTTTAGTTATCTGATTCAGGAGTTTTCATTTTGGTAAAGAATGAATCAAAAAGCACTGCAAAAGTTAAAGCTCATTATAAATATATCAAATGCAAACTATCATCTTAGTTTTCTAACAAAAATGCCGCCAGAATCATATGTTTTGTTACATATAACTTGGCAGCAGGATCAACTATATGTACGAGAAAATTGCCTCACCTGGAAGTGAGCTGTGGTCTGCTAGATGAAGGTACATGAAGCCCTCTTAACGTTATGCGTACCTACAGTGCTGGTTGCCATGGTAGTTACAAGCCCTGAAAGCTAAGAGGGTTTCGTGCAAGATGTCTTTCTGCAAGTGGACCCTGGCCTTTCAATCACTAATAGGCCACAACTGGTACACAATCAAAGTCCTGTATATATATCCTATGGCACTCCTATGGCACTCCAGGATCAGACATGCACATGCATGTACATGTACAGTATACAACAGGTGAAATATTGAAACATGTCAGTCGGCAAACCACACGGTTGTTATAAACCGTGCCATGAAATGTCAACCCTGCGATCAGGATAAGTCTTGTACTTGTGAAATAAAATCATTGTTCATGTACAATTCTGACCTTAAATTGGATCTGATATTACAGAATTACCGGCACCTCAGTCATTCCTAATGCATCAATCACTTGCAGTGCACTAGTCACTTCTAGTGACTGACGTCCTAGGAGTGAAACTCAACAGGAAGGAATGCCTACAATTAACCAGCCCATTAGCTGTTGGTTTACTTGCATTCTTACTTCACTATTCTGAAATGTGTAGCTCTTTCAATCGTTTGTGTATTGATTCTAAGGTTTGACCTTTCCAAGCGAACAGGCACTGGTCATCAGACAAGCTGGGATTAAGGCTTTTTTGTTCACATCTACAAGTACTGTACACATACTGTATTTCACTTAAAGTTTAGCCTTTTTGTCAAGGAACACATTTTGCCTGACTCTCACTGATTCATTCAATGTATATGGCCGCTTGAGCATTTTTGTGAAGTTTCATGAAGTTTCATGAAGTTTTGTGAAACTTCTTATCAGAAACACTTTGTAAGTGTTGTCATCAACATAACTATTTTAAGGCCTTCATATTTTACATTTCATTTTTACAGTGAATTATAGTATTTTAATAAAAGTGACGTCATTATCAGGAGAGGCTTAAGTGAGATCGTGATGTGATATCACTTCTGATAGTTGCCATCTACAGCATGTGCATTAGGCCTTGCATAGTTCCCTGTAGTGTTCAAGTTGTCCCAGTGAGAGGGGGTCTAGATAAAACTGTCATGGAAGTTGGATAATTTGACAAGTTATATCAAAAGTTCTCCTCGTGACACTGGCACAATTATATGAATTCTTAAATCAAAGTGCGGAATACATTGTGTCAACCTAGGCTGAATCACTACCAAAGTCCTATTGTCTGATGACCGACATCAAAAGGCAATTAGTCGCGCCGCCCTGCATATAAGTCCGCTGATGGCCGAGTACAGCACGAAAACAAAACAGAGCCATGCTTACACTCAACATGGCAGCCAAACACTACATACGGTCTCTATGAGCATCACATATTGTAAGTATCATGCAAATGAAGCCTATGCACCTTCACACGAGGGAATTAGGAAAACTTTTCTCTCATGTGGTGCACAGACTGTACTTTGAAGTGGTGCATTGAAAATTTTGAAAACAAAAACTCTTTTCCACATATTGTTCTCTCAGCCAAATTGTTACACACACAAAGTGAAGCATGATAAAAAGGCATTAAGCCATCTATGACAAAGGGCAGACAACTTCTTATTAGCAAATCTTTGGTTGCTTCTCATTTAGGTGATGTTGTTAACTGAACTCCAGCACCAGATATAATACTTGAGACAATACATTTGCCTTGCAAAGCTGAAAATGGTTTTATCATTACTACTGCAGTATGTGCAACAAATATATTAACTACACTATTGCATATTTTAACATTATCCAGCACCAGAATCAAATTATATATCCATACTAATGAATACAGGTCAGTATATTTCTTAAAGTTAAGAAAAACATGAAATTTAAATGCTCTTTAGCATTGATACATATAAATAGTAAACTATTACTGTATTTATATGGCTTTATCCAATATATTATTTATTTCACTGTTCATTAAGGCCAAATTCAAGAATGTTTTCACTTACACCATGGTGATCAGTTTTATGGGTCGAGAAAACCACAATGCCCAGGGTAATCCACTGATCTATTGTGTATCTGAACGGTATCTTTCAAATGAAATAAATTATGTATTCATATAAGTAAATGCCAATATTTTTCTTGAAATTAAGAGCAACATAAAAGCTATATGCTCTTAAATCTACAAGTATAGTAAACTATATCACCATGGCTATATACTGTTTATATTTCTACTGCCTGTTCATCAAGGCCAAACTTAAGAATTTTTTATTTAAATGATGCCAATCATGGGTGAAGAAAAACAGAGTGCCAAAGGTGAACCATGGCAAGTTACTGAAAAACTTTCCCGCTTGTGACATACATGCATATATGTGTACAGCTTGTGGGCTCAGCATATGTACTGCTCAAATTTACATGAACATAAATATATCAGCTTTTGCAATTGTTTATTACTTTACATGAAATGAGAGAATTCTTTCATGAATAGTCAGGATAACGTTGTTTTATAAATATTCAGGTGTACTGTAGCCTATAACATCTGTTGCCTTCCCCACTGAGCATATGTCAGCCATCATGACTTTTGTAATGTGTAAGCCATTAAAAGTCTGTGTGAAATTCCAACCTAATCTCTTCATTCACATCAGTAAACAAAGGATTTTCTTTTATTACAATGTATTTGTTGCTTTAGGTACCAGCAATACACTTACATGGCCAGCTGTTGTCACTGAAGGTTACTTTGCTGGCCTGATGTTATTAATACATATGCTTATGAGTCTGAATTTAATATAAACTGATGAATGGATCTGTCACTAACACAATTTGTGGGTTGTCTTTAATATTCATTAAACATATTGCTGCTTTAGAAATTTGCTAGTTTATAGCGGCTGGCTGGCTAGCTAATGTTCTTGGAATTGTATTTATCCGAGGAGATGTATACCAGGATGATATTTAGAAAGTCTACCAGTTTAGGGAAACAGGATGCTTCACATGGAACAATGTATATAGTTTCAATCCACGCATCACCCCACTAATATAGTGGTAAACAATAGGCAATGTAAACTTGACCTAATTCCGACACATGGTTTTTGGATTCAAGCATGTGATATTTTTCCTATTTTCATTGATAAATTGACACCATTTAGGATAAATCAAAATGAGGATAAGTTGGGGTGACTGGAGTCTGCCATTCTTCAGCACACCCACATAACAAAAACTGTCAGAACTTTTAGGCTTAACTGGTTCATCACGGCGATAAAGGTAGAGTAGTTTTGTTACTATTTGTGGTACGCGCGGATTGATATATGACGTTTTGGGGTGCCTTGCAGACTACTTGTTACTCCGCCAACAAAAAACTTTCCGTATTATACTGATCACAATCTTCTTATTGTGCCCCTTTTGTGTGGAGAATTTTTGTTGCAGCTCCTTTGGCCAAACTAGCATGGATTCATTTCATTACCATGCAGACCCACTCTCACTGGGACAAAAGTTTTTTTCTAAACGTCTTTCAGCGAACAACGCCCGGCCTACGCCTAGGAATGGCTACATCATGATATAATGAGACTAGACAGCTCTGATGTTTTTTATCTAGATCGGACATCACTTATGTCTCAAGTGTTTAAATCTTACATATCTACATGTAGTATCTGACATTTATTACACCAGAAGCACTGATATTAGAAACATCTACGGAAACCACTTCCATGCCACAAATGCTGCTCCTGACGCTACCAGAGCACCCGCCTGAGTAAAGCCGCACTGCTGGGCTAGGTCCGTGTGTCCCTGAAATGTCAACAGGCGAATAGGCTCAAAAATCATCTCATTTATTTATCTGAATGGGCTTTTATGCTGTTCTCAAGAATATTTCACTTATGTGACTGCGACCAGAATAATCGTAGGAGGAAACCAAGAAAAGGCCTGGGGAAACCCATGACCATCTGCAGCTTGCTGGCAGCCCCACCCACATACCGCTGGAGAGGAAGCCAACACAAGCTGGACTTGAACTCACAGCAACCACACTGACACCTCACTTAACAGTGTCAGTTTAGGAATTATAGAACATCAGGTCATTTAGTTTTAACAGAGAAAACTTTCAAAACTGGCTGGGTAAATTTGCCGTCAAAATTTCCTCACCCTTTTTTGAAGTTTGAAGTTTTCACACACACAAAGGGAAATAGGACATGCTGATGTGGAGGCACATCAATAACGATATGACAAAGACAGAGGACATGCACATGTATACAAATCTTTGTACTCACTTCTAAAACATTGAGGCACTCAGCCGTGACCACATCCCACAGACGGACACTGTCATCATCACTGGCACTGGCCAGAAAACACCCATCCGGGGAATATGACAAGGCTTGTACCCAGCCCTTGTGGCCTCTTAAGACGTGAAGTAGGCGACCATTACGAGGGTTCCACAAACAAATTGTTTTATCCCATGAACCGGAGGCCTAACACAAAAAGAAAACAGACCATAATCAATCACATCTCCCTGTCAAGGGAGGTCATTCTACATGTGAAGTTATTCCCCTTGTATACAATGAGACATCATACACTGAGCTTTAACATAATGATCACATCATTTTTATTTGTTATAATACACCATTTGTTGCAATTTTTTGCTTGAGCTTATTGAGTGCAATGGGTTAAAGGCTCCTTTCTTTAACAACAAACTCTCACTGAAGTTTGAAGCCAGAAGGAACGCAACTGATAGCACAAATTTCAAGTGCAGACAATGAAGAAAATAAATACTCTTTCACATTTCAACATGTTGCTGAAATTCCTAAATTTGTTGACCTTTTCAGCACTTAATCACACTCACATATTCGCACATTCTAACAGATGTGTATTTTTATATGGTTGTATATCAAGTAATGTTGATTTCAAAATGAAATTGCATCTTTATGCATGTACATGCAAAAATTGCGTATTATTATGAGGGTCAGTCCTCATTGTTGATGTAAGCTGGTAGACAGGTAAAGACCCATGGACCTTTCAGACACTCAAGTTTCCAGTGAAAACAAAAATTCATACATTTCATTTAATCAAGCCGATTACTGCCATGTTTTGCTGAATAAAATTCTGAAGAAATTATTAATGTGATTTGTGGATACATACTGTTCAGAAATATTTGCAGAGAAATTTTTGAATGCAAGCAGTTTTTGGAGAGAGTTTTGTTGCATTTTGGAGAATCAAATAGTGGACTTACCAGCATACCGTCCTTGGAGAAGGTGACAGCGTGGATATTGCCCTTGTGATGTGCCAACACGAGGGGGTTCTCCGCTGTGGGGTCGGGCTGTCTTAGCCCCCACACACGGACAGTGTAGTCCCACGAACCGGTCGCCTGCGACATATACAAGCAGGTTCAGTCATCAATTTCAAATGTACCAAAATCATGTCAGGCCCAGAGTCTACATGTTTCACTGAACTGTAAAGTTATTCTTTCTTCATGGCCACAAAATTTATTTATTTACAGTGTATTTATCAATTGGCATGTTATGCTGTACTGAAGAATATTTCACTTATACCACAGGGCCAGATCTACAGTGTGAGGAAATCTGGCAGAGCCTGGGTGAAACCCACAGCCAGGTTGCTGGCAGAAGTTTCCACATATGACCAGACATGAAGCAAGCATGAGATGGGCTTGAACTTACAGGAATTACAAGAATTTATTCATTTTTATTATTTTATTGGTGTTTTACCCCATACTGAAGAATATTTCACTTATACGACAGCAGCCAGCATTATGGTGGGAGGAAACTGGGCAAAGCCCAAGGGAAATGCACAACCATCCACAGGTTGCTGGTAGACCTTCCCACATATGGCCAGAGGGGAAGCCTGCATGAGCTGGACTTAAACTCACCTCAACCACATTGGTGGGAGGCATCTGGGTTATTCCGCTGCACCGGTTCGCTAACCGACTGTGCCACGGAGGCCTCGTTACATGAAGGCTGTTGGCCGATGATGGGCTGTGAAATTGCACAGGACTAGGCTCACTGGACATTACATGTATAAAGCCAAATCAGAATAATCTCACTCGTTTCAATGGAAGCATGTACAAACACATCAAGCAAGTCTCTAAATGCATATATCAGATATAAAATCTCAAAATTGTCTCTACTGAAGCATTTCAAAGTACAGACACCACAGACGGGTAGAAAATTTGAGGGAAACATTTGAGACTGTATTGAATTGTATATTACAGTCTAATGATGCCTCTTTGATTTAGTGGTTAACATGACCATTTGGCCCTTGACCAAAGATGTCACAAGCTCTTGCAACTTTGAAGTTGGAGCAGCTTAAAGTCAGGCGGTTGGTCAGGTACCTGGAGAAGGTCAGTGACTTACTCTGGGCACTCCAGTTCACAGAAAAATTATTGTACACAGCATTAAACATATATCACATAAACACATCAATTCTATCTCCCTGTGTAAAGACATGTTCACATTTTAGGATTGCCAGCTTGATGTCAAATAAAACAATATCTATACAAGTAATATGATATTTGTACATTTTAGTTTTCAACTCAAGCATCTATTTCTCACTTTCTCTATGACATTTCAGCTGACTTACCAACCATTTTCCACACTGGGAGAAGGCAATGGACTGTATCACGCCTGTGTGACCCCTGAAGACCCGTACAACTTCACCAGTCTGCAATAATCAAAAGAACAGAGACATCTCAATCTCAATCCATTCTATCCACAGGTTTTACACGCTTTGAACAAGCCCATCTAACAAGAAATATTAATATACATGTACTGCATCAAGATGATACACGCAATCACACTTTAGTATTTTATGAGAAGATGTGCACTGTAAAAGATTACAAAGACTTTTCGTCTTTTTGTCACAATCTTTACTGTGTGACACAGGAGAGCAGTTCTAACCCAGGAGTCAGAACACAGGTGAGTGGAGTCTGGGGAGGACACAGCCTCTTCTACACTCTTACTTTGATCTGATAACACAATGATCTACCTGCCGTGTCTGTGATACCTTACCTCCAGGTTCCACAAGACAGCAGTTCTAACCCAGGAGTCAGAACACAGGTGAGTGGAGTCTGGGGAGGTCACAGCCACTTCTACACTCTTACTATGATCTGATAACACAATGATCTACCTGCCGTGTCTGTGATACCTTACCTCCAGGTTCCACAAGACAGTGGTTCTATCCCAGGAGTCAGAACACAGGTGAGTGGAGTCTGGGGAGAACACAGCCACTTCTACACTCTTACTTTGATCTGATAACACAATGATCTACCTGCCGTGTCTGTGATACCTTACCTCCAGGTTCCACAAGACAGCAGTTCTAACCCAGGAGTCAGAACACAGGTGAGTGGAGTCTGGGGGGAACACAGCCACTTCTACACTCTTACTTTGATCTGACAACACAATGATCTACCTGCCGTGTCTGTGATACCTTACCTCCAGGTTCCACAGGACAGTGGTTCTATCCCAGGAGTCAGAACACAGGTGAGTGGAGTCTGGGGAGGTCACAGCCACTTCTACACTCTTACTATGATCTGATAACACAATGATCTACCCGCCGTGTCTGTGATACCTTACCGCCAGGTTCCACAAGACAGCAGTTCTAACCCAGGAGTCCGAACACAGGTGAGTGGAGTCTGGGGAGAACACAGCCACTTCTACACTCTTACTATGATCTGATAACACAATGATCTACCTGCCGTGTCTGTGATACCTTACCTCCAGGTTCCACAGGACAGTGGTTCTATCCCAGGAGTCAGAACACAGGTGAGTGGATTCTGGGGGGAATACAGCCACTTCTACACTCTTACTATGAGCTGATAACACAATGATCTACCCGCCGTGTCTGTGATACCTTACCTCCAGGTTCCACAGGACAGCGGGTCTAACCCAGGTAACAGAACACAGGTGAGTGGAGTCTGGGGAGGACACAGCCACTTCTGCATTCTTACTATGCTCTGATAACACAATGATCTACCTGCCATGTCTGTGATACCTTACCGCCAGGTTCCACAGGTAAGAGTGCAGTACTATGGTAAGAGTGCAGAAGTGGCTGTGTCCTCCCCAGACTCCACTCACCTGTGTTCTGACTCCTGGGATAAAACCCAAAAATCTGATAACACAATGACCTACCTGCCGTGTCTGTGATACCCTACCTCCAGGTTCCACAGGACAGCGGTTCTATCCCAGGAGCCAGAACACAGGTGAGTGGAGTCTGGGGAGAACACAGCCACTTCTACACTCTTACTATGATCTGATAACACAATGATCACCCTGCGGTGTCTGTGACAGTGGTTCTAACCCAGGTAACAGAACACAGGTGAGTGGAGTCTGGGGAGGTCACAGCCACTTCTGCATTCTTACTATGATGTGACAACACAATGATCTACCTGCTGTGTCTGTGATACCTTACCGCCAGGTTCCACAGGACAGCAGTTCTATCCCAGGAGCCAGAACACAGGTGAGTGGAGTCTGGGGAGAACACAGCCACTTCTACACTCTTACTGTGACCTGATAACATAAAAGAACATATTATTTTTAACATGTAATCGCTACATGTAGTCCTGTTAGCTGCAGGTCAGCTTATATTTGTTGTTATTTTCTTGAAACAGAGTTTTCTTGTTTACAGAGAACATCAGTAAATGTTAACAAAAAGTAATGGCAAAACTGCATTCAAAACAAAAATGAAGGAAAGTATGGTACATGTACACATAGCAAGGAGAGGAATTAACTCAACTGCACTGATATGATGGACTCATTTCAAACTGCTTTTTTTCGTTCATATAACTGTTAAATACTATATCAACCTTTCTCGGTTTATCATTCTGCGGAATACTACATTTTTTGCTCTAGTTATAATGGACCGACAATGAATTTCATGTTTAATACACAACTATTGACATGAATAACAGAATACAGGTCGTAAAGTCTTCAAATACTACAAATTTCCTTCTAGTAAAAGTTGAAAATGACATCCTACTTGTGGATTAATTTCTCACAGCATTATATTGTCAATCATTTAAAAAAGAACTGTTGACATTAGAACATCATGATGTAATATCCTCGAAAAAACATGAAATGGGGTCTGGGCTATATACATGCACCACGCATGGCCTACTCACCATTCAACTCAATGTTCAAGGCTGTGTCACCCACACAAAGGCAAACTCATTGTCTACCCTATATCCCCACGTCTTACCTTCCAGGCTGTGCAGCAGAGAGTCTGAGTGTGTCACCCACACAAGGACAGATTTGTTGTCTAGTCTATATCCTCACATGTCTCACCTTCCAGGCTGTGCAGCAGAGAGGCTGAGTGTGTCACCCACACAAGGACAGATTTGTTGTCTAGTCTATATCCTCACATGTCTTACCTTCCAGGATGTGCAGCAGAGAGGCTGAGTGTGTCACCCACACCAGGAAAGACTTGTTGTCTAGCCTATATCCCCACGTGTCTTACCTTCCAGGATGTGCAGCAGAGAGGCTGAGTGTGTCACCCACACAAGGACAGATTTGTTGTCTAGTCTATATCCTCACATGTCTTACCTTCCAGGATGTGCAGCAGAGAGGCTGAGTGTGTCACCCACACCAGGAAAGACTTGTTGTCTAGCCTATATCCCCACGTGTCTTACCTTCCAGGATGTGCAGCAGAGAGGCTGAGTGTGTCACCCACACAAGGACAGATTTGTTGTCTAGTCTATATCCTCACATGTCTTACCTTCCAGGATGTGCAGCAGAGAGGCTGAGTGTGTCACCTGCAACATGACAGCCTTGTTGTCTAGCCTATATCCCCACATGTCTTACCTTCCAGGATGTGCAACAGAGAGGCTGAGTGTGTCACCCACATCAGGACAGATTTGTTGTCTAACCTATATCCCCACGTCTTACCTTCCAGGTTGTGCAACAGAGAGGCTGAGCATATCACCCACACAAGGACAGGCTTGTTGTCTAGCCTATATCCCCACGTCTTACCTTCCAGGTTGTGCAACAGAGAGGCTGACCATGTCACCCACACAAGGACAGACTTGTTGTCTAGCCTATATCCCCACGTCTTACCTTCCAGGTTGTGCAGCAGAGAGGCTGACCATGTCACCCACACAAGGACAGCCTTGTTGTCTAGCCTATATCCCCAGGTGTCTTACCTTCCAGGATGTGCAGCAGAGAGGCTGAGTGTGTCACCCACACCACGACAGACTTGTTTTCTAGCCTATATCCCCTTATAGGAGGCTGAGTGTATCACCCATATCAGGACAGACTTGTTGTCTAGCCTACTTCGCCACATGTCTCACCTTCCAGGCTGTGCAGCAGAGAGGCTGAGTGTGTCACCCACATCAGGACAGATTTGTTGTCTAGTCTATATTCCCACGTGTCTTACCTTCCAGGTTGTGCAGCAGGGAGGCTGAGCGTGTTACCCACACCAAGACAGACTTGTCAAATGACCCACTGGCGATGTATTTACTGTTGGGGGAAATGGCTACTGATTTCACTGCACCTGTGGAGGACATCACAAAAATAAATACTTTTAACATTATTTAATAACCCTGTTGAGCTGGTTTCACAAAAGATAAGTGACTGCTGCTATTTGAAAAAAAATTGTTTGCTTTGGCATTAATTTGATCTGATTATAGTGTAATAGTCTGGATATATGGATAGACACGGGAATGCAGATAATGCACAATATTTCACTCAAGTGAGGTATCCAAATCCTAATGGAATTCAGCCAAGATGGTTAAAGATTTTGGAAACACAAATTCAGTTACATACAGTGCAATGAAATAAAACTGATCAATTTAGAAAGGCAAACACTGATGTTTTTACATGAATAAATGTTTCAAACATACATTTTGTAATTTGTTCCTTGTCTTTTGTACTGATACAATGTTTAAAAATTTAGTCTGGTACTTTTCTTCAATGTGTCCTGGCCATCAGAGCTTGTATGTGAGACACCTGGCTAATGTTAAATAGGGCTATACAGCCAGCACAGTGGAGTTCCCCCACCTGCTGGCTGTATAGACCTCCTACCTGTGTGACCTTTCAACTTGCAGACCATCTGTTTAGTTTTAGCATTGAAAATCCTGACCCTCTCATCATCTGAGCCTGTCACCATCATCTCGAAGTCTGGGGAGAAGGCCACACAGTTCACCTGCACTCACATGGACAGAAAAGACTGGCATTTATTTATTTGTTTCATTGGTGTTTTACGCCGTACTCAAGAATATCTTACTTATACAACAGTGGCCAACACTATGGTAGGAGGAAACCAGGCAGAGCCTGGAGGAAACTCAGGTTGCTGGCAGACCTTCCCACGTAGAGTTGAAGAGAAAGCCAGCATAAGCTGGACTTGACACTGGCCTTTATACTACAGTAATAACATCATCAGATACAGGTAACCGTCACACCTGCACTTACATGCAAAACACTGGCATTTACACTCCAGATGTAACACCCTCAGATACAAGTCACTCTCCCACCTGCATTCACATGGACAGAAAACACTGTCATTTACACTCCAGTAATAAAACCATCAGGCTGTTACACCTGCACTCAGACAGAAAACACTGGCATTTACACTTCAGTTCTAACACCCTCAGATACAAGTCACTCTCACACCTGCACTCACATGGACAGAAAACACTGGCATTTATGCTCCAGTTATAACATCATCAGATAGAAGTAACAGTCATGCTCAAGTTTTTGCTCTTTACAACCAGCTTTATGTGGAAAGTTTGTCAATGTGAAGGTGTAAATGTATCATGAAAACCTTCCTGACAGACACACCAGTAAATATAGTATGGAGACTTATCAATGCAAAAATGGCTGGTTAATGGCTTGGATAAAATAGGAGAAAGCAGGGGACAAATCAGAGATCAATTTTGTGGTGGCATGAGTGAACCCAGGTGTAAACAATGGCCACACTGCTAAACTTTTTTGAGTGTATACCCATGCAGCCTTACATCTACTCTCACACCCTGGAAAGTTTCAAAATTTGCTCCCAAAAGGACGACAACATTTCGAGCAATATTTTCGGCCATGCTAAACAAATATTTCATATTACCACTATAAATCTCACACAGACATAGCCAGGACATGTAAGCACAATATAGTAGTACTTCTTGTACATACCTCATCTTTGTGTCCACCAAACTCCTTCACATTCCAGTGGTGAATTTCCCGGGGCCAGTTAAACATCTTGCCTAACTCTTGTATCCCTGTGTACACTGGACTGGTGGATTATGTCCACTGTGATGGCATTTACTCTGGGAACATACATGTAGGTCACCGTAAAACGAAATACACATATTAGATTCATGTATTTATTTTAAAAAAAAAACTAAAAAAAAAACAAACAAACATACAAACACCAATACATATAAGAATTCTTATAATGTGAACAATAAAGAAAAGGGTAGTCTGTAAAAGCCTTTGACAACCAAGACAACTAATTGTTCTCCAAACATATAGCAAAAAATTATTTAAATAAGCCGAGAAAGACATCAGATAATGTATTTCAAGTCAAACTAATTTCTGACTTGCATTATATGTCCATATGATAGACACTTTACATAAACTGGCATACCTTACAGAGCAACAAAACTTCAGGACTTCACTGTAAATGGTTATACATGTACATATGTTGAACATGGCATCTGCTAAAGCACTTGGCCAGATTGTTTCAAAGTGATATGTTATCTGATAAGCAGGGTACAAACTGGACCAATACACTTCACTAGCAATTACCAAAAGCTAAACATCGCTGGCAGATTTAAAGTCAAAGAAAGCACATTTTATCGAGTCAGTGGTACAGCTTAATGCATGTGTATATAAACTGAGAGAAAATGTACATAAAGCTGTTAAAGTAAACAGATTAATTGAAACTGTGCCAAACTCTCGATCAGCTCAATTTGCTACAGGGGTATGGAGTGGGATAATGAGCAAACACGTATAATGTATGTAAGTGTGTACAGGAACCCGATATCACAGACATGACAGAATTAAGGGTCCAAAGCTCAGCACAGAATGGCCATGTAACTGACTGACTGTACTGGACATAAGTGTGTAAACAAGGTAACGGTTGGCACAGTATGTTGACTTGCGCCAGCGTACTGTAGCATAGTACTTCGTAATTCTTTTCGATCTTCTTGCACTTCTCTCCATTGACTTTAGATGTACACTTGGACTGTAAACTGAGTCACAACAAGCAGTGTACACTTCCATTTTGGGGTCAATTAGAAACACAGTGAGACCGTATGATTATGTACAAACTACTACACCAACATTCTAATCCATTAGCAATATTCACCACTCTAACAGGAACCACTGTTCAGGTTACAACTGGAGAGAAACTACTACTTTTACCTTCTGTCATGTTTGTGTATCTATAAATGGACAGTACTGTTTTTGCAACATGGCATATACATGCAGACACAGTTTAATTAATATTTTAATTCAGCTAAAATACAACTGTTTTTGATCCATATTTGTTTACACGTATTAGTGTTTATTTACATTATTTACCAGGTGTGTGTGTGGGGGGGCCTGCCTGAGGGGAGTAGCTCGCTAGTGTGGCATAATGACCCAGGTCCCTCTCTCCAATACAACTGCTGTGAGTTCAAGCCCAGCTCCCGCTAGCTTCCTCTGTGGTCGCACATGGGATGGTCAAACAGCAACCTGTATACCTCAGGGTGTCTCAGTTATCAAGTGTATCAAATTATGAAGAAGGCACAATATTTGACTGGTTTAATGCTCAGCACAAGCATTTTCAATTATATGATGGAAGTCAGGTTTATGATATAACAGAAAAGTACTTAAAGCAACTACTGGCCTTCTTGATAAGGTGCACTTGAGAAACTTCCTGACTAAAGGCCACAGTAAAATTAAGCTGCAAGAACTGGATTTGTGATTTGATTGGTCAAGAGCATGATAGTCATAGCCAGCCAACCACTTATCAACCGGAGGCACAGAGGGCCCTAGCTGTTACATCTTTGCTGGTGAGAGCCTATGACACATACATACGTACAATAGCATTAAAACATGACATGATCAAGCCTAGAGGTTGTACTTACATGTACATGTCATTTCTGTACGTTAACATTAGTCTAATGTTGAAGTTGTTCCAACATTTCCCCCTCTGTAAATCAAGAAGAAAACAAGCAATGTTAAATGAACATCAAATGATCCCGGAATTATGAAACCTTGATCAATACATGTCTTAATACAGGAAGAAATCATCATGAGGGTAATACATGACATCATCACGTATTGTGTTTTCAGCTTTTCTTTAGAAGGCCTTCAGCTTACATGTACACAAACTCTTGCTAATCCAGCAACTAGCTTAGCAAAGTGCAAACGCATAGAAACTCCGAATAAAGAAATGTAACACATGGTTGACGTTCTTGATATTTTGACTAACTTTTACTTGTCATCTTCACTCAATCATGCGTCAAAATATTGAGAACGTCAACCATGCGTTACATTTCTATATTTTCTATGCTTTTGCACTTTACATGTCCCCACTACATATGACTTCAAAGGGAGTGCCCAAAAACAAATAGTGTAAAAATAATACACTGCACGCATATGAGTACAGTTTGTCAAAGTGTACTTGAACAGACAACATAAACATTATTGATGAAACTTCCTTTTATAACTTGTTAATGTAATGCCTAATCAGGGTACAGATGCTTTGATTACACATACCTCATCACTGAAGAGGATTTACCGTGCTTGGAATATTAATAATTTCAAACACTTGGGTTCTCTGCTGAAGCCGATAGATGACATATCATGAATGGGTGAAGTGTCGAATTTTGCCGACTTCTAATGTTTTACGTATTGTAACAGACACTCCGACAGATAGCGCTATGAAACTACATGTATTATATATGAAGGCCAGACACATGTATCTCCTTATTAATTTCTCTGTTCTTACATAAAAACTTAACATTTTATTTTTCTGTGGTAATTTCTTGTTCAACCCTTACATGTATCTAGCCCGGGATTACATTTGCTTTGTTTACACGTACACCTCCAGTAGTCCGATCACATGACTAGAGAGAGAGCTGTTGGCTGGCTCAGAGCATCTTTGACCTCACCACTTACCTATAAACTTTATATTCTATTGTCTGTGTTAATATCTTGTTCAAGGCCTATAGATCTATTCGAGATCTATACCACCAGTGGTCTGATCACATGACCAAAGGGAGAGCTGATGACTGGCTTAGATCACCTATGAAATCACTTCAAATTTATGAACTGAAGCTTTCCAAATTATCAACGAAGAACGTATACAGGGGGAGTGCCCAGATCAGGTTAATCTAAAGGGCTATGCTGGGGTATAGATTTCCAATGTCAGAGAGAATACAGGAAGCAAACTTGTAGAAATCGAAAACTTTGTATCACACTCGGGCACATCCAGTACTTCTATGTCCCATGCCAGTATACATGTACATGTACAAACAGCTGCTACACAGTACCGCAGAACTTTCAGCGCAGTTTAGTATGCACCATGCATTACTCCGATTACCATGCGATTACACATACATTTCATCAAGAAATCTTGGCTGTGCTGATTTTGATACTCGTACCTGTTGTCACAACAAAAAACACCTTCATAGTAAAAAAGCTGAGAATATTTAACTGAGCTAAATTTTAAGTACGGCATACCAAATCCCTAAACTACATAAAACTTTTTGGTCCTGGTAGTGTGCCATTCATACCTGCTAGTGGTATTTGTTGTGTACAATTTAGCTAGGTGACACAACTTCTTCACATTATTCTATGGTAATAAGGTCACAACCTGTTAAACCTGACTTTGACATGCCAAGGCAAAGGAATCTAACAGCCAGCATGACTCAAAACTCTTGAATCTCTTCAAATAAGTAAGGAATGCATTTAAATTTGGATCGCAGTCTTTGAGCTTTTTCTACGAGTCTGACAACAGATACACTGAGGCTTTATCATGAAATATTTGACTGTTCACAGTCACATTCAGCTGACAAGTGACATATTTGTCAACTTCTACAACTTTAAAGACAAACCAGTGATTCTGGGCATAGTTTGTAAGATGGGCGACCAATGTCTTTAATAAGCCAGATAGCAGTTTCATTGCGCATAACTGCACATGAGTGGAACATTTCCTACGGGAGATAAACAAATGCACATGGTCATTCATGCTTATCTTTTGAGGGTCCAGACTTTGGCGACAGCCCTGTATCAAGCTCACTTCCAATTTCTTCGCGTGCTTTTCACTGAGTTTTCCTTTTTAAACCTGTCCTAGAGTTCATGTCTAGTCTCAAATATCACACAGACTTACACAATATGCATGAAATGAACTGAGTTGTCTGTGACTATTTGGGTCACAATGCTTTTCATATAGATACAAGGGGATGTTCATCCACCAGTGGAGGAATCCATGTCGTGTGCACTCAGAACTCCTATCTGCCTTATTGACCAGTACAGACTAGCTCTTTGTTCGGGCTACATCTGCACGGTACAGGCCCAATGATGCCGATTTCCAGCCCAGAGGTCAAACTGTTGAACATATTCCATGCCTGTTAGAGGGATAACCTTAAAAACTGGGGTGTTCCAATTTGTTTTAAAAGGTGTGAAAAATCTAGACCTATTAAATACCATCCCGTCAAATAATTTTGTGGCACTCACAGTCATGGCAAATACTTTTTATGTAAGACTTTGAGCACAAGCTCCATTAAACTCCCTCCACAGCATATTTATTTTCACTATGAAGACAGTATAGTCTCAGTATCTGTGGTCAATTGATCTATGCAGTTTTAACTTTTATTTTTAACGCTGATACATTCTGTATTTTACTGCATAAAACCTTAATACCATGAAAATCCATGAGGCGATGTTATCATTTCTATTATGGAATCTAGTGAGTAAAACCGTGGAGGTGAAATAGGAGGAAGCATGCAACAATCATTTAAAAGAAAACACTTGACCAAATGTATACATGTACTGATAATGAATCCTATTAACAGCTCAAAAAGTGTTACTTTTTATTTTTGTGGTATATGATAACCAAGATATCACAGTTCAAAGTAAGCAAAAACGCCCAAGTGGAGAAAATCAAACAGGCTGCCACACTCATTTTAACCAATCAAGGGTGAGATATTTCTACCACCCAAGAAGACATCTGTTTCCGCTGTGGTGTCACCTGTACCATAGAGGTAGTGTTAAATCAGCTGTTATCCTTGTGATTACAAAACAATTCTGATATACCTTAAAGCCCCTATCGACGAGAAAGTGGTAGTGGAATACGTCTGGGGTTATTCCCCATGGTCTCAACCAGAAGGTCACAATGTGTGGCCTTCAGTTGTAATAATCAAGGGAACTGCACAGAGGAGTGTCTCGTTCTGAAATACTGAAGAGTAGGGTACGGATGACGCGACATTGTGTTTTTGGTTATTCTAAAATGGCATATTCTACAGCCTCATAAGAATTCCAGATTAAAAGGTGATTTATAGAATTACCAAGCACGTAACAACATCATAAAAAAAAGGTAATGAAATATCATCTTGCCATGGGTTTGTATTAAGGTTTTGTGCAACAGATTAGAGAATGCATCAGCGTTAAAAAAGTTAAAACCCTACAGATCAATTGCCCACCAATGCTGAGAGGCGTCTGCACACTTAAAAAAAATGTGCCGTGGGCAGAGTTTAACGGGCCCTGTGCTAGAGCTTCCAGTGACCTACCTATGTTCCTGTGAAATCTGATACCAGTTACAGGTGAGATATCTGGCATATGTAAATATCTTGCATATGCCACAAGGTCGGCCTTTTGTATTTGCTTCCAACATTACAGTTTTGAGCCACCATTCAGCATTATGGCGCATTCTGTTGGCTTGAAAGTATATCCCAGATTCCACTCCTTTGGGACGTTATGGGAACGTTACTTATCTCAGAAATGGGTGTTTTTCAGTCTTTCTTTCCACATGGATCATTGTCGCGTGTTTTGGCAGTGAATTGAAGTTTGCACTATTTGGTGTAAGTGGCCCAAGATGGCTGATGTTGTTGGACAGCTGGTTGTGATTCGAATTTAGCCAAGGTTCTTTAGTGAATGAAAAAGAATATGAATCTGCTGAAATCACCATCATTTGGGATTTACACACATGGAGACTAGCACAGGTGAGCCTTCATCTGCTTTGCCAAAATGGATGACTTGTACGTGTACCCAGAAAGTGGAAATTTTATCCCAAATTTATGGTACAATTCGTAGTTTTGCAGTGATGTTACACAACTCTGAGCCAATCAACAGCAATGCCTTTTGTGAGGTGAGCACAGCAGGCGAGGTGAAAACAAACAACATTTAACCCAGGCGAGATAGGCCTTGAATTAGATTTTGCCATAAAAATGAAATATAAGCTTTTGGACAAGAAATTTTTCGGGAGAGGTAATCAGTATTTGTCTAGACTTCAAATATGACAGTTTGAGATCTGCAATTCACTACGCTTTAGAAATCAGAAAAAATCAGCATTTCGCCCGTACAGTCCAGTGTTATTTACCCCCTACGCTTTTTGCAAAGTATGCAGATGCTCAAAACTACATATGCGAATAATGATGCTCTTAGAGTGAAATAAGTTCTGCACGGGTAAGTGATCTAATCTACAGGCTATGTTTTTTAAATTTTTGCCACTTTTATTTTCGTACCTGGAAGCAATACTTGTGGTCCAAACCTCGCACTATAAGTGAGAACCACGAAATGATGTGATGGGGCCGTAAACTTTGATTATATTTTTTGTTGTCTTTTCCTCTAAGCAGTGGAAATTATGAGTATTAATTTATTTCCAGGATAGCTCCCCACTCCTGATTCTTTGATTCTGACATTTACCTGGTAGGTTGTCACACCCGTCAGATAAAGTATCGACGTTGAACTGACTGAACTGAGCCTAGGCCAATTTCTCAACGGTGTTGTTGTTGTAAATCCAACAACTCTCCATAATTTGCTTTATTTGGTTCGGTCTTCGCACGTAGTAAATAACATTAAAACTGTTACTGTTCTCACCTATTTTGCCTGCCTGTCATTTTTCCTCAAAAAGATACTGACAACTTCCACACATGTTTGTTCCTGAATCTGTTACAAGCAACAACTACCTGCCCGCGTCAGTGCCACCAGAAGCCATTTGTTTACTGTAGATACGTGGTTGAGGAAAAATGTTCAGTGGATTTAACTCATGAATGGCTACGGACTATGGTGTAAAGAACGGTACCGAGCTTGATTACGAGGTCGATTTTTTTGTACAAATAAACAAATAAATAAATAAGTAAATCAGAAATATGGGTAAAATAAAACAGCAAAAATCAAAATGCTAAAATTCAACTCTATATACACTTCCGTACAGCGTTTTCCAGTCGTTTTTAGGCCATGGCTCGGTTTCATGATGTACACCTTGCTGAGTAAGCCCTTAACTACTATGGCAACGTATGTGATACAGATATGAAGTGCACTTTGCTAAGGGCCACTTACCACTAAGTATGCTTCATGAAAATGAGGCCATATCTCTAAAAACGACTCTAGAGGGCATACCACAGGCAGACAAACTGTAGCAAAATTAGGCATGGATCACTCATAATTTTGTAATTGCTGAATTAGTGATAATTTTTCTTTTCTGCTTTTGTAATTCATTAACTCAGAAATAGTTAAAAAGAAAAACTGCATGTTTCTCGTTACTTCCATACATCTCAGGAATCTGTTTGCAGTTTAAATTTTGTGCCAGGAATTGTGATGAAATCTGCCTTAAATATGACATAGTGAAACAAACAATTTGTATGAATAAAAAAATAAAAAAGTAACTGTGAAATTTGGAGATAATTTATCTTGGGGCTCCGCCTGGACTGATCACAGACCGTTAGTTTGAACAATTTTGGAATGAGAATTCGCTATAATTATAGAGACCCACCGTACAACTAATGAAAAGATTCACTTCAGTTTTTACTCTCCTGACTTATATCATATTACAAAAGTCATTAGGCGCTATAAGAGCAAGGCTGTATATGGAATTCACAAATCAGTGTACTGATTTATGACAGAATATACAAGTAAAAGTAATGGAAAATAATTAAAATACGTAGGGTTACAGCGGCTGTGAATAACAGCTGATCTATACAACAATGAGTTTTATTAGTGTGCATGGTCAGTGGGAAGATAATCATATTGACACGAAATATGAAGGACAGAGTAGGGATTTTGTCTGATGAATAAAATCATTTCATTTGACTCTTATATATTCAAAGTAAATGCGTATAAGCCTGGCGGACCATCGAATTAAGCTAGTGAACATGAAATTCTTGAATATTTTCAGTATAAAGCTAAATATTTCTTTTTCACTGTTGATATATAATAGCTTTCTGCACATTGATTTATCTTTATATAGGGCCTGTACTTTTCTATATTTACTGACAAACATCACATACACCATGCATCTATCAAATTAAATTCAAATGTCACCCACACCATTCAATTATCCTTCTATACAGATTTCATCGTGGAAGGGAACACTGAACGCTGAAAACTTTATATATAGGAGTTCTCAGTAATAATCACAATATATACGCCTGCAGCTGACGACAGATTGAATACCGACACTCGATATGCTTATTCCATAAGGAAAACCAAGTTTTGTGATTTTACATATCTGCCAGATGCGTAAGTATCAATACTCTGAGCCACACAAGCCCCATATAAGAGCCTGAAATCATTAATCATGTTTCAAGGATTTTCAATCTATGAACAAAGAGAAGAGCGTCGAACTGTGTCGACAGATGATCAAGGTGGGACCATGAGGTGTATTTTGTTCACTTGAATCGTGTTTTACGCCGTTCTGAAGAATATACATGCCAATGGCCATGCAGGTTAAGGACAGAGTCTATAATGGTAAAGGGCGCTTGTCTTTCAGTGGCTTAGATAACTCAGGCACTGATTCAAATCCAGTCTAGGACAGGGAATTTGAAGATCCCTGAAACCGCGCTCTCACGGCTGCATGGGTGCCCTGGCGACAACATGTGATAGACGACTTGCTCGTAAAATAACGCACAGTCTAAATTAATGTTCGCTGAAGACCACTTGTCCTAGTGTACATCAATATAGTATGCATAGGCCTCTATATATATATCACTGATTTGCCAAAGTTCGGTGATTTACGCCTGGAAGTCCCGTTTCCTCCACTCATAAAACTGATTTCCATCTTATCAGTGAAAAATTCCTGATTCCGCGATCTAAAATAGGACGCTGTCAGTCTCCACGTAAGAATCGCCCTATCCAAGTTAAAACTTAAACAACTACAATGATGATTAACCGTAGGATATTTACATAGAAAACATGTTAATGTCAAAGAAACTGACAATTGAAAGTAATAAAAAAGGTTGGGATGGGATTCGTGTCGAAACTGTAACAACATGCACTTATTCCAGTGTTCATCTTTCTTTAGTGAATTTACTCCAGTAGACCTACAATAAGTCTGTAACGTTGTTACAGTATCACAAATGCTCACTGACGTCTTAAACAGGTCACAAAATCTGACATCTTGCTGTGATTACTTCATATGCCTGATCAGAAATGATCTGCTCACGCTGAAAGCTGCTGGAAGAGTAACATTCTTACATTACATGGCAAAAGAACATCACTAACGGGAGGATAGTATAACTAACCCGTCACATATACCCCTTTTTGATAATAATCATATCCTTATGATTACAGAAGCATACCAATTACCATTCCTCAATTACTGACGAATAGATCTAGGAAGTCTGCAGGGATTAGCATACACCAGCATTCATATGTCTCGGGTAACGATGTTCTACAGGAGGTGGGGGAGAAGAAGCCGCAGCAAAAATCAACTCTTAGTCAAACAGCGAGGAGTATAGCATCCTTACTATTTGGAGCCCACCCATCCACTGAGCCCCTGGTCCGGCTAATTTCTGCTGCACATCAAACCATACGGTGTTCGTGTACATAAACTTTTGCCAAATATCCATGTAGACAAACGGACGTTCACATTCAAAGATAATTGGCGATTGTTTATGTACGTGCAATAATAGCCCCGGGGGCGGCTCACCACCCACGCCGGTCCTGGGGGTTGCGGTTAGAAGCACTCACAATGGCCATTATTTATGCACGTTAACACAGCCGTCTATACTGTGTTAAGATTAAGAGCCATGTGCAGTGGATATCGAGTTCACATACTTCCAGGTTTACTATATGATAGTATATTGCAAATTATACTTGACCTGCATCGCTGGCGAGTCCATTTGCCATACTTAGATTACACTAGGCTCTATATCCTGTAAA
The DNA here is from genome assembly GCA_016165875.1 of Acanthopleura granulata. NCBI lineage: Eukaryota > Metazoa > Mollusca > Polyplacophora > Chitonida > Chitonidae > Acanthopleura > Acanthopleura granulata. The sequence continues at coordinate 5,819,805 of JABBOT010000082.1, forward strand.
GCTAACTGAATTCGGCATGTGGATTGCACAGTGATAACCTTCACGCCGGCTAGAGCGGGACAAATTTTCTTAGGCGTGACAAGTTTTGTGTGGCGCGGCAAAGCACACAATATTCAAACACTATAGAACTCCCTCGCCCGCCGGGTTTTTCACTTTTAAAGATACTTAGGCTATTGCTGATATACCGGTACAATCCAACATGCCAAAGGGACACAACACATGCAAGTGGCTCACCTTAAGCTTATTAGATCCCTGCCGTACAAGCTTCATTGGGAATTTCTGTCAGGTTCACCTGCCAAGACTCCATAAGGGCTCATGTACACAGCCTTGCGGAATTTGCGGGGTTGGCGTTACCAACAAAAAGAAACTTTGTCTCGCGTGTGGATATCGAAATGAGCGACGGCGTGATTAGAGGGCATGGCAGAAAGAGTTGGCACGTCTGGCCGCTATAGAAATTCCCATGTGATATACTCATCCAGCAACATGACTACTATGGATGACTTGATTGACGAGATTCTTGCAGAGTACGAACCTGGGTTTATTCTCGATGGATCTATTCAGGAAGACGCTGAAAGCCGCCTCTATCGGCCGCTCAGGCCTCAACCACCATTCATCGATATAGATGACCAGGTCCCTGCCCCGGTCCAGCCCCAGGCTGAAGACTGGGTTGAGATTCTGAACGATGCCAAAGACGAGTTTGAAGTCTATGGTACCACTGAGGTCTTCTCCACGTGGCGGGTGGAAGCGAAGGATTCACTCGACATCGGCGATATTGAAACCGACGATGGTATACACGTTAGAGCCGGTCCACTGGCCCTAGATCCCCGCATGACTGATGCGAGGGTGGTTCAGCTCCTCACAGCGCTTCCTGAGGGGGACGAGTTCATACTCCGAATCAAGTTCCTGCGTGAGCGGAACAAAGGCGACTGGGTGATTGAAGACAAGTTTTGCCCAGTCCGGGCTGAGAGGAAAAGGGGACTGGCGATCATTGGGATCTCACGAGGGGCAAAGCCAAGAGCTCTGACTGGGATTGACAGCGTGTTTTATCAGAAGGCCTACCCTCTCACCGCGGTTGTGTACGGGATAAACGCCGTCAGAGGACCAGACCCTGCCAACCTCGCTCCCCTTAAAGGATGGCGATTTCAACTGTGTAGCACAGAGAGCTGTGGAGCACTTCGAGGGCTCCTTGAAGGGTCAGGGCCTCACTCCCGCAAGACGTCAGAAAGTCTAAGAGTGGCAGGAAAGGGTGCATGAAACCGGCGATATCGCCCATGATGTGGCTAAGCTGGAAAAAGTCCTTACAAGGGCAATCATCCTGCGGGACATTGCCGGTGAGGACATATACAACAGCGGGTAATACCAGGTCAGTAGGTGGAAACCAATAGAGCTCATTTAGCACAGCGAGCAGAGGGGGGGGGGTTGTCGGACTAAGTGTATGGGGCAATTAAGCCCCCCAGCCACAGTTCCGTTACCATTGAGTATACCAAAACATATAGCAGTCCCGTACCATTGAGTATACCAAAACATATAGCAGTACGGGTGGCCACGGACAGCCTCTACGTCAAAAAGAGAGCGCTTCACAACCCCGAATTCCAGCGAGCCTCCCAGCCATAGTTCAGGCAGTAGCCAGCGAGCACACCCCTTATACTTGTACCGAAAAACATATATATACTAACATATATCGACACGTAGGTGAGAGCCCCTGGGGACGGCCCACCCCCCTCGCCGACCCGGGCTCTCCGCAGGGGGGTTCTGGACCACCCGTTTTTCGAGTAATTAAGCCTCCCAGCTGATTATAATCATCGCTATTTTTTGATTTAGACGCGCCTCGGAATGTAGTATACGTAATCGTAACAATGAGGGGTACACAGACATGCCAATGGCTTCTACTCGGAAAGAAGGACCTCTGCGGGCGTTCATGCCTCGGACGGTATTGTAAGGTTCACAACGTCCGCTATGCTAAGCGTGGATGGACCCTTCCATGCAAGAGTTGCGGCGTGGGGGTTCGAACGACTCTAGAGCTATCTCGACCATGTGGTGGGGCTAGCGCAAAAGTGGCCAGGTGGCAAAGAAAACAGAGGGAGATGAAGGCCGAATCTGAGGGTGTCGCGGCTTCAGATACCGACGGATATTCCATTTAGACAAGTGGCTACCTATGGGTATACCCAATGACATCAACATGGCATCGCATGCAGCAAGAGCAAGACAACTCCGCTACAAAGCGGCCAAGGGCAGTATCGACTGGAAAAAGTCCGACGAGGACTTCGCTGACGAGTTCTTTCGTCTGAGCAAAATCGAAGGCGACGACTTCGACCTCGACACGCCTACTAGTGCTGGGAAGCTTGAAGGGGAAGCTGGCCGGCTCCTACGGCGAGCCAAGGCCCAACATCGACGTGAGGGCGCTGCTCACGTCTTCAGCTCCTGGAGGCAGGAGTCGCCCGACCCGTACGAGCTCGGCGACGTCGTCGTGGACGACAATATCCGCATTCGTGGCGGCAACGTCATCATTGATTACACCCTGACCGCAGACATGGCCGCAGAGGTCCTCATTAAACTCAATTACATCGTCAAGGTGAAATTCCTCCGTGAGAAGGCCCCAGGCGTCTGGGTCTTTGAAGATGCCTTCGCCCCCCCTGAAACAGGGACGGACCCAGGGCGGCAATGTCTTCGAGGTTACCTCAGCAACTCAGCCCGGTGCTCTGGAAGGGATTGACCGACTGTACTACGCCAATGCCTACCCTGTCAGTGCTGTTGTCTACGGCCTCTGCCCCATGCGCGAGCCCGACGAGAGGAACCTCGATCCGATGCGAGACGGGGACCTCAATTGTGTTGCCCAGAAGGCTATCAAGCACTTCAAGGGGGCACAGAGGGGCCATCGTCTTACCCGCGCCAGGCTCCAGAAGATCAAGAAGTGGGAGGCCAAGGTCCATGACCCTGGCGCCAGCCTTCAAGACGTTCGCGCCTTCGAGAGAATCCTCAAGCGGGCAATCATCGTCCGAGACATCGCGGGTGTCGACCTCTACAACTCAGGGAAGTATCAGAGTGGAGGCCATCGGATCATCGAGCTCATGCTCCACAACGGTCACGCCTGGGAGGCTGACCTCCACTTTCCCCAGGATCACCAAGTCGTCATCTACAAAGGCGATGTGTGGACGTACCGGACGCGAGCGACCCATGAAAGTATCCTGAGAACGTGCCACGTCCTGGCTCTTGAAGCTTTGGCCCAAAACGTTTTCGGCGAGAATCATGCCGCCAGCGTTGTCGGAAGAGAAAACAACGACTGGCAGCCAACGCCTGTCCGACATGGTGCAAAGCGCGTGCATGGAACACTGCCATGGAGGCCTTTGGAATGGCGCGGCTTATAACGTGAACGACGTCGTCAGCATCGCATGAAGGCCTGCTACCCCGCCTGGTTCCAGGGTAAAGGCGAGGCCTGAAAGGTTCGGGCACCCGGAGCACCGGATGACACACGTCGCAGTCAACGGGCCCCTCCCCAAGGACATCGGTACAGGCTTTGCCCAGGTCGGCGCATGGGAGTTCGCCGCTAGGGTCCACCCCGTGATCGTGGCCTGGTTCGGGGGGCATGTCCACAAGAGGCAATGGGCTTCAACCGCGCTGCTCGCCTACATGGGAGAGACGGGACTGCTCACCCGGCTCGAAGTCGCCGAGGCCATCGTTTCATTCGACAAGCAGAAGGGGGTCTGGTTTCCGAAGGACAGTGACCTGACGTGTTCGGTGATAGGTAAGTTTACGCAGGGAGCCACGGCCGACGGCAAGAGGCTTACGCGGCGGCTTGTCACGGACCGAGGTGAGCTCGACTTCCTTCTCCGAGATACTCGCCAAAGTGGGATCGTCGTGGGTGCCCCGGAGATCTGTCCCTTGGGCTGGATCCTCACCTACCACGATGGCAGCCAACCCCAGTAGGCACACCTGCGGGCCTCGATGTTCGCGCACGCACACATCAACCTGCTGGAGATGCTCCGCCGGTTCACGCCAGAGGAGGCAGTACGGGTGGCCACGGACAGCCTCTACGTCGAAAAGGCAGCGCTTCACAAGTTCGAGGGTGTCAAGGTGTACGCGGCACATGAAGTCCATCCTAAGGGATATTGCATAGAGTGCCTATTCTGCCACGATCGACCCACGCCGCGGCCACCCCGAGAGGTCTCCCCGGCCCAGTGGCGCGACAAATTTGAAAGCATCTTTGCCTGTTCGGACCATGCGGTGTACCAGCCCGAGCCCGGTCACTGGGAGGGCACATACGAGCTGGAGGACAGCGCCGCGCCGCTCTACGGCGACCGCTGACCAGATACCAGCTGAGCTACTTAAACGGGGGCGGTGGCTCTGGGAAGACGACACGTGCAATTGAGCTTTTCCGCGGCAGTAAACCTCTGGTCCTCACCCCGACCCACCGCTTGGCCAAAGAGATGCGTACCAGAGGTTTGGGGGTTGACGCCCAGACGTACCACTCCTTCTTCCGGTGGTCTTGTCAGACGGAGTGGACGGCGGAACGCATGGGCCAGAAGTACATCCCGCGAGTCATCATCTGGGACGAGGTGTGCACGGTGCCACGGCCGGTGCTAGAAACGTTCCTCCACTGGCTCGATCAGAGGGGCGTCCAGGTCATCTGCTGCGGAGACCAAGGCCAACCACCGCCAATCGCAGGGGACTCGCCACACGTGTGGCTCCGGGAAAAGGCCAACTACTACGAGGAGGTTGCCGTCGACCACCGGTGCCGGTGCGAGGAACTGAAAACATTGAAGAAGAATATAAGGCTCCGGCCTGACCGGGTAGAGTGCCAGGAGATGAGCTCGGCCCTCCCTGTATTCCGGGGCTGGGAAGACTTCGTCCAGGCTTGCCACCCCAGAGACCGCATACTAGTTTCTCGCATTGAGCTGCGGGACCGCGCCCAGCGCCTGCTCTTCGAGCACCACCGCGGTGCCTTCCCGGGCTAGCCAGTCCCACTCCTATATCGCCCTAGGGACATCCGCAGACATCCGCGAGCCAGACCAGCAAAAACTGGTTCTCAACGACGGTCCCGGTCAAGACCGCGGCCGAGGTCCTTGATGGCAAATGGGGGGACGACTGGACTCTCGGGTATGCTATGACCGTACATTCTAGTCAGGGGCTCACGATCGAGGACCCGCAAAAAGTCTGGACCGTCGACGCCTACCCACAATGGAGCAACTTGGCCTACATAGCCGTGTCCCGGGTCCGCTACCTACGTCAACTGGCGAGATGTTGCCCCCCGCCGCCTGAAGCAGACAGCCATCCAGCGCCCCCGCCTGTCCACGACGAGGCCACAGCGAGGAGGAACATAGGCCATAAGCTCCAGAGTTACAAAAGAACGGACGATGGCAAGGGCCTGGTTGAGTGCAACCTCCGCATGAAGGATATCCTTAGCCTCAAAGATCAGCAGGGGAGCAGGGGCGCAGACTGCGACGCCGAACTCCTATGGTGTTATGCGCAAAAGGACACCCGGCAGTTCAGCGTCGACCGGCTGGAAAACTCGAAAGGTTATACCCGCGACAATGTGAGCCTGTCTTGAGTGCAACAGAAAACGCGGAGCTCAGTCCTTCTTCTTGCCGCCTCCCACGGAAAATATGGCCGCGGCCGCTGGCGCTCTGGGCATATCAGCCAAAGGACACCCAGCATTTCAGTGTTGACCGGCAAGACCACACACCCAAGAATGCCACATGCCGTGACAATGTTCGCCTGACTTGCCTGGAGTGTGCACCCAAAAAAGAGGATGTGCACAGTTCTCAACGCCTGAGGACCCCATCTGGTGGAAGCTGAGTGTCAGGGGGTACCACAAGGAGCTCCTCACGGACAAACCCCCACGGAGGGCCGTCTTGCAGGTAGTACAACACTGGCTCATCGGGCTTCGTAACTGAGCGCCCAAGACGGTACACCTCTACAGGCCATACAGGGTCAGTTGCACGACGCCGGCCACCTTCCAGCTCTCCCGCCTGGTAGCGGTAGCAATCGCCCACACCAGAGGGGAGTTTTCGCTCTGAGAGACCAACGGGGCGGCGGGGAATAACCGAAGAGGGCTTTTGTGTGAGCGGCGTCTTAGCCTTGATGGCATTTTTAAGCTTCTTACCAGTCAACCGGGTCTCCTCACCGTTCAGAGGCGCGACGACGGCAGGCAGCCGAGCAACCCACGAGGTCGACCTCTGGCCTTCAGGGAGACGCATCTTCTGGGCGTACTGGTGCCCGAACAGGCGCTCGGCCAGGGTCTGATTGAAGCGCTCCACAATCCCCTGGTCACGGTGGATGTCCACACGACCCCGCCAGACAGAAACCCCGTGCTTGGCGAGCAGCTGGTTCACCGAACCCATGAACTCTCTTCCAGGGTCAACCTGGAGAAGCTTGGGCCACTTCAATGGCCCACGCCTGTAGATCAGAGACAGAGCATCGGCAATCTCTGCTGCGGTCTTGCTTGCCAGGGTCTCTGCCTCTTTGTAACGTGAAGCAACATCGACCACGGTCAAGGCGTACTTGTATGTTCGCTGTCTTACCTTATCGTGCGGAAGGAAAATGAGGTCGGCCTGGTCTACCTCGTTTGGCTCCCCAACGTCGAACTTAGGCCGTGAAATATGCCTTGGAGCTGGTAAATAAATCTGCCAGATGGCCTGCTTCTTCAGTCAGGCCCGGGCCACATCTTCAGAAACTCTCACAGCTTTAGCCAGCTTCTTGATGGCTGCGAGCCTCTTCCAATACCCCTTGGGGCTATAATAAAGTTTCGCCAGGCGGACAGACAACTTCCTGGCGGTCATGGTTTGCGAGATATTCCAGAAGCCTAATCAATCTCCAACATGCGGAAGCCACAGGTTCAGGAAGCTGTGCAGTTGTCAACCGGAGGTTGGTGGCACTAACCAGCACCCCTGCGGCGAAATGCATCGCGGTCTTCTCATCCTGCCGCCAGAGCTCGAGCGATCTTTGTGCAATATTGATCATTGTGTGGGCCAGAGGACCAGGAATCTTGTGACGGCGAGCACAGAGGCCAACCCCCAACATGGCGAAGTAAAGCTCTTCGGGAAGACCCATTGTGGTTGTATACCAGGGCTGTACATATAATAGGGGAAAATTAAACCCACCTAGGTGGTGTCGCCCCAAACACCGATGAAAAACAATCAGTTCGGATCACTTACTTGGCGAGCTTATAGGCCGCGAGGGCGATTGAAACCATCCCGATAGTAACGAACGCTATCTCGCAATCCTTCTGACCTTCGGATGGTGCATAGAAATCACTTAGGACAGGCTCAGATTCGACGGAAAGAGTTTTACCCATGACGGGTTCATACTCACGCATTGCAACATCCACGTTGTGAAAGGTGTGCTCAACGTGACACTGGCGGCGAAGTTCTTCATTAATCCAGTTTAAGCGCTCTATTCTTTTCCGAGACCATTCTGCCTGAGCAGCTTGGAATCGCTCTACAGCTTTATCGTGGCGTTTTCGCTCTTTGTCTACTCCCGATCTTCGAAGAGCTGAGAACACAAAGTTGCTACCAGAAAACGCAAGAGCATTTACTAGTGCACCTCCAACCATCATTGCAATCGAGGCCATTGTTATATTATCTTTTGCAAGATTATAATCTATACCACTAGTATACAATGTACTTCCCAATATTCTGAGGAAAAATCCCCTGTTTTAATAAGCATATCTTTTGTGAACATGGCGAGGCCAATGTAAAGGATGGCCAAGCCTGGATCACAAGGGGGCGTGTAGTCAAGCTTTGGGACAGCGCCTCCGATGTCCATCTTACCTAGTCGAGAGTAGCCGATGGCAAGACCAACAGCACTATGATACTCCGCGTTGGCGAGCATCTTTCCGTCAGTTGTTGGAGTTGACATAATTATTCACCTCATATCATGAGGGTCCCTCCTAATGTCTAATATGTCTTTTTTAGATAAAAGCTTTTCTGGATTTCCAATCTTTTGTGGTGGATAGGGCCTCTGTTCCACGAGTACTACGTGGCCTAACGCCGGATGCTTGCGTAACCACCACCAACAAGACCAAGACTGGCTGCAACGCATCCAACAATCAAGAGAGTAGAGACCTCTGGCCATTTTGGTGTAGGCTCCTGAGGGTCTTTATTGGCCTGAGGGTCTTTTGGAGCTGGACTGGGGTCTTCTCTACTCGGTGGCGCTCGGATCGTAGTATCATTCCTATCAGTAGCTTTTTGGAGGAGTTCCTGCTTGGCCTTTGGGAGTTCCTGCTTGGCTTTTCTTGCAGCTGCTCTAACCTTCCCTGCAGCAAATTTTTTGGGATCTTTAGTTTTAGTTATCGGTTGAGGTTCGGGGTCTGATCCAGCAGCAGCCGGACTTTGATCGACTTGAGTCGAACTGTCTAGCTTCGTCTCCTCCGGTGGTGTCATTTTCTGCTTCGTCTCCTCTGGTGGTGTCATTTTCTGCTCCGTCATCATTATCGTATGTAGTTCTCGGGCGTGCATGTCCAAATTGACAGCATGCATATCCAAATTGACAGTGCTTCAAAGTTGTCAAAGCTGCTGTGACGGGAGCTAGAAACATACCATAGCGATGATACAGTTCGCAGTGTAGCAGTGCTAAGCGCATGACTCACAAATGGATCAGCGCCGAGGTCAGCAGCCAGCTTTGGCTGATTTTCGAGAGGAATCGGCAGGAACAGTGACGCTAACCCAGAGTACATGGTCAGCACGGTTTTTCCGAGAGTCTTGGTCATAGCTGCACCAAATCGTAGCTCATAACAAGCATACAGCTTTTCAATTTCTTCATCGCTCATAGAGTCGATCTGTTCGAGTGTAAGTGCTCTTCCGAGATACTGTTTACTCTGCCCACCAGCAACAATTGCTTCTAGGCGGTCTCGTTTTTGCATGCCACTTCCCACTCCTCTCTCCTGTTGTTCCGTTGATTCATTAGAGCTCTGTGGGTTGTGGCTGGATTCTGCCAGCCCCTGGTCTGCACTGGGTTGGTGTCCAGTGTCACCACCATTCTGCAGGAGATTGTCGATAATTTCGTCAGTATCCATGGTAGTAAATATAGTTCGAAATCTTATCACCAGAAACTGTTTGAGTCTAATATACTGCCAGGAAAACCACCCGAAGAGAGATAAAATCAGAATATGGGAACAAACTAAAGGCAGCAGAGCTCCGCAGGTGATCTGTTCACTCATGTGCTTAAGCAAGATGCTAATGTGCTATAAGCAAGATGCCAATGTGCTATAAGCAGACAACATATTCAGCGGGCTGGTCAGTCTTTAACAGAAGCTTGGCATGTTTCGTCTTTGCGAGGCGTTGACGAACCTCCATTCTTTCTTCGTGACCGCCGATCACATCATTTTCTTCTAGGCAATAATTAAATGAGTTTCGGTCTTTGCAGTGGAAGAGGGCAATCCAATGCGTCTGTTCTCGCAGATCCTTGAGGACAGAGTTATACTTCTGGGTGAGCACCCAGACGCTTTGTTCTGCGTGTCGGCCTGAGAAAGCCAGCTCAGAAAGCATATCCTTCTTTTTTGTCAGCGCCTTTGTGGCTGAGCAGTCGTCAATGATGTACAGGGTGGGCTCACCATTAAAGAGCGAGAATAGAGCTCGAAGTTAGTCATGCAACCTCTCACCCGGGTTGAGGACGTAGATCTCAGGTTCGTCCCAGATCCATCTACGCGTTTGGTAAGTTTTGTTGTACTGTATCGTGGGACACAGAATCACAATATGTTCGAAGGCCCCGCGGTACTGGCTCTCAAGCAGATCGAGAGCGAACACCGTTTTCCCACACCCTGTCTGCCCGCAGATGATGGCTGAGTGAGGGTCTTTTGGGAGAAAGTGGTAATGGTTAGTAGATTGCGTTGACAAACCTGCCATTTTCAATGATAAGCTGCGCGTCCATGACTATGTAGAGGTACATATTCAATGGAGCAGGTTCCTCAGCCTCCTTTGTAATCTGGATCGTAACTCCTTCGCTTGCATTTTGCACCCGACGCCCGCTGCCGTGCAGCCTGTCATCGTCCGTGCTTCTGAAGTCGAGCCACAGGGCATACTTCGTCGTGAGATACTCACCAAGCGAGACGTCTGTGAGTCCGGCATCTTTGATAACTTCTACCACTTCTGCAGGCCACTTAAGGCCACCGGCGAAATTCTTTCTAGCCTCTTCCCACTGCTGGAAAGGACGCATGCCTTGACTATAAAGCTGGTTCGGAATTCCCCCAATGGTTGCCTCAACCTTGGTGATTTTCGGGTTGCAGAAGTGTTCGGTGTTTCTATTCCAGGCCGATCCTGTGGGTTCCTCGAACAGCATAAGGACGCCTTTCATACTGCGTGCGGGGACGTTGATGTTGATATTCCAAAGGGTGTCGCTTTTGTCGTACGAGATTTTGCGGTGGCGCAGGACCCTGTCGTACAGGATCGCTAGGCGGCCGTGGTACTCATTGCGGACGATGCGGGCCAGCTCAGCATCGGTGACCATCTCGTACTCCAGGGATATGTTATCGATCGTGTATTTCGCTTCAGTGTTATCGGTAGCCTTTATAACCCTGCTATAGTCGTTGAAGGTTAGCTCATACTCAAGGCGGTCTCCCAGTGCAGCTTGGTAGAAAGGCATGTGAGACTCCAGAAGCTCGAAATCGAGTGGAATGTAGAACCGGTTCCCATACGCATGTGCGATGGCTTTGTCAACCTTCTTGTTGGCGTTGGAATCAGCTCCTCCCACTCTGGCTTTCGTGACGTTCTGTTCTCGGCTGGTGTCGATCCCCTGGTACTGAGCGTTGTCGCGTTCCAGCGCAGTCTTCCATAAGTCACCATAGTGGTAGACGTCGGAGTCGTCAGTGCTCCTGGCCTCATTTCCACTAATCTTGATTGTTATGCGCGCCCTATGTTCTGGACAATAGTCCGGTTTTCATCTGTTGAATCTAGGGTGATTGTGAAGGCCAGACGTGCTGTTCCAGGAACGATTACATCGTGGTCACCGAGATTGGGAAACCTGACCAGTAGCTGCTGAATCTGGTCAATTCTGCTTGGGTTGTTGGTTATCACAACCGAGTGCCGGATGCTCTTGACACCGAAGGCATCCCGCAGTCTGCGATGAGGGTTAAGTCTGCGTCCGTATTGTTCAGCCATGTGAGCTATACTACTGTTGAAGTCTAATGTCTATATAACATAGACATAGGCGTTGAGTCTAACTGATAAAAATGGATGATGACTTTGATCCGCAAGGCTTCAACGTCAGAGATGACAATACTGAAGACATTGATTCGCGAGGCCTCGCCATTTACAGTACCCAATCAACTACGGGGGCATCCAGTCAATCTAACGCACAGTCGCTGCAACGGGAGATTGCGGAACGGGAGATGTTTGAAGCTGCTGTCGACAAGTATTACGAGAAACTAGAAGAAAATGAAAAGATAAAGCCTTTGTATATAGACTACGACAAGTTCGCAATTGACGAAGTGAGCGGCGCGCTGCGCCTTAAGGCGTATCAAAATATTTCTTTATTTCATATAACAGTCATATAAGAGAGCACCCCCGCTCGCACTGTCAACACTATCTAAAAAAGTTGGGGTCGACACCATCCGAGGGGATGTAAAATTTGTTGACTGGAAGGAGCAGCGAGGACAAAAGAGAAATCTATCTTCCGAAGCTTCTGCAGCTCTCCAAACTGGCGACAAAAATCTGGGTGAGGTGGCAACTAAGGTAGATACTGTGGAACTGAAAGATCTTGGGCAAGTGGCACAGGACGCATCAAATGTGGTTCAAACAATGGAAACCTCCTTGACTGACGATGATATAAACTCGGCTCTTGAAACATATGGTGATCCGCCTTTGGCACCTTTCACTCCTCGCGAGATTAGAGGACTCGACAAGGCTCTGCAGACTATTCGTGGGGAACTCACAAACGACCTTGCCAAGCTGTCTGCACTGGACGACCACATTCCTTTGGAAAAAAGAAAGTTAACTGAGGCGGGTGATGATGAGGAATCTAAACAGCGTATTAGGAATCGCCTGTCAGACCTTGAGGATGAGAGGGGCAGCTCGTCTTGAAGCCGCATCGGCATGCCGCGATTCTCTGCGCTCCCAAATCAATCGGGTGCGAGAAACAATCAAGCGCGTCCTTTACTCATACACCACACTCGCTGAGCGCCTCCGTACTTTGTTTAGCCAACAAGGTATCACTATAGCCAGTATCCTTACTGCGTTGGGTTTCATCGCATCAACATTGGTACTTGCTCTTACCGGTGGTGGTGGGACAGCTCCTCCCGCGCCTCCAACGCCACCTGACAGCGGAGGCGGCGTAAAGGAGTGGATTAAAAAACACTTAAAATCTTTGGGCGAGCTGTTAGCAAAGCTCGCTGGTAAAGCCGCATCTGCTCTCCCAGGCATAATAGGAAGTATCGTCTCTTGGCTCCTCGGTTTCTTAGGCAAGACCGTGAGCTGGCTTGCTGAAAATACCTGGACTCTTGTTCTCCCCGCTGGTGGTATTATTTACGCAGCTGTTCGAGCGCATCTAGCGTAGCCAAATAAATGCAAGCCCTTTTTGCGACTCCAATCAAAACCACGGCAGTTTTATTTTCATAATGGGTGGATTTTTACGGCCTCGATAGCAAGGGTCAAGAATCTGTAGCTGGTACAGGTACTGCAGGTTGACCCGGCACAGGCACCAAAGTAGGGTGTGGTTTTCCTTTCAGCTCCTCAGTTGGCACTGAAGGCATGGGTATAGAGTTTATCTCATCATTTACCCCGAGACTGATCCGTAGTTGCTATGACAATCTTGTTGTTGTAGCGACTGCTTTTTCCAGCGCGGAGATCCATATCACTTGGCGCCATGTACAGACCAATGCCGGACACATAATCAACTTTGGAACAAGCGTAGCGCAAGACATCCTGGTACCGCTTTATAGCTGAGGGGAGGTCGACAGAGCGACTAATGGCGTCCTCAGCATTAGTTATGTACTGTTTCTGGGCGTCAAATGCAGAACCCTTTCCTAATATACTAGCGCGGGTCTGCGCCTGTGCTCCTAGAATCGCCCACACATAGGTTCTGATACTTTCGTTCACACGTTCTACGCCAACTTGAGTGAACCCTTCCGATTTGTGAAGCATGAAGGCTTCCCAGCCGTGGTCGGTTTCCTCGCCTTGCGCCATAAAGTCAATATGTAACTTACTTTTTTCCGCTCGACTGAAGGACATGCTGCTTGGGTCGTAGAGGCCTCGTGATGTTTGCATATAACCAGCGCCAGTCAGTGTTCGGAGAAACCCCCAACTCTCCGCAGATCCGCTCATATGCCCTCTGGTCGTATGGGTTGTTCATCGCACTCCAGACTTTGTCTTGTCTTAGGGCTGCCTTAATCTCTACCAGAATACGGCGCACTTGGTAGTACACATGGAAGTGGAACATAGAGCCAGAAAGACCAACAGACAAAAGATGGTCTTGCTTCGAAATCCCGCAGCCCCTAGTGGCACACCACACAGCGAAATTGAGTTGGTTCTGCCACCACATCATTGGTTGTGTGTGCCATTTTTGGACTAGACCGTCGCCAACTATCTTTGGCAGGGTATAGCGTTCAAACACCTTTTGGAAGGTGATTTGAAATCCCATGCGGTTCGGTTTTTACTGGGATCTATAACCACGATTTCACTTGGCTCCTGCACCGTACCGGGCACAGAAAACACCCCGCCTGTGCGGTACTTTGCATCCTTATTGAATATGTATGCTTTATTATCCATAGCTTTATAACTATGTACGTTATACTCAGTGATGTTCAAAACGGCGGAAGTGTTATTCTACCGTCATGCCTGGATAATCAGAATCGTCAGTATCAGGTTGCTCTACTCGAAATTAAAATATATCACCTTTGGCTGAACATTGGCCATGATGCAAAGTTCTCCCTTAACGGCGAGTTAATGTACGTTCCAAGCGGCTAATACAACGTGTACACCCTGAACAAGGAAGTGTTCCGGCCCAAGGGTGTGACATTAAGACTGAATGAAGCTACAGGACATCTGCGGCTGAAAACCGGTGACAATAAAATCAGGCTACTCAATCTGGCAAAGGTACTGGGGTTCCTCAACGCATTAGAAGATCTCCCGATCGGCACAATTGAGGGGGGCGAACTGCCAGAACTGGCATCTTTGAAGGAAATTTTGGTTCACCTGGACGAGGTGAGCACTTCGGAGAATCTTATTTCAGTGAATGGCAGTAGAGCTCGGGGCTCTACTCTTCTGCGAGCAGTCCCAGTTACTAATGAGGGCATTAACTGCTGCAAAACCATCTCATTCCCTAACCCTCAGTACAAAATCATGCGGTCGGGGTTCGTATCAGAACTAACTCTGAAAGTATTAAACGCATATAGGCGACCTATAAGTATATCATACCTAAGCGCGACTTTACATATTCGGCCTACGCTGGAAAAATTAAGCGAGGATAGAAACTGACTGATTCAGGTGGACCTGGTTCCTCTATCAACCCCACCTGCACAACAAACCTCACTGATATCGGAGACCTCCATGGGTTTAGCAGCAATGGGAAAGAAACTGGCCTATACGTATTCCAGTTTCTAGGAGGGCATTACCATAGGTATGAACTGCCTATGGAACCACCTGTACCAGCAGAAATAGGGTTCGGGGACTTGCATGATATTGATACATCAAATGTACTCAAGGGTCGGCACTATAGGCTCTTATACCGTGGTAAAGTAGACGAATAGAAACTGTTCTACGAAGTCGTTGCTGCGGTGGGCGGATGGCACCTTGAGATAAAACCAGCTCTACCTTACGTATATACAGGTAGGCTACATACTGTGAGGAAGATTATGAACGCTGGACAACTCTTAGCATCGTACGTACCTGGTAGAAGAATTGCTGCGGTTGTTATCGACAAGCTTCCATACGGTTACATGATTGGTGCAAAGGGTACTCGGACTGCATCCCTTGAACTTATAACTGAATTCTCATTCCAAATTGGAATGCACTTGACAATCGTCTTTGAAGTCTTCCTCGGCGATCCACCGTCAAATAATGTTCCACTCATTGCCGGATTGAGGCTGATGTGGGGTGATAGTGACGCTAATAAACTTCTCCGAATATTTATTTCGATGTCTCAGGACGGCAAACTCCACGTGACATTAACCAGTACAAGCGTAACCGCAGTTACCGAACCTAAAATATCTCTGAATACACTGTTTGTTGGACCTATATTACTTCGTCGGTTGTACTATAGCACAGAGGCTCTCTCAGCAAACTATTTAGAGGTTCTACTAACTAATATGAATATCGTCTGAGTAACATTAACACATTATCATAACGTCTCTCTATCCAACTGTTCCAACTGCACCGCCGGATGACGATAAATCGGAGAAAATCGACGACGGTCACGGATACCGCCTGCAGGTTATCCGTGAAATACTACGGGACCTTGAACACGAAAAGGTCAAACGACCCTCACTCTACAAAAAATATCGCCGTTGCGTGAACACCTGCGATGGCATTGAAACCGGGACATTTGCGCTCAGTTTGGGTCTTGGCGCCTCTGGGGTTGGTTTGTTAGCAACAGTTGTTGCGGCGCCAGTGGTTATAATAATGGAAGGCTCTTCCATTACATTGGGCGTTGTTGGAGTTATTGGGAAATTTGCTGGTAGGAAATTTCAGACTAAGGCTAAGAAACATGATGAGATACGCATATTAGCGGAGTCAAAGATAAACTCCATCAGCGGTCTCATCAGTAAGGCATTAGTCAACGGAAACATTTCAGCTGAGGAGTTTAATCTGATTTTAGATGAGAAGAAAAATTTCTATCAACTCGTTAAGTCTATTCGGACTAAATCGAGTAAAAATGTTGGTACCTCGGACGAAGAAAAAAAACAACTTGATAGATCAAGGCAGAGCCAAAGCTCTGTCGTCTATGCGCAAGCGTCTGGTGACCGATCTACAGTCCTAATGTTTAGCTGCATGTTTACTGTTGATAATTAGTGAATTTAATTTCAGATTCCTGGGTGTGCCAGCTGGGAGGCTAACGGGTGGTCCAGAACCCCCCTGCGGAGAGCCCGGGCAGGCGAGGGGGGTGGGCCGTCCTACTACTTGTCGATATATGCTAGTATATATATGTTTTTCGGTACAAGTATAAGGGGTGTGCTCGCTGGCTACTGCCTGAACTATGGCTGGGAGGCTCGCTGGAATTCGGGGTTATGAAGCGCTCTCTTTTTGACGTAGAGGCTGTCCGTGTCCACCCGTACTGCTATATGTTTTGGTATACTCAATGGTACGGGACTGCTATATGTTTTGGTATACTCAATGGTAACGGAACTGTGGCTGGGGGGCTTAATTGCCCCATACATTTAGTCCGATAACCCCCTGCTGCTCAGCGGCCAGGCTTAGTTCCAAGATCTCCACTTCTCCCAAGGCAGTAAGGTACATATCTATGAGGGCGACGTCTGGTAGGGCATCCCGGAAGGCGCCCAGGGTGAGCCATTATCTCTCTGGCTGCTGGGTGGCCAAGACAGGCAAGACAGGCCAACTCTACTCTGATTATTTGTGATAACCCCAGACGACTGACTGGCACACACCTTTGAACCCAAACCGTTCACGGAGCTTGCATTGCGGATAGAGCTTGCGTCCCTATTGACTCATATTTATTAAACAACGAATTGTTTCTGTAGATGTTATGAACTAATGCACGACAATATCATTTCTTCAATACAATGGCGGATTTTAGGTTGGACCCTCTAGATGATCTTCATATTGATCAGCCAGGTGATGCATGGACGCAAGAGGGCTTATTCTCTTCAGGGTGTAGCAGCCCAGCCAAAGAGAGGGAAACACACAATCACTTGCGCGTGAGCTCACACGGACAACCTTCGATCACTATTATACAGCCATTGAGGAAAAATACGCTGTGACAATGGCTGCGTTGAACGCCTGTCTGGGTAAACCTTTCAGATTTGTCGAGGATGAATGCGGCCCAAGCTTGATTTTCCTCGCTGCCTTTCGAGTTGAAATCGATGTGAAACTTGTCCGATGTTCGCTAGAGTGACATGCGGCTAGGGTCGTAGTCGTAATACGATTTCATGTATCCTGTCCTCGTGACATAATAATAAACCACGCCAAACCCGTGAAGTGAAATTCCCTCGTATGCCCTCCGGTCGCAGGGGTTGTCAGTCCGACTCCATGCATCGCCTTGTAGGAGTGGTACACTTGATAGTATACGTGGAAGTGGAATACAGAATTGCTCAGTTGTGTAGTGTCGGCTATGAGGTAAATGTCTTTTGACACCCCATCGTGGCGCACCATAGGGTGAAATTGAGTTGGTTCTGCCACCACGCCATCGGTTGCGTGTGCCATTTCTCAACCAATGCCTTGTCGTTAAACCTTTTGGAAAGTTGGGTCGAACGTAATTCGCGAGTTTCAAGCTGGGATCTATCACTACGATTTCACTCGGTTCCTCAATGCATTTACTCGAATATACTCCACCGACATGGTAATGGATTACCTTACTATTGAACGAAGACGCCTTATCAAACATATTGTTGAATATGTTTGTCACACTTAGCGAAGTTCCACAGGATAGTAGTGTCATCTTCCCAAGATGTCTGGGCAGTCCAAAACCCCAGTACGAGTTCGTCAAGTTTCCTGTTTAACGATAAGTCGTTAGTCGTGTCAAGCGGCTATTACACTGTCTGCTCCCTTGACAAAAAAGTGTTTCAACCTTTGTGCGCTACACTGAAGCTGAATAAAGCTACTGTGCGGCTGGAACTTGCCAAAAACAATGTTGTCACTCTGTTAGATCTAGCTCATATCCTGGGATTTTCAAACGCAAAAGAACCCATAGATGAAATAAATGAAGGGGACAAACTACACAAACTGACGCCTCACACAGAAATATTTGTCCATGTAGACGAGGTGAACATGTCCGAAAACGTCGCAGTGTCTACCAATAATGCAAGTGACTCTTCTGAGAGCAGTCGCGATATACCACGAAGGGATAAAGTCCGGAAGGACGGTGGGCTTTCCCAATCCACAGCGCAAAAAACTGTCGTATAACTTTGTGCCGGGGCTTACTATAAAGCTAGTACACATTTATGGCCAACCTATAGGGACAATATGCCTAAGCGTAACTTTACACATTCGCCTACGTGATGGACGCAGTGGGCCCCAGTTACATTCACCTAGCCTTACCGGATCTGGCAGATGTCGATGGTTTTGAGCGGCAAGGGGAGGATGAACAGATTTACGCCTTACACTTCCGACAAGGTGTCTATTCACTAAAGAATGTGCCGTTAGCGAGATTAGGAGAACCACCGAAGTTTAGTGAGCTCCTGGTGCAAACAACAACGGACAGTGTTGTTAGAAAGGTTTTTAATGGTGGTACGGCTTTACTCACGTACACGGCCTTGGGAATTCCAGTTCATGTGATGAAATCGCCGAAAGGGGACTATGTTATCGGAGGATGTCCAGAGACAACATCCTACCTCGATATCAGCCACAATTCTCCATTCCCAGGTTACCCAGGCATTCTATAACCATTCAGGATATTTTGGGGGTCCTAATTCAGTTCCCAATCCCTTCTACCTCCTTCCAAGCTTGAGGATCAAGTGGCCGGAATAACATGTAGGTAAAACTTGTTTCGGCATCTAATAAGGTGGAGACAACGCCAGACAATGTGCAAGCCGCAGCTGCACATGTGGTGGAGGTGAATTGAATAAATTTAGAGCATGGCATTCAGTTGAAACGGTTAAGAATAAAGGTTAAACTCATGTCAGATCTAGGTTTGAACATTATTGCGGCGTGTACATAAAGATGGCGCAGCTGTATCCAGCATTAGATCCATCTGCCCCACCCCCAACTGAAGATCCTCACGATTACAACATATTAACACACTGAAAAAGGAATTAGAAGGTTAGCGACAAGCCAGAGCAGCTCTATAGAAATAATACCACAGGACAGTCCATGCAGTTGATGGTATTGGTACTTCGCTACTCATGGCAAGTATGGGTCGGGGCGTCCACGACAATTGCGACGTCTATGGCTAATAGGCATGGAAGGCGTGGCCTTAGCCTGCGGCCTCCTCAGTGGTGTGGGTAAGTTTGTAAGCCGACGCCATCACCGACCAGGTTTGTAGAGCGCTGACTGACGGTAAGATTTCGGATACCGAATTTCGGCGAATACTCAGTGAAGTCGAAAAATACTGAGAAATGAAACGACAGATTCGAGTCGGCACAGCACATAACTCGATTTCATTACAAAAAAAACCCAGAGAGAAGTTAGTGCTGGGGAACGGTGCTCGTGCATCTTTCATGAAAAAAATGTCCGCCAATTGAACTTCTCGACAGAGAGGTGGGATACCGAAGTTCGATGTACTTGTGGTACTACTCGCAAATCGGCTATGTGTCCAGCGTCTTTATCCAATATACTCACTGTGACGGCAATTGGGGTGAAGTAAGGTTTAGCTACATGTAATATGGACAATCTTTACAACGCCATACAAAACCAGACAAAATCACCAGACTCAGCGATCAAATAAATGGTCTAACTGGATCTGGTAACCCAGGCCAAGGCTGAGAAGGCTCATTCATTGAAGTGAACAAAGTTCAAACCCTACAGGACTCCGGCGAGGGAGTTCTAGAGGGTTTGAATTTTGTGTGCTTTGCCGCGCCTCACAAAACTTGTCCCGCTACACAAAACATGTCATGTCAGACAAAATTTTTCTCGCTTACGAAAACTTGTCCCTCTCCAGCCGGCTGGACGGCTATCGCTGTGCAATACACATGCTGAATTCAGTTAGCTTTACAGGATATACCAGGGATATACACAAGCAGAGCCGCTTATGCAATGTAAATAGCTCGATGGAGAGCCAGTTGACCTGAATAGCTGGCGGGATCAGCCGCCTTATATATATCTAACTAGATAAATAAAGCTTACACTGTGTGTTATATCCTGTATTGCATGCCAGTGCCGTGTAAAGGACTGGGCAAAGCGCATGTTCAAAAAGTCCGAGCTCAACCTGCCCTCTCCTGAGCTGTTGTGATAAGTCTTGATCTCTCAGCTGTGTTTTTTTCTGAATGTGAACGGTTGTCTATCTACATAGATAATTGCCAAAAGTTTGTGTACGCGGAGATCATATGGTTTGATGTGCAGCAGAAATTAGTCGGAACAGGGATTGGGTGCTCTCTGGGGCGTGAGGGGCTCCTAGCAGTTAGTATGCCCCCCCTCCCTGCTACTGGTCACCATGCCGTAGAGCGACTGGATCTGCTTGAGGGGCTGGTTGCAAAGTAGTCGGAATTCCCGTGTGAACTTTGGAAACCAGTCCGTAATCACTAATACATTCTCCATCCCATTACTGGTTTTGTCAAGTAAAGTGTAATCGATGGTAACTACCTCTAGTGGTTTCCTGGCACCAATTCGACCGCAGCTGGATATGAGTGAATGGTACGGACCCTTCGCGCGAACAAAACGTTCACAACTCCTGAGGTACTGCTGCACCTGCTGGATGAAGTCAGGGAACCAGCACCTTTCTCTTAACAGTGTTTCAGTTCGCTCTAGTCCTTGATGCCCTAAACAGTCGTGTAGAACATGAAGACCCCTCCCCCCGTAGACAAATGGGAAGGATTAGAAATTGCACCTTGTTGTCTGTCTTCGTCGACATCTTCCTGAACGACACTCCATCCTTGGAGACTATACGGTCCCACTGCTGCAGTAGTCTCTGTATTCTCTTCTGTTCCGCCGTTTGTTCTACTGCTGTTGGTCTTCGCTGAAGTTTACGGTAATGAATGAACCGGCTAGTGTCTGGGCCATCGTGCTGGAAATGAACCAGCTGCTCAAGATGGAAATCCACTTGTACAAGTGTTGTCTGTTAACTGTGGATCAACTGCAATAGTAGCCACAGCACACACACTCTGTATAGCACTGCACTTAACTTCGTCCTGAAATTCAGTGGTATCTATAACACTGGTGAAAACTTCCTCGCAGTTGACGTCTTTTAATGGATGATCGATTCCACTGCCAACTGCATGCCCGGGCAGCTTACACAAAACGTCAGAGGTTAAGTTGGATTTCCTCCAACTGTACTTGAGTGTCATATTGAAGCTTGCCAGTTCATTCACCCATCGTTCCTCCATGGCAGAAACTTTGCTCTTGGTCATGAGATACGTGAGTGGATCCGTGGCGACTTCGAAGACAGCGCCAACAAGATATTCACAAAACTTTTCACAATATTCTCCCAATAAACGGAATATTCTGTTAACTCTTCTGTTAAATACAACAGAATGGGTTTTTGAGTGCATTGTACTCCTACTATACCAAATCACATCTCCGAGGTCTTCACTGCAGCTACTTGAACCTCAGCAAGCCTCTCACAACATCACCACAAACACTACAACCTCATCAAGTGTCCCCCTGCATACCTCACTACAGCTCCTACATCCTCACCACTTTAGCATCTTTCGCTAACAACGCCGATGCAACGCAGTCCGAGGACAAGGAGTTCCGATCCACGCATCATGTACGCCCCAAACTTCTTCCACAATCTGCTTCTATCCCTTCATTGTCAAATATCATTGAAGTGTCTTACTTTCCTCCTACGTTTATCTTCCAGTTGCTCTGTCTTGTTTCGTTCCCTGACAATTTCTCCACACGCTCTTGGTTTGCCCACAGCCTCCTCTACATATTTCGTTCTTCTCGACACAAGTTTCTTTGTCTTACAATTTCTCCACATTTTCTTATTATACTGCGTCTCCACGTAAGATTCGCTCTGGGACAATTTCTCCACACATTTAGTTCTCCTACAGCTTCTTCACATTTTATTCTATATTTACAACTTTTCACGTACGTTTTGCTCCCTGATAACCTTTCTTTAAATCTCATCCAATCCATTCCAGCTCACATAATCTATAGCTTGCGTGGGCCTCCGTGGCTCAGCTGGTTGGCCGGTTAACGCAGCGTAATGTCTCCCGCGTGGGAGGCTTCTGGCTCCTTACGGTAACCTTGAGTTCAAGTCCAGCTCATGCTGGCATCCTCACAGGCCGGGGGGATAAGGTCTGCCAGCAACTTGCGGATATTCGTGGGTTTCCCGGTCTGACCGGACTCTTCACACCATAATACTGGCAGCCGTCGTATAAGAGAAATATTATTGGATACGGCGTAAAACAGCTGTAAAATAAACAAATATATAGATCGCATAACTGGCCTGGAGGTTAGAGTGTCCGACTCGCGGTTGGGAGATCGTGGATCAGTCACGGGTAGTACTATACCAAAGACTTTTAAAAATGGTACTTTCTGCTACCTCGCTTGGCGCTCAACACTGAGAGGTTAGAGGAAGAAAACTTGACTGGTCGCTCCGGTATCAGTATAAAGTCACTGGGTGGGGTGTCATGCCTGGCGTCTTCGGCGTGATGCTCATGTGACAGTAGAACTTTAGCGTCATTTACTCGCTTTCCAACAAGGAGACACGCCATATCCACATTCTAAGGACTCATCGTCGTCATATGACTGAAAAATTGCAGTGTACGACGGAAAACCCAAGCACACATACATGTGGACAGACATAATCTATACCATTATGGCCGGGTGTTTGTCATTTAACAGATAGCGGGATGTATATTTTCTGGATCATATGTGGATAGTAACTGGAATTCAGTGATTCTCGCATAATACATAAACAGTATATTGAAAATAATGTCTAGGATAAATGTTTTTAAAATTAAAATATACATTCGTGCCGATGACACGCATTGTTTGGTATTTACTGGTCGTGACAGGGGCAAATAGGGATGAGTAATGGCCTGTACATTTTGTATGTCGATGTTAGGGTTTGTTTCTCTTTACGTCTGTAGCAGTAAATACAAAATGACTTAATATCAATGAAAATTCGGCTATGTTTGTTTTATTAACATTTGCCAGCCATGGCATGTTGGTAAACATGGTCTGGCGCGTAGTATGTCCCTCGCACACACCTCTTGTCCACCGGTCCGTCCAAACAGACTGTTATGTAAACAGCCCATGCACGTCCGTATATGTATATATATATACACACACATTCGAACACCAGTCCAAGTCAAGACTTCGGCTGATTCCTGTGCTTTTCTCCCTTTCTGTTGCCTTAATCTGTTCAGGTAGATATAGATAGTTCACTTTCTTTGGTATCTCCATTCGCACAGGTATTAATTACTATGTGGTTAAGTGTGAAAAATTTTCGTTTTAATGCATCTGAAATACAGACTATATATAATCTACAATGACTTCCCTGTTCAGTGGTTGTCTGTTTATTGCTGTCACTTTCGTGTTATCTAGATTTGACAATACCCCTCCAGTGTTACAGCCACGCCACCTTCCGTATACGCACTGCACGATTCCTCTCTGCTTTATGTCTTTTATTTCTCTGTTTTATACAGGTGTTAGGTACACTGATCATGATGTTGCTGGCTTTTTTCACCATCCTGGCTATAGCTACCGTTGTGCGCGGGTATGTATGGCACGCTGTGTTGAATATAACCTATAGCATCATCCACATTGACAGAACAGCCGTTATTGAATCCTTTCTGTAATTCATTATGGACCATCCCTGTAACACCATGCAAAGTGACGGAGCCACTTCTGGTCGTTATTGAATCCTACCTGTGGTTCATTATGTACCAAACCTATAACATCATGCAAACTGCCGGGTTCACGGTTGGTCGTTATTGAATCCTACCTGTTGTTCATGGACCAACACTATAACATCATGCAAGCTGATGGGGCCACGGTTGATCCCTATTGAATCCTACCTGTAGTTCATTATGGACCTACCCTGTAACATCATGCAAACTGATGGGGCCGTGCTAAACCGATCGTTACTTAATCCTACAGTTCATTATGTTTATTAATTTATTTATTTAAGTGGTGTAGCAGCAGGGGAGGGATCGCACTCTTTATTGGGGGACTTTCCAAACCCCAAGGACCCCCTACCCCAACCCGGCTAATTCCTGCTGCACATCAAGCCATATAGTGTTCGCGTACTTAAACTTTTACCAATTATTTATGTAGACAAACGGGCGTTCACAGTCAGAGATAAATACCCCCAGATCCTCTTTGGCTACTTTCTGCTGCACATAAAGCCATGTTGTGTTCGCGTACACAAACTTTTGCCAATTATCTGTATAGACAGACACCCACTCACATTCAGAAAAAAAAAACAACACCACATATAGGAGAGCAATAAGGGACGGCTCACCATCCCCGCCAGCCCGATCTCTCCACTTAGATACCCAGGCTGTTACTGATACGCTAATGCAATCCACATGCCCAAGGAACACAACACATGCAAATGGAGAGCTCTGCGGTAAAAGCTGCCTTGGTAGTTTCTGTAAGGCTCACCTGGCAAGGCTTCGTGAGGTCGGCGGAGTCGGCGTTACGAACAACAAAGGCTCTGTCTCACGTGCGGGTATCGAAATGCGTGGCGGTGTGATAAGAGGGTAGTGCAGAAAGAATTGGCACGTCTGGCCGCCAATGAAATTCCCAGCAGCAACATGACTACTATGTATGACTTGATTGACGAGATTCTTGCAGAGTACGAACCTATTCCCGAATACACCGAAAACGGTCTCCATCGGCCCTTAAGGCAACAACGGCCATTCATCGACATACATGAACAGGTCCCTGCCCCGGTCCAGCCCCCGACTGAAGACTGGGTTGAGATTCTGAACGATGCCAAAGACAAGTTTGAAGTCGATGGCGACACTGCGGTCTTCTCCACGTGGCGGGTGGAAGCGGAGGACCCACTCGACATAGGCGCTATTGAAATCGCCGATGGTATACATGCTAGAGCCGGTCCAATGGCCTTTGACGCTCTCATGTCGGAAGAGCGGGTGGGTCAGCTTCTTTACGGGCTTGCTGGGGGCGACGAGTTCTTATCCCGAATCAAGATCCCGCGTGAACGAAACGAAGACGACTGTGTTATTGAAGACAAGTGTTACGCAGTCCGGGCTGAGAGAGAAAAGGGGCAGGGAGTCATCGAGATCACGAGGGATACCAAGCCAGACGCTCTGGCAGGGATCGACAGCGTGTTCTGTCAGAAGGCCTACCCTTGTAACCGCGGTCGTGTATGGGATCTACTCCGTCAGATACCCAGACCTTGCCATTTTAGCCCAACAGAGGGATGGTAACCTTAACTGTGTGGCTCAAAGAAATGTGGGGCACTTTGAGGGCGCCTTGAGGGGTCATGGCCTCACTCCGGGAAGACACAAGAAAATCCAAGAGTGGGAGGAGAGGGTACATGAATCTGGCGCTCCGGGCGATGATGTGGCTAAACTGGAAAGGGTCCTTAAAAGGGCAATCATCCTGCAGGACATTGTCGGCGAGGACATCTACTACAGTGGGAAATACTAGGGTTAGTATAGACCAGTAGAGCTCATTTGCAACAACGGCCACGCCTGGTTCAAAGACCTCCACTTCCCCAAGGCAGTAAGGTCCACATCTATGAGGACGATGTCTGGCAGGCCATCCGGGAAGCCTCGGTGTCGATCAGTTCGTGTTACAGGACAGCCGCACCTACAGGACCATGAGAGGCTTCAAGCAATTTGCACCAAACTGGGTGATCAGGAATTTCCCGTTCGGAGAGAATCACGTTGACAGCATCACGACCAAAGAAAAGAATGGCTGGAAGCCAACCATAGCCAGCCTGCTGGACGACAGCCTGCGTCGATCACTTCCAAGGAGGGCTCTGGAACTCCATGGACTACGATACCAGAGGTGTAGTGAGCATCAACATGAAAGCTTGCTATCCGGCCTCCCTAAGGGGAGAAGGCGAGGCGCAGCCCTACTTTGAAAGTTTCGGACACCCATCTACCGCATGACCCGTGTAGCCATCAATGCTCCCCTCCCCATAGACATTTGCTTAGGCTTGGCCGAGGTGCAGGAGTGGGATTTCACAGACTGCCATCCTGTCATCCCCGCGTGGTATGGGAGGCATTTCGCACAGAACGTCTGGGCCCTGACTCCGCTAATTGCCTTCCTGGCAGAGACCCGCCTCCTAAAAGTGTTGAAGTTGGGTGAAGCCATCATCGCCTTCAAGCCACAGGCCGAGGTGTAGCTCCACAAAGACCGTAACGAGGGGTGCAGCACTTACGCAGGGCAGCAAAGGTGACGGAAAACGGCTAACCAGGAGACTGATGGCCGATAAAGGAGATCGTGACTACTTGGGCAGAGACACTCGTCAAAGCGGGACCCTGGTACGGGCGCCGAAGAATTGACACCTCGGCCACATCCTTACCTACAACGACGGCTCCCAAGCCCCAGTCCACCCTCCTTAGGATCTCGATGATGGCTTACGCCCACATCAACCTGATCACCATGCTGAAAGTTCACGCCCGAGGAGGCCGTCCGGTTTGCGACCGATTCCATGTACGTGCGGAAAACCGCACTCTGGAAGCTGTAAGGAGTTGAGGCGCATTCCTACAGAGAAGCTGTCACCGGCCAGTGGCGCGACAAAGGAGAACAGCTGTTCATGCCCGCTGAGCTTCCCGCCTATCTCTCCAGGCCCGAATACGTGAAGCAGGAAAAGCACCTCCTCCCCCCAAGCACTGCAACAGCATACGCTGATCACTAAGCAGGCACGAATTGAGCTACCTAAGTGGTGGCGGAGAAAGCAGCAAAACGACGAAAGCTATTGAGCTCTTCAGCGATAAAGTCCCCCTCGTCCTCACACCGACTCATCGGTTGGCGAAAGAGATGCGTGCCAGAGAGGTCAAGTCCCAGACATACCACAGTTTCTTTCGCTGGAGTGGTCAGACTGACTGTAACCCAGGAAGGATGGACCAGAAGGTCATCCCCCGCGCGATTATCTGGGACGAGATATACTGCGTACCCCGGCCTATTCTGCAGACGTTCTTCGATTGCCTCGAACACAGCGGTGTCCAAGTCATCTGCTGCGGCGATCAGGGTCGCAGGCGAGATGCCATACAACTGGCTGTGTCAGAAGGCTGACTACTACGACTGGGTTGAAGAAGACCATAGAGCAAAAGACCCGGCCCTCAAAGCCCTCAAAAGGGCCATTCGGCTCCTGTCAGATAAAATTCAGTGTCAGGAGATGAGAAAAGTGATCCCCAGCTGCCTTGGATGAGGTAAGTTCGCTAATGCCTGAAAGCCTGGCGACATCATCTTGGCATGGAGACAAAACGTCCACAACCGAGCACAGGAGCTGGGTAACAAGGGTAATTTTTTCAACACCTCGGTGCCCCTGTTGTACCACTAAAAAGACAGCCGGAAACAAAACATAGAAGTCCACGTCTCAGGCATGGACAGCAGATGAGAGCTGCTACTCAACGACATCGTCAGTATCAGCATAGAGGCAGTAGGGGTGGCCATCCAGAACGACGACTGGCGGACAAACCTCCGCTGTGGGCCATCTAGTAGATAGTACAACACAGGCTCGTCAAGTTTAGCTTCCGAGCGTCCGAGCTGATACACAGGTAGGGACCACACTGGATCAGTCGCGCGACGGCGACCACCCTCCAGCTCGGCCGGCTGGTACAGATTCGGGTCACTAACCCCAGAAGGGAGCTTTTGCTAATGAAGGTCAACATGGCGGTCTCGAACAGTTGGGGAGGGCCTTTGTGCCATCGTTCTTGTCTTGATGACCTCAGAAGGTCGCTTGCCAGTGAGTCGGGTTACCTCTCCGTTCAAAGCCGCCACGACTGCGGGTAACCGCTTCACCCTCTCAGAAAAACGCCTAGAAGGGAGCCACATCTCTTGGCCGTATTCGTGTCCAAACAGTCCCTCGGCCAGGGTCGGATTGAACCGCTCAACGATCCCCTGGTCCCGTTGGATGTCCACACGCCCATGTCTGACAAAATAACTCGACCCTCACTTCTCCTGTGCCGGCCATTACGGTGAGGATCTCTTGCGGGATTCGAGCCCAGTTTTTTCGGATTACTCGGCGAATTTGTGGGCGACTAGCCCAGTCACACCCATCCCGAGGAGGATGAAGGCGGTCTCGCGGTCTTTTTGGCTGTTCGACGGTGCATACAAATGGCTTATTACAGTTTCGCGTTTGAGCATACTCGCGCATGGCGGCGTCGACATCGCCAAATGTGCCCTCTGCGTGCTCCTGTCGACGAAGTTCGTTATTACCCAGTCCAGGCGCTTTGTACTCATTTGAAACCACGCCGTCTACGCCGCATGGAGCTGTTCTAAAGCTTTATCGTGGTATTTGCGCTCCGCATCGAGCGCGGATCTTCGAAGAGCTGACAGGAGAAAGTTATTGCCTCAGAAAGGAAGTGCATTTACAAGAGCGCCACCGACTATCATTGCGATTGAGGCCATTTGTACTTGGTAACATCTGCTGGAATGATTCGCTGTTTAATTAGGATGTCCTTGGTCGCCATCGCGAAGGCCACGTCCACGACCACTATTCCGATATCACGGGGGGGGGGGTGAAATTACGTTTTGGTGTGGAACCCCCGTTATCATTTTGCCTTGGGGAGCGTAGCCAATGGCAAGATCAGAGACAACAGCACTGTGATAAATCGTATTGACAAGCATCTTTCCATCCAATGTACTCATGTTTTACGCTCACTCCATAGGCAATGGGTCTAGGTGTGTATCTAATTGGTTAACAACCTTTGCCAGCCTCTCTCGAGGTGTAGCAAGGGCCATTGGTGAATTATGGCGCCGTTGCCACCAAATATCTCCTGGTACTCCAAGAGCCCCAGCAATATAAAGAGTCCAGTTGGCTCGCATTTCGATGATAGATGGAGAAGGTGCCTTTTAAATTTCTTTGTGGTCCTTCTCTTGATTATCGGCCTCTATGAATGACCGACGATTTGACCGAATCGAGTTCGGCCAACATTTTTTTCTGTTGGACATCTCTGGTCGTGGAACCTGCTCGCCCCTTTCGGGGTTCTTTTCACGCTTCTCAGCCGAAGTCGTCTCATTCGGTGAAGTCTCCGTCTGACATCGTCGTCATCTTGTCTTCTCGGGCATGCATGTCGAAATCGAAAATGCTTCATGGTAGTCAAAGCTCTTGTAAGAGGCGCTAAGCGCATGCCGAACCACTGGTACAGCTCGCATGTGGTATTGATAAGTGCGTGTTGAACAAATCGATCAGATTCCAGATCGTCCATTACATCTGGAAGGTGTTCTAGAGGCAATGGTAGGAACAATCCCGCCAACCTAGAGTACATGGACAGCGCGGCACGACCGAGGGTCTTCGTAACTGCTGCACCAAGCTGCGTCTCATAATGGTTATAGAGTCTTTCATTTGCTTCGTCATTTATACCTTCTATTTTCTCGGGAGTAAATTCTTTCCCCAGGTACTGTCTGCATCGCCCACCAGCAGCAAACGCGGCAAGCGACTCTCGTTTTTGCAGACATGCGGCACGATCCGTTTCTTCTCTTCCCCTCGCTTGGGGATGAGAAACTGTCGCCCTCCCCCCCCCCGATCGGGCTCTGGGGTCTCGTCCCTTTCATCTACCAGCTTGTCGATAAGATCATCGCAGTCCATGGTATTATAGTATCCCATTCTTCACAGTTTAATAGAAAATTGATTATCAATGCATAACGTCTGATTAGCAGTGATTACAGTGCTACGGCACCAAGTACTTAGTCGGTTGATCTGTATTCAATATTAGTTTAGAATGCTTTGTCTCGGCAAAGTGCTTATCCACCGTGGCACGTTCTTCTTTTCTTGGGATTATATCATTTCCTTCGAGATATCCTTCAAACGAGTTCCTATCTTTGCTGTGGAAGATGGCGACTCAGCGCGTCTATTCGCGGAAGTCCTTCGGGACTGAGTTATATTTCTGGGTGAGAACCCAAATGCTTGACGGCGCGTGCCAGCCAGATAAGGCCTGCACAAAGAGCATGTCTTTCTTTTTGGTCAGCGGCTTGGAAGTGGAGCAGTCATCAATGATTTATTGGGTTCGCTTGCCTTGGAACACTTAGTAGAGAGCTCTAGGCCAGTCGTGCAACCTCTAACCCGGCTTGAGAACTTAGATATTGGATTCGTCCCAAATCCGGCGGCGCGTTTGATAAGCTTTGTTGTACTTCGCAGTGGGGCACAAAATGACGATTTGCTAGGGTCCTTCTAACAGGTCGAGAACAAACTCTGTTTTCCCCCACCCGGTCTGCCCACAGATGAAAGCCGAATGGGAGTCCATTTGGAGAATGCTATCACTAGATCGCGTTAGCATGCTTGCCATCTTCAATATTAGGCTGGGCATATATGACGACGTAGAGGTACACGTTCAAATAACCTTTCGCCTCTGTCCTTTTCGTGATCTGAACGGTCACCCCCTCACTGGCGTTCTCAATGCGTCGCTGGTTGCCGTGTAACTGGTGGTCGTCCGTGGAGCCGAGGTCAAGCCACAGGGCGTACTTGCTGGTTAAGAAGTCTCCAAGGGACACGTCCGCCAGCGCTAGGAATTTTGCGACCACGGCCCCCTCGGGATGGCGCTTGCAACCAGCTGCAAAGAACTTCTTTACCTCATCCCACTGCTGGTAGGCGCGCAGGCCTTGGCTGTACAGCCGGTTGGGGATCAGCTCGATATCCACAGCCACCTTGGTTATTTTGGCGTTGTAGAAAGCGTCGGAATTCCGCCGGCATGCCGGTCTTGAGTCTTCAAACACCATCAATATGCCTTTCATACTGCGGGCGGATACGTTGAGGTTGATATTCCACAGGTCTTGCTGTGTCTGAATTGGCTCTGGCCGCGCTCGGGCTCGGTGACCATGTCGTACTCGAGGCTGTTGTTATCGATGGTGTAACTGGTTGCTGGTCAGCAACGTTCCCTGTTTTCCGCATTACGCTGCTGTAGTCGTTGAAAGTTAGCTTGTATTCGAACCTGTCCCCCAGGGCCGAATGGTAGAATTGTATATGAGTCTCCAGCAGATCAAATTCGAGGGCGACGTAGTAGCTGTTGCCATGGGCGTCTACAACGGCTTCGCCTTCGTCTACAGTCTCGCCTTTATTCTCAGCCCCGAACCGGATTTTGGTGACATTCTTATTGCGGCTTGTGTCGACGCCCTGGCACTGGGCATTCTTTCTCTTCTGGGCTGCCTGTCAAAGGTCCATGTAGCAGAGGAAGATGTCGCTGTCATCGATTGCCTGCACAGCATTTCCGTGGATCCTTATTATGGTTGTCTTTACCACAGCACGGCTGAGGTTCTGGACCACTGTTCGATTGACATCGGTCGAGTGCAGGGAGATTGTGAAAAGTTTCGCGGTCCCTGGGACAATTACGTCATGGGCGCCGAGATTGGGGAAGCGAAGCATAAGTTGGTGGTTTTGGAGTATCCTACTCGGGTTTTTGTGATGACAACCGACTGCCGCACACTCTTAAACCCAAAGGGGGTTTTCAGGCGACGGTAAAGATTAGCCTTTCGTCCGCATTGACTTATGCTTATCAAACACCTGCAGATATTGTGAATGAATAGGCGTCTATATCATATCTTTAATACAAGATGGCAGATTTAAGGTTGAACCCTCTAGATGATCTTGATATTGATGAACGAGATGATGAGGGGACGCAAGAGATCTCGTTATCTTCAAGAGTGGAGCAGTCGTCTGGGAGCCAAACAGAGAGTAACACAGTCATTTGCGCGTGATGTCGCACGAAGTGCCCTAGATGACTATAAGGCCGCTGAAGAACCATACCGGGTGATCCCGGCTGGGGAGAGACATTATTCTGATTTCGACCTGGTCGATAATCGACTACTCCTTGTGGTTTATCCCAGCTTTGATATTATCAACAAAAGCACACGCAATTAACTCCCGCTATCGACAATGCAGGAGTGTTTTCGGGTGTGTTTCATCCGGGATGAACTTTGGTTTGTTAACTGGAGTTATCAAAAGTTGTGACAGTTCTTCAGAAAGCTAAGGATGACCTAGGTGAAGCGGCGGCTGCAGAGAACGCGGAACAAGCGGTGTAAGAAACGTTGACTGAATCTCAGATAGAGGGGGCTCTAAGCACATATGGTGATCCCTCAATGCCCCTCCGTAAGCTGCTGGGGCTTGATAAGACACTGCAGACCGTCAGAGGGGAGAGCACAAACAACCTTGTTAGACGGACTGCACTGGACCAGCGCATTACTTTGAAAGAAAAACAACTTGATGAGGCTACCGATGAGTTCTCCAGGCGCCGCACTGCAGAAAAACTGCACGTCCTACGGGATGAAAGAGCAGCACGCCTCGAGTCAGTCTCTGCTACCCAAATCAATCGAATAGGGATCAACCGCGTTCTTCATGAGGACACAATTATTGCCGAACTTCTTCGGACTTTGTTCCGCGAACAAAGGTTCACCATAACGAGCATCCTAACTGCGTTGGATTTTATCGCGTCGACTCTGGTGCTTGGGCTAACTGGTGGAGAGGCACCGGCCCCACCAGCCCCACCAACCCAGCCCTCGGGAGGGGTTAAGGAGTGGGTAAAAAAGAAACTACGGCCCCTGGGCAGGCTTCTAGTTAAGCTCAACGGTGAAGCTGCCGCGACTCTCCCAGGTATTGTAGGCAAAATTAGGCATGGCCTTGAGCTGGATGGCCGAGAATACTTGGGCTCTGGCTGTCGCCACAGTTGGAATCATTTACTCGGCCGTTCGGCCACATCTAGCGTGACAAGATGAGTGCAAGCCCTAAGGCGACGCTAAGTATTGCTGCGGTTGGTGTTGGCGCGGGAGTCGGCACGCATACTGCAGCTGGCGGTGGCTTAGCGATGCTCGTCTCCCAAGTCGAAGACGTGTGAAGTGTTGAGGTCACGTCTTCATTAACCCCGAGTTTTTGGTCTGCTGTGGCTATGACGATCTCGTTTTTATAGCCACTGATTTTTCCGATTCGTAGGTCCATATTGCTTTGCGCCATATACACATCCACACTAAACGCATAATCCACCTTAGAGCGGACGGGCCTCAGGACGATCTGGTACCGCTCTATTGCCGAGGGGAGATCAACAGGTCTTGCTACGGCGTCTTTGACATTAGCTACGACCTGTTTCTGCCGTGCCTCCCCTGCTTAGAATACTGTTGCGGGTCTGTACCTGTGCTCCGAGGATGGCCCAAACATAAGTCCGAATGGTGTCGTTCACGCGTTCCACGCCTGCTTGTGTAAACCTTTCAGATTATCGATGAAGGTGGTCCTTGCTTCATTGTCCTCGCTGCCTTGTGAGATGAAATTGATGTGGAACTTTTCTGTTGTTAGCTGAAATGACATACGCCTAGGATCGTAGTCGGAATGCGATTTCACATATCCTGTCCTTGTGGTTTCGACTTCTTTTTTGCCGCCAATCTCTACCTGGGGGGACCCGAAACTCAGCGCAAATTTCATCATATACCCGCCAGTCGTAGGGGTTGTCTGTAGGAATCCATGTACCGTCTTGTGGGAGTGGCGCCTTAATCTCTTTCAGAACACGGCGCACTTGATAGTACACGTGGAAGTGGAATACAGAAGGTGTAGTGTTTGCTACAAGGTGATTTTCCTTTGACACCCCACAACCGATCGTGCCGCACCATACGGTGAAATTGAGTTGGCTCTGCCACCAGGCAATCGGTTGCCTGTGCCATTGCTCGGCCAATGCGTCGCTGTTGATTGTTGGTAAATTGTAGCGTTCAAGCACCTTTTGGAAGGTTACGTCGAAAGCGACCTGCGAGTAGATGGGGCTGGGATCTATAACTACGATTTCACTCGGCTCCTCGATCCCTTTACTCGAATATACTTCACCGACATGGTCATGGGTTACCCTCCCGATGAAAACACTTTATCAAACATATTGCTTAATATGTTTGTTACAGTGAGCGATATTCAATTGGGGGACACTGTTATCCTCCAATCATATCTGGACAATGGAGAAGGCCAGTACGAGGTTGCACTACTCGGTATGACCTTGTACCCACAGGTGAATATTAGCGCCGACGTACGTTTCAGGTTGAACGGTAACTCGATAGACGTGCCAAGAGGCTATTATACCGTCCGGGCCCTCAAGATAGAAGTGTTCCAACCGTTTGGTGCTAAACTGCAACTGAATGAAACTACTGGTCGTGTGCGGCTGGGACACAAACAGAATGATGTTATGAGTCTGTTATAAGTCTAGCTGATATCCTGGGATTCTCAAACGCAGAAGAACCCATTGTTGGAATAAATGAATGGGACAAACTACCCAAACATGACGCCTTACAAAGAAGTATTTGTCCACCTAACCGAGGTGAGCTCATCCCAAAACTTCGTCGCAGTGTGTACTAGTGTGACAAGTGGCTCTACTCTTCTGAGAGCAGTCGAGGTATACCACGAATGCGTAAACTCCGGAAAGACGGTGGGATTTCCCAATCCACAGTACAAAAGAATGCTCGTGTCGGGGCTAACTGTAAAGCTGTTAAGCAATCGCGGCCAAGCTATAAATACATCATACTTAAGCGTAACTTTACACATTCGCCGGCGTGATGGACTCAGTGGGCGCTAGTTGCACTGACATATGCCTTATCAGATCTGGCAGTGTTGATGGCTTTGAGCGGCAAGGTGTGGGTTGACGGATTTACGCCTTCCAATACCAGCAAGGTGTTTTTTCACGCAAGAAGGTACCGTAAGGGGGATCCGGAGAACCGCCAAAGTCGCATGAGCTCGCCGAGGTGGATATCGAAGCCCCGAACACGCACCAAAAACTCAGCCTGGTTCTAACTCCTCAGGGGCTATGGGGTCTCGTTAAATTGGATGATCCCAAATGGGACATTGATATGGCTGTGACCCAGGTTCTGGTACAAACAGCAAAGGGTGGTGTTGTTCGAAAGGATTTTAATAGGGGTACGGCTTTCCTCTCGTACACGGCCCAGGTAGATGCAGTTCATGTGATGAAATCGCCAGAAGGGAGCTATACTATGGGAGGTGGTCCAGAGGCAGCACCTTACCTCGACATCAACACACCATTTCCCATTGAGATGTTGCCCCCACATTCCGTAATCATTCTGGATATTGTATTGGGTCCTAATCCACTTATCGATCCCTTCAACTTCCTTCCTGGCTTGATAAGCAAATGGCCGAAAGAGCATGTCGGTAGGAACGTCCCGATCGTTGTCAAAATGCTTCCGAGATCTAATAAGGTCGAGACCACGTTAGACAATGTCCAAGCCGCTGCGGCACAAATGGTGCGTTTAGCTCGAGCAGTGCATTCAGTTGAAATGGTTAAAAATAAAGTCTAAACTTATATCGAGTTTGGAATCAAACATTCTAACGGCGTCTCCATAAAAATGGCGCAACTGTATCCAGCATTAGATCCATCTGCCCCACCCCCCAACTGAAGATCGGCACGAGTATAGATTACAACATATTAGCACTCTGAAAGAGGATTTGGAATATGAGAGAGATGCCAGAGCTGCTGTATACAAAAAATACCACAGGGCAGCCATCACAGTTGATGGTATTGATACCACGCTAATCACGGCAAGTATGGTTCTGGGCGTCGCAGGTGTCCGAGTATTGTCCCACGATAATAGCCGGGCCTATAGCTGTAGGCATGGAAGGCGCAGCCTTAGCTTACGGCCTTCTCAGTGGGGTGGGTAAGTTTGTAAGCCGGCGCCTGTCCGTCAAAGGTAAGAAACACAGTGAAACTCGCTTACTGGCTGAGAGTAAGCTTAATTCCATCACCGACCACACCTCTACAGCGCTAACTCGTTTCCCTTTGATAAGAAAACGAAAGACGAGTTAGTGCAGCACGGACGGGGCGAGGCTCGCGCAGGTTTCATGAAAAAGCTGTCCGCCAACTGAACTTCTCGACAGAGAGGTGGGATACCGGAGTTCGATGTACTTGTAGTATTACTAGCAAGGCGGCCATAAGATGTGTTCATCACGCGTATCCAATACACTCACTCTGACCGCAATTGGGGTCAAGTGGAGCTTAGCTTTGTATATTGTACATAAACTTTACAACCCTGTACTAGACCAGACACATGAAATCACAAGACTCGATGATAAATTAGATGATTTAATTTGCTCTGGGTTGCCAGGCCTCAGTGGTAAAGTAGATGAGGCCGGGCCGCCAGACTCCAACTGACGGATTAATTGGAGTCCACTATAACACTAATTTGTTGAAGTAAGAAAAGCCAAATCCTTAGACATGTCTCTCGCCGGAGTCCCATAGGCTTTTACTTTCTGTTTCATTTATGCGCTTTGGGACTCCAGAGGCCATTTTCCACTGGGGAGTGCTTCCCATAGGCCTGCGGTCACCCATGTCAGGCGTGCAAGCCTTCTGCAACACCACACCCGTCCTCGGGATGAACCAGTCTAGGGGTTTGAACCCCGACATGTGAGAGAGGCGTGACTGATGTTTACCGTATCGGTCTTTGGGAAATCCCACTGCTCCACACGCCGTTCAAATATTTTAGCTGCGAATTTATATATTTAAACCTCAAAACTCTGTAACATATATTGGTCGCAAAAAAGCACCTGATGTAGAAAGACGCGCTGATAAAGAATATCACGTTAGTTTTTGTCCAGATCGATTATTGTCGCTGCAATCCGCAGATAAAAATATGATAGTCATCCATCCCACAATGCCATGCGGTAGACATGGTGTCAAAAGCAGAGCTCTCAGTTCACATTGATAAATCGGTAATATAGCCTCCGTATGCTTCTACATTTACACCAGCTAGTTATAGATTGTACTTTATTAACTATAAGAATTGATTTATATGCAATAGAACAGCGAATATACAGTCAATATGCTTTACACAGTCCGAGTACACGCATAAATAGGTCAGGAGATTCATGTACTATTATCAGCCTATGTTATATATAGCGATAGAAGCATGTGAGTATCTGGGCTATGTCGTACACATAATACACGTAGGTAATACCTGCTGGCCTTTAATCTTAGATCGATCAATATAGGCGGCTCCGGCCTACATTACTTAAAACACAGCCTGAACACACTTGCGAATTTTGGCTAGGTGAACTTTGGAGTTCAATCACCACAGGTATACGCACAGCAACACATATCTCTAAGTAGTGAGACGTCCCTTATTGCTGTCCTATTTGTTGTGTTTTTTCTAAATGTGAACGGGTGTCTGCCTACATAGATAATTGGCAAAAGTTTATGTGCAGCAGAAATTAGCCGGAACAGGGATTTGGGGGCTCCCTGTGGGCTGGGGAGGCCCCCAATAAAGAGTCCGATCGCCCCCCTTGCTGCTCCTGTTATGATGGGAGGATACCGGACTAAACACGAGGCGAAAGTTGGTCGTTATTGAATCCTACTGTTCATTATGAACCAGCCTTGTAACACCATGAAAGGCCCCTTGGCTGAGTTGGTGAGCGCGACATATGGGTTATAATCAATCAATCAATCTTTCAGCAAGTCCTCTTCTCTGGAGAGAAAAATTGAGAAGGTGTTTAATGACATCGATGTTACCAATGACAACATGTTGAACAGAAGAGAAGTGATTCTGTACCTGTTCACGTTACACCCAGGTAAGTTCACAGCCATAACACTAGGTGTACCATGTCTCTGGTTTAGATAGTTTATTGGTTGTTCTATCGGGGCGGTCGTGTTTACTCACCTGGGGCCCGTCTTACAAAGCTGGAGTAGCTTACGTCAGACATACACGTTTTCGTCCGCTTTGGTACAGGCTTCAGTCAGCTCCTATTTGAGTCTTCCTAAAGTTGTCCCAATACTTAAAGTGTGTCTATAAAGCACCACAAGCGCCTCTATATTTTGTACACTTACGGAATTTACGTCTGCCCGAGGGTAGGTGTAAATTTGCACCAAACTTTACATCAAGTCACAGCTACTCCAGCTTTGTAAGACAGTCAGTCTTTCCTGCGACACACGTGCAGCCTTATCCCAGCTTTGCATTTCATTTATTTATTTGATTGCTGTTTTACACCGTACTCAAGAATATTTCACATATACGACGGCGGCCAGCATTATGGTGGGAGGAAACCGGGCAGAGCCCCGGGGGAAACCCACGACCATCCGTACGGCGGGAGAGGAAGCCAGCAGAAGCTTGACTTCCAAGTCACAGCGATCGCATTGGTGTGAGGCTCGGGTCACTGCTCTGCGATAGCGCGCTAACCTACTGAGCCACGGAGGCCCCTCCAGCTTTGTAAGACGGGCCCCTGGGGTGAATTCCACAAAGCAATTTTTTACTTAATGTGCAATTACAATTCAAACAGAAATGTTTCTCACTTATGCTTCAACATGATATATATGCATCATCCATGCTTTTGTTGTAAAATATCAAGATTGTTTGATATTAGTCAAGTTTTACTTAAGTACAATGTTGCTTTGTAGAATCGGTCCCTGGGAGCGGTTTCTCAAAGTGGTCGTTACGCTGTTACGCTGGTCGCAAGTGCGAAGGCGACGTATGCCGTCAATATGGGTTGCCATGGCGATTAGGCCGGCGTAACGTTGCAATCCCTTTGAGACAGCACCCGGGGACGTAACGCCGCAGCCGTAATAGCTACATTCGAATATTCGACCATACAGTCCAAGGACCTGATGGTCGCGCCCATCCAGCTGTTTGACTGTCTGCACCAGCAATGCCTACTGATTGCAATCTATTTTAACCTCACCGTCAACATTTACATATAACTAATGCTTGAATAAGAGTTTGTCGTTACCAGTGCAACGAGGAATAGGCCTACTACACAGTTCAGTATGCTTACATCCGCTAAGGAAACAATGGCTTATCTCTTGCGATATGATAATATTTGTTTGTGAATTATAGCTTAAGCTACGTTCACACTATACAGGTCCGGGGGCCCGAACCTAATTTGTGAGCGATAACGTTTTCGGAGGGTTGCATTCAGTTACGGGAAATTCGGAGAAAGGGTCCGGTTTCCTAAGTAAATTTATTTCTTGCATAAACTTGTCGTTTTTTAGCGTAGCAATGGATCATCAGATAATACCATTAGAAATGAACGTGTTATTAAAAATGTACGAAGAAAATACCCTGTGTGTTGTTGCTTATGTTTTTGTTTGGATGTGGATTAACATACTGACAAGGTTATACAGTGGCCAGATTTCGATGCGAGGCAAAGTAGCTATCTCGCAAAATGCAGTACAGGGAATCAAGTTACTGTTTTCATGGCCGATTTCACTCCACACGTCCATCTTTTTTTTCACATATATGTATTGCAGTCTCGAAGATCAAACAACAGTTTATTCCTTCCTACCTCGTGAATCAGCAATTCAGTGCGATCTGTACTGTTCGCCATGTTTTAATGTTGAACCATGCTGATTAGTCATCAGTGAAAATCCGTCCTGACACAATTCGGCTACAGTGTTTGTGACCTGACACAATTCGGCTACAGTGTATGTGAACGATTCTACCTTTTACTACACGACCCATTTGCCACGAAATCGAAACGGAATTCGTTAAGGCCCCGGACCGATTTCCGTGCATAGTGTGAAAGTAGCTTTAGACATTTATTTGATATAGTAATAAAGAAGCTTTTAGACATTTATTTGATATAGTAATAAAGTCATAAATAAAGAATATATTCTGAGAGAAAACATAAAAAAAAATAGTAACAATGATGTTGGGGAGATTTCCATGACTCCGGGACGAAAGAATATTGTCTGCCTATCACGGTAAAACAAAACTGATGGAGAGAAAATTTCCATTTCGTTGAATTCGAGCATCTTTTTATCAGATGCCCTCATTCATGCCCGGTGCCAGTCTTTATTTTCAGATGCAATGATTGTGTATAATGTTGTGTAGTTGTCAGGATGGGTAGGTCTATGAAGTGCACAGATAAGTTTTCAGCCTCTTTTCCGTGGAGCTGTATTTTGCGTTGTTCGGCAGGTCGGTGTGACGTGGTCGGCGTAACAATTCACATATTTCTACCTTGATGATAAATTCAGCTGTTTCTATTTTGGGTAGTGGATTATTCGTCTGTATGCCTGAGTTCTTGAATCATTGTTTCAGACAGGAGCTCGAATACACTCTCTTGTGATATCTTCGCTGACACGTGGAGCGCAAGGTTCACGGACAGTAAAGAACTGGCGACCCGCATCTGTAAGGAATATTTTGATTCTGATGATGACGGTCGACTGGGTCTGGAAGACATTACTGAGCTGATCGCCAAAATGGACAACAACCGTAAGTTGGTGGTGATCGTTTCGCTCCTAGTTTCGAATATCAAAGGAGAATAATCTACATCCACGCACAATAACGTGATGAAGAAGTGCAAGAACGCACAACTTCGGACACCGTTGTTATTATTCTTTGCCTCAATCTGATTCTGTAAAACAATTCAAGCGGAGCATTGCTGGGGGTACAGTTGTTATGACATACGGTAATATACCTTTAGGCTGGTGCTTTAAATAATCCAACCCTGGCATTGCTTGGGGTACAGTTGCTGTCGCATTCGGTCATATACCTTCAGTCTGGTACTTTAAACAATCCAAGCAGAGCATTGCTTGGGGTACAGTTGTTATTGTTATATACCTTTTAAACAATCCAATTACATTGACTAGGTGAAAAAAACGCCACTAAAGACTTATCGCAGACAGTCAAATGGAGGACGAAAAATCACAGATATGTGTTCACCTTAAGGATACTGGAACACTTCGCTGGCCAAATTTCATATTTTGCCTTGTGTAGCTCAAACTATTGAACAAATATGGCCGTATATATATATATTCTGAAAGCTAAACAACTGCTGATTTAAAAACAAAAAGAGATCTTTTAAAGTTAACCTAATTTAATATCATTCAAAATAAAGAGAAAATCTGAAAAAAAATCAAACCTGTCATTCAAATTGCTGTTTTGGGGTTTTTTTTTTTACAATTTTCAAAATTTTCAAGTTTTTATTACTCTGGTTGATAATTTAGTACGTAAACTAAAAAACTGTCCCACAGATTGTTAATATTCGTCTTAGATGTTCTAAGTGATCCTTTAAAGTTAAAGCTTTGAAAAAGTATAACAAATTTTGAAACATTTAAGTTTTATGTTCACTGATATCTTTAAAACTAGAAAAGATATCAAAAGTCTGTAAGACATTTTTTGCCTTAGGAGTTTAGCTAACTGTGCACCAAGCTTCACACCATTATGTTGCCAAGTTTCACACCATTATGTTGCCAAGTTTCACACCATTATGTTGCCAAGCTTCACACCATTATGTTGCCAAGCTTCACACCATTATGTTGAATAATAAGTGAGAAATAAAAGTATTTCACCACACAAGCCTCTCAAAAATAGAAAGGGAGCAAAAAAAAATGTCTGGAGGAGCATTATGTGTGACAAAATTCGTCATTAATTAGTTTGCCAATTAATTTTAATCAGAAATTGTCCTGTCTCCAGTTAAATTGTGAACATATAGACCTACATATGTTAAATTTTAAATCTTATCATGATCCATCATAGTGTAAATTGGTCTTTTGTCTTGACACTTCTGAACAAACCCTGTTAGAATGTGCTTATAAGCTTCTCCCCCAATAACACCCTGGTGGGGTAATTAAGGTCGTTGTTTTAGTGAATAGGTCTGCTTGGGTAGTCTGCACGAGCAGCCGTGTTCATAGCAGGAGGCAATTCACATTTACCAGGGGCGCGTCTATTCACAGCAGGTATCTCCCTTAACAATCCGAATTTGGTTTTCATCTTCAAGTGACAGGAAAGATAAGAGAATGGAGAATAAGAATATGAAATAAAACAAATTTGACCAAATTTCATTCCTGAGGGGTTCTAGTACCCTTGAGGATGAAATAAAAAAATTCACCCCTGGTATTAAAGATATTGCAACCCCTCAGAGGTGAAATTTTGTCAATTTTTTTTATTTCACATTCTTGTTCTGCATTCTCCTATCTTTCCTCTGATTTAAAGATGAAAACCAAACTCGAATTGTAAATACCTTAAATTTGACAAAAAGTGTAACATATTGTGAACCAAGACGGGTGTGTTCTCTTCGTTCCCGCTGATTGGGAGGATTAGCTCATTGAGTGAGCTGTGAATAAACGCGCCCTTGGTGAATGTATATTGCCTCCTGCTATAAATTGTGCGTGGCTACTTGTGCAGACTATGCAACAAGACATATTAACTAAAACAATAGCCTTAAACACCCTCACCCGGGTGCCATTGGAGGAGGAGTTTGTAAACACATTCTAGCAGGGTTTGCTCAGAATTGTCAAGATAAAACACCAGTTTAGGCTTTCATGGAGCATAAGTTTTCAAATATGTCATAAGTAGGTTAATATGTTTACATTTTAGCTGTAGACAGGACAATTCTTGATTAGAATTAAGTGGCAAACGAATTAATGATGAATTCTGTCACGCATAATGCTCCTGCAGACATTTTGATCCTTTTGTCCCTTTCTATTTTTGAGACAGTTGTGTGGTGAAATACTTTTATATCTCGGGTATATTTCAACATAATGCTTTGAGACTTGGCACGCGTGTAGCTTTCAAGATATTAGTAAAAGAACATCAAAGTTTCGAATTGTGTTTACATTTTTGAAAGTTTTATTTTTAAATGATCACTGAGAACATTCTAAGATGAATATTAAAATTCTGCGAGAAGGTTTTTTACTTTAAATAGGAAATTATCCACGTGGGCCAAAAAAAAAAGTCGAAAAAAAATGGGAAATTGACAAAGTAATGAAAGTATTGAAATTTGAAAAAACAGCCCTGATATTTCTCAAACTTTCTCTTATTTTGAATAATGTTAAAATTAGGTAAATTTTAAAAGCTTTTTTGAAATAAGCATTGATTTAACTACTCATCTGGACCACGCAGGGCAAAATGAGAAATTTTGCTTATGACCGGTTTTATTATCCTTAATCTCTATTGGTTCCTGTGGAAACGTTTCTTGTATAAGCGCCAAAAACCCACAGAAACAGGTGATCCGAGTTTGAAAAATTTAAAAATTTGGATCGACTTGACTGCAAAAATTCATAATATTTGTGTGTGTATAGTGTATATATATATAGATATATATTTTTTTTCTCTAGCCACGGACTATCAAGTTACTCTCGCGGAAGCTAAAGTATTCTTGACGAAGGTAATTTTTGGAAATGAAATATTAGAAAAGTGTTAAAGTAATTGGCCAAATCAATAAAGCCTTTAAAGTTTTTGTCACATCCTTTGATTCTATTCACGCCTTAAAACTATCACACTTGACAATTATTGCGAACATATTTATTTCTCTTTAATTATTTATTGGTGTTTAAAGTCGTGATCAAGAATATCTCACTTATGCGACGGCGGCAGCCATTATGGCGGGAGGAAACCGGGAAGAGCCCGGGGGAAGCTCTCGATCACCCGCAGGTTGCTGGTAGACCTTCCCAAGCACTACCTGAGGGAAAGACAGCCTTTGCTTGTGAGACTTGAACTCACAGGCACCGCACTGTTGAGACTCTATTGAGTCATTGTCCTGCTCTGGCGCGCTAACTACTGCCACGAAGGCCTACAGAATTAGGTAAATATAAAATTTACCTTTGCAACATGCAATAAACTTTTTATAACGATGTATAAATTCGTCGCGTATAATGCATCTCATGCGTGTGTTCTGCATGGGAAACTCGTGATTGGGATCAACGACATAGTAATTTGTTGCCACATAATTATCACGGTCATCACAAGATTCGGGAAATGTTTCGAGGGTAATCGTCCGCTTTCCATTTATCTTCATTCTGCGACAAAAATGGGGATTTATACACGCCTTATTACTCTGCCTGTGTCTAAAGTAACTGGTAATCATTTGTCTTTCAGATGTACGAGGATCTGGAAACCACTAATGGGTCTAACTAGCGACATCAGAGAAACCTATACATACAGGACGAGAGAGCGCCGGAAATTCCATTTCTCTACCATTCCTGTACGCCAAAGCAAAATTTTCAGTCGCATTTATTCTGGTATCAACCACAATGCACAAAATATACGTGTAGTCATTATTGTAATAGTTTTGAACAAAGACAGTGCCGTGAGCACGTGCGATAAGTCACCAAGAGCAATTAGTCTGAGCTCCTTTGCAG
This sequence comes from Acanthopleura granulata, assembly GCA_016165875.1. Lineage (NCBI taxonomy): Eukaryota > Metazoa > Mollusca > Polyplacophora > Chitonida > Chitonidae > Acanthopleura > Acanthopleura granulata. Next base: position 5,863,681 of record JABBOT010000082.1, read on the forward strand.
ACCTTATACCTTCTACACTTATAACTCATTCGACATTATTTACCTGTTTCCACGGCCTTAATGGCCAAAATAAAAGGTTGGAGGTTTCCTCTGTCTTAAAGGTTATACAAGAAAAATGAGTGGTTAAACAGATATTAGGGTTTAAAAGGTGGAGAAAACATAAAAATTACATAACGTTCAGATGAAAGATTGCGAAAGGTTGGTCGTAAAAGTGGTCTTCAATATTTTTGTCCATTTTTTATTGCAAGGAGAAAAAGACACTTGGAAATAATTTTTGTATGGTGGATATTTGGTACATATAGCCTTTGTGTAATAATGTTATGAATGAGGATGTTACACATGTTTAATTAATATTTTGCACTAGAATTTGTCGTTTACGGCTACAAAGTGTTACGAGGCACATGTCGTGATTACATGTGTCCGGGTTAGGACCCGCCTGAGTTTAAGGCCCACACATGGTGGATAAATTCACGATCGGGTGGAAGCCCGTTTTGCGTGGCTGATTATCCAGATGGAATAATGCTACACCATCGCCCAAGCTGAAATTCCCACAGATGTGTCAAGATGGTTCTCGCCGTTGGTCCCCATTGATGTTACCCAAAAGCGGAAAGAGCGCACCTCCAGACGATACATGAAATTGAGATAATGCAAGCTTCAAAATTTATGACCGGTGTTTTAGAGACAAAAGATTTACTTGTTCGCTGCTTTATAAACGAACTCCAAATTTTAATGAAAAAGAAGTCTTTGGCCACTCACACGCTACGTTACTGCGCTTCCTGATACCCCCGGTTTAGGACTAAACGTTGTCGCCTTTGGACATACCCTCTGCTTTCGGACTTCACCAAACTGAACTGGGATTGACCTTGTTTTAGCTGGCGTTCCCTCTCTCTCCACTTTGAACCCGGGACAGCGGCATATAGTAAGTATAAGTAGTAAGTATATATTAAAGAACTCCTTTCTTGTTACTTAACCCCTTGTCGTTGTAGTCACTTTGTCCACGGGTTTATCTATACCCTACGGGTATAGTTAGTAGCAACCTCGGTGCATAGTTTCCACTCTACACGTTGTGATACCTAGTTGTGTCTGAAAAGACTATATAGGCTCCATCGCGACGGTTTCCCTGAAACGCTTCCACTCAAAACGCTTCCTCTACAAACTCTGCGCTCGGATCAAGTAGCCACACAAAACCCTTACCCCGTATCAAAAGTGTTTTCAGCCTGGATTTGGAATATATTTATATTTTTAATTTATTCATAAATATGATCATAATTCAGTTTAAATGCATATGTTTAGATATAAACAACAGAAACATATTGAAATAAATTGATTAGATATGCATGACATCCTTATTTAGAACATTACTATGCAACGACGATAAATACCAAAAGTTGTCCCAATACCCACCATACAAATATATTTTTAAATACGTTTTGGCATGAGAGAAAAATCCATGAAAATATTAAAGGCCATATTTGCATATAAGTTTGAAGCTCTTTCGTCTGATTTTGGCATAATTCTTATGTTTTCTTCTCCTTTGTGGGAAATAAAAAAAATAGTTTTAAATTTTCAGATTTGAGGCGTATTTTACATCGTTTAATTACCTTTTCACTTTATGTATATTTTCCGCCAATGGCCGGCAATTCTCGGAAATAACGGCCGAATTAGCCAGTTTAGCGGGGCAGATTATCGCTTTCTATGTGGGCTCTACTCTTCACTGAGTTCTTGTAACAGCCATCGTCGTTGACGTCACTACTGCGGGCTTATTAATTTTCTATTCTGTTGGGGGCTTAGGAAAACTGTACTTTCAAGGTATTTTCTTGTCAACCCCACTCCTCCACCCAACCAAGAAGAAAATCGAGAAACTTTGTGGTACCTTTATATGTTAGGACTCGTCCTAAGCAGCATGTTGTGATATAAAAAAACAAAACGCTTCATGTACGCCCATAGCTGTTCAGTTTGCATTGTTGTTGACGGCCAATCCGAAACTCGTTCAGTGGTCCGATGGCCTGTCGCCATGGTAGGCACGTGCCTTTAGCTGACGTAATGTAAGTTACTGGGCAGAGGACGTAGTCACTATAAACCATAATACTGCGGTGATATGTCATGGGTGCATGTAGTTGGTTATACTTAACAATCTACAATCATTATTGTTACACGAAAAAAAATTGTTTTTTCTTTTTTCTTTCACTATCCCTAATAAACCGAAAAAGTAGTGCTCGCACAATAATTCCGGAATGAATAAACAGCACTGTGCAAATGTCCTAGTTTTTGTGTCCTCCTGTATTCTTTATTTGATCTGCTAAAGTACCACTTTTGCATGAATATTTCACGAAGAGGACGATCATTAGTTTTAAGGATGGTCGGAAATGGAAAGAGACTGAACCAAACCATAGGACATAGAATCACAATTGAACTGGCTACTAAATCTGGGTTTGAACAAGTCATCATAGTGTCTGTCTATCTTACATCATAATATTTTGTATCTGCTGTTGTTTTGACAAACTAACAACAGATTGATGTTTATTTGCTATCAAGTATATGATTAGCCGATGAAAGCGTCTGTTACCAGACTTCCAGTCTGACCCGCTGGAATGACTGATTGTTTGCTGAATGTCCATTAAGAAGAATGTCCGCCTCTGGGAAGGTCCGCAGGGCATGATGTCAGATGATTATAGGCATTTTCTGATCGGCTTGTTACCATTGTCATCGTTAACGTCTGGGTATTATTGCACTAGATCTCCCTTCTTAAATTGTTCCGTGTTCGTCCGAATTGTCGACTGTGCTATCGGAAGGTCAATGTGATGCCAAGGTATTAGGTGCTTTGGGGGCCTGTAGCTTTTCACGACCAGATACCCTCTACCCTCAAGTTTTTTCTTTCTTTATTCTCCTAATTTTGGGGACATATGGTTCGCTCCTTTTAGCTGATATACATGTAAATGTAACAAGAAAGGGTATGAAGTTGTGAGAAAGTTCTTTGAAGTAGGGCCATGTAGTGGTGAAATCTTAATGGGTGAGTCTGACCTCGCTTCTATTGGCAGCGAAATCATTATACCGGAGTCTAAACTAGCGCAGTCTGGTTGTAAAATCATATATACTGCATGAGATACAAATGACGTTAAAATCTAAAGAGTAAGAGTGGAACCCTGGGTGAAAAAAAGCATATAAATCTATGAAGTGTAATGAGAGAACAACGGTCATATGGATTAAGCTAAAGACTGATCACTGTTCAATGAGTCAATGTCAGTTTATTTAGTCCGAGTGTGAATATTAAGGTGAAGAGAGCAGGTGTCAGAAGACGAAGTACCAGCTGTCATTAGCGTGGCCAAATATAACGAAAGATAATCTGTGTGCTGCTTTTTGCGTGTATAAAACTGCCACCTGGTAAAAGATAACAGTTATCTTTCGGCATTGACAATACTGAGTAAGTAACCTCTTATTATCACATACTAAAATCCTGGCCATTTGTTACATGTTGGGAATATTTAATGCTTTGGTGCGTTAGAAAAATGTTATAAAATATTTTTAAATATAATATTTCAATTTTGTTCATGCCGTCCTCTTTAGCATTTGATTTATATTCACCTGATTTCTTAACCAGCGTCCGATTACGTTACAACATTCAAACCTTTATTTAAATCATTTAAAACCTTGAACATGTTGGGAGTAAATTCGGAAAAAGGGGTCTAGAAACTCAGACCTCAGAGAATTAGACCCTTCAAAAATCAAATCACGTGTCATAGGGTTGATCTGCGTATTTAACGCAGGTCAATTACAGCTTTATCCCAATTATTTTTTTACCTCTTTTCAATTCGTAGGCTCTTGTCACTTTATTAGTGAATTATTTTCTCTGAAAAGACCAAAGAACTGTAATTGTCTAAGAAAATGCTTTTCCAATAAAATCAAGTTATTTACAATGATATCAAGCCAGCGACCAGCCGTTGACATATCATGTACAGCCTTGTCTTCATTTCAGGGCAGATACGACATGATCCGGGCAATCACGCTTAGCTTTGCTCTTGTGGCGTTAGCGATCGGGTAAGTACCGAAATACAAACCTGTATAGATCACGTGCTCGAAACACCCCAAACTGAACATAAGTACATGTAGCCCTTACAGCAACTCAGTTAAGTCACTGTGTAACACGTACATGCAACAAGCTTGAGAAATGTAAGAATATTTGACGACAAAATTCAAGAAGCTGAGACAACCAGTAAGACAGCAGTTCATGTTCAAGGAAAATAGAGAGTGAGAATAACCAGTTAGAGATAAGCTGGTGGCTAAGGAAAGGAGAGGATGAGGACAACCAGTAGAGAGAAACTCATGAGTAAAGAACAGGGATGATTAGGATAACCAGTAAGAGAGAATCGCAAGGGTAAAGAATAGACAGGATGAGGACGACCAGTAAGATGGCACCCCATGGGTAAAGGACAGAGACAATTAAAAAACAGTAAGAGAGAAGTTCGTTGGAAAAGAACAAAGACGATTTAAAAAAAAAACACAGTTAGAGAGAAACTCAGGGGTAAAGAAGAGAGAACAAAAGATAGTAAGAGAGATCATGGATAAGGAACAGGGACGATTTAAAAAGAAAACAGTGAGAGAGAAGTTCACGGGTAAAGAACACAGAGGATGAGCATAAACAGTAAGAGAGAAGCCCATGGGCATGGAACAGCGACGATTTAAAAAAGAAAACCAGTAAGAGAGAAGCTCATGGGTAAAAAAGAGACAGGATTGGGACAGTCACAAAAAGAGATGCTCATTGGTAAAGAAGAGAGGAGATAAGAATAACCAGTAAGAGAGAGGATATAATTTCAGTCCAAAACCTTTAAAATTTATATCTGGTTATATAATTTCTATATGACAGTTCCCCTTTAGGTCTTATTATTACTGTGGATAAAGAAAGATAGCTATCGTGGCATCGTCAAGTCAGTGTCGTTGTGGAGAAATGTCTTCTGTCAAAGCTTTCCATGTGTTTTCGCTCTTTCTAGTTTGAGACGTATCCCTGTCAACCAAAAGCTGAGGACGATCTTCCACGACATGGATGCTTCCAACGATCTGATAATCGTCAAAGAGGAAGCTAAGAGTCTGCGAGGCTTGTCTCCTCAGAAGGAGGTAGAAATACATGTAGTCGTATTTTGCCAGTTAGACACTTCTAGTGTACAAAGTACGGAGTTATTAGCAGACTTAATGTCGCGCTATCTGACGAGCACTTGCGGTACAAGTTGATTACCATGTATGATTACGTGTCATGTAGTGCTGCTCTCGTAAGGCTTTTGGATTGTATATTTTAGACAAGCAGTGAAAAACGAAACATGCGATCAAGTAAGTTAAAATATGGATCCTTTCCTTGTGAAAAATTGAAAAATCTGGAAGTTTATTATTGAAGAATGAGTAGTGTAAGGAGTGATTTGACATTGGAGAGCGAAAAATATAAACCTCTGGCCCCAATTAAATTCAATTGTAATTTAAGGATACTGGGACAACCCCTCAGGGATGAAATTGGTTAAATTTTTTATATTTCACATTTTCATTCCCCATTCTTCTATCTTTCCTCTCATATAAAGATGAAAACCAAATTGTAAATACCTTAAATTTGACAAAAAGTATAACATGCTGTGAACCAAGACAAATTTATTTTATTAGTTCCCTGTTATTTGGGGGATTAGTTCACTGTCAGGGTGGTTACCTGCTGTGAATAGACATTCCTTTTGTAAATGTGTATTGCCTCTTTGTGCAGACTATCCAAGCAGATCTATCAACTAAAACAACAACCTTAGTCACCCCACCAAGGCACAACTGGGGGAGGAGTAAATAAACACATTCTAGCAGGTTTTGCTCAGAATTGTCCAGATAAAACACTAATTTATGTTTTCATGAAGCATGATAAGTTTTAAAATATAACATAAGTAGGTTGGTATGTTTACATTTTAATTGGAGGCGGGACAATTCATGACTAACATTAATTTACAAACGAATTAATGACAAACTTTGTCACCCAAAATGCATTTCAAGACATTTTGGTCTTTTTGTCCCTTTCTCTTTTTGAGATGGTTGCGTTATGAAATACTTTTATTTCTCGCTTATATTTCAACATAATGCTGTGAAACTTGGCACACATGTAACTGAATACTTAGTTACATTAGTAACTGTCCCACAAACTGATATCTTTTCTAGTTTTAAAGGCATCAGTTAACGAATGCCCAAGTTTTAAAACTTTTTTTAAACTTTTGAAAGTTTTAACTCTAAATAATCACTCAGAACAATCTAACATGAATATTAAAAAATCTGTGAGACAGATTTTTTAGTTTAAATAGAAAACAATCCACTCGAGGAAGAAAAATTTGAAAATGTTTAAAATTGGTCAAAAGATAGCAGTTTGAAAAACAACTCCATTGTTAGTAAATTTTCTCTTTGTTTGGATTTTAGTTTACAGTTATGTAAATTTTGAAAGCTTTGTTAAAATCAACAGCTGTTTACTTTTCAGAAATATACATACATCTAGCCATATTTGATCAATAGTTTGGGATACACAAGACAAAATGTGAAATGAGGAAATAAGTGTTATTTTTATTTATTTAATGAAAGGAAAAGTTGTGACACAATGTGGACGTTTTGATACCTGCAAAGAGGATGCCATGCATTGTTTGTCTGAAATTGAGCATGCCACATTGATATGATTAGTGACGTGATTGTGGCAATGTGTGAGTTTATCCATGTATTCTGTGATGTGACTCTGAAAAACTGTCAGTATAGCCATGTTATTCGTGATGTGATTGTGGCGATGTATGAACTTAACAATGTTATAAGTGATATGATGTTGTCATAGTGTGAGCTTAGCCATATTATCCTTGGTGTGATTTTGATAATGTGTGAGATTAGTCGTGTTGTCCGTGATGTGATTTGGCAAAGTGTAAGCTTAGACGTGCAATCCGTGATGTGGCTGTGGCAATGTGTGAGTTTAGCAGTGTTATCCGTAAAGTGATTCTGGCAAAATGTGAGTGTAGCCATGTTATCCGTGATGTGATTTTGACAATGTGTGGACTTAACCATGTTATCTGTGATCTTTGGCAATGTGTGGTAAAATGTGAGTCTAGCTGTGTCATCGGTGATATGATTGTGGCAATGTGCTCGTTGTAGATCCCCATCGTGACTACGTGGAGTGTTCACACTTCCAGCTCGACTGGTGCGCCAAATATAAAGACCCGGCTCACGTCGCTTACCGGATGTGCACCGAATATTTTGACAGCGATGGTGATCCCCGCTTGAACTCGGCAGATCTGGATTTTCTCTTTCCCATAGTTGACATGAATCGTGAGTATACTGTGTCACCCATGCCTGATGGCTCCAAATTGTTAAGTTCCTGTGGCAGCCAGTGTTGACCAGCCCCTGACAAGGGACGTGGAGAGTTCGACTCTGTCAGTCGCTGGGTCGTCGGCTGACACTTATTGGGCTGAGGGGCGAGTGTTTTCTCCAGCTTCTGTGTGGTTTCTTCCAGGTTATGCACAGTCACCTGCAGGTTCTATCCGATTTCCTCCAGATTTTGTCCGGTTTCCTTCAAGTTCCATCTGAGTTTTTCTCGAGATCTGTCCAGTTTCCTCCAGATTCCACGAGATTTCCTACAGGTTCTGTCCGGTTTATTTCACTCTCAAGTTCACCCCCTCTTATGAAGAAAATATATCAAGCACGGCAGAAAATACAAAACAAAGTAAACAGTTGTCTCAGTGATATATATTGTGTGAGTTTAGTATGTAAGGTTATGGTCAAAACGGATGTAAGTCTTTGGAGTAATAGTTTAATTCAGTAATAGAAATAATTTAAAGTGTTACAAAGTCATGAGAGCATCCACTTTGCATATGGGTTAGCTAACTCTACGTAAGGCTTGCTTGGGAACGCGCACTCAGAACAGTAAACGTTTTAACAGACAGAAAACTAAAATCTGATTGATACAACGTCATACAAATTCCCGACTTGACACATGAAGTTTTTGGATTCAAAAATGATTACAGTCACTGTTTCCTGCGAAAGACAGAGCATTATTTTTTTGGATTGTGTGCGATCGACATTACACAGGTTTCCTTTCATTAACATGTTAAGCTCACTTCTTTTCCACGAAGTAAACCTCATTCAAGATTACCTTCATTTTCTTTCATTTTAATCTCATGTATTTGTTCCGGCGTGCATCTAGCTGCTGACGACCATGTTGTCTATGAAGAGTTCGACTTCAGGACGGTAAGCTAGATGTTAATGTTACCGTGCCTGTTATCTGGAAATAGGTTTTTTTGAAATGTAAGACCAAGGGTATTACCCTTGGGAAGGGAAGAACCAAACATTTGTTACGGGCCATCCTGTATACCAATAACAGAAGTAAACCTGACATCATGTAAACTGTCCATGTTTTAATCGCGAGTAGCGCCATTATGCAATTTTCCAGTGTATATTTTACCCATCCTACAGCATGTAATGAAGCAAAAACAGAGATTTTGAACTTACAGCAACAGAAGTGGTTTCAGAATGTTGCCTAGTAGATGCATAGAAATGCCCATTGACACGGGCACAACTTACAAGATAAAATAATGACAAGTAGTGGTGAACACCAAGGGTCGCGTGTTCAAATCTAGCTCTCATCCGCAAGGGATATCCCTCGTGGTGAGATTGCATTCCCCTGCATGGTTTTGTCTATATACTATAAATTGGAAATAAATCGAAATACCAATTTAACAAAATAAATTTAATAAACTAATTTTGTATCAACTGCTTAAGAGATGAAAGGACTTGATACGAATAGTTATTAACTTGTTTGCTTATTTTATACTGCAGCTGATATTTCTGTCTTATTGTCATCATATCTGAGCGGTGTGTGTAATCTTTCGTACAACAGATGTACAACAACTTTGGAATCCATTCCCGACGAAAGAAAACAAGCTCTTATTCGATAAATAAAGATCAATCCAAGAAAGTACACGCTGTTATTTTGTTCACTTATGAACTCAATGTATTAAATGACGTTCAAGTACAGCTCATGCTGGCTTCCTCTCCAGCCGTACATGGGAAGGTCTGCCAGTAACCTGAGGATGGTCGTGGGTTTCCCCCCACCATTCTTGAGTATGGCGTAAAACACCAGTCAGATAAATAAAGAAATATTAATTGATGTTTCGACACTAACCTAACACTCTCCAGGAAAAGGGAGATAGATGTTTTACGGAAACATGATCTGGGACTAGTAAACCCACGTGACTGAGTTAAAGTCTTGACAGCTCAGAACATTTCGTGCACTTTAAGTACCTGCCTTTACCTGAGCTCGATCTCAGTTTCAAGTCGAAAACTTGGTAATATGTACATTACCAAAATTACAGAGGCAAGCTGAATTCTGAGCTGTTGCTTTAGTCTATAATGTTATAGCTCAATCTTGAATATCCATGCGTTTTTGTTTATCCCACACATGAACCTATCTGTCCATGCGCACTGATGTCCCATTACATGCAGCTGTCTGGCTTATTGTCCTTGAACATGACGGTGCCTGACCAGGTGACGTGTTAGAAACCAGCTCCTACTAGTTCAACTCCCGCCTGCACAGCCTCAGCCTTGTCAGGTCATGCAGCTTACACCGCCTAAGACTTGTCAGGCACCGCAGCCTTACAGCCTCCGCCTTGTCAGGTACTGTAGCTTGTACAGCCTCAAGTTTGTCAGGTACTGCACCTTGCACAGCCTAAAGCTTGTCAGGCACTGCAGTTTGAACAGCCTCAGCTTTGTCAGATACTGCCTTTTGTACAGCCTCAGCCTTGTCAGGTACTGCAGCTTGTATAGCTTCAGCCTTGTCAGGTACTGTCTGGTATTGCAACAAGGGGAGGTACTGCAACTTCTGCAGCCTCAGATTTGCCAAGAATTTTAACCAATTGCCTCATTCATACACGTCCATTAAGTTAAAGAGACACTGTTTTACACTATTCGCCTTCAGGCTCTGGCTATGATAGAATCCTACAAAATATCCAAAAAAAGGAAACCAACAATGTTAATTTTACCAAATCTTTATTTCACACCGAGTGTTATACGATATGTCCACATGGTAGCCTACGATTCTCGAATATACTCAGGTGGCAAACTTGTTGTTTCGAAATTAAGACGAAGAGAGCTTGACCCACTGGATAACGAACTCAGACTGGGTAATTTTCCCATCCTCTGTGGAGAAATTGGAACAGTACGATGAGGAATTCTTTACTGGACAGTTTATACTAAGAAAAAAGTCTTTTACACTACTGATTGCTTACGCTTGAGTTGAAAGATAAAGACAAGGGGTGTAATTTTGTTGCCAATTGTTTTAGGCCGTACTACAAAATATTTCCCATGTTTGCTTTCCTAGATAGAAAAGCTCAAATTTGGGAAAACTTGCTAAGAGAAATTCTAGAAACTTGCCATGCAGTTTGGGGAGAAACTATCTGGTGATTTCATAAAAAAACAGAAGATTATAGTAAATCGAAAGGACGATTCTGAACTTATTCTCTAATAGCCGTTTGGAAAGTGAATAGACAAACTCGGAACCAATCCTCATAACATCCGGCCCATTATCATCTTTCCAGTCAAATGAAATATCAGTCACGGCCTCCTCCTACAAAGTAAGGTTACGCAAGGTCAACAAACGCAATACCTATATATTTGTATGATGTGATTTCTCTACTCACCGTCTCTGTCAAAGTACGTTTGTACACGGTAAACGTCGGGATTTTCCGTAATGGCGCCATTTTTGTCCGTGTCTAGGTTCTTGAACAAAGTAATGGCTTCCCAAACATCTCCCAGACCACGTGACGTCCAGTCTGTGATGAACTCATGCTCGTCGATTCTATCGTCATCTGAAGATCAAGGTAGACAACTCTACAGGACCGATGGAATGAGTTTATGGCTAATGTGATTATCGTGTTCATTGTCAATGTGTAAAATCCTCACACAAAATACTAAATAATTTGCACAAGGTACTACAGTGGACTAGGAGTTCAGTAACGTCCAATAAATTGCAATAGACACCACTAAATCCATTTTACCTAATTCTGCTGAGGCCATTTTGCTACGGTGGGTGTAAGTTGTTATGATTTGGGCATCAATTTGTATGAACAGTAAGAATGTATAAAAGCCCACGTGAGGTAAATTGAAAAGATTTAAGTCGTATGACACATTTAATGTCTGTCTTCTTGAGCAGACTCTTTATTACGAGACAGGCTTACTGTTAACATCGAATGCCGTGAAAACCCCATGCAGTTCTGCAAAGTAGAGAACCCCGTCCATGTTCTCATCGGCCAGGTAGAACAAGGTACGAGCCACGGCGCTGTCTACTTGGCCCTGGCTCTCGTGGCCGGCAGCTCTGTGAGACACAAAGTGACTGATTAATTCATTCATAAGCAGATTGGTGAACTGTGATGCGTGGATGGGAACATCTTTTACAACAGGTACCCCAAGGTCCAAAATGCATCTCTACATACTTTGATCTTATGCAGAGATATGTAACAGGTAAAATGTAGCCTTACTGGTATATTAGATGTCTCATACTCTGTATTGTGTTCAGGGAGTGTGTTTAGCTGGTAATATAGAAACCAGATGTGCAGTGGACAGTCAGCGGGCTCTCTCTTGCACCCTTCTGACCTGGGCACAGCCAAGGCACATTCAAGCTGCTTGTCATCACAAAAAGACAAGATTCCTTGGATGTGGTAGTCAGGGAAGGGTCACATGGGAAGTTGATTTTAATAGCTGCAATAAATACATGTTTGGGTGAAGTCCAGTTCCTGATTTTTGCCACAGTCTAGTTTCTGGTTCATTTTAAGTAATAAGGTGGATATGGGAAAGTATGGTCCTTTCACATGGTATATATAGGACTTACATGGAATTCAGATGGAGTAAACATTTTGCTTGCATACTGTTAGTTTGCTCGAGGAAAATGGTCAATGGCTGATTGTGAGGCTGAATGGTTGAAACTTTGTGACACTGGGGACTGGAGGAAGAGAAGACTACTAACAGTTCTGGTTCTTGCCAAGGATATCATCTGGCCAGAAAGCAGATGCTCTTCCTTGGCATGTTCATTTTAAAATCACATATTTATGAATGATATAAATGGCATTTTCACGTATTTGGTTAAATGGACACTCTGATACCTCAGTAGGATTTCTTTAGATGTTTTCTCACCAAAAAGAGATCTTCTGAAGATAATGTAGCCTGATATGCTACTGTGTTAATCTTTCAGAGATAATGTAAAATACTAGTATGATAAATCTTCAGATCTGATTATAGAACTAATAATGATTTAGTGTCAGTGTTGATTGTATTAATAGCTGGAGGTGGTATTGGTTTAATCTAGTCAGCTTTCAGACATGTTGTAAGACACTAGTGTGATAAATCTTCGGAGATTTGATCACGGTGTTGTAAGATAGAATTAATACGTTAATTGGTATATCAGTTTGAAATTCATGTTTCATATTTAGTCACATGCACAGGTAGTAGTTGTACCAATTTGTAGAATCATCATCGGGGTGGTAGTTGGATACTTAATGAAATGGCGTGTAGATGTAGGAAGCCTGCTGTACCAAGGGTCAGTGTTAGTACATGTATCATGTCACTGTGAGTGCTCTTGACAAGAAATTTATTTTATTTTTATTTTATTGTTTTATTTTTGGGGTGACAGGGTATGGTTTATTGCTGTCAATTAAGCCTACATATGTCCCGTAAATGTTTTAAATGATGCATGACTGATATCAAGTTAATTGGGTTGTCTGGTTGTTTAATACTGCACTGTAATTGTTCACAAAGTTGATTCAATATTTTGTATGTTTTATACCTTTTAAAGTAATTGGTAAATAGTACAAAATATAACTCAGTTATTTTTTTTTTTCAGTGAACACATTTTTAGAGACACTTTTCTCCCCACGCTCTCTCTAATCTATGAGGCCTATTCTTGAAATCTTCTTATCTTGTTTGACAATGGTATGGAGTAGAACAGGCAGAATGTTTCCAACATTTTCCGTTAACAACCTAGACCAAGACACAGTACAATCCGTTAGAAAGTCCCTGATGCCTGATTTATGGTGAAACTGGGTGATGCTTCTGCATGAAAGATAACCGCTTACTTGTGTGTTTTAAGCACCATGCTGTACTCTTTAAATGTTAACTTATCTGTTTAAGAAATGTGAATGAGCAGAAACAATGTTGGCATAGACAGCTTCCAGGATTTACCGACGTCCGGCCGAGCATATTCCAACGAACAAGGTGCACAACAAGGGGACGCAAATCGACCACATCTGCAAAGCAAGGATAACACGATCGGTTACCTTCCCTGGCTAATTCTATGCCTTCTGTAACGTTTGCCTCTCACGGAAAGGGCAGCCAACGGAAACACAGGCAAAATACGAGCCTTCATTTTTTTTTTGTATATCTGTTGACACCACTGAAATGTTAGGCCTTAGAGTCTGCGTGACATGGAAAATCAAGAGAGAAAGGATTTTAGTAAAAAACGTGTCTCATTCAACTACATTCCAATTCCAGAAAATAGTTACCAGCAAATTAAAGGGACCACACACAAAAAAACACAAGTTATGGCGAATGAAAAGAACATTAAAAACTGTACCTAAAAATACCTGAAACGACTTTTTTAGATTTTTGTCACCAATTTACATGCAGTCAAATGCTTTTACTGTTTGGGGGTTTATGGGACCATAGTGATAATGTGCTTCACCAGTTATGTCACACAGGCTTTTCTCGGTTACCTTTTTTCATACACATGCAAACAGTAAAGGAGCACTCTTCACAAGAACTTTACTCACAGAGGGGAGCATAAATGTGTACAGAAAGTATTGTGACGTCACTGATGAACCAAATTATCAATTTGGTCAATAAAACTAACCATGCAATCAAAGCATTTGATTGCATTCTTGTCGGTGGAAAAGAATTTTAAAAAATTCCGTGAAGGTATTGTCAGATACAGTTTTAATGCGCTTTCCATTCGTCACAACTTCATTTGTGTGTTTTCCTTCCCTGTAAGAATATACTTTATTATAAACATAAGGCATATAACATTACCTTGAAGCTAACACCAGTTTAACATCTAAAAACCATAAATTTGAACAGCATCGAGCCATGTACGTTACGGTACGTGTTTAGTTTCGGTTAAATCCCAGCACTCATTTGCTCAAGACTTGCCCACATTGTTCAGCCCTTACCTTGACCGCACAGGAAATGTTTGGAAGAAGTTTGAATTCACGTTAAATTTTCGTCAGATTTTATGAAATACAGAGGTCAGTGTTTACTTAAACAGAAACGCGTTTGAGACAGTTGGCGTTATTCTCACGTCGGATAAGCTCTGTGCTCAAGTTATCTAGTTAATATACGGTGTAATAGATGCGTATTTTCAACCATTACTCTTCTCTCTCTTTGGGTGTAAGACAATCTTTACATTTAATTATATTCCGATTTATCTCGACAATGTCTTCCTATGCCAAGACATATTTACACCTTTCGCTTATAAACTCAGGATGACAAAACTCAACACGAGTATTTTGTTCTCTAGCCAGTTCTTGCCTTTTTCACTATAAGCCAAAACAATCCATTGCAAGTTTTCAGTTTATTGTACCTTGGTCATTTGATCAACTTCGTTGTTTATTTACCTTATTGTTATATAACGCCATAGTTGAGCATTTTTCAGGTACATGTATACAAGGGTGGTTATCATTACGAGCAACCGGGGTGACCGGCCGGAGAAACGACTGACCACTGGCAATCTACTGACAAGCTTTCCCACATATGACATACAGATAATTAGATAATATTTAGGAACGGGGCATACGGCATACACGTGTTGTCCATCGCTTATTGGCATCAAGGCCCCAGGAATAATCAGTGCGGCAGAATCTACAGAAACCCTGACCGGAATTAAACCCACACCTTGTACTTCATAGCGATCGAGAAGCAGGCTCTTCGACGTCTTTTTTCGAAGGTAGGGGACAAGAGGATTGTTCCTGTTCCACTCTCACACCACAACGCTTTTGTTAACGTAGTGTTCCATTGGGTGAAGGGTATACACGTGTTGGTGAGAAAACCAGCAGGTTGTGCCCAGACTTTTCATAATTCGGGACAGCCCTGTTTGATGAAACTGGGCCGCACGTCTGCCGCAGTCACAGGTACCATGTAATACAAATATAAACACACGAACATAACATTTTTACTTTCTACCTATGTAGTTTATCTACTTCTTTTTTTAGAAGTATACAGAGACATTGAAATAAAATCTAAGTTTATCAGAATCCTTGTCCGGTTTGGCAAGTTTATTTCGTTACTTCCTTACTGATTGGTTCACCTAAAATGCCTAACACCAGGACACTCTGAAGGTCACCTTGACAGGATTGCTTGCTTGAGAAGGCTCCTGAAAATCTGGACGTTTTTCTGAGCAGGTAAAATGTGTCAGGTAAGAGCAGATTTTCTCTTTTAATGTTAGCAAACGGTAACTACAGCGCTGACAAATGTTGTGTTTATATTGTATTCTATACTTAAACATCGAAACTGTTTGTTTCCTTTCCAGAAATCAGCCAGCGTTGTTGTCTTCTTGGTGCTCTGTCTTTTCGAGTACATGTAAGTAGTGACATTCCATCTCATAACCGTGGGTGTTTTTGTCTGAACGCCGTAATGCAATAATGCAAATTGTTGGTTAGCTCATAAAATACTCCGGGGTAGCAGGCTCTTGAATTTGTTACACAGATTTGTGAGTGGGTAAATCGCTCGTTTGAAGTAAACTTAGGATGTTTATGGAAGCGAAGTTGTTATCCATGAGTTGTTGTTATTCATGGGACGATGTCCATGAGAAGATGCTATCCATGAGAAGTTATCTATGACAAGTTTTTAACAATAAGAAGTTGTTATCCATAAGAAGCTGTTATTCATGTGTATTTTCTATATCTATGACAAGTAGTTATTCGTGAGAAGTTGTTTTCCATGAGAAGTTGTTGCAAGAAAAGTAGTTTCCCATCAAAAGTTTTTAACACCGGACAAGACATTACCCATGTCGATAGCAACACCAATACTGATATCAGATCATCCAATCACCGCAAGTGCTGTTCTCCGTTAGTCATGAACACTTAGCGAACAAACCAGTATTCCAATATCTGACAATACTTTCATCAACTGTACTCTCTACTTTTCTCTACCGCAGGGCGGAAGGATTTCTGGGTGACTCGATAGAAGAGAGCAAATGGGCAAAGCATGTATTTCATCAGGCTGACAAGGACGGGAACGGGACTCTGACGCAAGCCGAGGTGCAACTCATTTACACCGGGTTTGATCTCAATGGTTGGTCACCATATAAGTGAATGCATATTTATCGCCCCCAACAAGAGAGTATTTATGTCTGTTTGTTTGTCTGCCTATCTTCCTAACTACAACTGAAGTCGCTATGGGGATATTTTGGTGAATTTTTTACACAGCTCTGCTAAGTACTAATCTTAGGTTTTCAAAACAGGTCTCCACCACTGACAGTTATAACAGGAATCCATAATGGCGAAAACCTTTATACATTCAGTTACAGGAGGTTTGCGATCTGTCCCTATGACTTCAAATTTATTTACTTATTTGACTAACGATACACTCAGTAATTTGTCGTTAAGGCCATGTGTACAGTGGATTATAAGGGTTTATAAATGTAAGCTATGGACAATTTGATTGCATGTTGTTTTATACCACAGTGACGAATAATTCTCTTTAGTAAAAGTGGCCTGAGCCGAGTGAGTAACCTCACAACTTGTCACAACTTTATACTAAGAAATCTCTAGGTGTAGAACCATAGGAAATACGCTGGAATGTGGATGACACAGGCATCCTCATGGATCAGGGTTATGGTTTACACTTTTTATGCCGGCCAAGGAGGAAATACTATAATGAAGGAAATTAACGTGCATATAACTGAGTATCCTCCCACAATAACGTTGCCGTCGTATAGGTGAAATATTCTTGAGCACGGCGTAATAAATAAACATAACTGAGTATATGCTCCATACGTTAAGCCGTCCGGTTGAGGTTGTGATGTGTTAAACCTCAGGTGACGGTCAGGTGACTACAGGAGAGTTCATCAAACACTGGCTGACAGATGGCATCGGCGACACCGCGAGCGGCTACCGGATGTTCCAAAACGTCGACACCGATAAGGATGGATTCTTCTCCAGAGAACCCGATCTGACCAGAACCTTCAACAATTTCGATCGAGACGGTAAACGATTCCTTAATATCATTCGACATTTTTATTATTGGTCTATTGCTGAGAATCGCCAGAGGGCCATTATAGAGGCATGAAAATGGGTCTATTGGTGAGAATCGCCAGGGGCATGAAAAAATGTGGATAAATTTCCTGAAGAAATTTCACCGAGGTAAAGTACAAAAGGTAAGTTATATTTTCAAAGGTTATGTTTAACTCACAAATCAAGTGTCTGATTCAAATTAGCAATTTTAACATACAAAATAATTCTTAGCTCCGATGTTGAAGGATGAATCTGTAAACTTTTAAAATTTTTATTTCATTTCATTTGAGAGTAATTTCTGTACACGTGCATTTCATACTACTGCACTACATTTGTTGATCAGTGTTTTCTATGGGGTTTTGTGCATAACAATGGATTTCCATAACACTGATGTTAGCAGTTCAGTGATTCTGTGCAAGGTCTCAAATCAGCTGACAATCCGCAAACCAGAGTCCAGTGGTACCAATTTCAGTTGACAAAATACATGTAGCAAATATGGTATATTCGGAGGCTCCAAAGCCTTCAGCTAATATCGGACCGAAAATTTTCCCCAGTATGAGCTTGACAAAAATTTATAATAAACATGTATTGTATTGTGTTATGATGTGTTGCCTTGACCTGTTGCTACGTGCAGAAGTGGGAGACAAATAATGATGATGGGCCATAGGCTCTAGTTTATTTATTTATTTAGTTAGTTTATTAGTTAGTTTATTAGTTAGTTAGTTAGTTAATTAGTTATGTTGCTTTCTTGTTAAATTCAACGCATAAATCCTTTCTCTCACATAAAAACATCCACAGCTAATGGATAAATGCGTGACTCAGTCAGTCTGTAACTCGGACATTCTTCGGAACAATTCCGTTAACGGATAGACGTTCATTGTGTACCATGTAGATCTACTTGATGGCGGGTCCTCCGTGGCTCAGTCGGTTAGCGCGCTATCGCAACGCAATGACCCAGAAAGCCTCCCACCAGTGCCGTCGCTGTGAGCCCAGCCCATGCTGGCTTCCTCTCCGGCCGTACGTGGGAAGGTCTGCCAGCAACCTGCGGATGGTCGTGGGTTTCTGCCCGGTTGATGCCCACCATCGGGCCGCCGTCGTATAAGTGAAATATTCTTGAGTACAGCGTAAAACACCAATCAAATAAATAAATAAATAAAATCTATTTGATCCCAACCACTTTGCAAATTCGGAGTCAAATATATGACACAGGCATTTCACAAACGCTATTGGAAATATTAAGAAGACCTGAAATGTTGAACTATTTCAGATCTTTCCAGCAATCAAATTAGTTGATTCCGACATCTTAAATTATGTGTATTTAATGTTGGGGGATGGGGGTTTCATACAGTTCATACCTTTAATCGTTCATGTGAATCATTCACATCGCCCACGGATAAACCGAATCGCCGTCATATAAGTGAAATGTTTCGTGAGTATCGTGAATAACAACAATCAAGTATACCCAGAAATAAATGAGATACTGAATCCTTGGCTTTGGTAACACCCTTGTTCAGTTTTTGAGGACGTTTACTACTTCTTGTTACAGGAGATGGCCTGGTTAATACGGTCGAGTTTGCATTGACTTGGACAAAGTTGTCTCTCTGAAGAACGTGTAAGATGTTGCCGATTGTGAAAAAAGGGATAAATAAACACTTCAACCCATTTTAACCTGTCGTACACCGATGTCTTTTGTACATATCTTTGTAGAACTGAGATTACAAGTTAAGATATTTTTGTGTGATCTCGGAGAATAAGCAGCTGGTCGATTATAGTTAAAGCTGATGACTTCAATCTGGACCATCAGTTGCCATCTTCTTACTCTGATCGACTCTGAGGTTTTTTATACGGACGCTAACCACCGTATGAAGAGTAAAGGTTTCTAACACATCTTGGCTTACCTCGGCATGAATATCTTTGCTTGCGACTTCGCGGAAAACATGGCTTTCTGAAACAACTTTCCTATACCCATTATGGATATACGATGACCTGTTAGTGCCATTCGAAATTCCAAACATTTTCTTGTGATTTTCTGTGAATCATATGTTTGTCTAGTGAAAACGTGTCATTATGAAATTAAAGTATACGAAGAAGTAAAATTCACAGAAACACAAGCATATTTTACACAAAGTCGATAAACTCATTGATAATCATTGAAAAATGTCAATAAAGTGAAAAGATTTACACCACGGTGAAAAAGTTTACCCCGCGGTGAAGTTCGCCTGACAACTGTGGTATGTTCTGTAGTTTTTCACCAACGTTGGTTCGTCAAATCAAAAATGGCGAATATCTCAGATCGATGCCAAATGTCATGTGGGTTTCTTCTTATCTCCGCCGTGCAAGCATTTTCAGCGTAGAAAAATTTTTTATCGCTGAATTTATCAGTTGTGTCTGAAATGCTTTTTTGTTTGCGTGAATCCAGATTTGCGCACATATGTCGTCCAAATCCTTAAAAATACGAACTGTCCTAAAAATCGAAAATAATGAAACATGAAAACAATAATTCAACAAAGAATTAATATTTATAGTGCTTTTTATAAATTCCCAAGTCTTACACATTTTTCAATAGAGAGCGGCCGTACTTGCCAGATGTCCGACACTACACGGTGCCCAACTGTAAGGCGTCCAAAACTGCACATTGTCGGACACAGCACATTGCCGTACACTGCACACTGCCCGACACTGCTGGCTGTCGAGTTATCCGATGACAATCGTGCCTGTGTTAACTGGGCCGAGCTGGAGGTTGTCCCATTGGGTCAAAAATTCATTCAACGAAACGTGACCATCCGCTAAAATGATGAAATGATTGACAGATTGATTGACTGGTTAACTTGATTACGCCGTATATTTCACTACGGTTGTTTGGTTTAAGGCTCTAGGGAAGCTTGTCCAGGTATCTGAAAACCTCTTGACATAAAGCCGCAACACTAGAGTGCATACAGGGGACATCTAGGTTTGAGAGTGTCGAGTTTTGGGGTTGTTACAAGTGCCTTTTTCATAGGACAAAAAGAGCACGATAAATTAGCGAGTGCCCTGAAATCTAAATAACCTCGGCGTTAAAGCAGACATTCGTCTACCAGTCTTCAACCGTAATGGAGGTATAGAAGTAAGAAACTAGGACAGATTCATGTAAGGAAAAGGTTTCGCCAGTTTTCAACCATGATGGCAAGACGCATGGGATGTGAATCAGTGTAATAGAAATTTGTAATTTCAGATTGGTGATTTTTTTGGACCGTGACAATTCAAAATGTAAAGTTATTTCTTCAAGTAACTAAGATCTTATCTTTTGTATTTGTATAGTTTAGTTTTACATTTGCACAAAAAGAGAAGATTCTGAAATGAATAATTAATCCAAAGAAAGCAAATTTGACATTCATTGGATAAATGCAAATTCAGGGTTGACATTTCCTACTACATTCGTGGAAAAATCTATACAGGCTATTGGGGTTTATTGTCCGATATCGGCTTCAGAATAATTGCCGTTCATGTCAAGATGGAATTCCTACCGTCTTGATCAAAATATTTGAAGATGGCGGGCAGGTCAGCTGCAGTCAGAACGCTGTCACCGTTAAAATCTGCCCTCCTGAAGAGAGTGGCGGCCTGCTGGGGGCTGCCTAACTTAAGGTACGTCGACCATTCCGCCTTAAACTCGGCCTCAAAGATTACACCATCGCCTACAATAAACACATATATGCACCCACACTGATACAAGACCCAAGGAAGTGATGATGTTGTCATTCGAACGCGATTATACTTTGCGTAATTCAGTATGTCGGCTGGATAAAATATGCAAGCATGGTTTACAGAGTAATAGAACACAAGGAAATATTATTTGATTGGTGTTTTACGCTCTACTCAAGAATATTTCACTTATTCGACGGCGGCCAGCATTAGGGTGGGGGGAAACCGGGCAGAGCCCGGGGGAAGCCCACGACCATCCGCAGGTTATTGGCAGACCTTCTCACGTACGGCGGTAGAGGAAGCCAGCATGAGCTGGGCTTAAACTCACAGCAATCGCATTGATGTGAGGCTCTAGCGCGTTACCGGATTGAGCCACGGAGGCCCCTCCCAAGGAATTAAGTTTAACAAAAGGGATTATGCATGTATATAACGGTATTTGCACTTAGTATGTGTTATTCTTCTGTATTCTATTTTCCAAAAAAATAAATAAATAAATAAATAATGTACAAATATATGTGAAATCTTAACCTGAAGAGAGGTAATGTATTATAAAAGATAATCATAAATTCAATGTTTCCAGGACTAAGTCGCTTCTCATTTCAGATAGGTCGAAGAATAAGTCGTCAGCAGTGTGGGAAGACACAGCCCTCATTCAATGTACATGTGTGTATATATATAATCTATATTATGTACCCATAATGGTGAACTTTGCTATTCTTGGTTGATATCTTACACTCTGTTATACTCTATATCGACCGATATCGCAAATTCCAGTGATAATCTGTACCAATATATTACAAATCTGCTATATTTTGTCTGCCATGGAGTTCATACTGTAAGCGAATATCTGTACGAGACTGTAGGTAAAATGAGTGTAGATAAGTCTTCATATGTGTAGTCATGTTGAATGATTTTATGGCAATATGTCACCATTGCCAGGAATATACCGCTAATAAGAATGTACACGCTTATATACATATACGGTGACAAAGGGGAGGGGGATAATACACTAACTGATATACAAATAGCTTGACAGCTTACATACATGTAAAGTTAGAACATGGACACCGTATGCAAGACAGTGGAGGAGAAGATCGCACGCAATATATTAACATGTAATAAATTTACTTTATGTCATTATATCTTTACATGTATTTCATCCGTGTTCATAACGTGCATAACATAATGTGCGGCGAAGAATACAATGTCACTATAAACATGGCATATAAGGAATTCTGAGATACACTCACTTTGTTCTACGGATATATATATAACTGATCTGTGGATATATATAAATGGCAAATTCCATGAATGAGACGTGGAAACGATACTTGCTGTTGATATCGAAGGTGAGGAAAAGCGCGTGCAGTTCGTTGTTATCCAGGAGAGTGTTGTTGTCAACGTCGACGGCATCGAACAAATACACTTCGTATTGGATCTCAGAAGAACGGCCCAAACGAATGGTCGACAGCGGAGGCACCAGTGCGGCCATCTGAAATAATACGGAATTTGACTGGGTAAAAATAGTTCGATCCCTATCCATGCTAATTAATTGGTTCTGGTGACTAGCAAACAACAATGTTGAGGAATTTATCTAGAAAAAACTTATAACTGCCTTTGTCTTCGAAAAAAATACAAAAGGGAAGTGTACATTACTTACATTGATCATCTCAGCTAGGCTAATTTTGTGATCCCCTGCAAATGAAAGCATTTCTCAGATGTTATTGTAATCTAGATTAGATACGTAAGCTCTAGGTTTCTTACCAAGATATCAACTAACTTACATACTTTGCCACTCGTAAGCAATTAAATAATCCAGATAAGAATACCGAAACCAATATGGCAACCATCAGTAGGGCTGTATGTCAATGCCTTTGGTTTAACAGTCTTCCCAGCATTATTTCCATCAACTGGGCACGGTGTCTTCTCGCATCCGTCATGTTTATAGGGTATCAAAACACTAATTCGATTTTGTATGGAAGATTTCAGGCGCACAGAAAACGGTAGGGACGGGTAGGGATTGGCTGTATATCTGGAGTGTGTTGAAGTACTGCCAGGTAATTTTGCAGGTATTAACTATGACAAATAATGGTTGAAAAAAGTCCATAACTTGTGGTTACAATTAAACAGAGAAAAATATTATCCAATGAGCAAGTGCCCCCTACACCCTGGCGATAGGACACTAGTACTTGCACTCCAGCTGATTTATTTTGAGAAAATGGTGGTCAAATCCCTTATGATATTTGGATATGTTGTAGGCCAGGCATCTGGTTATTTGAAAGTATGTGTCATTTTGGCCGACAAAACTTAGGGAATACAGTTTTAGGTTGGTGTTCTTTGTGAAATTACTACATAAATAGTAAAGAAATTTTTTTTCGTGTTTTGGTGTTCTTTGTGAAATTACTACATAAATAGTATAGAAATTTTTTTAAGTGTTTTGTAGTTCTTTGTGAAATTACTACATAAATAGTCAAGAAATTTTTTTTAGTGTTTTGTAGTTCTTTGTGAAATTACTACATAAATAGTGAAGAAATTTTTTAGTGTTTTTATACCTATAGGTCATGCCGCACACACCCATTATGGCGTCCCACCCAGCTGCTCTATCCTGACATCAGGCCGACCAGTACTTGAACTATGCCTTAATACCGGAAGCCGAAGGATGACGTGTCATCATAGTTGTTTTTGCTTACTGAAGAAATTGTATTCATACCACTCACAACAACGCCCAATAACACAATATGTGTGTTGATTCTCTTGCAAAAGTTGGAGTCCGACATAAGTTATTTATATACCAACACATCTGATTTATTTGCCCTTAAAGTTGAACTGTCTCGGTTGATTATTTCTTTTTCTCGTAAAGACTGGCACAACATATTCTAAAGGTATCTGAAACATACCAAACATGCCGAAGCCATTTAACGCATAATAATCGCCAGATGTTTTAAATAATATTTGTTTCAAGACCGATAGGCTGAGTTTCCTGAAACTTGGTATTCTCTACACGTTTATTTGCCCTTGATGTCCCAGTAGTGTATGACGTCATCCTGGCGTTTTGTGCAGTAATCCACTGTGCTAATCACCCACCGAATTACGATGAGATTAGCTTTCATGCCTTCCCATCGGACCCTCAGATCATTCCCCCACCCCACCCCTCAATTCATGCGGCGAAAATGGATAATTCACATGTGACGCGACTATTTCGAAGAGAATAAGCACTCTAAATGATGCACTAGATACTTGTTTTTATCATACTTAAACCAGTGTTTGGAAACTGGAAATACTACAAATACGTCACGTATATTTGACACACTAGCGCAATTCAAGGGCGGACAACCGATGTGCGATTTTTCCAGCAATTTTTGAACTTAAATATATTTCTATTTTCTACGAGTGAAAATACTCAGCATGTGAATTTTTGTGTCCGTAATTTTTGTGTATGTCACAGATGTATTATTCAGTGAGGTAAAGTGCAAAACAGAACCTGGACAGTTCACCAGTGATGCACATGGGTCTGCTAGTGTAAAATATAAATAAGTTTAAAAAGGTGTACAATTTTATATGCTTTAACATAAGAAAAGCGTCTTCTGTACATGTCTACAGTTATAACTTATAAAATGTTGACTGACATAAACAAAGAGAAGATATTTTCATTCTCAGGACGTCAGAGTGTTCACTTGGATAAGACATTACTGTAGTTCTCTCAAAGAGCCAAATTTACTGCCTATAAACTCAAGCTCGACTTCGGACGGCCTCGGTGGTCTAGTGGTTACAGCATCCGCCCTGGGGTCGAGTCGGGATCAATCTCGGGGCGAGTCATACAAAAGATTATAAATGGTTCTTGTTTCTGCCTCAGCACTGAGAGGTTAGAGCCACGAAACAAGACCGGTCGGCCCGGTATCAGTATAATGTGGTTGGATGAGGTGTCTTGTTTGGTGTATTCAGCATGACGCTCCTGTGGTGCACGAAACCGCCCTGCCATAAGAAGATGCTGTGTATAAACATTCTTAGGACTACTCGTCGTCAAATAACTGAAGAATTGATGCGTGGGGCATAAAATCCATGAATACATACATACAAATCCAACTTTAAGTTTTGAATAAATATATTAACGAACTGACTCTCGTTATTTTAAACTGTTTAAGTTGTTTTCCATGAGAAGTTGTTGCAAGAAAAGTTCTTTCCCATCAGAAGTCTTTAAAGATGAAAAGTTGTCATCCACGAGAAGCTGTTATTCATGATAAGTTTTTATACATGAGAATTTGTTTTCAGATTGATTCCTTTAATTTCCTTTCTTCTGAATGACATCTCTTGTCAAATCCGCGCTTGAAGTAGCGTTTTATAGAAATGAGCCGGTGAAGTCCCTTTAGCGTAGCTATGAGAAGTTACAAATACAATGATGATATGGGAATATCTTAAATATGTTTAAACTTGACATCATTCTGTCAATGTCCTATTCTCTCTTTTCTTCAGGGCAAATATGAATATGACACTAGAATAACTCGTCATATTTTTGTAGGTGACGCTTTGTGCATCGATTCAAATAAAAACCGTGATTTTTATTTGAATTCGAAATTCTACTAGATTAACAAAAGGTGATGAAAATCTCTATTGTTTATACATCATAGTTCTTCCCATTTTTCTCACGTTCCTTTTTTTTTTTTAATTACCCGTATGTACATGGCAAGTACCGTTTACAAATGGCATATATGCAGACTCATCATTTACGATTAACTGGCCTAATAATTGTTCAATACAAATACAAATTACTCCTTAATCACAAGCTCGGAATGGTTCCATGATATTTTCAACATTATGACCACCACATTTTAAACACTGCTTTTCTTACAGGCAACCTAGTCATGCATCGTATTTTGATGGTCAACTTTAAGTTTTGAATAAATATATTAACGAACTGACTGCCTTAGAGAGACCTCTGTGGCGGCCAACTCATCTTACGTGTGGAGTCATATTTGGCGAACAGTTGGCCGAGATCTGCCTCATTGATCACGTTATCCCGGTTGAGATCAAGCTTTTCGAAGAGTTCCGTGGCCTGATGACTTGTGCCGAAGCCGTGGTTCATCCACTGCGCGGAGAACTCGCCCCCTCTCAGCTCCTGGTCTTCTGCAAAGTCGAGCGCAATTTTCCTTAGCACAACTGTCTGCTTGAACGTGTAAATATATACCCATTAGGGACCCATATCAATTTTCTAGAAGTTTGTGGTGTCATAAATTGTAGACATGACATTTTCGCTACATATCAATGATTTGTCATTTTTTTCCCATGCTGACAGGATGTTGTATATGCAGCGATGGATTGGTATAAACAACACAAAGGGGAAGCTAGGAACCAAAAATTCCCACAAAGCACATGAAAACTAACTGTTTGCTTCCAGGTAGAAAAAGGCAGCGTTGAACTCCTGGGCTGAGAGCAGGTCGTCCTGGCTGATGTCCCCAGCTTCAAACATCACCGCAAATGGCATGTCAAGGATAATCTGCATGAGGGAAAAGTGTTTGTAAGCAAATTAGGTAGCAAGTCACTGCTGGGAGACAGAAATAAAAACGGGTGACTCTATCATTCTTAAGTTGATATCGCACTCACATTTATTCCGTCCTATTTAGTTTTTGCTTCATTTTAGCACTATACTATACTTTTGTGATGCAAAAAAAAATAATTTATTACAGCATAAAATTTATGTTTAGAATCGATCCTAAGTACGACCACTTTTGACAGCCTCATTCATTAAGAAAAGTACCGTTGAGTTGTCGGACTGTAAACCTTCTAATAAGGAGTTATAAGAGTTAAACAAGATGTCTATCTCTTGTGCGACATCCATTTGTATGATTAATGAAAAAAATAGTCCAGCAGATAAAGACTAGAACACCAGTCAGGCACCTATCTGACATATATTTAATAAAGAACGAACCACACTCCCATCGTTCATTGGTTGAAAATATACCTTAT
The DNA here is from genome assembly GCA_016165875.1 of Acanthopleura granulata. Taxonomy (NCBI): domain Eukaryota; kingdom Metazoa; phylum Mollusca; class Polyplacophora; order Chitonida; family Chitonidae; genus Acanthopleura; species Acanthopleura granulata. Next base: position 5,890,569 of record JABBOT010000082.1, read on the forward strand.
ACATAGCTACTGGCTCTCACGGCATTTATATTATGACTGTAACTCGGATCATTAATTTATCTCAGGGGAAACGTTGCTTGTTTTGTAATGTTATGTTTTGTAATATAACCTGAATGGTTATGTGTTTCTTACTGACTGGGTCTGTCCTAAACAGCACTTCTTCATAGTGTTTGAGTTACCTTTTGCCAGGTAAGGGAAAATTCATCCGCGGAAACCTGTCCACTACCTGCCCGAGTGTAAGATGAGATAATCATGAATATAAAAGACTGTAGCACAGAGACTATAACCAGAGCAGCGACGACAGTGTGACAGTTAGCAAATGGTCACACAAATGGGGTTTCCTGTCCGTTTTAGGATTTCATTCTAACTGTTCATGTAGTTGCTTAAATAGTATAGCAACTTACACCCCCTAATAGCATACATGGATGTGAAAAAAAGTACATTGTTACCACATCCAGTTCATTAGAAGTCAATGAGCTAATCACGATTGTCGGATTTGACGCTCAGGTCTACAGGTAACGTTCTCCTCACACTAAAACAAAACTAAATCTAGTCAACTGGATATATATCTTGTTACACAGCTTCTACAGCATACTCACCAAAATGTCTTCAACAGAGAATGGCGAGAAAACGTAAAAACAAGGGTATAAGTTGTTCAATATATATCCGGTTGATCAGACTCGGTTTTATTCAGTCTATACTCTACCGCAATTATATCCATTTCCACATACCTGTAAGGCTATATTATACATAATACGGCTTGGTGCCTGCATATATGCCTGGAGTTTTCTGTAAGCAGTTATTATGAGGACATTCAGGTCGTACTGCTCGCTTCAGAAGTAATTTTGATGTCGTCGACATAGGCTCAACGAAAACAGTACTTCCATATACAGAAACATGATGTCAGCTTCTTTTACCATCTCTGTCAAACAACTTGTAGAGGGCGTCGAGATCCGATTGGTCAATCACTTCGTCATCGTTCAAATCAGCCAGTAAGAAATACGCTACCGCTTTTTCTCGGGAATGTCCGGTTATTTCCGACCAGAAAGGAATGAATTCTGCTTTTGTCACTCTCTTGTCCCCTGCAAAGATCAACAGTAACCTTCAGTGACAAAATCGCCTTGTTCATTCTGTTGTAAACGCCGTAGAAACACGATCACTACAGAAATTCATATTTTACACAAAGTTAAAACTGCAAGATGATGATTTGTTTTTGTTAAAGGTTTTGAAAGTTTGGATAAAGCTTGTGTTTGCATGACATGCAATACCTTATGTATACATAGACTGTTTTTCAGTCATTATCACCTTCGTTCTTGGGCCATAAAGCAACACAGCCTTTCCTTATTTGTCGTGAGAAGGCCATATATTGATATATCATTGTATCATAACATGTAGCAGACGAATTGCATGCATTAAGAGAATAACAGTTTAGCATTTGTTAGTAAAGTAAAGTGTGAGCAACTCGCCAGTAACTTGTCAAGGGTCAACAAACGAGTAAATAAAGCCATAAAATAGAATAACAGTACCTCCGAGTGTTGAAGTTATAGTCTTCCATGTGTATTTCGGTCAACGAAGCTTTATGCCGTCTTAAGGAAATTAAGCATAGTACAGAAATACACAGGTTCATATACACCTGCAGGTGTTTTTACCCACACAGGTAGCCTATGTGTTATTTTAGTGTTTTTTGAACGATTTCACATATACAGTGATCGAAATGTACGTTGACCATGATTTCAGTACTCGGAATTACCCTTATTCTGTTTTAGGCAAAAAGGATTCCGAGCCGCCACCGGATTCCAAAGGCTTCATGGGTAACTCAGCTCCAGATTCCCGCTATCACTCAGACTATGCTTAACTAGGATCCTCCGGTTCTACCACGTGGTTAAGGTTTTGTGTGAACTGACCGTTCTTATCAAAGCCGTGCCAGATGGTTTGGAGTTCAGGCTTAGATATGATACGATCCAGGTTAGCGTCGGCCTTCCAGTACAGAAGATTGATCAGTCCAAAATCACAGCTGAAAAAATATATATGCATAGCAGTTGCAATTAACTATCAAATATAAACTATTGAAAAGTTAAAATACAAATTAAAAGAAACTTAAAACTAAAAGAAGATGTTAATGTCGAATAGCGGTAAGACTATGCCTATTTAATGCCAAGTGGGGCCTCCGTGGCTCAGTCGGTTAGCGCGCTATCGCAACGCAATGACCCAGAAGCCTCTCACCAAGGCGGTTGAAGTTGAAGTCCAGCTCATGTTGGCTTCCTCTCCGACCGTAAGAGGGAAGGTTCGCCAGCAACCTGCGGATGGTCGTGGGTTTCCCCCGGGCTCTGCCCGGTTTCCTCTTTAAACACTAATCAAGTAAATAAATAAATATTTAATGTCAAAAGGTTATTTTGACATCAAACGTTTTAATTTTTACAATAGCTGTAAAAGAATTTCATTCAATTCCTATTCACCATCCATCATATGTAGGCCCCTATGGCTTGGACATTCAGTAATGCAATTGACTTCTGCTGCCAGCCTTTTAATACATTAAAAAACGCCTTTAGCTTTAATTTCTGCTTGTTACAATTCGAAATGAATATACCTGCATTTCTTTATATTTTCCATTAAGGGCCCTAGCACTGTGTAGGGCCCAATAATTCAAGAAGGCTATTATCTAGTGAAAACAGTCATGGTGTAGTAAATGCATTAGTGGTAGTAGGGCTAATATACCATATTCAAAATTTTCTAAAACCTATACTAGGGCATGTTTTAAGCACATTTCAAGCCTTCGTTGTTCAGATTTATCAATTTTGTGTCAAATTCATATGTAATCATACTCACGATCCCGAGACGAAAAGGCAAACAAAAACCAACGCAAAGATCATCCTGTCCGTCTGTACAGCGCCACGAATAAAGAAACAATCAAAATGGCGTACGGAGATGTTTTTGTCAAGGTTTCCGGGTGAATCAGGCAAGGCAGGATAGGCAAAGATAAAGTGTGAAAACGTGCGATATTACGCCAAGAGGAGATAACCCCTAGTCGAAGACAGAGCGCCCGTGCCAATATCGTCGTTCAGGACGGGAAAGAAAGCCCAAGGTGACTAAAATATCTACGACGAACTCAGTCATATAATGTAATATTCAACAAGTGGTGAGGTATTAAAACAAACCCAAAAAGTTTGGACAATGTTAGCATCTACCTCAAGAGGCTGAAAATTCTGTCTTGGGTAACTCTTAATTCGCTCTGTCTTCCTAAGGAATAGACAGATTTCTTCTTTCAATATTTCCAAACCGTCATTGTGTATTTTACTGTAATTAGAGCCTGCTAAAAATGATTTATGTCTGCGACACGGCGTCTTGTAATAGTCACATCACAAGTTAGGAAAGTGTGTATATAAACAAAAAAAGATTTATGACGTCATCATGGGCTAATTGCATACACAATACAAATCCTCGACACAGCAGTTCCTTCGCTACTCAACAGTACGCCTAGATACAGGATTGACCGTTGTCCTCTGTCTCCTTTGCATTATTATAGGGAACATAATCTTGTTGATGCACCAATAAGCTTAGCAAGCTTAGCAAGGGCATAGACACCGCGAAAAAAGATGCATGTACGTGCGTATAACTTGAATTGTGTATATAAACTGACGTATACACGATAAAAATTAAAAAATGGGTTCAACTTTGTTATAATTTGCACGATGAACATGAAACGTAGTGAAAGATATACTTCAAATGTAACCATATGAATCTGATGACTGAACACATTGAGGGTCATAATTTCCACATCAGATCGTGCATTATGTCAAAATGACTATAACATCAAACGTCAGGAGGGCAGTAATGGAAAGCACATCGAAGAATTTGTAACCACTGACAGAAGCCATGGAGGTAGGGTTATTGGTATGGTGCAAACAGGGGGTCACACATGATCGCTTTGAAGAATAACTCAATAACCACAACAATATGCAAGTGTGTTGTCATGGCCGGCATGTTCTCCTGACATGAATCACATACAACATTTATGAGATCAGCATGCCAGACAAATCAGGGGGCGACCATCACCACCAGTCAACCGTAACGGCATGGTGTAAGTTCTTCTAGACGAATGGTAAAGGCTTTCAGCTTACATCCTCCACGCTTGCGTGCATAGAGGCACAATGTGGCCATACTCGCTACTAATCCGGTGTTTGGTGACTTTGTAGTGTCTTGGCGTACACTTGTTGACATATTAACTTGATCCATTTCGAAAATCCATGTGTCTTTCTTTCACTGTTCATCAAAAGATTTCTCCTGTGATGGAGTGTCATCTGGTTCTTATCATGCTAAAACATCACTTTCTCGAGCTATTTCTTATTTGTTTAATTGGTGTTTTACGCCGTGCTCAAGAATATTTCACGTATACCACAGCGGCCAGCATTATGAGGAGAGGAAATCGGGCAGAGACTGGGTAAAACCACGACCATCCGCAGGTTGTTGGCAGACCTTCCCACGTCACTCTCTTGAATACATATCCCTTTCTTCAGTCGTCTTTCAAAGTTTTGGTGACGTTTGGGCTTGTACAGACTTGACAAATTACCTATAATCCAATGTACATGTAATAACAGAGAACCCTAAATGCTGTCACTAGATAACTCGGATAGTGCACATGATTAAAAAATAATGAAAAAAGACTGTTTAAAATGTTTTTCAACGTTTTCAATCCTTTTCAACGTTGCTTCTCTCAAAGGCGAAAGATTTTCAGTCAGTTATTTAGTTAGTCGTCAGTTAAGCTACAGTTACAAAACCTCTTAAATAATAAAATGAAGTGAGATATTCTTGAGTACGGCGTAAAACACCAATCAAGTAACTAAATAATGAAATGAATTTCTTGTGATTATCCGCTAATTTCTAACACCCAAGGGAGATGACTTCTGGCGCTGCAAATTCTGGTCGCATTACCATATCAAGTTACCTCCCATGAGGCATTGTCTCCCGACAAAAGGCGAAGAAGCGTAGGCCTGGATCCTTCCCTTATGCATGTACTAAGACCTTATCTGTCAAGACAGCAAACAATATAGACAGACTTCACAAATTTAAGAATCGTGTCCACAATATCCAGCAGAAGTATGCTGACACTGGCCGCCGGTACCAGTACCTGAACAATTCCCATATGCTGAGCAAAGCCTGGCGCTCACTTTACCCAGTAGAGGTGAGCTGACAATGGCGGCTGATACCAGTACCTGACCAATTCCCATTCAATGTCAATCCCATGCAACACCAGTATATCTTCTATACACTATCCCTGCTGTATGTATGGATGTAAGAGTGTATATGCACGAGTGGGTGTGCATGTACCCAACAATTTTTCAGTTGTGTAACGACAAGAAGCCCTTAATATGTATATATACTGTGCCTTCTTGTATTGGGGCGAGTCCATGCCGCCACTGCAGCACCATGCCGGCCGAAGACACCAGACATGACAGCCCATCCAGTCACATTATACTGACACCGGGCCGGCTAGTCCTCCCTATGTCACCACTGTACACCAACAACAACAAAAAGATAGCAGATGTATTATATTTGTTTTCGCAATATATTCCAAGCCGCTTTATCATCCAGCTGTATCTTCTTTAAAAGAAAAGACAACAATAGAACAAATGTATATATGCATCGATAAAGGTCCCATAATTTAAAAAACCTCGCTTTTTATTTTTGTGATATATGATAACGGAGATAATGCAGTTCAAAGTAAGGAAAACGCCCACGTGGGGAAAATCTAACGGCCGCCACGCTTTCAATTTTAACCAACCAAGGGCGAGATATTTCTACAACCCGAGATCTGTTTCCACTCTGACGTCAACCGTGCCTAGTTCACCAATCGGCCATAGGGGGCCTACAGATGTAGTGTTAAATCAACTGTTTTCCTTGTGACTACGGAACAATTCTGACATACTTTAAAGCCATTCTCAACGAGAAAGTGGAAGTGGAATACGTCTGGGGTTATTCCCCAAGTTCTGAAACATGAGGTTACCATGCCTAGCCTTTGATTGTAATAATAAAGGGGGTCGTATTTCGCACACAAAGGAGTGTCTCTCCCCTAATATGGAACAGCGTACGGCATGGATGACGAAACATCGTGTTTCCGGTTTTTCTGAAATGGCGTTTCCTATGACCTCGTGAGAATTCCAGATTAAAAGATGATCTGTAGAATTAGCAAGAGCGTCATAAAAAAATGCCTACGCCCGTTTAGGTCTGTGGATGGACCCCTCTTCTGAAATAAATTTGCATATATTAAATGTCTTGACCACATCTTGACATCGAGAATTTTCTTTTATAAGATTTTTTTAGTTCTGCCGCAATGGAATGCCATAGGAAAGATGTCAGTATAAACAAAAACACAGCAGTGTTTGAATGCTTTAAAATCCAGCCATGCGTGAGGAACGATCACATTTCATACTGAGAGTCTTTCTATTGATATAGGCCCAACTGTTAAGAATCAACTTGAATCAACATTTTGTGGTAGACTGGTAAGTCATTTTTCCGCCATCCTGAATACCGGTAATAAAATAATATACATCCAGGTATATGACTGTTGGATCAGTAACTCTAGCCCAAAAGATGGTCATTTCTTTAACGAACATGGACTTTAACGAACCACTGACATGAAACAGACTACGACGACGTTTTTAGTTTAAAATAGGAAGACAAATTGAACACCCTTACTTCAGAGTTTTCAAACTGACCACACAACTCCTGACGTCACAAGGATATATGCCTTCGCCTAAAAGTGGCAGCTGTATGCTCAGGAGGTGGCCATAATTAATGACCCAAATAAACCCATTTCAAGACGTTCATTTAAAGGAGAACACCGGAGAAGATTTGAGCAATTTGTGGCAAAAGAGTACGGTTTAAAACTTTTTTCGTTTCTTTTTTTAGCTTTAAGGCAACAAAGTTTAAGGTAAGTCATACCACACACTCAATCCCGAATAATAAATACCTCCAGGTAAAAGGGAACGTAATTATGAAAATAATACTGATCAATCAGAGCGCAGGATTATGTAAAGTCAGACCAGTGGATATGAATTCAAACGCTCCTTTAAATCATTACCATTCTATCTTTTGAATGTGCACCACGCTACACATACACGGATGCGAATTCAATTCGATTACGGGCGGTTGGTTGCTGCGCTGTGTCTTGTCAGTGCACAAACAAGGGCGAAGGGCGGGATGCCACAGTGTGAAGATTTTGACAGCGCAAACAGCACGGCGAACCGAGACGGGGAGGAGCCAGACTTGATATTTCACCGTCAGAGAGCAAAGAGTCCGATTCACGTCAGTCAGCCAGCATCGGGTCGGTAAAATGTTGCCGTCGTCTGGCAGCTGTATAAGCTTACTACGATGAAACATATGTTTCTTAAAGAACGTCAGATGGTGTTTTTTAATCTACAAACTTTAGTCTTTTCGCTACAACTTACGTCGTACCCCGGTCTTCCGCATTACAACAGAACCAATGTATACGCATTCCGCATGTTTTAACTTCCATCGTATAATATTCTTTTGGTATTCTAAGGACAGTGTCAGTGGCACTTTTACAAACGTTGGACCATACAAATGGCCGAACAAGCATCGTCGACTGCTTACTGTCGCCAAGGCCCAACAAACAGAGACAGACAGGAATCCACAAATTCCTTCCACAAGTGTGTTGAGCTCATGAAAACAAGCTAGGTGTTTAGCTGTATAGTGTACTGAACAGTGATTGGTTACACGTTACGTACAAATAAACCTGGAGTGAAATTGGTTGTCATCACATGTGCTTTTACCTATATATATAAATAACTGAGATAATGAAGAAAAACAAGACGCCAGTTCTTCGTTATATATCATAACAGAAACCAAGTATAGGCCTACAACCATGAGTCTAGAGCAGTATATAACTTCGTTTTTATTTATGCTTGCACCCCTCGCATCGGTATATATATTGTCGCACACATATATACAACAGCCCCACATATATATATATATATATAAAACAAAGCTAAGTGTTAAAAATAATTGGCAATTTATTTCCATTACCTACAAATACTGAAGGAAAGTTGTTTGGCCACTGATGTCTATATACACAATGTTTTTACATACGGGAACAAATGAGATCACAAAGCCAAAGAAAACTTTCATGATATTTCTTATGTTTTACCCCATAAAAGGTCTGCCAAACTATACACATATTCGTCTAGCTCACAAAAAAAGTGGAGAGGCATTAACACAGCTGCAGTCACAAAAGAGACTCAATAGGGGCTCGTTACAAAATTTTCATACGAATATTTGCCTCTATAAATGATGTCAGACTACAGGACGTGACGAGTTATATCGATGCTACAAACCAATAAAACCTTAATGCTGTACAGGATATTTACATATTCAATAAATACTGATAATACATGTTCAACAACGATATTCTGAGCACTAGTCAGCAGTACTCCTCATCACAATAAATAAACGTCGGATTTTTCGTAAACCCCATGAACACCGAGCTGGGAAATGGTTCAAGCTCTCTTCTAATGTCCTGTCCCGAGGGAGGGTGAAATTCACGGCTTCGTATTCCGTCACCTCAAACCCTTTGTCCTGTGCAATTTTGTTGTAAGCTTCTAGCACACGACTAAGCACAAGTTTGGTACAAGTCAAAGGGAGAGTATCAAGAGAATCAATGTCCAATCATTTTGACGACAGGTGGCGTTACTAGTCCGAAAAGGACATTCCATCACTGGAATGACCACTGTCTGCGCTGTGTCGCCAGTGTGGGGGTGCTGCAAGATGAAACAGAAAGATACATTACAGCATCTGTACATATTACATAACTGGGAAGATGTTAACACAACGCTCAATTTCGAACCACTAATACATTCGAAAACTGGAAATGATCAGCTGATAGCAGGTGGTTTTATTTCTTTCTGTTTATTCCTCATGGCAAGATATAGATTAAATTCTGGGAGACAATTAATCAGAATTTTTTATTTATTTAAAGATATCATTAAAAACTGGTCACGATTGGTTATAATTTAAAATTATTCGAAAATAAGGTGCAATTTTACAACCTCGCCACACGTTAATCATGTACAATACTCCGACTTAACAGCACACAGAATGAATGTTCATTAACGAACTAAATATGCAGGATTCTCAGAATGTTTGGCGGCTTGTCGTAAAATAGTCTAGAAGAATAAATATCCCATGTATTTTGTGCATACCCATACAGCATTTATCTAGACAAAAATGATTTTATCTTATAATATTATGATTACGGGCTGCTGGAGTTTAACGCAAAACGGACCGCTCGCTTTCTTGATAAAGTAAAATGACGCTGGGGTGACAACAACGTTGAACACAGGCTGGTTTAATACTCCTGTATCGCATTGTCTTCGCATAATATTATGGGTATTATGGTGGGAGGAAACCGAACAGAGCCCGGCATGAGCTGGACTTAAGCTCACAGCGATTGCATTGTTGGAAGACTCCTGGGTCATTGCACTGCGCTAGCGCGCTAACTAGCTGAGCCACAGAGGCCACTGCGAAACTCTGTACAGTAGTCTACTCACTTGTGTTTGAATTAGGGGAACCCATGGAAATTGGGCTGGAGACCCCAGTGCCACATCCACGCTGTTGTTGTTGTTGGTGTTTCTTTTGGCGGGCGCGTGAGTTCTGGAACCAGACCTGTGTAACTCTTTTGCTTAAGCCGGTAATTTGGGCGATTCTCTCCAGGTCTTGTCCATCCGGGTTACTGTCTAACTGGAAATTTGCTTGGAGCACTTGCACTTGTTCCTCACTGAAAGTAGTCCGTATTCGCTTCGTCTTGGATTTCTGGGAATTCTCACAATCAAAGAATCCGGAATCTGAAGGGCAAACATTCAAAATAAATTTCCCTTATTATACTAAGGGGAAACAAACCAATGCAGCAGGCTGTAACAAAAAGAGAACTACAGAAACTTATAAAATATATTAAAAAAAACCTCTCCCATAATACAACTGTAAACCTGTAACGGAACTAATGGATTTCTCCAAAATTATATGCAGCCAACTGATATTTATGTACAAAAATGGTGAGTTCATCAGCAGTAGATTTATTGACTCGCAACTGCTTTGTAGTGAGATCACCATATTAATAACTGATTGGTTACCATGTAGAATTACATAGTGCAAAATGGGGAGTTCCTAAAACTCCTTCCCACCTTTGATAACGTGGTCAAAAGCTGTATGCGTTCTTTTCCTGTCGTACGTCGAACGTTTAGTGTACGTGTGATCATACGAAAGATGACCAGTATTTCATTTATATATTGATTGGCGCGTTCATGTGTGGTACAGTGAATGTTAATTTTGTTCGTGCTTAGAATTGCCTATATTAACCTCTAGGCATGATGAGAATTGCAGATATACATCACTTGCAATGCATGTTTCTGTTATATGTACAAAGTGTACGTAAAACTGATATCCAAAGGTCCGAATCCATTATCAGGTAGAAATAATCCACCCGACTTTTCTTTTCGCAAAGAGCACTAGATATCTGCCCACAAAACCTTAATATCGAATCCAGAGAATAACACAGAGAATTATGGTTGCGGTGGCAAAAGAACAGAAGCCACTTAGGGGGAATAATACTCAAGTACTTTCCATTCCAAAATCTTAAGACTTCGTCCCTTTTATCTAAAACCACGACTTCCTCGACAGGGGAACGTTTCCCGTCCGACTCGCCGTGTTGCAAAGTCTACTATTCCCTGCCTTGTCTTCCATTTACAACCGGAAACCATCCTATCCACATTTAATGTGGTGTTTCTAAAGAAGCCACAGAGGTTTTTGCATTTTCCCCTCCCCTCCAGCTCCAAGATGGCCTTTTGGCGCAACGCTCTCTTCGCTACAATGTAGTCGGCCGTGTTTAGCGAGTCCAGTCGCTCGGCTTAACCTCATGCGTGAGACCATTGTCTTCCTGATGGAACTCCAGTCAGTTTTCCGTCCTCCATTACTCATTTCCTATTGAGGGTCTTAGCGGCATAGAACTCCAAAGACACCGCTCTAGCACGCGAGCATTTCATCTTCCGCGTGTGAACTCTCCTGTGGTTAAAGGCGGAAAAGCTCACTTCCGGTAAATCGAGTTTATAGGGTCGAGACCTATGACGTTAAGGAGTACCTGACGGTTTCAAAGATTTCTGAGAGATTTCAAAAAGTTTGCGAACGCATGATTGCTTCCCACTGAATCTTGTCTCAGCAAAAAGAGGAAATACTTAGGGACCCCTACGGCGTGTCAAAAGTGAGAAAGAGCATATGGATCAGAATGTCCAAACTCTTTAATCTTTGTCGATGAAACTCTGTACAAATATACCATTTTAGAATTGTAAACCAGTACATTCGAGTAAATTTAGTCGTGTGTCTCTCTTTTGCAGAACTGTAGACTAGTCGCAATTAAGGCTCATCCGTTTACTAATCGCGATGTAGATGGCAGCGGGAAACAGGACACCTTTACAATATGATCGAGGTTATATTTTCGGCCGATGCACCCGATGCAGGCCTGTTATTGTTGGTAATTTTTAACCTGTAGTGAACTGTCCATAGCAATTGTATGTTGATGTCGAGAGGCCCGCTGCCTGTAACCAGATAACAATTATAATGCTACTGTTCTACTTTCATGAGTCCTGTAATAATGTAAGTTTTTCTGTACATAAAGAGTTTGTAAGATCGCCTTCGCAACTGTTTGATCTTTGCTCCTCGGACTGAATTAGCACCCCGGTGTAACATTGTTAGCGATGGTCTCGTAACCAATTTGACATTCTCCCTCTGTCGGGTAATTTCATTATGCACCGGTCATCTACTTCAATGGTAAATGATATTCCGACCTATCAAAAGCTTTCGTGATCTTCAGCGCGACCCTTAACTCAATTACACTTCCCGTGACTTTGTACACAGCACACACAATGCGGTCAGAGCGGGTTTTTCATTGGTTTAATTTCAAAAGAAAATTTCGCAGTTATGTACCAGCTTTTGATTTATCGCTGTTTGCTTTGAATAAATACTTCTCACAAAATGTTCCCTAATGCCGTTTTCCCGCAAAACATAAGTATGCCATGGAAATAGTATTGGTTTCACTTTGAATTCGTATGTAATGTAATGTATATATCCTTCACATTGTCAGTTGTTTCATTGGTATTCGGAGGAAATAACGACGAAGGCTGTGCATTTGAACATACAAAATATTACAGTTGCCATTTTTCAGCTTGACGAATTGTACACATATATATGCGAATTCCGACTTTGAGTTTTGAAGACGACCAGTTTTAACTGCCCTTATTAGGGGATCCGACCTGGGTGCGATAACCTATTGCTTTTGTTCGGATTCAACCACATTTTTGTGAGATGCCTAAAGAGAAAACCACTGAACCAAAACTACCCAAACTTTAGGAGTTGTTTTCATATGGCCTGACACATGGCATAACAAGGTGCCCTGGATCGTTTAATAAGCAAGAGAGTAGTAAAAAAGATGCCTCCATTTGATAAATTAAAGACTGCTTGAAACTTATGACTAGTTTAAAATGGGGACGGCAGAAAACCTTCAAACGTGCAGGGCGTAGAGGGCCCGATCCCCAAATTGCTCTTCCCGACAGGTATATTTTGATTTAAATTGCTTACTGCATGACGGAGTGTCTCCGTCAAGGAAGACAAGTTATACCCGGCACAAAAATATTTTACTTTCAAAAAAAAAAAAAAAGAAAAACCTATGTGACATTGACATATAGGGACATCACTGAACCTCACCTTTATTCGAGCCTCCCTCGACAATCTCCATGTAGTGGGTTTTACACAAGACCCGATTATCCTGAAGTGCAAACTCCTCCCCCGTGGAGAGTTGACGCTTACAGCTGTCACATGCAAAACACGCGAGGTGATACACATGGTCACGTGCTCGCCTCACCCAATCATTGGAGTGGATATTTCTAAAGCATTTTGCACACTTTGTCCCGAATTCTCTGAAAACACACGGAAAAGTGAACACGTTATGACATATGCAAAAAGAGATGTCAGAGTAATATTAGACCTGAAAACAGGTTACTTTAAAAAATACATATACACTGGACGTTGATAAAATGGCCATGCACTGATATATTAACCGATCAACGATGTATTCATATGAACATTTATTAAAAAATTGGCTGTGGTAAAGTAAAGCTTGAGTTTACTCAGAATATCACTAGGCCGTTCATGGCGTGAAATACAACTCATAGCAAGCAAGGTCTCCGCCCATACATGGGATGGTCTGCCAGCAACCTGTAGATGGCTGTGGGTTTCCTCCGAGCTTTGCCTGGTTTCCTCCCACCATAATGCTGGCCCGCCGCCGTATAAGTGAAATATTTTTTGAGTACGCCGTGAAAACCTTATCAAATCAATAAATAAATGTAATATGCGAGGCGCATATACATCAATACATTCACACTGTAGTGCCGAGAGTAAGACAAACACGACAGCGAAATAAAAGGAGAATGCTATAATTCTTGAGAATTATAGAGGCGGTTAAAAAAAACAACAAAATCTGGTTTACATTTAAAACGCCTGAAATGAGAATTTTAACACCTCCACCTCGATGTCCCAGTAAAGAAATAAAGCGCGTTTAACAACCGGATGTAGGGTATCCACCACTCAGCCAGGAGTAACGAGCTAGAGGAATAAAGTTGCCGTAAAAGACACAGAGGAGTGGTTTACTCTTGTCTTCCGAACAACGACGTTCCTGTGCTCGTGTTGCACGTTCACATTTATAACGAGAGGTAATGATAAATTAGACTGATCTGTCTAGGTTCATTTTCATTGAGAAAAACAGTTCTATTCTATTCTGTCAGGGACATTATCAGTTGTAGCATTATATACCTATATGTAACAAAGACGATATCAGGATTTGCCGCTGACTAGATAGGCCGAGCAACTGTAAACAGAGAGACACTTTCAGCGAAACCCACCCACGGGGAGACGTTGGCAGCGGACGACATGAAAGTCCCAACAAAAACTTCTCTACTCCAAGGCTGCGCATATCTCGTTGTTCAAGTGCGTTGAGTGGTGCGAGGAGAGGTAAAGAGCGAACGTTCGCGAGCTATTTACTGGGCATAATTGACTCTTAGTGGGGGAAATTAAAGGAAACTACGACAAATTTGCCGTCGGTCTGCTCACGACCGACTCTGGCCCTTGTCAGCGGGCCGATTTTCCGCCGTATTGCCCCTCTGTATCGAGCGAATCTCATTTGCATGCATTCCGCCCCTCTCATCGGCGCTCGCTCATCTGTGATTACAGCTTCTAGCTCAGGACAATCGAACATTGGCTCTTTGATTTGCCTCTTCATCTTTTCATGATCTATAGGCTTAACCTCCGTTCTCCAGATTGTAACCCTTCTCCGGAAACGCACACCACAGACTAGCGTGATATAATGTCTGTGCTCTACAGATGTAACTAATGGATGAGTTTTGGCTTAAATCTATAACGATACAGCAGTGGGGTCAACTTTACCTAGCAAAATACATACACAAAGCAAACCATACTGTGTGTAATGGGTAGAGCATTCGACATGACAAACAGTTTACGTATTGTATTTGTTTATTTTAACTATTTGATTGGTGTTTTACGCCGTACTCAAGAATACTTCCCTTATACGACGGCGACTAGCACTACGGTGGAAGGAAATCGGGTATAGAGTTTACGTATTACCGATAAAATGCATCAAAGCAAGAGCTACATACTAGGCGTGTATTTGCATACCCACCGATTAAATTAAACCATATGAAGTACAATTATCATCCTGTATTATAGCGCCTTCAAATAAGAATAACAAACCCTGATACAGACACTTCTCACTTAGGCCTAAGTGAAATTGTTCACACAAACACAGCATAGTAACATAGGGGCAACTCCACTTCCATCACAAACAAACAAAAATCTTTCAATCTTTATGCATATATATATACAATTGGGTCTATAAGCTACCTAACATGAAAATACAAAGATGGTGGGTCGGTGGTTTCGCACTCAAAGTTAAAACAAATTCACATCGTAAAAATTCATTTGATCATCACATCAACGCAGTGGAGCTTCTCGCTGACAAATTCGACAAAGCATAACGAGTTTACACGTTATTTTAATTACAAATAATTGAGCGGTCCGTGAGAATGTCTTCCAACAACCTGCGAATGGTCGTGGGTTTGCCCGGGCAATGCCCGGTTCCTCCCACCATAATACTGGCCGCCGTTGTATAAGTGAAATATTATCGGCCCCTTGGGCCGGAAAAGCGCCAATACACATCACCCCCCCCCCCATGAAATATTCTTGAGTTCGGCGTAAAACCCGAATCAAATAAATAAATAAATAACAGGGAGGCAGTTTTGTCAGGGGTGAGGGGATATATTGTATTTTCCTCAATCTCCCCTTACTTCCCCGAACACCATGACAAATGTATCACAACATATTATTCTTGTTCACGGGTTGTCTTACCAAATAAATCTACATTTATTTACCTGCTGTAGTCCATTTTGCAGTAAACGTTCCCATCCTTCATATAACATGAAGTCTGACGGTCCAGCGCCATCTGACAGACCGAACACCTGAGACAGTTCACGTGCCAACACTGACCGCTTACCTGGAGCAGGTAACGGTCAACGATCAACTCACTGCAGCCAAAACATATTTCTCCTTCCGTCTGAAGAAAATGAAAACCACAAATTCCTTAGGGTTTTTAAAAAGGACGAACATTCGTGTGTAGTAAAACTGTCGGAAGACGAAAAGAAAGCTGAAGAAAACATTTATGTAATGTCTATGCGATACCCACCATCAAAGCATTTAACACTAACACTTCTGGTAATTTCTTGTTTGTTTATTTCTTTCTTTTTGACATAGCAAAAACCATCGTTTCCCACGGCCCTCTTGTGCTCACAAATTATGATATTTTTATCGTAAAGTTGAGTGAAATTTCCCACAAGTTGAAATCTAGAAGAAACATTCACATAGCGCAATTAATATTTCCAACGCTGTCATTTTTTATTTACCTTACCTCACTCAAGTTAAACGCGTTTTGATCAAAAATATTCCATTCGTATGAAAGCAGTTAATCTTTATGGGTGGTGGAAACCCCACAGCCAGGTGGAATCGTGCGAACTGGAAAGCGTCTACCGTGCAAACTTCGAGCTTCATCGGCTTTGGCAGGCATTACGAACAACGATTCTGATCGCCCGCCACCGTCAATATATTACCGATGCCAATATGGCGCAGATATTGGCTGTAGTATATATATCTATACACAGGGCGAGTTGTTTTATCTGTCATGATGAGTCAGTAATTTAGTGCAGTGTCTCCTTCATTATTCTGCCCTCACTTACTCTGAAATGTTACATATATATGTGTGATATAATTAATTTTAATAATGTTAGATTCGTCAATATTAATGCTAAATAATTACACTCTAACGCTATCTTGTGTCAAATTAACACTTTTATGGAGTGTTTATAAATAAGTTTAAAAATCTAGCACTGAGTTACAAGGTGCTAAACAACGATCAGCTGTCAGAAATGGAAACACTCATTTTTCAGTATTTACCATGTTATAGTTTTTCCACTGACTGCCTTTAAACAGAATCGTTTGAAATTGCACAATCTGACTGGGTAGAAAGTCAAAAAAGTTTTTTTGTATCTTAACCTTTTATGTTCTAAAGTTATAAAATTCTCGGTTTCATGCTGACTGTATATTTAAGGTCGGGAGAATGTTACTGTAAGAAACTATAGCGTAACCACAGAAATGCCCGAGTGTTTGACCCCGTTGGGGTGTAGTTTTGTTGTGGATACTTAAAACAAACCTCGCTTATCTCTTCATCGTCGATATGTTTAGGTCAGTTTACTAGGTACCTTAGCGATGCACGTGCGGTGTTCGCGCTGTGCCACGAGGTTGGAATGATGTAACATTTTGGCGGGAGGAGATAGATGCCGTCTGGCGTTACCCCTGAATGACTAGGGACTTGAATGTTAGGGGTGATAACGCCTTGACCCGTGCGACGAGGGTCATTAAACAGTAACTCAAGAGTGATTGGGAGGAAAGGGGACACAAACCATTACACTTACCACCGCCTACCGTTTTACGACTGTCACAGCTTTGAGGCTCATGTACCAGATGATATCAATTTGAACAACTTGGATGCCCGCAGTATAACACCCTAAAATTTAGGTGTACCTATTTCAGACAGGAAAAGCCCGTCACAACTGTAGGGGACTCTGAAGTTCTCATTATTCTGCTTACCTACAGAAAAGCGTTATGTTATTAATAATAAAGCATTTTCCAATGACAAAAGTTCAATGCAGTAAAATCTGGCGATAGACACTGATTTTACGCCTGAGTTTTTGAACAGTTATTGTAAGGAGTATAGGACCTTGGCGGGTTTAGCTACATTAGTTCCAAATCTTTAATTAAAAGAGTCGAGTGAAATAGTTTTAGCCCGAGTATCCAAGGAACGAACCAGACTTCTTTCAAATAGTTTTGTCTAAATTCGTACATGTGTTTCTTTGAAATGGAATATCGTGTTGGCAGCCGTGTTACTGCAGAATCGCCGGTTGTTTTTCAGCACGGAATGTCTGTGGAAGAGAAGGCGTGTATATGGTCTTACGCCTTGTGGTGCGCATGCAGTCACACACGTGAAGGTTGAGAAGGTTTCATGCGGTTTTGTGGCATAATAAAGCCTGTGTGAGTGCACAGTGTTCCTGTCGACGCAGCTGTCCTGCTTAGATAGCATCTAGCCACTTGCCCTAACGCGTGTCATCAAATCGACATACTATACCACCAATGACAACCCATGGATGTCGTGGTGTCGGAGATCACAGGAGCAGTGCTTCGAAGATAACATAGAAATAAATGGAATAGCTTCATCGTTCTTCAGTCTATAGTTAAATTTATGCACATACATGGAGAACTTACAAATTTGTCATATTATTACAGAACTGAATTACAACATTGTAGTCTCTCTTTTGTAGCATATATGCACAATAATAAAAATGTATGTTTGGCGTTGTTCCTAATGTAAATGAATTCACTGAGTACAGTAATGTAAATCATGTTTCAATGTGATAATATAAGTGCATTAAGAACCTAATGCGTTTTAAAAGTAACAGAAATGGATAAATGCCGAGGTGTGTATCAATGAATCATTTGGTCACCATCAGTAAAAAATATACAATGCCAGTAACAAATTAATATGGCGAAAATATGGCCGCAACTCGGAATCAGACACATTATTCTGAGTTACGGAGAGAGTCGGCGCTGTGTGTTTAGCTCACAAAGCCTGTGGAATGGAATCGGAGGGCTAGGCCGACAGATCATCCCCTACCTCAAGGGCTTCACGACACCGCTTCCGATGACCAAGGCACCGGCAATTAGACCGACCATTTCTTAAGCGAAGAATATTTCGGAACGAGTGAATTTAAGAAAAAAACTCTTTGAAAATATTCTTTTGGATACACACAGCAAGGGTTGGTGCTCTGAAAAGAGCACGGCAGGGGGGCTTCCTACGGAAGAAGGGCCGACTCTGAATTTCCAGGAATTCGCTATCAAGGGACGCCGTGCCCGGTATGGTGTAAGGAGTTGAACAAATTGCGTTAAGGATTGCATTGAAGCGGCAAAATCGAGTTAGTCTGTGCGAATGTGACAGTGTCCATGGGACCGATAACCCGGTTAACTCCCTGACCCACCCGGTATTTGCGCAGACTGGGATCAAGTGCATTACGCCCCGGGGGGAGCGGGACCAGGGGAAGGAGACCGAAAAGAAACTTAGGGACAAGGAAGTAAAGAAAAAAGGAGGCACAGGAGAGACGTGATTCTCTGTTATTGACGGACAGAGAAAAAAAGTTTGTCGTACATTCCGAAGGATAACTTCAACTGAAGAATAATTTATGATTATCTCATATGTCAAGTGGCAGAAAAGGAAGGGCCATGCATGGGACTTGCTCAAATTCCATTTTATGGTTATATATATCTTATATTCATGAAGTATATAATGAAACATTATCACGTCTTATGAGAGAATTTATTTGATCTAGATCAAGTGCCGGTGTATGTTAAATATAATGTTAAAAAATAAGGTCCCTCAAAGTTGATCACAGTCTCTGCAGGACTTCTGTGATATCAACATTCAAATTTATTTTGTGCTATATTTTACAAGAAAGTAATCAACTCCTATATGACGATTTAATAGTCGTATTGTAAGCTCGACCTACGCGTAAAATTTAGTTAGACCATTTAATAATATACTGCTGAAAATGATTTTCTTTCAGTTTCATATTTCATATTACTAAGCCATTGGACATATTCTTGAAAGGATCTTCGGAGCGTGAAGCGAAGCCCTCAGGGCGGGTCTGGTGTGTGTGGAGGGAGGTGGGGGTCGTGAGTGCCCTGTGACAAGGACACGTTCTGAACATGTTCCCATCTTAGTCGGGACTGGTATCGTCCCCACCCTGGTCCAACTCCGCCCAAAGCAGACAGGTAAGGCGATTATTTCTCATCCTAATACAGTTGATCTAACCGTTAATCTTAGCGGGTTGAAACAATAGTCAAAGACTTATTGGGACAAGATCCCCGTCTCCCTGACGGAACACGGCAGGGGTATACAGTACTGCTCAACAAGCAGATGAGAAAAATATCACACTGAACAATACCGAATATATCACCCAACAAATCACTATTGTTCACAAGAATTGGAATTGGTTTTGCGATTATTGGTCCGGAAGGCCCATTTCAGTTGACAGCTGGCTCAAGAATATGTGTGTTGACGACTAAATGATATGCAGTGCTGATGTAAAAATCCTAATCAATTTGATCCTGGATGTCAGTCTTTTTATGTAAAATTATGGTATTTCTTCTCAGCATTTTTATTATATCGTTTCAAAATATCTATAGAGGCCTAACTATTCTGACACGTTTTGTCAAATGCGGGCCTATAAATAGATCTGGGAAATTATAATCAAGAATAAGTCTTATGTCAAAGGTCTATTCCTCTGATGGACACAATTTAAACATGAAAAGTATCCTTATGTAAAACACTTCAAATTAAACGTAAACGAAAAGTCAATCATACATAGCCGAGCAGAAAGAGGCCCTACACTTTCTTTCTGCATCGCATCACCTGCTGCAGGGCTGGTGTACTTCTTAACAACGATAACCTTGAAGATTATGAATAATATGCAAATCAGTACGGAGGAATGATACACAAACGCGAGTTTGTGTCGAAGCATTTATCCCACTTGCACAGTACCTGTGTATAATTATTAAGGTACCTGTTTATCACGTTATATATGTATGCGTATATTCTGACAGTTCCAAATTATGTAATATGTCCATCCTCAGAGCCACGGATTTTGGGTATTTAGGATGCGGTATGTTACACGAATATTTCTTTTTGCAGTGGTATGTAGGTCCCAGAAATCTGGATGGATATAAATAATTTTAAGTGTTCAGTGTCAAAAATTTGGTGCACTGATTTGGAGGATGTTCCAAGGAAGAGTCCGAACATCAAAAATTACACGGTAGGGCCACTTTGAAAAACTCCATAATCCAGCTAGTTGCGAGCAGTTATGTAACATTGGTGTGTCGTCGCGCACAAATTGTCCTTGCCAATCAGTCATTTAACTATGAGTCTGTTATATCTGCAGATTTTATCAACAATAGTAAATAAAATAATAATAAAACTTACCTTGATGACTGACAAAGTCATCCGATCTACATCTCCGGGGGAGAACGATTCGTTCGCAAACTCGTTCGTCATTATTTTCATCAGGAACAATTCTGATCGTTAAATACCGCTGAAGTCTTTCTGAATCCGTTTTAGCTCTTCTTTCGTCAGCAGAAGGCAGACACTAACTGATAACCGAAGGAAAGCCCCAACACCTATATATCATTTACAGTTATCCGTGAGAACAACTCACTCACGAGAGGCGATACAATAGACACAACCAATCACAGATGGTCTTGGTAACAGAGGCGTGACAAGATCCGCCCCTACACACGCCTGACAGTCTTATATAGCTTATTGATTGGCTCGGCCGAGAGCGAATAGCAGATGATTGACAGGATGAAATTCCCACACAGCCGTGATGTTCACAAACCGTTAAAGCCTATTATCTGTATTATTAAGATGTTAGGACTCAGAAAGAATCAACTCACCATGAAGAATTTTTCTTACAGCAGAATCTTTGATAAATACAAAAGTGTGGTCTTAAAACTGTAAATTTCTCAGTTAGAGAAATGAGAAGAGAAGGCAACAGTTATATTTCAGTGTATTTAGTATTAATCCGTTTTATCTTTGGACAAATTCGAAGAATACATGTACTTGTACTTTGAAGCGTCGTCCTCTCATAATGTTAAAAGACACAACGAATTGAGGAAACAGAACATTGCACCATAAGCAATCAACCTCGATATCGGTCAGTGTAAAAATACAAAACATCACAAACTGAAAGTAAGTCGAAGGTGTCGGTTAACAGTCAGGATTATATTTCTTAATAATTTGATATATAAATGTTTCTCGTTTTATGATCGTATCCTTGAAATTTACGAGGATTTATACACAAAAGGATGCATATATACACTCATCTTGTGACAGGTAAATACTAATATTCAAATTGCAAACACTTCAAATTATAATTTGTTTTCATTAAATTGGCAAACAGAATACGGTCACATGTGAATGTACTGAATGTATACATCACATTATCGATCGCCAGTTGTCAAATTGTCACGACTCCTTTGAGCTGACTAATTCTAGTACCACAGATCTAACTGTGTTAATAGTTTAGCAATTACTTCTACACGTGAGTCTACTTCTACACGTGAAAAAGGAGAAAAAGGACGACACTCACATTGTATATCCTATTCAATGGTTGACAAAATATAAATTTCTATACGATACCAGTGCCCAAGGCTATCGGTTCCATTCGCAACGCTGAATCATTTTCATGCTGTATACAGCACACTGTATACTGAACATCTTTATGGTAAGAGACATCGCATTACAAAAAAAGAGACTAAATTGTGTAAACTGCCTGTTCAATATATTTGAAAGTTCGATAGTTATGAGGAATGTATGATTATGGAATAACACTACCCTGGATTTATAGTGCAGCCATTTTTTATTATGGGGTGAAACGAATGAAAAATTGTCCAGATAAGCCCATGTTAATTGGTTATAAGTGTCGAATGAGACAAATATGAGGGAAGTGCTATCGCACTCCCAGAAGGACCTTATACCCAACTGGCTAATTTGTGTATATAGGTAGTGTTGGATTTGAAGACTCGGCTTGATTGACCAGAGCTAGAAAAGAAGCAGTATTTCGGTATAAGTACGTAATATTAAGCCACACGTGAAAGTGTAATGACACAGGGTCTTCTCCTCAATGCGATCGCCGTGAGTTCAAACGCAACTCATACTGGATTCCTTTCCGGCCGTATGTGGGAAGGTCCGCCAGCAACCTGCGGATGGTCGTTGGTTTCTAGCGGACTCAGCCCGGGTTCCTCACATAATGCAGGCAACCGTCGTATAGGTGGAACATTCTTGATTAAATAAATAATTAAATTAATAAATAAATAAATAAAGGGTTACGTATGCAGACGTGTGTTGATGTGACATAGGTGATACGAACGCTACTCACCTAGTGTAAAGACATGCATGTATATCGTTTTCCCGCTCAAGCTGAGCGTTACAGCTGGTTGTGACATATGACCATTCTCAAAGACCACTGGAAATGCGCTGGCCCCAGATAAACAAGCAGAAGACTAGTCACAGTAGACGGTTGTATGCATGTAGTTTGCATCTGTTATTTATACATGTATAAATAATAACTTGGCATTTGCTGAAACTTTACGATTATTTGAGCATGAAGGGACAATACCTCAATTTGATAATATATATGGGAAATGCTGATAAACACATGTATGACGCTAACGGGTCTTTTATATGTTAGATAGAATATTAAGTAATATATCAATTACAGATACGGCCAACTGAATGTTCTTGGTTCCTTTTTTTTTCCTGTTGACATACATAACCTTAATTTCATACAGAAAACTCTTTTATAAATAAATATAAAATTACGAGCTTTGTTTAAAAAGAAATTTAAAAATTGGAAAACAAAACACTCACTGTGGGAATTTTCCAACTGAAGATTCTTAACATTCATGTTATAAAATGTTGACCCAATCAAGAATGTTGAGGGGATTGTTCATTTATTAGAAGAAGTAGGTAACGTATACGCAACAACGTTATGATTGATGAACATAGCGCTATTGTTATGGATCAGATTAATTCATTGTGAGCACTGTTCTAGCAATGGTGATATCCACTCACGGGCCAATATCGCTCTGGCGTACCTGTGACTAAACACAAAACTGTCATCTCCCGGCAGGGCAGCCAGATACAAAGCTCAAGGTGTTCATGATTTAGATATAAATAACAGAAATATGAATGTGCGGGGGAGGGGGGGAGGGTATAATCTCTACACGGCAGGATTCAAAGCTATAACCATATAGGACAAAAACTGTTTAGATTTTAAGGTAGCACTGAAAAGTGTCCAGATTTTAAACTAACGCCGAGACCTGTTCAGATGGTCCAGGTTTTAACTATAACGCTGACAAATGATCACGTTTTAAACTGTTGAAACACTAACAGTATCCAGATTTTTAAATAACACTGAAAATTGTTGACATATATTAAACACCAAACTGAGTGCATGATAGATAAGTGAAATGCCGTGCAATTATTTATACAAAATGCTTGCAATCAGCTTATACAACCATATCGTGGGAAGTGGTTCACGAGCGAATACCCATAAGCACACACATATATATTATCCAATGGTGAATTCCCGTAATAGGACCAATCATGTGAATGATTATTTCTTTATTTATGGTGTTTTAGGCCGTACTCAAGAATATTTCACTTATACGACGGCAGGTGGTGGGAGGAAACCGGACAGAGCCCGGGGGGAACCCATGACCATCCGCAGGTTGCTGTCGGACCTTTACATGTACAGCCGGAGAGAAAGCCAACATGAGCTGTACTTGAACTCACAGCGACCGCAATGGTGAGCGACATGAAGTGTGAATTATTAATTTTTAAGGCAAGAAATTTTATTTTGAGAATGCATTTCATTCCCCCATAATACATATAGCGACCTCAACCAGAGAATTTGTTTTAAACACCAATCCTGGCAGATGAAGAATGAAGGAAAATTATTATCGTTCAATGTTCCATGGCATATAACACACCAGTGACGAAGTATGATTGAATGAATGAATGTTTATGGCTTAACGCCAAATCGGCCATGTTTCAGCCATTACGGACAAAATATGAAGCAGACGGACAAGTGCATCGTTACTTTTCCCAGAATAAATCAATGCAGAAGATGGTGGAAAGGACACCATTTATTTATTTGTTTGGTTTTTTCCGCCGTACCGAAGAACATTTCACTTATACGACTGCAGCCAGCATTATGGTGGGAGGAAAATGGACAGAGACCGGCGGAAATCCACGATCATCCGCAGGTTGCACCAGTTATTTAATATACTCGTGTGATCAGGAAGTCATTTATGGCACAATAGCACATTAGGGTTTTCAATAAAGCAAGTTTATAAGAAGAGCACTATTATTTTCCCTTACTAGAACTGGATTCTTTCGCGATGCGCAAAGTGCTAAGTTTTACATGCGAAACGCTTATCAAGCTAAGGTAAACTACATCACAGACTTTACAAAGTCGATGATCACTTTTGTAAATGCCGTGAAATTAAAAATCATCTTGAAGGGATGAGTAGAATTTAGACGCAGAGTGTACAGCTGTGGCACCCATGTAGTCAGAGGCCCTATACACAATGCCACCCCCACTCCACCCCCATCTCCACAAACCACCTCCTTACCCTCACCACGCTGTGGGACAGAGTGCTAGAAATCAAGGACAGGGTCAATATATGCTTCAGGTTTGGTCATAAGAAATAGCTTAATTATAAACCGACTTTTCAGATTGCACTGATCTGTTTTAAATCGCGGGAAATCATGCATTATATAGGTCTACTTAGCGGTAAGAATATTCTGGAACACTGACGAAAATATGATCTATACTTTTGTATACCATTATATTACATTCCCAGAACATTTTCCAGAAAATCATGCATCTTATATGGATCGAATTCAGTGTTACCTTCAACCGTCAAATCCCGAAGCCTGAGGAAGAATAAAGTGAAAGGATGACGCTGCAAAAAGAATCAACGGCCACTCTTCTGTTTTTATGTACTACCTTTCCTTATACATAATAGGGTTAAGTATGATGTATGCACGCAGGTTTGGTTTTTTTGAAAGTCTTCTCAGGAGCTGGAAATTTGAGCGTTATGTTATTGGCCGCAGTTACAAAGAAAAGAGAGAGGAAAAAAAACCGTTTCAGTTCGTGGCTGCAAGCCAGTCGGTATTTAAGATGGACCAAGGTTCAATTTGATTTCGATTGCTAATGCGAAGTCAATCGGAGAGTCAATGCTACACATCATGTACATCAGCCGCAAACATCCCACCGCTGCCGACTCTATTCAGCTGTAGTTCGACGGGCAATTTGACAGGGCAACTTCCTCTTAATAGAATCACCAGCAAAATTGGGGTTACCATGGGAACTGAATTTTGGAGAAATGTGATTGTGTTTGATTCCGAGCGGAAGAATTGAAGAGCGGAGAAATGAATGCGGAGCATGTAGACACAAGTAATACCGCCAGACCTCGACGATTGTTCCCCCGTTTAGTATCAACAAATACAAGAGCGACTCGTGCTCTATCAGCTTGTATCATTTGCATTCTGAAGAAGGACTCTTGGCGTGGTCAGCGATCTTGACAGGGAGTGTCCGACACGGCCAAGGACGTGCGCTGGCCAGGATAGGCCTGGTATTCGAACAGAGCAGGCCGAGGAGAGGCTCGCGCCCTACACGGCCACCAATTACCGCCAAAATTGCCACCGTCGTTATAACAGGACCGTCTGACAGTTCGACGCAATCTGATTTTGAAAAAGCGGGGGGAAGCTGGAAAATCAGACCTCTTCGCTCCGACAGCTCTAGCATTACGGAGACTCTTTAGATTTTGCCGGGCTTTCTCATCAAGCAATTTTCACATCACAGGGCTTTTCAAAGACAGGCTCCTCGAGTTTGAAATCTGGAAACCCACTTGGCCCAATCTGCATACGGCATTGATCTGATGCACACGTATTTTAACGGACGGAAAAGAAACTTTCTCGACTATATAAAAAAATGCTCACTTACGTGGTTGGTTGTCTTCCAGCTACAGATTTTTTTCCTCGTCGAGTGTCCCAGCACTCTGCTTTGGATTCTTTTGGAACAAATTACGTAAAATTCCCTATTTAACACACAAAAACGATTTTGTGGGTGGTTTTGGGAAGCAACGTTCACTCCAGCCGATGCCTTTACCTCTCCTCAATATCAATGTTTTGCCTTGGTGGATCGCTAGTTTAATGCCCTGCGATTGACGCACGCTTCTGGTAGAACAGTATATATAGAGCGCAGGGAATGGCATTTGGTTAATCTCGCCCATGATTCTCACATTGTTTGTCAGTTGGCTCTTACCCGGTTTTGGACAGAGAAATTGTGCATTTCCCCGCTCTCACGTTCTTCGTGGTTGAGGTGACAACAAGCGGTCCACGACGATCTTGCATAGCTGATTGCATTGCACGATTCAGACCATTTGCCTTTCATGTACTGTACCATGTTCATATCTCTATATACACAACAAGTGGAAAGTTGTCAGTAACTTGCCAAAGGCCGGTGGGCTATCCTTGGAACTCACGTGTCCTCTATCTACCCATACAAATGGCCACTAAGTTAGTGAAAAAGTGAAGAAGTCTCGAGTTATCGATAAACAACAATCAAATCAATGTACTATTCCACATTTTTCAAGACATTTATATAGACGTCGGCAAAACAGGGGCCTCTAAAATCATTTCCTTTTGGTACCTCTGAGTCTTTATCTAAGCTCACTGTGTCAAACTGTTACGGAGATTTCCCTCTGGATGTATGAACGTGGGTATACGCTCATAATAGCACAGCGCTATGGCTTCTGATAACTTGCATTTTTGACCGCGATTATAACGAAACAGCAATGTTCGCGTTCCAGTAAAGTTCGCCTGGATTCGCACCGTGCATGTGGTCCGATTTTACTAAAATCGCGCCTTTTTGTTATAACCACATCACCCACGAGTACCGGTCAAAACTGGGCGCTATCAGGCACGACTGAGGACATGTAGCTTTTCAAATGGTCCGAATGCCACAGACAAGATAAATCCTTACTCAGATATTATTGGATGGTTTAGTCACATGATCCAATTAAAGCTTGAACAACAGGACTGTCCCTGGTGGTAGCAGGGCAAGAGACCTGTGAAGTGTCGATGTTTGGGCAGAGTACAGAAGAGCCCACAAATCCCCTAACGTAAAGCTGCCGCCCGAACACTTGGTTCGAACATGCAAAACGGACACCATAGCGACTTGGTAATCACAGGCGACACACCTGGGGTATTGAAACAGACACTATACCGACCTTCTCTTGTAACACTGGTAATCACAGGCGACAGGGGTGTAAAACAGACACTATACCGACCCTCTGTTGTAATCTTGGTAATCACAGGTGACTATGAAACAGACACGATAAGAACCTTTTGTGGTATCAAGGTAGTCACACGTCAGACAGAGATAATATAACAGGCAAATGTTACTCCATTTTGTAAAGAAAATTAAATTTATTAACACTTTTCATTACATGAATGTACTTTCACAAACAAATATTTAGTCCTTTGCAGATACATGTATATTCATCTACAGTATATATACGTTTAAGGATACATGGTACTTTGAGGCAGTTCAACAGAAATTAACATCACAGCATTTACATAATCCTTTTACATTTGTGTACACGTATAAATAAGCTGTATCTTAAAAGTGTACGATTCTCTTGAGCCAGACATTTTTTTTACCCTTTGAAATTAAACTCGCTTTAATTGATATCAAAATGTATCACAACAGTCGTAGGCCTAGAGGTGTGGCACAGAACTCTATCCAAAACTGGGGCCATCTACATGTACATGTCTAGCTCCGATATGACTATAACATGTATACGGCCTTTGAAAATCACTACTTTGTACACATCTATGCAAAGTACGGAATGAGAGGAAAATTAAATACCAAAATTCTGTGCAAATTACATGCTTGGACAGAGCTGATCAAATTTAGACCAAGGAAAGAGTGACTGAGTGGCAACCGTTAAAGCTATACAGAGTGCTTCTCTTCAAAATGATGTTTTTGACTTTATACTAATTTCTTGGAAATCTGTAAACTCTCAAAATATTGAAATAGAATGTATACTAGCCGTACCAGGCCCGCGAGGGAGCACTCATGGTATTGTGACAGCATCGTTAGCCACGGCCCTTAAAAGTTCTTTGTTCGAATACTAACACTGTTGTGCCATCACAACATTCAATAGATATATATGCGAACAAGGCGTCTACAGTATGCTATATGTAATATATTTGATAAGATCTTTTGCGGAATTAAATGTTTGAAACCTTTTTTTATGCAATTCGCTTCTAATGAATAATGGTTAAGATACAAAAATCAATCACATGTAGGGTATACTAGGTATAAAAATGAATTTAAATTGGGTACAAATTTGATTCAATAAATGCGTGTTGTTCGTTTCGTGGCGTTGTCGTGTTGGGCCTACGGTACAGCAGCTGTTGGCTCAGCAATTTCATAACCTCAAACAATACAAGAAAAGAGATTTGTGATTTCGCTTGTGAAAGGGTTTGTGATAGGAGCTGTAACAGTAGCTGAAATAATAGTTGTAATAGCTGCTGAACTCCAAGAGTTGTGGCGAGATTTATAAAGTGACATGGCGAGGCCATGCGTTTCATCAATGTAACCTAGATGGTGATTGTGTCATTCATAGTGATTAAATATCAAAAACTTGTGTTCTTTCCTAAGACAATGTGTTAACTCTCTGCAGGTCTCCAGATGCTATAAAGCCATTTCCGGTTTTAGCCTATTATTGTATTTAAAATTTGCTTCTGAATATATAAAGCAAACAAATAAAATATTGACCATTTATTCTCTGCTGTTATAGTGGCATTGAAACAATTTTTTTCTACATCGGCTGTACTGGAACTACACAATAAAACAACATATAATAAGACAACATGGAATAAGACACCGAGCCAAGAAATCAGAGATGTGTAAGGCAAGCCCCACTCAACAGACAAACGGCACGGCTCAAAGATGGTGGCGTCTAGCTGCCAACCATGGAGCTAAATTTGCCTGAATCTGGTAAAAACATTTGTGGGCAATACCTGTTACTTACAGAGTGAAATCTTATCTTAATAATGAGAAAGGACCAGCGGTCACGGTGCCAACGGAGCAATTTTCTCTGAGTGGCTGTTATATCCCTGAAAAGGGACCAAATGGTAAGACCAAGGTTTCAGGCCCTGGATACTCAGAACATTTTGTGACCCTTGCCAGGTCTGTCACCTTGTCTTTCGATGTTCCCTGGGCATTGGAGCCTTGTGGTACTGTGGGAGCTAGTGGCTTCGGGCATGACGTCACTAATTCGCAAATGGTAATGAATACCTCCTCGTCAGATGTTCATTGTCAAAAAGAGATACTATATAAGCACGCGAGTTGGATACGTCATGCAAGAAGCTACTGTGAAAGAACGGATCCCGTGGTACAGCCTTTAGCTGGCTACTCGCAGAACAGGAGCTGGTGACCAATGCTCCCAACGCTGATCAGTGAATTTCTTAGAGGCTCAAAGTAGGGAATTTGTAGCGAGGCTGTGCATGCCGAGCAGCGCTCAGTGCTTGTGGTAATACAGTATCAGGAAAACATCCACATACCAATACCTCGTTCCACATTCTCACATACGCACCGCTAACATACTATATTTTGTGTAAGGCTACACATTTCATTTAGAACACAAGCCATTTTCAAGGTGCATAAAATTGTACAATAATTACTGATAGCAGAACAGTTTAGCTGAATTTTACAGAGGCACAAACATGATTAACAAACAACAATGTCTTTTACACCAAATATGCCAGGCAATTACCTCCTATAACAAGAAAAATATGGAGAAATAACAAATGTGATAATAAACAGGTTGTATATCACAGCAGAAGCTTGCCTTCTGATACCTATGTCTATCTCTATATGTATAGGCCATCTGCCAACTATACAACATCCTAAGGGCGTGACGTAACAATGCTGCTTACCAATGAAACCAGAGATTTCCAGGTTCACAGAGCAGAAATCGGACCTAAGAAATTCACATCAATAATTAGTAGTTAAAGATTCGGCGATTCTTATGTACACTAATTTGTGTAGTAAAGCATCCTCTGCCTGTGCGAAACCATCGTCAGGTTCCCGGTGAACCTCTGGAGGGGCAGCTGAAAATCACCTGTCCTCGTCAGGCTCCTGAGGAACCTGTGGATGGATAATTGAAAACCTCCTGGCCGGAGGAGAACTGGAATACGCCGTCTATATGCTGGCAGCGCATTGTGTTCGGCCACTATGGCTCCTTCTCCTCAAAAAGTCTATCCCAATACGCAGTTAGTTCCTTACATGTACATGTATCTCAAAGGGAGAGAAAAGGAACTGTTCTCACAACCCTCATGGAAAATGTTGTTCTAGAACATCTCAAGGAAATCTACACGTATAAAGCTGTACCGTGACATGTACATGTATGTTCTAAGTAACAACACGACGACCCCAATATCCACGTCGTTCTTCAACGTTCCTTCTCTATAATTCTCTTCGACTCGGTTCAATAAAATAAATTGGACATCTGTGCATATAACGTGTGTATTCCTCGGCTCTAGAAATCTCATTTGGAAAACCTCGTAGAAGTCAACTAAAACAAAAACAAATCAATATGAACGCATAATACTATTTAGTTTGGTACTTTCCTTCGACTTCATGCAATGGATGCAGATTTATAACATTATTTGGCTCGTCTCACGCATTCCTCCACGAAACAGAAAATTTATCTGCCTGTTTATTCGAGGGAAATGCAATTTCAAAATATGAACTGTAAATACATAAAATCACAAGGACGACGTTTGGCACGCCTAATGTGAGTTAATCCAACACATTCATGAATGAAGACGGTACATTTTACTAACTCTATATTCATACAATTTGCTTGCGGTTTCGTGCGCACTCCCGAATGTTTCACAAATATATATGATATATATATATGTACGGTTTGGGCATACGGGCGGAAACCAATGCACCTCGCCCTGTATAGTATGATACATATAATACATTGTATAGCATTGTGACTAAAAGTCGTGGTCGAACTACAGATGAAGCTGGATTTTAGTCTGCCACCTCATTGCTCAGTGGACTTATGACAGCCATGCGTTCACATAGCCAGAAAGTCACAGTCCCGATTTTTAGTTACAAAGTCTTACGCTCTATTCTACAAACTGTTTAATACCGTTTTCTTTTCCAGGTGGATGGAGACATTTGGATGATGCAAGCAAAACAGTCATCAGAAATACACCATGAGCATGCGCACTTCCACAACCACTTCTGGGAACCGTTTTACAAATACAGTGTAAGTTATGTAAAATGTAATTGCCATGAGGGCACATACTGTGGGGATGAGTTGCCATGGTTGTAACGTTTGGCGAAAGGTTACACTGTTGGTAAAACGGGCGCCTATTCCACCATAAGTACGAACACTGATATATCCTACCTGCTATGGCCTTACATAATCCTTACTAGAGCTAGCGGACTGCAATTGTAGGGGAAATGGCAGAGTTATATACACAGACAAAATGAGATATATCGGTAATAAAAGCAGTTTTTGATGAGAATCAAAGTACTCGTCTGTTGTGATTTATCTGCTGCACAACGAGTCGTTCGGAATTTATAAAAGAATGAAATAACTGAACTTTTTTTTTCAGACAGGCTCGCTCAATCGTTTGTGAATCAGATGTAAAACAAAAACGGATTAATATACATAAATAGATGTTCGAGTCATTTTAAAAAAATTGGTCTTTTCTACACGTGCTGTTTCTTGATGAGTGGTATAGCATGTTAATTATCAATCACCGTATATACCACATATATGTCGTGGTTAAACTACACCATGCACTCAACAATTATGGGCTATATCTCTACCTGGCTGATAATTCCGTGGCTTTCGACAATATTCTCTGTACGTCCACTGAGGATGGGTAATTCTGAAAGAAGAAGATGCAGATGACGACAAGATGTGAGTTCAATTCTGGGTTTTACCACACCAAAAACTTCTGAAGTTGTATTCCTGATTGCCTCGGCTCAACATTCCGAAACCGTAGGCATACATTGCCTGTGCACACCCTGACATACTACGCCTATCACACTGGAGTTTTCAGTAGTTCACCTGCGGACGTCATTTTACCCCCAAAGTACTATACTTGCCATGGAATAAATCTAAAAGTTGTTCAAATGAAAAGGTGCACAATTGCGTCATAGCTGGACAATATACATGCAGACGTCTGCAATGTATTCTACGTTGACGGGGTGTGATACAGTATTTGCCCTTAGTTCTATGATAACTTATGTGTTCAAATATTTTCGATCTTGCATGTCAACGTTTGAGCCTTTTAAACCGTCTAAATTATCGGTGATATACATCTAGTAAAATCTGAAGTTCTAAATTTCCCCCCTGTTTTCTTTTATATCTTTATCATATCTTCTTCCGACAATAACATTTCTGTTCACTGATTGGTCAAGGTACAACTTTTAAGGGCACGAAACATTCATGCATGTGGAGTTTTCCAATTTGAGCTACCTTTTTGACAAATATAAATTATTACATAAAATAAGCGACATTTTCTTAACAAAGTATAATTCATCTCCATTGATGCATGCCCACGATTAACGCTGTGTCCATCTGTTGCTTGTTTCTCGCCTTCAATACAAGCTCTAAAAATACAACATCAAAGCATTTCTTAAAGAAGAAAAAAGGCGCCTCTCCCACGCTGTGTGGCTCTACGCCAAACCTGTGGAAAACAACAGACAATTGAAAGACGAAGTAGTGGTTAACAGTCCGAGCACGCGCTTGCTCGCGGAAGAACAGCACTACTTTCTAAAGCTTGGCTTTCCATTCACACGCCTTGTAATGTAATTATGCCCATGCTCAAAGTCGAGGCAAATTCGACAGGGAAACCGAGCTGTAACCAAACTGGGTAATCTCAACGCAACTCACGTGGATTACCTAACTTAATTAGCCCG
The DNA here is from genome assembly GCA_016165875.1 of Acanthopleura granulata. NCBI lineage: Eukaryota > Metazoa > Mollusca > Polyplacophora > Chitonida > Chitonidae > Acanthopleura > Acanthopleura granulata. Next base: position 5,923,886 of record JABBOT010000082.1, read on the forward strand.
ACAGAGATCAAAGGGCTACAGGTGGCGTAGAGGTAGCTTCGACTAAAGTGTTGACTTCATAATCTTATTATGGCTCGAAGATTTCGGAGCACAAGTTGAACCATTGTAGTATCGCTAGTTACGTAACGGCGATAAACCTCAAGTAAGAAATTATTTACCTACAAAAAAATTCAAGCAATGCATTGTGATTTTCTCTTCCTCTTTTTTTCGCTGGTAAATAATAGATGCACACCATTTTCCGAACAACTATATTCTTGTGTGTATTCACTTAGGGCAACGTGAAAAGAACCTGGCCCGCAAAAACAGTCGTTTTACAATCCTTCAATTCATTTACATGTTTGACCTCTCCCCCCATCCTCTCCCAACCGAAGTTCAGCAAAGTACTCTACGGTATGTCAAGCCCAAATACAAAATATGGTATATTCAATTCTATTTGCAGCTCGCTTGCTTGTACTTGCCGTTTGGTTTATACTTCGCAGAAGCGGGATCGTAGTTTAATCATTAATACAAATATGTTTATATACACGTGCGAAAAACAACAGCTATTTGTTTAGACACTGTTGAGGTTTTCTCGAGGCTTCGCCTGTACGACAGGGGTCTGGTAAATTTACGCAAGCTTTACAACAAGGTGTGACATTTGTATATTAGATCACATAAGTATATAGATTGTAGTTGACACATAATAGTTCATTTAGGGATGTACCGTTATGAAATGCAAGTAAATCGTCTCCCACTTTTAGATTACAATCACGAAACGACTGGACTTCGATTTTGGCTCGAGCCGATAGCGATGGTCATTTGGTAAAGAGACAATGGTGTTAGCGAATGTTAACGATTATCAGGTGAATGAAGGTGATGAAAATGGTCGGGAGACCTCTATACAGATGTGGTAAATTGGTGCTGGACAATAGTGGACATATGTCAAGAGGAACCCTGTACACCTTGAATGAATGTCCACTAATCGGTCATTGTAGGGGGGTTGTCCAAACTTCCCGCACGCCTGGACCCCCTCCAGGTTCCACAGAAGTAACTGCTCAGTCCGTAGTCATTTCAATACATATGACTCAGATGGTAAGTCCAATCTACATGTCCCCTTGTCAGATAGACAACAAAGGTATAAACACCAAATACATGGTTAGGGCCGGAAATCCTGTGTTCACCACCATAGTCCATGTGTGCACTGAAACGGAGCTACAGGATTGTAGATGTTGTACAATAAACTTGGGTCGACAACTCGGTAAGAACAGTAGTTTTACGACATCACTGTACAGAAATAATTAGCAATATTTAAGAATTACTCCACAAAAAACAAGGCCGAAATAAGTTAACATCCACGCATGTATAATCCACCTATTCGCCCACATGCATGTGTATATCAAGTGTCGTACATGTATATTCTATACATTTCACAACTCTTATGACAGGCGCAACACTGGATTCTTCCTCCGGGAAGCAAGCGATTATTGACCACAACGCTCACTTTGGTTGACGGCTGGTATACGAATGTCGGTTTCGACGCATACATTCACCATTTATTAAATCCACGCATTATCAGTGCTGATATGATCTAGATCAGGTGTTATATTACAACAGATCCGTTTGTTTTTACTTGTGTTTGTACTCCGAGCTATTCCCTTCTAAGCTCTATTACAATGAGTGCCATGAAAGGCTGTCTGCATGGTCGTCGCAAAAACTGTCTGTAACATAAACTGTCTGTTTTTGCGTCCACAAAAATCATGAATTGAGACGGATCATCCCGACATTCAGCTTCACTGCTTTATTATTTAAGATTTAGCGGTATCGCTTGAACATCTTCAAAATGGAACCCGTGCGGTCACATTTACCATTCATTTGGACTGCACAATTAGGAAATACCAAAAACGGACACATCACGCAACTGGGCCATTTCAGAAGAAGTTCACTTAGGAATACAGAATCCTGGAAGGCCAGGCAGCGATTTCCAGTTGATAAATAACATAATATTTCTCATTTTCGAAGAGCTAAACAGGTAGCCAAGCCCGGAGTCCTAATACCTTTTAAAAGTCAAATGATCGCTTATGGTGAAAACAAAGAGCAATCTGTCTTGTTGAAACACACAGCCAGTGTTCAATTTCTATGCATCAAACAAGCCTTTGTGACTTTTAATAAATCACCTCCCACTGCGGAGATACACTGTCAGTTTGACATGCACTTCTGTGTAATTGTGGGCAGGGCACGAGCTTATTGTAACATAAACCGTTTCCGTTTCGCGTCCTGGCTATCGGTCGACAAAACCTTATTTTGCCATAAATTCTTCAGTACTTTCCGAATAAAGTAACGGGTTCAACCAAGCGCACTGGAGCAAATGCAGTCCACGTTTACGTACTTCCTTTTAGATATGTCAAAACAATTTCCCAATATATATGCTCTATCGTAAACTTATACACGACAAATAGTGAAACGAAAGGCACAGTGGAAAATCAATGATATGTTGGCTATCTTTATACAATTCCTTAAGGCAAAACCGAGAACTCACAACACATCCACGGATACCATAATTGTTCTATTTTTCTATCCCAATTTCTCTGGGTAATTAAAGATATGGATATGCTCTTCAAGGCCGGTAGTCCTATTTTCTGAGACTTCAGCTGAGAAAACTTTTAGAGAAAGGTCCCATAGCCATTAGTATGCAAGTCGTATTCTCCACTGGACTTAAACATTTTGTCCCAATAAATGCCCTCACAATATATCTACAACCATTAGACTGAGCAGTTCAAATTTTTAGGCAACAAAAGCAACAAAAAGACTTATATCATATTTCACAGAGGGATCTCACAGTAAGGCTGGGTGGAACTCAGTTTGAGTGAGTTTATATGGGCAATGCGATTCCGGAGAATAACTGAGGAGTAAACAAGCTCTGAGTATTCGCTAGAACTTATTTGTTTTTGACAGAGACAAAGCTTTGCCTAATGTGTTGATATTCAATATACACCAGAAAATAAATCTACGTAGATGAAGACACCGGCAGAATATCTGCTACGTATTTACTACATGTGTGATGTTTGCCGTCCTCAGACAGTTCACAGGACCCGGGGGTCCTGACATGCTTTTACAGTCAAATGACATGGAGCTGTGTAACAGAAGCCACGTTTATCATGGTAAAAAGACCCAGCCTATGTTCAGCTTTGTCTGGGATGAGAGCAAGACCCGTCAAGTCTTCACTCAAGGGTTATAATAACACTTGAGTTAGACAGACAGTTTGGCAAGCGCTTCACGGCCATTTGGCTCCAAGTGGAACGAGCCATCATTAGAGAAACATGGCCACTTTAAGACTACAGGGTATTCAAATTCTCTCAAGTGCTAATAGTGCACGGCCAATTGAGCCCCGTGAATCTAATAGAGCCAGTTCGCCTCCAGTCAGGCCTAAAACAATTCCATCCGAACCACATTACTTTGATTTGAATACTGGCACCCAGAGAGATCAACACAAGCGCAGATACAATTGTTTCGACCCGAAGATTAAATACAGCATCGAAGGGTAAGACTTGGTAAGGGGGAGGGGGGTGTTTGCATCGAATAACGTTTTCGTCATATTGGACAGTCTCCGTGCCAGAGGTGACGGCCAATAACGCTCTAGCATTTCACAGCAAAAGATTTTCTCTGCGAAGAGATCAATTAGAGCCCTATTACATGAAGTGGGTATTGTGCGAGGCTTTTATTCCCGATTTGCCAGCGACAATACCAGCAGAGGTTCGAAACCACATTTTGTCTAATTGACCGCTTTGCTTTGAATCTGGAAGTGTTTCGTTTCTGATCAGAGGACGTACCCTCTAGCAGCGACCCCATAACACCCTGCCTTGTCCACTAGCCGTGGGTGGAGGAAGCTATCAGGCTCTGTAAAGCTCATTAATTCCCGCAGTCTCCACGTCTTTCACAGTGTTCACGTTCCTGGCGTTTTCCCTGGGAGCCGCCACGCGTCTACGTCAACCCTTGCCGACCTTGCCGGGAGGACGGGACTACCACCCTGGCTAATAGTTACTCATTGAAGTCGTCAAATTTCCTCCAACATCTTATTTTGTCTTTTCTTGTTCGCGATCCTGCGATCGGGCTGCCCGTCAATTAGCGCCAGAAAATCCGATGATCGAAGACAAATTGCAACTGTCGACGAGAATCCACCCGGGAAAACTATAGACAGGGTAACCTGTGATTTCGGAGCAATTATGTCATCGTTTATTGTGCTCTGTAATTGTTTTTATCATCAATATTGTCATAATCAAGAGCGGTCACTCAAGCGAAGGGACATGTCGAGAAGGGATGATCGTTAGACAAGCCTCGGAGCTGTCTTGCGGCAAATCTCCATGTCGATGCCTCAATTATACCAAATTAGCCCGCCCCCCCTTCAACACCACCATCTCACCCAACACTAGCGCTGACAATACCAAACAATCGATATATCTCACTTTCGAACAGAAAGTATATGAGGAAAGACTTCCGCCAGGAAATATTTTTCCACGAAAACTGTTCATTTCCAAAACAGAAGGCGATTTTTGGCGCAAAGAAAGCATAAGCATAACTCAGCCATTAGGAAATAGATATATGGGTCATATTAGAAGATAGTTTTTACTGTTAACATGGCTTGGCGAAACATGAATTGTGGTAAATGTCCTGTCAGAGTCATTATGAACTTTTACATATGACTAAATGAAAAAAACGATATCAATGACTGAACTAAACTGAAATTAGTAAAACAAAATAGTGATTCCAGAAATATTTCTACAGATATTAGCATGGGACTATTTGTTTCAATATCTTGAAGCATATGACCAATTGTAAACAACGAATTCTGTCTGTCTCATGTATGACCTTCATCCAAATGTAAATGGGAAACACATCTTAGATGTAAATATCTACGTACAGATTTCAATTTGCATTCCTACCAAGCTTGCACCGTATGAGAAACTGTTTTATCTTTCTTATAGCTGAATCAACACTGGACGATATAATTGTATGCAACACAGAATTATTTTTACCATTTGAGCAACACAGATGTTGATACTATGATCGTTTCCATGGAGATGACCCAATAGTACTTTCACTGAATGAATAAAACAATTATACGATCCAATGTCAGGAATTGTGTTGTGTCCAACTCTCACTGTGCCCGAATGTCTGTTCCATGGTGTCCATAATATGACTAATGTGTGGACCATGCAGTCCACTGCCAAGAGCCTCACAGAATTACACTATCTCGCCGGTACAAGTTTCACTGACTCGCCTATACAAGTTTCACTCACTTATCTGTACAGGTTTCATTCACTCACCTGTACAAGTTTCACTAACTCACCTGTACAAATTTCATTGACTCACCTGCACAAGTTTCATGTTTGTGGGGAAGTCCCCACCCAAGAGATCATCACGTATTAATCTGAAAACACAGGCATATAACAGCTGTAAAAGTAAGTGTCTGGGATGTGCCCCATCTTGTCCAGCTACATGCAACAGTGAATTGGGATACAACTCCTCTGATGACACCAGTAGACACATAAACCAAAACGATCACAAATCACCCTTAAACCTTTAATTATCAAAGAAACATGAAATATCAGAGAAAACTCTAAAACATTTGTAGACAATGTTGAAAATTATGTTCGACGACTTTGAGACAAGGCATCGGTTCCCCTATCGGTTTTTATCAGTAACTCAGATAAGCAGTTCCCTCAGATAAGAGGACTGAAGAACAAGCATGAATACATCATGAATGTATTTTCATCTTACTGCAGGTTTCTCTTTATTTTGTGCTTCAGTTTACTTCACAGAAGCAGCAATGTTTCTGCAGCAATGTTTCAGACATTCTGGAGTACACGCAAGTCATCTGATACATGACAATGTATCGAGCAGACTTCAGGAACTCAACCTAGGAAACCAATATTGTGATTTATTTATTTACTTGATTGGTGTTACTCAAGAATATTTTACTTATGCCATTGCAGTCAGCATTATGGTGGGAGGAAACCGGGTAGAGCCTGGGGAAACCCACGACCATTCCCATGTACGGCCGGATAGGAAGCCAGCATGGACTTGAACTCACAGCCACCGCATTGGTGGGAGGCTTCTAGGTCATTGCACTGCACTAGTGTGCTAACCGATTGAGCCATGGAGGCCCTCCAAGATACTGACAGCTAGCTACTCTTCCTCAGACAGTGTTCTACTTTCAGGATGCCGTTTAAATTTGGAACACAAAGCTGTTACCATACTTAGAGAGTGAACGCAGAAATACCAATACTGATATTACACAAAATATAATATTTTCTTATATCTTAAGTCCAAAATGCGAGTGTGCAAAGGAGGGTCAAGAAAAGAAAAGACTCACATCAGCATTGCGCAGCAGACACAGATGAGAAAATCAAAACGTTTCTCATCCGCAAAAAGTGAATCCCAGACTCTCAAAACATCTGAAATCAGAAATTGATGAAAAATGCCTCAGGGTGTGTGCAGTTCTTCAGGTTGCAGTTGTAATCCAAATTGTGTACTAAGACTGTCTATAGCATGAACTTTCATACACAGTGGAGAGCGGCAGAATGATGGAACTGGAAAGGGACAGGAGGGGGGCTGGACAAGGAGACCAGAAAGATGCTGGAAGATATGACAGGAAAAAGGCCGGACAACGGGATAGGAAAGAGACTGGATGATATTACGATAAAGGGGTTTGAAGATGGGACCGGAAATGGTCTTGAGGATGGGATTGGAGAGAGGCTGGAGGCAGTAGGATGGGATTGGAGAGAGGCTGGAGGGTGTAGGATGCTACTGGAGAGAGGTTGGAGACTGGAACTTGAAAGGCTGTAGGATGGCACTGGTAACAGGCTGGAGGATGTAGGATGCAACTGGAGACAGACTGGAGGCTGGAGCTTGAAAGACTGTAGGATGGCACTGGTACGAGGCTGGAGGCTGTAGGAAGCAACTGGAGAGAGGCTGGAGGCTAGAACTTTAAAGGCTGGAGGCTGTAGAATGGGATTGGAGAGACGTTAGGGGAAGGGAAGTGACTAGAAAAAGGTTGGAGAATAATACAGGAAATGGGCTGGAAAATGAGATTGGAGAAGGGCTGGAGACAGAAACTCTAAAGAGGCTAGAAGAAGGAACTGGACAGAGGATGGTGGAGGGACGAGAAAGAGGCTGGAAAATGGAATTGGAAAGAAGCTGGATAAAGGGATGACATACAGCTTTGAGGATGACACTGGAAAAAAGCTGGAAGATAGGACAGGATAGAAAGGCTAGAAAGTGGGCCTGGAAATAATAAATGATTTGGCTGCAACACCAGGACTGCTGTATTTCAGTTATATTGTACTGAACTGGAAATAGGTTGAGGGTTACTGACATAGTCCATTACATCTATATTTATGTCTATCACTAGTGTTTTCGAAGAGGATTCCATCAACACACTGAAGCTCAGGTTATAGCATGGAGGAAAGTGGGAAGAACCAGTGAGAGCACAACTTGTACAGTAGAAAGTATAGAGGTTTCCACCAGTCTCCTGGCAGAAAGCAGAGTTAGAATGTTATGAATGTAGATCAGACGTGAAAAAAATGTTTGACAGCATGACTTCACTTCCTCTTAAAATATACCTGGCAGCTGGAACTCTTGAGACAACAACAACGTTATCCATCTGAAGGCAAAGTACTGAGGCTTCATCTCCTGTGTCTCAAACAGTTGAAATAAGCGACAGTCATGTTTCTTCAGCATGAGTAGCATTCTCTCCATCATGTAACCTGTAACAAGCGACAGTTGTGTTTCTTCAACATGAGTAACATTCTCTCCATCATGTAACCTGTAGGCTAACAAGCGACAATTGTGTTTCTTCAGCACGAGTAACATTCTCTCCATCATGTAACCTGTAACAAGCAACAGTCATGTTTCTTCAACATGAGTAACATTCTCTGCATCATGTAACCTGAAATATTTATTTATTCGTTTGATTGGTGGTTTATCACAACAGCTACCAGTATTATGGTGGGAGGAAACCTGGTAGAGCTGGGGGAAGCCCACAACCATCCCCAGGTTGCTGGCGGTCCTTCCCACATACAGAGAGGAAGCCAGCATGAGATGGACTTGACTCACAGCGACCGCATTGATGGGAGACTTGTGGGTCATTACACTGCGCTACTGCTCTAACCACCTGAGCCATGGAGGCCCCGTAACCTGAAATAAGTGACAGTCAGGTTTCTTCACCATCAGTGAAATTATGTAGTTATGGGGAATACACAAAAACACAGCCTTAAATATATGAGAAACTGATCTGACAGACTAATGTTCAGGCTGCCATAACCAGCAGAGCTTTGTCAGTCTAGTCCTTAGGACAATGTCGGTAGGATAAGTCTGGGGCCAGCCAGATGCTAATAGCTGACCCAGTTTGTCTGTCTGTCTGTAAATTTTAAACCCACATCATGTTACTATGGTAATGATACACCTGTGCAACAACATTCACCTTTACACTGCATAAGATGCATGTGTTGGGAAAAGACACGACCATATCCTAACTGATCAGCTTACAACTGATTACAGACTCCAGTTACTCTACATGTACCTGCATACTACTTCTAGCTGGGTAAAAGCAAGAGAGAACAAAATATTATGTGCATGCCAATTATGTGATGTTTAACAGCTCATCTTACAACTGCCTGTCACTTTTACCCATACACAATGGTAGTGCAATAAACTGCTAGAACTGACACTGACTATGCAGTCCCGTCCTTGAAAGGTGCACCTTCCTGCATTGCATACCTGAACTCCTCTGAAATAAAGGTAGAAATTAGTCATCAGGTGTAATTGTCTCATCTCCATGAAGAAAGAGGGTCGAGAAAGCAATCAAGGAAGAAGTCCAGCAGGAAGTGTTCTGGGCACTGATTGGCAGTTTTCTATTGTGTAAAATTCTCCCCGTCCACACAGTACTCACACTGACAAGAACAACTGACAGAACAATTGACACAACAATTGCCCATTTCATATGGGAAGGACATGGAAGGATATGTCCAACTACATGTACATACTTTGACAGCCCTAACTAGCCACCAAAGTATGCACTTTGTTGATGCTGTATTGTTTGACATACACCTACCAGTCACAACATGTACCTGAGCACTGATTCCAAGATGCTCCGCTGTGTGTTTTGCGAGCTATGGGAATTACTTTGCACAATGCATGTCAACAACGGGGTTATGACATAAGCTACATTTATGCTTTCACTCGGTAACCAGGTAATGAATTTATCCTGCGGAAGATCCTAAAAACTACACTGAAAATTTGTTTCTTGAAAAACAAATGAAGCTTCAACAGTAATTTCCTGTCAGGTCGAAGAGCCTTATATTACCCAGCAGTCATCTGGGAATTATGTCATAACATTACTGACAATGTTCATTCAACATCCTTTTGTGACCTTATGTCGTTGGTGTCACTGTTGCATTGCACTGTAACTGTTACATCATGGTGTTCACCCTACTGTGGGGTCATCAACGCATATAGCATCTGCTGCAGGGTGTAGAGATATGCACGTGTACTGCGTGACGGTTACTGTCCAATCAGAAGCAGAGGATTTTGTCTGATGTGGGATAATGTTGAATACAATGTAATAAACTAAACCAATCAACAGATAAACCAAAACATAAAGGTAAAATATAAACTAGTGATAAAACTAACAATATACAAATAAATTCCTTGCAAAAGTCACTAAATTTTTTTTTCCTGCATGTTTGAGGAATTAGAGTTTGCGTACTAACAGTTATTCCCCTTGCACAACTAATAACACCATCACACCTGGCTTTGTGCATGTATAAGTATGTCTGACTCAGTGATAAAAAACAGACAGATCCTGACTGGATCACAAAGGTAAAAACCAAATCTAGGGTACCATCCCATTGTGTACAACTGTGTAATACTGTACTGTTTTCTTGGTGTTTGATGTCACCTTTAATATTATTATTGGAATGAGTCATCTCATGACACTACCTCCCTGTTGCAAGCCAGTGCTAATTATGACATATTTACAATGCTGCTTCACACTGGAGAGACCAGACATTGTACAACCCATGTCGCCCCACTCCCAGTACACAAATATCTTGCTGAAAACCCAACCTTAGCACCAACCAACCAAGAGAAGTACCCATGAAGCCTTAGTACAAGTAGGACCAAGCTTAGGACTGAACTCGAGTCACTTCTATAAAGAGTAACACAAGGTGTTGAAAAACAATACAGGGCAGATTAGGCATGTGATACAGGCTGCTGGAGACAGCTGACCTGGGACCTCTTCTCCCCCTTCAGCAGAAAGTTTTCTTAAACACACCAGACATCTGTGGCTATACTGGATAACATGTCCAGCCAGCCAAAGCTCTACTCGGACCCTATTGGGACAATTGACAATGTTTGTGTTGAGAAAATAACAAAAACATGTATGCATGCTACAGAAATCTGAACTCCTATAGATGTGTATAACAAACATACCAATACCACATTGTGAATCATCAAGCGTCTTTATAAAGTTGTCCCGAATTTCTGACATCAAATTTGTGAAACAAACAAAAGCATCAGCTTCTGCATTTTCTGAAATAGAAAAAAAATTCAAAGGATAAACTGAATCATAATTGCACATGAGAAAGAGGACTAAAGTGGCTGTCCTAAAGACTCTGTGCCATAAACAAGTGATTCTTTATTGATTACTTCTCATTTTGAGGCCCCCTGGGCTGAGGGGTTTAGCACGCCCGCGCGGCATTATGACCCCGTGCTTCTCACCAATGCAGTCGCTGTGAGTTTGGGAGGGTCTACCAGCAACCTGTGGATTGTCATGGGTTTCCTCCTGGCTCTGCCCGCTCTTCTCCCACCATAATGCTGATCGCTGTTGTATAGGTGAAATATTCTTGAGTACGATGTAAAACACCAATCAAATAAATACATGGGTTTCCTCCTGGCTCTGCCCGCTCTTCTCCCACCATAATGCTGATCGCTGTTGTATAGGTGAAATATTCTTGAGTACGATGTAAAACACCAATCAAATAAATACATGGGTTTCCTCCTGGCTCTGCCCGCTCTTCTCCCACCATAATGCTGATCGCTGTTGTATAAGTGAAATATTCTTGAGTACGATGTAAAACACCAATCAAATAAATAAATAAATAAGTACTTCTCACTTCTATTCAACATTTACTTCTGCCATTGGCGCCATTCAGTATGTACTCCTTCTGGCCTGTTAAACATTGTAAACACCTTGTGCCATACATCTATAATATCCAAGCCTTACATCAGGCACCACCACACTTCTGAGCTTTGAGGACAGAGGTCTCTTTTCATGCGATGTGTGGGTGGTTTCATACCTTGGACTTCTTTTTCAGCATCTGAGGCCAATGTGTAGTATATAGGTCCTAATATCTCATTCATACCCTGTAGAACAAAACAGTTACAGCAGTGGACAATTTGTCTGTTTATTCAGGTTGGGTATGAAACAATGATTTACATTTAAATGATGAAATTAATACAGGCACAGAGTACAATCCATTAATCATTTAATTACTTGGTGTTTCTTCAGTTCTTGTCATGCCTAAGATATTAAAGGTGAACTGTCTCAGTTCTATTTTTCACTTCACTTAGTTGAACAATGTACCTGTGACGTAAGAAAAAATGATAGAAACAAAGAAAAAATGAATCTGTTGAGTATTTTTACCTGTAGAAAACATATATTTAACACCAAAAATTCAGAGAAGAAAACTGAATATCACCAGTTTGCCCTTAAATGGCACTGGTGTACCAAATATGCATGATGTAATTGTGGCATTTCCGGTTTTGAGGTGCAATGTTTTTATTCTGTATACCGGATCAAAGCACCTCTCCTCAATAAGTGAGTTTCGAGTTTGAACTCTCTTGTTGTAGAAGGTAAAAAAAGCTCAACAGTGTCATGTGACTTGTCAAAAATATTAAGCAGTTTTGTTGATTTTAATTTACCGATCACCTGTCTTGCCATGTAAGAGAGGTACAAACGACCTTTCCTTCAATCACGAGTTTCTTAAATTAAAAAACTTCCAGCTCCTCAATTTTCTCTATCGTAATCTGAGTAACTTTTTTGAAACTTTTCTTAGATGCCCATGTTACAGTAAATGTAATCAGAAATAGTTGCCTTACAGTTTTGACAGGTCACATGGTAAAATAGGGCTTTTCTTACCTTTAGCAATAAAAGAGTTCGATTTTGAAACTCCCCTATTAATGGCTAGAGCATACTTAAGAGTGCTAATTCGGTTCAAAATGGTCAATTATCCAAATGGCAACTATCCATTTCCAATCACTGCAAGGAGGGGTCTGATGGGAAGACATGTAAACTAATCCCATCATAATGCGTGAATAGTAATTGATTGCTGCACAAAAGGGTATACCACCTCTACGACTTCATACCACCTCTACGACTTCATACCACCTCTATGACTTCATACACTTCTGGGACATCAACCGCAGATAAGCGTGTAGAGAAGACCAAGCTTCACACAACTCAGCCTATCAGTCTTTAAAAAGGTATATTTTTTAAAAAATCTAGCAAGTTTATTCTTTAAATCACATCTGTTCCATGCTTCAGATATCTATAGAAAATACTGTGCCAATTTTGTGCAAAGAAATTGTGCAACCAGGACAATCAGTTACCTGATAGGTATCAAATAAAATCATATAGCTGTGGTTTACATGTCAAAAATGCATTGCAGAAGTAGGGTTTTATTTATTTTCAAGAGTTTTATAAATTTGATATAATAGGTCATGAATTACATATTCTCTTTATCCCATAATTTATTTTGAACGGTTTTACGGGGTTGAAAGATGAGACAAGGTGTGTTTGTTTTGACAAATATGTAAACGAGATGTGGACTGATATTGATATCTGTGGAATGGTTAGGACTGAACCACATATTTCCTCTCAGGGAAACTGTGAGACAATGAGAAAAGTAAGATAATGAGATTAGCTTTAATATTTTTTCAGAAATATTAGCAGTAACAACCGCAACACTGTACTCAAAAATTTTGATCCCAATCTAAGTTACAATCTACCACAACTGATGTCATGTGCTGATGTATATGGAGCCAGGGGCAGTGATTTAAAAAACTAACAAAGCATAATATTCAAATTTAGGCTTCAACACAAGGAATTCATAGCAGGGTTTATTAATCGTCATGAAACATGATGTTTGTGTTGGCTTGATTTTGCTAAATTCTTGGACTTTTCCTTGTGGCCATAGATGAGGATGTTAAATCAAAAGGTCATTGTGGGAGCAATTATCGTGTTTGTCGTGATCTCGCTCACGCAGCAGTATAAAGCCATATGTAGCCTGGTTTTTTTCTCTTTTCCTTCTTTCTTTTTTTTTCATTCATGGAAACAGACTTGAAATCGTGATAAAAATAGTCTGGCAGGCCCTTGTACCTTTTCACTGGATAGATTGATCAATGAAAATTTAGGAGACCAATCAAATCTCTGGTTCATATATGTAATGTGTGGGATATCAAAATTAACATGACTGTTGTTACATCATTGACAGAGGCAAGTTATCCGATAAATGAAATTATCCCATAATTTCCTTGTCTCAGTTATAATACAACAATGATGTTGATTTCGACATACCATGCATGAAATAAATGAATCAAAGTTTTCATTGGTTGCCCAACCTTTCATTAACCAATCTGTCCAATTAAAAAGGTACAGCTGCCCCCTAGTACTTCTAATGTGATTGTTTGTGGCCATGAAGAATAATAAAAATACACTTAATTTATACTACACCATGACTGTGGTTTCTTGGTATCCATGAGGGTAATATATTAGGGTCTCTCAACTGGCATAAATGTTTATAGTAAAGGTTGTTTAAAGAAGATAAAGTGTTCTACACTATAAAGCACATTAATGAAATCACATTCACAAACACAAGATGTATGACAACATCAGTATCAGATTTTAAGGTCACCAAATGAACTTACTTCATAGCTCTGTATATAATTATTCTCACACCTAAAAGCATTCAAAATAGGCTATCCCACTCAAATACTTGCGGAAACAGTCACACACGTTGTCCTACATGTTTATTTCCACCACCTAAAACCGTTCAAAATACATTTTGGGATAAACAGGATATGCAGTTTGTGACCATTATTTCAAATTCATTTAACTTGCTGCATTGTATCAAGCAAATATTTAAAGTGAAGCATTTAAGAATATCTTTCTTTACATCCAAGTACTACACAAGATAGCACTGTGGACGAAATTATTTTTTTCTGTTGTCTCATTTTTCTCAGGAGCTTTCTTGTATCTATTCAACAGCCTGTGCCTTCAAGGTTGTGTGAAAACTGCACCTTACCTGAACATAGCCCAGACCAGGGTTGAGCTTTGCATACAGGAACAAGATCCTCTCCACAACTTCCCAGTGTGCCTCCTGACCCTCCGGTAATGTGGCATACTCAGAATTGGATCGCTTCCGTGACGAAATCATCTGTGTGGAGTTTGTAATAAGACATGTATGTAACAATACACATGTAATAATAATACATGCACATGTATGTAACACCTACACTACACATATTTCTTGGGTTGTTTACCTGATTCTGAGACAGCCTCCTCTGTGGTCCCATGTAGTCATATGAAACAATGAGACATTATGGCCACCAAGATTTCACACTAGCTACAGCACACAAGGACATTAGTTTGTTGTCCTAACTTAAGTACTAATTTGACTGCTACTTAATACTACCCTCAAAATCTACTTGTGTATCTGACTGGTGCTTTTTTACCATACTCAACAATATTTCACTAGTATGATGGTGGCCATCAGTATAGTTGAAGGAAACCTGGCAGGGGAAACCCAAAACCCACATATGTTCCCACATATGGCCAGAGAGGAAGCCTGCATGAGCTGGACTCATAGCAACTGCCTTCAGGAGAGCTTCTAGAGACACTATGCTGCACAAGCACCCTAGCCAGTTGGCTATGGAAGCCGCTTCATATGACACAGAAGATATTTCACTTGCACAATGGTGGTCAGGTTTATGGGTGGAGGAAACCAGACTGTTTTATCTCACTGAAACTGACCCCCCAGTGATGTTAAGTTACATGTGTCCACATGATAAGAGTGGTTGTTGTCCGAACGTCTTAACAAGCAAGTCCAGAGTCTGTGAAACACATGCATACAAGGGGAGAAAACCAAAACCTACTGCCACCCACGAGCAGTGAGAGTGGGGCCATCTCATGAATACACACAAAGCTAATCCACACCATGCAATTTCAGCATTCTTATTACAAGCCTATCTTGCAAGCAAGAAACTAAAGTTGGACTTAGAAAATTGCTCATTTTTCAGCATTGTAGCACTGCGAAACAGAGCATAATACAGAGGATCGAGAAGTCTTACATTTGTGATACCAAGCCTGTTACGGGCCACCGTTTCAGCTTTCAGTACTCCCTGTTCCACCCTTTTGCGTAATGTCTCCACTCGGTTGCCAAGGGTTACCATTTCCTCACATGGATAGTCTGTCGCAGTTTGGAAGAAGGATAAATCTGGACAAAGCCGTCTGCAATATGGGCAATCATGAATTTAATTGGGTTATGAAAAGGGAAGAAAGAAATTAAACTATAATGTGCAATGGTTGAATAACAGGACATAGGGAGTGGGTAGATCTTCTTGGCTAATGCTTTTACTATACACACTATGTATACATGCCTGCAAATATGTAACCCAATACAGACAATATCAGGCAACCAATTCAATCTTGTCAGGTACAGTGGTGTCCGACAAACTTCACATATAAATAACATAAGGAATCTTTAGAACACTGGCTGAACTGAATATATTTTAAATTTGTCATTCACCTCTCAAAACGTTATTTACTAGCCTGTGTACATGAATTTTATTGGAGTCTTATTACATGCATGATCATTATGTAACAGTGTTTTTACGTGTAAACTTTATTTTCGCAGAGAACAACCAAACATCATAAGCATTTGTGCCTTTTCACTCACATGTTTTCAGCCACTTACCTACAGTCCTTGTCAATCTGTACCAACATCTCGTTGTCTTTGAAGTAAGCAGCCCACTGGCTATCTGGATTGGGATTTAATGGCTGTAAATAAGAGCTAACATTTCAGTTTGTTTTCCTTTGGGAAAATATTGGATATACAAAGGGACAACTATATGTTATACTATAACAGCTAGATATGACCAGAAAAGTTAGGAGTAGCTTTCTCTGATTGCCAACAGAACAACGGTGAATCACTCCTTAATTGCTTGTTCCTGCTACTGCCCACACATCTTTGCCCCTGTCCAACGCTGACACTGATTAATTTATTTTGTGCCAGGAATTATCACAAAAGCTGAAATTATCGTAAAATCCAGCAAAAATACTGATAACGGAACGTGAAAACTGTTCTGGCACCATCATCAGCTTTCCAAAATTTTGCGATGAGAAACAGGGAATCAAGTGTCATTGGCCTAAGCACAACGTGCGACCAGTATGATGTTAGTTGAACAGATAACTTACATGGTCAGCTTGGGCATCTGGCTCCTGCTTATTGTGGGCATTTGCTCCAGGCTTCACGATCAGCTCGTTCACAAACTGCTGATACACTGCCCTACACAAACACAGGTGAAAAAAATACATACAGTGTCATTTTGCTTGGTCACGTACTCAACAGTTACAAACAGTAAACATTCACTTACAACTGGGACCCATATAACCGGTACATAAATATTAATGCCAGCTTGCTCACACAAATACACGTACATACAATGATGTGCCTTATGCTTGGAGGAATGGGCATCTGGGGATAGCAAAGCACATGACCTTCTAAATGTTTTCAAGAGAACTCTTCTTATCATTCTGCCAAAACACTGTCAGCGTGCATTTTAACACTGATTTCCTAATGATAACATCAGGGCAACATTGAAGTGTTTACAAGCCGACGACAGGGTTCCTGTTAATGACCTTTTATCTGTGTATACTTGCTGAAGAAGTGTTTTGTGAGATTTCTGTCTCTGTTTTTGGGTAACGGCTCTTATTTTAGAGAATGTTTAGGTGTTTTACTGAATGACTTCCAAGCACCATGCAACAACAACACCATGCTGCTCCACCGTGACAGTCACAACAGTTTTTCTCACATGATTAATTATAGGGATACACTTTTTAATTATTTCACTGGTTTCTAAGATTTCAAACAAGAAGTTTTCATTTCTATTTGATTTATTTATCTGACTGGTGTTTCATGTGTTGGTGAGAGACTCACTGAAGGAGTCATTGTGCTACAACAGCACCCTAACCGCTCAGCCCCACAAATTCACAAATTCATTTCAGTGGTATTGAATGATCACATACACAAGGACAGTTAGATTCGTGGACTGTGGAGACTGCATTACACTACATGTACTACAGTAAGTAAAATGTACACGCACACACCACTGTATACAGTAGAAGGAGGGAGCAAAAGAACAGTGAGAAAGCCTCACCTTTGTTTGCTACAAACTGACTTCCACTCAGATCTATCTGGAGGAAGGTAATCCAATAACAACTGTCAACAAATTGAAGACATTAGACATCATTTTAATATTTCATTCATCTGACTCATGTTCACATTTAGTTCAGTAATGCTTCATTTATACAATTGTGGTCAATCTTAAGGGTGGAGGAAACTGGAGCGCCCCAAGTAAACCACTCATCTTCTGGAAAGTTACTGACAAACTTTTCCACAAGTGTAGTTTGACCCTGTACAGTGCACTTTACTGTTAGCCACACATACACTGCTTGGTTAATTCATATCAAGCATACTTTTTTGCTCAAAGTTTATAGCATTTTTTTGCCGCCTCCAAACACAACAAATTTCACACACCTGTATTGATGTATATCTCCACTAGACTGAGCGGCCAGCTCAAGGCCCTGACCACTCCGGTCTGGAAAACACAGCACAAAGCAGTACCACCAGTGGTATATTTTTAATCATCCGTTTGCCACCATTAGGAACTTACAATCCCAGAATGCAGCATTTTGTTACAAGAGAGGCTATTCCGGTGATGCAGCACAATAACTTATCACTGGGGTTACAGTGTTGGGCTTGATTCTCCGTACTGATGGCAGCTAGAGCCGTGTGCTTGAGATCTAGAGTGTGGAGGAGACATGCATCAATACAGGTTCATGGAATTTGTTACATTTGGAGGAGGCATCTAGAAAATGATATGGGCTTTGAGTGAAAAAGTATACTTGGTCTGAGTTGACCGCGCAGTGTTTCTGTGGTTAATAGTAAAGTAGAGGGTGGTGCAGGGTGTACGTATGATGTATTCTTGGAAGACAAGTACATGGTGTTTAATGAATACAAATACATGCAAGCTGCCACTCTACCATAGCTGAGTGACATACCTTTTTGCCATCAAGGCCCCACAAACAATAAGTGCAGAGAATTCTACAAATTTCCTGTCCAAGACTGGGATTGAAACTGCACCTTGTGTGCTTCACGGTTCACTAGGCCATATCCACTCCCATCATCAACATGTCAAGGGTTGTACTAGCCACTTTCTCATCATAACCACAAGAAATATCAGAAAAGTGAGTTTTATATAAATTTTGTATTCAGTATTCATGAAGCAAATTGAGTTTATGATACACTGGTGACGAAAAACATGTTTAGTTTCTGATTTGTTCAAATTGTGTTTCTAAAAAGAAATTGGCTAGATAAATCCCAAGCATGTGGTATGACGCATTAATGTACATGTATATGCATGTTAAAACTAACTGGCTTCAGGCCTTAAAGTGTAATTCTATCTATACCTAGAAACATATTATATTGCAGCACTGAATGACAAATGTGACATCAGTCACAAAGTGCCAGTGGTGTGAAAGTGCTATCAGGATACACAGCCCTGGTACTTGCGCTAAACCTAGGCCCATTTTAGGTTTGATCCATTGGGTGATTCATCGGTCAGGAACTTGAGTCACCTGTAGTCAGCAGAGCGTGTGCCTGTCAACATTTTGGAAGGCTAGGTGAACAATCCCAAACATGTACATGTACAATACACGTTCTTTTGATGAGAACATGCAGAGATCCACTTCTTACACCCTGAGACCTCCTAGTCATATCAGTACATGTTTCTCACTCTCAACAAAGGGCCTACATGTATACATTTAATGAGCTTTCCTCAGTTTTCTTACCACGCTTATGATCAGGGCAATACATTAATTCGCTTGATAATAATAATACATGTAAATACAATGTCAACTATAATACCCAGGCTTGAGATGTGATGTTACGACAAAAAAGTGATGTCCCTTTGTGACATGATTTCCCCTGCACAATTTAACATGGGCTGGTATATATGACATTGAACATTTATCAAATATGATGAAATAAAACTTCAGAATCAACCCCACCATGCTGTAAAATGTTGACGCCATTTTGCAAAGTGGCACAGGTGTGTTGTCGTTACAGCGTAACTCAAAACATGCATATTCCTCAGTGTCAACTGCTCTACATCTAATCATCAGAAAAAAATGTTATAATAATATACCTTCCAGCAAACTGACCGGGATCCTGTTTCCAGTGAACAGCCTATTAAACACAAAAAAATGTAATTTTAGTCTCTGAATAAACAGACTTACATGTATAGACTGTACTCTCAACCCATTTGCCTGCACTCTTCCAACATGAGTCGTCCAAATGTCTCCACGTGGAATAAGCTGTGTTCACACATGCTCAACTATGATAATTACACAAATATTAAGCGTAGGATAAAATTATTACCTTCAAACAGCCAATTCACTTAATTTCATTTAAGTTAATCATTTAAAGTGCCACTCTGGTCAAAATACAAAATACGTAGAAATATTATAATATAAGTTATATGAAAGAAATCCCATGGAACAAACTTAACGTCATGTTTCAAAGGGATTTTTGATGAAAAACACTATTTAACCCTTATAACTCAACATTCTTTAAAAAACAAAATCTTCGGTTGTGTCCATAAAATTTTCCTGATGTGACATGATAATATTCCTTATATGACGTTGAACTTGGCAGATGTGACGTCAAGTGAGGCAATTATGCTGGGATGGCATCCACAGCGTTTGAAAGGGCAGCGTCATTTGTGGATACATGTCAGTCACTAGTGAAGTCGTGTTCGTACGTGGTGTAACACCAGACAAAGTGAAAAGGACAGAAAAATTTTGTTTCCATATTCTTGGAGAAAACCTACAATATCTATGCCAAAACATCTGTGTCTCAATACAAATATTGCATGTTTCTTCAGAGAATATGGAAACAAAGTGTTTTCCATCTTCTCCAGTTTGCCAGATTTGACGTCATGCATGAACACATGATCGATATCACCATTCGATCGCTGACATGTATCCACAAATGACCCTGTTCTGTCAAAGGTCTAAACGTCATACAGTAATTATTATTATCACCTTACATAATGAAAATTTTATCGACACTGCTCAAGATTATGTTTCTTAAGAAATCGAGTTAAATAGATTAGGCCTATATGTGTTACTCACCAAAATTTGTTTTGAATCAATTGATGTTCGGTTTGTTCTGCAGGATTTCTTTCATATTATCATTTCAACATTTCTACCCAGTTTCTATTGTGACCAGAGTGGCATTTCGAAATAAACACCACAGGGATCTGAAAGTATTCAAAATAGGCCTCCAGCCAAAATTTAATTAAGCCATGTTACCGAGATAAAACTGATCTGTTGCTGTCTGCCCATCCTTCACAGTTTAAGATCAATTTTTGTTTGCTTTTCACTACTGACAGGAAAGAAAGATATGCAATATGATAAATAACAAGAAACAAGGGGCATATGACGGATGAGTGATGAAATGTGCGTGTAAATTCAAATGAATCCAATGGGGGAAATTTACCACTGAAGCACAGCCTTCTAAGTTTCTTCATATCTATCGTTGGTGCCTGTAAGACATCCTGTAGCTCTTTTAATCTGAAAGAAAAAACACTCAAAATTTTTATTAATGTCAAAGCCATCACTGTAACAAAATGTCAAAAAAACAAAGTTTTTTTCCCTCAGAAATGGGCGGGTCACCACGCGCTAACCTTGCCCTGTATGCCGCCATGTTTTCAAGAGATCTTGTTCCCATTGACCACACATGACAGCCACCAGTTGTTGTCAACATAAGCAGATGCTGCAGAACTACATCCGGGTATACAGCTAGGCGGATTTAAGAGCAAGGTATATTTACATCACGTGACAAATCTGACGGATGTCAAGTGCTGTGAATGTCGGCGACACACGATGCAGTTCTCTTCGTGGATTTACATTCATTAACAATTCCTTGCCCATTCTATCATGGCGTTTGAAAATTGAATGTGTGGAAATCTTATGCCGTGTTGTGAAGTTTCAAAGTAGGCGTGAGTTATCGTATATTTTGTTAAGGTGTAAAGCCAACAGTTTGTCATGTTTTCAGTCAATAACAACAACGACAATGTGATCGCTAAAACTTGCTTGAATCCAGTCAATCCATGTTTCATGTCACCGGGTGGACGCATTGGCTGCCTTTTTTCACACTGACATTGATCTGTTACTTAAAAGACTGACATATCTGACTGTTATATGGTTAATATCTCTGGAAAGGGTAAACATATTTTAGCCTTCTCTTGGAGTATAGAGACCAATTCAAAGAGTTTCCTCCCTTTCATTGGTCACTAAGACTGTGGACCCTTTCGGCTTAAGTTTTAACAATTGCACATTTCCTAATGTGCTATGGCGAAAAAGGAAAAAAAATAATTTTGTGTGATTGTTAACACAAATTTGTATCAAAAGAATCGTTCTGTCATTTGTGACGTTATAATTGCAGTCGGCATCATAACCTGTCACAACAATGACATGACGTCAATGCCATATAAAATCTAACAGCATCACAGGCTTGGGTTGGTATGCCGAAATCATCAGTTGACAGGTAGTCATGCATGTATAACATGGGTCCTGCTTTGAGCTGCCTCATACCCTATTCGCAAACATGGACATCTAGGCATTAGCGGTTTTACTCACACCACCATGCTTTCCTTGCACAGACATAGTGGTGAAAACATTGTCAAAATAACATGGAAGTTAATTGGGAACTCTGCTTCACTACCTCATAAGTCCAAAACTAGGTTTCCTTAACACTTTTTATATATATAATTTTTATATATGCCATGCAGATTATTCTGTAGTAAAACATACTGTAATTTCTGGTTATTATAAGTCATATTTCTCACAATATTGTCTGTTGTGGTTAACGTTCCTATCCCTTCCCATGTTTTCTTTCACCTTGTCGCCTGCTTGCTGCAGCTGCAAACGGGTGAAGTGCCCGGATATCCATGGTCGTGAATACTGAAATCGAATTATGTAAGGGTTAGAAAGCTATACATTCCATTTACCGGCTTTATGAAGAAATGGCAGGGAGGACATGCAGCTAATCTGTCTTCTTGTGTTGTCTGTGATGTCAGTTGTTACTTGACACACAGGATCTATCGTTGATAGTCAAGTGGGAAGAAATGTACAAAATGAGGCCATGAAACAGAATTTCTGTATGGGCAAAGTTTCATGTACACGTTAAGTGCACTGTCCAGCCCAAAGGGACGAACTCTGTTCTAGTGTTACTTAAGAACTAAAGTGTCAGTAGTGTTTGTCTTCATTTTGTACCTGATATCCATGGGGTAATGGTGTGTTCAGATGAAATGAAAGCCAGCAATACCACGTAGTCGTTTCTGGATTCTCAGGTACATTTAGAACAGTTGATTTGCTTCACTTTAATTTATCTTTTTTTTTTCCAGCGTGTGTTCCTGCAGGCTAATGTTGGTGTGTCAGCATGAATCCATTGAGATTGTGTCACAGAATACTTTGTTAGGGTGTGACTGAAAGGGGAGCTGACAAGTACACCATGACACAATCACAGTGGCCGAGGGACATCCCTGATTCTCTCCAGGACATTTGCCTGGACTACTGTGTGACACATCTAAGTGTGTTGGCAGAGCCTAACTCCCCCTCAGATAACGGAAATCTCCGCCTTAGGCCAGGGATTAGTCTTCCTCGAGTGTTATGTGAAGGCCTGCTAAAGGCGTATGCTCGATGTGGTCATGTCATAGATGACAGGTTTTTGCATCTGTTTGAGGACTGTTCCAGAACACAGCTTAGGTATATTAATTTATCTGAGGCAACCATCACTGATACAGGTATACAAATATTGTGTCAACATCCGGTTGTGGAGCTCGACCTTTCTCATGGGATTCGTCTCACTGAGGCCAGTATTAAGATGCTGAATAACCTGAGGAAAACTCTTTGTGTATTGAAACTTGGGGGGATTTACAGTGAGGCGATGTTAAACGCCATAGAGCTTGTGGAAAGCCGTGAGTTTTGTGTCAGTCCTGGGCAGCAGGAGTTCATGAGCAGAGACACGGCTGAGGAGGTGACTTGCCCTTTGGAAAACACATCCAACCACGGTCAGGGGGACATTTGTGTTGAAAAATGTCACCTGGAAACTATGAGGATTTATGGACGGGACTACATATTTGACTGCCCGAAACTGAGGGTGTTCAGCTTACGGGACTGTCATTTCTCAGACAGTGGTCACGACCTGCTGGCCACGATTCTCAGCCCCTGCGAGAGACTCACTCACCTGGACCTGACAAAGTGCCAAAATATTCACCTGGAGTACATGGACTGCCTAGAAAACTGTCCCCATTTACTCTCTCTTTCGTTAGCAGACATTGAAATTGCAGAACTTGACTTTGTGATTAAAAATATTGGGGAAGTCAAAAGTTTAAGGTAAGCTTGTGAAGTGTTGAAGTTTGTGTCAGATGCCATGAAGAATGATAGTTAATGTACATGCTAATAATAATTTGCTGATTAGAACCTGCTTGGACTAGCAAGTAGTAATGCACTCTGGGTGTAATTTTCTGATGTTCTTGCAGTTGTACACAAATGCGATGTACAGAATATTTTTGTTGATAATTATCCCAGTTTTACCGAAGAATGGTTTTTTTAGATTCATCCAGGATACGAAGGGACAAACAGCTCAAAGAATGACCTCGAGAATTTTGTGCTTTGTATAATGGTGTATGACAGTTATGACTCAGAGTGTTTGTTGTACATGTAATGTTGCGTTACAGACACCTTGATTTGTCGCAAAGCTTTGAGGTGCCAACTGTCTACACGAATCAGGACTCTGAGGGGAGCTTAAAATACCTGGCCACACACCTGCCCAACCTGGTGTCGTTAGACATCTCGGGGACAAATTTGGCTGGCTTTGAGACAGAAGCTGAGGTAGAACATCGTCTGCTCTCCAGGGCAGAGGAGAAGACAGCGACTGAAAGGTATGTTGATGCGTGGTTCACTGTACAGACTTCAGGTTGTCTGACTATACGTGAACATGTAGTCGCTTTGTCCTGGGTCAGGTTGCTTACATTTATGCTCCTTATTATGATCATCACATGCAGCACAGGATCTTTACATGTAAAGATGATCAAAACACAGGACCTCTACAGGTAAAGATGGTCTCAATACATGAAGAGTGATCTGATTGACCTCATTTTTTTCCTAGGACACCTAAATGCAGTATTCCTGGGCTTGAAAATAAACAGTTGGAGTTCTTGGGTCTCCTAGGATGTCCTCATAATGCATGTCGCAGGCAGAATATTCCCGCTCGCAGGGTGAGTAACTATGTACTTTCTTTTTTTTTTTATTATCATTGACAATGTGATTTCAGCCTTGACCACCATGTTCCCCCTTCTTATATCTATATCAGATTGTGTTGTCTGCTTTGTTTTATCTTTTTTATTCTTGCAGTATGTATTTTCACCTGCAACATTAGTTTTGCTGTACTTGACTTCATTCTGTACACGCACTATGCTATTGTTGAGTGCCAAGCCAGAGAAGCACACTGTACACCCTTTGCCATGAAAGCTGATTTGTCTTATGACTAATAATCATGGAGATTGAGTGCCTACTGTAGGTCAGTCTCCACCAAGACTGTAAAGCAACCTTTCTGTTTTCACCAACCATGGTGTCATTACAGTCCTGTTTCTGTATCACACAGGTGACAGGTGATGAATCTGAAGACCAGGTGTTGTTGTCCCTGGAGGTTTACAAGGACAGGACGGAACTCCTAACAAAGGCCTTCAACAATCTCTACCACTTGTTCCGCGTCAGCGTGGTTCGACAGCAGTACAGAGCCGTAGAAGTAAGCATATCGTTAGAAATACTAAAGTACATGTTATTCTGCCTTTATAATAACTGGTAACATTTATTAAAATGTTATTAGAGAGCTGAAAAGATGTTAGATATATCTTAGATTATACATACGTTTAAATTTAGCTGAGCATGTGTGGACACAATTCTGATGCTGGAGAATGTAGCAGAGTTCTTGAGCTGAGTTTGTGTAGTGTCATGGTGACATTTTGTATGTTTGCAGGCTATTCTGGCCGGAATGAAGAAGCACAAAATTGACAAACATGTTCAAATATCAGGGAGGTAAGTTTGGACTAAGTATTGTTTTGGTAAAATATCTATTTCGATTACTGTGTGAGGTGGTTATCAATTTAAATTTGCCCGCACTGAATTGCCTTCCCTGTCAGTTGGCATTCAGCATAAAGTAGCGTGAAATCAGTTTTTTTTGCATGACACCAGTTTAAGTGGGATCCCACTGAATAGCTTCAATGGCTGTGAAATCCATGTGTTATTTCAAGATGATAATAGCTCTTTCTGTGCACCATAATGCACGTTTTTACACTCAAGATGGTTAACAAACATTACTGTGTAGATCTTTGTTCGGTGTCAGTCCAAAAAAATGATGCAATATGACAAGTGTCCTACTCTGCATTGGGAAGAGATCTTGACTTCTCATCCAAAATCATGACTGAAGAGGATCAGAAGAAACAATTGACCTTGGACTGATTCCAAATAATTATGCGAGAATGATTTGCTCCATGCACTTTGTTGACAGAAAGCAATGAAAAATTCCTACCAAACACTGGTTTCTTTATACCCCAGGTTAGAACATTTAGGGGAAAGTAAGTGATTAAAGCATGATAAAAACTCTCGGAAAGAAATCATCCGTTTTCTCTAAAATTTTCAACTTTTAGTTTATTTCATTGTGATCAAGATGTACAAAAGTGGTGCCAGGTGATCTCAGCCTAACTTAGCCACTTTCAAGATCCCCCTTGCCCACAGAAGTGTCAAACACATACACCATAATGCATTGTGTGGGAGAGTTACTTCAAGGGAGGTAATTCAGTGGAGGCAAAGTGGAAGGGAAAAATTGTATACAATAGATTTTGTCCTCTTTTCATATAACTAAATGTTGTCCTTTTTGACTGGACAGTTGGCACAAATATGGCAATGAAATAACTTGGTATTATATGGCATCACCTTGAGGATGTGCAAACTGCTAGTTTCATAAATTGCCTACATACATGTATGCTAAAAAGCAAGGGCACATCCTCATATGTATAAACTCAAGTGTTTTTTAAAATGCTTTTTCTAGTGCTTCTCTCTTCTACATCGTGAAAGGTGAAGAGAAGGAAAATATAAGCTGTAAGCTTAAAAGGTATGTGTGTTTTGTTTTTTTGAAAAGTATATATATATGTGTGTGTGTGTGTGTTAGGACGAGTAGTTAAAATTGCTTTAGCAATTCTTCAAATTTTTGACTCATGAGATCAACCCTTTTTAGCCTATATATATACGTAATTGAAACAGGTGTACATGGTTTCTTTTTTCTCCCATAGTTAGTCCATCTGATAACAAAATACCCATAAGTTTACTGTTTCCAAAAACCTGGGAGAGAAATTAGTATTTTGCTTTTAGCAGCACTAATGTCTGTCCCAATAATCAGAAGAATTAGGGTGTTTCATTTAACTTTCTTAAATTTAACTGGAAACAGTGTTACAAAAAGTATTACAAAAAGATTTTTGGGAGAAGATGGAAAAAAGGTCATGTAAAAATTTCAGTAGATATGACTGCTTTGAGATAGTCAGTAAATTAACCTGAACCAACTCATGGTGAAGAAGACCTGTGGCGTCCATAACTTTTGTCTGCATAAGAGTAACTGGTTACAGCTGTGACAGCCTTTGTGAGTATGACTACTCCTCTGAATGTGTAAAGGAATAATACTCAACCATTATTTCCACAGTTTGTTGCGGAGCAAGAAAACTTTGCAAACAAATGTTGAGAGAAGACATGTACATGCAGTTGGTTTCATTAAAGAAAAAAAGAACATAGAAAGGATTGCCAGGGGCACGTTTTACGAAGAGGATGTAAGGCTACGTCAAATGTAAATACCATTGCAACAGTTCTCTACGGTATGTGTTGCCATGAGAATTACATCTGATATAACTTACACCCTGTTTGTGAAATGGGCCCTAGGTGAGCAGCTCAACAAAAGTACAATCGATCTACAATAAAATATATTTGATTATGATGCAAAACCACTTTTGAGCACTGATGGTGTCATTTGCTACTTAACTTGCTTTGAATGCTGATAGTTTATGTAGAACTCAGCGGCATTCTGGACTTCCATGTGCTTAGCACACAGTTAGAAGGAGAAAATGCATGATGCGATTCTCTGCCAGGTCAGGTGCCGTCTTTGGTGTCTTCAGGGGATTGTTTCATTGAAGCAGCACATACGTGTACTTTATACATTACTATTTCAAGACTAGAAGAGTATGTCACATTGTAACTAGATTAATCTTCAACATAGCAATTTAGTAATGTGGAATTTAAATGTTAATACAGGACGTGAAAGTGGGTGGAATTGACATGTAACTCCCTCTAGTTTGGTTACAGCTTTAAATCAAAGGGTTGTGTGCAATATGTCAAGGACTTTTTAGTACGATGTGAATCACCAATTATAAAAAGTAATATCTATCTACTGCTAATTGCTTTATTGCATCAGGTAAATTAATTAGTATAATTATACCTCATAGGGTAATTCTGTTTCCGTTGAATCAGTACATGGTCTGATGATATTCTGCAAAACATGATGTACGAAGATCACCTGCTCAAGCAAAACAATGTCCCACATTCAGAAGGCAGTATTTAATGATCAGGTGCTGATAGACAATGATCTTGTGTGTTTATTCTGTAGGGCTATCTCCCTTTTTGAGCTTTCTGTCATCCTCGTGTTTGTAAACTAAACAGTCAGATGATGGCTTGCTCAGCTGTAGAATGACGTACAAGTTTGTATTCCTTTTTCTTCTGCAATTTTTGGTATAATAAAGCATAGTGCATGTTGTGGGATGGGATATCAGGAATTGGCAGCTCGTGACAAGTGATGCTCAGTTGTCTGTAGCTGAGAATTCGTGATATCCTATCCCGCAGCTTGCACAATATACATGTACATACGATAAGCAACTCCCTCTATAGTTCACTGTCAGAATGGCTAAAACAAATGTTGTTTTTCAGGCGAATCATTGAGGCTTTGCTAGAAGGGATGAACAGACACGTCTTTGAACAAACAGTGAGTAAAATACACTTTAAGCTGTGGTTTCCATGGTGAAGTACATACTGCCCTACAGTGACTAAAAGAAGCAAGTGACACCAGAAAAAAATTTAAATGTGGAATTTGAGTGTTTCTTCAGTTTAACATTTATGGAATTATGCAATGTTCTTCCATTTATCCATGTATTAGGTCATAGAATAAAGCCTTTTGCAAAGTCAAGTTGACACTTCCCCTAATTTTCCAGCTACAAATGAAAAATGTCCATCATCAAAAATTTAAGTGTACATTTTAACTTGCTGCCTTTAATCACTGAAGGGCAGCATAAGCCTTGATGTCAGATGCAAGATCTTGTCATGCTAGCTATAAGAAATCTCTAACCTTGTTTGCACATGTAGCAATCCTTTTTTGAATAAGGACTGTGGTTTGCTTCAAACACTGTTTGGTTTCTTTTGCCAATAAACCTATTAAAGAAGTACAATTTTCTTGAATACAGTGTTAAAAGTCAATCAAATAAATGAATGAGTAAATATTTTTGAAGGGAAGGCGATCACGCCATTCTTTTGCAGAAGTTTTGAACACATAAAGAGAGATAACCATGCGTTCATACTGGGAAGGCTTATACATATCCTCAAGTGGGGTTTTGAACAACGTATTTTGTAGCCCTGAGATCTGATTCAGTTTTCACAGCTCAGTTTTCAGAAACACAGCTCTGTACTCTTCCACTTACGAACCTGGAACTTAGCTGCTTGGAGTGTGCCGTTTTCAACATGTCATTGCTTGATGTTACAATATCATGTTTCCTTTAATTTATTTATTTGTTTAATTGTTGTTTTAATGCCGCACTCAAGAATATTTCACTTATACAACAGCAGCCAGTATTATGATGGGAGGAAACCATGCAGAGCCCCGGGGGAACCCACAACCATATGCAGGTTGATGGCAGACCTTCTCACATACCTGGTTCCTTTAATCCCAAAGTAATTCTGGTGTAATATCACATTGCTGTTGGTAAATTGGAAAGACCATAACATCACTATTAACAGAAATGCACCTGGTGCATCAGCAGCGAGCAAGAGTTCAATGACCACCATTTTCAGTTCGAGTTGGCTGCACTCAGCAACGTTCAGGGAAAAGATCAACTCTGGGAACTTGACACTATGCAAGACATGAAACACCATGAAAAGGGTGAATGACTACTAGTTTGATGGTCTTAACATTGCTTTTTGTCTTCATAATGAACAGAGGGAACAAAAAGCTACTATTGTGAAAAGGAAGATGGTCTTGGGTTTGTAATGAGTTAGTTACATTTGTGTTATCTGTGACGTTGTGGTCTGTATTATTCTCTCTTAATTAGGTGATGCATATTCAGCGTTCCATCAAGATCACAACAAACCTGTTTTCATCGCATACACCTTGGACACTGTGAAGGACTGAGTTGGGTTTGTAAATGTAGCGATTCAGAGCATTTGATGAGAAAGCTAAGCTGGGAACATGGCCAAGCGATCTCAGTACTCTGTGGTTTGCTGTACATTAGAATAACGGCGGCATCAAAGTTTTGACAGATCATTGACAGAATTAGTGAAGTGATGAAGTGTGATATTTGTGTTTCAGATGATGAGAAATGGATGCCTCACACTGTGCCATTTTAACATACCTCAAGATGTGGTAAGTTTGTGTAACCCAACAATTTCATGTATGTGTATCACCCTCCATACTTATCATGTAGCTCAAGATGTGGTAAGTTTGTGCAACCCAACACTTTCATGTATGTGTATCACACCCCGTATTTATCATGTGTGTACCTGTAACTCAAGATGTGGTAAGTTTGTGCAACCCAACACTTTCATGTATGTGTATCACACCCCGTATTTATCATGTGTTTACCTGTAACTCAAGATGTGGTAAGTTTGTGCAACCCAACACTTTAATGTATGTGTATCACACTCAGCACTTATCATGTGCGTACCTGTAACTGAAGATGTGGTAAGTTTGTGCAACCCAACACTTCCGTGTATGTGTATCACATCAGTACTTATCATGTGTGTGCCTGTAACTCAAGATGTGGTAAGTTTGTACAACCCAACACGTCCATGTATATGTATCACACTCAGTTCTTTTCATGTGTGTACAGATAACTCAGGGTGTGGTTTAATATGACGCAGGAAGTTTTGTTGTAATATATAATGTTAATCTGGAACTGTTTTTGTTTGGTTGGTTGGCATCAGTGTAGTGATCTTACTTTCAACTTCCACTACTGTACAATCACTGTAGTAACCTTTGTATCGTAGCTGTGTTAATTTTCTCCATTATCTCTTTACAGCTGGTTATTTGTAATTGTCTCCATTATCTTGCAGCTGGTTTTCTGTAATTGTCTCCCTTATCTCTCTGCAGTTTTCTGTAATTGTCTCCATTATCTCTTTGCAGCCAGTTTCCTGTAATTGTCTTCATTTTCTCTTAACTGTTGTTTTGCTAAGATTGTTTCACATCTCTCCTTTTGTGCAGCTGTTTTGCTATGACCGTCTGGTGATGGTTCTGCTGAAGATGCTGAAGCAAGATCTTGAGGAGCAGGATCAGTTTGGGATGAGGATAGGGATCTACCTCCTCAACTGCTTGGCCTGTCAGGTGGATGGCAAGGAGAAGCAGCTTGTGGGCGATCTGGGAGCCATTGGAGTGAGTTTATCTGTGTTGTCCTCTGCTGAGGAGCGGGACATGGTCTAGTGGTTGATGTCAATCATGTGGCCGTGTGTGCAGCAGGCTTGCATATAGATGCCTGGGATTTTTGAAGACACCCCTTTGGTGAAAGTGGTATGACCCAAGAGACCTTTGCGCAGTATGTATAACATGGACAACATGGTCATACCATTTCATCCAGAGGTTTGTTTGTTTCAAAAATGTCCGGCACCTGTTTGCAGGCTTGCACAGTCTAACATGACTAACGCATCTTCCAACAAGATGTGTATATCTACACGGTACAGGATAGAACTAACTAAAGGTATAAGGCACTGAAATTGTGATTAAAATACTTCTAATTCTGTATGCGTAGGAAAACACAAACAAGTGCCCACAGGACCAAACCATGTCTGCGTTCACATCGTGTTTGGAGAGAGGTGCCCCTTTTTTTTGCGCTGAATATTAACAATAGACATGTCAGTCTGCACAATTAGTTAAAAAGGGATTGCGTTTTTGTCCTGCCATTATTCAGGTCAGTCCGGAAGAACTGGTCTACATGTACCTGTATTTGGTAGATTGATGTTTGTTTACCGATAACACCGATAATATGTGGACATATAGACCCAATCACCTGCCACTGTGTGTGCTGCAAAAGGCTATACGGCAACAAATTAAAGAATGGCTTCCCATTGTTTCCATAAATAATTTCCTGGTAAGAAGTACTCACACTTTCATCAATATCATAAAGTGATTAAAACAACGTGAACGTAAACTTCAGCAAAGCGTCCGAATTTTATAAAAAAGATACATTCGTTTTCTGTACATGTATTTACCCCGGACACATAAGATTCAAAGTTAGCTCTCTCCTGTACTATATGTCACTAGTGAGAAAGTTCATCCATAATTTGCCAAAGATTGCTGGTTTATACTGAGTGCCCAGCAGATGATAAAAATTCTTGAGTATGGTGGTAAGAACAAGAATCAAATAAATAAGTGTTGATATATTCTAACAGACCTTGTTTTCATATGTCAGAGTAAAAACTTGACACAAAGCACGTGTTCAGAAGTGCTACAGGAGAAAAAACCCACTGTACTGTAGTGTAGAAATGTAAGTCTGTCAGTCAGGTCATCATGTCTTTTAAACGTTATGCTATTGTTTTATTTCAGACGATGCTGGCCATCATCAGGAAAAAACTCCACCTGGGTCAGTGTGATGAAATCATGGAGGTAGCCTGGAGTACGATGTGGAATGTCACAGGTTTGTCCCAAACACAAAAATGGTTTATTGTATTGCATCAAACAAAATACTCTGTCTTTAACTGGACAGAGGGGAAATGGGTGTATCCTATAGCCAATGTCATATGTGTCTGTTGACTAGGTTGTCCCGTTTTTTTGGCTATGAATAGAGTGACCTTGTGGAAGCATGAACCGTCTAAGATGAACTGATGGGTCTCCTGTAGGATAATTCATGCCTCACCCAATGTGAAGGTTACTGATACATACTGATATTCCCGTGTCTAGTAAGTGAGTAACGGTGTATCTAAATTGGCCAATCTAACCAGTATAGCTTTGTCTCCAAAGTCAAAGGTGCGAATTGCATAGAAATTTCCTTTTCGGACAGAAAGGTTGAAAAATTAGGTTACCCCTGGTTTATGTGGGGATTAACATTGCTAATTTGCAGCATTTGAGTCACACCACCATTTGTGTGTCCATGACCATGTAGTCAGATTGGTCCTGATGCTGACATATTGTAGTGCTGCATCACTGAAACACTATGCGGAAGATGCAAGACATGACACCAGATTCAAGTCTATAGCCTTGTCCTTAGTGTCAAGGCAGAAGGACTCATCTCTGAACCATTACATTGTGGCAAGTGGGTTGTAATTCCTTGTGAAAATGTAATAGATGTGCAATTGAAAAGATAAATTAGTCATGTGGTAATGAAGCTGAAATACATAACTACGACTGTTCTCATGGTTTGTTTGTCAGATGAGACAGCTATGAACTGCCAAAGGTTTATGGATGACGATGGCATGAATCTGTTCCTCCAATGTTTACGGGTAAGCCATTTCCTCATTATATTGTCCAGTTACGTTGTAACATGCTTAAAAGCAGTAATAACATATGATTCAGTATAGCACAGTTACAAATTTGTCCTCCAAACTTTTCACCTAGGTGTTGGTTGTATGCATCTGTAGGCTACACATTATTGAATGTTTCTGTGAAGAAAACTTTCAAATCTTGCACTCAGAGGCTTGGTTTTCATCTAATGTGAGCTGTATTATGTGTTGCTTACAACAAACATCCAGCATCACAATGTGTCTCTTTCTGTATTATATGTGTATGGGGCACAGGTTATCTCTAGTGGCTTAAGGACTTCATATATCACACATGATTTAAAGAGCAGCTAACATTGCACAAACTATATTGCTCTTTTTAGATTAAAATAGGTTGACACATTGAACACCTCCAGGCCAGAGAATGTTAATAATACACCTCTTTATTGTAGATATTTCCCAACAAGGCTGAACTGCTCAGGAATATGATGGGACTTATGGTAAGACTGATACGTGAATGTCGTCATGGTAATTGTACTGTGCTCGATTTCAGGAGGATAGTAAATTTAGAAGTGTGTTTATTTGATGGGAGTTTTATGCTGTACTCATGAATATTTCACTTATTGGACGGCTAGCAACATCATGGTGGCAGAGCTCGGGGGAAGCCCACGACCATACGCAGGTTACTGACAGACTTTCTTATGTACGAATAGTGAGAAAGCCAGGAGTGGGACATGAAATCACAGAAACCACATTGGTTAGAGGCTCCTGTGTCATTGAGCTGCACTATCACACTAACCCCTTGGCGCTCTGAAGATAGTGTAATTTATGACAGTGAACAAATAAAGTACCCTTGACCCCCTCGTCTTTATAGTCATAAAGGAACAGAAAACCTGTGTAAACAAAGCAGCACAAAATGTACTTTAATGTTACAATGTAGTATTTGGGTACCTTTAATTTACTTGATGTGTGCACTGTTCATGGAACTGTGTAGATTAGTTTTAGTACTGTATAAAACTGATCTTCAGACAAAAGTTGTACTGCAAGAAAAATACAATATTTTTCCAGAGTGAGCTTTATGCAAATGTTATGTACTCTCTGTTGATTTTACTTCATTTTTGGTTTATAATTTATAACAGCCTGCATATGGGTAATTGGAAATCAACCTTATACATGTGCACCTCCAATCCTTGGAGTGAAGAATGGCAGACCTAACATAGATGAAATAAGCAGCACAACAAGCTCCGGGATCAATCCCACAACGTGTCGTATCAGAAACTTGAAAAATGGCACTTCATTTGTTGCTGCCTTGCTTGGCTCTTAGCACTGAGAGCTTAGAGCAGGGAAGCAAGACTGGTCGGTATGGTGACTGGGTTGGGTGTCATGCCTGGTGTCCTTGGCATGATGTTCCATTGGCAACAGGGATTCACAATGCTACAAGAAGACACAGCATTCATATGTTGTAAGGATTTCTTGTTGCCATATGACTGAAAAATTGTTAAGCACAACGTAAAAACCTAACCATACATACATGCAAGCAGCAGAGTAGGCTTTTCAATTCCTGTAACATCATGAAAAGTGCATCTACTTGTATATTTATATATAAAGTCACATAGTCTTGAAAGTGATGTAGTAATACCTGAGTAATGATGTTTAATGTTTTGTTGTCGCAGGGTAATGTTGCAGAAGTGAGATACCTAAGGCCCCGGCTCATGGTGGCTGATTACATCAATGTGTTCAGGTAAGTTAACAGGGGAGGTTTGGGGTTAGGTGAAGCTGGATGGCCTGGGTGACCCACCGATGGTCACATCCACTGATGGAAAGTACTCAAGTACATACCATTTATATATGTATGTACATGTAACCACTGGTACTAATGTTTATAGCATTATACGTAAACATCGTATAGTAGAGCCGGAAACATTGAGAATTTATGAGGGTTTCCATAATCGAAGACAGATTTCTGAAAAATCCTTGAAGGGCCCATCTAACATAGGGGGTGCTGCCTGGGTTGAATTTGAAAAAAAAACAATTCTGTTAATACTCACAGTACATCCAGATTCTGTTAATACTCACAGTACATCCAGATTCTGTTAATACTCACAGTACATCCAGATTTTACAAAATGAGCAAACAAGGACATTTTGTTGTATGCAGTAGCTAAAAGGTGGGTGTACCTGCACCCATGTACCATTAATTTTGCAGTCCTAAGTGTGACTACAAATAAATTAAAGTATTTAAAGTAAAGTGTACTTGCTGTATTGGTCTTGGAAAAGACACTTAACAAAATGTCATAAAATCTATTTCCTTGGAAAAAATTTATTTGTTTGTGTGGGGATGGACAGGTCTTAGGCCATTAATATAGTAATTTACTGCAGATGACACCCAATCAGGAGTTCTTTACCAGTACATTTTTACTGCTCTGTTTTAGTGACTTGCTGGACTCTGAAAGTGATGGTATAGAGGTGAGTTACAACGCAGCTGGAGTGCTGGCCCACATTGCATCTGACGGAGCCGAGGCATGGAGGGAGGAGTTACCTGCCCGTCCCCTTGTGCTGGAACGCCTCACACAGGCCATAGAGAGGTGGTGTCTTCACTCCAGCAGGAATATTAACTACAGGTGCACACTTCCTCCTTCTTCTTCTGTAATTTGTGGTCAAAATCTACAAAATTATGAATCCGTTCGATTTGGCAGAAAGTATTAAAAATGGAGTTAACAGCGAATGTGTGTGTTTATGTTTGATGTATTGGTTTATTTGATTGGGTTTTTATGATGTACTGAAGAATGTTTCACTCATATGGCAATGGCCAGCATTATGGTTTGAGGAAGCTTGGCAGGGTGTGGGTGAACCCTGGACGGTTGCTTATTTATTTATTTAATTTTTTTGTTTTACGCCATACTCAAGAATATTTAACATTTACGGCCCATCACAGACTGCTAACAGGCATACCTCAGCAGATGGCTTGTTGTATATGTTCAGTTGTCATTGCAATTTATTCATGTGATATAAAGATTAACTCACAAAGGTGATTTCAGCCGTACAACATGACAGATTGTCATTTTCAGCCTCCCTGGCTTGGTTGGTTAGCAAGCTAGCACAGCGTAATTAACCAGAAG
This sequence comes from Acanthopleura granulata, assembly GCA_016165875.1. Taxonomy (NCBI): domain Eukaryota; kingdom Metazoa; phylum Mollusca; class Polyplacophora; order Chitonida; family Chitonidae; genus Acanthopleura; species Acanthopleura granulata. The sequence goes on from JABBOT010000082.1 coordinate 5,960,176, forward strand.
CCTCCCACCAATACCGTCACTGTGAGTTCAAGTCCATTTCATGCTGGCTTCCTCTCCAGCCGTACGAGGGAAAGTCCGCCAGCAACCTGTGAATGATTGTGGGTTCCTCTGGGCTCTGCCCAGTTTCTTCCCACCATAATGCTTGTTGCTGTCATATAAGTAAAATGTTCTTGAGTACAACGTGAAACCCCAATCAGTTAAATAAATAAATAGATTGTCATGTTTTTCGACTCTGCATGTGTGTGTGTGTGTGACCAGATGGTTCAGTTGGGACATAATTATAGATTATTAAATGAGTGAATACCAACAGGCTCTACTTTTGAGGGGCGCTGAAAGAAGAGTGAGCTTACAAGCTCACGCTTCCTCCACACAAACAATGCAATGAGTTCACATCAGCCTGTGATCATTCAACAATCTATTTATTGCACAGCGAGCATCAATCACTTCAACTGAAAGTAAAAAGTTAGTTGCCAAATATGAAATTTTAACAGTAAAATTCAGATATTAAGACTCAAAAAATAAATCTTATATGAATGCCACAAGAATATATGCTAAGAGAAAAGATGCAGTGTCGTTGAGTAAGATCAGATTGCTAATGCTGACATGAAATATGAACGTAACCAAGAGTGATGTGCAATATGAAATATATACAGCATGATAACCCCAACATTAAAAGATAGGCAAAGGTGGAAGGTGTGTAAGTCATGCTGTTGTATCTTTTTAACTGTTGAAACCCTCTTTGTACATGTAGTTGACTTAGTTTTTCCTTTTTACGTACTTTTTGTATGTGCCATTTATACATATATATCTAATATGCCTGTGTCAAGGGATCAAACTGATGCATGAAATACGAAATAACAGAGAAAGAAGACTGAACGTTTTGACTTATATTGAGTAAACATGTAACTGTCTGCATCGTGATGGCTTTCTAATATAACTTTTACCTTTGTCTACACTTCCCAGGTCTTTTGAGCCTATCTTGAGACTGGCCTGTTCGTTTGACACGCCCGAGGCGCAGCACTGGGCGGTGTGGGCATTGGCTAACCTTACCCAGGTCTACCGTAAGTCTACACTACCGCTCTGGTACCTGTGCAGATGTTTGCTTCAATACGTAAAATATCCTGCCACAAACTATGGTCACAAGTGTGTATAGCAGTCAGGTTGGAAGATGTTGATTGGGCATGAGGTTCAGGTGTGTGCAGGTCTGGCGGGATGTGCAAGCCCAGCAGATAGGTGCTTGACATTTGTGAAACACCCCTTTAGATGAAATGTTATGATGATGTGGTCCATGTTATACAAGTTGGACAAAGGTCTCCTGGGTCATACCACTTTCACCAAAGGGTTTTTTTGTTTTTTTTTTCCATAATGTCAGGAACCAATTTGATGTAGATAGTAAGGAAAGGGTAGGACTTCTGACCACAAGACATGTGAGAAGCGGGTTCAATCCCAACCATGGACAAGAACTTTGTGGATAGCCCTGCTCTCACTGTCTGTTGGGCCTTCTGAGTGACAAGAATCGGTTGATGGTGCTGATGCGTTTGTTTTTGCACACTCTAGTGTGCGTTCAAGACCACTTGAAACTTGCCCTTGGTCCATGGTTTTCCTCTATCAGTAAGACTGACGGCCCACATTAAGTGACAGTTTCTTGCGGATAGCGGTTAAGAGTCATCAATCAGTCAATAAATTACCTGTGTGAGAGAAACAGGTGTTTCCAGTGTGGCACAAGGAGCTTTGACTCTTGATACTAAGTATCCACAAACTTCCGGCATTCAGTCTATCTGTTAAATTTTGGTAAGACTTACAATACATTTCAGCTTTTGAACGTTGTGTGGTTTATCTAAAATGTTCTCTTTTCCTTTTACTTTTTTCTAATCAGCTGAAAAGTATTGCCAGTTGTTAGAGCAGGAAAACGGTTTGGGGATCCTGAACAGAATTATACATCACCGAAACCCTTACAGGAGAATCAAAGAGCTGGCAAGAATGGTGGTCACAACACATCAGAGGACAACGAAATCTAAGGGAGACAACTGCGAGGAGGCAGCAGCCAGCATGGCAGCTGATCATCACAGTGACATGGAGGATGATGACTTAGGCATCAGGGAGGACTCCCAAGACATGGAACAACATCTGCATCAAGATGTCTGATGGAAATCTTTTTTGTTGTTTTTAACTCTCTTTTTTCTGTATTTTTATTTTAAAATATCAACTCTAGTTTCATGTAATTGTATTGAACAGTATGTTTCTTTGGGCAGTACCCATTCTAGTGTAGCACTGTAAGAAATTTCCTACAGGCATGTGCCGGTCCATGGTGTCAAAAGTGACACATTAAAGTGATAATCTGTGCAACGTGTTGAAAACATTGCTTCTGTATTGATGGTGTATTTTTGGTTCATACATAATGCGTTTTTGTTCATGTTTTGTTGGAAACAATTATGTAATTTTTCTGTGGAAAATCAAAGATACCGATCGCTAGTAACTGAGTGGATGCTGTAATACAGATGGGTTTGCTTGAAATCTCCAAAGTGTCTATTCAGAATTCTTCTCAGACATTGTACTGCTTCATTTGCATGTGTAAGATTTGTTTTTTTCTGACACCTAATCTCCACCTTCACAGATCCTTGGTTAGAAAGCAGGCACATGTTATAATTTTATTTCCCTGTTTCATACATCTGTGATATTTGATGAAAGCTGATTCTTCTCAATGCACAAAGCAGTCTAGAAGCTTTTTTCTACTGCTAAATTTGGTACTGCTATTGAGAAGCTGTCAAACACTTGTATACTTATATTTCTAACAACACTGGAGATATTGTCTTTGTTTAAAAGTATAAATTAACTACTACTGTAGACATACATAGTGGGGTTGCTATGGTAACTAAAGGAGAGGAGATGTACTACCATGTAATAAGTGAAAAGTTTGTAGAAGTACATTTTGACATTAGTATGAACAACCACCCTGTTATGACGTCTACAGACCACAATCAGCTCTTCTACTTCCAGCAATATTTGGGCCATTTTTTGCCTGGCATATTGTTTGCCTTTCAAGTTCACGGGTTGGGATAGTATTGTTTTACATGGAGGTTCATTTTGTGAGGATTCTCAGCTTTCAGTGGAAACACACTTGGCTGAGGTGCATGCAGTCTGCAGCTATTAAGTGCTATTTTATATTCTTTGTTTATTCCATACACTGGTGTCATTTCTTCGAACCTGTGATCTAGCTCCATTGACAAAGGAATATGACCACATAGGCCTGAACACTATTATCAAGTGAAATACAATATGTAATACAATTTCACTTCTGTGTGCCTAACATTTTTGAAAACACTCCTTTGGATGAAATGGTATGACCATGTTGTTCATATTATATGTGCTGGACAACGGTTTCTTGGGTCGTGCCACTTTCACCAAAGGGTAACATCAAAAATATCCAGCACGTATTTGCAGGCTTTCCTGCTGTAAGGCTTTGTTGCTAGACTTACCAGTTAGAACCTGTGAATCATGGGGATTTCTGAGGGTGAAGTGATGAACATGTATATAGAGAATATTAAAGAAAAATTAATCAAATTTAGTTAATTTGTTAACATTTTGTTAGAGGATATGATGTTGTTATATGTTTATAATATTAACCAGGTTTGTAGAGCTATTGACATGGCTACACACAAAGATTTTCTCAGTTTCTTCATGCAAACTGACTTCTCACTGCTGACATGGCATAGGCCTACAATGATTATGATAATGTGGACACATGGGTCTTGCCAATTTAGGCTGGGCTCTTTAATAATTGGTTGACCAGAAAATGGACAACACCAGGGTTCCCACACAAATGCCTGTTTTGTTTACATCGTAATCCATGTACATGCCAGTTCCATTGAAAGAAAAGGCTGGGGAAAGTAAGGTGTGAAGATTTAAAAAACACCAGCCAATAATTTTTTAAGACATCTGCAAAACACATGCTTTATTGCCGTAAGCTCCAATAGCGACCAGAAGATGCCGACATTTTACAGACCTGAAGCTGGCTGAATGATGTGAATTGGGCCCGTCACTCTCTAGCAGTGAAAAGTCAAGCCAGGCTCCTTCCTGTCAGCATTCAATGTTCAGTTTATGTAGCGAAAGCTTGCACACTGCACACTGTGGCATCCTGCTAGCTCTGTGTTCTTGTCTCTGCACTGACACAACAAGGGGCAGGAACCAACAATTTGTAATTGAGTTGAATTCTTCTCAGTATTAAGAGTAGCATTATGTACATTGAAGAGATGGCATGGTAATGATATAAGGGCCTGATTAATGTTATATCCACTAATCAGGCTTTACATTATCCCAAGTTCTGATTGGTCAAAAATATTTTCACACTTACATCCATTTTTACATTGAGGTATTCACTATTCGCAAGTGAGTGTGTGTTATGATCTGGCCTACCTTAAAAATTCTAAAATGCTGTAGTCCCACTGATGAGTTTTACGTAATACACGAGTAGTGTAACTCCAAAAATCGAAGACTTCATTGTGACTCGATATTTCGGCATTTTATTTTGCCATTGTCTCCTGATCAAAATTTGTTGTCTCGAAACTTAAAAAAAATCAGAAAAAAAAATCTGATGATCCTTTTTAAATCATAATCAAGAGGTTGAAATCTCCACTCATACATGGAATTTTTTGCCATGGTTTGACTTGTGGTTTTGCCTGCTGTACATGTATAAATGTGAAGTAGATTGTAGCTCACAGCTGTCAACTTGTGCTGTCTCCATGAATGGTGCTGCTACTGTGTATCTGCTAAACATGCTGCCTGTTATTGCATGATGGACTTTCTGCAGATTGTAGTGGGTTGTGATAGGTACTTAGGATATGTATTTAATAGGTTTATAACAAAGAAATTAATAAACATGAAGGAATATGTAAAGGTGAAGTTAAAAATCAATTTTGATTCAGCATTTGAGTTTTATTCTAATTAAAGTACCATATGGAACTAATTAATGTATTCTTGAAAAATTGTGTTACAGTATTATTGCTCCATTATTATTAAGAAGGAAACAGATTACTGATATTTTTGGGGGGTTTTTTAGCTGTTTTTCTGGCATCATAAAAGTAGCCTTCAGTTCCACTGTGGAGAGCAGCCATTTTTCAGATGGGCCCTTATCTAACTGGATACCGAATTCCCCAATCCTCTCCCCACTTAGAAGTGGTTCTGCTGCTTCTGCTTGAGTGAAATGGTTTGTAGGGCCACTAACATAGTTTGCCGAATATGAAAAGCTCATTATCTGATGAAAATTAAAACTAGCAGAATGCATATACTGTTTTTTCTTTAAATGGGCTTCTTGCAGTGGTTTTATTTTGGTCTTGAAATACAAATTTGCTTACTTTGCCACTCTCTAAGCAAATAACTTATATAACTGGTGACGTCATGAGTTCTCTGGTAACATTTAAAACATACGTGTAAAATAGTTTATGGATTGAAACTTCATAAGAGTGTTCAATTTATCACCTGATTTTCCTCTCCTGCTGTATGCGGGAAGATCTGTCAGCAACTTGCACATGGTCGTGGGTTTCCCCAGGGCTCTGCCTGGTTTCCTCCCACCATAATGCTGGCCATCGTCATAGAAGTGAAATATTGTTGAGTACTTTGTGAAACACGAATCAATAAATAAATAAATAACCCTGTTTTAAACTAAAAATACTAACACAGTTTGTGTCATGTCAGTCTGTAGCTCTTTAAAAGCATCACATTCTATACACAGGGGTCAGTTGCGATTGAGTCAGTATTGAAGCTGTCTCATGCATATTTCAACATCCATTTGACAAGTGTATTTTGAATGCTAAAGTCTAGCAGAACAGTGTATTTAGTTTAAAAAATCTGATTTGACCACACTGGCCACATTTTGGTCAGCAAAATGCCACTCTAAAATCCAATGTTTTATATGCATTTTACTGGTTGAGCCATGATGTAACATTCACACATTGGCAATAGCAGCAGAATACCCTAGAAACCATTTAGTACATCGTTAAGTGCAAGACCCGTATTAATAAAACGTGGAAGGCCCAGATTAATGGACAGGAATGCCCTTTTGACTCCCCAACAGAATTACTGATGAAGCTATTTAGTTTCAGCTAAAAGTGGCTAATAGATGAGCCAGTTTGATGTTCAGCCTGTGTGTAGGCCTGGTGGAAAATATAAGTCATTTTAAACTTAAACAGTTTTCCTATATTGGAATATCAATATACTTCTGTCCTTTGTTTTGGGTGGTTGCTTTTTGTTCAATAAAAACATAAAGTTAACATTTACTGTGTAACTTTGTTCTCAATCAGCAGTAATTTCTTGGAGTTTCTTTGTGGGTGGGTGGGGAGGATAAAACATATGATAGAAATGGTGGAAAACGCACTGAAGAATAAACTGAGCAATTATACTTACTTTGTGGTGATGTGTTTTGGTGTCATTGTACCTTGACTTCTGAAGGACTAATTTGTCTGAGGCAAGGCTTATTTGACATGTGTACACAGAATTTGTCTCCTGTTGATGTGAGAGGATTCCCAGTGGTATTTGTGTGGTTTCTCCCAGGATGTGTGGTTTTTCTCAGGTGGGCATGGTTTCTCCTGGGGTGGGCATGGTTTCTCCTGGGGTGCGAGTGGTTTCTCCCAGGATGCTTGGCATCTCCTGGGCTTTGTGTGGTTTCTCACAGGATGCGTGGTTTCTCATGGGATGTGCATGGTTTCTCCCAGGATGGTTGGCTTGTCCCGGGCTTTGTGTGGTAAATGTGATAAATGAATGCCATTATGCACATGGGTGAATGGTTCTTTAGCAGTGTTCATCCTTCATCAGGGACTTACAGATTCCCTGCCCACCGCTGGGATTGAACACACATGACCTGTGGCATGGGTGTGGAGTGACAAACCTGACCATTTTGTCATCCCACTCACCAAAACCTCCCCTTCCACCTACCACTTGCTAACCCAATCAGTACAGCACAGTATCAAGCTTGGGATTTCATATATTTAATCTCAAACCCAAATCTGAATGATGCTACCTCTAGACAACTACGCTCAGTTTTCCAGCTCAGGCAATCAGGTTCATGTGGTCAGCAAACAGCTGAATCAAGGGCTTGCATTGTCAGGCATTAAAGGCACCCAGCAAATTGCCTGTCAGTGAATTTGTCTGATGTTAAGACATACAAGAACAAGCATGTGCATGCATGTACCTACAGAGTTTCCACACTGTAGGTAAGCAATTTTATTACATAAGAATATTTCCAGTTAAATAAATACTTCTGTTTGCTTTAAGTTAACATAAAAACGTGCTTCGTGTATCTTGGTTATGTTCTAATAAATTAAATACAGTTGCTTGATTTACCCTCAACCGTTCTATCTTAATCACTCCATGTACTCACTCCTACAGCAATTCTCAGGGTAGTTTTTTTCTTCAGTGCTGTATATGTGCTATCTTTTATTGTGATTCACCATTATTACTTTAGTTTTTGGTAATTTTTCAAAAAGCAACAGACCCGCCGCTCTTTCTATGCTTTCAACTGGAACAAGATAGTTTTTCAAGGGCACATCTGGTGGCAACTGCTTATTTGGCAAAACAAATGATAATTGTTCATACTCTCCGTTGTCCATCTCTATTACGACAACTTTGAAGAAATGTGTTGGCACAGCTACGTGGTTTCTGCCAATTACCTCATATTTAACATACAGTTTACCATCATTTCCATCGTGTCTGAAAGAGAGAAAATATAACAGTGGTCATATAAATACAGAGAGATCTACGCACGACTACCAATTTCATCACAGTAGTGGTTTTGGTAATACGCCAGGAGTTAGGAAAACCAAAATAAAACTTTTCCTTCCCTTCATAAAATTTGCAGACAATTGCTTGTGTCTTTTTCTGGTGTTCCACACTACAGTGAATGACCTCAAATTTTACCTGAAACAGAGTACAGGTTTATACACTCCTGTCATCACTAAATGTGACATGCAAAAACGATCATAGGGGCATCGTAAACGGTCTCTCGTGACCAAAGTTCTCTGAACATCAGTGAGAGCTGGTATCAGGGGAATCTACAAATTCCCTGTCCAATGAGAGATGGTGTCTGGGGAATCTACAAATTCCCTGTCCAATGAGAGCTGGTGTATAGGGAATCTACAAATTCCCTGTCCAATGAGAGCTGGCATCGGGGGGAATCTACAAATTCCCTGTCCAATGAGAGCTGGCATCGGGGAAAATCTACAAATTCCTTGTCCAGTGAGAGCTGGTGTTGGGGGGAATCTACAAACTCCCTGTCCAAGGCCAAGACTGAATCTGAACCTCTGATTTCTTAACAAATGGATTGAAGTCCTCATTACAATACAATCATCTTATATATTGCCCAGCAACACACTTAACCACTTGGCCAGGTTCCAACATCACCTTAATTGACCAACCTGATCCACTGAGTCATTAATTTAGACTCCATCGTAAATGTCTGCGGCAAGATATCTGAGCTACCACCATACTTACTGTGGGAGATATAAGGGACCAGTACAGATGTATACAGACTTGTTTTTCCTCGCAATGGCTCGAACCAATTTTTCCAAACTGTTCCAGGCATCTCTGTTGAATCCTTTGCCAACCTACAAGCAACAATATTTGACTTTTCTATTTATCTGTTATGAACAAGGTAAATGAACAGCTGAAAAAGTTAATCTAAAAACTGCTAAAAAAACCAAATGTGTTACTTTATTATATACAGACATGTTTAATAAATGTTTAACTGCATGATGAACATTTCAGACATGTACGTGTAAAGATGGAGGAAGATTTTTCTGACTAGATGACTACCTGTATTATAAAGGAAAAGTATTTCTTTGTGACAAAACAGGGTGTTATATACATTTTAAAATGTCAGACATTATATTAATATCAAAAATATACTTCCTCCCTTTTTTTTTGTATGCATCATGTGTATGGCTATAATCATTTAGAGAGCACTTTTAATTCAGCCAGTTCATTGCTTCAATATGTCAACAGAATGTGCATCATTTCATATAATAATATTTAAAATAAATTTTCTCTGAAAAAAGAAAACAGTATGCCTTCTGATGAGTATGTAGGGCTACTGATTTACAAATTACTCCTCATGCACTGGCTTCCTCTCCGGTCGTAAGTGGGAAGGTCTGCCAGCAACCTGCAGATGGTCATGGGCTTTCCCCCAGTCTCTGTCTGCTTTCCTCCCACCAAAATGCTGGCCACTTTCGTATAAGTGAAATATTATTGAGTATGGAGTACACCACCAATCAAATAATTAATAAATAAAATAATAATACTCGATCCTCATGTACTGACCTGAGGGGAAATGTTTGTCAATAGAAATGTTTGGTCTGTTGATGTCTGAGCATGTCTGTAATTGCCTGCAGCCGCCAAGTGCCCACGATCATAGCCACTGTTTTTGTAATCCTCATTGGTTGCCCGGAAGTATGGGTGGATAGAACTGTCTTCGACAAACTGACATTTTGTCCTATCTGCGACCGGTTGATTTTTCCGCAATAATCTATCTGGAGTAATGTGTTCGAATACCCAATTTGCATTTCTCGTTCTTTTGTCAAAAGAAACCACAAACTCGCCATAATTTCTTATGTTGCCTAAGCTTGGGAAACCAAATTTCATAACGTCTACCACTGTGGCTGTCCCAGGGTAAGCGGAAGACGGGGAAGATGGCGGGTCGAGAGATCGGGACACGGAGCTCGAGGCCGACACTAACGGCACAACATCGCCAAAACGAATCGGCCTGGCCTTTTCTCTAAGTTCAGAATATAATTTAAAACCCTCATCAGACTGCGAGTTAAAATAATTCGCCCCTATCCATCCACCAGCCGCCAAACAAGTAGATGACGCCACTAGAACGGTTCTTAAACGATACATGTTGACATTCCATGCCCTTACTCGGCCGTCTGTGCACGTGGGGTTTCCCTGAGGATTCCCCACTAGCCTAACAAGCAAGCTCATTTATTTACAGGGGGGTACGAATAATTCGAAGTGTATTTGTGAAGATAATTGACTCTCAAAAACGTCAATAATATTATTGTTGCATGCTTAAAAGCAAAGACAAGGTTTTGTTTTGCTTTATCTGCTTGCATATTAAAAAAATTGAAGCACAAATCTTATAACAATACACCTCAACACCGGTGTTGTAAGCAATGTACTTACCCAGGATGGGATATCCTCCTGCCTCGATTTCACAATCGTCATAACAAAAATGGCGTCTTCACGGACTGGGTAGGTGATCTGTCCAATTTATTACGTGTTTGGTCACTTTTTGTGAGATTTTGTGATCATAAAGAAAATCCTCTGGTCTCCTGTTTATTAGATGGGCTAATTGTGGAATATACAGGATTAATTGTGTTTGCCCGATCGGATAATAATTTGCTATGTTTTGTTGACGGAAAAAGTTTGTAGAGGCATTGCACGGTGGGCGATTTTCGCTACTGACATGGAAATGTGTTGCAGCTGGTCTCTGTTTCCAGTGTAGTCATTTAGGACCGTCATACTTATCTCGAGCTATTAAGCAGGCTTCCTCTGAGCAGGCGTTTACTTGAATTAAAGTGGGCGACAGTTATTGAGCTTATAGAGTTCAAGTCAAAGTAGACCTTGCGCGTCTCTGTGGCTTTGCCCTGTATTATACTCATAGCCATGTTAGCTGTCGTTAGCCTAATGAATTAGACGTTGCATCGGTAGTATGCAACGTCTAACAGCGGTCCATGTACAAAACGAGGGGCATACTTCTGTATGCATATAGGTATGAAAACACTAATTCGATTTTGTATCCAAGATAGGGGCACACAGAATATGGTGGGGATGGGTAGGGATTGGCTCTATCGCTGAAGTGGGTTGAAGTGGTGCCAGATAATTTTGCGGGGATAAACTACAACAACTAATGGTTGAAAAAAAGTCCATTACTTGTGGCTACAATCAAACAGAGAAAAATATCTTCCAATGAGCAAATGCCCCCCACACCCTGTTTCTATGGCAGTAGTGCGCTAGTACCTGTATTCCAGTTGATTTATTTTGAGATAATGGTGGTCAGCGCCTGATGATATTTGGATATGTTGTAGGCCAGGCATCTAGTTATTTGACAGTAAGTGTCATTTGGGCCAACAAATATTAGGGAATATTGTTTTAGGAGGGTGTTCTTTATGAAATTACTACATAAATAATAAAGCTATTTTTTAGTGTTGTTATACCTATTGACGCTGCCTAGCCTTTAAAATCTGTTTGTTCTTCAATCAGCAAAGATTAGCGGAGGGGATCGCGCAGTGCATGAGTTTTAAAACCCTTCTGTTAAACTCACATCGCTTGTTTTAGTCATTGGCCCCATTAGTAATTACTTGCCAATCACTACACATTTTTGATTATGTTAAATTCTCTGCACTCTGGGGTTTATTTGGCTATTGAGCTATCCTATGTAACAAGGGGAAACCTGAATCAAAAAACTCCACATTGCGGAGATTACCAGATTCTCTTGACGGCTGACTTAACGTGGTGGACAGTGGGAATTTTTAACCAAAGTAATGGTGTGAAACAGCAGTTATGGATCTAACACAAGCGTTTTAAAACCACTGCGACATGCAATCCCATCGGCTGACCATTCCTGATTGAGGTACATACAGATTTTAAAGGCTAGTTAGCGTCTAAATACAGATAGGAAAATGCCACCAAAACTAGCGACTTGAAGCAACAACTAGGTAACAGTAGATCATTAGCCACACATTGAAGCCATAATGCAGGCAACTGTTTGGCATCATGCAGAAGTTTATTTGAGCAGAACAAATCATAAGCATGATAAGCAGACGCACAAGAACATTTACGGCCACATTAGAGACTTGAGTGACAGCCCATGATTTGGCTCACTTCTCTTATTGTGGTTTATACTTTTCTAGGTTTTCAGCTCAATCTGGTCTGAAGTACATGTACATGCAAAGTTTCATATCACATGGATTCTCATAAAATGCACCAAGTTTGCGAATGTGTGTCAGTGACAAGGGTTATGCTAGTAATGCGTCAACCTATCCTCATGGGTTTATTTGTCCTGCAGGAAAAAAGTACTTCATAACACTTAATCTTTTACATCTCTTTATTTCAGTTAAATCAAACATTGATTGTTGCGATATATGGTGATCTCATAGTGGATGGCCTCATCATTCCTTAAAAGAAAAGACAGCACTAGACCAAATGTATATATGTATCGATAAAGATTCTTATTCATAGTTAAAAAAATGTCACTTTTTATTTTTGGGATGTATGATAACCGAGATATCAATGTATGATAACCGAGATAACCAATTCAAAGTAAGGAGAAATGCCCATCAAATGGAAAATCAAACAGTCTGCCATGCTCTCAATTTTAGCCAATCAAAGGCAAGATATTTCTACCACCCGAGAAGACATCTGTTTGCACTGTGACGTCAGCAGTACTTAGTTCACCATTTTGCTATATAGAAAGAATGTTAAATCAGCTGTTTTCCTTCTGATTACGAGGCGTGATATACTTTACAGCCATTTTCAGCCAGAAAGTGGTAGTGCATCTGGGATTATTCCTCAAGGTCACAGGCAGGACCGTACTTCACACACAACAGTGTCTGACCCCTAATACTGAGGAGAGTAGGGTACGGATGATGCAACATCGTGTTTACGGTTTCTCTAAAATGCATAGCCTATGGCCTCAGAAGAATTCCATATTGAAAGGTGATTCATACAGTCACTAAGAACATCATTAAAAAATGCCTATGTCCGTGTAGGTCTGTATGGAGCCCTCTTCTGCAGTGACTTGGGTTAAATTTTTTGTTGTCTTTTCTTTTGACGAAGCAACATTCAAGCCCTGTTTAAGTTTTTTGATGGGTGCTTGATGGAAAGGCAACTTTTTACCTATTTCTAATAAATTTGTATCTCTGGTCTTTGCTTCTTTGCTTACAATGATTTTATCCTGTGTCAACGGATGATTTAATCCAGTATAAAGCGGATCTGCCTGTAACTATCTGCTTTGGAAGGAAAAGAGAATGAGGAGCTTATCTTTACATATTTCAGTTCCCACTGAATACTGGCGTGCCTTAAATACAGTTCAGAGACCAATTTCTTAAAACTTTTTACCTCATTTTCTAAACAATCCCACTGTATTGAGCTACAACAGAAAGAGCATATATATACAGAAAAACATCCATTGGAAGTTTGTGAAATTGACCTCAGCTCACTGACTTTCATTTTTACTTTTAATAGAATGAAGAAGGCAAAGCAAATAATGTGCCCCACCCACCCCGATGCGGCCCTGGTGGAGGATTACCATGCTGGGGATATGATCTGCCCTGAGTGTGGACTCGTTGTGGGAGACCGGTAACACCAGACCCTGCTTATGGAAAATTTCTTCAATTTCTTTACCAAAAATATTCATTGTTAATCTCTGTGACCATTGATCAGTTAGATAGCTTATGCAACCTGATTTAGATAGATATTGGCTGTTTGTGCCACTAGTGGTATTAAAGCCTGATCCAGTTCAAGGATTTATGTTTAATTTGAATGATTGCCCTTGACTTGCAGCATTGCCCAATACTTATCAGCAGGGTTTGATCCTATTCATGTAGTCCGATTTTATCTACCGTCCGTTATTCTTTATCCCCCAGGGTGGTGGATGTGGGGTCAGAGTGGAGGACATTCAGTAATGACAAGAACGCCAAGGATGCATCTCGTGTTGGAGCAGCCGAGGTTAGTGCCCCCTGTTGTTCATGAGCAATCAACTCCAAGAGACAAGGTGCTAGCAACAGGGACAAGCAAAGCTTGATCACAGTATACTGCAGTATGTCATACGAAGGAAAACTCATCTTTGGGCAGATCTAGCTATCTGCACGCCAATGTCATCTTGTTTCACAGAAAATGAGTCTGATGTATTTAGAGTTGGACTTCATGTTATATGACAGTTCTCTTCCTTTTCCAGAACTCGCTGCTAGACGGAGGGGACTTATCCACAATGATTGCGACAACATCTGGTGCAGATCAGTTGACTGATGATTCTGGGCGACCCATGTACTCAAACAGGAGGACAGTATGTATACAGTTATCTCCCTTTGCACACATATTTGTACATATCCTTATGTACCTGTAAACCAAAGCAGGCCTGACATTTGACATGCTTGTAAATACTCCGGAGAGTTGACACACTCTCTGGGAATTTACATGTACAACACAATCACAGCCCTTTTAATTTATGTTGAGACAAGGATCATGTTGGTACTTGTAAACCTTTAGGGATGCATCAGCCTTCTCTGAATTTCTAATATATTTATTGGAATGAATGATAAGGGTAGAAAGTTTACAGGTTTTCGGAAGTGTCCTCTGATACAAAGTGGTCTCTAAGTGCATCGTGCACAGTTTCAAGGGAGACATGTATTCATGTGATCAGTGTTCAGATACGTGTAATATTCCATTAATCTGCTGTGGTACAGTACATTCCATTGTTCAGAGTACTTTTTTGTCTGTTTTCAGCTGAACAGTTCAGATAGAACCTTGCTTAATGCATTCAGGGAAATAGGACAGATGGCTGATCGCCTCAACCTTCCCAAAATGATTGCTGTAAGTTCTTATCACATGTAAGCCTTTGTGTGAAAGCTGCTGGAAGTCCTTTCATTGTCAGGTGTAAGCCTTTGTCAGAAAGCTGCTGGTTGTCTTCTCATTGTCAGGTGTAAACCTTTGTCAGAATGCTGCTGGAAGTCATCTCATCATCAGATATAAGTCTTTGGTTGAAAGCTGCTGGAAGTTTTTTCATTGCCAGGTGTAAGCCTTTGTCAGACAGCTGCTGAAAGTCTTCTCATCATACAGGTGTAAACCTTTGTCTGAAAGCTGCTAGAAGTCTTCTCGTTGCCCAGTGTAAGCCTTTGTCAGAAATCTGCTGGAAGTCTTCTCCCCTGTCATTGATGGACTCAGAGTCTTGTTGTGTTGTGTTCATGACAGAGGGGACATATAATGTGCAGGTGTACCGTAGTGTTCAATATTTCAATTAAGTTAGTAAGTCAAAGTCTTAGCTGCAGATTACTTATTGGGCCATTTGTTTTCTTCTCATTTGTGTACTGTACACTGTCGCCAACATTGAGGAAAGTTCACTGATGCTTTCCCTGGCAACGCTTGGTGCTGCAAATTACATTAGCCAGTGCAGATTGAAATGCACTCCATAGCTAGATTGACCTTTTTTACTAAATAAGTAAATGAAATGAGTGTGTGCTTCATCCAAATTTTGTCAGAACCAGAAGCTTGTGACTGATTCAGTTCAAGTTAGCAGATTTCATTGACAACATAACTAAGAGTCACTATTATGATATCTTAATTTAATGAAGGATACTTCATAAATATACAAAGGAATTGTAGGGAGTCTTCCCTAGGCCTTCTGGATTTGAAGTCATTCATTGTAACACATATAATTGAAAAAAATGAAAGCCGAAAATGTTAACAATGAAATAATATTTATAACATGCAACGTTGAGTGAAGTGGAAAAGACAGAGATCAGTTTATTGAAGACGATGTTTCTACAAAGTGATCTTGATAATATGATTTATACCTGAAGGTAGTGAGTTCCACACTGAGCTAGATGAAAAAGTATAACTTATTTTTAGATAATTATTTCCCGTTTTTTTTTAACTCTACTGGTCAAAGACCAGAATAGGTTATGTATTGGCAAGTTGTCCATCCCTCTGTTTGCATGTGATGCTTCTGTTAACTTTTCCATCAAAAAGCTACCCCTCCTACAAATTTATTCCGATTAAAACAGATTTTGAATCCAGTGTAGAGGACATCAAGATACATAATTCATAGTATTGCTTTTCACTTTGGATGATCGGTTGTCCATCTGTTTATACAGAATATAGTTTTAAAATGCTACTCCTCGTACAATTTTTGTCCTGTTTCAATGAAACTTGGGTTGAATATAGACTACATCAAGATACATAATTTGTGGTATTGATTTTCCTTTTCGATGATTGGTTATCTGTCTGTCTGTTAATACCAAACAGGTTAACACTTTAAAAATGCTGTTCCTTCTACAGTTTTTGTATTATTTGAATGAAACTTGGCTGAAATGTAGACTACATCAAGATAATTTGTAGTATTGATTTTTCCATATCGATGATCAGTTATCTGTGTGTCTGTCCATTCATCCACCATGTTAACATTTCATCAGAATGCTATTTCCCTAACAGTGTTCATATGAATTCCATGTGACTTGGTTCAAGTGTAGAAACTTGGGTTAAATATCGACTACGTGAAAACTTGGTTCAAGTGTAGACTACATCAAGATGCATAATTCGTACGTCTGTCGGTTGTACGTCTGTCTGTTTGTTTTATCCACCTGGTTAACATTTCTTTCAAAATGCTACTCCTCCTACAGTTTTGGTGTGATTTCATTGAAACTTGGTTCAAGTGTAGACTACATTAGGATACATAATTTGTAGCATCAATTTTCCTTTTCAGTGATTCATTGTCTTTCGATCAGTTCATCAGCCATGTTGACATTTCTTTCAAAATGCTACTCGTACAGTTTTTGTCCAGTTTCAATGAAACTTGGTTGATGGGTAGAATACATCAAGATACACAATTTGTAGTATCAATTTTTAATGTTGATGATCTCGTGTCTGTCTGTCTGTCTCTTCATACAACATATGTTAACATTTCTTTCAAAATGCTTCTAATTACTGTTACAGTATTCTGCAGTTTTAACAAAACAGTACAAGTGAGTCAACATACGTATTTCATATTATTGATTTTCATTTTGGATTGTCCATTGTCCATTATACGTACACACATAAATCAGCTGGTGGTAATTTAATTCTACCAGTAGAGCTACTGTCTCATCAGAGACTCTGGTTTTTTAGGTGATAATTATGACATGAGTGTGTTAGAATCATATTGTGCATAATCCTCTTGGCAATTAGTTACTTTAGATAACTGGCAGTCAGGTTGTACAATGTTTTGTAGATCAATGAAGCAGTTGTGAAGTTTACCCTTGCATTGAATGACATCCATTTCATTGATTCTAACCTTTAAAAAAAGAATTCTACTGGGAGTTAAAAAATTATCTTGTAATACTGATGTTGCAGCTCTTTTCTGGAATTTTAATGTTGTTTCTAAATTGAAATTTTTAGTCCTCCTCCCCCCACCGTACTCATACCTCAGAGCAGTAATCTGAGTGAGGCAAATGATTTGTTAAATTCCAATAATAGACATGTTTATTTTTCGTGAATTGACAGTCATGGTCATTTATGCTGTGTCTGGAAGAGTTTACTTTGTTCCTGTTAGATTTAGCAAAATACGAGCTCATGGCAAAAGATTTATTTACACATTTGGAAATGGCGGAAGCCCTCATGAATGCAGTATTTGGGGATTTTAATTAGCGGAGTCCCTTCCATGTCTTTTCTTTTCGCTCAGCATCAGTAACTGTTCTTTATGAGAAGCAGCTTGCTCATCCTTGAGTATTATTTACATTTCAGGACCGAGCAAACACTTTATTCAAGCAGGTACATGAGGGCAAAACCCTGAAGGGCAGAAGTAATGATGCCATCGCCTCGGCTTGTATGTATATAGCCTGCAGACAGGAGGGAGTGCCAAGGACATTTAAAGGTAACTGGGGCCCCCAGTGGTACATATATCCCAATATCTCTGCTCCAAAAGTATGTAGAAGTCTGAAATTATGTAGCTTATCTAATATTTATATATTATGGAATAGTGACACATAACTGATTATGGTCTGTTACTTCTTGAACAAAATGAAGTGTGCAGTCAGTGAACTATATGGTCAGATGCTGCTCTGACTGATTGATGCTAATATTTTCTCGTCCAGTTTACTTGAAGTCATTACTCCCAAGATTTTACTCCTACCATCATAATTTTCATATTTCTTACAGACAGTGACAGTGAACACATTTCTGTAACATTGAGGTGATCCTGCGCAAACTTTTCTTGTTTGATCTCTGTAAACTTTTCACAATTGATCAAAATAGCAACCTGCTAGAAATCCTTTTTCATTTTGAATATATATTTTGAATATTATTCCATGGTATATGAATATTAGATAAGCTACAGATGTAGGTTAGACTTCTAAATGCTTTTTGAGCTGAAATATTGGGTTCTAAAAATGTGAAAAAATAAAATTTTGTGTCACAAACAAAATCAGAGGTTAATCCCCTAGACCTTTAAAACGTTGAAAACATTGTAGGATTTTGATAAAAAAAAAGAAATTGGCAGATGTTCATCACATGTAGAGTTATCAAAGTGAGTTTTTTTCAGGGGGCCTCCATGGCGCAGTTGGTTAGCATGCTAGCAGAGGGCAGTGACTCAGAAGCCTCCCATTAATGTGGTCGTTGTGAGTTCAAGTCCAGCTCGTGCTGATTTCCTCTCCGGCCGTACATGGGAAGGTCCGCCACCAACCTTCGGATGGTCTTGGGTTTCTTCGAGCTATACCTTGTTTCCTTTCACCGTAAGGGTGGCCGCCATCGTAGAAGTGAAATACTCTTGAGTATGGCTTAAAACACCAATCAAATGAATCAAAATTTTTTCAGAATTTTTTTAGAAGGTGATCTGGGAGGTTCAAGATGATTTGTCATGGACTGACCCAATTGGGGATTGTTCGCATGAAAGTTGAGCAAGTCAGTCAAAACAAAGCAGACATGGCTGAATGAAATTCCCTTAATGTAAGCCACTGAGTCAAACATGCAGATTAGAACTGTTGTGAGTAAACCAAATGGATGTTTGTTTTTCTCCAGACTCTCCAAATATTTTGTTTTCACTTGTTAGTTTTATTCCACACCGCTCAACAACCTGAAAGCTACTGATTATTCAGAAAGAAACATTTTTATTATGAATCGTGTATCTTGGCTAATGTGATTTTTCTACCTCTGCTCAGACAGTATGCCATTTGTTTATTTCTTCACACAGCTCACTCTTGAGTCAGGTGTTAGTGATTGGCCTAGTTCCATCCAGCTGGGACTGGGAGGGTCTTGTGTTGAATGCCGCAGGCATGGCATTCTAGTCAGACAGAACTGTCAGGAAAAATAATGACCTTAATGTTGATAGTAATGGAAATGCCCAAGCAAATCAAATCTTGATAGCTTGGTGAAATAATTTATTTCAAAAATTCTTTTCTATGATTGCTGTTTTTAGGCTAGTTGCTAGTGATATATAAACTAAAGAAGAGTTGTCCTAACATAATCTTGTTCATTGAGTGATGAGATGATTTTGTTCAGGCCGCACACTTCTGGCTTATCAGCAGATACATGTTTGTCAGCTAATGGCTGAAGTGGATGAGAGGGTTGTCAGCAGATATGTAACGTAATGGCTGAAGTGGATGGGAGGGTTGTCAGCAGATGTGTCAGGTAATGGCTGAAGTGGATGGGAGGGTTGTCAGCAGATATGTCGGGTAATGGCTGAGATGGATGGGAGGGTTGTCAGCAGATATGTCAGGTAATGGCTGAGATGGATGGGATGGTTGTCAGCCGATATGAGGTAATGGCTGAGATGGATGGAAGGGTTGCCAACAAATATGTCAGGTAATGGCTGAAGTGGATGGGAGGGTTGTCAGCAGATATGTCAGGTAATGACTGAAGTGGATGAGAGGGTTGTCAGCAGATATGTCAGGTAATGGCTGAAGTGGATGGGACTGCTAGACTGCTATATGTTTGAGTGAAATTGTCTTCAGCGTTGTCTTCAGTGTTATGATATGTCAGGTAATGGCTGAAGTGCATGGGAGGGTTGTCAGCAGATATGTCAGGTAAAGGCTGACGTGGATGGGAGGGTTGTCAGCAGATATGTCAGGTAATGGCTGAGATGGATGGGAGGGTTGTCAGCAGATATGTCAGGTAATGGCTGAGATGGATGGGAGGGTTGTCAGCAGATATGTCAGGTAATGGCTGAGACGGATGGGAGGGTTGTCAGCAGATATGTCAGGTAATGGCTGAGATGGATGGGAGGGTTGTCAGCAGATATGTCAGGTAATGGCTGAGATGGATGGGAGGGTTGTCAGCAGATATGTCAGGTAATGGCTGAGGAGGATGGGAGGGTTGTCAGAGGTATGTGTCAGGTAATGACATGAGTGGGAGGGTTGTCAGTAGATCTATCAGGTAATGGCTGAGATGGATGGGAGGGTTGTCAGCAGATATGTCAGGTAATGGCTGAGGAGGATGGGAGGGTTGTCAGTAGATATGTCCGGTAATGGCTGAGATGGATGGGAAGGTTGTGTGCAGACACTCCCCAGTCTCCATAACCCCTCCCCCCCATGCTAGACTGCTATATGTTTGAGTGAAATTGTCTTCAGTGTTGTGTACAACAGCCATCATTTAAGTACATAAATAAATGAAGCATTTAAAATTTCATTTGAGCATTATGTTTTTGGCTGTTTATGGCAAATACATTTTTGAATGGCAGGTGTTTTAAGGTACAAATATTTGACTTCTTGCTTTTCCTTTTCAGAAATATGTGCTGTGTCTAAGATTTCCAAGAAAGATATTGGTCGTGTTTTCAAGATGATTCTGAAAACACTTGAGACAAACGTGGAACTCATTACGACCGGAGATTTTATGGTAAAAGTCATTGTCCAGTGTTGTTGCAACTTCTCAGCCACTTTCCACATATAGGTGTTGTCTTCATCATACTAAAATTCAAAAATTTGCTGCAAATATTCATTTCAAGATATTGTCTAGAAAAAAATATAACTTCTGTCATTTGTATTTGGATTTATTCCAGAATGACAGGAAACGAGAGTACATGTAGGTAAACTGTTTTCCATTGGTTTAGTTGTGTTTCTCTTTGTTTTAGTCCCGATTCTGTTCCAACCTGAATCTCCCGACCAAAGTTCAGAAGGCTGCCACTTACATTGCCAGGAAGGCTGTGGAGATGGACCTGGTCCCTGGGTAAGTCACTCCTCTTAGCTGGCCAAGCGATGAAAAGGCGACCAGTGGGAAGTTTCAAGCCCTCAAGAGGTTCGGGTTCAATCCTACCTCTTGCTGGCAGGGGCATTCAATTGAGTACATGGGACGGGATAGTTTTTCAGATTTGTGTAAAATCATTTACATATTTCCAAATGCCTTTAGCTTGGTGACATATCTCTTCACTTTGTGTTCTCATGAAAATTACACCAGACACAGTTTGCAGCTGCTTTGTAAAACAGGCCCCTGTAGCCTGTTTGAACACCAGAGACCTATCTATTCCCCAAGCAGTTAACTGTATGGTGAATATACAGAAGGGAATATGCATAAATACACCACCCTTAATCTCCTGAAGAAGACACGCTACATGACTGAGTTACAAGCATGTCATTGTTTTCCCACAGCCGTAGCCCGATCTCAGTAGCTGCTGCAGCGATATACATGGCATCTCAGGCTTCTGAGGATAAGAAGACGCAGAGAGGTGAGTTATTTAACACTTATTTAACACACATATCTCACGGGTAGTGTTGAAAATTCAGCATTGTTTTTGTTTATGTACCCTAATTCTGCTAATTATTGAGACACCTGGTCGGCCCTTATTAGCCAGTGTACATGTAATTGTAACAGGAATACAGAGTTTCCCTTTTCTCACATAGTTAGCCCCTCTAATTAACAACATATCCATACTCTTACTTTTCCCCAAAATTGGGAGAGAGATATGATTTTTTGCTTTCCAAATCACTGATATCTGTCCAAAAAATAAGAACAGTTAGGGTATATACAGGATTTCCTGCATACACGCATACACTCCTGTACATATATACAAACATACCCACCCTATACAGACCTGCACATATACAGACCTGCACATAACAGCATGTGGTTACATACATACTGTTATACAAATATATACTTTATACCAGGTTCACAAATATCCGCATGCATACAGGCACATGTATATACATAGGTCCCTGGTCACCCTGACATGCTATAGGCACATGTATATACATAGGTCCCTGGTCATCCTGACATGCTACAGGCACATGTATATACATAGGTCCCTGGTCATCCTGACATGCTACAGGCACATGTATATACATAGGTCCCTGGTCATCCTGACATGCTACAGGCACATGTATATACATAGGTCCCTGGTCATCCTGACATGCTATAGGCACATGTATATACATAGGTCCCTGGTCACCCTGACATGCTACAGGCACATATATATACATAGGTCCCTGGTCATCCTGACATGCTACAGGCACATGTATATACATAGGTCCCTGGTCACCCTGACATGCTACATGGTTTAATCGAGAAGTGTTACAACATAATGTCAGCGTAACATCAAAAAGAATACGAATATAGAAGAATACGAAAAAAAGAAGAAAGAGAGAAATTTACTTTAACCAAAAAATGAGACACTAGAACCTTTTGCTGTGACTAGTGGAGTGGCAGAACTCTAAACAAAATCGATACATTCAGATCAGTTGGTAGAAAACTACAGCCATATAGAGAAGAGTGGTAGCAGAGATGTTGTCCAAGGAAGAGATGATCTGATATTATTACACATGTTCTCCCTCTAGACAACGTATCCGTTACACTCCAGAAGGCAATAGACAGCTGTTTTGAACTGCGCACCACAAATACATTTGGGAGAGTCAGTAACATAATTATTACATAAATCAGCATTGAGCAAGCTGCATCCATCTCTTAATCTACACAAGATAATATTTGAACCTCCGTTTCGAACATAATATGTAGTGTTGGCACTGACAGATACATGTTAAATATTTTTGAATTCTTGGTAATTCTTCTAATTGAATAAGGTTAGGTGTTCCAGTCCTGTTCAAAGTTAACAAGACCAAGGATCAGTTTTGTAAAGATCACCATTTATAGAACTATTAATGTATTCTGATGCCAGTTGTTTGGCTATAACGTACTTATGCTTTTCAAGTGCATGAGTACAGCAATTTAACTGGTTGCTAAATAGCCTTTACAGGATTTGTTGAAAATTATTGAAGAAAGCATTTGTCTTCTTGCTTTAGGAGTCATGGGCATATACTCCAGCCTTAACAGGTTTAAGATGCCCCCATTATACACCTTTGTGGAGTGCTTCTAAATCTGTTATTTTTTCTTTCAGAAATAGGTGATATAGCTGGAGTAGCAGAGGTTACAATCAAGCAGTCCTACAAACTAATGTACCCCAAAGCTCACGAACTGTTCCCAGAGGACTTCCAGTTCTTCACTCCAATCGACCAACTGCCTACACAGTGAGCTGGGTCCCACAAAGTTCATCATGACTGAAGCTTGGGGTCTTTTAAGTTTGCATCGGAGAAGTTTGAGATGGGTGAAGCATGGGTTCTTCAAGCTCAAGTCATGGAAGCTGGTCATTGAAACTGTTGTCCTTGGAGATTGTGTCATGGGCACCAGAGTTCCTGAAAGTTTGTTAACCAGGCTGAATTTTGAAGTCATAGATACTTTTGAAATACATATTCTGCACATTTCAAACAGCAAACACAGAGTGATGCCAGATTGGAGGCAAAATGTTTTGCCAATGAAAACTTAGTGCATCTAACATTAGTATTGCTAAATGTTGAGGTCAGCATAGCACTCTTAACATTGGGACTGTTGCCGTGTCAGCTGAGAAGTGCTCATGGGATATATTACCCTGCCCATCCACCATACAACAACCAGTACCAGGGTCTGTGAATTTTGATGAAACTCAAGCTGATACATTTTGTAGGCAAGGCACGCTGGCTTCCTCTCGGGTCATACGCAGAAGATCTGCCAACAATCTGCGTATGGTTGTGGATTTCCCCTAGGATCTGCCCGGTTTCATCCCAACTTCATGTTGGCCGCTGTATCTAAGTGATGTATACAGCATAAACACCAGTCAGATAAATAAGTAAATGAATATCCAGACTGAGAATGTTGTGTGGTTGGCTGCATTGTTCAACATAGGAACCATATCCTCCTTGGAATTTTGCTTGCTGTTTTTTTGTAACACCAATTATATAATGTTTGTACAGGTTTTGTATAAAGTCACTAGCACAGGAAGCTGAATGTACTGACTGGCACTGTGAAGGAGAAGTCAGGAGGATGTCATTAGTAGAGACAAAGAAGTTCACCAGGTATAAATTGTTTGTTGACACTATCATGACTATGGGATGGTAGAAACAAAGACAAACAAGATGTCTTATTCCAGGCTTTTAATCAGGTTCTCAAAGGAATTCCCTTTTTCCAGAATTTTGGGAGTTTTTTATCCTAAAATTGTCCTAATTTCAAAATCATTTCACATGTGAAAAAGGCATGTTCAAAACCAACTTTTCAGTATTTTCTCTATTAACTTCTGTACTTCACCATGACCGATAAAACATATTACTGTTGCAAAATCTATTTTATCAAATGAATAGCCAAGGTGAAGTTTGTTCTTCAGTATTTCCTTGATGTACTAGTAGATAGCATTGTTTTCTTCAATATTTCACACTTAACCAAAGCTTGTTCTCAGCATTGTAGCATCGACTGGATGGTTATTGAAAGTATTGCTTTCTTGGGAGGGATTTTTTTCTTCAGAATTGTTTTGCTGCAAACATTAATACTTTCTCAGATGTTTTCACAGTGTACACTGTGCAGATATGAAAGGGTTAGAATATTGGGGTATTCAGACCAAAACCTATTATGATGAGAAAGTTTTTGAACCTTCATATATGTAGGCATAGAAACCTGCAATAAAAGATTGATGTTTGTTGTACTATATATACCTGTAAATTGAATCCACTTGCCTGCTATTTATACTTATATGCTAAATATGTTATGTGGGGAATAATGAACAATGCATACTTCACGTTTAATCATTATACAATGGCTTGATAAATGTTAAAGCATGTTTTGGTGCCTGCAAGGTCTGGTCAGGTATGAATAGTTAACTCTTTGGAATTGTATCTTTGTCGAAATACATGTGGTTAACACATTTATTGACTCCTAAGTGTCGTGTTGTTTCCGATGATTAGTGGTGAGGGAGGTCAGTGGGAGTAATGTCAGTGCAGAATGAAGTCAGTAAACAATGAGGTCAGTGGAGCATGATGTCATCGGGGAGAGAGGTCCGTGCCAAATGCAGTCTGTGGATGATGTTGGTGGAAGAAGAGGTCAATGAACAGTGGGATCAGTGGGCAGTGAAATTAGTAGACTGTGGGGTCAGTGAGGAGTATGGTCAGTGAGAAATGTCGACAATAAGGTCAGTAGAAAGTGAGGTCTGTGGCAAATGAGGCCATTTGGGAGCGAGATCAGTGAAGAGTGAGATCTGGAGACAATGAGGTCAGTGGAAGACGAGGTCACTGAGCTGTAAGGTGAGTTGACAGTGACGTCTAAGCCCTGTGATGACAATTGTTTTTCACGTACACGATTCACATGCAGTAAGTTTTGTGTGACGGATAATGCAGTACCGGTGGTAAACCTCTGATCTGTGGTAAGTTACACTTGTAAAAGTTTCACTGAGTGACGTACGGACTTGCGCGGCATATTGGCGGCCAGTGCAAACAGACCAACGATAACCGGCGTCGGTCTAATCTGTTGTCCCCAGGATCCCATGAGCAACAGGAGACCGGGAGATTTAAAAATGTAAGGAGGGGATTGAACCTATGCCTCATGGCCATATGATTTGTCCCCTGACTGCTAGTCACCTGAGGTGATGGTGCGCCGAACTGGACATATAGCCGGAATGACCTGCTAGTTCACTTCTCCAGTTGAAGATCACTTCACACACATGACAAGCAGCTTTACATTTCTGTCATTGTTCGACTTCCCGTTGGTTAAGTGAGATATTCTCACGAATGCATGTTTGTACATTCAGGAAAGGTAAATGAAGCTTGGTGCTCTAGTAAATTACGCTGGAATCGGCAAGCCAAGCAGTTTCGATTGTTTCGCGAAATGACCCAATGGCTCCGGCAGTCATATAATGCTCCAGGTTACAGTCAATAATCATCCAAGCTGTAAACAATTATCCATCCACCTGGCACCAATGGGCTTCCGTAAATTGCTCACGGGAATGATTCTTACGGAAGCCACTTGCGAAGACACAGTTTCTTCTTTCCATTCTTTCTGCTATAGTTCATGAGAATGTTTGAAATCTTTACTCAGGTCAACAGAGTCGTCAGTGATATGCATACACTGTGGTAGCAAAGCTGTGTCTTTGTCTTATTGTTACGCTTATATACCAAACGGAGTCTTGTATCTCATGCGGGATTCAGATACTGACCTATTGCACAGAAGATGAACCCCGCTTTCAAAAGCAGTGGTAATTAATAAATCAGATGATACAGTAGGCTTTCCCGTCCTGTGAATATACTCACCGATTCAGTTAATTTGTTTGTAAAATTTATACATATGAACACGCCTCCGCACTGTAATGTTAGCTGTCGTCGTCTTCAGTGTGGCGTACAACACCAATCAAATGAATATATTTGAACAGCCATGGCTGAAATGTATCACGCATGCAGTATATGTGATGCTGATAAGACACAGAAAAAATTGACTGTTGAGAACTGGAGACCAGTCTGTCTCTACTGGTTATCAACCTGTTAGTAACCGTGGAGCTGTCGAGGTTTATTTATACTGGAACGACAAGACAATTTGAACATAACCTGCACGATGCCATCCAGTTTCGCCGTTGGACAGGCCATGCGCGGTTTGGGAGACTATTGTGGTTACTGTGTTTGTGATTATGTCTGTATATGTATGTATGTGTGCTTGAGGTTTTACGTCGTACTTAACAATTTTTCAAACATTTGACTGCAAGGAGTCCGTAGAGTGTATATAAAACGTGTCTTCTTGTGGCAGGGAGAGTCCATGCCGCCAGCTTCCGCCGCTGGAACATATGTCTAGATATGACACCCCACCCGGTCACATTATTCTGACACAGGGCCGACCAGTTCTGTTTCCTTGCTCTAACTCCTCAGTGCTGAGAGCCAAGCGAGGCAGCAACAAGTACCATTTTTAAAGTCTCTGGTACCGATTTGACACGACCCGGGAGTGATGACGGATCTCTCGACCTCGAAACGGACACTCTAACCACCAGGTCACCGAGGTGGTCGATTATGCCTCTGACAATGTATATTGATATATTCATAGATACGTGGTTGTAATAAAATAAGTCATAACGCAACCGAAATAATATCAAAAACAGAAGTCAAACAAGGCGACATGAATACATGTACCTCTGAACATGTTTTCCCGAAATGAAGGTGTGACAATTAATACAGCACCCTTCCCGCTTGCTACCTGACAAATTTTAAAACCTACAGAACACCGAGAACTTGCTTCGAACACGTGACCACATGTGATGGTCGTCAGCAACCGGAGTGACGCTGCAGATGGCTGAACCATTGAAGGCTCTAAAGATGTTAGCTTAGAAACAAGGGCTTCCGAGTGGTTTGATGGTTGGCATAAAAACCGCGCGTATGCTTGTGAGCTGCTAGGATTCAATGTCGGTGTCAATATTTTGGTGTGCAAAATCTCACAAACATCCATAAACAGCGAGTAAATCTTTGTATTTTACAATAGGGCATATTCAGAGATAGGGAAGGGAAATAACTCTGGCCTGTTAAAGTTACTTTTACTGCAAACATTAGGTCCTTAAAATGAGCATGTAGTGAGTCACTTAAATCAGCCTGAATACTGTTCCTAAACGACTTAACATATTGTGCAAGGCTTATCAGCAGAATAACTGGCAAATGATTGCTACTATCCAGCCATTCATTTGATGTCGCCATGTTGATGGCCCTCTAAAGTGACCTCAGTATAGGCTTTTCTGAGCTGGGTTAGGGACAGGCGATATTGCAAAATCCGTGTAAGAGTGGTAGGGCAGGTGTGAAGATAACAACTGAACCGTCATTTGTCGTCAATGGTGTTTGACCATGGTGATATAGTGCAAAGGTTATGTACATAAGCCATGTCCCTCGGGTCTGTAAATTTGATGTATCCCTGCAAATCTCACCTGTAACCTAATCACGGTCGGAGGAAACCAATGAAAGCCCCAAGGAAACCCAAGCACACCGAATAGAGCTTGTCACACTTCCGGGCGTATCGCCGCTGACGAATAAGCAGGGGCTGGATTGATTGATTAAGTCTGATTGGTCAAGGGATAATCACGAATCTCTACACCGGAACACCCCCATCAGACGGTTCACAGACTTCTATACCGGAACATGCAATTATACGGTGGGGTCAGAGATGGCCTTAATTCAAACTTAAGCACAAATGAAACCATTGTGACATCCCACAATTGTTGTAACTGGATTGTTCCTCACGAATCCACACTTGGAAGTCTGGATTTGCTGCGTAACACGTCAACTGTGTCCCTTTAAGGTATCAGTGCTGTCTGTTAGTGGACTTATAAAAGGACATTTAGCTGTTAAAGGCTATATTTAAGCAATTATCACAGAAACAACTCGTCGGTGATTCGAACCCAAACATTGTTGTTTGGCACGCTGTCAACTATCCGACTGAGCTATTGGGACAGGCTTGATGTTTTAAGGGACTACAATATCAGTCATAGCAGAACACAAACTTAAGTGGGTAATTTGTCCGAATGCTTTCACACAAGCTCACCTATATAATGCAGGTTCATATAACCCGTCCCACAGGACGCCCAGGGGCGATTTGTTGAATAATACATTAAGATATTTTGGGCAGATTGGCAAAGGCAGATATATATACACGTGCAGTCAATATTTATTTACATATGAAACCGGGAAGAAAATGATAAAGTAAAAGTATCTTTTAAGGCCGCATCTAGGATTTTAGCCACGCCCATTGCCGGATTGAATAACCTGCATATGAACACTTCTTGTACACCGTCAAGTTCAGACATTAAAAAAAAAATTATATATATATACAACAAAAAATCGGCTGAATATTTAACCTGTTAACTACCAAGTACAATCCTGGACATAAAATGTATGGCAGGTTCCTTCAAAAAATCCTATATAAGTTAGGAAGCATTTTAGAAATTCAACAGACTCGTGTAAGGTAATCCACAGTAAAAAATGAATCACTACCCGTACAAGTATAATCCATCGTGATGAGTAAAACCCGATATAAGATCCAGTCTGCCAACCATGTACGTATTTTCTGCAGGTCATGTAAATCTAGTTCTCTTTTACAGATCAAAGCTCAGCTCTTAAAATGCACACTTATAGTTATGTTGGGATATCCGTCATTTTTTTTTCATGGGCTGCTCCTCTGGCTGATACTGGAAAGAGCGACCACAAATAATATCGTCAACAGCATTTTTCTGTGCGCCGCTTGTGCGTTGTGCTCCCGAGTAGCATCGGCAATGGTTTGTTCAACATCCTGCAAATACAATCGCATCGCAGCTGTTGCCTTAGCAAGTGGTTGGTGCGATATCCGCCTATATGCCAGCTCCTTTACAAAGACTCTCGACAGTTGCAGTTAATTGGTTGATTCCTATACGTTGTTTGGAATACCAGATGTCCCGAGTAGGCTTTTCCAGAGGCCGATGCTGGCCGTTCTTGAGGGCTGAAAAATATAGAAATAATGGTATTACTTGACCCTGGCTTGAACCTGAATCCCCCAGTCACAAAGCTCTATGCTCAAACGAATGAGGAATCATGGTTGCTTTAGCTACGTCGGCAGAGCTGTAAGTTAAAGTCAACTTACCAGTGTTGGCCATGAAGTTGAAACAAGCGAATAATGCGCCGTTCCGGTTTGTTGTTTTGTTTTGTTTTGTTTTTTCGTAGGCGTGCATCCTTTCACGCTGGATTTTGCGGTGTTTGAGACCTCCCAAGTTACACTTTGATAACCCCTCGAGATAACAGAGGCATTGTAAACCACGAGAATCTTGCAATATGGATATGTGGCTGTTCCATCCTGTAAGGCAAAGTTCAGGCCCAAAAGATACAGCACCGTATCTATCAGTTGTCTAGGACTTGAACTTCCTCGCGCTTTCTGCCACAAGATCTCTTCGTCTAAAGATATGATTTCTGCCTTACGATTAAATCTAAGAATTCCTTGTTTGGTGCGTTCTTTCAAAACGTGATCTAAGGTGTGTTGTGTTTGCAAAAATGAAATGCCCTTAGGGAGTTTGTACACTTGACCTTGTGTCTCCAAATACAGTTGCAAATCTATAACAACTAATTCGTACAATGTCGCAACAAGATATTCTTCTCCACTTGTCTTCTTCAATTCGCACAAGACACGAGCAATTGAGTAGCAAAGTTCATCCTTTGTCATTACTTCAAGGCTAGGCTTTGGGTGGGTGGGGCGGGGCCAGGCTGGGGTTCACCCACTTTTTTGTATGATGTCAAGAAGTCCTAAACGAGTTGGAAAGATCCCAACTTTGTCATCAAAGCATGTCACAAAACTGAAGCAGCATAACATGGGCCATTGCGCCAACAGCAGCCTGTGCAAAAATGAGCCAAATTTAAAACAATGGAAGTGAATAGCGAATAAAACGTATATACCTCAAGAATGGAATACGAAGAATATGTAGAGATGTAAATTGTGGCTCAAAACTTACAAATCAGGACATGCTGTGTCGACAAAGTCACAGTCAACATCAAAGGAATCTCAAAACAGCAGGTGTAAACCCTTTCACGACGCCAAGTAAGTCTGAGGACAGTGAGTGATCGCTGATACTGGTTAGTCAAGGTCAAGGTTGTTTGCCACAGGGAGAGATAATTTGTACAAATACAAAAATTTAGGGATTGCCTCTGACGAATATATATATATTGACAGCCACTTCAACGTAAGAAGTAGAAAATGAATTGGTTGCTCGGGAACCTCATTCTGCTTATCACTGAAACACTAAGTTAGTAAGTGTTTTTGTGTAACATGCGCTTGTCATTCTCAGGCGTTGTTTCTCACAACGAATATGTGTCACTTCATTTGTTGAACCGGTGGCATAGAGACATACTTGGTGACTTTCGTTCGCGTAAGCATTATTTTCCCTCTCATCTCACGACATCAAATGGAAAAGAAATTCACATTTCGCATTTATACAAAAGTGGGTCAATAAATTATGCTTTAGTCGGTAGCGCCGGGACCGCAAACACTACAGATTAGCTGAGGTGACTTGTCTCTGGTCATGTATTTATTGCACGATTGTGCACAATGTTTATCATAAGTAAACAGTTAGGTTAACTCTGGGGCTTTTAAACTTTAAACCAGCCTGTTCTAATGTTTGAGGGAGTCCATTTTCGGCGCATATTCTCGCTAGCAAACACACTTTGTGTGACGTCATTGAACTATTTGTAAGCAATTGTATTGCCGTTGGGTTTGCCAGAAACGAAACAGCTCCACCGCCCATCTACATTTTAACTTCGTGGAGTTTGATACACTGAAAAGCAAAAAAAGCCAAACGCTAAGTTATAATGTAAGAATGTGTACACGCATTTGAAGGTTATATTCTATTGACGTAGTCGTGTATCTCATGAAATGTATTTACTTATGGTGTTTTACTCTTGGCGGCGGTTGCAGGATAATTGTGGGAGGAAACCGGATTTCACATGAAAGAAACGCAGCTTACTGTACATACATATGTCATTTAACACAAGAGTGGGTATAAAGTACTTCAGTTCCATATACCTAAATAATTATGGAAAATGTGCTTTTGGGCATCGGGTTACAGCTAGGACTTCCCTATGGCGAGAATAGGCCTCCATTTCCAAATCAGTTTTGCTGCGTTTGAATCTAGCAGAAAGACTGGTGATAGGCAACTTGTCTTTTTGAAGAGAAATCCTCAAGTTGACAAAATGGGAGTTTTCGTTCCAAAGCCGACTATTTCGTCAACACACTCGCCAGAAGAGGAGTAACGTAATTTAATGGCCGATGTCCTTACTCCTCTTCTTCATACAACAGCCCACATTCATCTCGCAAGGTAGGATATTCAGAATCACAGTGGGCGTTTCTAAACTTGTTTTGTGTCAGAAACATTTCGTCCATGTCCATTACCCATGTTTACATTTCACAGCACTCGACTGAAATGAACTCGCTGCTCTCGCTGACACGTGAAAAGGCCCTCGGCTTTTCTGTAGGGCTTTACAAAGACGTACACTTTAACATTTCAATTTTAACTATTCCTGTGACGCCACACCAAGCGGTTTATGAAGCACTGCATCTCGGCACATCAATGTCTTACAAATCCCCAACACAGCGCGAACTTCACATGATTACAATTCAAGTAAGATTACAGGAAAATGTTGCATGTTTAATAGCGCTTTCACATGTTGATGAAGGAAGTGTGACCACGATGCCCCCACCCCCACCCTACTAAGAACACAAAGGAACAAAAACTGTATTCCTTAAATATAATCCACGCCAGATGACAATGGTTTAAGTCAGGTTAAACACTTGTAACTGTTGATTCGCTGATAATAATCCACCCGAATCAACAGTTACTCGTGTTTTATCCACTACCTCCTATAACGGAACACCCCATTAGACGGCTTGGCCAGCGATCGCCGTGATTCAAGCTTAATCACAAACTCCTACACCGGAACATGCCATTACATGCGCCGGCCAGGGATGGCCCTTTTTCAAGCTTGCCATCACAAACTCCTATACCGCAACACCCTATTAGACAACTTGGCCAGCGATGAACCTGATTCAAGTTTAATCACTCCTATAACAGAAAACCTCGCAGGCCGCTCGGCCAGCTATGCCACAGATTCAAGCTTAATCACAAACTTCTTTACCGGAACACCCCATTTGACGGCTCGGCCATCGAGGGCCAGGATTCAACCTTAATCACAAACTACTATACCGGAACACCACTATTAGACGGTCCGGCCAGCGATGGCCCAGATTCAATATTAATCACGAACTTCTCGCAGCCTTATCTACAGTCCTAAGACAATCTCCATGTATGTATAAATAAAGAATTAAATTAATTTAAGTTCTATACCGGAACATCTCACTAGAGGGTAAGGCCAGCGATGGCCCTGATTCAAGATTAATCACAAGCACCTATACCCGGAACACCCCATTAAACTGTTCAGCCCGCCTGGGACATGATTCAAGCTCATTTATATAATGTTATATCAAAATGACTATTATAAAATAAATAACTGTTGTGTGAAGAGATTCGTGGAAAAAAAAGAGAATTTAGTTCTGTGGGCATGAACTCGGACAGGATTATTACACTTTACCATAGCGAAAAAGTCATAACCAGATATACAAGCTATATGCATCCCTGCCGTGAGAGGATAGGTAGAGGGCGGGAGGCTGGGGGAGAGCCGGGCTCCGGGAACACTCCTGTGGGCCAAGAGACACACTGGCGTCACGGCAACTGCATTTTGACAGAGTTATGAAGGATGCGTGTAACCCCATCAGCCTGGCCGCCTTCCCTGGTGCCACGGTATGATTCATTGATTCCGAGACGGTCTACGGTGGACTGTTGTCACCAAACTTATGTGTGTTCGTTTTACAATTTTGGAATAGTGGTACAAATTGTTTTATGTTCGCGATATACAGGCTTGTTGTCCATTGGGATTTCGTGTGGCAATCACACTGTGCTTCCAGGATTCTGGTTTTACGCTTTTAGGTTGTCTTCATCGTGTTATACCGAAGCACATATTCTCGAGCACCGTAACACATCAAAGACGATAAATTTTCTCCGTCTAGGTCGGGGAAAAGTTACGCATAGATTGAATTTTCACCTTTCAAAATCTGTATTCTTCAAAAGTGGATAATTAGTTTAATACGCTGTCATGTTGCTACGGAACCGCGGAAAGGAAACAGTTTTATAATTCTTATTTTTTTATAGCCATCGAAAAAAGAGAATAAAAACTCTTCTGCATGCTAACACAGAAGAAATTAATTACTTTAAGTTAACAAACCAATCGAATAATTTTCCTCGAGTTAGCGGATTTATTATTTTTTTTCGACGGATTCAAAAAAGAGAATTTATTTGTTGAAATTGTTTTCACTCGGGAAGCATATCCAGTGGCCCATTAAGTCTGGGTAAATTAATTTACCCCGAGTTAGCAGAATTATTCCCGTGTTAGTCAGCCAATAACAAATGTTCGTTTAAGTTTCCTTTGTGGCCACACGTCGTTCCTGAATAATTCCTTAATTTTCCACTCACTCAATTTTTTTCCCTCACATTTTATTCAATCTGAACTTAGCTTCATACCAACTAAGACGTAATCAACAATGACACATTATAAATTCAGAACCACCCAAGCGCCTTGTTGCCACTGGCTGACTTACACGGGGATAATTCTGCTAACTTCGGGTAAATTAATTTCCCCCGACTTAGTGAACCAATGGACGTGCTGGATTCAAAGGAACAGCATTTCTGATTGGATCACTACTAACACGGGGAAGTACTTTCTCTCGTGCAAATTTTTAATTAATAACTTCTCTTTTTTATTGTTGCGTCGAAAAAATAGGGAATAAACAAACTAAATCCGCTAAATCATGTTAATGTAATTCCCCCCGACTTAACCAATGAGAAACTATTATTTCAAATATCAGCACTTTGAAGCAAAGCCGAGGCAAATTAATTACCCCGTGTTAGCAGAATAATTCTTTGATTCTATTTTTCGACAGCTAAAAAACATAAGAATTGAAAAACTATGTCCCTTCCGCGGTTCCGTATGTTTCAGTCAAGTTACACAATCAGAAAGTCAGTAATGATGAAATAATCGGCGCAATCTCATTCAGCCATGCATGGTATGGGATCATAAATGGGCATTCGTTGGGGATTGTGATATTTGGTGTCAAAAACTGGTTCCATCTCTGCGTTGCTATTCTTGGAGACAATTGTTACATTTATTAATACCATATGGTTCTGACACCCTACTCTAGATTATTTAACTTGTGTTCTGATGGCGAGTCAGCTCCACTGGTAATCAAACCAGGCAGATCCGGCAGGAGACCACCCCACCTCTGCCAGCTACCAGACAATCCTCCTGACGTAAAGTCGCAGCTGCTGAAAGCAACCAATTGCTGATTTTCAATTTACAGTTATGTCTTGTGCACATACAAGTTTCCTTTATTTCCCTGTATATGCACATGCGTGTGTAAGCCTTTTAGCGTTTACCCTCTACAAACGGCGGCCGTTTATGAATGGCACGTACTGGCCTACCATACATCGGCGGTATCGGCAAAACGCCCTGTGCGCTCAACCTAATGCGTAGCGCCCTCTACCTTATCGTTTACCTATCGTCTCTCCACCTTTATTTGAGTCCATCCGATCAAAGCGATAGTTTTTTACCGGTTCACTGCCGAAGAGCACTGCACTTTTCCAAGACGTATGTCTCCCGGGAGCCAATCTCTGCTACACCCGCCAACAGATGCCCTGCAACTCCCTCTAAGATTCCTCCTCTATCTCTAGCGGAAGACGTGCTGTAAACAGCACATATTTAAAAATAGATAAGCCTCGAGGAGTTCAACACAGGTCCACCAGGGGGCGCGATTATCAGTGAATTTTAAATGACCCATCTGATTCGTTTTATTGTATAATTCGATGAAAATTGTTTTATAGCCTCATGCTGTCGAACGGCAGTCCTACCGTAAGCGTTTCAAAGACAACGTACAAGTAGGTGTGTTGAGTGTTAATCTGCGAACAAATCAATAAAGAAACATGTCAAGTTACAGGCCGTATTAATTGGCCTCCCAATTTGTTGTAGGCCTATTTCGCAACTAAATTGGTTTTAACGGAAAAGAAGTCGATTTCTTCACATATGTTCGCAAGTAGACCTGTACAGGCCAAATGACAGAATAACAGTGTAAAAACATATCAGTCGCAAAGGTTTATACGGAAGTCCCTTGTTTATACCTGTAATAGCCTTTTCCTTAAAAGAATACAGGCTTACAGGCTAGTCGCCATCATAAGTATAGAGGCCTATTCATATGGTCTTTCTGTCAACTTCAAACATTTGATATACTTATAGGCCTATGCCGCATCATAGACCATCACACGATGACCCATTCGTTAATCACAGAGCATATCTCCAACAAACTTTTTGTTTTCATTTCGATTATTTACCGACCGATGAATCAAAAATTATGACAAAAAATTCCCGCATGCGATGCCGTCGGGGATCAGATATTAACGCGGTCATATTACAAGATGACGTCTGCAGAGCGGACACCTGACTGAGACCCGGTCAGGCTGGACTAGTTTCCCGTGACGATGAAGGAAATCACATTGCGGTTATGTGGTCAGGAACAAGTCTTTTTGACGTACATCTAAGACAGACAGAAACTCTCCAGTCCCTGTCATCTGGCTCCCGAATTTTCCTTTGGCAATTTGTGCTCCACTTTTCGACGCCCCTAATCGAGCCGTTCTTGCCAGATGGGAGCGAACGCTGCCAATTTCCCGTGACGGTAGGGAATTTCTGAGCTGGCTACTTATCCAATTTTACATCACTTTTCCACCGTGGGGTCAGCCCCTATGACTGGTGGATTGAAAGTTCTTGAGATACGATACCCATCTTCCTTCTCGTCTGACGGACTTTTCCTCAATAAATCTCCACTCAGGCAGACACTCGCTTTGCCAGCCGTGGATTGCGCATGCTCCCTATGGGTCGTCTGCTCTTTTTCATTCTCAATGGAGCGAAACGTGCTCTTTCTGGTTTGATAGTGCGACTCGGTTTTCTGGCAACGACTGACTTGCAGATACATTCCATGTTTACTCCCTTCTCTCTCGGTGTGAAAGAAATAAAAAAAAAAATCGCAAAGGAACTGATCAGCAGATTTGCTTTTGATAGCGCGTGCTCAGCATTTGAAACGATTAGCACAACAGTATCAGAGAGCGGGCAACGCCTGGTAAATAATGACGTCATGGCTTTCTTAACTCTCCACCCAATATAGAAAAATGTTTGAAAAAAAATTTTAAAAAATCTGTTGAAGAATTTCTAAAAAAAAGTGTAGTTTCATATGAAACTGATGCAAGTCACGGCAGCGGAAAGTTGAACTGGTAAGTTAATGCACATGCTTGCCGTTTAATTAGCTGATGCTTTTCAAGAACTAACTTACTGCTGCAAGCCTTAGGCCTAAATCTCAAGCAACAAATTCTCGACAAACCCGCATTTATACTATGCGATATGTTGTATCGACTATTCGAATTCGACAATCGAATGAAAGTAGGACAAACGTTTGTTTGTACAGCTTCTAGACATTTCGATTCGACAAATCACGCCCTATGTTTCACGCTTTTCCCATTTCTGTTGGATTTGTCGCCGTGGACGACTCGATACGGCAAATGACACCTTGTGAACATGATTTTTTATGTGTATTCAAATGTCAACCTAGTGTGCACCCAGAAGACACCTTATGTTTTTAAGATTTATTACTTCCAAGACATGGGTTCGTTTCTGTGTTCCTGTAGTGTGTTACCGCTCCTTAGCGTCACAGAAAGTTGGGGTTTTTTGGACAGTTACGGTTTGGTGCATGTGTTTTGAAGTTTTGTTCGTTTTACTGCAGTTTACTCTAGTCTCTTTGACTTTGGCTGTACGACACTTGTAATTTCTTGCATGTCGAGATATGGGCGAGGGAGATAACGAGCTAGCGACGTGAGCCTCTCACCAATGCGGTCTCTCTGCATGAGTTCAAGTTCAGCTTACGCTGACTTCTTATCTACTCGTGCATGGGAAGGTCTGCCAGCAGTCTGCGGATGGTCGTGGGTTTCCCCTGGGCTCTGCGTAGTTTCCTCCCAACATAATGCTGGTCGCCGTCGTATAAGGTATATTATATTAAGATATTCATGAGCATGGCGTAAAACACCAATCAAATAAATAAATAAAGAAAGAAATTTTCCTGTATGATTCCGGATGTGTAGAGTACATGCAGCTCACGACACAATGAGAGCTCTACTCAACTTCACCTAATTAAGACAAAATATTAGTCTCCCAGCCAAAGGCATCATGTAACCGGCCTAGGGAGATAACGAGCTAGCGACGCGCAATGTCACATGTGTCTCTCACCAATGCGGTCTCTCTGCATGAATTCAAATCCTGGTTATGCTGACTTCTTATCTACTCGTGCGTGGGAAGGTTTGCCAGCAATCTGCGGATGGTTGTGGGTTTTCCTGCATGATTACGGATGTGAAGAACACATGTAGCTCACGACACAAGGAGAGCTCTAATCAACTTCACCTAATTGAGACAAAATATTAGTCTTCCAGCCAAAGGCATCATATAACTTATTCCGTTCTTATAGATAAATTAACTGACTGCTCAAATAATTTGGAACAAAGGCTCATTTCAAAGTGACCCTTCATCAGGGCACAAACAATTTGAATCCATTTCCGAACGCCCTTGAGTTCAGTGGATCTGGCTGTGGCAATTTGTCGGGGAAGAAGGTCTACGTGTATAGTTAACTTATTTAATTGGTCACTTGGGTGCTGATATGCTGATAACTCGACGTAAAAACGTCATGTAGAACAATCCACGTGTTAGTGTACAGCACACTGCCATAATGTAACAATTCTGTCACGGGTTTCGGAATCGCACAGGTGCACAGTTTTAAATAAACCCATAAACTGTTAAAAAAATTCTTCAATGGCTTCTGTGAGTGTTTTATTGAAATCAAGCGTTATGCAAGTTGCTTGGCACGGTGACATCGCGGTTAGAATGTGAATAAAATTCTGAAGGGCTGTCGCTGCTTAGACTGCAGTTTAAGGGCGTTATCATGTATATGGAATGGCGGAATATTATACAGGCTACTCGGTCTGCTCCTCACATAAACTTGACCTTCATCATGTAGAGGTCATATCCATGAGTGCAACCCTAATAGTCATCACATAGTGGAAAATTTACAACTCAAAATATTGGACATCAGTCTAAAAGTGATATGGGTGATAAACACAATAGTAATCGTCCTTCAAGGTATAGCGTTCTTGAAGAACTACGAACATTATGTGGACACATAGAAGATGGCAAAATCGTTTTAAAGATAATTATTGGCGTCATGTATACACGGAAAATTAAAATATATACATTAGGGAAAAAACAACGCGCAGGTTAATGAAAACCCCATCTGTGAACATCAGATAGGGACCACTTACTTCTTAGAAATACTCTGCCAACTTTTGTTGAAATTTAACTAACACGTAGTATTGGGTATGCACCTTTTCAAAGCAACACATATTATATCTGTGCCTCTTATTTTGACAACCATGCAAACATAAATTAATAGAAAAATTAACACAACTGTCATATCATATGAAATAAATGCCGTATCGTGTCATAAATGGGAGAAAGCTTATGGCAATCTGATGATCCTGAAATCGTGTTACATAGATTTACTAACCCAGTGAGTGATGGACCATGATTACATAAGATATGCTGGTTGCTGCTCGTCGTGGGTTAGGCATACTATTGCTTAGGGCGTGTCACATGGCATCATCGGGCCTCTTTGGTTGATGGCAGACGTTGGTAGTTGATTCCTACAGACAAGTAATCAACGGTTCGTGTTGTGAACGGTTTCTGGGCGAAGAAAGGCGTTAGGGTTGCTTGATATTAGACGCCAGCCACGAGTTCAACGAACGTATGCATAAACCTTTGGAAGATCGTTACTAAGTCGAGATAATTTGTTGTGCTTTTACTTGAAAGATTCTAATTATGTTTTGACTTCGTACCTCGTCGACATGGAAATTGTTGAGAAATTCAACTCCTATCGCGTCAATGTCATTTCCTGAACCTGTCTAAATTGCGGCCGCAGACCACTCTTCCTCAACCACACTTTCTTTGAGGGTGGAAAGTTTTGAATTTCGTCAGTCGCCAAATAAATGGACAACTCAATTTCTGCTGAGTATTTTTTTGCTGGTATTAGCCTACTCAGCTAACAAGAAAACGTTTTCATTGGAATTGACAGGGACTATTCTTGGCAGTTCGTTTCCACATCGGCAGAATACAAGTGAGTATATCGCTTGGAGACCGCGGGTTTTCCTCTCCTCCCACTTCTAAATTTGCACATAATGTCTTTGACACAAGGCAAGACAAACAAATTCCTCTCAGGCCTTTGGATCTTCTGCCAAAATACCAGACTCTTAAGGTGGTCAACTGACATGTTTTGACCCCCCCACCCCCACCCCTAACTATCGGTAAAGACACACAAAATAGCCAGTATATAGAAATATCTTCCGAAGAGAACAATTTGGCATATCTTTGGATGCTTACTTTCATACATCATAAACACATTCATTTTGCGTTTTGCATTTTTAAAAGCCATTAAAGCATTTCACAACTGTCTTTGAAAATGAGATTTATCGAGATTTAACGTGACTAGCTAGGTCTGCTTGGTTTTTGTAGCGACTGAACCTCAGTTTCTTAACTGTTCAAGAAAAATGCGCAATCTATTAGCATAAAGTGCTTTCAATACCTGTATTTCAAAACTCTATATCCCTGCGTTTAGAAGTACGACTCGCCATAAATTACCATTTTAAGAGTTTTTAGCTATTAGGCCGATAGAGGCTGATGTGAAAAAAATTTTCATCCACTTCCGTGCGCATATATTTCAGAAATGCTTTCACCACTGGTGACGGTCACAGGTTCGACTCCAGGCCCTGTTCGTTCTGTAGTTACTGTGTATCATGCCATGCAGGGACACTTGTCAGGCATACCCTCGGGATCTGCCATGTGTACTTCACCAGTAATTACTATATGAATGGAGAATTCTCTCATACGACGTCCTCCATAAATAATGTGAATTCTCAGGTGAAGCCATTTTCAATCCTTTAATTTTATCGTGCATTTCACTCTACTTATGTGTACAACTCAAAGCGAACCGGGATTCAGTCAATCTAGACTGATGAAAAACTTTTCTTTCCGGCCCAAGGTACTTTATCCTTTGCTTCCACTTGTGATCTGTGATAATGTGTGAAGGCAGTTCCGAAATATTCCACAAGTATTCATAAAATTAAATCAGTAAGAAAAACTTATCTTTTTTAACATTGGTTCACAATATTACAAAGTTTACATATTAATTATCGAATGATTTCAACTTATTCCATGTAAACAGTAAAGAAATCGTTTTCTTCAAATCTTTTGTTTGTATAGAATATATTCAAACTGAAATATCCACCGCACAGCCATTCTCGACGTTTATTTGGATGGCATTTAGCCTTAGATCGAGTGGATCAAATGCTAACAGAAAAAGCCATTGAACCGTAAGGTGTATCCGTAAATTTTGTCAGTAAGTATTAAAATTTATTTTACGTCTGTATTTCTTTGTTGGTTTCAGACTTATTTATCAATGTGTTTATTTGAAAGTTATTTCATGATGAACATGTTCAAACGATTAATTTTATGACATATCTGTCTGTATTGTAACAGTCAGCCATATCAATTTGGTGCCATATCTCCTACTCGGATGGCTAACTTTATGAAACAGAAATCGTTGAGACTTACCACGTAGTTAGCATAAGAAATGTCTGGGTCGGTTTCAACTTACGGCGGTGGAGTTTATGAGCGGAGAAAACCCGAGCGTCCGGAGTATACGACGGGCCTTTGGCTGGCACCTAACAAACTATGTGGTGTTATGGTACCGGGCATCATTATTCCCCCCCCCCCCCAAAAAAAAAAAACAAACCCAAAGAGGACAGTAGCGCTAATGTGGGAGAAACGTCCGCACTGGGAATATGCAGGCTGAATACACCAGTCTCCATAATTACTTTTCCCGAGGAAGACAAATTTACATAAAACTAAACACACAGATTATATCATATTTCTGTTGATTATAACGTGCGTGAAAGAGTTGTCTACCCTTTGTCCAAGACACATTTGTGATACGAGGTTAGTGCACATCAAAAAGCCGACAAATGATATGCAATACTGTGGAGTACTGTGTTTCGTACTTTTCGCACAAGAAATTAAATTATTCTATATCTCAGACAAACAGTTTTTTCTATTACAGAACATAATCCGACAAATACTGCAAAAGAAAATCATCTGAACTCATTAAATCATCTCACTTGCATTGTATAACTATTACTTGTAGACAGATAGATGTTTCCGCTTAGTGGCCTGTTTTAGGTTTAAAAGAAGCTTAAACTCCTTAAATTCAGTCCTACTTGAAAGAAGTTATTGATTAGTCGGAACCGGTTAATCTTCAATGGTAACATGCCTTATGAAGTCTGTTTTGATTTGATCGGAGTAATTATATGCTCATTCTAATTTTATGCCCTTTATACTAAGACTAGTTCCTTTCAGAGGTGTTTAGGAACACCATTCATTTCGGTGAAAGTGCAAGCATCGCACTGTTGGTGAACAAATTTTTCCTTACCCATTGCACTGGCACGTCTAGATAAGACCTGCCGTCTTAATATTGCGAACATTTACTTATACTTCTTGCCTCACCTGTAGATTCCGAAGACTATATACATACCTTTGTATTAACTATTTTGAAAAAGGATTAATGTCTTATTTGATTACTGGTCTATGGAGCTCTCAAGAAAAGCACACTTGTAACCTCGTGTCCGGTCACTATCTGGAGCCTGGTCTGGGCAGTCCGGTGATCCGAGCTGACCACTAATCATTGGTGCTCCATATACATCGTATGGATGTCTTTAAAAATTTAAACTTAATTAAAATAACTTCGTTTTTCGCACTTCGGACGAAAAGTTATCAAATTTTGTATCGTTAATAAATTTTAATATTTGATTTAAGTTTTGTTTTGTTTTAAAACACTCAAGCTGACACTGGTTGTACAGTACAGAATTCGGCTTGCCATACAATTGGTCAGACATATATTCTAAGTATACGTGTATGTATTCAGTGGTATACTCTGGTGACTTTAGTGTCGTCCTTCTGACCTCTGGTGTTTAAGGTCATATAAAAGCAGGGGATTCAGGGAGGAAAATGATTTTTAGGAAAATTTATATGCACTGTATTGTATGTAATGATCTTTCATTGAAGTCTGCTAAGCGAGTGCTCGATCCATGTCTGAAGTCTGCGGCACCTGGATATTCCCAGGCCGTCCTGTCACTTTGAGTTCAGAGTGACGAGGAGACGTTTAAGAGTTGTCTCTACCAAACTGTTCTCTGCCGCGCGTGAGAAGCAGGTTTATATGCACTTCTCTAGACATTTGCGGTGGGTCTCAGTAAGGTACAGTAATATATATAACGGCAATAATTTATCGTTGCTGCGAAACTTTCAAAAGCCGATTAATCATTCTGAACTATAGTTACGCTCAACAAACCCATCCTTTAAAACAAACTATGAACCACTCATTATAAAACAGTCGTTTAAATCAATATTCACTCAATTAATCCGCGTCTTTGCACATCACGTGTCAT
This sequence comes from Acanthopleura granulata, assembly GCA_016165875.1. NCBI lineage: Eukaryota > Metazoa > Mollusca > Polyplacophora > Chitonida > Chitonidae > Acanthopleura > Acanthopleura granulata. Next base: position 6,003,353 of record JABBOT010000082.1, read on the forward strand.
GAATATTACGAGTGAGTAAAGAGAGTATAAACCCTCAGAAGGAAGAAACGTCCCTTGTGTGTCTCAGGGTCGTTAATGCTCTTTCCAAGAAATTTTGTAATACAGATCATAAAATAAATTTAAGATGATACTGTCCATATTTTTACATCGCACGTGAATGACATCACGTTACATAAATCATCTTAACAAAGGTTTCGTTTAGGCCTTATATGCTTCTAGATGAAATTTTATAAAGTCCACCTCTATAAAGGATATGATAAGCAAGTGAAGTTAACGGCTTTGTAACAGATTTCACAAGTACTTAGGAGAAAATGTAGTGTTCTTTCACACCTCCTTCATCATGACAATGACATTGTACTTGAGCCAGCTATCATTTTAATACATGTACGTATGCATTCCATGAAAAATCTTCCGTTAAATATTTTATTTGAAGCATGAAGGATTGCCTTTCCCGCTGATTTCACGAAGTAAACTGTTCCGGATTGCGTCGTCAGGAGCGGAATAATCCATTCTTAGGGTAATTAAACTAGGCCTACCTCATACTACAATAGTTCGTCTTGATTCTTTTTCATGTTTGCAATTTTAGGAGAATAAACAGGATTTTTCTGTCCCTGACAGATGTGTTAGTGTTGTATATAATGCATAAATTCATTCCATTATAATGAATGTGATATTTCTATACACACACTTAATTCAAATCAATATATGCCATTAGTTTACGTGTATTTTATGTTATTGGAAGGACCCTGTCAGAAAATCTGTTGTTCTGTGATGTAGAATTTACAGAGGATGTGTATTTTGTCTGTGCTGATCTTTCGTTTGAATAATTCCCTATCATCAGAAAATGTTAACCATTTCAAGGTAAAAGCTATAGATTCTTCTTAAGTTGAACTGGTGCCTGTTGTTTTAATAGATCGGTGTATACATTCGATAATGAAATGGTACAAAATGTGAAGTGAAAATACTACAACGCTCTGCATGCAGTTTTTCCATGGATTGTGCTTACCTCTCGTATTGATTTAGTAATTCTTTTTATTTCACATGTTGGCTGCGGGAAAAAACTTGAACACAAGCGGTGTTAGTCTATCAATCTTAGCTCTGATTGGTGGGTGTTCAGCAGGCTGTCGTTTCCACGGCGCCACGCGCACATGGACACCACGTGTTTGGTGAAAGGGCACCTCGGATCACGCGCATTTCCTCTCCACAACTTTAATCTGACAAGACAGGTCAAACGTTCTTCCTACAGCCGACGAGTTTAGACACAAGCCCTCGTCACATGCTTCCGCGCCAAATACCAGAAAAAAGGGCTAAAAGAAATAATAAAAGGGTACTATGAAAGGCCACATAAGAGGTCACTTGATAAATACGGAAAAATATGAAGTTATAAATATACGCTGAGAACAAGTCAGGGTCCTGACGTTATGGGCAACTACAGTCCAGGCCCTGTAAATGTTATTTGTGATTGAATATAATACACACATTAATTACACGTGTATATAGCCTCCTTTGATTGAGCCTTTACTATAATGGATTATCAAGTAAATTTAAAGTCATGGAGTGAAAATCCTGAGAGTTCTTGCTTATCTAAGGCATGCATGTATCGTGGTTTGTTGAGGTGTATGTATAATTCGCAATGGGGAACTCGTAAAACTCTTTCCTGCCTTTAAGAAAGGGGTCCACAACTCATGTGTGCTTATAAACCACTTACTCAATGCACAAACACTGTGAACGATATGTTTTACTGCACTTTAGACCCTTTTTGTTGCCCGCCAGGGTCTCTCATTGTAAAATATTTAATGGATATTTACAAGAAGGAAGAAAAAGTTTTTTTTTAAAACTGAATGTTGTAATGTGAGGTTGAGATAGATTCATTGTTTATTTCATTAATGTTAAAATCCCTGTTCAAGACACATGGCTACTCAGAAGGGTCCAAACGCATTGTTTACTGCTATGATGTTGCAGTGTTTGCGTACTAACTAAGCGCTTTCTCTGACGTAATCCAAGAAAGAACAAAAGAGCATACGGATTTTTACCCCTTTGTTAAAGGCGGGAGAGGGTTTTAAGACTTTTCAATTATACCTAGACGATCGGGTTTATGGTTGACAAGAGGATGTAATAACACATAAACATTCGGCAGATAGTTGACAATCTCCGTGATTTGAACATACGGTCGCATTGATCGTCTGCACTTCAGGCCACAGAACCAGTTATGGCCTCATGAATCGGCTGCACTTAAGGCCACAGAGCCGGTTACGACCCCATGGATCTCCTGCTCTTCAGGCAACAGAGCCCGCTACGATCTCGTGGATCGGCTGCACTTCAGACCACAGAGCTATCTACGGCCTCATGGATCGGCTGCACTCCGTATGCCGCTTACATGTGACATTTGCGAACTACCACAGTTTGTGACTCTGTCGTCGATGTTCTAGATTTATTCTCCACGCTGTGGTCTTTATATTATTTTCTATTACAGAGCTGTGTATGCGATTGCGTAAGCAAGCAATACTTTTTTCACTTTGTCATTTGGTCACTTTGTCATTGCCACTTCAGTAACTTTTCTGCAAACGTAACGTGTTTTACTGTTAACATGATAGCAGTATGTTTTTCCACGACAAAGGTAAGAAGAAACTAATTCTAGGTTAAAAAATGTACCACAGCCAATTGCTTGCCTTCAGTATTGCATATGTCAGTGGTGCAGAGTTGAGGAATCTCGAAACTCTAATATTAACTTGTTCTTTTTGTGTTGTTGTAATTACATGAATTTCAGATATTGGGTTTGGTGTATCACTTTATATTTGGTGCACAGAAGGGCATTATTCACCTTCGTAAACACTTTTTCGCAATTATCGACAGTAAGAAGAATAATATCCTTCCTACTGTTTTGCAAACGAGGTAACGATTTAGTTTAAATGGCAGGGTTCTGCATGATCCATCAGTAAGCCATAGATAGCGTTTTTCTCAAAAGCTGCTACATCAAGTTGACATTATTCTGTATACCTTTTGTTGATTTGAGGGTACGTGGGAAGGTCTGCCAGCAATCTGCGAATGGTCGTGGGTTTCGCCCAGGCTCCGCCGGGTTTCCTCCCACCATAATGCTGGCCACAGTCATCAAATGTTCTTCACTACGGCGTAAAACACCAATCAAAGAAATAAACAAATAAATTGATCTGAGGTTCTCGATAGCCTATCAAGGCTGCCTGCCTGATTTTTAAAAAAAGAAACATTAAAAGTCTACATGGCTGCATACAATAAAGACAATGTATAACATTTCAGCCAAATGCACACTCATAATTATTAGAGGAAATGCAGGGCTTCAATTTTCAGTTTTCAAACAGTATTTCTGGATATCTTAAAACACTTTACGATTTCATTTTAATGATATCGAAAAATGGATAAGTGATATCAATAAAGCAATTTAAGACATTTCATTAATTCTTTTCATGCATGATATTAGCAAAAGAGATAATTTCTTTACATCTTGAAGTCAGTGAATATCAAACTGGTTTCATCACATCTTAATTGTTCAGTTTATCATACCACTGAAGATGGTGAATCTCTTTCACAGATCAGTGTTAGCGTTCAAACTGTCTGAGGGAACAGTCACTCAGTCATCTCTTGACAGAATTTGTCATTTGAATTATTGCAGGGTTTGTTTTCAACAGTTTGGATTACACATGCAATGCAGAATGCAACTTGATTATTTTAAATATGGATAGGATGACTGAAAATTGTCTCTGTGCTAGACTGACATATTTTTATTTTCGATATACAGCACCGGTAGACGAGGGAAAATGTCCAAGCAAACATTTCCTCCAGAATCAAACAATTTACCGGATACAAGTCAAGAACAACATCTAGGTTGCATGTCGGAGCTCCCGTGTTACACTGACTGTGTATAGGATACACATGCGCAATTCGACCAGTTTGGTCCAAGATTTGGCTCGGAATTGATGAGTGCTGGAGCACCAATTGGATAATTCTTCCACACAGACAGTCTAGGTTGTTGATACACTATAAATTTCTATACTGTCCCTTTACACCCAGTTAAAATATATCCGGACTTTATCTGCTTTGGATACAACTAAAAACTTTTTGCCAGGGGGACTACCCCTTCCCCCGGAAGTTAGCAAGGTGATAAAATGCTATTGCGTGACTTCCAGGAGCAAGAACTCATAAAGTGGAGGTCATGCTCCGTTGATTTTTGATATGATGTATAGAAAAGTCCAAGCTGTGTGTAGTGGTATGGCATAGCACCTCACGAAAATTGGGGATATATATTTTGGGGGTTGAAGTTGACAAAATTACTGCGTAAATAATAAGAAAAACCAATGTGTGTAACCTATAGCCTATCAGGCCGTATCTGGGGGAGTTGCCCCCCCCCCCCCCACACACCTGAAATAAAATCTATGACCTCAATATCCCAATGTAAGGCCGCTTGATGGCTAGATAAATCTCTCGACTGGGGAACACTGCAAGTTTGGCACCAACTGCCTTTCAGATCTCGACAGAAACAAAGTTTGTATAAATGTTGAACAAACGGCGAACCATGCTGTTTGATTTCCCTTCCTTACAACAGATTTTAAACGGGCAAATGTCCATCCTTTATTCTATTTTAATAGCTCAATGCAAGTTGTCCTGTCCACTTACCTGCTGGTCAAATTGGTAACATCCCAACTTTGGACACGAGCCATTCATTTAACAAAGGTCCTGTAAGTGCAACAGCTCATCTGTCTATGGCTGCAGTGGACCTCATCAAAATCCACAGCACACATAGAAAAGAGCCTCATATAAGACTCTGACTTACAGACTGTACAATATCTTTATAGTCCTGTTATGCTATTATCGTTTTCTTTCTGAATTAACAACGTCATTCTGAATTCTTCACATCGCTTCCTACTCTGATCTCGCCTAAGCTTTACCAAAGGCTTTGTATTACCTGGATGTTGGCTTTGTATTACCTGCCTGTTGGGTATAAAAGCGTTTATAGTCAGAAACACGGGCATTTTATTATCAATTCATGTAATGTAATAAGGAGAAAAAGGTGCAGTAATAAGATTTAAGATCACAATTATCAAAATCGTAGTTGATCGTATCATTTGTCTACATCAGAAACTTATCAAATGTCTGTTACCTGAAACTCAAACTATGGTAAACAATGGTTACCCAAGTAAACAAAACTATGAAGATTTAGTAACTTTTTACAGCAATTGCGCAGGTGCACTTCGGAAGCATCAAGATCACAGCAAGTAGTCTATTCTCTGTTAGAATAGCAATGCTTTGATCATGATTCTGTTTCTGTTGGTCTGTTTCGATTTAAAGCGGATGAAGCACTATTTGGCAGTTAGCTTGTGTGTGTCATGTTTATGCGGTTCCCAGGTCAGTGCTCGTTCAAGGCTTTGTCCATCTGACTATTTGATGGGAATTTTTTGATCGCATAACAGGATACTTTCACATAAAATTTCATGTAATAGCGATTGTGGCGAACGGAAGTCGTGATTTAAGTTGCCTGGATTGAGGCGTTTGTGACTGAATAGGAAGAGTGTGCAAACAGGTTTTACTTATATATACAGTGGATTCTAACTCGTCACCTTATCCGTCTGGCGTACTCCACCGGGAGAGCGCAGTTCAGAGAGAATCTGCCTTACCGAAAAGATGACGTGTGGCCAAAAAGTAATCTCCTCAGTATTACATTGTTCACTGCCTCTTCTTTCACGAATCCGTCATAAGTCCTTGCTTTATACATCTTTTTGTACTACATTGGTGGTTTCTGTTAAACGTTGTTTTGGAAAATGGTCTTGCGTTTATTGACCATGAATGCCTATCTTGACTGACGGCTGATACATGAATATCTATTTTGACGCCTATATTTATATCATTGATGAAAAATAAAATTTCTAATCAGATTATTCATAATGCTTTAATTGTTTTACATCCGTCAAATTTCTTGACCTGCAAATCATGTCAGGGATGTATAGCTCTCTTTGATATGCACTTTTTTAGTCAGCTTCTAGACCGTATTCAAGAATATTTCACTTATACGACGGCGGCCAACATTACAGTGGAAGGAAACCGGACACAGTCCAGGGGGAATCACAAGACCATCCGCCCCATTTACTCCTGGAGAGGAAGTCGGCATGAGCTGGACTTGAACTCTCAGCGACTGCATTGGTGGGATCCTTCTGGGTCATTGTGCTGTGCTAGAGCGCTAACCATCTGAGCCACAATGAAGTACTCAAAGGGCCACTTAAGGTATATCCTTATCCTTCCACGTGCAATTCCTAACTTTCACCTAATCGAAGGTCTCTCTTGCCATAAAAATTAGAGATTAAAATGAATGATACTCGATATACGCTAGGTCTTGTACGCTGAAGGTACATTTCCTTTCCCACCTGTATCCTTACACACAAGAGTTGGTGGTACATTCTAGACATTCTCATAAATCTGAATTAAGAATCGAATACGTTTTAATCTCTATTGCAGATCTTTCATGAAGCGTAATGTTTGTTATCTCTTCTCGTCCAGTCATTTATAACATCACATGACTGCGTGTCAAATGACGCCATATATCAAAGATGCTGTAAAGCACTTCATGGCACTATAACCTAAACCGGGACATTCAGGATGAGAATCGCGACATTATCCCTACATATAGGAATAAAAGAAGCAAACGTATTACCTAAATCTGTGGCTCGTCCAGTATCAAGCATCAATGCAGAAATACCAAGAGCTTGTTTTCTTGAAATAGTTTTGCTAAAATTTACTTTAACCTACTGACGATTGCTGGTTTATTGTAGCTGCATAATCTAGCTTTCTTTTACCAAGGTCTTGGCAGCTTTTGGGCTCATGAAAGTTTAATATTTAAGATTTTCGTAAACAAAAAGAAGGACAAGGTTCGATTTATTTTGAAAACAACGGCCAAAGGTGAAACGAGATATTTTTCAACGCTCTTGTATTCCAACTATATGAAAGCGAAAATATTGTATATTTTACGCAAGGAAGTCATTGCCAACATTGAATTAGTTCTCCTTCATACGGAAATGTATGCTGATTGGCTGCTGAGGCCAGGCACTTGAGCAATGAGGTCTTACTCGAACCCCGATTTATTATAAATAAATAAATAAGTAAATAAATAAATAAATAAGTAAATAAGAAAACATCACAGCGAGGGTTTCACATTATACATGTAGTATCACATACATATAACATATGACATATACCTTGAACATTGAAGGCGTAGGTCATATTTTGTCCATATATCCAATTGCTTATATCTATATACAGCCATATATCCAATTGCTTATATCCATATAGAACTATACAATCATATATCCAATTGCTTAGGGGCCTCCGTGGCTGAGTCGGTTAGCGCGCTATCGCAGCGCAAAGACCGAAGCCTCCCAGTAATGCGATCGCTATGAGTTCAAGCCCAGCTCATGCTGGCTTCCCCTCCGGCCGTACGTGGGAAAGTCTGCCAGCAACCTGCGGATGGTCGTGGGTTTCCCCTGGCTCTGCCCGGTTTCTTCCCACCATAATGCTGGCCGCCGTCGTATAAGTCAAATATTCTTGAGTGTGCGTAAAACACCGATCAAATAAATAAATAAATAAATAAATCCAATTGCTTATATCCATATACAACCATATATCCAATTGCTTATATCCATGTACAACCAGGCAACCATATATTCAGCTACTAATGTCCATATACAACCATATATCCAATTGCTTATATCCATATACAACCATACATTCAATTGCTTATTTCCATATACAACGACATACCCAATTGTTTATTTTCATATACAATTATATCCATATATCCTATTGCTTATATCCATATACAACCAGATATTCAATTGTTTATATCCATACACAACCATATATCCAATTGCTTATATCCATATACAACCATACATTCAATTGCTTATTTCCATATACAACGACATACCCAATTGTTTATTTTCATATACAATTATATCCATATATCCTATTGCTTATATCCATATACAACCAGATATTCAATTGTTTATATCCATACACAACCATATATCCAATTGCTTATATCCATATACAACCAGATATTCAATTGCTTATTTCCATATACAACGACATACCCAATTGTTTATTTTCATATACAATTATATCCATATATCCTATTGCTTATATCCATATACAACCAGATATTCAATTGTTTATATCCATACACAACCATATATCCAATTGCTTATATCCATATTCAACCATACAACCATATATCCAATTGCTGATATCTATATACCACCATACATCCAATTGCTTATATCCATATACAACCATATATCCAATTGCTTATTTCCATTTACAATCATATATCCGATTGCTTATATCCATATACAACCAGATATTCAATTGTTTATATCCATATACAACCATATATCCAATTGCTTATATCCATATACAACCATATATCCAATTCCTTATATCCACATTCAACCAGATATCCAATTGCTTATATCCATATACAACCAGATATCCAATTGCTTATGTCCATATATAACCATATATCCAATTGCTTATATCCATATTCAACCAGATATCCAATTGCTTATATCCATATACAACCAGATATCCAATTGCTTATGTCCATATATAACCATATATCGAATGGCTTATATCCACATACAACCAAGCATCAGCATCCGCACAGAGCCATCATTCCTTTGTGGTGTATCGATATGCACAAGCAATAATGACAATTTACTTACACGCATCGTTTGTGGAACTCTGTTTACATCGGTTGGGATTATACAGCCAATAATCCACACGCAGCTGTAATGTGTGGAACTTATGTCTGTATACAACCAACCATCAGAATTTCCATACGGCCTCATCACTAACGTATATATCACATAACATCGCAAAGCACACATCTTCATCATTCACATACCAGTCAGTGTTATCACCATTCACATCACAGAGCACCATCATCACTCACACATTCCACAACATCGTCATGACTTAGAAATCACACAGCATCATTACCCATGTTTTCATTTTTGATGTGTTGAGTCAAATACAGCTGACTTACTTGCTATTCGGTTCTGGGCTTGAATGGAGTAGTGCTGATGCACACCTAACAGATGATGTATTTACTGTTCGGGTTCTGAATTCATAATTATTATATATTAAAGACTACAAAAACCACAGCAGCGACAATAGCGTGGTAGTTGGCAAATGGTCACATTTAACCTGGGAAATCCTGAATTTCGTCAATTTACCTCAGGATAGGGTTCTATTCCAACTCTCCATACAAATGTTTGAAACATAATAACTTACACCCCCTCAAAGATCATGGTTTAAGCAGGACTTTCGGTTAATACAACACAGTGATGTTATTTGTTACACGTCACTGGCCTAGAATTACCCAACTGCTGGGTTGTCATCACATTTAACACACAGCTACCTGGAAACAATGCAAAGAGACCAGGCCTCGGGAATGCTTAGTCCACCAGCGGAATCCCAAGACCAAAGATAACTTTTTGTTATTTGCATGCAGAATATTATGGGGGTATTGCACTGTTGTTACGTTTCGTTTTATTTAGAAAATTTGCCGTTTTCTGTACTCCTTTTCAAGCGTACATGAAAAACAAATTAAGGCTGTCTTATTTGCTGTTCCCTTGCCAAATTTGTTAAAGAAAATTTGATGCTTTTATTGTTCACATATTAATCCGGAGAAGCATTCAGTGTTTTATTTGCTGTTGTTAAAACGCCATACTATTAAGGAACGCGTTTGGCAAATTACTGAAGAACCTTTATGTGACGTACAAATATGTACACCATATACACACAGAACAAACACAGATACACACACCATATTGTTTGAAAACAAGCGTTCTTTAAGGAACGCTGAGGCAGCACAGACGGCCACACGTGCGTTGTCCCCCACTTGTTGTCACCAGACCCCATAAGGAGCGAGAGCGGAAGAATCTACAAATCACTTGTCTGAGACTGGGTTTGAACACATGCACACGTCTCGATCTAACCACGATCCGCTCCCCATCTAAAAGACTGCTCATTTGCTCGTCGTATTCTTAACTTACCGCAATTTGTCGTTCAAGTGTTAAGAAGGACTCACGTGAGCAGAACTCACGTCTAAACAATAATTATTATGTATTCGAGTTCTTCATTTTCAAGGGTGTAGTTTGTTGTTTCATGGATTTTGTCTCAGTCTGTTAAGCCGGATAAACATATAAATATTGGAACTCCATTTGTTACAGTATATTCTATCATACTTAAAATGATGTTTTCAGAAAGTAATGTGGAATCTATTCTAGGATTCAAACACGGGACAAAAACATGTAAGCGATGCTTATGATGGGTGAAGCAAACAGAATTACGTCAAATTTGTATCCATTCTTCTGATTTCTAACAGGCGACATCATGCAATGGACCTTAGCTTCTACATGGACGTGCTATGTCCACGTCTGTGTCAGTTTCGAATTGGTAGACGGTAGAATGAGCCGCGAGGGTACAGGTCGTGACCGAGTGGTGAAGATTTGCATCGAGTTTGCACGTGAAGCGTTTGTTCAGTCTGGACTTAAGAGATAACTGAAGAGATTTGTAGATTCCCCAGTATTCCACGTTCATGGTACCATGAGGAGATTTGTAGATTCCGCCGTATTCCATGTTCATGTAGCCTTGGTGACTATAACTGGTAACCAAACACGTGTGGACATGGTCTTCCAGCAACCCATGGTGTGCATTACTGTGCGTCGCACGTGGGAAAGTTCGACAATAAGTTGCCGAATGTCGGTGGTTTACCCCTGACCCACAAAGCATGCCGCTATTGTAAAAGAGAACCAGTCTTGAGTTTAGTGTTAAACAGCTTGAATCAGCTTCGTCAAAGTTCGACAAAAAGTGGTATATTCGGCGTCATAAGGGTATATACCAAGCTCACATCAGCACAGGGATGCCCCCATTTTTGTGTTTTTATTTTTTACTTTAGAAACTTTTAAGATAAAAAGTTTCCCAGTGTAATTGCTCTAGCAAATGTTCCATGTCAACTTATAAAAAACACATTATTGTTGTTGTTCTACATTAAGCTATTATCATTCGTCGCATTTGAAAAACGACATAAAGGCGATTAAAATCTGACTGAGGTAGTATGTACCCGCGGGTCAAAGGTGAAACATCCCCGCTACAAATTCTTCTTGGATACATATCTGCGCCACCTCCAGGCCTCTGCTCGTACACTAGACTTTTTTACAGCCGAGCTCGAGTTTTCTTGGAGTCCATCAAACAGCGAGGGTCTTTGATCAAACCTGTTAGGGGGGCTTTACATCCGCTCCTGCCCGCTTGTCTTGTCAAGGAAGCCCGGCCCCTGCAGTCAGCCTGGCGTCGGCCCCATATGCTGGCGAGCGGGGTTCTGCGCGAGTAGAGGCTCCCACTCATTAACAATCGTCCGTAACCGGCACATTTGTTATCGTATATACTGTTTGGAAACAAAATCATATTTCATGCGGTACCGGGGTATCTCGGCTTACAGCTAGTGCCATCGTTAAAGTATCTTTCAGCAAACTAAACGCACTTGTTTGAAAAAGCGGATATACGGATCAAGGAATACCAAAAAAAAAAAAAAAAAATGAATACGAAGAAAGAAGGAGAAAAAAACATCGCACGTTTGCCAACTGCATGGAAGCCCCATAAAAACTACACGCACCGATTTGGAAAATGTAAACATTAAACGGCTCTGCTGTGTTGAATGCAGTCAGAACCGGAACGGCTTAAAAAGAACACACAACAGAAGCTGTTGAGGAACACAAGCTGATACTTCCGATGAATTAAAGTCGAAGTTTGCTGAAGGTTTTTTACACAAAGTCACGCCGTTTGATGTGCAGGAAATTAATTAAAGCTTTTAAAAGACGCTCGAATTTCATCCAAAATGTGGCCTAGGCAATTCATAACCATCAAAGATTTCCGGGTTGGGTTTCATTTCACTTTAACCTCCGACTTTAAGTAATGCCACGCGACTATTATTGTATAAGGAAAATTCTCTTTTATAACTCGTCACAACGATAAACGTAGAGATAGTGATATGTACAACTGACTGTCGTTCAGATTATGTAACTTGTCGTAATTGATCACTTCTCTCCATTGGCCCGCTGCAATATTTTTGAAATGTAAGAAATGTGTTTGTCTGTACGTGAAACTGAATACAAAAGACTAATACAAAATGGTGAATAAAGAGAAATCACTACAGACGGTATGAAATTGTGATGGCCCTTATTAATTCGACCGTAACTGATATTGCTGAAGAGCGTTAGCACTTGTAGGACCTCAATATATATGCCTGTATACTGATTTTACACGGACTAAAAAAACTAGTACACGGATTAGTGTCCGTTAATATAAGCCCATCTTCCAAGAAATCCATGCATTAAGATGTATTTCGTACGGGAGCTTACTGGTGCCACATATACCCAGCAAATTCCTTAACACCAATGACTATCCAGTTCTAAAGAATTAGAAAATCGTCATGACGAATTGGTATAACCTTATAACGAATTTTCAAATACCTATAGCGAATTGGCAAATCCGTACAACGAATTAGCTAACCGTTTTGGCCACTCAGAAAATCGTTGAAAGCGAATTAGGAAATCCTTAAAACGAATTAGCTAATCGTTATAAAGAAATAAAAATAATTCGTTAAAACGAAATAATTCTTTTTACCGGAGATTTTTATTCGTTTCATGCGTTATTAATTCATTGCCTATTCCATTCCAATAGAATTAACAAGGATTATATCTCCATAATTTTAAACAGAGACATTGAGTTCTATCGTCGTTCTAAGACGTTGTTTTAGAATTATGTTTAGGTAATCATTCCATTTTCTAAGTGTTGTGTAGCTTGTCATCCAACAGAAAACAACAATATCATTTGAACGGATAATCAGGTTTTGTTATAACGGATTACGTATTAAGAACTGGAAATCGTTGTAAAGGGCGGCCAACATTTCAGCAATTTGACAATTTGCTAAAACTTTTAAAATAATCCGTTATAACGAATTAGCTGGACAGACTTTTTATACAAAGTCGCAAGAACTAAGCTACGATAGCTTTTTCACTGCACAAACCGTGTACAATCCTTTTAAATATCATGAAGCCCTGGCTATGATTATAAGGCCGTAGTCCTGGCATCGTGAAAACAATTCTCTATCCCCATACCGTGGTAGAAAATCTTGGTTTCAAAGAAGTATTTTCCAGATAAAAAGGGCGATATCATTCGCATAAAATGTTGCTCAGCCGACCCACCTCCGACCCTGCAGATGAAGATCCTAGGCTCGAATCCCACTCTGTCTGCTTGTAGGCTGAGGCATTAAGTCAGCAAATAAGTCAAATACCTGTCAAAGGGCGCTGATTTACTCCACACCTATGTATAAATCTGACCGTCGCAGAACTGTAAGTTCTTGAAGTCATTTGTTCATTTCGTTGCTTGTTTTCCGGGTTTTTTTCTACTAGTTTTTCTTCTCGTTTTCATTTTTTAGGAATGTCTATGCATTATTCCTTCGTACAAGCACCTGACCAACATGCACGTATGGTTTTAATGTCTTCAAATGGCCTGCGTCGTTCAGCAACCATGCGTTAAATAAACTAATCTAATACCGCGTACGACTACAGCGCTGAACTCGGGATTGCCGAAATCTCACGCAACGCGGTGCAAATGTGGACCAGTAAGTCATGCATAAACAGATATAAATGTTTTGTGATTGTTGGTTATTTTGTCAGGATATTTTACAGTTATCTTACTAGACATATATTACCGGACTCCACCAAGTTTTTATAAAGGGTGTAATTTCAAAACTGAGTATACACGTACATATGTATTCGTATAAAGTCGACGATCTTATCAATAAAGGGTGCTTGTCATAGTCACATTTTGTAAAACTAAATGGAAGGAACAAAAAGTGGAAATGGAAAAAAATTAAAGCGTAAAAATAATCGAAAAGATGTCATGTTAAAACAAACGCTTGGTGCTTTCGTCAATGATGATATAATAGGCAATATTCTTTACACATGGTGTCAAGTCGGATATCTGTCAAGTGAAAGAAAGTATCTACCATCTTCACTCTATTGCATTAAATGAAGTAAAACATAGAGATAGGTGGATAATGATTTGAGGCACAGTGGATATTCAATTTTTTCTCCGAAAAATACATGTTTTTTAAGGTTTTCATACCTTATGTTTTCCGCTTTTAAATTAATATCAACTGGAGAAAGATTAAACTTGCTGACAATATGTTACGATTAACATGGTACCATTTCTCTTTTGAGTATTAAATATGATGCTAACAATAGTGGTCATTGCTAAGTTCAGTCAAAAGTGTACAAGATGACTCCTGTTGGATCAAAGAAGACCTGATCTCAGTGGACAAGAGGGTACGTGCTGTGACAAGGAAGATCTGGTCTCAGGGGACAAGAGGGCAGGTGCTGTGGCAAGTTAGATCTGATCTTATTGAACTAGAGGACACCTGCTGTGATAAGTAAGATCTGATCTCAGTGGACAAGAGGACACTCGCTTTGCAAGCGAGATCTGATCTCAGTGGGCAAAAAAATACGTGTTCATACAAGCTAGGGCTGATCTCAGTGGACATAAGGACACACGTGTTATTAAGAAGTTAGTCAGCTCTTGCTTGAAACAACCAACTCTTTCACTGAAGTATTTTTTATCCATATCTTGCAAAATGCTTTTAATCGCAATATATTTATATAACGTTTTTCCTTTTTATAATAGCTAGAGGGGTTAGCATGCCAGCGCAACAAAAGACATACTGTGACTGTGAGTTCATGTTCAGCTCTGACTGTTTTCATCTCCAGTCCCCCGTGGAAAGATCTGCTGATGGTAAAGGGTTTTCCCCTGGACTTGCTCAGTTTCCTCACTCCATTATGTTGGCCGGCGACTTATAAATAAAATAGGAACCTTTGTGGCCGGGGGATTTAGCGCTCTAGTGCAGGGTAATGACTCAGGAGCCTCCCATCAGTGTGATCGCTGTGAGTTCAAGTCCAGCTCATTCTGGCTTCCTCTTCGGCCGTATACGTGGTAAGATTTGCGAGCAAACTGCGGATGGCTGTGGGTTTCACCCCGGCTCTGCCTGGTTTCCTTCCACCATAATGCCGGCCGCCGTATAAGTGAAATATTCTTGAATACGGCGTAAAACATCAATCAAATAAATAAATAAAAAACATTCTTAACCAAAGCCAGTAAATAAATAAATAAACAAATAAGCAAGGATTATCCAATGCACATTCATCACTTGGATAGTACATATGCCCACATGCATATTTAATACGTGAGAGTTAGTGACAGTTGATTGGAGACTTGTGGCATGCAGTCTGACGTATGACACAATTGCTGCTGGTTCTGTTGGCTTCTGCACCTGCAGTAACATAGGAATAGGAGTGTGCAGGCTTCTCACGAGACTTTTAGGGATTAGGCCATAAAGTGTCAAAAAGGCTTAGTCTTCCTCGGACATATAGGGTATAATGTTACCGGTCCATATGGCATACCACTGGACGACAGAACCCGACCTTTGGAATTCTCCTTATTTGAGCATTTTTATGTTAGTTTAGAAATGTAATGTAATGAAGTATTTTGCCGTTTGGGAAAGTGTGAGCTTGGGCTGACAATGTAGACACAAACTCTCAAGCACCTTTGGATGAGAAACTTTATGATAAATGTTAACCCTTAAATGAGTATAGCAAATTTGTAACGCTGTTCATTTCGCATAAAATGTATTACATGTATAAGAAAATGTACAAAAAGGCCATAAAATATTATGTGACCGATTCCACCAAACCGTTTCTGACTTCAGTTAAAATTTGAAATACATAATTAGGACTTATTTTTGGGTGGAACAAATTCCTCATAATTGTGAACTTGCGACAAAAGTGAGAAACTTTCAACTTTTAGACCAAAAAATAAGGTTTTAAACTTGAAAGTGTGAAATGGTTTGATGGAATTGGCCCATGGTATATAAAATCTATTTAAATGCAGTAATGTGAAATAAAATAGAACTGAATTCAATGTTTTGATAAATCATTTGGTAATGTTATTATGCAAATACATGAGAGTACTGCTACAAATCTTTTGAAAGAGATCAGGCTAAGAGTTGTGATTCGACACATAGGTTCATTTTAAAACATATTTCGGATTATTTTAATATATTTTCAAGAATTAAAACAAACCAAAATATCGAATTACAATGCATGCATCGTCTGATCATTGCCACAATAAGTTACAGTACAAAGCTCGTCAAGCAGTGGAAGAAAAGAAGGCAAAAAAGTCCGGTGAGGCATGTTCACACTCCTGATTTGCCCAAAAATATATGTCGTGGGAGCAAATTATTATTAAGTAAATGATATTTCTGTACAAAGAGCTATAATGTGGTTTAACTTCTATCTTTAAAAAAGGACAATGACGAATTTATGTATTTGCTGGGTAAAACTACTTGCGAGCGTAACATACGCCATCAAAAAAATTAAACGCATGCTGAGAACAAGACCACACAGCAGATGTCACCAACAAGTGAATGTCCACATGTGACCTTGTGTCATGCACGGCTGATTTCACATCCTTACTTAATGATTACAGACATTACGACTTTCCCAGTGGTTAACTGGGCTGAAAATGACCGCGTATGAAATCAATTTTTTCAAACTTGAACGAAACCAATTTTTGAAAATGAAAATTCCACTTATGCGTTACTTTTGGGGGGCACCTGTCTTAGAAAATTCCTAGAAAAAGATTCTCTGCATGTGGAAACAGAACAAAATGTGTGAGTGAGTTACGCCAAAGAAGTGACAATTAATTCTGCGAAAAGCTTTTCTGGGAATTTCCGTCGTAGATATTATTTATTTATATATCTGATTGTTGCTTAACGCCATATATTCAAGAACTTTTACTTGCATGACGTGACCGGTGTTTGGGGCCTAAAGACAAGCCACTGATAAACTTTCTCATGCATATGTGACGTACGGGCTATCACCCTGTTGGTGACCAGTGGTCAGTCAACGAACGTTAGGCTGGGCAAACGGTCACCCGAGCTGACCACTATAACAGTGTTATATTTTAACTGTATGGGTGCAGTATAGTAATACGACCTTTTCTAACACGTGTGTGTAAAATCCTGAAACAATGATGTCAATTCGCTCTAGACCGTTTTTGATTTTGATTTTGAGTTTACTTCCCACTACCTTACTCTGTAAAGTGAATTCGGCTTTCGGATTTTGTTTATCTTTCATACTAATTTGTGTATATACGTTGCTTTGCTTGTTGAGATCTCCTTGTGGCCATTAAAGGCGGTGGAAAATTGTCGTAAAAATAGGGCATTAAATTAAATATATGTGTGTATACCCGTATTGGTTGAAGTGAGCTAAGTTTAAGAAGCACTCAACATGACTACATGAAATAAACGATTTATCTGGACTATAAATGTCTCGAGGACTTTACACCATTCATATGATTTGTAAATGTTTTATCATTGCAATACTGAATTTTTGTTGGCTACATAGGCAGTATAAAGAGTGCCAGAGTATGTTCATAATGTTTAGACATTAAATTACCCATCATATCTGCATAAATATATAATGGAGTATTTTAGTTTCATTTCGAAGCGGAAATTTTTTTATTACATTAGAAGCCACATTTCGTTTTATTGCACATGTAAATTGTGAACTTTTCGTTCGCACGTTGGATTCGTTTCAATTTAATGACAATTGTCAGTGGTAAAACATGTGTTCTCATGTGCTTGCACGGGGGGATGCCTGTTCCCAGTTTTTTTTTTGTCCTCACCAAAGAGACTTATTGCCAGTATTTTTCAGAGCCTGTGATTCTGTGATCTCATGCAAATGAATGTTTGAATGTCGTTTACATGGGAATGTGTTCCAGAAACTTGCGGATGGTCGTAGGTTTCCCCTGGGCTCCCATCATAATGCTGGCCGCCGTCGTATAAGTGAAATATTCTTTAGTATGGTGTATAAAAAAAAATCAAATAAATAAATAAATAAAAAATCAAATGGATTTCTAGGCCTGATCGACAAACGATCGCTTTATTGTAGCATATAACATTGCTCACTTATATGGGAATTAGTTTTGGTTTCAACAGGAGGACTTCTAGAAGCATTCAGTGAATACACTGACAGTATTTAAAAAATGAAGTTTTCATATACTTATTGACCGAGTGGATGATTGCTACTATGGAGATCAAACATGCTGTGTAACGGCCAATTTATTGTTTATCGGCGGGTTTGAGAATATAATCTTTATGGGTGTGATAAATTCTGATATTCCACCCCTACGTAAATAAATACTCCAACTCCATGTCATATTTCGTTTAAAGAAAACGGAGCAAATAACCTACAAGGTATTCGCCACTGAATTGGGGACAGGAAACTTGATATAACCATATGTAGGATCTTACATGTTAACCGTATACCTACCGTCCAAGAAATTCATGAGACCATGCACTTCAAGAAATAAACCCACCACATTCATCAAGATTATTTATAAAATGTTGTGAAGAAATTTACCGCAAAATGTAAGCACGGTAACATATCTGCTGCCGTTTGTGGAAAAAGAAAACTTAAAACTGATACTGAAGAATACATTCTCTGATATACGTGAAGTCACTGGAAGATAAGTTTAGTTTGGTACAATTTGTGCATAACAAAATATAAAGATACGAGTGCTATCTCACTCGCAATTTTAGGACGTACCCTGTTATAAAAATTTTCAGAAAATCAAGGGTAAAATGCTTGGCAACAAGCTGACGGGTGTTTTCACTGTAAAATAACAGTCTTAATGGTCCTAATATTATCCTTTGAAATAATATGTGAAACCCACACAGATCGTGTGTTTCTCCCATACTACTGGTGTTTTCCAACTAAAGCTACTGTATAGACAAATAGACAAATTTAGAGAGAGAAAAAAGTATAACTCGAATGCAGTCATCAAAAAACACAACATGTCTCTGTGTAATAACATCGATACTATTATATTGAAGAAAGTTTTACTGTCTTAATAACCAAGAGATCTGGAAAGTACAGATTTCTCTGTATCTTCAATTTCCAGTTAATCTGGTTTATGCCACAAGTGCTGGTATGTCGGAAATGAGGCATACTAGTAAAGTGCGAATCTGTGGTCCAGAAAATATACTGGTTTGACACGTGGAAGATATGGATGCGCTTGATTAGCCCTTCAGCCAAATTCTCTGCACTTTTCGGGTATAACTGATGAAAAATATGATTTACAGACTGTTGTGAGTTTTCTTTAATGGACAGTGAACGTATCAGTAAAAAAGAAAAAAATTTGTCAGGCGTACTTATGAAGATTTGATTTTCAATGGTGGATTCTGTGGTCCGAAGAGATGGTTGGTTGCAGGGAATTTATGGTGTAAAGTATGGGGAGGGGGATATCACTCCAATGGACATCTTCATATGTATGTAGAATATACCTCTGTTGGAATCATATGGATTAATAGGAGTAACAAAGCTATACAGTGAGGATTAACGAAGTGCTAAATGTCTTTTTTTTGCAATCAGGGTTTTATTATATAGTTTAAAGCTTTTATGGTCATTATAAATGCCATTAAGCCAACAACAGAAACGAATGGCACTTAATGTAAACAAAAGTACAGTTTCCAAGAACAGTTTGAAAATTTGTTGCCACAGTAACAAATAAGCGACGAAAATGAAAGATGTTCATACTCAGTAGTTATTTGCTAATGAGACGCAATAAAATAAATGTGAGTATAATGGACAGAGAGGATGCTGAGGTACCTATATATTTGTCAGGGAAAGAGTGTTGCAAGAGTGTGCAGTTTGTAAAGCGAATGTCAGCTCCGTCAGTGTGTACTCTGGTACATGTGGCACGTGGTGGGGTTCAGCGGGGACTGACAAGGGGAGGGGCGGAGCCTGGTTCCTAGGTAACCGATCTGCGTTGGGCGCGCTGTTCAACTGAGGCACCCTTAACCTTCAAATGGGTTTGCCCCCTAACCCTGGACATTATTCAATGAATCAACCGAACACATGTTTTCAAAAAATTAAGGGCACTGACTGGTGTATAACGCACGCCTTCTCCGGATTAATTTGCGACTGAGCGATCCCGCGCAGAGAGAAAATAATAGCTCAAAGTTAGTCGGTATGTCTTAGAGGCTTTATCGTTTGAGAGCGTTCCTCCCTCTTAAACTACGATAAATCGAGCGATAAGTTTCCTGGCGAGGCGGCCAGGTTGCCTTGTAGACGTCCACTCGTAGTTGGTCGATGCCCACTGGTATCGCTCCACAGTCGCTCTGTAACGTTGGTGGACTTACTCCTCACGCTGCAACTCAGACGAATCCGTGGAGGGACATTTTAGGCGAAGTGTAGAAAATGAGTAGCTACAGTTTGAGTGTGCCACCGCCTCCACCGCAATTCGGGTCCCACTTTGACAGAGTGAATTCGGCGTACCAAGCCAGCCTGCAAGCTAGCAAAGCAAATTTTACAGTTAGTCATTTGTTGGATTTGGAAGAATTGCCGCCGGAGGAGTGCAGTATGTTTGCTGCCACGGCGCCTCATCACCAGTCTTCTCCGTCACAGATTCACCATCATGGCACTCTGTCGCCACAAAACCATTGTAATCAACCCAGTCCGTCCACCAATCTCAGTATTTCCAGCGTCTCCAACAACAACAATGAAGATACGACTGACAAGAATCCAGGTAAGTCCGCTTTTCTAATGACGGTGCATTTAAATGATTGTTGCTATATGCGATACGGAAAGTAAAGGCACGTCGTCCAAATCCTTACGATGCTCAACATCAACGGAACGCCTGTGCACCGCAGTCCAGAGATGATTGTTGGATAACCCGGGCTGTTAGGTAAGGGTAGCATCTCCTTAGCCAGCAGCGGTACGTCCACAATGATGAACCTCAGTACATTGCCTGCAGCGGGCTAAGCTAAGTTCTCCACGAGCACATCTCTTGACTTGCCGCCCCTCTTCATGCTTTTCTGCCTATTACGGTAGATTAGCAGCAATATTAAACAAATGTTATTTAATGAGTTTAACTGTAAATGCACAACCTGCGTCGTGGCAAAGGGATCGCGATAATGTAATTGTAAATGTGTCTAGAAGAGCGATAAATCAAAGCCAGGCATACCAGAAGCAACGTTTGTCCCGGAGTTTGTTAACAGACCTATTTCACATTAAGTGGTTTGGACGGCCACAAAAAGATCAACTTAACTAATAAGTCAGTTAAGTTGTTGAAAGTCCTGATTCAGGAAATGCTCTCCTTGGCAAGAGATTCTAACAAGTTGTGACGGCTCTCGACTGCTATTTTGTTGTATCTTGATTGGGATATTAGCCTAATCGGTTGATAATTCAATTGTCAGTCACGTCCCTATATTTGGGCCAGATTCTGTGTAGGTCAGGAACTGTCTGTTTTGTTTTTAAAACTGCCTTTAGCTTTTACTGAGCTGACCTGAACTGTCATTGGAACTCTTTAGACAGTGAGGTAGATAAATGATGATGCGTGACTGAAATCGACCGGGCTACACTAGTTTGTGAAGGATGTCATCACAACAGACGACGCGCTCGAATTTTAAATGTCAAGTTTAAAGAACAAATCTCTCTTGATGTAGGAAATCGACAACCTTCAGCGAAAGTTTGTGAGAATTTTCATCTATACAAGAAGCTGAGTTGTAACAGTGGAACTTAGGCGCTGGTGATTTTCCGCCTAATTATGTAGTAATTGACAGAGACAATGTTTCAAAATTAGCAATTACCCGGCAACACTTCGACTTGCGGCTGTGTAAACACCCTCGTCGTCTCTCGTCAGCCTTGTGATGTCAGAGAGACTATGAATGTATGGTGGAAGCCAAATTCTTACTCCACAGTAAGCATCCACATATCACCTGATGTCCATGCTGTAAGTTTTCATTAAACTTGTTGGACAGGTATAGACTGGATAAGAATGGATAAGATTTACGGTCCGTGTATATGTTTTTATATTAGGGGCAAGAAAAATAAACTATAGCCTCATTATTAGCATCTATGTTACCTTTTACTGTTCACTAACATGACTATATAGAAATCAGTTGATTATTCCCCTCTTTCACATCAATGCTGAATATATTCCCAAGATATACATGTAGGTAACACAATATTCTTGTAGAACAACTTGACATTGATACTTGTTTTTCGTAAGGTTGCACATATATATATTGCGGTATAAATGTACTCGGCTACAATAGCCCGAATCTTTGAACACATGTCATGTAACTTCAGTGTACATTTTGTATATCATTAAATATGTAACTGTGTACACGACTAAATACTTTTCGTAAAAGTGACGGTAACTATATATCAAGTCAGGATAACAGTATACATTATAAATTGTTAAATTTTTAAAAATAATGTTCTTATTTTTATAATATAAAAAGGATGTATAGAAAAAGGATAATTGTTTTTAATAATGAAAATGACAAAATTACCTGTATAACTATAAATTAGTGACAATAATACATTAAGAATGGTATGATTTGTTATTTGTTTGATTTCGTACTTAGACCCAACAAACATGTATATAATCACGTTCTATCGGTACAAAGGCATTTTCTGACATTTCTGGGCGACCATATTCTGTTCATATGGCTATGCCATTACTATCACATGTAAACAGTGTAAGTGATACACTAGATAAGTATATAGAGACAAACACACATACAGCACACGGGTGTAGGTGAGCAGTTGGTCAAGTCAAAACCCATCTGCTACGAGAGTACAGGGTTTAAACGTAAATATGTTTATAGCTGATTGGGCCGTGCTCTGTATAAGAAAAACTCAACAGTCATGAAAAACAATTTAAAACTCGAGGATCGCTCCGCGTAAATATGGTAAACTTTTTTTGACCTCGGGAAATGCCTATAAGCGCACATGTTTGTGAAATAAATTCCCCAAGTGTCGGCAAAGAACATAAGCCTTCTTTTTCCAATAAACTCGTTATATATACATATATAATTTTCTAGCTCGAATTTTTTTCATAAAACTTTCGTCAGTATAGAGAGCCTTTATGTTTCAGGTACATGGTTGTGTTATTATTCAAAAGGATACAGTGATTGTTGATATATGTTCTGGAAAAACAAATACATGTATGTGTATATACATATTGCTAGAGCATTGGCCATTTATATATTATTCACCCAGTAATAAACTGTTAGAAATTTGGCTTCATGTTTGTTGTACGTTTCTGACCCATTCTGCCTCACTGGTATTATTAACATTAAGAAAGCGTTTTTTAATACACTTCAAAGTGATCCATGAGTGCGTCTTAAAAGGTTACTTCACACACGCATGTCATGGAAACGCGTTAAACATATATCGGTATACGTGTATGTATATTTCGCTTAACAACTTACTTCCATCAGAAATGCCTGCTCGTAATATCTGAGATACACAGTGTATTCTAAACTGATAAATCAAATGGGAAATAAAGATATGCAATCGGAACAGGCGTAAATCGTACCTACACAGGGCGAGCGAATTTTGTAATTAATGGTACACTCAGATTTGATATTGTGAATAAATCACATTGATATAAAATTTGTACTAACCCTGTCTTCGAAATGTGAGTAGAAATTTCTTAATCATAGCGTAGAAATTTCAATAAAAAGTCTTAAAATATCTATTAATATAATTACATAGCCAAAAGTTGTTTTTTCTTCTTTATTACCCAAATTCCATTATAATTATTACCAAGAATTTTGTTAATAATTGTTTAATACAATAGTCTGATGACGCACTGTACATATTTTATTGTCAGCTGACAACTTTTCTGGGAGTCTTGGAAATATGTGAGCGAGAATATAACCAAAAACTATAACCATGAATTGGTTGAAAACGAAATGTCTCATCCGCAAATAAAAATAATGTGCGATTATTTGATATAATTAACCTTATATTTATGAGGGCAGTTTTTGTAATGGTATATCTCTCTACGTAAATAAAAGATTTTACCATCTGGACGGCTGTACAAGGTTTTTGCGTTCTGTAGTCTACTTTTTATTTCCGCCCCACACAACGATCTCGGTTATGGTTTGTTTTCTTTCCGAGATAGGCTTACCCTCCCGGGACCTTCGGAAACATTATTGGTTACACAAACAACACGGCCAAGTGTTGGCGTTTCTCGGGAGTCCAAATAAAAGCAGAGCGTGTTAAACGTTATTTTTCATTGTATGAATGAGGCACTCAAATCCGAGGAGTCTTGAAAAGGCTCAAACATAAAAGCGGTAAAAGAAGCAGGTTTCTAGAGTTCATAGTGACTCAAAGTTCCATTTATGTTAAAATTTTAAAGCAATGAAAAAAATGTAGCTGAAAAAATGCACAGATGGTAAATGCACATAAAAGCCCAGGGAATGTCTCATTGTCAGGTAATCAATGTGCCAGTCAGTTTGATGCGCTGAAAGATTCCAGTTGCCAATTACACCTGTATATTTAAGCCGCATGATGCAAGCCAGTATCATGCGAATAATAAATCTTGCAAATATTTTTACGGGATTATAGTAAGCCTGCTTAAGCCGGTAGATTCATATTTCCCCTCTTATGCGTATTTTATTTCTTCCTTCAAGGAAAACTTTCAATGGTTGTTATCCAGGGTGCGTGTCTTCGATTTCATATGACTCTGTATCACGGCATGATTAATAAATTGGGACATCTTCAGCGTAGAATTTAATTCCATCTCTTCACGTTTCATTGGTGAATTCAAAGATTTTTGTGTGAGAGAACTACCCACAAATCACCCTGTGGACTGCTCTGAAAATTCTATCGATACCCTACGTAAGACTGCAAAGTCGTGTAAGTAGTGAAACGCACACAAATATATACATTTGTACATGAAAACTCATTTTCCTGATATAAAAATAAACTCAACCTCATGTATTGAGTTTTTGAAGTCTATATAAATATCATGTTTCAGATCTGCATTATAAGTGATACAAGTATGTGTTTCTTCTGGACATAGAGTCCAAATGTGTGCAGTGTATTTGAGTGCTATAAATTGCTAATATGCCTGGGAATTTCGAAGGCTTATATTATACTGCTGCCAGGCATATACATAGCCGTTTTTGCCTCCAGGCATTCTACTCGTGTATAGGGCCTACTACAAACAATGGCAGAGCGGTTCTGTGCTAAATGTCAAATACTATTTCGTTCTGGGGGACAGTTTGGAGTGATGGGAGTAAACCTCAACTCCGAAAGTTTTCAGCGGGACTTAGGTCTGTCTTCTGTTTCCGTGAAAACTACAAAACACCTTTTCTCGGTCTTCGTCTGGATCCGTGTTTCCTAATCACCAGGTAGTTGGAGGACTATACGCTGTGGTGGAACCCAGACATCACCTGTTCCTAATAGCCCCGACGCCTCGGTCTCACAACTGGAGGTGTGGCTTTGAACAATTCTCTGCTGAAATGACTTGTGACGTCTGATTAGGAAGACAGTAACAACATGTAAGGCTTTGTGTGAACTTTTTACTCTTAGATATTCTGTCCCCGTAGTTTTTGTCCAACACTTTGGAGCATGTGGCAAGTTCTATGTAAGTTTATGACGTGTGAAGCGGTTGTAATGAAAACCATACAAGCATGAAAAGCTCAGGAATCTTTTAATGGGTGACAGTGTTCAGATTTTTTTTATAGGTGAACCCGCGGAGAGGATTCACATGTGCTGTTCTTGCACCTGTCATTGTTGTTGTATCTGAGCGGTTTATTCCCATGTGCTATTCCCCAGAAATTCCTGCTATGTGGGAAGCTGTTTAGACAGGAATTCATTACTTTTGAAAATACGTACATTTTCAAAAAAAAAAAGTAAAAGGAGATAATTTATTCCATGCACCCAAATTGATGGGAAGAAAGGAAATATTTCTATGTTTATTAATTTATTTGATTGGTGTTTTATGCCGTACTCAAGAAAAATATTTCTATGAGCAAAACCTCTGCTGAATTGAGATGAAACGTGTGCTCCTCAGCATGTTACTGAAACTTTAATATGGTAATCGTACGCTGTGTTCAAGCCTTTGTGCTAAAGAAGTCGACAAATGCATGCAATTATGGGCCTATATGAATTGTGAGAAAGTGTATTCGATCAATTGTGCGAGACCAAATATAGTTAATTTCGACGTTATCAGCTGTATAGTTTAGACTCAGTTATCACGCTATGTTAGAAAGTGCATTCGACCAACTGTGCGAGACCAAATGTAGTTAATTTCGACGCTGTCAGCTGTATAGTTTAGACTCAGTTAACACAGTCATAGTCATACTACTGTCACGGTTGTCCCACTGTCACAGTTATCACATTGTCACAATTACCATATTGTCACATGCAGTTATCACGCTATATGGGTTTCTGAAATGGTTCGACATTGTTTTCTGTTAACTTTTCGCGCGTATCAGTACAATTATACACATGGATATAGCCAATGTATGCCATATATAAATATTAGGTGCACAAGCCAGGTTACTTAGCTCCGGAAATTGACAATTAACAGATCTTCGAGAAAAACTTTTATTGTTTTGCATTTCCTTGTACCGTTTTATACATGTATGGACATAGGATTTAAGATGCAAATATTCATACATCATTTTCTTCCTTACCTACATCGATATGAAATTTGGCAATGACCTTGCATGCAGGACTGTCGCTAACTATGCTATAAGTGGAGCGTGTCCGTCGTTTCTGACTTTCGTTTTACTGGCTTTAATTTTTCATGATAACCGATGCACAGAATGAACGCATAACAAGACAAAAGTATATTAAATTGGCTAGTATATTACTTGAGTATAATAGTGTACTGAAAGAAAGCCATCTTTTTTAAAGAATCAAACTGATTTTTAGTGTTCTCATATTTTTTTTATTCTTTCTTCCGTTTTTTTGTGTATGTTTGCTGAATGGAGCAGTCAGTCAGACCCCATGTATGACGAATGTGTCAGTGAAGCAGAACTTTGGATACATGCCGGAACTGTAGCGTTTGACAGGAAAGAAAAACCTTAAAACTATCGACATTTTAGAAATGGTATATTGCCTGTCCCCGACGACTAAGCCTTAACTCAGCAGGGGTAGCGCTCTCGTGGCGCCAGTCTTGCGTCTAGAGAATTTTTGTCTCAGCTGTTCTAACACAGATTTCGGTTATGTAGCACCCGGTGACGGCTTGTGTAGATAAGTGCTGTAATTTTCGAGGATTTGCAAACTTCGCCTGTACAAAATGACTGTTTTATGTCCATGTAGATTTAATGAATGGGAAAGAAGTAGATACAATAAATATTTAGCATAAAATGCAATGAGCATTCTCACTGGCCTTAGTTGTTCACCAGACAACTTAATGTCACACAAAACATTTCCTGTCCAGTATTAAGAATAATGTGTGCACTTTGTCTAATGATATGTATATATATAAACAAGAAAAATAGTCTGTTTAGAAATCCTTCTTGATTGCAGTTTATTTCTACAAAGAATACATGTATTCGTGAACATGATACTCTCAATACGAGGATTCGTATAGATGTGTAAGCTGCGAAATAACGAATCTTAAATAATTCGTCAGCACCCTGATGGATACAAATTCCACATTGGCAACTAGAAAACCAACATTTTTGCACAATGTGGGGCTTAAATTTATGCGAGATTGTTCTCCCTCTTCTATCAACTACACCAAATTTTGCATTTTGCAAAAGGAGACTTTTACATTTGATACCTTGATACACTGCTGGCATAATAGTCTGAGGATCAGAGCTTCCGCTAGTTACATTTTCGCTGTGTTTCACCTACAACTTATAGCTGTGTTTTATTGAGGCTGTATATTTACATGGCCACATGAAAGCCGTTCTCCACTGTCCGTAATTACTTTCGACTCCCATGTAACGCTGTAATCCGAGCCCTCCTACATGTGGCTGCCTTGCCCTCGTATAGGGTAAAACGCTGTATCATATTTTGTATTGACGCCGGAGAGGCGGGCCCTAGCGAACTCAGCTATCTCGGCACCCACGTTTATTTAGAAACAAAGGAAGCCAGCTATGTAAAGGCTGTCAACATACCTTTTATCCCAAGTCTAATGAGATAGTCACAATAAATGCTGTATTTACGCTGTATTTCAACCTAAACCTCAGTAATGCCGACAGTTGTCTAGATAAGATTACGAATTTCAAAGCCAAAAATCGAAATAATTTATAGCCTCAAATAATCCAAAACGATTCCAACCAGAGATAACCTGTTAGCATCTGTGTATAGTTAAAACGAACTTCACTTCTGTTGAAGTAATGGTTCAGATGGCAAGCATTAATAATGCTCGGCGATGAAATGCTGTCTGGGAGACATCGACTAGTCTACATGAGTCTTTTGGAGAGATAAAATCAAACACAACTGCATGCTGATAAGAGAGGGAAGTCGTTGGAAGAAAAAAACATGTACAGACGGCAAAGGTAACTTGAGGTTAAATATTTGCTGTTGTGTTAAGAGTGTCCGATGAAAAAAAAAGTTCAGTGAAAAGCTCTCTGAAACTCTTTGTAAATACAATAAGGTTTGTATTTTACACAACTGTATTCGCCCATTCTCTCCAACAATGTGAATTTATGATAATCAAGTGCACATTGCCTTTGTATCATAAGTAAATATGCTAAAGCCGGAATGCATGTTCATGAAATCGTTGGAACTTGTGTAACACTGGATCATTCAGACAAAATTTCCGAATGTTGACCGACTGGCTGATGCGACGGGTATTTTCCTCCTTAGTTGTCCATTTATCTTGAAGTTATTCTGCAATTGCTTTGGCGTGGAATTCGTCTAATGTGTTGTTAAAGCGACCTCGGCACCAGTGTACAAGCTGATTGTGGGGGACAAAAGTGAAGGAGGGGGGGGAGGGGGTCAGAAGTTGCTACACCGGCTCCTCTGAACCTGCCCCCAGGAATTCTGTAAGAACTTGTAAATAGCTTTCTCCTCATTCAGACTTTACCATGTGTGCTGGTAATTTGTGTAAGCGGTCCGGACTATTTCCTGATGAGGGTTTTAGTTCCCACTGATGATCTACGCAGCTGGCAGCTCTGTACACAAGTCCTCGTGCTGTTGTTACAGCGCCGGCCCCGACTCGGACCGTGTTTCTACCAACACGCGACAGCTAATGAACAACAGTCCTGACATTTACTGTAGGACCTCTTTCCATAACATACTTATCGCACCCACGTGACTGGTACCCTGTGACAAGGCAACAGAATATGTGACGCAACGTGTTCAAAGGTACGAGTGATGGGGTTAAGAGTTACGACGCCGAAAGCCTGCAGCACTTAATGTTTCCTACTCGTTGCCCTCCTACTTAATCGTAAAACACTTCGAATGTTTATTTCAAGCGTATCGTGTCTGCCCTAAGCCATTTCCGGTCCATCATTTATCGGGCTCCTCACCCGATAAACATATATTGACGCTTTATCCCTCTTTAACAGAAAATAAATCCAATAGTTAAATATGCATGAAGACAACTTTGTAAATACGGTTAAATAAATCCCGTTATCAGGTTACATGTCGCTTTAGAGCAAGTATTATATCGAACTGAGCAGAAACCAAGCTCTTGAAATAAACCTCCTCAGATTGGTTGTTCAAGTGTATCAAACGATAAGCCAGACTTAGATCTGTATAGGCGTATACGTGCACCAAGAAAAATATTTTCAGTTCAGATAAATACATATAGTTCAGATAATCAGGCCTATCTCACATCTTTATTTCAAGAGCTAGAAATTGTGCGTGATTTGAATACAATTTCATGCATACTATCGTTTTCGTGCTTCCAGCGTCCTGTGAGGTAGGAATCTCCTAGATTCACGTAACAGCGAAAGTTATTGCTTTATCCCTGAATTCAGGTAAACACAGTTTAGAAGTGGCATCCAACATGTCCAGTGCACTTATTTCTTTGGTATTTCTGAAGTAATAAAGTGGCTTATAAAACTATAAATTGTTATTGAGAATGAAATGTGAAACGTGTGTTTTGTAACGCGTATAATGGCAGAATTGCAGTAATCTTTCAACCATCATTCTACGGTGAATACCTGGACAATGTACATTAATGGCCTTCGTGAAGTCATCATATCCTCGAATCTGGGGGCAAAAGGTAAATACAGTGATACAGGTTCGGCCGTCTTTCCACCGATGATTTCGCTGATAGAGCCCGTTGATCTCCAATTACCGCTTCTCACATGGTCATACCGGGCAGAGAGGCCGAACTCATCCTCCCCTTCCCTTCCTGGTGCCTGTATCTGTGTCTTATCACGCACCACTAAACTTGCACTGTCTCTGTCTGAGACTATGTAGGAGTCCAAGATTTGCATTCACAAATGATCACGTTGTAGTTTCTGCTTCACCTCACAGACCACAAAGAAACCAACGGGATAACACATGGCATGTGAACCTTGCTATCCTCAGACTATGTGATGGTCCAAATTGTGTATTCACATGGATGCTTTACTCTTTTTGCATAGCCTTGTCGTTTCTCCGGCGCTTCAGGGAGCACACAGAAACCAACAGGGTAATATATCGACTGAGAACTTTGCTGTCCGCAGACTTTGTAGTTATGTGTTCCCATGAATACCTAGCCCTTTTTGGCACATCGCTAATGATTAAACATGACATTGCGATTTTATTTTATTTATTAAATTTTTTTGGTGTTTCACTTGTATGATGGCAGTCAGTTTTATGGGTTGGAGAAATTGTTTGTCTTGCTCAGAATTTAGACCAATATTATAAAGTTTGTAATGTATGATTATTCAGGAATACTCAGCTTTTGCCTGGTTATTTTAATTTTGTTCACCTGTGGTATAAGTATATGAACCACTGCTACGAACTCACGCGTATGAAGGTGGAACATTATCAAGTAGACAGATGTAAAGCCCTGTCCTCTAATTGCCATTATCCTCCCCCACCCCCACCTCCAGCCTCGCTTCCCTTGTGATCATCCGAGATTGACCAATCCCCACTTCCTCTTCCCCAAATGGCGAAACCCTCCGGCCGCCCTCCCACACCCCGGATTACCCACTAAAGTTTACCAGTTCTGTCTGTCGGACATTCCACTCTTTTAACCTGTTGTTAGTCAGTGACCAAACGCGTAGCAGTCATTCACCAACACGCATCACAAGACATTGAAATCCTACGTCACTCCGTCCACGCCCACACTCTCCAGCCAACCATGACCATCGTGCCCTCACACCATTTCCCATTACCTTTATCGTACTGAAATGACCAGCTAACGGGTTACCACAGACAGGAACCCGCCCAAGCCCTTCAGATGACAAGGGGCCCCGACACAGCCCCATTCCCTCCAGATATTGCTTATTGTCCGCATGACAACAATGATATTTTTACGCGTGAACGAAACTTGATCCGGGACATTGCACCATTTTCATTCATCGTGAATTGAGCAAATTGGAGTCCCATTATTTAACCAAACACCATTTGACAACATAAACGTTTCAGTACGAAAACATTTACACATGCTTGTATATAAATCCTATTTGTTTTTCAGGCTAAAAAATTTATGGGTTTATTACAAGAAAAATTATTTATGAATCAATACCTGTGATGAATTTTGTAGATAATAGAAAACAAATTTACATTTCTTTTGATTCATTTATATTAGCACTCAAATAAGCGGTAAACTCAAAAATATTCAACTTTGTTTAATGTAGGCCTCACCAAAATAACCACTTTTATTGGAAAGTTCCGAAAGGACTCCAAACGGCAAGCTGCGTGTACTTGATATGTAAGACGGATGAGAGTTCCTAATACTTTTATATAACTGACTGGGTAATCATTAATTGCATAAGAACTATCTACTTACGGTCCTGCTGTCTCTCATGTAAACTCCATTTACATAGATTATATGTTTTTTATGTACCTAATCGGACTCCGTTCATCTAGGTTTCTAGCTTTGATGTGGATGCCCTTTGTGGAATTTTGTTCGTGCCGACCAGCAAACTTCCCAGACCTGTCTGATCCGATAAGGACTTAGTCGCCTGACGTCTGATGGATTTGGCATTTCTCTGGCACCTTCACTGGTCATTATGACGGCTTGGCCACCCGGACATGTGCTTGACCAAGTGGTGTCGTGATTACAGGTCTCGCCTTAGCGTCAGTGGAGAGGCTCGGGGGTTGTGGATTAGAGAGAGACCAGCTTACGCCTGGGTGGGGGGTTAAGTCATTCCATGTGTACGAGCTTTATATTAAGTCATCATGCATTGTATTCCGCTAAAGTCACTGCTCACTTCTGGTACTGTTTTCCTTGCAGATTGCTAATCTCTTTTTCTTCTCAAACTTACGGTCTTGGTAAGAGGCATGTTTACATAGGCTTTTATAATTCTCTACACCGACAAACACAGTGCGTTGACTTCACACTGTTTTTTCTCTGTCGCAAAGGAATAGAAATATTAAAAAAAAATCCAATAAATCAGATATTAATAGCCATATACTGTACAAAGTACAGATGCGACAGGAAACGTACACGTAAGGAGTATTTCTTCTTATTACGTCTGCACTTTTAAGGCGTTTAAATGCCAGACTTTCAACCGGTAAAACAATATCTCAAGTCAGCTCCCAATGGTGAGGTTCATTTATAAAATTAACATGACAATCTTTTAAAATAACGGAAGGTGTAGGGAAAAGGAGTAGTCGAGAGGTTCTGATGACGTCGGAAAGATATACGTGTGTAATATCCGATTCCACGAATGGCGTACGTAGTCTACGCCACTTCATGTGTAAACAGTAAAAGGTTTTACCACAAAGTCCTTCTATAACGCCAGAAAATGGGTAAAAGAAGTCACGCCCACGCAACTGTCCATACACACATCGGCGGTAAAACTGCGTTATGCTCATAGGGCACATAGGTCCGGGTTAATCCAAATGACATTCATGCTTACAAAGCATGTCGAAGTAGATGTTCGAAGCCATGGTTTTAAGTTGTATTTAAGAAATCAAGAAAGTTTTAATGGAGGCGCTTATTTATTATATTGTTTTCTTTCACTATAATTTTAAACGTCGTCTGAGATGAGCTGTTTTGTGACATCAGTATAGGGGATCATCATGAGAAATTTGAAAACGACGACGTCATAAAACATTGCTGCCGCAACTTTTGTTTCTACTGAATAAAATGCGGTCAGATGCTTCAGTTCTATAGTGGGCTGCTGAAAACATATTGGTAATGTTAAATGACAGCTGTTGACGTGCAATCTAGTTTTACTTGTATTTTCGCCCATCGAAGAAATTCTTTGGACATTTATACTAGTGTAATGAAGAAGTTTACCACTGTAATGATCTAATCAACCATAATGAATAGCTGCTCCCACAATAAAAGTGGTGCGTCAAACTAAAGAGGAGTTTTTGACGTCAAAAACACCAGTCGTGTTCTACAAAGCACCTTGAATTTTAACACATGGATATATTTTACTCGTTGCAAAAACCAAAATTTGTAAAAATAAAAAAAGAAAAGATGTAGTTTTTAGTATTTTTTCTCATGAGACATACACCATGTTTGTTTCGTTATGACGTTAAACTGTTTGTATAACTTTGTCAGCGACATAATTCTCCATGATGAGCCATTCCACTGATGCATCAAACTCATGGGAAATGAAACTAAGACAGTGCCATTTTCAAGACTGATGTTGATTGCTAAGGAAAAGTATGAGCTTCATTGGATTCAAGTCATCAGCAACTGGAATGTGCAAATAAAAATTTATTTCAAGATTTCACATTAATAGGTATCCATTTCATTCAATCAGTTGACTACGACTGTATTTGCAACAAGAAAAATAAAAATGAAACACGGAAACATTTTTTCAAAATACACAGATACAATCCTGCTTAAAATAGTGCAAAAAAGTTTATTTATTTGCAATAGAAACGTTACTAGTAAGTTTAAAAATGAAATCTTAGAGCTTAGGTAATATCCTGTGAATATCCCTCGAAAGATTTTTGAAATTGAATTATCTGACGTGGTGTTTTGAAGATGGATATCGATAGTAATTATAAGATGTGAGTCATCCGCTGTGGAACACTGAGAAATGGCAACCGTCAACTTTTCCTGGCGGTTGTCAGATTTACTTTGCTTCTGACGGGAGAAGAAAGTTTGGGGCAGAAAGAGACAGGCGCAAACAATGCTATTCATTCCCCTGAAGCTCCGAAGCCAGGACCAGTGGCACCAGCACTTGCCAGCGGAGTTTGTTTACAAGTTTTCTGAAAAAACAAAAACTCTCAAAAGATATACTCTTCGAGATATATTGCGCAAGTGTTCATTAATCGTTACCATAGGAACTCTAGTTTTCGAAACATCAAAGCGGAACTCTTGGTTCGAGTCTCATGTTTAAAATGGCTTCGCGCACTCGGAGCGCAAGAGAAACAGGGCGGTGGAATGTCGGCATGTTTAGACAGCTATTAGAAACCGCGGGTGAACACACAGAGAACAAGTGTTGGTCCGTACTTTACAAGACTGCCAAGCTTACTTGTGAAGATATATAGACAAGCAGAGGGTTTTGTTGTGAGTTCGTGGGTAGAGCTGGGGTTAACTAGTCCAAATCTGCAAATGGCAAAAAAAAGAAAAGGACACAGGCCTACAAAGAAGAAAAGATTCAAGGTTCACAATGTACAGAGGCTTTTCCCGTATAGAATACATCCAACAGTGTTATAATTTACCAGAAATCATATTTAATTCATATACTTGACAGAACTCCACACACTCGCATTTAAGCAAATGAAGTAAAACCAGTTTCATGAGATTTTGCATTGTCTGAAAACTAGTCATACAACACTGGCGTGCAGTTAATGAATATCACAAAGATGACACGATTGCCTTGTTTCTTATCCCCAATGACTTATACAAATTGTTTCCATATAGCTGACATTGTCATGATGTAAAATCCTAGTCATTTGTAATCTTGGCAACTAAAGTCTTACTAAATCAGTTGGCCTGTGGTTTTAGCCTGTCTGTTAATGAATAGTCCAAAAGCTTTGGTTACCTTTAAATCAATTGTACTTGTCCGCATAAAGCTGTAACAATGTTAGTGTAAACATTAATACTTGAAAGGCGAGTCCTTTACTCAAGGACACCGATTGATTATGCTGTGCTTATTTCTTTATGTATCTGTTCATTCATTTATTGCATCTCATTATACTACTCAGTAATGAGTAACTATAAAATAGTTCTGTGTACAATCCTCGAAATATCCGACATATGTTACAGACAGAGTGTACAGCTATAGATGCTGGGTGGATAGGGGAAACAGCTATGTAGAACACGTCGACATCCACTTGGGACACGAGTCTCAGAGTTTGTTGTTCAGTTCCCAGTGATAAGATAAATACCTTTGTAATGTGTAGTCACTTGTGTGTTTATGGACTGTAGTTGTAACATTATCGCAATGTGATGGCCTGAGTTGGAGGAACCATTCGAGCCAGCCCCAGTTTTTCACGACAAGACCTATGTCGACGGGAAACACGAGGGGGAAATAATCCCACTCATTGAGAGCAAACATTTAAACTAGCTTGGCGAAACAGGCCATGTGGCTAGTGTCTGTGCTCCAACAGTTGCCTGCTACGCTTGCCCTGATACAAAGTGCAGGGGAAACTTTTCCTCCGCGGGACTGTCAGAGTTCATCAAGCGACAGCCTCGTCATGGTCGGCTCCTTTCGGCAGACTGCAGAGCTGAGCTGAAAGGATACATGGAGATATTGCACTATGCTCCTGTTCACACAACAACATTATTCGCAACATTGATTCACCCCCATCTTCCTGTAGTCTTTTCAGAGCCTTCACCACATAATCCTGATTATAGCGGTTTCAGGAACGTCTCCTATGACCTTCTGCGGAACATTCGTAGTACATAGGACCGAGACATAAGACATGAATATCCATAAGCGACGTAAGTTTACCTTGCAAGAAAAGATGATCTACCTATCTTATGGCAAATTCACTATGTTACAATTTCACCTTTCGTGTGGGAGAATCTAGCGTTTTCTCTGGAACCCCAAAAGATTGATGAATTAAAGGGCATACCTAATCAGATAGAGAGTACGCCTTTGTCTTGCACGGGAATATTAATTTTACTCTGGCAATCTATTTCAAAGGCAATTAATGTTTTGAAATAATGAACCGCGGCAGACAAGCAAACGCTTCAAATTCATATCCGTTGTTCACTGACGTTGTATCATTACCAGGACGCGTAAAACATTACGTAATTGAGGCATAATCAGAAATGTACCGCTTTACCCTGTTACCGATATAGATACTTTTCTAAATAAAGCCATTGTTAATCGGGGGTTGAACTGTGTACGACAGGGTGGAAAACTATCCCGCCTTCTGATTACGATCACGGATCACCTTGCATTCTGAATGACTTTCGATTCTCTATAGACAGGGTCAAAACAAGGTTAGGCTGGGTGACCTTAATTGTTGTAATAATGGCCGACGGCTCAGGTCCCGCACGTTTCATAATAGTATTGGTTTATGATACACCTCTTCTGAAAAAAGGTGAAAATAATACATGTGCTGTTAACATGAATTTTGTCAGTCAAATATTACATTGAATAAATTAGAACAAATGATTTGGAAGTTGCTTGATTTCTTTACTAACGATGGAAAACCTCTGCGCATATGACACAAAGGAAGTTTTGAATAATCCCCCAAAACCAGGTGAAGTCACCTCCCAGCGAGGCCTTGTCAGAAACTCACACTGTTAAAACCATTCCGCCCTGCGGAAAGGCATCAACGGATTTTGACCGGCCCACGCGCCCAGCCATCGGGCCTATTTAAAGGATATTTCTGCGCTGCATATTAATTGCAATCAAGACAACAGCAAAATTGAAGGCACTCAGATTTCGCCTTGGTTTTCAAAGACCATGTCACGGTGATGTGGTATTGTTTTGTAAAATTGTTTAAAGGCGTCACCAAGTCATCTGCTGCACTCCAGGTAACGCCACACAGACGGTGTGGTACGAAACTTGTGATCTTGCTCTAGGAAAACGTCCTCTAATGAATGAAAAATAGTTGACAAAGAAAGCAAGGGCATAGATGGGTATAAATGATAGAAGCTAAAGCGCTTTAAACACATGCCGGCTAGTAAGGTGACCTGAAGATCCTCTGACATTAGGCAGGACAGGGTGACAGCGTGGACGCCTAGCTCGCTTCACAATGGCGGCCGATCCGCCATTATCAGCAATGGGTGTTGACAAGGGGGTCTCACCTCGCCTGCACTGTGATGTATAGATAATTAATGACCCTCGGACCGAGCTGTGGATAGCAGCGCTTCATTCCCACTAAGACAAGTCGTCTGCAAGCAGAGATTGCAGCAGACGACTAGTCTGTCTCCCAGGTGGTGTCACCACTATTAAGAAGGTGATGAACTGTTTAAGTCATTCACATCTTGTTCTAGTAGGATGAAGAGCCACCCCCACCCCGAAAAAATAATAAGGACATGTCATGTAAGCAGTGAATTCTTTTACTGAGGGAAAACAATTTTTCTCATTATTTAACTTAAAGTGTCTATCTCTATGCTTCTTGATGTTCTTAATGTGACGGGTGATAAATGAATTCAAAGTGAAATCCAATGCATATGCAAGATCTTTCTTTTTCTGTTCATGAACTAAATGCTACAAATTTTTGTTGGATGTTGACTAGAAAGAAATAATAAATCAGGAACTAATCTGAAACACTATTTAAAATTTATGATTTATTTTTGTGGAGGGAAAACTTGATGCTGTCTGCAAAGAATAAAGATTGTACTAGGATATATGGTGTATGCATAGGCTCGAGAGTTTTGCTTTATCTTGTTGTTGAACAACGCTGTAAAGCACAATTTTTTTACAGTTTGCTGTAAAAGAAACAATATACTAAAGCTCTGCTTATGGTCTCAGATATTTGCTTATTATTTTCGAGAAAAAATCCTGTTCTAGATAATATCATGTCTTAGTGGCTCAAAGATAAGGAAAGAACATTCTCAAAGAGTGAGAAAAAAGACGCTACAAAAACAGCATTCCTCTTAAATTCTAAGCGTGTTGGTATGACGAAAGTTTCCATTGAGTCTAGCGGGTCGACAGTCGATATCAAACCCGACGGCAGAGAGAAACAGTGAGAAGTAGAGAATGTACTCCCAAAGAACAAAGATACAACTTTCTGAAAAAAACAGACTGATCGCTCAGCTGATAGATACCTTGCTTCGCGCACCGACAAACCATAGGCTTGTCGGCGCTGGTGAGGCCTGAATGACAGGTGAACCGATTGTCCTTGATGTTAGGCGACACGAGGAATGCAGACGAGTTAGCCTTTGTGATACCGCTATCTGCAGATATGTGCCCTCGTTTGTTTTTGTTCGCCACACACCCTACTTCAGGTCAAGTGTGAGATAGGGTGATGTTTAATCAGGCTACTGCCCGAGGCTAATTGGACATAGACGAGATGAGGAGACACAATTATACACATACGCATTCAAATCATACACATTACATCATATACGTTACATCAGTCACATTACATCTTACAGGTGACATCACACTCGTGTGATTCCACAAACGACACGTGCATATGTGTAGTATCAACGCAAAATCATCCCCATCATTCAAATTAATCACTTTATTTCATCAACGAACATACAGTATTGATGCAGAAAGTTATCACTGACTGATTTGATCGATTTTGCATGATTTACGGTTTTGTCCTTTTCTCTTATCCCAATAATGATTTGTATACATGACAAAATTAACTAAATTGGAAAGCTTTTTAGTGAAACATGAAACCATTGTTTCGTCCGTAAAGCCCAGTTATTAATTATTATATTTATTCATTGCTTATCTATGTGTTCGTGTGTTCGACTGGTGTTAGCAGATTGTTTCACATTTGCGACTGTAGCTTGGTTTAGTGTGGAAGCCTTAGAGCTTCAGCCTGTTGGTGATTCCAAACCAGCCGTCATTTGCAGAAGATCCATCGAGTGCTGGAATCCAGCATGTGTAGTATAAAGGCGTCAGGATTGGTATTAGCCAGCGCAATGACGCTAGAGAACACTACAAAGCTTTAGACATTTACAGATGTGAAGACATACAAGTAGTTACCTTTCACCAGCGTTGTCATTTGTTCCAAGCCTCCAATGTATCCTGTGTGAGACCTATTGTGTTTTGAAAATTAAAACAAAACATACCCTTTTATTTATTTACAATATAACATGACTCAAATGGAGTTTTTGTGTAAGCTGACAGATGTGTTGTTTTAAACTGACATGGAAGGGGTCGAGCAATGAAACCACGAGCGGAAAGCAGCTGTTTCAAATTGCTAACTTTCTTCTCTTTTTTTTACTTCAACCCTTAAAAATATATTCGTTTACCCAGTCGATGAAGTTTGCATGTCCTTCAACTCGGAGTCTTCGGCCCCATCCTTTCCACACAGGCCTTACACGACTCTCACTTATTTACTTTTCTCACCCAGCTCCCTGTGTGGCACAGTCGGCCTTTGTTAGTCAGTTTGTGCTGCCGGTTTAGTAACAGGAACTTATTTCCTTAAACATAGTCACACGTACCATACAGACAAACACACATCATCAATTTACAATATACATAGTGACACGTACCATACAGACAAACACGTCATCAATTTACAATCAAGGCGCAAACAGCGGGCCATTTATCCTACAAGCCATGATCTCTGAACTATTTGAAGATACGGAAGATACTACTCTGAAGATACTGAACAAATTGTTGTAATGAATAAATTGTTTTCGTTGTAACTTCGAATGGTGGTAAGCATCGTACAAGCCGTTTCTTCAAATTCTTCTGGATCAGAGAAACAACACCAACGTATTGCCGTGATTTAAGTGAGCAAGGCTTGATGCGGATTCGTATCAGAGGTATTTCTGGCATCAATTGTTTCGGTGTACTGACATCACAAAAACTGCTAGGTAACTATATCTTATTACATTTACAATAACACAAGTGTCTAAAAATGATCACAAAAATTTACCTAGATTGGAGGAACTGTAGTGAAAATTGAAAAGATGAAGGTTTGTGAACTTAAGATGTTCCCAAAAGAAAGAAATGTCATTCGTACGTCCTGAACACGGCGAAGTCATCAAAGTAGTCATCAAAACATGCCTAACATTTTTGACAAATCACATGATGCAGTAGGACTCTTTTTACCTTTAGCGACAAAAGAGTTCGAACTCGAAACACTCCTATTGATGGGCACTCGAAACATACGTGTTTGAGTCTTTGAGTTATTGGTCCACTCTCACAAAATATCGTTAATGAATTATTCGTAACTTTCTGCGCACACCATATACATCGCTTCATGATGTAATTACTAGGACAACGTCTTTTGAGAAAAGTTTCGAAAATATTACTTACGAAGTTTTGTGAAATTGACCATTTTGTTATAGTCAGAATTTTTATATTACAAAAAAAATGTTTTTAACCCTTTGCAAAAATCATACCGCCAAGAAAAGGGCTTGCTGACTTTTCCTAAATTTTACAAGAGCTTAAACTGAAAAATCTCACTCTCGTTCAGTGCATGCTGAATATTAGTTCTGAAAGCATAACGATAATGTATATTTGGATTTGCTATAATACTGATGAATGATGATCGTATTGAGAGGAATTTTAAAGATTAAATAGCCCTACTGCAGTATGTGAGTTTTAAGATGAGAAAGCACCCTGCAAAGTTCCCCGACGTATCAGGACGCGTCCAGTGGGAAATCCGCCTTCTTATGAAGAAGGTGTGTAGCCTGACATAAGAAAACAAACATACATGCCTTTATATTACTCTTAAATGATCGGAAATCCGCCTTCTTATGAAGAAGGTGTGTAGCCTGACATAAGAAAACAAACATACATGCCTTTATATTACTCTTAAATGATCCGTCATCTTATCCACCAAAAGTGTTCAGAAACTAGTTGCCCATACTCAGAAAATTATGTTGATGTTTATTTTGGCTAGTTGAGCCACCAATTTAGTTACACTCCCAGGTATATGTGGACAAATCAAGAGTCATCCATGACTTGGTGCAACTGTTCTGTCTGTCTTATCCCACGACATGGGAGATTTTTTCACATTCAAAGATGCCGACCATTGCCACCGAAAAAAACGCGAACCTGAGAATGAGCAATTATATTTTCGTACCTTGTTTGTAAAAAAAGTTAATTAGTCTACTTAAGGTTTAATTACCGGAACAGATGCCGAGGGGGGCAATAGTGGTCGTGTCATTTAAGTGTCAGGTTAGGCTCCGCTTTTCGCACTTGACCCAACACTGTCTCTGTTTGTTCACTCATTATCAGGTAATTCCCTGGTATTCTCCTCTCTTATAGTTCAGTCCTCCCGCTAATATCCCCATTATGCTTTCTGGATTTCCCGGCATATGGTTCTTTGTTCTATGACTGCTAGACACTCAAACACGGATTATGGGCCCCGTAAATATTTTCTTGGATATTTTCTTTTCGAAAATGTTAATGTTTCTTTAATCATGCACCAGTAGCCGTCTTCCTTTTATTTACTGCCAAATATAATGGAAATATTGCAAGCAAATGTGAACGTTACTTGAAGCCGGTAGTTGTGTATTTTAAAAAAAAAATCAAGGTTTCCTTGACGCTTTGAGTATTGTAAATGTGCAGTACTCTGCGCGAATATGAATTTTAATGATTGTATTCAAATCAGTGATTTTATTCGTGCGGAAATTTATATTACACAATATTCATGGCTACAGGAGAGTTCCGTATAACTTAATTGCTAATCAACATTGAGGAGAACCATTAAGAAACTGGTATCATCCACATGCTTGGATTTTATGCTGTTAATATCAATT
The DNA here is from genome assembly GCA_016165875.1 of Acanthopleura granulata. Lineage (NCBI taxonomy): Eukaryota > Metazoa > Mollusca > Polyplacophora > Chitonida > Chitonidae > Acanthopleura > Acanthopleura granulata. The sequence goes on from JABBOT010000082.1 coordinate 6,045,200, forward strand.
GTCTACCTTTTGAATATCAATGTAGACCGAAGCTGTTGAATTCGTATCTCTTTAACAGTGTTTGGTGTATTTAGGCAGTTATTTTATAAACAGCATATAAACGAATTATAAAGATTTTATTTCAGCTTTCCGTTAATCACACTTATAAATTCTGTTAAATGTGGAGTAGATTTTTGTTTTGTTTTGTTTTACACATTTGTGTCATAAAGTTTCCATATTTGTTTGATTGTTAAAGTGTCATTTTCCGACAAGAATTTTTCGTATACACGATGGCGACCAGCTTTAGACTTGACACTGCCAAATTATATGTATACCACCTACGCATGCGTTAATATTGATGGTTTCCTTAAACATAATATGTTATAAGCGATGGACTTCATTTGATTTAATCCTCAACTTTAGATTGAAATCATGGTATGTGTTATGTCTGAAACAGTGGAACAATGGCAATCGAGAGGAAGGCCTTCGTTTTTTCAGGAGAAAGGAAAACGAAAATGTGCTAACGGAAAGTCTTCGTGCATAGCGATTTTAGTAAATATTTTCGCAATGACGAATAGTGTAGAACAGAGGAGAAAATATTCGTAGTTTCATTCGCGTTTTCTATTTAAGAGAAAAGTACATGAATGCCGTTCATGCAAAAGTGGATTATTTCACGATAGTCTAAAGTGCCCAAATGCATGGAGTCACAAAGACATGTTTCAATAACAAAAACGAACATTAAAAAAAATCGTCACGGAATTCAGAAACGGTCAGATTTCTGTGAGGGAAAACGTAATACATAGCAATAAAATACACGAAAATGTAATGATGTTTGCATGAAGTCTGTTATATATAGTCTATATAATATGGAGTAACGTTTGCTTGAACTACCTTCATGCCTCTTATGCAGCAGATATAGGCGGCAATTTTCTGCACCGTGTATTGCAAAGTGGCGTCATTACTACCTGGTGATTCATGATAACCTTATCTAAACGAGCAAAAACATCGACGATAAGCCTCTGGTAAAATCTACAATTTGTTGACAGAAAATAAACGTATGCTCAACGAAAGTTGCAACATTCTGTAATGATGAAACAATACATGCAGATAAATCAATGTTTTCTTTTTTGCTTTCGTATACATAATTTCGACATCAGATAACCATTTATGTCTTCAAGTCATGTCTGTGATTATAGACACTTTTCAGGACATTTTATCGCTGTACTCTGTTTATAACACTACTAAGATGTTTATTAAATATACATTACTCGGAACTGACTCATTTTGAAGTTTTTGTCTGTGGAATGTGAATGACCGTAATGCCATTACTGCTGATGAAAACTCGTCTGTTCTTACAACTACAGCCTTACAGATGCTTAATTAATACCAGAAGTTATAGGTAATTGTGTCAAGCTACAGCCATGGACATTGATTCACATAGCAAAACACTTAACGTGCATTTGTGTCCCGTATTTCTGTAATTTCTAGAAGGGCAGTTATAATGCACGTATTTTTCTTTCTTTATTACTTTATTTATCTGTAAAGTTTATAAATCTATGTATGTATGAATGTATGTATGTAGGTAGGTATTTAATAATTTTTTCCTACATAAAGGCAGCTCGTCAGGCTTATGGTTGGACGAGCTCCTTATATAACTTACCTTCGTGTGTGCTTTGAAATTGTTGTGATTTTAGTATTTGTGCTACTTCTTGTACATCGCGTACATTTTCTCGTATCGTTGGGGTTAGTATCCTTGATATCTTCAAAGTGGACAGTCTACTTTTACTCTCCTATGTTAGGTACAGTTTCGGATTTCCTGACATCAGCCTTGTCAAAAGAATAAAAACTTCGGAAGTCACAAGAAGCATCGTATTACCAAAAGAAATGCCGACATGTGTCAATCAAACGTCCCTTAATCTCGAAGTACTTGTGGTCCAATGAAAGACGACCCTCGACAGTGGAGATCTGGGCGCGATGGTTCTTTCTATTTGATTGACCTGGTTTCAGTGGGGCAAGAAACCAGAAATAAGCCGATTTTGGCGCTAGAACTGTCTTTTTATGAAATATGCACGTACGTAAATACGTGTATGTATCAAAATGCGTTTGCATAAATCCGTGTAGGTGGTTTATTAAGGGTAACCACTAACAGTTGTAACACAAATACGGATACTGATAAAAGATACCTCAAAGCCATGGATGGTCGAATGCAAAAATATTGACTGTAGCTGTATCAAATCAGTGGCATAGGCTGTGAATTAAAACACTCATAGCATTATAAAAACATAAAGCTGGAGTTATAGGTAGGTGAATTAATAAAAAAAATGTTAACTATTTATTCTAACTGTTATTTAGACACTGTAGTTCTTTGTCGTCTTGTGTACATTCAATGTTTGCTGATAGGTATACGACGGACAATGGATAATTTCGAACGATGATAGTCTGCACGTTGTTGCCGGGGGGGGGGGGGCATTTTCATCCTTTGGGCTATCAGACTCACGGGTCTGTGAAGGTTTCAAAAGTTGTGTCGCTGCACTAGTATAATTAGTCATATGCTGCTGGACACATTGTTCTTCCACGTAGGCTGGCCACTCTGGCCCACGTGTTATTTAGGCTGAAGCAATTTACAATCTTGTGAATAATTGCGTTTTATATTTATTTATGTACTTTTGAACAATATTTCATTTGTAAGCCGGCAGCAAACATTATGCCAAGAGGAAAGCGGACAGAGCCCAGAGAAACCCACGACCATTCGCAAACTGGTTGTGCCTGCTATAGCTCAGGGAAAGAAAGGTAGTCCCGGGGCCCTGTTAATGTTCTACACTGTAAATTTCGAGGTTTAACTTATAGATACTTTCATGCATCAGATAAACCCTTAGAGGTGATAGCATTATAATATAGGCCTATATACATGTTTTAGACACTTATGTGTCATACTTAAATATATGTGTATATTCATTAAACACCCTTCTTTGAAGATTAATCACCCATGAAGAGCGTTGGGCTTTGGTCATTTTACACTGTAATCGTGTGGTTGCTGTTTGGGTTTATTTGGATCATACATTATTGACTTTAAAAGAAGTTGTGGCAACATGCACAGCATTTCTTCTACAAAACACCTCTCCTGCACAGGCCATCAGCTACACAGTCCTTCTTCACATTTTTCCTTCACAGTCTCCTCTACACAGTCCTTCTCCTACACAGTCTTTATCCTACACGGTCCTTCTACACAGTCTCTCTTCTACACAGCCATTTTCCTGCACTGTCCTCTTACACAACATTACCCCTGTAAAGCCCTTCTTGTAGACAACCCTTTCACAGAGCCCTACCCATATACAGTAATTCTCCTACACAATCCCACACCTCCACAACCCTTCTTCTACACAACCCTAGTATTACATAGCCTTTTTCAGCTTTTCTACGATATAGTCCATCTCCTAAACCACCCTTCTACTATACAGCCCCTTCTACAATACAGCCGTTCTACTGTACAGCCTTTCCACGATGTAGCCCTTCCATTTTACAACCCTTCTACTGACCACAGTATGAACTTGCAATACCTCTCAAACCTCTGCCTAGAATATCCAACATCAGGAAGAAAGGAAAAATTATGGTAATTATTCTAATAAAGTCATAATTAATTGTATAATACGTATTTAGCTACAGCATTTAAGAAGATTTGTATTTCTTCTGCTTATGTTACTACATCTATTTGCGAAAATATTTGTAGCAAATTTCACGGATTAAGATTCTGTGACGACAGAAGCGTCGCTGTCAGAAAATCAACAGCTAGTAAGAAGTCACATGACGGGAAATATTTCATGTATGTGTTATTAATAATTATTACGAATATTCACTTTAGATTAAAGCATATTTATGTGTTCTGAGGTATTTTAAGTTGGTTCCTGTTTTGTTCAAGGTGTTATTGCGGCAGAGAAAGGTGGCATTCTCCACTGGAATGACTAGTTTTTGTTGGGACCATCGCAGGCACTGTGGACGCCTTTATCGCCATCTAACCACGCCATTTACACAGTTATCAGTTTTATAAAGCGCAATTACTTCATTTTATTTCCGTTCCGCCAATTTATAGCTAAGCGAAACTTACGCGAGCGTTACAGTTCGTATCCGCCTTATCTAACGGCCTGTAAGCACGTGATGTACCGCGGGAAAAGATAGGGCTAATGTATTACCGTCGACGTAAATTAACGCTTGGGTTATCTCCCGTGCTTCTGCCGCCATGATAAATGTGCTGGCGTACAGATAGTGTATCTCCCCTCAAACCGCGTGCGGGGATATAGACGACTCTTGTATCCAAACTTATACTGGGGCATGTCGGTAGGGAGATAATTCCCGGTGGGGCCTGGCCTGGGTCCCGCTGACTCCCCCTGGAGCGCTCAGGTACGCGACCCACCCAGGCCTGAAGCGGACCCGTCTCTTCCTCTCAATACAGAGACGGGCCATAAGCGTGTTGAGGGGAATCCCCGCTGAGGATGACATCCCGCTTGATCCTCAACAGCAAGGGACATTGTATGCAGCACAGCAAAAAGTGATGTGTTTTATTTGACGTGATTAATTAGTGCGTTTATTTCTGTCTCGTGCAGTTAGATGTATTTCCTTTTCGCCGATCGTACAACATATGCTAACGTGCCAAGGCATGCCGACAGGTAAATGGTAATAAAAAGTGCGAGAAGGAAAAAATGCCACTTACAGTTGTCTTGACAAACGAATAGATTTCGCCTCAGCAAGGTGGCCTTTTTCACCAAATGCACCGTCAGAAGAAGTTAAAGTTACTGTCAAAGCCTACTGTACAGTGTTCCCCATTCGTGAATTGAAGTTCTGACACCACGGGTTAAAAATATACGTGCGTGGAATAATCCGGATTTTGCAAAAAAGAATAGTTCAGTGTTAATTTTACGAATGATATCCCTGGAACGCTGTTGGTCGGGAGTTCGTAGAATGTTTAAAATCCATTTATGACGAACGGTTGCCTTGAATCATCTGACCACAAGAAGACACCATAAAAATTTTTACTGACTTACATGCAATTTGACAAATACCTTTATATGGGCTAATTCGTGTTGTGTCAATTTAAATAAAGTTTCTTTCTTCTGATTAAATTATTCCGAAATTTTGAGGGCGCCTCCGTGAAGTTGTTTTCGTCAAGCGAGATTGTAGGCGATCGATCTGAAGAACATGATAGATTATGCCTAATGAGGAACATGGTGAACAAAGGAGAATTAATATGAAAACATGTACCTCAAAATGTTTCTGAGGAAGTTAGCGGTGGACATTCATTAAATTCCTTCTCACAATATTTTACTGGACGCATGTATGTACATGCATTTGAAAATGGCGATGTTAAAAGAAAAGGCAGCGAAGTTTTCATGTTTATGGACGAGTAATCAGTGTTCCCCAACTATCACTTTTGGGAAAGAATTAAGCACATTTTGAGAAAAGATTCAATGATTTTACTGCACTTGTACTTTACGGGATAATATTTTCACACATTTCTCCATAGTTTTAATTGTATTTGATTGTTTTTGGCTCATTTACCAATTGGTAAAGACGGCATGTTGAAGTATCTTTGTTGCGTATCTTTTAAATATTGTATTTTATGTTCGACTATTTTGTGGCGATTTTCTGTCTCCAGTGCAAACCATTCAGCCATAAGCGCATGCTAAATGGTTGGGCTTTTCACGTCATGAGCTCTCTACAAGATGGGTGTTAAAAGTGTCGTTTCGACAGTCTCTTGCTTGCATCCACTGACATTGCCCTTGTCAGATATTTTGATTTATAATTTTAATGTAAGTGTGATTATTCCCTCATGAAAGGAAAGGACAGAGATCAATACATTAAACACAAGTTTCTACCTTCTCAAAAGAATTATAGTAAACATCGTTACAATGTATCTGGTAAGACTAGTAGTTTCTTTTCCACCAGAAAGCAAATACACAATTTTGCCAGAAATTTTGGACGTATAGTGAAACGCTTGTTTGATGACATTATTCATAAATTCTTAAATCCCCACGAACACATAAATTGTTCCCTTTCCCTTAATTATCACCTAAAAGACTAGTTACTCTCCATACTCTTGAACTTGAGTTTTTGTGCAAAGTACAAATGTTGTGTAAGATGTGGTCATTGTTGAAACTCTATATGCCTGAAACTATGTATACATGCCTTGTTTCAGTATCTGTATTGAACAGTATGTACCGATGTAAACTAGATGCCCACCCTAATTCTTGAGACAGATATTAATGCCGTTGAAAGAAAAAAATCACATTTCTCTCCATGAAATGTAACAGTGAGAAAAGGAAGAAACTATTTTCTTTGTGTGGGCAGTATACCCTATGCAGATATATTTTCTCAGTATCTGTGGTGCCACTATACACCTATGTAGATGCCAATCCTGAGTGTTTGTGGTGGACAGATACTTTAGATGCCTGTACTCAAGTAGGCCTATCTGTGGTGGACAGTATGCACCTTTGTACATGTAGACTCTGCATCTGTGGTGGACGGATACTGTAGATGCTTATACTTAGTATGTATGGTGAACAGTAAACACCTATGTAGATACCTGTTTCCAGTACCTGTGGTGGACAGATACTAAATGCCTATACTCAGCTTGTCCTGTACGCATATGTGAATGTCTGTACTCAGTATGGTAACCGTACGCCGTTTGCCTGTCTGTTTCTCATTCATTCTCTTCCCTCCCATGCCTTCAACCAAGACAGACATGGTACACCTTACAAATGTAATAGACCGTGAATTGTATCTAGTTGGAGAGATGATATAGTCTCATTCCAAATATTAGTTTTGTAAGCTGATATCGGTAACTGAGTGACGGGTGGACGATGGGTACGGCCTCCTCCTCTCCACCAGTCTCCCCTTCCCAGCTCCCCGGAGATGTGGCTGCTCCCTGGAGAGTCGCTCACTGGACCCTCCCCTCGCTCCCTGATAAGCTCGCCTCTCTCTATCGCCATTTCGTTCCCACGCTGTATTTTGGGGTCTTTCGGACGAACTCCAAAGCTTCCGGTGCCTCTGCCTGGCGGTGACGCCAGACGAATGATTAATTACACATTAATGAATGTAGCGTCTGGGCCCTTTTTTCCCTGTGATATAGGACGTTCTCATGGCAACTACAGAAAGTCCGAGTATCCTCTCGAAATCCGGATCAAGTGGTAGACAAAACTTATTTCACTGTGTGGCCAGCATAAACCTCAGTGAAGTGGAACACGATTGATTACATTCATTATCTAAAGCTGCTCTCGCCCAGGATGAGAAACACGAATTCGACAGCGCGGTCAATCAAGTTCAATCCCAATAAAACTGCATATCAAAATTTGCTGTCAATAAATTGGGATTTAAACATAATTCGTACCTGTCATACACTTTTATCAAGTACATGTAACTTGTGGACATTTCATTTCTGAGAATACAGGCCTAAGCTTGTTGAATTTCCAGGTGTATTTTAACCGATGTTTTGTCGTTTACAAGTGATAAACGATTATTTCATATTATAAAACATTTTCTTTGGCTTCACAATATCAAGCGGCCACAACGCATGCTGTGTATCACTGGCGTGTGTGGTTTGTACTTTTGAAGGTAGCATTGCACTCTTGACAATTTTACCTTTATATTCACATGCAGTTTATTTGTAACTGCTATAATTCTTAGTGGTTTTTCCTGTAACAAATGATTAAAATGCTTTATTTTTAAGAACTAAATAAAACTTTATTTTTAGGATTTACTTAGAGCTTGCGCAAATGTCCTATTGTGAACACTAAAGCAAACAATAATTGTTTCTGGCTCTAACATGTTAGGATTGATGTCAATACAACCCCAAAAACTTGTTGTGAAGTTTTCCATTGACGTTAAGTCTAGTTGTTTCCTGTTTAACTTTATCCTGTTTCAAATCCGTCCCGCTCAATATGAGTGCTAAAAAACTTCGGTTGTCGTGGAATAATTTACCATATCATATCCGCATGCTTCTCTGCCTTGATAACTGTCAGCTAACTGATGTTCTCGATCTCGTAGTTCGTCGATAGCCTGAAGTAAATCTTATGGTATTGTTAATTAAAGGCCTGGAAAAAATGATTAATATACATGAGGTCAAGGTCATTACAGTCAGTGTTCATTGCTACTTTGTACCTAATGTTATTTTTCTCCCGTGCCAGTGTTATAGCCATCTCAAATCTGAAGGTACATGTAGGCCACAAAACGGATGATATTTTCCGGCACAATGGTGATCTGGGCCTAAACTGGACTGGACAGGGTGTTTTCTTGTCATACACACGTCACGGAAAAGGTATGGATGAATACCAGACGATACGACTTGGGACCGAATGATTCAAACGGAAGCTGCCAAACTTCGCATGTTATAGATTGTGTTAACCTTCACGCGTTCCCAGGCGTTAATTGTAGATACACCATTTTGCGCGCTAGAAGTTCATTGCCTGGGACAGATAAAAGCTGCGTGGAGACCTGTCACCGTGAAGTTCATGTATTGTAATGTGTCTCTTGTTACGTGTAATGTCCCATCTAAGTAAGCTTCATTGTTCAAATAAAGCGACAAAAAGCATAGTTATCTCAGTCGCTGGACATTTAAAATGCGGTTCCGTATGCTGAGTCGCAAGGCTCCCTATCTACATTTCCTGCCGCGACGAAAGATAGTCCGGTTCTTTTAACAGTCACGTTGACAGATGGCCTCTAATAAACGCAACGGAGGAAATCTACTTGGGATATTTGTCCCGAGCCCACCGATAACCGCTGGCCCCATGTCCATCCATCAGGGGGCCCATATCGATGCTCATTCCAGAATTTGTCGAACACGGCCCAGACATGGCGACGAGACTCGGCAACTTAATACGCTTGTTCAACTGAAGCGTTCTGTATAACTTGTGCAACATGTGACATGTTGTTGAACCTTTTTTCTAATCTTTATGCGTTTTTGTTTTTGCCTTCCGCCCTTTAACCTTCAATGGCCGAGAAACATAATCGGAAAATATTGCCAGCACCAGGGGAGATAAGCCAGTTTGGAAGCGTGGTGAGGTGAGGAGATTTGGCAGCGCGCGGTCCGAGTTTTTGTAAACACACTGCGCCAACCCGAGAAGAATAATCTCTGTTTGTTATCCTAACACTTAACTCGTAAAACATACTATGGGGAAGAGCCACCGGTTACAAAAACAGAGCCAGATGTATGTACTACAGCATGTGGAAATAAACCGGCAAATCTCAGTGTTGCTAGGCGATGTATTAAAGAGAGAAATACTTTAACGTTTTATATTATTTATTTTGTCATATGTTCTTACTATTATATATATATAAAACAAATCTGTATATGTCTCTTGTAGTCATTCGCAATAAAGTCTTTTGTTGAAATAAATAACAAAGTGACTGCCCATTATTTTATTGTTCACTACTTCGCGATTACCGAAAGGCTAAACAGCGACACGAGGACTATGTTTTGATATCAATTCCCTAAAACGTTGCATATACTGAGAAGCGATATGACAGATTTGTGGGACTGTAAATTTGTGCATATTGATATTATCTATATATAGCGGGAAGTTTCAAGATTCTGTGTCGTGAGGCTTGTTTGCAGCCGCGATATGTGATATTCTGTAGAACCCCGAAAGTGAATGGTTGTCCTGTCTTATGTAAGCAACAATAAGCTGCAAATACAACCCCTAATAGCTGCACGAACACATTGAATAACTGCACGTTTCAACTCCGGATTAATGTTCTATTCAGTATTTTATAATTTAAGACACTTCGGTTAAAATTCCCATGGATGTTGGTATTACAGAAGACTGACATACTTGCATGTGTTGAAACCAATATTCTGTTTGCAATTACCTTTTCCTTACAGGCTGACGTCGACTGATTCAAAAATTGTACTCGCTTTTATCCAGTTGTCCACGTCATTCTGTCTATTACGAAGGAGAACCATGTCGTATTCTATAGGGTGGCTGTATATTTAAATTCTGTTGTTCAAACGTTTTGAAAAATCAATTTTGGGAAGCTATATATTTTATACATGGATCTATATGCCTGTCAGCCTGCGGAAGATCGTGGTTTCCCCCAGGCCCTGGCCGGTTTGCTCCCACCATAATGCTATTCGCCGTCGTATAAGTGAAATATTCTTACTTAAGCACCAATGAAATAAATAAACAAATGAATAAAAAAATAAATAAATATATGTATCGCTAATATAAAAGCCCATCTTCTTATGATTTAATAAGTCTGTGATTATAATGGTAAACCTATGGAACTTCCACATTGAAGTTGTAAATACTATAAGTGATTGATAAAGTTTGCACGAAGATCTTTCATGTCAGATATCTTTGTTTTCAACGACTTTCAACACTTCAAACATTTGGACTGGCGTTGTGTTCAAGTGATTTTGGTCTGCTTCATGCAGGTTGTTATGCTTACGTTTATCTCGAAATCAGACGGTTCTAACCTTGAAAATTATTTCGGGTCAGAGGTATTTCCCGTGCCCTGTTTACTGTCAGTGGCATACGGGGTAGACCGGGGGGGGGGAGTTGTGTGCATGTCATAATTTCACAATTCATTCGGAACACTTGTGTTGCCATTACCACATCGCTACTGACATCTCAAGTCAACTCCTGTTCTTTTGTAGCTTCCACAACAGACGAAGAACAGAAAAAAGATGATGACGGCAAAAGGCGGCGCAAACAAAGACGAAATCGGACTACTTTCAACAGTCAACAGTTAGCTGCCTTGGAACGAGTATTTGAACGGACTCATTATCCCGACGCCTTTGTGCGCGAGGAGTTGGCGCGTAGAGTTAACCTGAGTGAAGCGCGTGTTCAGGTGAGCTGTCATTAACTTCACTGTTTAAAGATCAAAGAAGCCGCATGTTGCAGCAACCCTTTAGCTGGTTTGCAAGTGCAGATGCGCGTTTGTCTACCAAGTATTTGATTGGTGAGATGACGCCACCCAGAGCCTGAGAAAATCTTGGAACAAAATTATAAATAACACGGCGATGTGTTTAGTTTTTGTACTACATAAAGCCTATTGAGTGTCCAGTTCTTCTACAGTAAGGACCAGAGGCTCTCGGCTCTGGAATCTCCAAAGTCACATGGGGCTGATTCCGGGTTTCTCTTATTTATTTGAGTGCTGGTTTATGGCGTAATAAAGAATATTTCACTAATACGACGGCGGCCAACAGTTATGGTGGGTAGAAGTCGGGTAGGGCCCGGAGAAAACAAATGACCATCGACAGGTTGATGGCGGACCTTCCCACGTGCGACCGGAGAGGAAGCTAGCATGACCTAGGCTAGAGGTCACAGCGATTGCATTGGTGGGGTTTTTTCTAAGCGCATTCTTTTTCCTATAGGAGGAACGACATAAATGCATGGCGCCATGAAAGCAGAATTAGTCCACCTCATATCATCATGTCAGTGGAAAAAATTTAAATCACGATGTTTTTTTCTATCCTATCACAGCATGACAAACTTTGTCGTCAAAATAGTCGTTCAAGTGTACGTCTTATTTGAATACGTTTTAGCAATGTATTCTTTTTATTTACAAATATTTTTCACAGGTGTGGTTTCAGAACCGAAGGGCAAAGTTTCGGCGCAATGAGAGAAACTTACTACAGCAGCGGAACAATATCTATGGCCGTCCACAGGAAGTGACCCCAGTGGAGCAGCCCATCTCTCCGCGCCCCGCTCCGATCTCACCACCAGACTACTTGTCATGGACATCACCAAACCCCTACAGCCCCACTGTTAGTACACCCTCCAGTTGTGTGTTTTCAAATAACAACTACTCGCCGCCACCGCACGCCGTTGGAAACAGTATTGCTTGTCTTAGATTGAAGGCGAGAGAATACAATATGCACCCGCAATACGGACCTCCCCCGCAGATGCCTCAATGACCTATGACTTCTATGCATACATAATCGCAATATTTTCTATCCTGGTATGTACAAAGACTGTTATGAATTGACGGTGCTGCTCAGTTCGTCGTGTTTCTTGAATATTTCTGTGTTGTCGAAGAACCGTGTTGTTGAGAGACACACTATATTTTTGCAATTCAGTCTGTACGATGAAGGAAGAGTCTTTCTGTCAGACTGTGCTGTGCCCTCTAGTATGCAATTTGTTAACTATGCAACATCATGTATCACAAAATATTACATTTCATGTGCCAAATGTTATGAAGCCGAATTTCACTTTGTGCTCAATATGTGTGATGGGTGTTGTTTTAGAAGTTGTGAAAACAACCGCCATTGTATTTAAATGCCGTCCTCAATGATCACACCTGAACATCTCATTTCCTCGGACATTTAAAACAATTTGAGGAAAAATATATGAACAGTTTTAGGTACAGTTCTACCAAACTTCAGGTGTAAGCCATCTGTCATCTAGCACATGGTGTACGAGACAAGGGACCTTGTGCAACTTATACTGAAAATCACCCCCCCCCCTCCAGTGTGGCAGGAGTGAGTTCTAATTTTTTCGTGCAGAAAGAAAGGAGAAAATCTATTTGGATCTGAAGTAGAATTACTTTACAACACAGATGTGAAAAATTGGAGAGGTGTGATCTGTACTCGTTGTTTTATGAGATGATAAAAGTAATGTGAAAAGCAGATTTCACTTTGTTACGGCGTTTTGCTGAGGGAATTCCCATCAAAATAAAAATATGATAACGTGAACTAAAATCATTTGTGCGTATTTGACGTCAGGCTGGTGAGTTATCAAATATTACGAAGCGTCATGTTGTTTCAGGCAATCATATTTTTGAAAATTGAAAAATAAAAAATATTTTCTAGGTCCTTTGGAGCTGCATATTCACCATAGTAGTTCATGGTTTGAAGATCGTTGTTCTCACTGTCGTTTAAGAGTTCCATTCCTATCGTTGATTACGCTTTTTGTTACTTAGGGAGATTAAACCAGGCAAGATACAAGTCTTTTTTGTTTACATTTTCAAATGTACATATTAGATATGTTTCCAAATATGATAATTATGCATGGATGATACATGATATATACTTCCAGTGAAAGCTCAGTGCAGCCAAAATATGCAAGAAGTCTACACGTTATCAGTGCGTTTCAAAGCGTCACGTGTTAGGTGTCAGTATATCGAAAATTTACATTTTGGAGAAAAGCACTCACATGTGGTTATCAGTGCACCTCAATAAATGTCCGACAATGTCCATGCCATATGTTATATGATAAAATTGTTAAGATAAGACTTGTTTTATATCCCACTTCTTATAAATTTGACGGGAAGAGATATTAGCGGATAACTAATTGTGTGAAACAGACACAGTGGACGCTCATGGTTAATGCCTGCCTCTTGCATGGCAAGGCCTGTTATGTAACAACTTCAACCGCAACTTCAACGTGCTGTCTTTCTGAAGTAAACCTGTCAATGAGAGCAGGTTGGCAATCGGCCCGATCTACAACACGGCGATTTCCCATCTAGTTGCATATGGTCCTTGGTCGAAATGATTTGCAAGCCATTTTATTGGGTACCTCTGAGTAAACGTTTATTTTCACAAGTTGGCCATGCACTGCCTTGAGTCGTTATTCGTTCGTCTATATGTACATTGTCGGATAATAATTATCTAGCCCAGTTAGTGTAATGTTACTTAAACACACATTTGGACTGTTGCTAAATCCAAACTTTAAAAGGGCTAGGAATATTTATTGATAAAACGTCAAAACTGCAAATGGGACTTTCCTAAAATGTAGATGTTCGCCGATATGTAAGCTGAAGTACCTTTGACATTATCCAGAATTTTTATTGAAAGAAACGAAATATAGTACATATTAAATGTAACTGTGCAAAGTTTAAAAGTATGCAGTAAAGAAGCTTAAGGATGACAAGTGATGTGTACTTCGCTTGGCAAATCAGTGCTTCTCCGCGTAGATATGGTGGGCCATATGTGAATAAGTTATATACATTATATACCTTCTGTCCCAAACTCCTGTTGTGTTGGTTGCCTGCCTCAGACCAGACCCTTCGGCCTATTTTTCTTTGTGGTGTGCAGTAAACTTCTGAATTTAAGTTTGTACGCCATTTGGTGCACTGTGATTATATTCGTACTCAGTATCATCTGGTGTGATTTTCACGTAAACCACGCCTTTGTGACATACACAAATTAGAGTCGAGGAGTTTTGCTATCATAGGACATCTTTCATAAAACCTGCAGGTCTGCTATAGAAGTAATTCTGACGAACGCAGTCAATGATGTTTTCTTACATATGGGGTTACGACACAGAGGACATCAGAAAACAACATTAGATGCATTACTGCTTCTTTTGTCTCAATCCGTAGATGATCTAAAGCCTCGATCGCTCATCATCTATTATATGCTTATTGCGCACCAGTTCCTATGGATGATTTAAATTTTCAGTCAATAATTACTGATGTAAATTTCTTTTCAAGCCTTAGAGGTGATCTTAAGTCTCAGTCACATCAGCAAGCATCCGGAGAAAAAATCTTAATGTATGACGCAGGTTGGATTGTAATTCTGTTGACGTGAACGATTCTCAATTATATTACGCAAAACCCGATATTTCAGGGTATAACTGCATGTGTACATGGACATGCGCAGAGTACAAGCAGGATTAACGTGATCTGTGTGGAACCACAGTAAATGTTCATACTGCCTTTCTGAGTATGGTTTATACGATCTTGCGCAACAATACTGTATATTTTCGGGATATTTGGATATAGTATTCAATTTTCTGATAATAGTCCATTACCCTTTATACTTACGTTTCTGTAAATGAGTATTTATGTATATTGTTCATTATTTTCTATGTTTTTTTCATATTTCATTGCGAAATAAATATTATCTTCTAATGACACTGCATTTGTTGCATGTTTGTCCGAGAAGAATTAATTCTTATTGACACAGTCTTTTAAACAAGTTACAGACTAAATATACAACCTCGAAGAGACGACGGATCACCTTGCTCTCTTGAAAGAAAAGAAATGCACCTAATTATCAAATATGATTTCTTGAATTTTGGTCTCACGTGACCTACATGCATACTCATTATTGCTGACGTACAAAATTCTCAACATCATTTCCAACTATACTTTTCCTTTGATGCGGTTAACCCCATGTATTAATACCGGATTCCCTTACGGTTTTCTTAGATTTCTTCCCGGAATACTTTGAAACAGTTCTGAAATTTGCATTGTTTTAATTTAATGACTGGATTGTGGGAGCTGAAGGTGGTGTAGTGGTGAAAGGTGCTTGCCGTTAGGACAAATGGGGTGTGTGTGCTAAAACCGACGCTGCATGGACTGGGAGTTTCTACATTCTCCCGCTTCCACTGTTTGTGGTGCCAAGATGGCAAAATGCAGTCGATGACGCACCATGGCGCAGTTCACGGTTCGCTGTAAACCACTTGTAATCCATCAATATGGTGTGCGTATCATGTCGTTACATGTCGTTAAAAATTCTTGAGCATGGGAAGATGTATATACTGCTCTTCCCTTTCAGCATGACACTGGCCATAAAGACAACTATGCACACTGCATATACATATAACAGGAGAGATACTTCAAGTCAGTGATGGGTTTGTTTATAAGGGGGAGAATCAAGAGGGTTATTTATATATTTATTTGATTGGTGTTTTACGCCAAGCATTATGGTGGGAGGAAACCGGGTAAAGCCAGGAGGACATCCACGGCCATCCGAAGGTTGCTGGCAGTCCTCCCAACGTACGGCCGCAGAGGAAGCCAGCATGTGCTGGACTTGAACTCACAGCGACCACATTGATGACACACTCCTGGGTCATTGCGCTGCAATAGCGCGCTAACCGACTGAGCCACGGGGGCCCCTCAGGAGGGTTAAGCTGCTGAAAGTATTTTCATTACTGTTGAACAAAGAGGTTTCAATGTAGGTATGATTGAAGGTATTGTTTTCTTTTCCCTTTTTTCGTTGATAGCTTTCGTTTCCTTTTCCTTTCTTTTCATGTTAACAGTATTCCTCATTTAACAAATCTGTTACTTTTTAGCCGTGGGGTAATATTTCTTTCTTGAATCTGAGAGTTAAAATAATGAATGCCAAGTGACATTTCTTCAAATTCTTTTATCCGAAACAGAGAACTAATCTGTACTTGACGCGCGATAATATTTGCTCTTTTGAAAGGCTATATTTCGCGGGTGCCAGAAATGGAACGCATAGGTTGAATTTTCACCTCTAAAAATTTGTTTTGTTCAGAAATGAATAATTAATTTTATGCGATGTTATTTTTAGCCATTTTTAGCTTTGTTCCATAAAGAGAAACTCAACATGTCACCAATCATGAAATAAGCACGAAGCCCTCTCAGCATTAAGAATCTTAACCAGCACTGTAGGTATGGCAGCTACGTGGTTGTGACGTTAAGAGGGCTTCGTACAAGTGGCTCCAGGTCACAAGAGCACGTTCACTGTGGACTTTGGTAACATCTGGCGCCACCGATATGGTCTCACTTTGAGCTCATTTTTAGTATAATACCTGTAATATGTAAGTGCCAATATACCTATATATGCTTCTTAATATCTATAAAATTTAGCCTAGAGTAGTCTCTGATCAATTAAATATATGCTGTATTCCAACTTCTACCAACAAGTCACAGAAAGTGCAATTTGTGTAACATCCAGAATGACATCTGTGTCTGTGGTGAGCAGGATATTGTTTATTTATTTACTTAATTTGTGTTTTATTTTATTTATACTAAGGCGACTAACATTATGGTGTGAGGAAACTGGACAGAGTCCGGGAGAAAACTACGACATCCGTGGTTGCTGGCAAACCTTCCCACACATGAGCTGGACTTGACACACAGCGACAAAATTGGTGAGAGGCTCCTGTCATCCCACTATTAACGCTGCACTAGCGCCCTATTGTGGATGTGCCCAATAGTGCGCAGGTCCTTCTGGACTAGATTAGCTGACACATGGATTTCCCTGTCCTCTAAGATGTATCCATTTTTGCCATTACATATGAGTTTTGTTTTTATCTGACTTAGAATGATGAACGTTGTTTTGACGACACTACTTACAGATCTCCCATAGTTTTTTGTAACAAAAGGCCCCTTCGTTCAAGATTACGAAGTAGCCAGTATGAAATGTTCCAATAATCAGTAATAACAATATGGAAGTTTCGAGTTCGAGCGCGTTTGTCGTAGAAGGTAAAAATGAGTTCAACTGTGTAATGTGACTTGTCAAAAATGTCAGGCCATTTTGTTGACCTTAATTTACCGATCATCTGTCTTGCCATGTTAGAGAGGTACAAACGACCTCTCCTTCAACCAGGAGCTTCTTAAATCAAAAAACTTCCAGCTCATCAGTTTTCCCTATCGTACGTCTAGTCTAAGTAACTGTTTTTGAAATTTTTCTTGGACGCCCATGTTATCGTAAATTTTGTAATTAGAAATAGTTACCTAACATTTTGACAGATCACATTGTACAGTAGGGTTTTTCTTACCTTTACCGTTAAAAAGAGTTCGATCTCGAAACTCCCCTTTTGTGTAATGTTTATAGACTATACCTCCTTTGCTGGTTGATGCTTTAATTTTTATTTATTTATTTATTTGATTGGTGTTTTCCGCCGTACTCAAGAATATTTCACTTATACGACTCCGGCCAGCATTATGGTGGGAGGAAACCGGGCAGAGCTCGGCGGAAACCCACGACCATCCGAAGATTGCTGGTAAACCTTCCCACTTACGGCCGGAGAGGAAGCCAGCATAATCTGGTCGTGAACTCACAGCGACCGCGTTGGTGGGAGGCTTCGGTCATTGTGCCCCGATAGTGCACTAAGCGACTGAGCCACGGAGGCCCCCAGCTGATGCTTTAAGTCTTTCAAGCACAGTCCTCTGTCCGAATCTCGTTAAATTGAGGGGTGAGGGGTGCGACGTGTCATTGCTGTAGGTTTATTTAAGTCAATCCTGGACTGTCTTTAATGGTGTTTTGGTGGAGTTGGAACGAGATTCGGATATCTCTTCAATCCAAGCGTTTCCTTCCTAAAAGTTGTACTGGCATTTTTTCAGCATATACCCAAATGAATTGATCAACAAACCTTACTTACACACACACTAAGTGTTTTTTTGAAAAGAAAATCTTATTGACATTTCTATGTCACTTACCCGCTTGCCTGTGTTTCAAGCAAATCAGCTCCGTCATCAAACCCATCTTTGTCAGCTGTCTCATTATGTCACGAATATATGCTTATGTAGGCCCTAAGTCTCATTTCCACTACATGATATTTTAAAATTCTTCCTGTGCTCATTTTTATTAACTCTCTCATGACATATCCACATGTAACAAATATTCAGAGAAATAAAATAGTGACGAAATAATATTAATATCAACGCAAAAATAATCCATTCAAGGCTATATGGTACCCACTGAGAAATCCTCCAGAATCATTGCTAAAAAGGATGTAGGGCTCAGTATATGCTTTTCTCGTAAATGACATTGTCATGTGTCACTATAACCTAGACAACGTCCTTTACGAAAACAGTTACGAGAAATATGAGTTACGAAGTTATGACCGTGGTCCCAGGTGATTTGATGGGTAGACTGTTTTTTTCCAGACCCCAATCGGTATCTTCAACCCAGACACCTGATCCATGCTACAATAGTGAACTATTCTTCACTACGGCCCAAAGATCAATGAAAGAAACAAAGCAATCGATTAAACCTTACCGTAAAGTGTACTTTTATCCGACAATATAATATCCTGCAGTACTGTGACATTTTCTGCACAAGCATAATTAGAAACAAGAAGAGATCAAAATGTAGTTTAAAGAATTACTCAGATAAAAGTACAATTATTAAAGAATTGTTGCAATTCCATGCTGTTTACAATTCTACCAAAAACATGAATGATACGGGCGAAGCATAATGTAGAATAAGGTACAGAACTGATAAATGCCTCGATTTGGAAATACAGAGTTGCCTCCCCTTTTGTGCCACTGGCGAATATACGCATTGTATAGGCCAATCACATTTCAGCATGAGTAATAAAGCGTGAACACTTTATGACCACTTCATGGATTGAAAAAAAAAGAAAGAAAACAACAGTGGATAGTCAATCGGCATTATGTGGATGAAAAATAATCAATAAACTGTTAGTGGGTACTTAATAGAAGAAAAGCAATCTGTGGGTAGCTAATAGAAACTTATGAATGAAAAACAATCAATTTATGGTCGATCGACATTTCACGAATGAAAAATAATCACTGAATATTCAATGGACATTTAATGGATGAAAACAATCAATAGTTGAAAACTCCATGAATGAAAAACAATCAATGGATAAACACCAAACACTTTGTGGGTGACAAATAATCACTGGATAGGCAAGATTTTCGGACAATTCATAGCTGAAAAAATTCATTAGATCGTCGTTGGGCACTTTATAGATGAAATACAATCAGGGAGTAGTAAATGAGCACTTTCTATGTGAAGATCGTCAGTTGGTAGCTATTCGACATTTCATAGATGAAACAATGGAGACTTCAGGGATGGAAAACAATCGGCGCATAATTAATGTTGATTTTTTAATATAAACAATCAGTCAATGGTTTATGGAGACTGTACATGAAAAGCGAAAATCAGTGGATCATCAGCGGGCTCTTCGTGGATGAAGAACAATCATGAACAAAGACAAAAGGCGGATAATCATGGACCTTCATTTTCCCTTTGTTCTTTTGAAGGGGAAATTTATTTCTTCGAAGGGTCGATTTGTTTCCTTGGAGGAAAGATTTGTTCATATGGAGGAAGATTTTTTCTCTAGAAGGGAAGATTTATTCCCTTAAGGGGATGATCTGTTCTCTCGAGAGAAAGACTAGTCAGTCAAAGGGAAGATTTGTTCTCTCAAAGGGAAGATTCGTTCCCCACAAAGGTGAGATTTGTCCCCTTGGAGGCAAGATTTGTTCCCTTGGAATTCCCTTCGTTCCCTCAAAGGGAAGAGGGTGCCTCCGTGACTCTGTCAGTTAGCACCCTAAGACAGCGCAATGACCGAAGCCTCCCACCAATGCGGTCGCTGTGAGTTCAAGTTCAGCTCATGCTGGCTTCCCCTCCGACTTTACGTGGGAAGGTCTGCCAGCAACCTTCGGATGGTGGTGGGTTTCCGCCGGGCGTTTCTTCCCACCATAATGCTGGCAGTCGTCGTATAAGTGAAGTATTCTTGAGTACGGCTTAAAACATCAATCAAATAAATAAATAAATCAAAGGGAAGATCGGTTCCCTCTGAAGGAATCTTTGTTGCCTTGGAGGGAAGATTTGTTCCCTCCAAGGCAAGGTTTGTTCCCGGACAGGGAAGATATGTTCCCTTCGGAGGAAGATTTGTTTCCTCTGGGGAAAAATTTGTTTCTCAGAAATGAAGATCCGGTCCCTTAAAGGGAAGATATATTCCCTCCAAGAGAAGATCTTTTCCCTTGGAGGGAAGACTTATTCCCTCGAAGAAACAATTTGTTCCTTTGAAGGGAAAATTTGTTCTCACGGCGAAAAGATTTTCTACGTTATTTTTAGTCTTAGTAATAATTGTGGTGAATCAGTACCTTCATATAAACTTGCGTTATTGCTCTTCTATAAACAATTGGGGTTTCCATAAAATTAGTTAGATAGAGCCTACATCGAGACACCATTGTGGTTTAAATTAGCCACTACAGGGCGCTGATATTAATACTCCATAAGTGGCTCACCTAATAACTGAGCAGCAAAATGTTTTTCACGGCAAAGCTTATATAATTGCTTTTGACACAGATTCAATGAGCAAAGAGCTATACTTTTAGTTCTGATCTGCGTACAAAACTTTTATACATGTATTAAGTACATGTACATAAAGTGAATGACCAAGTGTACTACTCTTTGTGTACCCGTGCTGCTTATATAGTACAACGCTGCACACTGCCAGATCAGGCCCACCACGTTCTAACGTCATCTGTGTACAGTGTATACAAAAAAGAGAAGTTAGAACACTTCACGGATATCACGCTAATTATTGATGAACGATATGTCCTGAATGATTGATTTTCAGGAACATGCCTGTGTTCTGCGTCGAAGCACATGTACAACTCAAAATAGTCAGTCGCGTACATCTTTGGCAAGGTATAAGTTACATGTAAACCATGCATCCAACATAAAAGAAAAACGGAGTGCTGTAATTTTAGCCCTCAATGTCCGAGTCCCAATAATAGTTTGTGCATCTCTGAAACAGGGATCTATATGCTTTCCCTAGCTTTTCCTTTATCAATATTATAAATGCCTCGAATATGAGATTTAGATGTCGAAACCGACATTCGTACACCAGCCGTTAACCAAAATGGCCATTTAGGGTCACAAATTCACTTGCTTTTAAGCAAGAATTAATTTTCGAAAACATTTCATTACGACATGAAGTATGAAAGTTAATGTATGCACAAAAAGCAATCGGTATTACAATATATGGATGCAGAAGGCCGTTCGGCAAACTTTGCGCAAAATCGACGCTTACATTTCATTCCATTCGGTCAGCAATTGTGACGTCCTTACGTCAAAGAAAGATTACAAGTATGTAACTATTGTTTGCGTCATCCGATTGACTTTTTGCAACATTTTTGTCGTCGTGTACATGTTCTTATGTGACAGTGCGGAAAAGTTGAATATTCATGAGTTTATGAATAACGCAAGATGTTCGGAAAAACGTGAATTTCAAACCCAATGTGTTTTCTTTTACTTGTATTTAAGTCTAGAGAGGCTAAGCTACTTCATGAATTCCAGGCATATAAAAGTCCAAGTATAGAAATTCTCCTGTAGTCTCTTTAAGCCCAAATCCAATCTCCTTAAAACCAGATCCTTAGTTCTGGCTGCCAACGCCACTGGGATCTGAAACTGGGCCAACAGATATCGTGTTCCAAGGAATTCTTGGAACCCTTCGAGAATAAGTAATGTTTAGCCAATCACCCAGCTAGTACTATAACCGCTCGCCCAGTGCGTGGATTCTGTCGTTCTTTTCAACTTTAAACCTCAGTAAAAGCGCTCTTGTAATTGCGTATATACGCTGGCATTCAGCACGATTAACACCAGCTGGCCTCATCGCCATGTTTACGCTGAGATCGAAAATCTTTGGTCTGTCAGAGCGATCCTGCCCGGAGTTTCTGCCTTAAATCGAGACGCAGCCCTCTGATTGGTGAAATGAATGAGCCCCCAGAAAACATATAACATTGGCAGTGAATCAGATCGTCTTAGCGCAGCCGTCACAAGATCTGATTTTAATGAGATTGGCCATAATCATTCATTCATTCAGAACATATTGACCTCATGCCTCGTGTCGCAATACACGATCTTGGGCGACGTCATTTTAACGTATATAGCGTTGTCAGAGGTGTTTTGCTCCTTGTCAATCAAATTCATGAGCACAGACGAGAAAAAAGTCAGGCGAATAAATCAAGTGCACAACTTGACACATATAAAGAAATTTATACGGAAACTAATAAGGCATTCATGAAACAAGTGAGCAAAAGTTGATTCGCGGCAAAGATGCTTCACCCCTTTGCTCTGCGTGGAAAGTTGGTTATTCCCAGGGGCGCAGTTGTTGACAGCAGACAAGTGATTGTGACTGAGGAGGGGTGGAATGTTGTTTAATTCGTGCTGTTTTTGCTCATTTTCCCAGCCTAAAAAATATGTAAAGGTTTAAAGTAGGTATAATAGAATAGAAATGATGATTCTTTATCTATTATAGCCTGTAGCACCTCGTTAGAAAGTTCAACTCTTCCACATTCACTGTCCTAAAATGAACAGCGAATAAAGAATCATTATTTCTTAGTTAACATCTCTACTTAATACGTATGAATAATCATTATTAAAGTAATAGGTGATATTATCAAATATTGCCTGAGTTACTGACCAGTTCACGAGCAGTTTATGCACTTTGATTCCATCAAATTTTATACTTTTTGTTTTGAAATTCTATACAGGCTGCTTTAAAAATGTAAACCAAGTTAGATTCCTACATATAGATTATTTCGGCTAATATTCCTGTTGTGCTTATCTTATGTGGGCGCGTAATGTTTACTTTCTTGATATTTATAGTTAAATATATTAAATATATTAAATGTTCTTAAATATATTTAAATATATAGTTTAAATATTTCGTGGAGAAATAGTTCTCGACTTACAAAATATAAACTTGTTTTGTGATGCCACACCTGTTCATCGATGTCAGATTTAGTTTGTCAGAAAACATTCTGCCAATCGTGCCTAGCCGGTCTTTTATCACCATTTGTTCTCGGGCTATGCACTATTGGTACAAATAGCTAAGCTTTATCTCAAATTACAAAATGATTATCCACTTCTACGCCCTTAATCCATTCCAATGTTTGTCCCTCGTAAGCAGTTTCTATTCCGGGTGAAACAATTGTAACGTCATGACGTCACAGAAAGATTGAACATTTGCAACCAAAGTGTGGGATATCCGCTTGATCTATTTGCAACAATATTGATTACGATTGGTCAATTGCAGGTTCTTGATTGGCGGCTGGGAAAGGTTCATATAGTAGCTAGGCACGAAATACGTTAGGCCAGATTTGGCTTCTCATTCGTTATGCCGTGAGCAAGTAGACAGTCCATAAAAATGAAATATGACTTAATGTTCTCACTTGATACTTAATCGTTTGACTCTGTCCAGTGGGAGATTCGGGCGGGCTACACAGAAGGGTCCAAACGCATCTTTTTCTGTCATGATGTTGAAGGGTTTGTTGCACTGCCTATTGCTTTCTCAGCACACATGCATCTAGAACGGTGACGTAATCCAAGAAAGAACAAAGGAGCACACGACTTTGGACTCCTTTGTTAAAGGCGGGAAGGCGTTTTACGAGTTTCCCATTGGAGAAGTATTCAGCTCAAGATATCAGGTGAAAGCCTCTGTCGCAGTGGAGGTCTGCATATGTATTTATGTATGTAATATACTATAGTTTTGCACCAGGGGCCCGTCTTACGAAGAGGGTGTAACGCTGTGTCAAATGTAACTACTATGGCTACGTATCTCTACAATATGTGTCGTCATAACAGTTACGTTTGATACATTAGACCGGCCCCTCTCCCATACAGATATCGCTTATAGATTAGGTTGATTGTATACCTATAGATGTACCTTGAAGTCTTTTGTCTTTAACACGTAGCTAAGCCTGCAACGATTCAGTGACTATTTTAACAACTTTAGACAAAAGAAAGAGGAAAAAAGAAATCAAAACACTGTTTACTAGAAATGGATGATCATATTTCTCCATGGAAATTCTAAACAAAATACATGTACAATTGCATAATATTAATCAGTTCAGCTTCGGTTTTTCAGATAAAAAGATAAAGCAATCTCCTAGCTTCCAAATGTAGTTGGTACCGCTGCAACATCTTTATGTTATCAGCAATTTCTGTAGTCAGTATGAACATCCTAATTTTCACTCAGTTTCGGAGGACCTTAAGAACAACAACGTTGACATCTAAACAAAAATCAGCATTCAAAAACTGTGCAACACCATGTTCACTCAGGAGGTTATTTTATTTTATTTTATTTTATTTTTTTTTGCTGACAAATTTGGTAACATTCGCTACATATTTGGTTATATGTACATCTAATTAGAGAAAAAAAAGAAGCAGAAAATATATAATATAATCACCATACAGATTCAGTATCTCCATCATTACCGACTACTCGTCAACCACAGATTTATGTTTTAATCACGAGCTGTTTCCGGTAACGATCATACAGTTATCCAGCGGCATTCAAACGCGTTCAGAGTCATCACAAGCAGTCAGTTCTTGAATTTGCTCAGTGCCACAACTGAAAGTTAAATCCAACATGGAATTATACCACTTTCGGCGTTATTCGTCTTTAGACTGTCAAAATATCTCCAGCACATCCCACTACTGGGATGACAAACCTCATGGATATGGTTCAGGGTAGCTCTAGTTGTTCCGGTTTATGCCTCAGGGTTGTTCTAGTTGTTCTGGCCTGGGTCTTGTGCCACAGTCAACTTGAGATGCACTGTCACAGAAAAGCGTGTAGTCGTTGAACAGCAGTCCTGGGCCACACTGAACGCGTGAAAACAGGTGACCAAGGTGACACGTGAAGTACACGTCACAGCGACCCGGATGTCCCACGATGACGTTCGCGCCAAAACTTCGACAATACGGATGAGCTGGAAGGATAGATAGAAAACTTACACGAAATACAGCTACACGAAGTACAGCTCCATATCATTGTCCTTTACACCTTAAGAAAGAATAATTCACGTAAATAACGGCGGTCAGGTTAATGAGTGGCGAAAACCATCGCATCAGGCCAGTTACCTGACAGATCACCCTGACATAAAGCCAAACCAATGAGAAGCAAATGGGATCACGCAACCTCCTATTGGACTAGCTCCGGGGTAGCTCCTGGCATCAGTCAGACAGTGAATAATGGATAATGGATAATGTGACAAGGATAATGTGAAACTTGTCCCACTACCCGAAGGTTGGTTCCAGACCAACATAGACCTGTGATATTTCTTTATAAGCATCTTCTCTAGTATCGTTTTATTAACGTTTCTCGTTAACGGCAGCACGGTCAGTCATGTACTCAAGTTAATTACACTGCCAATTACATTCAGTCGGATCCGGGATCAAATCCGGGTAGAGTCATACCAAAGACTTTAAAAATGGTACTTGTTGCTGCCTCGCTTGGCGCTCAGTTCTGGGAGGTTAGAACATGCAAACAGAACTGGTCAGCCGTACTCAAAAATATTACGTCCGTCATGTCGATGGTCATATTCACGGGCCAAGGAAATTGGGGGGATCCGAGGAATATAACGGAACAGACGGAAAATTTAAGCAAACAGTTGACTGGAAGTTACTTATATTTGTAAAGCCCAAAAGACATAGTTAAACTACCTGTCATATTCATTCCAGTAATAACATAAAACCTGCATCTATGGGATGCTGATTCACTGGTACCAACCCGCAATGTTATAAAAAGGTCAACATGTTAAACCGGCGACCCTTCTCAACAATGTAGGTCTACAGATGGAGGGCAATATTTACACTCCCATTTGAACGCCGTACTGTCACGAATTCACAAATTCTGTTGTAGAAAAGGTATTCTGTTTATTTGACAAGGAATGTTCGTGCCATTCATAAGTCCATGCAGTAACAAGAATCACGTAGTTCCGCTTAAAACGGCCACCGAACATTGCCAGAGGTTCAATGACCGTCTACTCCATTCTATGTAATGCTGAATTATTGGTACCAACGAGAACCGAATATTTCGCATGTACCTATTACAACAGGCCATTAATCCCTAGTACTTCAGCTGGCTCAGAAATGACTTCTTATGTTTGCATATGAAGATGGCAAAGATTATTTTCACAGCTGTAATTCAAACATTTACTTTCAAAGCACCCAAACCGAGGTTGAAAGTTTAACATAGTGGAAGGTACAACGTTTACGTCTCACAAACAACAGTACATTTTTCGCAGGTTTACATTAATCAGAACTTTTAATTAGGATAACATTTTTGATTATTCGTAGTTTTGCAGTGATGTCACAGCAGCTCTGGGCCAATCAACAACACTGTCTTTGGTCACGTGACTAGTCTACTGGCGGTGAAAACAAAGGAAATTTAACCCAAATTTAATTAATAGGCGTCAGTAAGATTTTGCCATAAAAGTTGAAAAATAAATCTTTAGCCAAGAAATTTGTCTGGAAAAGTAATCGGAATTTGTCTAGCCTTCAGATATGATAGTTTTAGTACCTAGCAGTTCATTTAACTTTAGAAATAAGCATTTGGCCTATTTGGCCCAATCTTGTTTATCACCTCCGGTCCCTTGAGAAGTACCCACATGCTCGAAACTACGAATTAACAATTGTAAATCGCACTTACGTGTCACCCCCCTGCAGTCATACCCTTCTCCTAAGGCCCCTGGATAATCACATTTTTCTGTTTCCGGATTGAAAGCGAGGCTCCACGGACAGGCGAATCGGGCGCGTCTCTTTCCCTTGAAGCACATGTAATAGTAGGAGCAGTTATCTGGGTCGGCCACTGTCCCATTGGGATTTTTCTCACACAGGGGGTCTAACCGAGGGCCTGAAGACAAAAAATAAACGTAACCATTTATATGTGAATTAGATATCTGGCGGGCATGGTACAGAGAGCAGGCCTACTTAACGGAACATGCTTAACTGCAGTGTTAAATAATTGTAATATATCTGTTCAACACAAATGTAATATATTTCTAATATAATCTCGAAAATAACTATTTTTATTTATGTTGTGATTTAAATTTCAACAAGTCTTAAAAGTAACATGAAACTAAATGGTAAATTTTTGTGCTCATCTATAGCCTAAAGATATCTTTTCTGGTAACTTTTCCTCATGCATGGAAGAAACATTCGTAATGGCCTATTTCACTGAAACACTTAATTTGAAAATTTAATTCGCGATTTGAGTAGACATTTAAGTCACATCATATGTAATGCCATGACTCGCAATGATATGTTCAACAGCCTTTTCTATTTTTCTCTAAATTGAAATTATAGTCCATACAAAGCAATTTTAGGGTAGACTTACAGAAAGCAGTTTGGCCAATCTCCAGTGATAATGAGTAACATATCTATTAACGCCTCAGCCTACATCGTAAATTTCGATGTTTAACTTTCATTTTAGTTTTACACTTGTATGCATCAGATATTAAACATGGAGATTATAGCATCATAGTATAGGCCTTTAAACGTGTTATAGACACTTATGTTTAGTACTTAAATGTACGTGTATATTTATTAAACACGCTTGTTTGAGGTTTAACCACCCATTAAACGCGTTGGGCGTTGGGCAGTTTACAGTGTCTGCTACAAAGGCGGGGTGGAATATGACTCACCTGGATCAAGCATGAGCTCCCATTTTCCCTCCACCCACTGGTAGGCTGGCTTGCCCCTTCCAGGTACCGTTACCACAGAGACGATAGTCAGCAGAGTCAAACACATTTTAACCGCGGACATCTTCATTTGTAGTTTCACTTTCGTGTTCATATAGTAATGCTTGGAAAGAAAAAGAACACAAGAACTCTATATGTACTGGTATCACAATGAAGAACAGTGGGAGGATGCGTTTAAGTCAACTATATGCAAGACCAATACTTTGTAAAACCGCTACGTCCAAATTTGCACATCCACAATGCACACACAAATTGTGTAGCCCTAGTCACCACGTCATTGTGGATGTATTACACAAATTACACAAACTGTATACTGTACCGCTGGTACTCAAAAATTATGTGGACGTGCATTTGTGCTACAATAATGTGTACAATTCGTACACAGTAGTTTTTAGAGAGTAAATTGTCTACATGCGTTACCACCCTTATAAGGTCAGGAAAATTAATATTGTTTGAGGGATGTGTAGAATGCCAGGAATAGTTTAGCATTGCGTGAGAAGAACAGTAAATACCAATTATCAAAATGTCATAAGTATGGTGGGCGCCAGATGACAATGAATCCAGCATCGATGCTCAAGCGGTGGTTTTAGTGAATCCGGGTACAGGTATAGTGCCAGCTTGTAGAGTACTAACTAGCTTGTGTCAGTTATGGAATGGGTCATTTCTTTGCGGCAATGACCATGTCAAATTTGAGAGAGAGAAACCTTCACGAATTTCTCAGAATCTAGATTGCGAACATTACCAGCTGTTCACAGGTGCAGAATAACATTCTCTTGCACCAAAATAGTGAGACGAAAAAGACAAAGCACCATAACCGCGCATGTTTTAACATCAAACATGCTTTCCAAGGCTGGCCAGTTCTGGAGGATCGACTGATCTCAGAGTGCTCGTGAAAAAATATTCTTCAACGTCATTTTTCCTTGTGCATTCATCAACTCTAAATCTCATCAGTGAGTTCATTTTTCTCCCTATTAATATATGTTGGAAAAAGAGAGAATGGACAGGAAAAAAGGCTAACGAATTCAAGCAAGACATAAGACATTTAGGTTAGGAAGATTATATTACTGCGAGACAAAAGCAATGGTGGAATGTAAAGTGATAGTGACACATGTGCGCATAAATCGTAACCCAGAACCGAGTCACATAAATACAAAAGTTTCCTCAAGGCTTCAGATCGCCTTCCCCTTGTATTCTGTTTTGGTCGCGAAGAAGCGCTGAAAAACATATGCAAAAAGAGCTCACGAGAATAGGTTTCAGTATATTAGAACTGGTAGAGATACACTGAAGGCACATATATAACATAGTCAATTGTACTAGTAAGGTTATGTACTCTGTTTATACATTTACACGTGAACACCAGAACAATATCACGCGATGATTAGACGAAAGGGAAGGGCTGAAAACAGATTTGGAAAAATCACCAGTTACAGTAAATAACACACAGCTACTTTATAAAAACTACTGAGTACAAGTAGTAAACACCATTGTTGCAAAATTGTACACAATTTGTGTAATTTGTGTTATACATCCACAATGACGTGTGTGTTATAATTTGTGCACTACTGTTACGCATGCATTGTGGATATACGAATTTGTACACAGGCGTTTTACAGAGCACAGTAAATAACTCTCTTAGATGCGAGATTAAGCGGCTAGAATAAACAATAAGTACAGTTATACAACTGGATCACTTACACATTTACATCAACGCTGAAGTAAACAAAGAGATGAAAAAGAAAATTCAAAGCACAAGTCACGCGTTACGTTACCTGGGAGAGTTCCAGATCATAGTTCGCCAGTTTGTTGAGGTTGTGTTCTCACTCTCAGCAGTGTCGTCTCTATGGACTCGGGATCACTGGAAACTTCCAGGCGTCATCAGTGATGAGACGGCCTCAGGATTAACACAAAACTCTCGGGGATTCGTGAAAATTCAGTTCTTTAAGGAAACCGGAAAAGATGTTTGATTACTCCTCGTCAACCGGAAATCAGTAGCGTCTGTCATCGTCTGAAGAAAATTGTCGAGATGGGGGTTTGGTTGTTGCGAAAACTATCTACATGATAGTGACATCTGTATGTGCAACTCTGTGCAGCCTTCAGTTTACACGTGCAATTAGTCCAATTGCAGGATAATTCAGCTCCGTGAATGGCGACGATTTGAGCGATGTCAAATCTCTAACTGAGAAGTTCTACTGGTTTCAAGGGTGTATATACGAATCCGCCTAAGACGGCCTCGTTGTTGTTTGTCTTCCTCGACCAAAGTTGATCGGAGAGTAAACAGGAATTTGTTGACCTCCTACTCCAAAACACACACACGCTTGATCCCTCTGAAAACTCTGTAAACTCCGGTGAAAGCTATGAGAACAGAACAACGAGAAATTATGCGAGATTCCGTAATACTTTTTAGCGTTGTCTCTTTAACAGAAAATAACAATGTCCTATTGCAATAAGCAGTTGGCATACGAAATAGTACAGCATAGAAAGTAAAACGACGACAGTGTGATAATTGGTCACACGTTACTCATGAAATGCGACTTCTTCTTAATTTACCTCAGTTAGCATTTTAATCTTACTATTCATGTAAATGTTTAAGGACTAACAACTTACAAGCCCCCAAAAGCACGATAGGTTAAGCAGAATTTGGTAAAAAAAGCGCTGTGATGTTAAATGCAAATAATAGACGTCATTAGTGGAATTACCCCAAATGCTTTATTGTCATCATATTTAATACTTATACAGAATATAACATGAAAACAGTGCAAAGGGAAGTCTTGGCTACACGACGCAAACTACACATATTAAATTTATTTATTATTTGATTGATGTTTTACGTCGTACTCAAGAATATCTCTGACGCCGGCCATCATTATGATGGAAGGAAACTGGGCAGAGCCCGGAGGAAACCCACGACCATCCGCAGGTTGCCACATATTAAAGTATCAAAATCGAAAGACTCAAGATAGAGAGGGTAATACTGTGCAATAAAAATGAATGTGCCATGTTTAAAATATGCTTGCCTCACAGTGCACGTCTTTCAGCTGAAAAAAGAAACTGAGGTAAACTGATAAAAGGGCGGACTTCATCGATAAGGTGTGACCATTTGCCAAGTACTACACTGTCGTTCCTGTACTGTTTTACTTCCAGTGTTGTAGTCTTTTCTATTGTATTCCAGCACAAAGTAGGACAAGGCAGCATGTATTGTGAGTAATTTTTGACCAACGACGTCAAATGTATTACAGTTAACATCACTGTATTGTTTTTGATCGAATTATGCTGAAGCCACAATATTTAGGGGGTTTAAGGCGATACCTTTTAAACATGAACAGCTAAAATAAAAACCCTGTGAGGCCGATTGCGAGTGACCATTTGCCAACTATCACACTATCCTCGCTGCTCTGGTTTTGCTCTCTGTGCTGAAGTCTTTCATATTTGTAACAGTCATGTTTGTTCTACGTGCACATGTGTATCACATACGTTAGTATATCCGTGCGTCCAGATATGTACATACAAACATGTATTTCTCTACCGGTGTCCAAGTTCGCATTCAAAAATCTTTCACTTACTACGGCGATGATTTCTTGAGTATGGCGGAAATATCTAATCTAAGAAATAAATACTGGATGGCTGTGCACTTAAACCATGATATGTGAATGCCCTGAGTAGAACAGCGCTCTTTGTCATATACATATATACTTACCCATTCCCTCGACTTTAAACCGCAGGCGAACAAGCGGGAGTGGGGTTCGAGCTCCCGATCTCACTCACATCAGAGACCGGTTGGCCCTGACCAGCACATCCATACAGCTGACTGGGCCAGCCAGTGCGATTCTAATACAGCCTCAAAGTGCAGTCGCCAGTAAGGGCCATCCTTCTGAATTTGAACTCGGGACTTCATATGGTTATGTACATCTACTTTAAAATGGCCTTTAAAACACGAACAACGTGCATATTGACCTGGAAAAAATAAATAGTTCGTTTTAGCAATTTAAAGAAAAGGTTCAAACAAAGGAACGCCTGTGGCAGTGGGCATAATGAGGTGAAAACAATGTGCCGTGACAAAATGGTGCAGCAAACCCACAAGTTCAATAATTACAACAGCGTATAATTTGCATCCGCTGGTAAGAGCTAAGGGTTCATTGCCGTTATAATTCAAAAACATTTTCCACGAAAGGAAGGACATCTTGTACAGAAAAGTCAGGGGATTATATTATAAACAAATTCTGTTTAACTTGGGCAAACCGAACGGTAGTGTGTATATTTACGAAGTAAATGCCACAGTAGCCAACTCAGATGTATTGTGAAATTTGTAACCTGAAATGGCATTCAGGAAGGAAATGTCTCTTTAAAATCAGGTGTACAGACTTCGGTCGACAAGTTCATCGGTGTATATTAAGGAGCCAAAATCTTACCATCATATTTAGAGCTACATGTATTTGTTTCTGTTTGACACGTTTGGAATTTGATGAAATTAACTGAGTATTCTTTTAACTGATCTTCAACTGGATTTAGTGTGGTATAATTGAGCCATAACAACATACATATATTGATATCAGATCTATATTACATAATTATGCTTGCTATTGGACAGGGACCGAAAACGCGAATGTTTCAACTGTAGACTACAATATCCACTTAATCAAGGGATTTTCTAGTCCCGAACGTGATTATGCCTACAACATGTGATAAAACTTATTCATTTGATACGGGCGTTTTACCCAAGACCATTCCGTGTTACATAACAGCGTTCACGTGTGGCTGAAGGTAACCGGGTGCAGAGTTATCAGGCAGCCACCGATCCTGCAGTCGGGGCCTTGGCAAACCTTTTGACCAAAACAGCAATACCTGGAACTAGACGTCAACATGCAACCCGCGTCATTCAGTCTGGATGGTAAGAGGTCCGAGTAGTCCGAGACGGCGTAGGCTGCTTGGATACAATTGGCTGTCAAGTAACTTATAATAACAATACACCGTATGAACGTAACAGGCTTTTCGAAACACAGGCACAAGATTATATTTTCGTTCACATAATACATGGTTACAAAATTTATACTTATTTTTACTCCACCTCACACAGGCGTGTATCCTGTGATGGATTCTATGGATTGATAATTATCGTTTTGCATATTCCGTTCGGCAGCGTAGTTCAATTTCTTCTCCAGTTACTACACATGTGTACTGGGCATTATACAGCGTGAGAGCCTGCCAAACCCTCAATGATTCCGACACTCATGTTACATACGTTGGGTCAGCCTGTTTAAGCTGAGTGACCATGCAGTTCTTCACATAAGCCAAGGTGGTATTGCATGTTTTTTTTGGTTTTGTTTTTTTGTTTTTGATACGTTTTAACAAAGGTATATTATAAAATGTAGCCATATATGACACAAATCGCGCTATAATTTATCCACTGAGTTTGTATCAGACACCACTCCAATCTTCAATGATTTCTACATGTTCTCCGCGCAGAGATCATGCACACCTCATTCCCCACATATATTTTAATGTGGTCATAATTGTCGTATTCTATAAACGTCAGCCGTGGGAAGGTTCGTCAGTTTTTTGTCAAAGATCTGTGGTTTACCAGACTCAGGTAGTCTGGTTTCCTCCATCCATTAACCTAAACACCGTTTGATAAGTGAAATATTTCTGAATATGGCCATTAGAACAACATTTCTGTTTTCCCGTTTTGGGGATTTTTTTTTTGTTTCAATAAAACTAACATGAACGCAAGACTATCCTACTAATTTAGCACATGCCTTATAGAACGCCATGACATTCGCTTTAAGAAGGAATCCGACCTGTCACTTGTCAGGGGGTCCCTGTCCGTTCAGGGGCCATCACCGAGCTGTTTTTGTTGATTCGTTGATGATTGGTGTTTAACGCCATGGTCAGGATGATGGTCAGAGGAAATTTAACTGCAGTGTCCGACCCGGAGTAACCAAAAGACCTTCGCCAGATACTTCACAAACCTCCTGAGTTTCTGGACGCAGGCGAAATAGCAAGAGCTGGATTCGAACAAGCGGTTTCATTGATTCAACTCTAGATGGCATCAGGCACAGTTTGAAAAACATATCTGATCATTCTTTAATGCATGTGTGGTAGAAATCAGAGTGCTGGGATAAACTACCGAAAACCAGCAAGATTTAGTTAAGGCCAACCACTAACTGGGACCTGCAACCTGTATACAGTGTTCATTTCAATGAAGTGTCGTAGAGCAGCCAAGCAAAAGAGGACCGTTGACATAGTGGAGATGTTGAAAGTCAAGGGCTTAATAACTTAGCCACAGTCCACTCAAAGGATTAAAATGGGTAATTTGATTAATAACTACACAAATACAACAAATAATATGGTATACACGTAATCAGGTAGTGGTGAAGAAGGAGGCATAATGAGTACCTATGTACTATGTACCTGACAAACCTCCGGACAGAACTACCCGTAATGGCGATTCCATCGAAAGCTTGATTCGAAACTTGAACTGCGCCACTACTGTCAGGGATCCATGGACCGCAGATCAACGCCTTTGCCGGCGACACCAGTCAAGACCCACAAGTATGAAGTTATATATGGCGAGAAAATAAATACAGAAATCAGACAAATGAGGAAATGATTTATAAATTAGAAAATTGCGGTGTACATTTCACCTGTACAGCACGAGGGCAATTCTAACACTGTGTGGCTAGCTTTCTGTCCAGCGTCCAGCTACATGTTGATCGTTTTACGTCGTACTCAACAATTCTTCAGTCATATTTTAGTTATTTGTTTAATTATTTGATTGGTGTTTTACGCCGTACTGAAGAATATTTCATACACAATCAACGCTTTCGTGATGATAACTTTCAAGTAAAACGTGAGCACCTTCTAATACGCTGAATTGGCATTGCAATAATCTCTCGTGATCACGCTGGTTTTGGACGAGACAGGGTGAGGGCTCTCGCAAACTACCATGAGTTCAAGGAGGTTAGCAATGCTGTTGTTGTTGGACGTGAGAGCATCACCCTGAATCGTCCAAAACCAGCGTGATCTCTCGAGACGTCTGGAATGCCGATTCGGCTTTTAACGTATATACCACAAATAGTTAGCCTACAATTCAGTGCACCCGTTTCTAAAGATACCTCGTTTGCTTATCAAGCAGGCCATTTGAAAGTGTAGATGTTCTAAATTGGGGGAAAGCGTATCTGGGCAAATAGAACAGATCTAAGGAGAAAAATTCACCACTTCGAAGAAAGGAGCAAGGTCATTCCTGTTGCGAGATATCTTACAGGGGAGACAAACAATGTTGATATAAAAGCGTGCGAGTGTTACTTTGGTAGCTTTGAAGTTATTTCCCTTCATCAAGTCCCGGTACGTGAATATACAGTGCAGCGTCAGCGAAATCAACATTTGTAGACATAACCCATATTTGTGTTTAAATCACTGTTGTACTCCACCTTATTTCCGTCATGACGGAGCCTTGTGTCAAAAACATTCACTAACTCAACCTATAAGGTGCCTGAACAATGCCAGCAGTAATCTTAGGGATAAACATGTATTTGTATATCGGAAATTTTCGGGAAAAATACACATCCCTCTCGTTAAAAGCCTCTTGTTTGGGACAAATCTGTCTACTGTGTTATAAGTGAAGCAGGTTGTATGAACTGTTAACTGCCGATAGCCTATGAGTTCTGTGATTCAGCAACAGATACAGTGTGGTGCTGGATGTTAACTGTAAAACATATATACAAAGCGGGGCCTCTGTGGGAAAGGGGGTAGCGCGCAAGCGCTGCGTAATGACCCAGGTGCTTCAACCAAAGCGGTCACTGTGAGTTAGTCCAGCTCACGCTGGCTTCCTCTCCGGCCGTACGTGGGTATGTCCGCCAGCAATCTGCGGATGATCGTAGGTTTCCCCCCGGCTCTGCCTGTCACTATCTTGTAGAAGTGAAATATTCTTGAGTACCGCGTAAAACACCAATCAAATAAATAAACATATACAAAGTCATGAGCACGGTAAACCAAAACAATTTATTCATAAGTCACTACATATAGTACCAATAATATACAAATGAAAACAAGTAGGCCTGCAGACATGAGTTCTCCACGCCTGACCACAAAGTGAAGACTGGGTGAGTGGTCATACCAAAAAGAGGGCTGACTTAACGTCAACATAAACAGAATGACTTGGAGTTAAAGCACTGACCGCTAAGCAGCAAGCCTGAATACATGGCCTCATAATGTCTCCCACTGACAATGGATTACACAGAGCGGAAAAAGAGCATGACACCGACTGGTTAATTCACATGGTCTCTTGCTAAATGGACATAGCAATTGCAAATCAAACTATGGTCTCTTCAAACATTGAATAATTTACATGGACTGCTTTGAGTCTTAGGTAGTTTTCATGACTACTTTAGTCATCCTATGACAACCAGCTTTATGGATCATAGATGGGAACAAAATGAACTGAGAATACCTCTGCCTTTCGTTAAAAAGACATTACAAGAGAAGGGACACTAATAGGAGCATCACACAACAATGCTACTTTTCACATTTGATTTAGACTTGTTCATATCCACCACATCAGACAGCTTTCAAACTTGAAGAAAGGCATACCAGTCTGGTTGTAGCAAGTTGGTCCCTGTACAATGATCACACATACATAAAAACACAAAGACAACTGGAGACTATTTCAGCATAATTCTTCTGATTATAGAATTACTCTGTTGACTGAGGACAAAGAAATGGCCGACAATCGTTTACATGGCCAGTACAACTATTAGTATAATTTTCACCAGATATGGTCTATTATCCTATTAGTCAACACCCTGGCACTCGGTCGGCAGTAATAATCGTCATATACATGTACACATTTTACCTATGTTACAATTTCACACCATGTCCTGTCTTTGTCATAAAGGCAATGTCCACATTCCAGTGAAAATATGGGGTAAGCAAAAAACAATTTTCCCCATTTTACTCAAGATCAAGGTGATAAGACTTAATGTCGATTGTATACTGACCATCTGGATAAAGCTTTTCACATTGCACACTGTCATATCAAAGTGATAAACATACATGATACACATGAGTTCAAGAAATACGCCGATTAAAGTTCAAAACTGTCATACACACTACATACTGATAACCCATCAGACACAATCAGATCTGTTTGCCTGGCAAAGGATTCCCTAATTACTCTAACATCAACAAGGCTACTTTTTTCCTCTGCTTTATTCGGAGGGTTACTCAGATGAACATTTCCTTCAACAGATCCAAAATTATTACCAGCTTTACAATCAGTCTTGTCCACCATGGCATTCTCATCTTCAGTAGATGTGTTAGAATCAGTGTAATTAGGCAGGCCATTTTCCTCCACATCTGATACATCATTCGGAGAGTCAATGTGACTACCTTCCTTGGAATTCTCGCTGACATCACCATCAACCTCTAATGCTCTACTCAGATCAATGTCTTCATCAACACCACTGATATTGTGGTCTTTGTGAAAATCTGATGTGTCAGGTATGCTGTTAGCATTATCACTTTCCTTTACCCTATCTCCTGCATCATCATTGCCAGAATCTGACATATGAGCCATAATGTTTACAACCCTGTTGTCATTCACACCTACATTAACATCATTAATATCTGAACCATCATCTATTATTGTTCTGTTAACAACTCCTTTAGGCTCATCATAATCATCATCATCATCATATTCATCAGAAATATCTTTTGTATTCAGTGGTTTGATGACAGAGAACACTGCTTCTGTGCTTGCCGCTGGTGGACTGTGTACTCTCATATGTCTTTTCAATCCACCAGTGCTGCTAAAGTACTGGTCGCATATGGAACATCTGAAAGGCCTGTTGCTATCATGGATCTTTGAGTGCCTGTACAAGGTCATTCGGGTCTTAAACCCCTTTCCACAGGAACAACACAGCCAGGGACGCTCGTCAGTGTGGGATGCCGCGTGAAGCTTAAGAGACTGTGCAGTCATGAAATCCTTGCCACACTGGATGCACAGAAAAGGTCTTTCACCAGAATGGGTTCGCAAATGAACATTGTAGTGTGAGCGCTGTTTGAATGCCTTCCCACACTCACTGCACTCGAAAGGCTTCTCGCTACTGTGTTGAACGTAATGAGCATTAAGCTGACAAGCCTTCCAGAACACCTTTCCACAGGTCAGACATGGATACTGCTTATCATACTGTCTATGAAGGTCTGGGACACCCTCACCACTGATGTCGTCACTGCCTGTTTTCACATGGAGGGCCACGTGACGATTCAGAAGGTACTGAGATGCGAGTTTCTCCCCACATATGGGGCAAGGATTGGGTGACTTGGGTGGAGATGGGAGCTCTCCCTCACCATGAGACTTGTACAAGTGAACCTTAAGCCGTGAGGGTTTGAAGAAGGCCATCCCACACATCTGACACATATACTTCTTATCTTGGGAGTGATTCTTTGGAGGTTCTCCTTCTCCATGGGCATAGAAGGCGTGGTATTTGAGCCGAGCGGCACTGGCAACAGTTTTCCCACATGCAGCACACATGTGTCGCTTTGGTGGCTGTGGCAGTTCAGCAGGATTCCCTATCCCGTGTGCCTTGTACCGATGGAGTCGAAGTCGAGAAGGATTGTGAAACGAATTTCCACAAGAGTCACACAGGTGGTTCTTGGCCTGCTGGAACAAGTAGGAAGCATCGCCTTCGCCATGTTCTTTGAACAGGTGGTGTTTGTGCCGTTGTTTGCTGGAGAATGTTTTGCCACAAGTCATACAGATGTACCTTTTGGGAAAGTGAGGGAGGTCCACCGGGTCAGCCATGCCGTGCACCTTAAATAGGTGGTACTTGAGTCTTGAGGGGCTTAGGAAGAGGCCGCTGCACTGATCACAGACATGTTTCTTCTGTCTATGATACACATTTGATTCATCTCCAATTTGGTGAGCACGGAATAAATGGTGGAGAAGCCTGGCTCTGCTATGAAAAGATTTGTCACACTGTGAGCAAAAATGAGGCTTGGCCTTGATGCAAAATTCCTGGGGGTTTCCTTCCCCATGAACTTTGAACATATGGTACCGCAATCTGGAAGGTACACGGAACAATTCCCCGCACTCCTTACACATATGTTTCTTATGGTCAACTTTAACATCCATGGGGCTTCCTTCCCCGTGTGC
Source organism: Acanthopleura granulata (assembly GCA_016165875.1). Taxonomy (NCBI): domain Eukaryota; kingdom Metazoa; phylum Mollusca; class Polyplacophora; order Chitonida; family Chitonidae; genus Acanthopleura; species Acanthopleura granulata. The sequence continues at coordinate 6,084,258 of JABBOT010000082.1, forward strand.
TTTATACATGTGAGACTTTAGACGAGATGGACAGCTGAATGACTGCCCACAAGAGCAAGTGTGAGGCTTCCTTCTCCTGTAGAATTTCTCTGGATCTCCCATCCCATGAACTTTAAACATGTGGTATTGCAATCTTGAAGGCACCCGAAACATTTCTCCACACACTGTACAGCCATGTTTTTTACCATCAACTTTGACATCATCATGGCTTCCTTTGCCATGAACTTTTAACATGTGAGACTTCAGTCTGGAGGAACACTTGAATGCCTGTCCACAAAAACAAGTGTTCCTCTTGGAGCTTCCAGTTTTTCTTGCTGTTTGATGGCATCCCTCTCGTTTAGCTTGTGGTGATCCTTCTGTAGCAGAAAACTGTTCAGTCGACTCTACGTCACTCCACTCCGAGGATGGAGGAGAAAATGTGTATACTGGATCATCATTGTCACTTACATATTCACTGCTGGAATCACTTACTCGTGGTTGTGTAGGCTGTAAATGCTCCTTCATGGAACCATCAAGAGCATTGTCAAAGTACACTAATGGTGGTGCTACTGCTCCCCCAGTAATTCTTGGTTCCAGCCATTCTGAAGCCTGAGATTCACTAGCCTATTGAAGAAAAGTTAAACAAAAATAAATGTAAATTTAACCACAAGTATTTTTTTCTTCTTTAAATTTCCCCCATGAAGTATATGTATATATTTATTTTACAGAAGGAGACAAAGAATGGCATTAAAATCAAAGACAACAGAACCTTAGCTATTACAGAGGAAAGGTGGAAACAGACCAAACGAGATGCAGACATTTTCATTCTGAGGTGCTTGGTTACTTTATAAATCAACTTTAATCTGGTATCTTACAAGGGCACGAGATACACCATGTTAGAGATACTGGAAACTGAGGGTCAGGTACATCGAACCTTATACATGTATGGTTAAAAGGGAAAACATGGTTCACATAACATTAGTGAAAACAGCTCCGTTCTAGGGTTAAATAAACAGCTCGTGCCTGGCTGGTTAAAACTGGTAACATCGTAGCTCTTTTGGTTTTCTCAATATGCGTATTTTTGATTTCTTTGAACTCAGATATCTCAATTCTGCAATGTCATAAGAGAATTAAAATGGAATAATTTTTTAAATTGGGATACTTTATACTGCATATATACATTTGGTCTAGTAGGGTTATTCAAAACAAGAAATAACAACTAATGAACAGAGGAGAGGAATGGCCATTTCAGCTCAAGATGCCTTACAATTACAATCCACAGCATGTAACTTAACATCTGTCAACGCTTCATTGATTCAGTCCTCTTGGAATACATTTGAGAGAGAAATCTGCTCACAGTGCAGTGGTAACAAATGAACGTGGCCCTATTGCTTGTGTCCTCATTCAAGTGCTGCTCGTGGTTACACGGTGATCACTTGGGCTTCTATCATAGAAGATCTTGGTCTTCAGTATATAGTGACAAAAACTGCATACTCAATATTCATGAGGAAAGAATACACAAGCCCAGTTAAATTAAAACTAACAAACAGTTTGCCAAGTTTGGAGTAACAAAACAGATAAATATGAAACAAGAAATAATAACTACATGTACAATAACTATCGTATCAAACTGCAGTTTTCTTTTAATTAGACCAAAGCCCAGATTATTCTAAAACAGAACTAAATCTACAAATTGCTTTGTCCAGCCTATGTCAAAACTCCAAAACATAATGTCACCTGTTTAAGATAATGTGCATTTGGACAGCCCAAATGCATCTTAAATAGTCAGGCCATTTCCACCATGTCTTGGGGTGAATTTGGGGTTCTCGATAAAAAATTTTTGCTTGGTATATAATTTTTGTCTGGAACCAGATTTCATGTTTTGAGTTCAAATTTGCTTCTACTGCACTCAACAGACTTTCATTTTTGATTGAAGTATACTTCTTTTGGTCTTGTAGGTCTTTGATTTTTAATTTCCTACAATCGACAAAAAAGTTTTATGCATATATTATAGACTTTCGAAATCAAAATCAAAACTGAAATCAATTATGAGTCCTCTCTACAATGGAGTTTAAATGAGGCTGAGGTGGTCTCATTGTGAAATCTGCATGAAGACAAAGCATAGGATCAGAATTATTCTTCTCCAGGCCAGATTGTGCAAAATGTTTAATTCATGGTATCTGTCCGGTAATTTATTGAGCACATACAACCAACCACATCCCTTGAAGAAAAGTCCTACATGTATGCCTTCTTTATTTAGAATTCTACCCCGCTGTCAAATGTGGGCCGTGTGCAAGTACACATATAGATGACCTTTAAAACAACATCAAGTTTGTTATGAAACATACCAGCTGTTACTTTCAGCCCCCCCCCCCCCCCCGGTAATGTTCTGTTGTGCTGTTTATTTCCGCAGATGAAAGGATTTGAACTTGTATACTGTGTAGGGTTGCTTGTATTGTTTATATAATTTATATAGAGATTAAATATCAGAATTGTCTTCAGTAATGAAAGTGTTATTTTACATAATTTATACATATTACTTTTGTGATTGCATATTTACTGCTTCAAACCTAAACGGCATGATGTGGGAAAAAAAAAATACACTTTGTTTCAAGACATTAAATTCTAAGCTCAGTGGTATCATGTCACAATACCTGTACAGTAAACTTTAATACTCGAACAGCATGCAACGATAAGACACGACGCCGTAGATACGTCATTGAAATATCTAAGTGATCTCAAGTCTCAAATCTTGTCACTGATTGGTCTAAAATTCATAACCTCTGTGGAGGGAGTAAAACAGATCAGCAGAATAAAATGTGCCGTTTTTTTTCGCATTTTCTTCAGTTTTGAGGGTAGCATAGGGTTTAACACCTTTGTCTTAGTATTTGTTGTGTAACCCAGGGGTTCATAGAAGTCTTTTTTCCACCAACCAACCACTACTCTCAGGAGGAAACTGTGTTTTTCTTTTGAACTAAACTGAATATTTTTTTTGCTTTGACCCGCCTTTTAAGTTACCAAAATTGAATATTTCTGATGCTTAACCATTCCACATTAACTGAAGTAATTGTAAGTGCCTATATATGAACTCAAGCTGGTCTTCAGACTGTATGATATTACTAATTGATAGCCGGCATGAATTGCAGCTGTCATTATTTCAAGATTCCACACACAAACAGTGTTGAGGTCCATGAAGATCTGTCCGAAAGCTTACAACCAAGATAATCTGGACTAAAACTCTATGCAGCTGATGTTGACATCACTTTCAACAATTTTACAGTGTTCATTTCATAATGGAATTATTAAGGGCATTGTGGCTGTCATTCTCAGTGAGTGGAAAGGCATGTAAAACGATGAACGTTAAAAGGTTGGGGCGAAAAAGCACAAACACAACAACATACAAACAAAAATAGTTGAGACAGAGTACAGATAATTAATAATCATGAAATACCTTACCTGAAAATAATAATGGATGTAGATGAATGTTCTCTCAACTACCTAAATTTTCTTGAAATATTATCCTTACGTCTGGAAATTCCAGTTGACGGCAACATTTTAAAACTTTGACATTTCTGATAACGGTTAATTTATTTATTTATTTGATTGTTGTTTTACGCTGTACTCAACAACATTTCACTTGTACGACGGCCTCCAGCATTATGGTGGGAGGAAACCAGGCAGAGCCTGGAGGAAACCCACAACCATCTGCAAGTTGCTGGCCGACCTTCCCATGTATGGTCGGAGAGGAAGCCAGCATGAGCTGGGCTTGAACTCACAGCGAGCACATTGGTGGGAGGCTTCGGTTATTGGGCTGCGTTAGCACGCCAACTGCCTGAGCCATGGAGGCCCCGATAACGGTTGATCTGAAGGAACTTGAAACCCATCACCGTAGGATCTCAACGGCCTCAAGTCCTGTCTTACACCCAGATATCTTCTGGCCATGAACAAAAGAAAACACAGCTTTAAATGAATGGAGGTGGTGAAAAATGGTTCGTATGTGTAAGAGGTGCATTCAGGTAAGTGACGCAACGATAACTAAAGAAAATTTCCGGAAAAAATCCTTGTACCCATGGATGTTTTGCCGAGTAATTTTTAAGATTTAGCTCTCTTTATGTCCCAGCAGGTTGTCCCAGGAAATCCACTGTGAATGGGAACAGATGTTTAAAAGCCACACATCGGCCAGCCTCATGCAGATAGCAAACTAGGAAATAATCTGACTTCTGGTGGGTTCATCTACATGTATGAATAGTTTCCTTTGATAATTCATCTGGTTGCCTGACGATTGTCTTTGACTGCACCTTGACTTGTGTCTTCATTTTGTTTTGCTAAAACAGGGCTTTTCAGGCTTTTATGGTTTTATATGGTTATGAAAGTCAACTTGGCATTCCTTGACTTGTACATGTTGTTTTACCAGTGATCGTTAATGGCAGCATGACTGTCTGAACTTTCATACAACTCAGCTATCTGTAGGCTCAAAGTACACAGGGCAAAACCTTGAAGAGAATTCATATAACTATGTAACTGGCACAGGAGTTTGTAAGGCTTCAAAATATTGGCTGCATGCATTGAATGTTGCTGAAGGTGGTAGTGCCACCTGGCATCAGCGGGAAGGAACCAACCGGACTACACACACCTGCAGTCAGTCTGTCTTCAGTAAAGCAAAAAACAGAACTATCTGGAACCACAGACGCAGTTCAAGATTATTCGCTAAGACTGGTAGAAACCAGAAAAGCTAACGTTCGTCATTTTTGATTTTACACGTCTCTCCGATGCTGAAAAAGCCTTCCCAAGTCTTAATCAACGCAGTTGGTCATGATGGAGATTTCTGTACAAGGGAGATAACTCATAATGCTCTCCTGGATTTCTGAGATGTTCAAATGGAATTTATGTAAAATTTTGAGTATTTCTTTCCAAAAACAACATAAATTGAATAAATAAGACCATGTACTGAGTTTTTTATTCAATCGTCAAATCCTGTGCATTCTCGGGACTCAACTCAGTGCAAAACAAGGTTCAGCAGTATCGGGTTACACAACTAACATCCCTACATCGGTGTTAACACCTTAAACATACCACTGGGCATTTTCAGTCCCACATAAATTCAAAATATTATAATTTCAAAGCATTAGAAAAATTACCGGGTTGTATCAGTATTTAGGTAATTACAAGAGAAAACTATCTAGTCAGTGTGACTATTTTATCAGCAACCCATTTACAAGACGCACTCAAGGGATACAGTTGTTGTGGAATTGGCTTCAAACAGTTGAAACATACAAGCACTGTATTTTGCTGGGTGGAATCCTGCCAGAAATATAAACTTTTCAAATACAGAAACATCAACGTAGCTTTCTCCATTTCTTGAAAGTTGACATACCGATAGAGCAGGCAAACCCAATCTGTTAGAATAAGCTCCGACCAAGCCTTGATCATCGAAGAGAGCCACAGGTACTGGGTGTGGTGGTGATGGTGTGGACTGCCCACTATTCCCAGTCAACTCTCCAGGCTACAAAACATACATTCACAACACTATCTGCATTATAATGTGTCCATAGCCACAACAATTTCATCTGTTGGTTTACATACTGACTAGCCTTTTTCAGAAAAATGTAACAAAAATGAAAATGGACAAATATTTCTTTTCTTTCCCACCGATCTAACAGCGGCCTAATACCAAATACTTTCTTATTTCCCCAATTTTTTCTGGTTTTCTTTGTTACCAATCTGCCGGTAAAGCAGGAAATAAATTCCATATGGCCCAAACTGGAAGAAATAGCCTTCACACACCATGTTCAAGTGTGAAAAGTCTGGCAATCCAGATAAAAGTCCTTCATTTACCTGTAATTATTATTAGTTTATGTCAAAATGCTGAAAAATCATTTCGAAATTCATACTGGCCTTGAGGAACATAAACATATGTAATTAACCTCATCTTCCATGGTTTCATGCTATTTCAACTCTTTGAGAGTAATTTTTTATTTATTTATTTCATTGTCATTAAACAACACTGGAGCTATAATAAGCAGTTTCTGCAACGAGTGCTACTGACGGGGTACATTATAAGAAGCATCATAAATGGCCTTACAGCCCCTTTAAATGCAGTAACATGGTACAAACAGTCCATATTGTCAGTCTATAAATATCAACGTCTCTCAAATCCATCTTGTCAGGCTTGTATGTCATAGTAAGCTGGGTACAGATCTCCAAACCATAATGCACAGAATACTGCTTTTACTCTTTGGTTGGACAACACAATGATCAACATTGCTGTACATTTCATCCACACACACTTGCTCACCCGATTTTCTGTAAAACTTGTAGAATTTATGGTCAAATTCACGGGCTGACAGGTTGAATTATTATAATACAGGAATGGTTCAGCCTTCGTTGGTGCCAGCAACTCTGACCCTTGACCTCCATGAGAGAGTTGTCCTGTCTGTCCCTGATCATGTGAGGCCTCAGGCTCATACCAGATCTCTAGCGGTTCTTTCTTTACACAGCTGATGTCAAATGGAATAATCCTTTCTGTGGACTCCATCCTGAATAGGCAAGAATACAAAGAACAGGGAAAATTATACCGTCAAGCTTGATGTATGTATTTTAAATATGGCAGGCATGCATTTACATAACTAGGTATGCTGTTTGGTGTGGCTTATGATCGAAACTGAATTCTACTGGAAAAATAAGAATTAATAAACTGACAGTATTTCCACCATATGATAATGCCAGTGCCACATTTGGTCGTCTCCTGTTTAAGACCAACAAATATGGTGTCATTGACAGTGGTTTCCATTTTCCATTTCTGATATTTATCAGGTAAATATACATCAGAATTGGTTGATTATAGGCCTAGGCCTCAAAATCAAATGTCTACCTCAAATGTGATTGAAGTTCTATGTACGGTACTCTAAATCAGATAAGGCACAGACCTCAATCATATAAGCAACAAGTTTATGATCTACCTCACTTCCAGGTGAAGGCGGGGTAATTCATTATAAAGGTCCGAAAGTTACCCCATGCATTTCATTTCGCCGCTGGAAACATTGACATAAATTTAGAACTACACTTAGTCACCACACAACAACAACAACAACAAACTAAAAAGTCTGTACACCCTAAGCGTTCGAACGAAATGTGCAATTTGTGAGGACAGAAATTTGCATCAGCTTTAAAATGCCAGCCACAGTGGCTTTAAACCTTAAATTAGGCATTTGAAAGCCAGATAGCCATGAAAATATCCAAGTTACAATCAAATGTAAAATATAAATATTACATTCTCGCTTTTCCGGAAATTAGGCTTGGCACAAATGTACATGTAGGTATATGATTCCATCCACTTGTCCAGGGTACTGAATATTCATAAGATGACGTTGGCGTTTTCTGAGTATTTACTCTCATGTATCCTACAGTAAATTCTTCGGTGCTAGCGTGATCGGAACATGTAGATTCAGAGTGACCTTTAATAATATGCACGTCAAAACGAGGCTCATGAATATCCCTTTGTGGTATCCAATGAACACGCACAGCGCGGGAAAAACGACATCTCTCGCCAAACACTCGCATATTATCCTAAAAGCGACTGTTTTGGTTCCCCTTTCCATTTTGTTTAGCACAATCCGTTGACTGCAATATGCTACTGTATTATAGTACCATGTGCATGACTTGTGATATAAAATTGTTATTATTGTTTGTTTCACCGTGATGAAAACCTCCATACATGTGTAAAGTAAAATAAATATTTTTCTTTTAAATCTGCGCTGAATTCGGAGATCTCTGGAACAACTATATATTTAATTACTTATTTATTTCTTTGCTTTAGATCTTGAAATCAAGGCTAATTTTTCAAGATATTTGATGGTAAAATAATTAAGACGCCATTATATTTAACAGCTCTATTCTTTATCCACGCGTTATTTAAAGTATATGCTTTATGTATCAGTTAAAGGGTACAATAAAACAAACTACACACATGGGTTGTACAGTCATAATCCATCATCTTTATAAACGTGTTATATAGGCCGATGTTATCTGATTTCACAAGTTAAGGGCTAGAGGACTGGAACACGTGGATTAAGGACATGACGCGATGTAGAACATATATATATATATATATATATATATATATATATATATATATATATATATATAGGCTATATATATATTTTTTGGTTGGTTTGTGCGTCCCATATGTTAGCCAGTTAATACACATTAACGGTTATCTTAATTTCCTTTCAGTTCATTGGATGTGACCTTCGAAGCCAAATTTGCAAAACCTCCATCTTTTCTCTTATTTGAAATTCTCTCAAAGGTGTCGCTATAACAAAACACCAGCTCATATACTTTTAGCCCACTTGATGCGATGCCCTCACTCACAGCACATTGGTACAGATTATATAAACATTCTTCAGTCATATCTGAAGCAAAAACAAACAGGAGAATATGGCTTCAGAAGCTAGCGTGCCATTGGCCATATCCCCTCCTCCGGAGTCTAATAATGGGAAAGACGAAAAATTGTTTGCCTGAGTAGCGGACCATTATATGGTTACGTAAAGAAAATTGATGACGTAATGGATGTTATTGACGACTTCTCTTTGTCAACGTCGACATCCTATACAGTAACGGGGACCACAGGTGGTTTTGGGACAACAGATTTGTTCACTGGTAAGCGTTCAAAACTTGGACAACAATGCCCTTTTTTGAGTTTCCTAAATTTGTTTTCATATATCTTATTGCGTAGAAGGCATAGAATTTGCTGATTTGTGCTTATACTTAGAAATGTATCGTTTAACCTGAAATGATTCTCAGAATTGTACCATGTATGCTGTGATACTGTCGACTTTTCTCTCACTGCCTAATACTCTGTATCACATATTGTCAGGTTCTAAATCTTTACCTATTCCGCTGCTCTGTCCTCAAATCATATATGTTTTACCTCTTAATACGCACATATCCTGCAGGTGTTATACATTGTCAAGTTATTAATACACGCATTGCGCTCCCCTAAACCTCAACGCGTACATTCTGGTGCCAATGAACACTTGCAAATCACTGAGAAAGACTTCAGTATTCATTGAGTACTGTGTTAAAGATCGATGAAATAGACCAGCAAATGTGCTCTCTATGCCATATCTCTTGATATATATCATATATGTGTTAAACATCATCAAGTCTTTAATCCACGTATTGCACTCCCCTAAACTTCAACACGTAAATTCAGATATCATAGAACACTTGCAAATCATTGAGAAAGACTACAATGTCCATGTTGAGGGGCCTCCATGGAAGTTGGGGGGGGGGGAGGGGCGTAGAGCCCCAGCGCGGCGCTATGGCCCAGAGCCTCTGACCTATGCGGTCACTGTGAGTTCAAGTCCAGTTCATGCTGGCATCCTCTCCGGCTGTACGTGGGAGGGTCTGCTAGCTGCCTGCGGATAAACGTGGGTTTTCCCCTGGGCTCTGCCCGGTTTCCTCCCAACCTAATGCTGGCCATCTTCGTATAAGTGAAATATTCTTGAGTGCGGCGTAAAACTCCAAGCAAACAAATAAATAAATAAATCAATATCCATTTAGTGCTGTCTTACAGATCGATGAAATAGATCAATAAGTGTGAGCTGTATGCCTCATATCTTAATGTATACCATATGTATGTGTAATACATAGCCATGTTCTTAATCCACGTGTTGCGCTCCTGTAAACCTCAACACGTAGATTCAGATTTCAAATAACACCTGTTATCAGTGATGACGTAACGTCATGCATATTCAGTGGTCTGGAGAAGTGGTTGAATCGTATACCTATTGTGATGCAAAGGTACGTAATTCAGGAGGTAATTCATTACGCTGCATTAGCGCTTTAATACAATCGGCCACCTGCTAACAAAGTCAACATGGTTTTGCTGACTTCATCCTGCAAAATTTTGCTACCTTAGATTTGCTGATTTATGAAGAATGACCCGAGAGCCCAACTTCACCTTTAAAGCTTGGCACGAGTGCTTAAGACGCGACTGAATTCAACTCGTTCTTTGCGTCGAGCCCTAACTGCTCTTAAGCTCGGTATACAAGAGAGATTAAGACAAGACTCAATTCAACTCAACTAGTCGTACGATCCAGAGTTAGTGCCAGTCTCCGATTGACATACGACTTCAACCCGACCGGCGTAGGCCTATACACCTAACACGGATACAACTCCTGTTGAGTCGCCTCGCCATTTCGCATCTAGGCCCTACACGAGTGCCTAGGACTCCACGCAACAGCCGGGTTGAGTTGAGCTGGGTTTTAAGTTTTTGTGTATGCCGGTCGAACTTTACATGCACAGTAATGACGAGACTCCTGGAGTTGTGCATAACCCGGTCGTTACGTGTGTGTCGGTCAATTTTAGTCCTATAGATGGCATCAGTGACTGGGCCAACTGAGTAGGCCTATACGGCCAGTTAACTCGAGTAGAGCTGCGTCTTCAGCTGCCGTGTATGCCGAACTTTAAGCCTAGGCCTACTCAACAGCATGTCTGAATGGCGTTTTAAGCTCTCGTGAATGACGAGCTTTAATGCATATGCACGAGAGCTTAAGACGACACTCAGCTCCACTTAACAGGTGACTTTCAGTGGTCCCAGCCGGCGATGGCCATTCGACTTTTAGATTGACTGGCATACCCGTGACGACTGGGGTACAACTCCCGATGAGCCACATCGTTACTTCGTATAAACCAGCGCTTAGGCATATAATTGGGATCCGCCGCTACAAATGAGTTTTGGGATTGAGTTTGGTTTTAAGCTTTCGTTTGTGCCGAACTAAGAGCGCTACTCAGCTGAATTCAACATGTCGTACGAAGTTCGTCCCAGTCGCCGAGGGACAGGCGACTTTGGACTGAACTGGCGCACACGTGGCAACTGGAGAAACAACTTCAAAATCCAAATCAACTCAACTCAGGGATTGAAAGCGCCCGTGTATGTGAAACTGCGCGACCCAGATCGGGTTGTACTCTATCGTGTGTCATGATCAATCCAACGTTCGGCATATACGAGAGCTCATACACACCAATCTCACCTCGATTGTTGCGTCCTGTCGGAGGGCCCATGTAAGCAACGTAACGACGCAAGTCAAGTGGAGTGTTACTCCAGTCCGTACGTGTGTATGTATGTATGCTCACGTTTTATGTCGTACTTAATTTTTGTCATACGATGACGAGGAGTCCCTAGAATATGTATATATACAGCGTCTTTTGGAAAAATGCCGTCAAATTGCTATCCCCACTGGAACATCATGTTGAAGACACCATGCAGACATGACACCCTACTCAGTCAAATGATACTGAAATCAGGCCTACCAGTCCCGCTTCCTTGTTCTAACCTCTCAGTGCTGACCGCCAAGCAAGGCAGTAACAAGTAGCATATTTTTAAGTCTTGACATGACCAGGGATTGGTCGTGGATCTTCCGAATCTGAACTCGGTGCGTACTTTCTAAGTATACTAGATCCACCTAGGCGGTCCACAGTTGTAACGTGTATGCCAGGCAATTTTACAGTCGTATGGCCATCAGCGACTGCAAAAGATCAATTACTACATACGACCAGCTGAGTTGAGTTACATTTCAATGCTACTCAGCTGGTTGTGCGGAGTTGGTTCCAGTGTCCGATTGTCATAGGACTTAAAACTTGAACAGCACACACATCTCAACTGGGGTACAACTGCACTATGTGCAAACAATGCATGCGCTGTCCGTCGATCTCATTTACAATTACGATGAAGCAAGAATTGTTTTGGCTTGTATTATGAATACATATTTCATCCAGGAAACAATGAGCTATTGGGCAATTGTGAAGTTGCCCATTTATAGAAGTAAATGAAGCCAGGAGGAAATCTACAAGTAACTTGTATATAACTTGCCAGAATGGAAGACAATTAGAACAAGAAAACTATCTCCATGATCACAAACAAGTTTTTAGGTTGTGCAGGTCTGTTTCAAATTGTGGGGAATTTTACGACATAGAAAGTTTGTGCATTGTATTTATTTGATTGATGTTTACGCTGTACACATGAATATTTCATTTACATGGTGGCAGCCAGCACAGGGGTGGGTGGGTGGGTGGTAACTGGGCAGAGCAGGTTGCTGTGACAAGCCTTTCCATATATCACTGGCAAGGAAGTCAGTGTGAGCAAGAGCACTGATGAGAGGCTCCACTTTATCTATAAGAGGAGATTTTAAGACATTGAGATTTTTACCTAGTGGAAAAAAGGATTCAAATTAGGATCAGAACAAAACTGAACAGGGACCCATTTTCACAAAAATTGGAAATCACAAAATATCATATAATTTCATTAATAAATGGGGTTTAAGGTGGTACACTATAAAAACCAGAATTCTTGTAATTGATTGATCTCTAGAATGAAGTGTGCTTCGGCTTTTGTCAGATATAACCAAGAAAATGTAACTTTCTTTGGAAAGCTCGTATGAGCATTTGCAAGTTACATGAACATGTATAGGGAAGATACACTGTATTCAATGAGTTACAGTGAGGAAGAGAAATAGTTTCACCCAAGAAAGCTGTATACATATTTCTGGTTGGAAGCATCTTTATTTGACTTCTTGTATTTATATGTAGTAATGGGATGCATAATCAGAAAAACTACGAAAACAAGAGCTCAAAGAACATGTGGAGAGGAAACAAACGATAAACAAACAGGAGTAATTTCTAAATAGCTTCCATATTAACGGATGCTTTAAACTCAAAAGCAACCTCTTTCAAAGGAGTTTTTCATTACATAATTCACTAATACAAAATTTTCACAAATTGTGCTGACTATAAATTACAACAATACATTATGTGCTATAATACATACTGTAACAAATGGGTTTCCAAGGAACAGTGGAAGAGATGATCTGTCCATCACTGTTAAAATGTGAATCATCGCATACAGCCATACATGTATGCCAAACGTAAGACACTGTTTAACCCAAAACAAAGTCCAATTAGGATGCTCTAAAACTGAAAGTAAAACTAGACCATACTTACAATATTACTTGCACACATTCAGTCCTTACACTTTTTTTACTAGTTTTAGTTTACACATTAGACACATGAGTTACACTAACGTTGTGCACCTGTCCTTTCAAAATCTATCTGTCCAATTTATAATTATCCACATAGTGGCAGTACAAAAAAAAAATTTTTTTTTTCCCTCTTGCTCAAGAATTGCAGAGTCGATTATGTTTAATGTCCACTTGTGTCTCTCAAGTTCAAGAGAATTTGTGTCTCTCCAAAGGAGCACAATTTAAGTCTGGCATTAATCAGTATGGATTAAAGATTCATTTGTGTCATGCTGGGGTGAATAATTTCAGTTCTGGTAAATACCATTTTTTAGCAGGAAGTCCCACACTAGTGATATAAAGAAAGATCTGTGCTGTCAATCATTTGCGATTATTGAAAGTTTACAAGAAATCTCGAATACAATTACAATAATATTAAAAGTACATGTACATATATAGCGAAGTGTTTCTGGTTCTATATATAAGACCATCAAACAAATGATCTGCAAAGTGGCCACAAAGAAAACATTGCCTATAATCGGATTGGTCAGCTGAAAATGTCACCCCTCACTTATACAGTACATGTATGTAGACCAGGCAGTTGTTACTTTTTATTTTACACATAAAATTTTAAAAGAAATACTGCTTGTCTAGCAGTGTAAGCCCAGAAAAGGATTGTTAGGGCAAGGTAATCACCAACTTCATGTCAAAAATTAATCTCATTTTGTGATTTAAATAGTGTGAAGTGACAAATTTGTGGGAAAAACTATATTTGCAACATGTGACAAGTAAAGACATGAAATATGGGTGTGAGCAGATCGCTGCAGAGCACATGTCCAGAGCATGCTATCAACACCCAGAACCAGATTACAGACCCGATGAAGGAAACAGTAATTGGTATGAGAACACACAATTCTCACTCTTTCTAAACAAGAAAATCCGGCATTATTAGTTACATATAGAAAACATTATCATAAGAAATAAACACAGCCTACTCCCTGCACTTTAAACAGGGATAAAGATATGCATTACACAGAAGTCCTTAACAGTGTCAAGAAATAATTGATGTGGGAGAGTTGCCATTAGGCATGCTCCAGCAGGATCTACACACTTTACTTCCATGCTGAATCCAACTGACTATTTGCGAACATGAAGCTCAAAGGTCTCCAACCTACAACTTGCAGAATCAGGATAAATAAATTAACATGCAACAGCCATAGAGCAGGAGTAGGCAAATGGAGAGGTTGTATCCATACGTCGATCACACCTTGTCTTAGCCTCCTCATTCATACCCCACCATTTCATTCTGAATACATTATTACCTATGGGTAAAAGTTGCATCTCATTTACGCGTATACACAGTGGTAGTAATCTTTCACCTACGAAAAACATACACATACAAAAAAAGTAGCAATATTTTAGTCTGGGCATGTGTGGAGTAGGCAATGACTCAGATTTGATATGTAAATGCCTCAATCCAAACATTGCCTTTCAAATCAAGTTGATTTAATCACATACTTGTACCTGTGCTTTATCTGCCTACAATGCATACTTTTCTCTCACTACACATAAATGTACATGATGTTTTGACACTATTTTTAACCCACATCATTAATGTATTTCAGATGTATTGCCATTTTTCCCAGGTCCAGATCATAAAATTATTATGCCATTAAAATCTGCAAAGAGTTAGTACATTTAAAGTAGGTTGAGAACATTCCATTCCGGTATTAAAAGCCACAGGACACAACCCTTATGTAGAAATTCCTACCCATACATAACAGGCTCTAGAAAGATAATACATATAATAGTAATAAAGCAAGAACTGATTTCTCAGCTTTTCAACAGTTTCTTGCCACCCAAAAGAACTGTTAACCTCAAAAAAACAACAACTGCAAAGCAAATGGACAATGTCTGCACAGTTTTGTAAAGAGTTATAACTTGCCTCTCAGTCATGGATGTATGTGGGGAAATCAATGTACTTCAAAGCCAGGGACATTTCGTACTACTACATGTAAGGACCTAATATTAGTGTTGCATATATATGGAAAGAGCAGGATAATTTTCAATAGAAAATGGAAAACACTTACTCTTTGTCCATAAAAGAGCAATTTCATGAGACATTTTGTTTCCATGGGAAAAGCGTTACATTATGTTACTAAGGAGCAAGCATGTATATGCCCTCTCCTGTTATTTCTGAAAGCAGCGGTTGGCAGATTGCAACGGATACTGTAGCATAAGATAATGGTGTAGAAGTTACAAAGAGTATAAACACCTCCACATTAATTTACAACACAAATTTTCTCTTGTAGTTATTGTCGGACATCTCCCGTTCATGGGGTTATCTCCCCTTGGACCACATGTAGCCACATCTTACATGTACATGTATTAACAACAATGTAGAAGTACTTTGTTGTTTTCATATTTGTCATTCATTCCTCCCAGACCTGAATATCTATCTTCATCAAGAAACCCTGAAATTGGTACTTTGTTGACAACTATTATGATGCCACCTCATGTTGTACTTCTATTCCATTAGAGAACACCTTAATTCACTTTCAATTGCTACATTTTTTGATGGCTACAGGCACCAGGATCACAAAGCTGTCTAACACTGAAGTCAGATTTTGAACTTCTGGTATTAATACTGGCCCAAGTTAAATGAAGTGCACTTGCACGTAGCTAAGTATTCCCTTATCTGCCATGACAATGTATGTTGTAGAGACAGGAAGTGCACTTAGCTAAGTGCTACTTAGCACTAAATATGCTTCATGAAACCGGGCCCTGTAATAGCATTGAAATAAAAATTCTTCAGGTAAGTCACAATTTCAGTGCAATAAACAGTTTTAGAGTTAAGACAAAGATTGATTTTAGTCTAAGACAGTTTCATGATCCTGCAGCCAGGAGATCAGGCTTGTTCAGAATTAAGTCTACCAAAAACTAAAAGTATATTAGCCATATGCATTTGCAAAAAAACACAAAAACTTAATGCATAGCTTTGCATTTGTAGCTGAGACCAATCACCAGAACATTATGACCTATAGTTACAGAATATTGGTACCACAGGTTTCTCAATGACTCTCATATTTGTTTGATACCAGGTCTAGTATCAGTTATCATGTAATATTGCCAAAGGGCAAGGTACAATGGAAATGAAAATGACAGAAATCTAAGCAAAGAAATAGTAAAGATTCAGTGTAACGGAAACTCCACACACAACAGTTTCATAGCCATGTCATTCTACAGCTGGGAAGGGCTGTACAACATCCTCAAGCCTTGGAGATTCTGCACAGCTCTGCATTAAGATGAATTTGCAACCTGCTGCAAGAAATCTGTCAAGAACTCTTGATCACATGATGCTGATAAGGAGTGTTCTTCATATCTCTATCCAGAATATTTCACAATGCACAATGTCGGTGAGTAAGTAAATTTACATCGATTTTAGTACATACATGTATGAACTGTGTACAGGCCTTTTAACAACCAACAATATATATAAAAGCTATGCTGGCAGAATGTCACTTTGCTATGGTTACACACTGATCACCAAAGCAACAAACTAATGATTATCATGGTTTAACATAAGAACATGACAGATTTCTGTAGCAACTTAACTCCTCCCCTCTCCCACTCCCAACCCATCCCTGTCAGCCACAACAATTCAACGTCACACAGGTTGGCCACGTGAATTCATCAACTTGGTCGAGACACTTGAATCTGCCTGGCTGCTCTGACTTTGGCCCATTCACATTCAGCCTCCTTATTCAGGGATGTAGCTGTTATGGGCGCACTGCAGAATCCCTTTTATTTGCTTCTTGAGGTAAATTTGAGGACAGTAATCTGGTGTCTTTATGAAGGCATGGTACAATACCTCACATGATGCCTCAGCAGAACTGGCCGATTGAATTCTTTTCCACACCGTCCACAGATGTGAACAGGTGCAGGTGAACCCATGTGTCGTGTCTCCTTGTGAGAATACAAGTGATATTTGAGGTTACAAGGTCGATCAAATGCCTTGTCGCATACTTCGCAACGAAATGCTTTCTTTTTGGGTGAGAGTGCGCCAGCGATCAAACCAGAAGTTCTCATAGATCCCTTCATGGGGGATTTGCTCCTCAGGGGGCTCTCTTGGACTATTTCATGAGCCGTCAGCATGTGTCTGCGGAGAAAGTACGGCCTGTGGAACGAGCGGTCACAAATGCTGCAGGTGTGAAGAGGGGGCGGCACGCCCAGGTGCTTGGTTTCTTCATGCGAGTACAGGTGATATTTGAGGTTGCAGGGACGATCAAATGTCCGGTCACACACTTGGCACTCATACTCGTACAACTTGGGAATAGTCCCCTTGGGCGATCTGTCGGAGGCCTCCTTACTCTCGTCATCTGCGGAATCATAGTCGTTATCCAAGGCATAGTTGCTGGTCTCGTGGGTGGTCATGTGTTTCTGCAATGTACCTGTCTTGGTGAAGTTTTTATAGCAGATGTTACACTGGAAGCTTTTCTTCTTCTTTTTGGAAACTTTTTCGTTTTTCCGTCCACCTTTTTTCTTGCCAGAGTTTTCTCCCTTGTGGGACTTCAAGTGTTTGTTAAGGCGACCTTCCTGACTGAATGCCTTGAAGCAAATTCCACAGAGGTATGTTTTGACTGGCTGCCGATCGCCCTCCATGCTGGAAGACATCTCTGCATTGCGTCCTCCATCTTGTTCTGACTCCAGCAGCTGCTTCAGCTTGGCACGAGCATCGAGTGTCGAGTGGGTTGGCACAAAGGAGTAACTATCATCATGTAATTGCATGTGTTTGTTGAGTTTTGTCACCTTGCTAAAACCCTTGTGGCACACAGTACACATAAAAGGTTTCCTGGACTGTGCAGGGGAATCTCCTTCACCAGTGGTGGACTGCCGACTGAGGGCATGCAGCCCAGCCTTGGTGAAGTACCCAAGATCCTGCTCTCTGGCTTCCAGGCGTTTCTTGAGTCGATCAGCTGTCTCTTGGAACATTCTGGACAAAGGTTTCTCTTCGACAGAATCATTTTTCTCATTGCTGTTTCCAGCGTCACCGTCGTAATTCTCCACTTTAGCATATTGGTGCATAAAAGCATTGGAATCAGTGTCTATATCTTCATTGGAATCCAGGTCTTCCGCAACTTCTTCACAAGACACATCAACTTCCTGTTGCACCTCACCAGAATGGTCCATAGCGATTTCCTCGTAGGCCCCTACCACTGGGAAAATCTTCACCACTATCTCCTCTTTGCCAGCCTCGGTGTCTTGTATGACCACGTGAGTTTCTGGCTCAGGAACGCTTCCTTCCACCACCTCCTCCTCTCCAACTTCCACCTCGCAAACATCAGTAGGGTCTGGGCCTATCTCCACTTCTACTGGCATTTCTTCCACCATTTGTGATTCTCCCACTACCTCAGTTTCCCCAACCACAGGTGTTTCCTCAAAGTGGTAGGAGATTGTTTCACTGTTTTCATTTTTAATCACATACATGCTCACTTCACCTTCTTCCATTTTCTCTTTCTTCACACCTGGCCACCTGTTCTTAAAAAACAAAAACAAATTAAAGCATTAGAAAACCATTATTAGATCAAGTGCTCACATTCATTAAATTCAGAAACATTAATTTGATATGCTTCAAGAGAATATGTGTACTTTGACTTTTTTGAAGTTTGCAACCTTTAACAGATGCTTTTCTAAGTTCACTGATGTTACTATTCAAGAATA
This sequence comes from Acanthopleura granulata, assembly GCA_016165875.1. Classification (NCBI taxonomy): domain Eukaryota; kingdom Metazoa; phylum Mollusca; class Polyplacophora; order Chitonida; family Chitonidae; genus Acanthopleura; species Acanthopleura granulata. The sequence continues at coordinate 6,102,974 of JABBOT010000082.1, forward strand.
TTTCGTTTGTCCAACAAGAGTCCAGTACTTAAAACCACCATCAATAGTTGGTGGTCTTAAATATGCTGGACATAAAAGTGCAGTCTATCCAACAATATCTGCATTAAACAAAAACATGATACTGCATGACCTGCCCTGTTGGCATAGAGCCGTGGTCTACCACCTGACAAAACAAGGAAAATTTAGTGCTGAAACTTAAAACTTGTGAGTAAGTCAAATGTCCCGTATGGTTAGCTCTTAAGGACCAGCAACATATTTTCTCTTTTTTTCTTGAAGTCACATGGCACATACTACCTGACTAATATAGACAATAAACTAAGTAAGAGACTCACAGCATTTTTATCAGTGAAATGCAATGCAAACGCTACCTGAACATTACAAATGGGCAATGTCTATGTTGTACTGGATGGATTTCACCTGTGAGTATTAAGATAAATGTTTCCTTGTGTGTAACAGTAACATAAACGACTGTTTCTTGGCTTCTTGTTGGAGCTCTTACGGACAAGCAACTTTTTTCTTTTTTTTCTTCAAGTAAAATGGCACATGCTACCTGACTAATATATTTATTTATTTATTTATTTGATTGGTGTTATACGCCGTACTCAAGAATATTTCACGTATACGATGGCGGCCAGCATTATTGTGGGAGGAAACCGGGAAGAGCCTGGGGAAACCCACGACCATCCGCAAGTTACTGACAGACCATCCGACTAATATAAGCAATGCTAATAATCTGAACAATTCTGGATGAACAAGAATAAAATCTTTATGTCAAGTATTATAAAACTCTTAAAAATGTATATACTAATTTGAAGTGATGGCCCTGAAACACACCAGAATTAGTATGCTGTCTGTTGACATATAAAGTATGCAACCAGTAGGATTTCTTCCAATGCTAATCAACGCCTCACCAGCACTCTGGATTCACAGCCACCTCAACATTACAAATGGGCAATGTCTATGAACCATGCATTAAAGTGTGCAACACACATGTAGAATTTTCAACACTAATCATTTGTTATTGTTTCTTAATTATAGAGGAGGTATGTTTGTCCACATGTGGACTTGCATGTATGAACTAGTCCATCTAAACAACTCCAGATTCTGACATTCATCACCCAAACTCAACAAAATTGCCCCAGATTTCCAAACTTGCAGTCAGTGGACACAAGTGGCAACTCACCTCTTCTGCCCATTTGTATGTCATTTTCCTGTTGAATGTCGAATACTATCTTTTTAATTTCCTACCCATGAAACAAAATAATTTGCTGTGCAAACTTATGATGTAAACAACTACCCTCCCTTGACCATCACCTTGAAAAGTGATGTTCAACTACTTTTGGTCCTGAAATGTAACTAGTTCTAGCACAACCACGAGCATCCTTGGAATTTAATTTCCAAATACATGTCAGTTGGCGTTAGACGAGCGCGGACCTTGCTGAGAGCACTTCCATCAACTTTGAGTTCAGAAATCTGTGGCGATTTTATTTAGTTCAGGTGATGAACTCTCTGTAGCGCTGAACGTCGGAATTTTAAAATAATCCACTGAGGCCATGTAAGAGAACAAGAATGCAATGACAGGTGTTTTGACATAACTTATCAGGTGTTATAGCAGTGAGTGTCTTTGGCCATAATAAAAACCAAAGTAGATTGACGAAAATTCATTAAAGAATACGCTTTTCACAAAGAACATTGGAAAAGTGGATCAGCAACAAATGAAGGCACAGCATTGGTTTTTACACATGCCAATAATTTGGGTAGTGGGCGTTTTTACCTACATTCTTTACAAAAGTTGAAAAGGGGGTATCACTGACTGTACGCCACAAATGTCTTTGAGCATATGAAATAACTAAACCAGTTGAAATAAGCTTTCATGAATTCAGCCCTAATTCATGAAAACAGAAGAATGACGTTCTGCCACACGTGTGGGCATCATTGCAATGTTATTTTCACCACGGAATGAAGATTGTCCTAACCTTCCGATCTCCACCTGTCGACATCGAATGTCGCGTTGTTGTTGTTTCGACATCACAAATTTCGCTACAAAACCAATTCTATTGTGCCCACATATGATTTTACAACTAAACTGAATATACTTTATCCTAACAAAGATACGTCGGTTTTAAAACTGTAACAAAACGGCTCATTTTCGCGTTACAACTTATGTTAGAAACGTGTTCTGTATTCAAAATTTCATCACTTCGTGAACACGGCGCGCAAATTTGGCCAAAATCGGCTGCATTTACGAGCTTACTAGACAGGATACTGAGCTTAATGACAAGATCTTTTCAGTCAGAAATCTACTTAAGGGTCTTATCTTACAAATCGCTTACCTGTTTCAAGGTTATTTTCTAGTATATAGACAAAAATAAGCTATATTACTTCCAAGTTTTTCGCTTTGTCCGTCTGACCGACTAAGCTTCACGCCTCAACAGGAAGCACAGTCGCGCTGCTACGGGATACGTTAACAGCGATATAAAAAGCGACGAAAACGGACTTTTCTTCCAGTGTTTACAATTTATAATTTACAAATTTAATTTCACGGCATTATTGTACTATTTCTAACTGTAAACATAATTAAAGAGAACGGTATAGCTCCTTTCTATATTTATCCAACAAGACTAGATATAGATCTACTTTTTCAATGTAGTGATAGACGGAGAGCTACAGAGTTGAAGCTAACGAAATTGGGCGGGTGACCTAGCTGCTCAGACACGGAGGCTGGTTTAAACATTATTGAAAAAAAAAAGCAAGGGCCTACCGTTCAATAAAAATGCCTATTTCAATAAAGCTATGTCTTGCAGGCCTTTCAAGGTAAAGCTATTTAGCAGTACGTACATGAACATGTATATGGTATACCTGTAATCAATATAATGCTCTTTATCATTTTTCTGTTGTTCATATCTCTTCATTACGAACTTTAGTACTGCAATACCTTTATTAAATATGTCAGTAGTGCCAACAAGCAGACGTTTTTTTTATAGCTTCTTACCTATGCTACAAACTTAAATAAATGAATTTGACTTTGGGCTTAATTCAGAAGGACTCAGATGTGTATACAGAATTGATTTGTTTAAAGGGAAAGACCATACAAAAATGACGTTCTGGTGAGTCAAAACTGCGTTTAATTTGGTGAGAAAAAAATCTAAAAAACGCTTTGAAGGTGTTTTCAAATACAGTTTTCAATGATCTTTTCTCTCACCATAAGTTCTTTTTTGTGTGGTTCTTTCACGAACGTTATGTATTGAAGAATATTTGACTCCGTAGGATTAACGGTACCACTGCATGCTCACTGATAATTTAACATTTAGTTATGTTTGCGAAGAGAAATGCTCTACCAGGTTATGGGGTAATTATGATATGCATGGCGGAGGAGGAGGTGATACATGCATCTCAAGAAACGCTGCAAGTATGCACGGCTCAGTTATTGACCGGTTACAGACTACATCGCCATCTGACTTTAACAGGTGACGACCTGGTTAAATGAGAGACTAACACTACGCCACAGACCTATAACCGCCGCAGCTCAGTGATGTTACTGTTACAAGTTTTAGCGTACTCGTAAATGTAGTTGATGCGTCCTGTTGTAATGGACAGATGCCACCGGCGAATATTGAGATCAATGTTTCCGTGTGTGTAACAGTGTAACGGTTTCTTGGCCTCTTATTGGGGCTTTGTCCAACTGGGAGTTCCTCGCCCGGCCGCCACCCCGACACCAGCTTTGGGCGCTATAGGCACTGCAACATGGGGAAGCTGGGAGCTTTCAGCATCTCGTTCTTCAAGCCCGAGCGAGTGTACACGTCTGGGGAGGTCATAGCTGGACAAGTTCTCGTGCATCTCAACGAGGACATGAAAATGAGAGGTAGGGCAGTTCGCTTTTGCCACATTCCCAATGTGAATATATATTTATATATGTGTGTGGGCTGTTTAAGAGAACGCCATACACTTATAAGCCGAATCACCATTGGACCCGTCTCGGGAGATTAACGCTGTTTGGGTTAACGCTGACATGAGTTAATACAACAACAACAACATTCTAAGATATGGCGATTACTGGAAATCACGTCTTTGTAGCGTTATTTTGCGTTAGTTTGCGAGAGCACCCACTCATGTCTCGCCCATACAGCGTTAATCTCGTGAGACACCTCCATTGCCGATTCGGTTTATAATAAGTATTTGTACGACATGTACATGTACATCGTATTCAGCACTGGTGCATCGTTGCACACAGTATGCAGCCTCTGCATGTACCGCTACTACAGCTTTCTGAGAGACTGCAGTTTCAATCCTGTCAGCGGTCCACTACTTTCAACTTGCACTATAAGCTCATAATATGAAATGTGGTGCTACCACTAAGCCCGCGCAGCAAATAGTCAGCAATCTCCGTGCATAAAATTAATCTTCGAGCTTGGTCTGGCAGGTGCTTGTAGGTCACATGATCAAGAGATTTCACGAGATTTAGTTTCAATATGGCGGTACCTTGTGAACCTGGCTAAAAAATGATGAAAATCTGTCATTTAACAACGATTCAGGTACTTATTTGTGTTTTATTCAATGCTAACATAGAAACAAGAAGTCATAGGACAAATTAGCCACAGGAATTGTTATGTTTGACACTTTGTAAGTGACTGGGGAATGACTTTTCAGTTGTCACTCAAAAGTTGACCTCTTCATTTTGCGAGACAGTAATCGGGATTCACAGACAGATTTGTCCACATCTCATGCTGTTTTGCCCACTTTGCGTCCTGCTGCTATAATTGCAGGTCATGTACGAATGTCGTTTAGATTATAATGAGACACAGTGGCAGTGATACAGAAATGAAATGAAATCGGTGTTTCACCTGAAGCAATATCTGGTCCTATGGATCATGAATATGCTTCAGTATGAAATATATTTACAAATAAAAGCCGAGGTCATGTTGAGAGATTAAAGTTTGATTTGATTTGAGTTTTATTCACCAAGTACATATAATATTTGCACTTGACAGTGTGATCTATATACGGCAGGAATAAAGCTCCAAGGAGCTTGCTCTGTCCCTTACAAAAGTCAAAGAATTTAAACTATGATCGCAGACATTGTGCTGGCAAAAGAATCTGAGCAGATCAATTTAAATTAAACAAAAACATAGGGATACATTTCTGCACAACAAGTACATGTATCGAGCATTAAATTAAATATAATGATTACATGTAAGTAGGTGGGATTTTAATTTGCCTTTGAACAAGGACAGTGACTCAATACATTGAAATTCTACTGACAGTTTGTTAGATTCCCTAGGCGCTAGTGATGCATATAAATAAGATGAAAAATTTGACATATGAATTGGTCTAACAAAATCAATTAAATGACCTGCCTCATGGTGTTGTGATGATGTATCCTAGTACGTTTAACAAGGTATTGAGTAAAAGTTGAGGGAGTCCATCATATAGAATATATGCGCCAGTAATGAATTGGAATGCCTAATTACTGTATTTCACCCAATGATTAGCATATCAAAATGCACTCCCAGAAGTGGGGGGGGCCTTCGTGACTCAATCAGTTAGCGCGCTAACGCAGTGCAATGACCGAAGCCTCCCACCAATGCGGCTGCTGTGAGTTCAAGCCCAGGTCATGCTGGCTTCCTCTTCGGCCGTATGTGGGAAGGTCTGCCAGCAACCTGCGGATGGTCGTGGGTTTCCCCTGGGCTCTGCGTGGTTTCCTCCCACCATAATGCTGGCTGCCATTGTATAAGTGAAATATTCTTGAGTACGGCGTAAAACACCAATCAAATAAATAAATAAACACTTCCAGAAGTACATCAAAGCCTTAAAATGATATCTTTGATGTCCACAATTTAGTTTTTTTGGTAAAAAATTAATCCAATTTCACAAAAACCTCTTAAGTGGTCCTAAAAGTTGGATGAATTAATTAGAATCAAGCAAAATGTGTCAGTTGAAAAGTGCTAGATTTAATGTAAATTACAGTGACTGAGATAAAGGGTAGCTAAGCACCTGGATAGAGGGGATGAAAGTGATTGTGATACATATTGCCATGTAGCAAGTACATGTATGGATAAATGAGAGAGTACTGTAGCATAATAAATGGTATATGTAAATAAATCTTGAATAACCGCATTTGTGCAGGGTGCTTTAAATTGTAGCCCAAGTGAAATTATACTTAAAGCTTTCTTAGGCATGTATCTATGACCACCACTCTGGTAGAGGGGCAGCAGTCACACTTGTATTGTTCCCTCATCTTGTGTGTCCTTGCTATAACAGTATAGACCTGTAACTCATGTAGTCTCTCAAAACTGCATATATGTTCCACATTACTCGGTGCCTTTTTTTCATCTCCAAACACCAGAGCTGTTTATTTGTGCACTTGGAGATTGGCCTATTAATACAGTGTTAATAAAATTAATAACTTCATACATGTACATGTATGTTACACATGTACATATATGATAAAGTTTAAAGCAGTGTGTTCATTATGTAATTCCATGTAATGCCAGTTAATTGTAGGTCTCTGTAGATATGATTTAGTATGTACTTGGTGAGTGGGATCGCTGTATGTCAAGTAATCCGTACCTGCAGGTAAATGTATCAGGTCAGCTAACTGCCGCACAGACATGCTGATTTCTGACATGGGCATGGGCTTAGACTCCTTATGCAATCAGGTTGGAGGCTCAAACCAATGTATCCACAAGTATACAGGCAGGCCATAGTCAGCATTTGGAAAAGCAACATTCAGAAAAAACAACACACATGGGACAGATAAGGGCAGGTAAGGAATTTATGACTAAAACCAGATGTTAAGCTGACTTGCTTTCATATGGGAAATAGTTTTTGTGGGCCTTAATGCTTGGATCTTAGTTGAGAAAAGATATTTTCCCTTCTGTAGATCATGTCAAGAAAAATCCGAGTGAAACGATAGAGATGCACAAATGTAATTAGTAAAAAAAGTAAACTTCTTGGGTAACATTTGTCTGAGGTAAAACATTGTAATGATGGTGTACATTTTTTGTATGCCTGCTTCAAAGAAAATGGACAAGTTAAGTTATGGCATTGACCGTCTGTCTGTCTATCTGTCCATCTGTCCCCACTGCCTTGTCTGCGCCATAACTTTTCAACAATTTTGTAGAAGCGTATACTTTGCATAAATGTTCCGTAGACCAGGAGGGTGTGTCATGACCCTGAGCCAAGGTCACTATAGCACATAATCCTCATCGCCTTTATCCGGGTCATAACTTCTTAATGACAACTTTGTAGAAGCTTATATTTTGCATTAATGTTTCTTTGGCCACGAGGGTGTGTCATGACCTTGAGCCTAGGTCATTAGTTCAAGGTCAAGGTCACCATAGTACTTTAAGCTAAAATTTTGCCATAAAGCCATAACTTAAGACAATAACTTTACAGAAGTTATCAAGTCTGCATCATGTTCTTCAGGCTCTATCTTCTCAGGAACTTATGCTTCCACAAACATTACAAATGTAACTCGTGACCACAGCTTATATTGGGATCTTCACCTCTTCACTTGCTGCTCGATTAGGGTTAGCAAACCAACAATTTGCTGTGGACATATGAAGTGCCCGTTTACCGGTGCCCTGTTTTGTGTGTTGCAAAAATAATTTTTCCTCAGTTATGGAAATATGAGATATTGTTGCATTTTGTCTGCCAGCAAAGATAAAATTTTTTAAAATTCTAAAGAATTTTTGAGAAAATCTGTATTTCTAAGGGGAGAAATTTCTTTAAATAGAAACCTTTATTAAAAGAAGAGTCAAGAAATAATGAACATTACTGTTACAAGTCATATAAAAGCTGCCCTATTTTTGTTATCCATGTGCAAAACTTTCACATCATTGCTGTTTTGTGGAAAACATTAAATAATTTGTGTGTCTTAGTTGGTTTTGCAAAGGCAGGCATATTCAGGGCCATGGTCAATGAGTATGATGTACTGAGAGAACCAATACACTCTTCAAACTCCTCACAACGCTATTTTGCGAATATGCAAAAAAATAGAAAAAAAAAAACACTGACGGGCAGGCTGTTTGAGGACGAGGTCGCAGGGAGGGTTCTCAAACAGTCGACCCAGCTGTTTTTGTTGCATATATCTATGGCATTTTGGCAAAAATGTCAAACTTTTTTTATTTCCTTGCAAACACATCAGAAGTTTACGGGAAAACGTTTATAATAAATACATATTTTTTACCTGGTTATTTGGCAAAGTAATGGAGCTATAACCCCCTCAACTTTGTCAAGTTGTACCAGTTTGGCATTTTCCTAATGTGTCATACCATTGTAAGCACAAGAAGGGCCACAGACGATCACAAAAAAGATCAGATTTTATCTTACCTGAAAGCAAGAAAATTTATACCTTTTCTCTGTACATCATATACTGGATATGTCCGAAAAGGTCTCCTAATATTGATTTTTTTGTGTATGAACTTTTTCATTAAACTTGATTTGTTGTGACAACTACTCATTCAACCTTTATTTGGACAATTCTAAGTATCACATGGAAGGTTGACGGTTATTGCCTGCAAGAGAAACTTGCATGCTTCACTCATTTTGGGCTAGATGCTCGTCTAGGCCTCCAGGGTTAAACATTATACTGATGTAATAAAATGTTATTTTAAAGACAGAGAAAAGGGAAAAACTTAAAAAGTTACTATTAATCAAATGAAGTAAGTGTGATGTAAAATGTCAACTCCTGAATATTAATTTGTGTGTCTGTCATTAGTTAGAAATCGCTAAAAATCCACTGCGGTATTAACATTTGTTTGCATTGAGAAAGAAGGCTCCTGAGTCCACACAAGCCGTGGTCCACACAAGACTGAGCCCACGCAGGCCTTGGCCTACACAAGACTAAGCCCACACAAGCCTTAGGGCGCACAAAATCAACCCCACACAAGACTTGGTCCCCACAAAGCATGGGCCTACACAAGCCTTGGCACACAAAACCAAGCCCACTCATGACCGAGCCCACACAAGCCTTGGTCCCCACAACACCGGGCCCACACAACACCAGGCTCAAACAAGACTTGGCCTACACAAGCCTAGGCCCACACAAGACCAAGCCCACACAAGGCTTGGCCTACACAATATCGAGCCAACACAAGCCTATGGAGATGGTGCACACAACTTGCAGTTCCTTGTTTACCCACTATGCTAATGATATGAGACAGTGGTAAAGTAAGCAGGGTGTCAGTCGTGGTCAGGTTTAACAGCTGCAACAACCAGTTATGGACTGACCTTGGTAATAGTTATGGATCCAAAGTAAAATCATAAGCATTGCAATCGAAAATTTATTGATATATTTCAACTTTGTTTAAAATCATGGACAAGAAATTTTCAGTTGTGACATTGTTCAGGTTTGTACTAATTTGGAGGAAACTGGAATGCGTGGCCTGACTAAACTACAGCCCTTCACCATGTCATGCCTGTCCTGACCTGAGGCTGCAGGCAAAACAGTGATTGTAGGTTTCAAAGACATGAGTTCATTGGTTCAAGGGCCTTACAGTCATATCAAACCACCACCAGGGTGTCAGGGTCTGGCCCACAATCAACAGTTTTGAACACAAAAATATCTTGAATTCTGTTGTTGAAATTGTCAACAGTCACAGACATTCACTTCTGTGTAATCTTTACTCACACCTAACACAGAACAGTTATTATAGTCTATATCAATGCTGTATCTTAAGTTAGGTGGCGTGATGTAATGTGAGCACAATGACGTGTATGTGCTGGCAAGTGTAGAAGTAAATGTTCAGAATTTTTGATAATTATTGTGTGTAATTAGTAACTGAAATTACCAACATAAAATAGTTCTTACCTCAGTTTGGTTGCAGATTAAATCATCTATATGAGCTTGGTATATTGTCGAGGTACATGTTCATCCATAAGGTTGACAGTATAATGTACAGTAGAGTATTGTTATCGATATGCATACAGAAGGCTGAAGCATTAAATGATGTGACTACAGAAAGTAAGATTTATTTTTTTATTTGATTGGTGTTTTATGTCATACTCAAGAATATTTCACGTATACGACAGCGGCCAGTATTACTGTGGGAGGGAACTGGGCAGAGCCTGGTGGAAACCCACAACCATTCGCAGGTTGCTTGCAGGCCTTCCCACAAAGAGGTGGAGACAAAGCCAGCATGAGATGGACTTGACCTCTGCATGACTGCATTGGCGAGAGACTTCCAAGTCATTAGTGCGCTAAGCAACTGAGCCAGGGAGACCCCCAAAAAGTAAGATTATATAAGACTGATTTACTGGAAAAACTTATGTATGTGAATATTATAACACTAACATAGCAGTGATAACCTTCCACTGTGAAGGTTGTGATTGCAATGTTCAATTCTTCTGTTGCAGGTATTCTGATGTCATTCAAGGGAAACAGCCATGTCAAGTTTGACTAGAGGAACTCAAAAACAACATACACATACAAAGCAACGGAAGACTATTTTGACCAGACTTTTACTTTATTTAAACCAGGTACTTTCTACATGCTGATTTTCACTGTTTTTACAAAAATGTTCTGAAATGGGTAAAATGATACTTTATGGGGTCTTTATGCATAGTTTAGTTTGGTTTGGTTTGGTATGTTTATAGCCAGTAAACATTATACAATACCAGAATATTGCACTTAACTTCTTGACATCACTGTGTTTTCATTTAGCATGTTAAACCTTGGTTGAGGGGGATAGCGCACTAGTCCAGCATAGCGACCCATGCACCTCGCACCAATGCGGTCGTTGTGAGTTCAGGCCTGGCTCGTGTTGGCTTCCTCTATGTGGGAAGGTCAACAAGCAAACCTATGAATAGTTTCCCCCAGGCTCTGTCCGGTTTCCTCTCACCATAATGCTGGCCGTTGTCGTTAGAGTGAATTACACTGTACTCTTGAGTACGGCTTAAAACATCAATCAAATAAGTCAGATAAATAATTTCCTGACGACCTTCATTTGAATGAAATGTCCTCCTCAGTGCGGTGTTAATTCCCAAGCAAATAAGTAAATATAATACTGCTTAGGCCTGAGTTTGGTAGTTGTATGAACATATAATGAGTGGCAAGAAAATGTAACATTGACAAGTCCTAATTCTTTTCCCAGGCACACAGTATTAATTATGACCATAATGACATAAATCATGTCAGATTTTGGATGTATTACTTTAGTCCATATAGCAGCCTGGCTAAAACCATAAGGATATTCAGCCATTTTCTTTTGATTGCCCTTCCAGTTGATGGTTCTGAGCATCTTCGTCGAGGCTAGCACCGGTTTGACTTTCAGTTTCAGTTGCCGCCCACGCTACCAGGCACTTTATAAGGTGAATTTGGATGTGTCAGATATTACGCCAAATGCAGAATAGATAGACCTTGGAAGTTTGACCATTGTGTGAAGGAGGCGTTTAGTATGCTGGCAATCCTGGATCTTAATTCTGAACTGGGGGCAGATGTAAGTCAAATGCATGCAGTTCATTCCAGAAGAAAATGCATTTTTACACTTTGCATTTGGAGAAAAGCCGTCCTATAATACTGTGCCTGTTTAATGTTTTTCTACTTCATTGAAATTTCTCAGACCTGTGTAGATATGTATGAAACACGTTTTTTTAGGAAATAGGTTATGTGATTGGTGAAGGTTTGAACTGCAGAGCTTCTGGTTAATATACCAATGTCTAGTATCTCGTCTATAATTCCAGCCTACCAAGAAGTGCTGAAATTCTGTTGACGTTCATTGAAAACAACAGAGCCGTAGTCATGAGAGGAGAATTAACTTCTGTCATCTCTGTCATGATCATTTTCTTTTATGGAATCAGTACTTTTCAGTGCATAATGACCCAGGAACCGCTCACCAGTGCGGACACTGTGAGTTCAAGTCCAGCTCATGGTGGTTTCCGCTTTGGCCATACGTGAGAAGGTCTGCCAGCAACCTGCAGATGATTGTGGGTTTCCCCCTGGTTCCACCCAGTTTCCTGCCACCATAATGCTGGCCTCCGTCATATAAGTGAAATATTATTGAGGATGCCATGAAGCACCAATCAAATAAATAAATAAATAAATACTTCCGGTATCGGACAGTCTTTGTAGCATTATTGATGTTTTTTGTGATTGTTTTGGCATAGTTAAAAGAGCTGAGCAGTTTCAACAGCCAATGCAGACCATTCCTGGAGAAGCACATCAGTACTGGTTATTGGCAATAGCAGAACTCTGGTGAAGTTTTGCCCTACGATTGCAAGAAGATAAATTTCAGACAATATCGTGCAAGCCATAAAAATCTGTGGACATTAAAGGTGAAGAAAACATAAAAATGACACAGATCAGATGAAAGAGTGTGAGAAGTTAGTTGTAAATGTGGTCTTCAATATTTTTTTCTATTTTTATTTAAGGGGGAAAAAGACACTTGAAAATAATTTTTGTATGGTGGTATTTGGGACCGCCTTTCAGTATATAGTCTTTGTGTAATAATGTTATAAATGAGGATACAACACATGTTTAAAAAGTATTTTTGCACTAGAATTTGTCCCTTTCAGCTCATAATTGTGTTCAGCCTGGTTTTTGATCATATTTATGTTTTTAACACGTCCATAAATATTATCACAATTCAGGGTATATGCATATGTTTGGATATAAATGACAAATTTATATTCAAATAAACTTTTTAGACATACATTGCATCTATATTTAGAACATTGTGCAATGACGATAAATGCCAAAAGTTGGTCCCAAATACCCACCATACAAAAGTATTTTCAAATTTTCTGTTTCTCCTCAAAAAAAATAAATAAATAAATAAAAAAATATTAAAGACCATATTTGTAAATAATGTTTGACATGCTTTCATCATATTTTGGCACCATTTTTAGGTTTTCTTCCCCTTTAAAGGATTCATGTCTTTGTGTTAGCTGACACCTCATTCCTAAAATTATGCACAGTGCTTGAATGCTTGGTTGATGTACACTCGCAGATGCCACAGAACCTGGAAAACTCAGAGAAAGCGTACAACTGCTCTTGTTTGGAGGATGGTGCAGCAAAATTAACTGTAGACCTGCCCCGAACAGGATACGTGCCGGGTGAGTCCATCCCCGCCATGGTACAAGTGGCCAACAGTGTGCCGGAGATCCTCACCTTGACCGTGGAACTTATACAGGTGAAGTACCTTACCTAAGAAGAGAAGAGGCATATATATGAGGCTTCTGGGTGAGACCAGTTTCATGAAGCATACTTAGTGATAAGTGGCCCTTAGTTAAGTGTACTTAACATACATGTATGTATGTATGTTAAGTGGGCATGTATGTATAACATACGTTGCCATGGTACATGTAGTTAAAAGCGTACTTAGCAAAGTGTGCTTCTTGAAATTGGGCTTTGATTCCAAACTTTAAATGTGGTATTGGAAAGGTGCATAAAAAATGTTCCAAAATGCAAATCAAAATGCTGCTGCCTGGGAGCCATTCAGATTACTAGTGAAATTTGTATGAAGAGCAAGCGTTTTAAGGGTAAACCTTCAGATTTATGTTTAAATGACTTGTTAGATTTAACAAATCTTATTATTAGTATCAGTTCTCAGCAGTTGGGAGCCCCAAACACTCTATGGGTCCACATGTTCAGTGGCTGTGCATATGGCTGTGATTATTTACCCACAGCCACAGGGATGCTCTGGCCAGTACTGTGACCTACTGCGTTAGGTAAATATGACTAACAAATTTGTCTGTGGCATCTGACTGCTTTGTATAGTACTTTTGTAAACATGTAGACTGTATCAAATCAAAATGTAGCAGCTGGAAATATGAACGGCACGAACTCAATGATAACTGAACTAAACATTCAATACATTTTACAAATATCTCTTAATTATGTACCAAGCAGTAATTTATTTTGGCCACCCAGATGGCAGCAGAGTCTCTTCTCAAGCCAGATCTCAGTACTCTTCTACCATTTTTGGTTGGTGGGTCTGGTTATCTGTCCTGGATTAAGAAACAGATAGTGGCATAGTTCCTTCTCATGACACACACAGATATGCTGTATTCATTTGTGGTTCCAGTGTCTAGCAGTTTCTCCCAGATCGAGGTAAGATTTATCCAGTTGTGATCCCCAAGTCTGTCTGTCTGTCCGACATAGTGGTGCAGTTCCTTCTTATGCCAGATCTGATTACAGATTATCCATTTTTGGTTCCTGAGTCTGGCTGCAATTTGTTGTCTTGTTCTGGATGGAGGTATGGTTCATTCATTTTTGGCTCCTGAATCTCGCTGTTTCTCCCAGACAGTGGTAAAATTCATCTTGCGGGGGCTGATCTAGGTATTGTTCATCCACTCGTGGTCCCTGCATTTGGCTGTCGATGAAAAAAAGTGTTCGATCCTCTACCCCTGGTCCAAGACCAGCCTATGCTTACTGTCCTGTACTGCCTGGCCCCTCCCTGTACCGTCCTGTACCACCTGGCCCCTCTCAGTACTGTCCTGTACTGCCAGGCACCTCTCAGTACCATCCTGCACTGCCCAGCTCCACCCAGTATGGTCCTGTACCGCCCTGCCTCTCTCAGTACCATCCTGCACTGCCCAGCTCCACCCAGTACCGTCCTGTACTGCTCTGTACCATCCTGCCCCTCTCAGTACCATCCTGCACTGCCCAGCTCCACTAAGTACCGTCCTGTACTGCTCTGTACCATCCTGCCACTCTCAGTACTATCCTGCACTGCCCAGCTCCACCCAGTACCGTCCTGTACTGCTCTGTACCGTCCTGCCCCTCTCAGTACCATCCTGCACTGCCCAGCTCCACCCAGTACTGTCCTGTACTGCTCTGTACCGTCCTGCCTCTCTCAGTACCATCCTGCACTGCCCAGCTCCACCCAGTACCGTCCTGTACTGCTCTGTACCATCCTGCCCCTCTCAGTACCATCCTGCACTGCCCAGCTCCACTAAGTACCGTCCTGTACTGCTCTGTACCGTCCTGCCACTCTCAGTACCGTCCAGCAGTGGTAGCTGGATGTGTAGATAATTTATCAAACTTACTTACCTGACCTAATCAACTCCAGGTGAAAGCTACCACAGGTTGGTTTGAAGTGAAATGTAAAGGCCCAGTCATCATAGGAACTACCCCTATTCGATCATTTGTGGATGCTTACAGAACTCCACCTCTGCCAAATTTAGATGGCATTTTGCTGGAGCCCAGTGCTCCCCAGGAGCCATCGCAGGCAGAGGGGTACTGTCCACAGCCTCCTCCCAGAGCTGCAGGGTTTGAAATGCGTAAGTACACTGTCGTATAGCCTGAATTTTTTTCCTGCATCAATACTTTGTTAGTGTCCATGTCATGAGGTATAACCTAAACCTTAAAGGGCAACACATTTTGGTGGAAAAATGGCGTTCACATGTAGTGTGACCCCAATAAACGCAAATACTCCATACTACTGACTGTAAATACCATTGCAAAACGATAGGAAACTGGTCTCTCAGATCGGAATTTTGCTCACAAAAAAATTAAATATATTGTGATACCTAAAAATAAGGGCTGCAAGAGCATTCCTTTTGTGATAGTACATATATGTAAGTATCCCCACCGAGTGATTAGCTGCTAGTTGAGCACAGTGACCCAGGAGCCTCTCACCAATGCAGCAACTGCGAGTTCAAATCCAGCTTAAACTGGCTTTCTCTCCGGCCATATATAAACACATGGGAACCTGTGGGTGATGGTGGGTTCCTCAGGCCATCCTCTGCCCGGTTTACTGCTGCCACAGTGCTGGCCGCCGTCATATAAGTGAAATTTTCGTGAATACACCTTGAATCTCCAATGTAATAAATAAATCAGTTAATGAATCAAACAAATCATTCAAACATCCTATTATATGAGTGTGTGTTTGGAGCCACAAACATTCGGGACACTGATGACACGGACTACTCCTTTGGCTCCACAACTTATGCCCCCAAATACACCTACTACAAGTGGACTAAAATGTGACAGGAGTTACTGGCCTTTGTACAAAATGGGCTTGTTTTTAAAAGCAGTGTTTTTAATACACTGACTTGTTCAGTTACAGACAATATCTTGATGTACGGTTTATATTTTATGCTTTTGTATGTTTATTTACAACACTTGTTTTCTTTTTTGAAATGTGTCATTTGATAAGGATGTAACAGTCAACCTGAGGGCAGCCGTACTGTTGTAAGTATGTGGGAAAAATGCCTAGGTATTTACAATTAAACACCTCTGTGTCCATTTCTGAAAACTGTGCATAAATGTATGGTGTAGTATGACATGATGATGTCATTTATAGAAGGAAATGTGTATAATTTAGCATTTAGAGGCCCTGTCTTATTCTCCAGTGTGAGAGTATAAGGGGCTGACAAGTGAATGTTGTGTGAAATGGATGCAAATCATTGTGGGCCTTGTGCAGTCTGTGGTCAGTTTATGTTATAGTAAGTTTGGTACTGTTTTGTACGTAGTGTTATGGCAGTTGTCTTCAAAATGGCGTTTCTTTACAGCAACACAGTAAATCTGTGAGTATTGGATCAAGAGGTACAAAGACATACGAGTTAAAAAAGACAGAAATTATCCTGAAAGAAAAGCCAAACCTCAAACGCCCAGAATCCTATATGTATAGACTATGTTTACCTAGATACCTTAGGTTATCTTTCGTAACAAAAAAACAATTATTACCCAATTATGGTAGGTGCAATAGCTGCACCTTTGCTCCTACAGCTAGGCGTTTACCTCAGTATTTCAACAACCTTTGCTGAAGAGCTGCTCCAATTCTGATAGTCATTGTCTAATGATGTATTACTAATGGTGAAATTTTCTATGTGTTTGATTATATGTTGAAGCAGTCTTGACATATTGCCTCTTGGTCCACAAGAACAAGGTGTGCGTATAGCATTGTAGTCCTTCGGAACAAATGATCATGTATGGTGTCTTTGGCATAATGCTCCAATGGCGGCAGCACTCTGGCGGCATGGACTCGCCCTGCCGCAAGAAGACACACTATGTGATCACTCCAGAAGAGCACCTCGTCGTCATATGACTGAAACATCGTTAAGTACGACGATAAACAAAAAGCACTCACTCACTCTAAAAGTTCATTAACATGAGATAATGAGGGCCAACCTCAGATACTTCTCAACAAGTTCGAAAACTTTGAATAATTAAGAAAATATACCCATGGTATATCTACAAGTTTGCAAGGTTTAAAAGGGGGGAAAATAGATCATTTATTGTGGGTACACCTTATAAATTTTGAGCTGTTTTGAATAAGTAATAAAATATATCGGGTACAGCTGAACTACTAAGAGATAAGATTTAAACATTTTACTTCACACAAGATAAAATGTATAGGCCCAAATCATTCATTCAGCTTCATCCTAATGGCATAGAAAAGGTCTATAGCAGTAATTTCTCAACAAGTCTCCAATGTCTTATGTATGAATGTATAACATTGTGCTGTACATGTTGTAAATCACTCAAACTGAGGTTTCCAAAGAATGAAAATAACCTGCATTGTGACATGGCGTCAGTAGCACAGTGCACATTATGCAATGTTTATGTGCATCTAAAAGCTATTTCCCTTTTCTGTAGCAGAAGCTTTGCCGCCAGACACATTTGGTTGACGTCCTCGCCTAGTTTTAAGTTTAATCCCGTTATTGCCCATTAAATCGATGTAATATTTGTAAGGAATGTAGTACAAAATAACCTTTGCAACGATGGAATCATGCGCATAGATTTCTGAACAAGTTAACGAAGTATCTCCGAGATAAAGTATCAGCACGTGGCTAGGCCACGAAATATGAACATATAATCGTGCAAAAAGTAGCCTGTACGTTGTGCTATTCGTTGTGCAGGATGAATAGCAAATGTTAGAATGTTAACTGGAAAGTTGTTAGATTCATACGTGACATTCTAGTTGATTGAGTAAGTGATAAACTGTATATAAACGTTTTACGGATTTAAAGTTACTAGGTGTAACGTGTCGCATGTGCTTTTATATTAAAGCGTTTTCTGATTACATTCTTGTAATAATGCGCTGTTATACTGATGTTTGGCGCCATAATATGCTAGGATAAGGTAAAGTGGGGGTGCATTTGCTGTGAAATGCGCAGTAATTAAGTTCATGCAGTTTCTAGTTGTACACGGTATAAGTATTTCTCGGTACACTCTAAGAAACGTGTTCACATTCAAATATTTATTTCTAGTGTTTACTTTCTAAACACTTTTATTTTGTGTTACGGTTACAGTATGAAAGGTGGCCTTTCTCCTGCTACATGCCATAACAGGATGAGCTCTATTGTGACCCTGAGACACCTTAAGGTAATTTTGTGAACATTTGTAATCCTGGGAATGACCATTGTAACCACATTATACGGTGGTAATGTGCTGCATTAAGGAGGTTGCATGTTGTGTTTTGTTTCGCATAATTAGTATTTGTCGTTACAATTCGAAAAGTTGTTGTTGCAGTATTACATTTAAATAATGCCAACTTGACGATGGTTACGTTTAAACACTACTGTAATTAACTTACATGTGTTTAACGAATTGGTTACCAGCTTGATAGACATTTCGAAGTTCGATTGAACATAAAGTTATATTGTAATGTCTCATACATTGCATTTAAGTAGCCTATATTTGATGTTATGCGCTGCTATGTATATCCATGACAACAGTACTTACCATGTAGTTGTCAGGTTATATTGTGATACATACTCACCTTGGAACCTCATAATGTTAATTGCATATGTGCAACTGATAATTGATTGTAGTACTTGAATATGTACAGTGACTACCGTTGGTAGGGTTATTGTGTTTACAATAATGATAGTCGTACAGTTTTGTGATTGTCATTACAGGGTCTTCTCCCCTTGCTGGGTAGCCGCACCACACCAGACATGTTTGATGCGTGATCGTCAATAAAGTATTCAAAGGGCAGTGCACTTTGTGTCGACTCTATCCTTCGGGCCCAACCCGCCCTCAGCAGTATGTTGGTTATTAGAGATTATACTTTCTGGAAATAGCACAGATCCCAGTGCTGAATATTGGGCGAGAGGAGTCGTGTCAGCCAATTTTCAGCACAAAATCCTGTGAAATGACCATAAAGTGTAATTTCTAATAGCCATGACATTGGTAGATGTCATTTAGGAAGTGAAACAATCTTCAGGCTGTACGTGATGGTCTGTCGAAAACATGCGGATGGTGGTGGGTTTCATCGGGGCTTGTCTGCTTTCCTCCCATCATAAAGCTGGCCACGTTCGTATAAGTGAATGTTCTTGAGTATGGCATCAGATTCCAATGAAATAAATAAATTTTCCAATACTACATGTAACACAAGCAAATTGTGAGTTTGATTAAGCATTCAGGCTGCGTGAAAAGACTGTTAAATAATGAGAAAGGAGCTTCCACTCAAATTCACCAAGCTGTTTTGTGTGGCCATAGGCTGACATGGCCAGAACCTGTGCCCAAACGGCTCAGTCACCTGAGGCTATATTTCTTGTATAGCTACCCCATTATAGACAGCCACTATCAGAGACATTTTACCCCTAGTGTGTTATAGGGTCCATCACAAACTTTCTGATGCCACAGTTCAAAATGTCATCAACTTGTAAAATCGCTTGTTTTACTGAATGTCCAGTCAGGCCGGTTTTGACTGTTATATGTGATATGTAACCATAAGGTTAATACATGGTAATTTAACTCAATAAAGACTGCGAAAGCAGTATACATGTATCCTGTAAGAGAAAAGTGGTACATAGCCAGCGACACCCAAATTCGCGAACCACTGCTATAAATAAAGCTTGGGCCTCTCACCTATTTTTTGGTTGGGCCAAATTTCAGTCAACTTAATCCACACATCATTTATTGCAAGGGTCTGCAGACCCGATTAGACTTTGATCAGCATGCAATTACCCCATATGAAAATCAAATTTTGGTTTGTGTCTTCGTGATTAAAGAGGTTGGGGAGGTGTAGAAGGGTGTTTTAAGTAGGGGTCCTGGAAGTCCTGCGGCACACCTATTCTTTTCGTTCGGATTATTATTATTAGGGGTTCAAACCATTCAGACTTAAATCCCTATTGTATCTGTTTGGATTATTTGTTTTTATTATTATTATTCTCACCAAGCCTTTGACGTATTTCTAGAGAAAACCATTAGTCCGAAGTTTATTAAATTTTAACGTGTTTATTTGTATGACTTGAAGTTGTGCATAGTAGCTTTTGAGCAGATTTTCTCAAACTTGTTGACCATTTTGAATTTTGCTGAAAACCTTAAGAAAGCTTCTCCCGAACGCCTGATGCGATTGAGCTGAAATTTAAACTGAAGTTGCATAAAGCCTAGGCTTGTTCAGGTTGAGAACGAGAACTTTCTTGGTCGAAAATTGTTCAAGTTCGCTTTTGGATAAATATGCCATTTGAGCCCAAATTTCGTTTTTTTCCAATAATTTCTACACTTCTTCAGATGTTGTTCGGCAATTAGTTCTGTCTGATTTGGACGCTGATTGCGAATGTGCAATTTTTGCAAAACAGGAAGTGACGTCATCAAAGCCGGAAGTGGGTATATACCATTAACCAATCAAGCTAGAAACGCAATCTTAAGGCCAAACATCATCTCATGGCAAGTAGACAACTTTTACATAGCCGGAAGTGACATCAGCAAACGGGAAGTAGTACATGCCAAAAATAATCGCCATTTTTTCATTTTTCAAAATAGAAAAACTTGTACAGCTAAAAAAGGCTCAACAGAAATGCGTGAAACTTAGGAAGGTGGTATACTCGGAGATGTGCTCTTAGGAGTAAAGATTTGGATATCCTCAGTCACGTGACCTAGCGGCCATTTTGGGTTGATCTTAAAAGAGTTATTTTCTTCAAAACCCAACCTCTGCTTGACTTGAAATTTATCACGCGTATCAACCGTACATATATACATACATAAATTGGTTTACAATTACTCCATTTCATGGAATGATTGGCGCCAAGGCAATAGGGTGTGTTTCAGGGATTTAGGCTGCTCTAATCAACCATAGTCAATTCACAGAGAGCTATTTCCACAATGGTGTAGCCTAAAATATGTGGATCCTACATAAATAATTCCCCACAGCTTTGAAAACCAGCCTGTATTCCTCGGTGAACAGAGCACAGTCCTCAGGGTTGGGCCAATAATTCCCACGTCTTCAAGATCAGAAGATGCAGATGTCCAATATTGACCCCAGCACTGCAAAATATCCTGGGCACGAACATTGAAAGGCTGTGACTTTTTCTTGACATTATAGAGAGAATCATAACGACAATAATGATAGTAGTGGTAGTAATAATAATAGTAATAATAATAATCAAATTAATACAAGTAATCTCAAGAAAAAGAATAGGTTCCCCTGCGTGGACGGCTAAAAATCCCAAGAAAAACAATACGTGTCTCACCCTACTTTCTGCGTTACCCCTGATAGCAATAATCCGAAGGAAAACAGTAGGTGGCATGCAGGACTTCCTGCGTGGAAACCCATCAATCCGAAGTAAAAGAATAGGTGTCCCACAGGAGACGGTGTGCCGACTTCGGCACTTCAGCATAACGGCTAGGCTCATCTTCCCCGTAAACCACGAACCCGGGCAAACCCCCCTGACGGGGCTATTCTTGAATGCCACCGTAAAAATAGCCGGTTCGTTTACCAACTACCCCATTACCTGCTCCAGTTACCCGTTTAACTCAGCAATGGCCGCGCCGGAGGACCCTTACACGATATCGGACATGACGGACGTCCTCTCCGCGACGAACCACGAACTGCGCAAGGCCATGGGCGAAGACCGACAAGGGGTCAAGTGTTTCTCCAATGTAATACTCTTGTGGGCACCCCAGGATAGCTGGGTGGAACATTTACGTATAGCTGGGAGTGCTGCTCGGGTCATCGCATCGGGACTGAATGAATCTGTGCTGACCTACGCCCGCGACGACCACAGAATACCACAAGAGCAAGACAAATGTCAACGAGTTGGAATAGCTGACCAGTGCGCGTGGATTACCGCCGGGGATACACACCCGTGCTACACGGCCGACAGCTTCTGCGACGCAAAACCGGATAATTTTTTCGGGTGTTCCTGTATGCCTCCGGCAAGAGCGGACCGGTGCTCCTTCACTCTATGCATCCCGGGGTTGAAATTGATCGGAGACACCTGTCAAGACGTGGACGAGTGTGAAAACAACCCCTGCCCCAATAACACACATGCCAACAACACAGTCTGTGTGAACAGTTACGGAAGTTACCGGTGTCAGCTGACGTGTCCCGAAGGCTACCTGCTTAACCAGAAATACTCGGAATGCAAAGACGTGGACGAATGCTCGGAAGGCACGGACGGATGCGACCCCGCTACCGCGGTCTGTGTTAACCTCGCCGGCGGTTTCAGGTGCGAGTGCAAGACCCCTCAAACTCACCACATTGACTCCACTGGCAAATCCTGCGCGGCTCACGAATACGAATATCGCCTTCTAGACCCTGCCAAGGTGAGGTGCTACAGCCACACTCCGGACCTGACCGCGTTTATGGTGAAGGGTATACTCAACCGGGGAGTGACCGACGAGGAAGACCACAACAGGTACTCCTTAATCCAACCGGTGTGTTGTCTGCACATCATCGACCGAGACCCAGCGAGTATAAACCAAGCCGTCGTCAAGCCCTACATCGTGAAGGGCAATGGAGAACTGGAAGAAGAGACCATTCTCGGATACGTGCACTACCACAATAAGATGTTCAACGCAAAAAACACGCCAATCGACATGCGGGTTGTGCTGAAATACGAATCGGGGTGCGAACAGTCCTTCTCAACGGGCATAACGGCCAATACCACGGTGCCCGTGTACGTGGTGCGGACAGAACCAACCCCGGATTACTTTGACCCGCGGCAGAAATTCCTCCGCAGGCGCCGGCGCCTTAGTACCAACGTCGCGATCCTCGACGCCCTCTTGGAACGACCCAGGCAAACACCTATGCCCGATGTAAAGTGCCAGGAGAAAAACACTGCTGTCAAGGTCTCTCTAGGCCTCCTAACGGTCCTCTTAACCGCGCCGTTCCGTGTCTTTCTCCAACGTTAAACAGTAGTTGTAGACTCTCCCACCTGGCCGTATTTTGTTGCGGGGGGGGGGGCGACCGTTTGTTTTTTTTGGATGAATTAAACCCGTACATAAAACGTATTTGTTTTTATTGTGTGGAATTTACCCCTCCCCAAAAAACATTCCCATTCACCGTAGCTTTTTTTTATTGATATGGTATTTCAGCTACTGTTATTCGCCGCCTTGGTGGCGAAAGGCGCCCGCGGGTACGACATGTCTTCCATCGAGCGTGTTCAGACACGTAAACCAGTTAGAACGGATGACGAAGCTGCCCGACCTCTGGATGGTACCCCCCAGAGTTGGTGTGGCGGCGGGGGGGGGGTTATATGGTGAGGATCTTGTATTACGAAAACAACATTGACGATCCAATGGGGCCGGTGTGGCTGTTTTTGTCCACGGACGATGATAACCCCCCCCCCAGAGTCGGTCGAAAACCTGGCGTGCGGGTCTGCGGCGACCTCCCTAACCGACTACGTGACCGCGTTTATCTGCGAAGACTTCGACGAGTGCGTCGACCAAAATGATAACGACGGCGACTCGACCACCCACACATGTTTAAACCTCCGTGGGTCCTACGTGTGCCAAAAAAAAGCCCCGACCCCTCCTCCCCGTAACGGATTCCGGTGTCCCGGCGATATGATGCCAATGAACGTTGGGCGGCACACGTACTGCCTCAAGAATAACGTCGTTACTCCTCAGGAGACGCATTGCCTCGTAGATGCAGAACTCGGTTTGACCGCCAAAGCCGTATTTCCTTTCGGTTACGAGCAGGGTGCGGACACCTTAGGGGGGGGGGGACTTTCGCGGTCAAAATAAAGTCGTTCATCATCGCGGATAACAAACCTTTTCTCGATCATTGCTTGCGTATTCTACTCTGTAATATTTAGGGCCTAGTTTGTGTTATGGGGCGTGTACGAGGGTATACACATACATAAAAGAGAGACGGGATGCGGGAGGGTGGACAAATCATTGATAGGTTAAACCCATTCCATATGGATACTACCCCCATAATAGTTCTCGAGGGGCCCAGAGGAGTTGGGAAAACCACTCTCGTGAAGAACCTGAAAGAACCCCTGAAAGCCAATGGATTAAATGTGGCTTACATCCCCGAGAGGCTGGACCTGTGGACGAACTGGCACGGCGAAAACGTGCTCGGTGGAGCCATAAACAAAGGGGACAACCGGTTTTTTTTTCAATGCCTCGTCCTACACTCCTACAAGGTCAGTTTGGAGGCGGCCTTGGAAACCAACCCCGACGCCGTAATCCTCGAGAGGTGCCCTGGGTCGGCCGCGAACGTCTTTTCGGAAATCGCATTCAGGGACGGTAAGATGACCGTTGGAGAGGTCGCTCTCATCAAGGACATGACCAAGACTTTCCAGAAGGCGGCGGCCGTCATCGGACTGTGGTGTTCTGACTATTCTACGGTGAAGGACAGGGTGATTAACAGAGAAAATGAGTCCGCCACCGAGTGGTGGACGCGGCGAGTCTTCGATATGTACGAGGAGTATTTCTACACCTTCCCTTTCTCGAAGGACACTGACGAGTTCGTCGTCCTGGACGCCTCGGCACATCCTAAAGATGTCGCGAACAAGGCCTTCGGTATTATTAAACGGGCTATTAACAAATAAAAAAAAAAACACACGTGCGAATAGAGTACGGTGGTAAAAACCAAAAAAAAAATGATTTGACTATTGTTGTTCATGATGCCAGTGGTGCCGCCTAGGGCGGGCTTGGTAGCGAATACGTCGTATTTTGAGTTTGGCGGGAATACCCACAGGGTCCGTAAACCAACCCTTTTCTTTCTTCAGCGGCCCTAGAACGATTCGGAAAATCCCATCCAAAGCGACGGCCAAGAGCCTCGACATTTCTTGTCGGACGCCCTGTGCAAAACAAGGGGGTGTTTCTTTGGGGGTAGTTATCCGGACAAAGTTATTCCTTCCGGTGGTTAAATTGACCAGGGTGGCCGATTGGTACGATCAACTGATGTTTTTTTTAATCGCCATGTATAAAAGACATCAAAATACAAAATTGGCACCGACCCATGCGGGACCGAGCTAGCCAGTGACCAAAATGCGCATAAGAGGGGGGGGGGGTAGCCCCGAGAGTTAAGGATAAAGTACTGGTAATACGCCCCGATTGGTGTGCGCAACCACCCCTTTAGTACCCCGTCCATTCTGTCTTGCGCGGTGCCTTATGTCAATTCAGAATATAATTACGAATATAATGCTATACCAGTGTGATACGATCTAGAGTATATCCCGAAATACCAAACGTGTTCTGTGAGCTACAACGAGGATGCCCGCGCAATTGGCCCCGTCTTTTCACACGGATACACGGAGTGGGTACTGACCGATGTCCCAGATGATATTTATGTTATCCAGTGCAAGGTACTACAATTTGCCCCTTTCCCCAGCCGCAAGACAATTGTTTCCGTACAGAACTGTCTATGATCAAACATTTCAATAAAAGTATTGTGCCCGCGCCTGTTTTTGCGGAACTCGCCATCATACCTCACAAACAGATGTGTTGGGTACAACGAACTGCTTTATTATCAAACATTTATCGAGTCCCTTTCCTGTGCATGATGAAACAACCGCGGGTTACCCCAAGAAAACAAATGACGCCCTGCCCTAGCACAAGACTTACCCCGATAGTTTGTGTCTTGTTAGGTGGTGTACTTCTGGCTTGTGTGATTGGGGCTTTGTTATTCTATAGCAACAAAGTGAGACGACCGGCTCACATACCTTTGATTGATGCGTCAAACTGAATATGAAGTAAAATAAAAAAAAAATATCCGAATGACCCCTTCATTGTGTGTCTGGACTGAACACATGCATGCCTCTCTCTCCTCTATGTGCACCGGTTGTTGCATCATTTTAAAATCAAAATAAAAAAAATGTAAACTAATTTCTGGATAACAATGGGTGGGGAATAACCTGTAGGTGTGTAGAAAGTACAATACACGAGGAATGCTGAGTGACATGTTTATCGGAATTTACGCGGACGAGCAAAGGTTACATGACAACGATCCATGTGCACAGGTTGTTGCATCATTTTTAAAATCAAAATAAACAACTAGTGCAAATTAATTTCTGGAGAACAATGGTGGGGGATAAACTTGTTTGTGTGTAGAAAGTACAATACACGAGGAATGCTGAGTGACATGTTTATCGAAATTTACGCGGACGAGCAAAGGTTACATGACAACAATCCTTGTGCGTCGATTGTTGCATCATTTTAAAATCAAAATAAAAAAAAATGTAAACTAATTTCTGGATAACAATGGTGGGGGATAACTTGTTTGTGTGTAGAAAGTACAATACACGAGGAATGCTGAGTGACATGTTTATCGGACTTTACGCGGACGAGCAAAGGTTACATGACAACGATCCATGTGCACCGGTTGTTGCATCATTTTAAAATCAAAATAAAAAAAAATGTAAACTAATTTCTGGATAACAATGGTGGGAGATAACTTGTTTGTGTGTAGAAAGTACAATACACGAGGAATGCTGAGTGACATGTTTATCGGACTTTACGCGGACGAGCAAAGCTTACATGACAACAATCCTTGTGCGTCGGTTTAGAGTTTATAAATTCCCCGAGTTCCAGATCCTTCCGACCGATGGGAACGGGACAGCTAAATGATTCGCATGGCACGGCCTCCTGTCCGGGGTTCGATTGTCCTGCAGCCAATGGGGAAGGTACAGCCGTGCACCACGTGACTCGTTCGCCTAGGCGGTGGGCGGAGCATCCGCCAGCCCCGTGGTTTCGCTTTATAAGTCGCTCTCCGCTGCCTGCAAAGCCCAGTGCGCTCGCACAAACCCAGACTGATAGTTAGCAATAATTCTGTGGTGTCACCGAGAAAAAATTTTCCGTGATGAAGAACGCCAGCAAGCAGACTACATCTACACCGGTGAGTGTTTTCGCCTTTTTTTACACAGATCGCACGAACGGCTTTGTAGCATGCGAACCAACTTTGTAAAAATTCTCACAAATTTAGTTCCTATTTTGTAAAAATATCTGTCAAAATCAGATCCGAGTTTGTAAATTTCGAGGGCCTAGTCTGTAACCCCGCATTTATGTGTCACTTGATTATACTCCGGCGTATGATTTCTTTTTGGGGAATTAGAGCATATACAGAGAGAGGGGGGGGTTGTGGGTTAACACTTCTGGGCTATTTTATGCGGGTATATTCTTTATTTGATTTTACAACGGCGTTTTATATGTTTTCTTCTTCTTTTTTTAAAAAAAAAAGACTTCTGGCCGGGGCGCTGCCAACAACTCATCGCCATCGGACATGCCGGCGGCGTTCGAGGCGGTATTTCGAAACCTGATAATGTGGATGACGGACGAAGTGGCGCGTCAGATGTCCGCCTCTTCGGTTCCTCCATCTCCCCCTGCCGCCGCCTCTTCGGTTCCCCCATCTCCCCCTGCCGCCGCCTCTTCGGTTCCCCCATCTCCCCCTGCCGCCGCCTCTTCGGTTCCTCCATCTCCCCCTGCCGCCGCCTCGGAAGAAACGACTCTGCTGGCGGGCCACGAAAAAGAAAAAGAACAGAAAAGCAGCCGTAAACGCCTTTCGGACGTCGAACGGGACGAGCCCTCCTCAAAACAGTTCAAGCCGACGGAAAGAAATATCTTCGATCATTTCGCCGGCGAGGAGGACTCGTCGGATGACGACGACTCAAAACTACCCCCGTTCGACGTCAAAGGCAAATCGCTCGACGAGCTGCGAAAAGAAGACTGCGGCTGCGGCTCGGAAGTATACGAAGAGAGCTCCGATGAAGAAATGCCTGAGGAGTTTTATGACCGATCGACCGAGCCAGCCGGTTCTGGGGGCGAGTCCGAAGAAGAAGAAGAAGAGCCGTCGGCACCCCCCCCCCCGGGTGACCAGGACGCCGGGTCTTCGTCTTCGTCAGATGTCATATTGATATCCGACGATGACGAAGACCCGTGGGACGTGCCTTTCCCCGGGTCTTCGTCTTCGTCGGATGTCATATCGACGCGGCCAACCCCTTCACCGCAACCCCGCCACAGGACCGCGGAAGGTGAGCGTGTGATTCTTTTCGATGTCGCTCGGGTTATGATATAGACGCCGAATAAATACGATATATATAAGATACGAAACGCCTTGCGTGTGTTTTAACCGTTCTTTTTTTTTAATTAAGTTTTTCAGAGTCCGTGGCGGTGTTAAAAACCATGGTACGAAGTACCAAAAAAGCGGTGTTGGATCGACATGCCCCGAGAGCGAAAGTCCGGCTGGACATGGACACCATTTCTTCGTGAGCCCTGCTGCTGGCGTCCGAGATGGCGCCCGAATTAGACGTAGTGGTGTCCGCCGCCGCCAACGGCGGACTGACGGCGGTCGGTCCAGCCGGAATTGACACTTGGGCGTCGACGGTGTCCGGTCTCTACACATCCGACCGCGCCAACGCCCGGCTGTTGATCATTCGTGGGGCCGCGATGACTCCGGGCACGAACAAGTTCATGGCATGGTGATCCTCCGGAGAATCGCCGGCCAACCCCTTCACCGCAACCCCTCCACAGGACCGCGGAAGGTGAGCGTGTGATTCTTTTCGATGTAGCTCGGGTTATAATATAGACGCCGAATAAATACGATATATATAAGATACGAAACGCCTTGCGTGTGTTTTAACCGTTCTTTTTCTTTAATTATGTTTTTCAGAGTCCGTGGCGGTCTTAAAAACAATGATAGAAAGTACCAAAAAAGCGGCGTTGAATCGGCATGCCCCGAGAGTGGAAGTCCGGCTGGACATCGACGCCATTTCTTCGTGAGCCCTGCTGCTGGCGTCCGAGATGGCGCCCGAATTGGACGTAGTGGTGTCCGCCGCTGCCAACGGCGGACTGACTGCGTTCGGTCCGGCTTGTACACATCCGACCCCGCCAACGCCCGCCTGATGATCCATCGCGAGGCCGCGATGACTCCGGGCATGGACAAGTTCAGCGCGTGGTGATCCTCCGGGGCATCGCCGGCCCGAGAAGTTTCTCGAGTGTCAAACACCTCATCGTGAACCTCACGGCGTCCGCGCGCCAATTGCCTTCTGGGACGTCCGTGACTTCGTATTGAAAGCATAAGACTTTTGGATCGAATTGGACAGTGGCGCGCCTCCTTCTCCTTCTTTTGTCTTTGTACTTGTCGCTTTTTTTGTATCTTTTGTCCTCGTATTCCAGAGCGTTGTAATCTTCTGGGTCCATGGAGTTTTGTTTTTTTATTATTGTATGTATATGTATATAAAGAAACGAGAATATTTTTTTTAATATAACAATCCGTGGTGTTTTTGTTTTGTTTCTCGCTCGTTGATAACGGTGGACGTCGATGTATAACTAATAATTCTCCGTGCCTCACGCTTTAGAGGCCCACTACCGGGAACATTTGTACAAAAGAAACACTAGCCAAGAGGCGACCGCCAGACAGCCTAAAACTAATATACTCAAATACAAAGGGTCGTTGTACCATTCCGTCGGTTTCTCGCTGGGTTTTTCGGTTACTATGAAATATCGCCTAGTCGCCTCTTGGTTAGTGGAGGATATAGCAGTGGTGGTGGTGATTGCCGACTGGGTTGCAGTAGCATCGGTGGGTGTCGATGTACTGACGGCCGTTGTGCCCTCAGAGTACCCCGAGGTCGCCGGTCCACCGGTAGTAGAAATGGCCGTGTAGTTTAAAGTCGCGGTATCCGCGGGAAGTATAACCAGCAATACTCCTAATATCGTATAAAGCACAGCCATAATGGCCGTGTAGGGTAAAGTCGCGGTGTCCACGTGAAGTATAACCAGCAATACTCCTAATATCGTATAAAATACATTCATGGCGTGCAGAAATAATGCTGCGGCCGCCAAGTCTGTATCCGGGATGGTTCATTTATTAAAAGATTTTTATCGCCAAGCACTAATACTATCGCCGATACATGTCACGTATAGTCATGCAGATTGTCGTGGATGCATACCCAAATGAGGCGCCACGACGAATGCGGTCATTTGGCTCGTCAATCGCTGCAGCGACAACCCCACCCCCACCCTACGGCGTATAAAAAGGCGAGCGAACGCTCATCCAGCTACCATTCGCCGGTGACGTATAGTCATGCAGATTGTCGCGGATGCATACCAATGCATACCCAAATGAGGCGCCGCGACGAATGCGGTGATTGGCTCGTCACTCGCTGCAGCGACAACCCACCCCCCCTCCCCTACGGCGTATAAAAAGGCGAGCGAGCACTCATCCAGCCATCATTCGCCGCAGCAGATCCACCAGAACGAGCTACCCCATTGACGATGAATTGCCTCGAAAAGATTGAAAAGTTGAAGGATGATATACGGCACTACAGCAAAGGGATTGAGATCGTGGAGGCCGCGTGGCCGAACACCCGAAACGTCGCCAAAGATGTGATGCTGGAAACGCTGAAAGATCGATTGGCCGCTTCTCAACAGGCGCTAAACACGGCCATTATCGAACTGTACACGGGATTTCCGGACATCACAATGGACGAGCTGTTCGGCCAGTGAGGCGCCCACCCCCCGCCAACGCCGGGGCATGCCCCCCGCTTCCAACAACCCATCGCCAGCAGACATGCCAGCGGCGTTCGCGGCAGCATTCCGAAGCATGATGATGTCGATGATGAACGAAGTGGTGCATCAGATGTCCGCCGCTTCGGTTCCTACCTCTCCCCTTGCCGCACGACATGGGATATTTCGAGGCCCACACCGACGGCACGTTCGAATTCGGCGTCGTTGGGCCGGAAAGCAAAGACGGGGTGAACATTACCATGCGGCCCGGAGCGACTAGCGGCAACGTGGCTCTTCAGAACGCCAAATTCAATTTCGTGCAGTTCATAGAAGCGCCCAAAAAGGACAGGAGCTTCATCCGCCACGCCGCCCCGAAACCCGTCCTTAAAGACACCCAAATCCAAACCGAGCCCGCTGCTACGAGCGAGGAAGACGCGGAGGAGACTCCGCTACCCGAAGTGCTACCCCCGAGGCCTCGACCGCCGCTCCCAGCATTCAACCCGGCCACCGAAATGAAGGAGATGCTGGAGGTAATACTGGAAAATGTTGAGGTCCACAAGGACTTTTTGAAGCAGGTAAGACATACTTTTGTAACTATAGATAACAAACCCCCTCCCCACAAGTGATTTTATTTCA
Organism: Acanthopleura granulata; assembly: GCA_016165875.1. NCBI lineage: Eukaryota > Metazoa > Mollusca > Polyplacophora > Chitonida > Chitonidae > Acanthopleura > Acanthopleura granulata. Next base: position 6,134,178 of record JABBOT010000082.1, read on the forward strand.
TGCCGCGTTAACCCAACCCCCCTTTTTTATTTTTTTCTCACCTAAACGAGTTATATTTACGAAACAACAAAAATTTATACGGTATTTCATTTGTCCTCAGATGGTCCACACGTTCGGTGAAATATACGCATTTATGATGTCTTGCCCGTCAAAACACCGGAGGCTGCTGGTGAATTCGGTTCGACACCGCGGGTTGGTCGCCAAGGCTATGATGGGGCTGGCTTCTTTAAGTTTCCAACACAACACCGCTCAGACGGCGCTGTTCTACGATATACTCAAGGAATTCACAGAAATATCCGTTAAGAAGTCCATCCCGAACAACGACACCAATTTCGAGCACTTCGTCGGTGAATCCATGGCGGAGATGAAGAGGAAGATGGCGGACATGCTGAACCTGACGACGCGGCCAGCCCCTTCAACGGCACCACTGCAACCCCTCCACAGGACCGCGGAAGGTGAGCGTGTGATTCTTTTCGATGTCGCTCGGGTTATAATATAGACGCCGAATAAATACGATATATGTATATATATATATATAAGATACGAAACGCCTTGCGTGTGTTTTAACCGTTCTTTTTTTTTAATTATGTTTTTCAGAGTCCGTGGGGGTCTTAGAAAACATGGTAAAAAGGACGAAAAATGCGGCGTTGAATCGGCATGCCCCCAGAGTGGAAGTTCAGCTGGACCTCAAAACCATTTCTTCGTGCGCCCTCCTGCTGGCCTCTGAGATCGCGCCCGAGTTGGACGTAGTGGTTTCCGCCGCTGCCAACGGTCGACTGACAGCGTTCGCTCCAGCCGGTATCGACACTTGGGCGTCGACGGTGTCCGGCTTGTACACATCCGACCCCGCCAACGCCCGCCTGATGGTCCATCGCGAGGCCGCGATGACTCCGGGCATGGACAAGTACAGCACGTGGTGATCCTCCGGAGCAACACCGGCCCGAGAAGTTTCTCAAGTTCCAAACACCTCATCGTGAACCTCACGGCGTCCGCGCGCCAATTGCCTTCTGGGACGTCTGCGACTTCGTATTGTAAACATAAGACTTTTGAATCGAATTGGACAGTGGTGCGCCTCCTTCTCCCTCTTTTGTCTTTGTACTTGTCGCTTTTTTTGTATCTTTTGTCCTCGTATTCCAGAGCGTTGTAATCTTCAGAGCCCATGGAGTTTTGTTTTTTATTGTATATATATATATATATATATATGTGTGTATAAAGAAACGAGAATATTTTTTTATATAACAATCCGTGGTGTTTTTGTTTTGTTTCTCGCTCGTGGGTAATGGTGGACGTCGATGTATAAATAATAGTTCTCCGTGCCTCACGCTTTAGAGGCCCACCACTGGGAACATTTGTACAAAAGAAACACTAGCCAAGAGGCGACTGCCAGACAGCCTAAAACTAATATACTCAAATACAAAGGGTCGTTGTACCATTCCGTCGGTTTCTCGCTGGGTTTTTCGGTTACTCTGAAGTATCGCCTAGTCGCCTCTTGGGTAGTGGAGGATATAGCAGTGGTGGTGATTGCCGACTGGGATGCAGTAGCATCGGTGGGTGTCGATGTACTGACGGCAGTTGTGCCCTCAGAGTACCCCGAGGTCGCCGGTGTCCACGTGAAGTATAACCAGCAATACTCCTAATATCATATAAAGCACAACCATAGCGTGCAGAAATAATGCTGCGGCGGCCAAGTCTGTATCCGGGATGGTTTATTTATTAAAACCTTTTATCGCCAAGCGCTAATACTATCGCCGATACATGCCATATATGGTCATGCAGATTGCCGCGGATAACAATATAAGGTCATGTGGTAGATGAAGCCACGCCCAATGCATACCAAGTAAGGCACGGGATTCCAAGACATTACAATGGACGAGCTGTTCGGGCAGTAAGGCGCCCACCCTTTCCAACGGCCCTTTTCAGGGCCAACCATTCCGTCAAAAGAAAACTTTCCTATCTTTGCACTACAAACAGTCCTTCGGACTCAACACAGCGCCCTCACCCATTCCCAGGGGCATAGTATCGGCCATGCAGTTACAACCCACACCCACACCAGTCAGTATACATTGGGTACATCTGTCGGGGGTCCCACCGGTAACGAGCCAAACATTAAAACAGAACATCCAATTAGCCAATCAGAAAAAAAACCAGTGAGTAAAGCGCCAATCGGGTTAGGGGGGGAGAAAAGCACACCAATGGTCAAGTTCGCGCGCTAGTAAAAAATATCTAATTTCATGCATTCTATGCGCAGTCAACCGGCTGTAACTAAGGGGATAATATTGCACGCACGGCGTAGTGTTACCCGTGGATGTGCCGCACATGATACCTAGTGTTACCCACGGCATCTGTTGTAACCCACGGGATACTATTACCCTACGGGGTGTACCCCATGGGCTATGCTATTGCATACCGGTTGTCAACGGGTCCAGTTGCAACCCACTATTGCCCCCACAGGGCTGTAACCCACGGGATACTACCGGTTGTAAACCACGGGGCTACTATTACCTACCCCACTGGGTGTAACCCACGGGCTGCTATTACCAACGGGCCCGGCTGCAACCCGCGGGCCACTATTACCCACGGGGCTGTAACCTACGGGCTACTATTTGCCCCACGGGATACTATTACCTACCCCACCGGTTGTGACCTGCAGTTTCATAGCTATTGAACGTTATTGCTCTGTACGTACCGAGTGTGTGTGTGGGTTTTCTAAAAAAAACCCTACGAGCACAACCATCGAGAGAAAAAAAACAGGGGGGGGGGTGCGAAATAATTCATAGGGGGGGTGAAAACCATATCTATCGGCCGCCGGTAACGCATACCCCCTTACTACACTGCTACCCCGACCACCCATAACAACGACTACGACCCCCCAGGAGAAAACAACGCGCATACACGCGCACGCGAAAAAACACTAAAACAATTCGTCCACGGTAGTTATTCGGATGGGAGGGACGAGGGAAAGCACACGTACCTTTTTCGGTAGGAAAAAAAAAGGTTACCAACTTGGCCCAGAGGGAAGGGTTGTGTGCGAGAATAAAAGGCTAGTTTGGTCCGCGCCAAAAGAAAGAAAGAAAGAGTAGCCGTGTTTTGTTTGCCCTTGGATGACCTTTTTCTTTTTTTTTTAAAGGGAAATCGTGTTTAGCGCCTCTCGATGTATTCTGCCGCGTCTTCTAGTTTGATCCATCGGCGCGGAGGGGTCCAGCAGGTCGAACGCGCGGTCCGGGCACCATGTTGATGCTGGTCGGCACGATTTTAAGTTTTTTTCGCCACCGTTTTTTTGGAACCGTTTTTAAGCGAGAAACGCATGTCGTTCTGCCGAGTCAGGTAACACAGGTATCGTCCGTTACCCTTCACCGTAGGGCTCAAAACCATCACGTCTTTCGCGCAAACCTTGTCGGCGAAGTCTCGCATTGCCTCGTCCCCAAATACCTCAGAGTCGATTTCGAACTGTAGAAACTTCTGACGAATTTTGCCTGGTGTCCATGTTCGCTCGTGTGTAGCTACTGCCCGTTATCTATAATAAATAATCTTTTATCTAATAGTAATTGAGTATATAGCGAATGTATCTCCACAAGTCTGGCCCGTGGGTGGATCTCGAGTATCGTATTCAGCCATTGTAAAAAAAAAAGATATATCTTACCGAAGAAACTTTCCTCTCTGTCACGGTTAACAAATATTCACGGACGCGCATCTAGATCAATTTCTTTTTTTGGGGGGTTAGTTTACTTCTTTACTTTTGTGTAACTGGAGAGGACTCTGTAATAAAGCCGCTTTCGGGTCTCATTCTGTATAACCGCATCCCACTCTACATCAGCCGCATCTCGCTTTGTAAACAACGCGAGTTGTGTATATATAAAACACTCACCGTGTGTAAACATCAACGACTCGTTATTATGGCGCAGAATAAAGTTTATAGGAGTTATGTATGCCCGGACAGAGACGCCTCCCGGGTACGTACCAAACGCCCGGCTTGGATCACACTTGGATATAGAGCCGGTGTACAAAATAAATAAGAGTGTGATTCGAGCAGTGCGCATAATAATCACATTCCAGAATATAAAAAAAAATATATTCCCTACAAGCATGTTCACCGGCTTCGTAATTAAATCGCCGCAGTCCCGGTTTTGTAACCTTTTTCGGTGTGTTCCAGCGAGCGCCGCGGTGTACGTCACCGATGGATTACAGCTTCCTTCGGGCGCGTTACTTGTGGAGACAAAAGTTGACGTTTAAAGGCGAAGTTAAAATTCCCGAATTTTAGGAAAAATAACTTCACCTTTCGAACACGCTTTCGGGGGGGTACTTGCAGGTGCGAACATACCGCGAATGATACCTGTAGGTCCTGATATCAAACTCTACCTTTTTTCCCTATATATATAGTTAATAATACTAAAACAATTCAGAAAAACAAATAGGTACTATGGCATCTTTTGTGGGCGATTATTATGTGCCCCGCTCGGATCGAACTATCATTTATTTTTGTGCCCCGGATCTGAGGCGGTGCACACTAGCCGGGGCACAAATTTTGTACATATTTATATACTAAATTTTTTCCCGTGCGTACTTTACTAATACTATAAACACTGATTTTGTGCCCCGGCTAGAGGCGGTGTACAAAATAGAAAAGAGTGTATATGATATGAGAGATTCATTTTCTCCCTGGGAACTCCATTGACGACCCCTCACTTTCATGTTTCCGAGCCGAGACATCTAGGGAGGAAAGGGTTAGCCCCCAAATTCCACCTCCTATGGTTAATATATGTAGAAAAGTGGAGTTTGAAAATGTGGAGTTTGAGAAAAGGGGAGTTTGAGAGTTTGTTTTGGTGGACCTCGAAAGGCATATGAATTGGGAATTTTTTTTGATGTGCGGACACTACAGAATGAGACCGAAAACGCCTTTGTTACAGAGTCGTCTCCAGTTACACAAAAGTAAATAAAACCGATGTGTAGTACCGCGGCATTTCATTCGATAAAAAAAAAGACGCCGGCGAAACATGCGGGATTTGGACCAGATGGTGTCCTCCGTGGACAGTGCGGACTGGGACCAGATGGTGTCCTCCGTGGACAGCGCGGACGGGTACAAAGCCGTAGTCGACGCTATGCTGAGTGACTACCGAACGTTCTCGAGAGGGAGGGCTGCAGTGTTAGCACTGTTCACCCGGGACGTGTGCGCTCGCCTGCCGCCGAGGGCCACGGGTCCCGTTATGGACTATTACAACACTACCGTGCGTCACCAGACCAGACGCAACTACCTGCTGGGCGCGGGTAAAGTCGCGCTGATATTAGCGCTGATGTTCTTCGGAGCCACTCGTGTTTGATGAACCCGCACGCAAAAACCGGCGCAAGAGCTGTAGGGAGGTAATCGAGTAAACGATTTTCTTTTTCCCCTCTCTTTATTCGCCTTCCCGGAAACCATCTGTCGCACGGGCCCCCGCACAGTTCTCTGGACGGCGTGGAATATAGGATATACACGCGCACACCACGGACGTGCAACTGTAATACTACTACCCGTGGATACAATAAATACAAACAAAACACGTATATATGGCGTGACTGTACACAAAACCAATGTTTTATTTTTTTTGTAAAAAAAAAATATGTAACTCGTCTGGTCAATGGAACGCACATTGTATAACTCCTCGGGACCGAATGCGTCAGTAGAGAAAAAAAAATGTCTATCCGCTAATGTTTTTTTTGGTGTGGCTGAAACGACATCGCTTCTAGGGACCGTGCTCGAAGAGACGTAACTCATCGGGACGAGTGAAAGCCCGTCCGTGGTGGAGAAAAGATGTCTATCCGCTGGTGTTTTTGGGGCATGTCTGAGCGTCCCTCAATGCATCCCGCAATGGACCCGTGTTTGTGTCTGATCCTCGCAAAGAGGCAGTTCTTCCCGTATATGAAAAGACTGCTAGTGTTCTCGTAGCTCCATGGTACCGCACTGCCGTGGTGGAAAAAGACGTCTATCCGCTGGTGTTTTGGGAACATCCTGCAATGGACCCGTGAGCATGTGTGAGCTTCGTAAAGAAGCATCTCCTTCCGTGGACGAAAAGATGACTATCCGCCGGTGGTCTAGGAGACCGTGGTCGTTGGGCCGCACGTCCGTGGTGGAAAAGACGTATATCCGCCGGTGTTTTTTTGGGGCATGTCTGAGCGTCCTGCAATGCGACCGTTGGGCATCGTAAAGGGGCTGCTCCCTCCGTGAAGGAAAAGACGTCTATCCGCCGGTGTTTTTTGGAGCATGTCTGAGCGTCCTGCAATGCGACCGTTGGGCATCGTAAAGAGGCTGCTCCCTCCGTGAAGGAAAAGACGACCATCCGCCGGTGTTCTGGGGCATGTCTGAGCGTCCTGCAATGCAACCGTTGGGCGTGTCTGGGCATCGTAAAGAGGCTGCTCCTTCCGTGGAGGAAAAGACGTATATCCGCCGGTGTTTTTTTGGGGCATGTCTGAGCGTCATGCAATGCGACCGTTGGGCGTGTCTGGGCATCGTAAAGAGGTAGCTCCTTCCGTGAAGGAAAAGACGTATATCCGCCGGTGTTCTAGAAGACCGTGGTGGTAGAGACGCGACTTCTCGGGACCGTGAAGGAAAAGACGTCTATCCGCCGGTGTTTTTTGGAGCATGTCTGAGCGTCCTGCAATGCGACCGTTGGGCCTGTCTGGGCATCGTAAAAGGGCTGCTCCCTGCGTGAAGGAAATGATGAATATCCGCCGGTGTTCTGGGGCATATCTGAGCGTCCTGCAATGCAACCGTTGGGCGTGTCTGGGCATCGTAAACAGGCTGCTCCTCGGGGCACCACGACCGGTGTTTTTTTGGCGGGCGCGTCCGATCATCCCACAGGGCGTCCTTCCTGCAATGCACCCGTTGTCATGTCCGAGTTTTGTAAAGAGGCAGCTCCTCTCGGCGATGAAAAGATGACTATCCGCCGGTGTTCTGGGAGACCGTGGACGCAACTCCTCGGGGCCGCACGTGAAAAGACGTCTATCCGCTAGTGTTTTGGGGACACGTCTGAGCTGCCTGCAATGGACCCATGTATATGTCTGAGCCCTCGTAAAGAAGCGGATCTTCGCTGGTGGTCAGGAGATTCGTACCTACTCGGGACCTTGGTGGAAAATACGTCCGTCCGCCGGTGTTCCAGGAGACCGTGGTCGTACCTCCTCGGGACCGTGAATGAAAAGATGGTCGGAGAGACGTAACTCCTCGGGAACGTACGTCCGTGGTTGAAGAGATGCATCTCATCGGGAAAAAAAAAGGCGTGACGAGTAGTTCCTCGGGACACGAGAACGTACGCCCGTGGTTGGAAAAAAAACACGTCACTCCGGTGGTCTTCTGGCGTGCGTCGGAAAAGATTTAGCTCCTCGGGATGAGCGCGTCAGTGCATGGTCGAAAGAGATCGATGCGGCTTCTAGGGACGGAAGGCCGTACGTCCGTGGTCTTTCGAGTGACATCGGCGGTGTCCTGTTCCACCACCACCACCCCCCGTCCTCCTCCTCTCCTGCCCGTATCACACGTCGAGTAGATTCACTGTCTTCCGCGTAGCGGTGGGCACATCGCCCGGCGAGGAGGTTAGCGGCGCTCGATGTTGCTCACGACGCATATCCCGGCGTGTTTGTCAGCAGTGACCATCCCGGCGAGAGTGAGTGAGAGAGAGAAAAAAAAACACGTCTTGCTTCGGCGGAGAGGGGCGACGGAATGATGTTTTCGCCGCTCCTCGCCCGTATTTATTAGACTTCGCCACCGCGGACTCGGCTTTGTAATCAACCAATCGCATCATGGAGTTCCTACCTTGTAAAACCGCATCTCGCTCGGCGATAAATAAAAACTGTGTCGGACCAGGTCAAAAAAAAAAAACAGTAACATGTACAGACGCGTGTCTGGAATTAGAACCGGGTCTGTATAAAAATAGCCGCGTTCGGGGTGATGAAAGAGGGACTGTCACTGCTCCGCGTTTAAAACTGGATCCCGCTCTGTGTTATATAAACAAAAATAAGTCAACGGCCTAGATATCCCACTCTTGTTTTGACAACAAAAACATTACCGGTATGCGTATACAGTCTCGTCAAACTAAGGGTGCGTACACACCGAAAGTTACTAACCGCGCCGCACCACCGAGCCGAGCCTAGCTGCAGAAATATCTGCTCTTTATTGTTACAAACCGTTTACACCAGCGATTCGAGCAGCGATAAATATCTGGGTATTTTCCGTGGCTCGTGACTAGCCTTCGAACTGACCTACTTCCATGCTGGCTAAATTTAGCACATTACGCAACAAATACACAGTTGCTGGCCTACAGCTCAACTGAACGCACTACCGAGAAAACAGTAAACATGGATGATGAAAAAACCCTTCAATTTATTTCTTTACTTCAAGATTATCCATCATTATGGAAAAAACAAAGTAAAGACTTCATGAACAGAGATGTGCGGAGAAAGAACTTTAAAGAGATTGCTGGACAAATGAATGTGACAGGTAATTTAAAACTAAACCAATCAGTCCATGCCCCACATGAGCATCTCGAAAATCGCAATTTCCCCCCGACCCCCGTACAGGCTTACCCTTTTTATGAAAAAATATAGTGAATATTCGTACGCTAAAGATGCCTTGACCTTAACTTGGCTTAAACAAGTTTCCAACAAGTAGGCCTAAATATAAAAGGAAAACTGAAAGAATACAAGGACATTCGCATTATTTAAGTTCGAAACCGCACGTGTGGCAGTTTTACATAATTAGAAATCTGGACTTTGAAAGACAGCAAATTAGACGTTTAAAACATGTTGGAGTCAAAGCTAAAAAGCACCTATTGTCCGTTAAATATGTCTTGGCATTTATTGAAAAAGAATTGAAAATTACGCCGCTGTTCTGAATTTCTCCCCATATGTTAGTACCATTAATTGTAGCCGGGATGAAGCTGTTCTAGTCGTGGTGGAAAAGCATAAGTTGTAAATAAATAAATAATGTCCGTCCGTCCGTCTCTATCATAATCTGTTTTTGTATCTCACTACGACCTTCTCTATTTTGTAAGCCCCCCCTCCCCCTTCTTTACATACACTAGCTGCTGACGGCTCTCTCCTTTGGTTTCCTTATCTCTTCCACTATCTTTTTTTTCCTTTGTCAGATTCCTCAAAAACAGTAAAAGTGAAATATTGATTTCAACATGTAAATTAATAATGAAACTTTTCAAATTAATTTGCTGATGGTGACACCATTTTACAGCACAGAGTTTTGCCAAGATAGTGCACCTGGTCCAACGAAAAAGTCACTCAGTTTTTGTCGTATCCACATTGCGTACTGTCCAGGACGACCTCTGTTTATATTAACGTTTTCCCCTGTGCAATCTGCTCTCCTATCTCCACCGTCGACCCATTCTTCGACGTCTGTCTCGGAAGCAGATACAAGTATCCATCATATTGTTCTGAAAGAACGATTTTGTTTCAGATCGAGAAAAAACACCGCCATCACTTTCTTTTCCATACGCACCCACTTCGACCATAATGAATTTGAAGCGTCAACAACAGCAACAACAACATCAGCAACAACAGCATCAACAACATCAACACCTAAGTCAAGAGCCTCCACGTGAAGACCCGCCGCGACAGCAAGAACAAGGACAAGAAGACACTTATAACACAATGGAAAATATGTCGTCTTTCAACTTCCTGGACTAAATTCATTACTTATCTTTTTCGAACATTTTGTTTTTTATGCGTTGAATTTGTTTTGAATTTAATTAAACAAAAGTGACGACGAATTTAACAAGTTGTGCTTTTTTGTTGTTTTTGTCTTTGATATATTTGTCCGTTGTTATCGCTACTATAATTGTTGTCCTCTGTTGTTTTTGTTACCATTGAATGGCTATTGTTGCATACAGGAGGTCTACTTACCGAAGTGTTAAAGCCAGCCGTTCCTCTGGCGAAACGGGTTTGCGATAATTGGTTTCTTGTTTCTGCAAGTCCTCGGTGATCAAATCAAGTACGGCATAGAATGTCTGAGGCAACATTCGGAAATGAGATTGAAAACGTTGTTCGTCTCGCTTTAAATCGGGAAACAAAAGATGGAATTCTCCACATGAATCCCGTTTGGCGTTTACAGGATGAACCCACCATCTTCTCTCGTTTTCCAACAAAAGACTCTTTGTTAGATATACTGATGGTTCCAATAAATGTAACAGGAACAACTTTCTTTCGTCTGACATGCTCGACACTTCTCATCGGGCAGCTGAATGATTACTACTGCTACTAGTAGCTAGCTCACGGTTCAATGTGCTCTACGGCGTTCGGAGCGATGAAAGAGGGACTGTCGCTGCTCCGCGTGTAAAACTGGATCCAGCTCTGTGTTATATAAACAAAAATAAGTCAACGGCCTAGATGTGCCACTCTTGTTTTGACAACGAAAACATTACCGGTATGCGTATACAGTCTCGTGGAACTAATAGTATAACGGACGATCGGTGACAACGAAAACATTGCCGGTGTGCATATCCAGTCTCGTCAAACTAACAGTATAACGGACGATCGGCTAGCGGGAAAAAAATGAGTGCAATGTACGGCCGGCTCTGTTTAGCCAGTCAGTGACCTAGATATTCGACACTGTGTGGGTTTGGGGGGGGCGGACCCATGATGTATTAGACAATGCAACGCACGCACACACACATATATATATAAATAATAATGGAAAAATAAACAATTTATTCAACACAGAGGAAATAAATAATAGTATAACCCTATCAACGGGGATTACGATGCAGTCCGTGGATGAGCGCTGTTTTGTTAAGGTTCCAATCTCTCCACTCCGGCTACATCGACTTCAGACCCATAGGGCAGTCCCTGTATTTCCCGCACGTCAAGTCGCTGCAGGTATCGTAGGAAAACTGTCCGCACACAGCTTGACGTCTAGAGGCGTGCGAAGCGGTCCCGTCGTCAATAAAATAGTTGCTCTCCTCTTCTTTGGGGGTAACCTCGTGGCATCTACATATCTCCAGCCGGGTCATGATTTTACGATACAACTCCTCGCATTTGTCATCCCAGGGCGATCTTCCAGAGTCGTGCCTGTAGGGGTCTTGGAAAGCTTTCCTAATAGCGGTATACCCTCTACCCTGGTGGCGCATGTACCACTCGAATGAATACTCCGGCGCGGATTTTTGCCCGTACTTGAGTTTGTAGCGCAGGTCACGTAGGGACATGGGTTTCTCTACCATGAGTGTCCTCAAGCCTTCCTCCCTGAACCACGGTGAGAAGTAATGACCACGTAGAGTCTGACGTTGTAAGTAAAATACACTTTGTTCATGAAACGAGATCAGTACCCTCACCATAGGCATGACTCCTGAGCTCTGGCCGTCCGCTCTGTTGAGTCCGTAGAATATGGGTTCTGGGCTCACCGCAATGATACGGGGGGTGAATCCGAGGAAAGAGTAAGCGTTGAGTGGATGAGAATTGTATGGCGCGGAGTGCGCCAGCGCCTCACATAGAGTAAACCCCTCAGGTTCGAATCGGACATTTTCCAAGTCCAACCCCATGTAGCAGGAGTTGACCAAGCGTGAGTATTCTACGTAGCTTTCCAAGATACATCCGTCTTTATCCAAAAACTCCGTGGTTTTGTTAGAATGCCGCCTGATAATGCCCGTGCGTTTCAACACCGTGCCCACGGGACTAGGTCGGGTGGTGTCCAACGGCCGCAGCTCATTTAACATGTGAAGAGTGTGTCGGCCGTATATGGATATATCCATGGGCTCGGCGGTAAAGTCCACCTTGTACTTCGGGGGTCTATCCGTCACCTCGCTCCATATGTTCTGGAGGAGTTTTAACGTAGCCATTTTTTCGTGCAGTGTGTTTCTGTGTGTATGCTGATGCGAGTGCCGCGTATAAATAGAGGGGTTTATTTATCTCCCCCCGTTGCTGTGTAAGAAGGGGGTGATATATTTCTCATTCTGTAAAAAATAGGTCCTCGTCTGTGACATTGTCCCTCCCTCCCTTCCCTAAAAGGGTGGTGGTCATGAACTGTAAAGAGGATAATACTACCGATATGGCGTTATTTACCGCCGTATTGCGAACCTTTTGGTGCTTTAATGGAGAATTAGAATGAGAGATACTAAAGTATCTATATTTGTTATATTTGTTGAGCTACGCGCGCGTGGTTGTACAGCCGCACAGCGACAAACATGAACGTATTATCGAGCATAGTGTCTTCCAGGCTGTGGGTAAAGGGGTGCGACGGGGTGGTCTTCGGTGACCGTTTCGACTGGCAATTCTACTACTGTATAGAGGGAATAGAGTCCAAATTCTGGCATTTCATCTTCTACCAACCCAATAGCAACCGCTTGTACATAAGAAGCCCCGTGATAGATTTAAAAGTCGAGAATGTGATACTCCAGACATGCGCCTATGTCAGTAATGTGTTTAGGTTGCTTTTAGAATGGACCCACGGGCAACTGCAGTTATGGACTGTGGACGAACGAAAACCCCCGCGAGCTAACCGGCCCACGGGTATAGTCTCTGCGGCTACTTCACAGATATACCATTGTACCCCCCCGGTCATGTTCAGAGACTCTTTCTTCCCTCTGAGTATAAAACAAACACACCGCCCTTCGTTAGAGGAACCAAAGTTTATTTGCACAACGGCCGGGTGCGTCTCCTACAAGGGGGATCCGTCCGATCACTCGGGGCACTTCATGAAGACCTGGATACCGGCCGTCTACGTCGACTCTGAAACATTCGGTGTGTCCTTCGAGGTGGTGTACAACGTTCCGAGGCGGCCGGGAGAATGCTTGGAATGCTGGTGTCCCCGCGGATGCTCATGGAGTGCTGACGTGGCCAATCTACTCGTAAATCATTAAACATTCCACGAGGCCGGGTTTTTTACCCAGTCTGTAATATCGGAACCCGGTTTGTGACATTTGGGTTCTACTCTGTATGGAAGTTCACGCAACCTTTGGTCTCGGGGTATTTATGCGGCGAGTCGATACTTTGTGGAAAATAAAAGCGCATTCGACTGCCGAACGATGTTTTCTTCAAAGGGAGCAGTGGCTTCGCAAACCAATATCCTAACCGTCACCTACCCATCGGTCGTCAGAAAAGACCACCTGGAGTCTCTCATTATGCACGTCCAAGACCAGGCCGAGGCTACCATCAGAGCCAATGTCGCCGTTACCGATAAGGGAATACCACCCCCAGTGGTGATGACTATCGACCACAACAACATCGTGAAGGGCCACTCCCAGATGAAAGTGAAGAAGCACGTGGAGCGTTTGACGGAGATGTATCGCATCGTCGACGGATGCACCGTGGCTTATCCCAGAGGGAGCACAGACACACCGCCCCCGGTAGAATTCGTACGCTCGCATTCTTTTAACCCTCAGACGTTCCAGTAGCGGTCTCCGCCGGTTTTCAGACGCGCGATGTACCCGACCCTCCCTACGCCGCCCTCAGGGGAGTATTTGGATATGACCATGGGCCATTACGCGGACACTACCGTACTGGCCACAAAGGAGGTGATCCCGTCTGCCCCGCCAGCCAAGGTGTAAACATAGGGACGGGTTTTTTTGGGGGCGGGGGGAATAAAATTCAATAATAAGCTACCTTGGATTTTGTGTCTTGCCAGTTGTGAATGTCTAGCGTATGATGAGTGCCCGAGAAGGGCGCCAGGTCGATTTTAAGAGTGCCGCCAGAGGATGCTAGTTGACTGTTGATGAGTTTGATGTTTTGATAGGCCACGAAGGCTTCGTCGAGCGTTTCGTACTCTGGAAGTTTCTCGGAGTTACCCGTACGGTACAAAAAGTCGACGAATTTTTCGATGGTGGTGTAAAGTACAGACCTGTCCGTGGGGATGTATCTGTCGATCACCGCGAGTAGTTTATCCACGGTGTCTAGGTTCGCGCACAGAACCGAATTTGGGGTGCACAAAACCGGTTTTGTGACACCCCACCCGGAAACCATGTGTTTCAAGGTACTCGTCCGGGGTACACCCCCGCGGTCTGTCGAGACGTAATTGTAAGTGCACTCCCCCTGCACTATATCCTCCCCAACTCTGAGACGGCCGTACTTGGAGGCGATGTCCGCGTCCAACAGTTCTTCAACGCTGGATACTGAGGGCATGTCTAACACCGTCAGATTCTTTCCTTCTAGACCGTCCACGAGGGCCCCGAACTGTGGGTAAAATTCGAACGAAAGCACGGGGGTAAAGGTAGAGTCCAAAAGAAATACCTCGCGCACCCCGGAGAGCAGACACACACCGAACCCGTGGGGAACGCGCAAAATAGGGGTGCGGAGCTTGTCCGCGTACAAGAACGACTTGGGGAATGTCACCAAGCCCTTGGGGGAGTAACCGATCACGTGGGTAATACCACCGCGGGGGCACTGTATAATCATGTTAAATTCGCCCCCGTCGCAAAGAGCTCCCCTATCGGCCGCGAACACGTTTCTGGGTATGGTACGGTACCGGCTGTTGGGGTCAGTCTTGAACACGTCGTAGTACCACCCGAGCGCCTCTTCGGTAAAGTCCGCCGATATGCGCTCATGTTCCACTGGCTCGTCTTCCAATTCTTCCAGGTCGTTGAGGGGGGCCGCGGGGACATATTTAGCGTAGTCCTCCCTATTCCCGTTGTCACCGTCAAAAGCGAAGAAGGAATTCGCACCCCTCTGCACAAACACGTCCCGGTTTATGGGGTCGTAATTGTAGACGATCCGGGTTTCTCTGACATTGTCCGCCAGGTACAGGTTACACCCGTAGAGTTTTGCCACCGCATCGCACAGGGAATCGAACTGCGGGAGGGGGTTGGGAGGAGTGGGCACGGGGGTATTATTTAACGGATGAAGTCCCCTCGATCTGACGGCGATCGAAAGCGAGTCCGCTATCACAAATTCCGTGTATAGCACTTCCATGGCTGATTACGGCGATTCTAAGTCCGCCGTAAATGAAATTAAATACTATTTAGACGAATACGAGAAAAAAGACCTCGGAGTATACACCGCCGACTACACTCGACCGGGTCCCGCGATAATAGCTTTGGTGTCTTTGTACAACGCACTTAGACGCACCCACGTGTACTTTAGGCTGCACGTATCGAAAGACACGGAAGACAGTAACAAAGACGGTCGGTTGATACCCGTGGGGAGTATTTTATTGAATTTTTTTACCAAGAGGGTGTATACCAGCAAACGGGAGTTCGAGGTGAGGTACCCTCGCCTCGCTCAGATGATATCCATAGCGTCCGAGGCCGCGCCCACGGGTCCCACTATGTCGTCTTTGAACATGACCGAGTAGAGGTCGATGAGGGCGGCCGAGGCCTCACGGTCGCCGTTGAAATACTGCTGTAGAATATGAGGGTGCCCGATCTCTACCGCTCTCAACTTGCTCAGGTGATCTTCGGGTATTCCCAACTGTACTCCACCCGCTACACTGGCTACCGTGGCGTACGTTCTAAAAAGGTTCCTTTTGAAAGCCGTTGGCAGTAGCGGGCAGTCAAACGCGGCGTCCATAGGGTATTTTTCTAATATCACCCCGTTCTCTAGAAGGTTGACTGGGGTTACCATGAAATCCCTGTCCGGGTTGACATAGAACGTTTTGAAAATTAACATTCGGGTGATATTCTCCCACTGGAAACCGGCCAATTCTTGGGCGTCGACCTCCTGTAAGGGCCGCATAGTGAGCGGGTGCGTTGTAAACGACTCGTGAAAAGGAATAAGAGCGCGGCAGATATACATTTATTACAAAGTAGGGCCAATCTGTTTTTTTTACAAAATGGGGCACAGCGTCCAGCTCTGTAATATCGAGTCCTGCTTTGTATAAGAAGACAGGTTATTTAAGTAAAGTCCCAGTACAGTACGCATCATTCTTCTTATCGACCGCCAACCGAAACATGACTTCTCACGGCAATTCGGACGGCCGCCAATCTTCATTTATGGACGTCGACGGCTCCCGAGAACGAGACCCACGGACGACTAAGTGGGGCTTCGTAGTAATCGATCGGTCTTCTTTGGATGTCGATACACTCTGGAATATGTGGTGCATGGACAAAAACGTACGTAGAGCCGTAATCGGCGCGGACGCTACGAACGACAATTCGCTCCTGGGGTACGTGAGATTCCGTTATGCGGAGACGCCATCGGAAGTGTTCTACAGACACATAGACTTGCCTATACAGTGGATCCGCGTGGATGACGAGAGCGACGAAACCATGTTTGACAAGATCAAAGCGGACAGCGGGGGAGATCTGTTATTGATAGTCGGGTTCGAAAAAAGACGCCCCGACGGCAAAAGGGTAGCCGAGGTTGTGAGGGACATCGCCGACAAACTGTGGAGATGCGAGAACTATAAACTATCCCCCGAGGAAGAACTGGTGTTTGCCGAGCACGGACTAAACATTAAAATGCTCGTGGACCAAAAGAATAAGAGTATGCAGAAGGCGATGGGGAGCGTCTCGGGCAGCGGCGAGGTTGGCACCGGGAAGTATGGAGGCGGCTTTAACCGTGCGCACACGGCTGCCAGCTTAAATATGACCCCAGCCGATGAAGTCATCAAGGTTTTTCTGGCTGAGTCCGTTAGGCGATTACCCGGTAAAAGGCACGAAGGGGACGCCGGGTATGACGTATCGTGCTTGGAAGACACGACCATATTCCCCCACAATACGGAGAAGGTGCCTACCGGTCTGTACGTTATACCCCCTCGGGGATTTTACTTGGAGGTGAAGGACAGATCCAGCATGGCTTCGAAAGGCATCATCACATCTGGAGGGGTGATTGACAACCATTATCGCGGGCAGCTGTTTGTGTGCCTCCATAACAGCACGAACGAAACCGTCACAATCTCAGCGGGCGACAGGATAGCCCAACTCGTCCCCCGACTTATGCACGACCAACTGAGACTGGATTATTACTCTGCGGACGAGGAAACCATCATGAGATTAAAGGAAACCACTGTGAGAGGATCGGGTGGTTTTGGCTCGACTGGCGTGTAAAGATGGACGCCGAACTGTTAAAGTGCAAACGCACGCACGATGCTTTGACGTCTAGATTCAAACGGTCTCGAAAGCTGCTGCATATGATGTGCTACCTGAACGATTCTGGGTGTAGGGACGCGGATTTTATCGATTTCAAACGCCGCTGCGGGGACAAATTGTCATTTTTGAATAGTAATAAAAACTTGCCTAAACATAACATAGCGGACTTCGGGCTCGATTCTTGCAACCTGTCTCTCTATCACCAGTGCGTGCGGAGTGCGGACGAGAGGGAGAACGTGCCTTCCAAGTACAAACGGATGGTGGAGGATTGGAAGAGGATGGTTCTGGGGCTCGACGACGACGATGATGATACCGTGACTAGGGTACACTGTGGGTTTTGCGAAATCGCCGGGAATATTACTTATCCCAAAATAGCCACGGACGAAATGATGGCCGATTTCGTGTGTCCGCTGTGTATCCTCACGGACGCTTACACTGATATCGGGTGGACAGACTATGTGTGTCCTAGACCGACCGGCGGAGCTCCTTCCTCGGTGTCGAAACGAGGCATAGACAGAAATCTACCCACGGGCGCTTGCGAGCATATTATGACTGTGCGCACCACCAGGTACGACAAGTTGTTCGAGTAACCATGCTGGTCACCTCCCCGGCACGATGCTCCTTCGACATTTACCTCTCAGGGAACGGCCTGTGGGGACCCGCGTCCGAAGACGGGGAAAACGACGAATGGTTGGATCTGCTTACCAGAAAGGCTACCTCGTACGTGTACGAACGGATGCTGTTCGACACCCCAAGGGGCAGGCAGTGCAATAAAATGTTTTTCACTTACAACCCTTACCTGGCCCGCGCTGACGACGGCGACGACTACGAAGGCATGTACGAAGAAGAAGAGTCGGGCGCCGTAGATGCCGCCGCGCACAATCTGAAAAAGACCCTGACGGACATTGGGCCCTATGTGACGTTTCTAGACAGGATCCACAAGGACGTCATGCCGCACGAGACCACTACCCACCAGGCGTTCCAGAAGTCAGTCTTTTACGAGGTGTGCTTCTTCCATTGCCTCCACAATACCTCCGAACATCAGCTAACGGCCATGATTTTGGGATGCAACGACGTCTACCTGGGGTTCCCCTTGGCTTCGGTGGGTAGAATGAGAGAAAAGTACACGGGCAAGCAGTACATGTCCATCATACCCCGCGGGCTGGGTAAGACAACCTGTATCAAGCTGACCACGGCCGTCGCGCTAGTCACATTCAAGGGCGTAGAGATACTAGCCATGGCCCACAACAAGAGCCTCATCTGCTCCACGAAGGACGACATCGAGAGCACTCTACAAGCGTGCTTCCCGGCTGCCGTCTACGGCTACTTCCTGCAGAAACACGAAGACAGCCTCATACTCGCATTCAAGGACGGGTCCAGTAGCAGGCTAAAGTACGCGTCTGCGTGCCGTCCGGCCACACTGAGGGGCAACGACCCCAGTATCGGGTTTCTCGACGAGGCTCTGTGCGTCTCCGAGGATTCGTATTCGGTCATTAACGCCATGATACAGAGGAAGCACACGAAGATCGGCTTTCTGTCCAGTCCAATATCCAGCAAGAAAGACGCTCTCCTGAATCTTGTCGTAAACATGGCCGCAAAGTGCGCGACGATCAACCTCTTTAGACTGTGTTACTTTTGTCTAGACAGGCTGCACGTGCAGTACAGCTCCTCACACACTGGCTGCTATAGGAAGATGTTCGCACCCAGGTACATCGTCTACGACAACGCCAACAAGTCCTTCGAGGTAGTGATAACGCGATCGGAAGCGTTCTACGAGAACGAACTGGGCGTCATCAGGCCGGAAGACATCGCCCTCGGGCGATGCAACTCTTGCAACGACGACGCCACGAGAGCCGTTTTCAACAAGCAGTTTATCGCTCACCTTCGCGACCCCATGACCCACGTCAGGCTAGCGGACTTGCCCTGTGACAACGATTACGCGAGCTATTGGATCTACATGGATCCCGCCTACCACCCCTCGGAGCAGTCGGCGATCGCCATCATGTGCCTGAGGATGGTGCGAGGGAGGAGGGCCGTGTTATGCTTTTCGGACCGAAAGCTGCTGTCTCACGGAGACCTCGGGAGAGTGTCATCCATCATGGAGGACATGTACACGCGGTGCGTGACCACCATTGTGGAGCATTCCCTGGGTCTCAAGTGCTACTTTTTCGTGGCCATCGAGCGCAACAGCAACCCGGACGCCGTGAGGTCGTACTACAACACTTGGGTGGACCTGCGGGCCAAGGGTGTTGTGACCAGTCGCCAGTGCGGGTTTTTCAGCTACGCAGACGTTTATAGCGGGAGAAAAGTGTATTACGGGTACAATCTGGGCGCCAAGAAGAAGCACATTTTTAGCACGGTCGCTAACTTTCTCAACACCAAGCACTCGACCCACTTCAGGGTGGCTTCCGCGGCGGAGTTCGGAGTCTACACCAAAGACGTGTGCACCTTGGAACAGATAGTGACTGAGATCAAACACTTCTACTACAAAGACAGAAAATATACCGGTAAACAGAACAAGATTTCTACGGACGACGCCGTCACCTGTTTGGTTATGGCGCTGTACCTGGCGCTGTCCCACGAACCGTCTTCGGACACTCGCATACAGAACCTGCGAACCGAGAACGTGACGCACTGCACCCCACCGTGGATCGGAATCAACTGTTCTTGCCCGTTATATGTGTAAATAAAAAAAATAACAAAAAAATTGTACTTCTTCTTTTTTTTTTTATTCGTGTCCCTACTGGTCTGACCCTACAGGCATACTGTCGTCATTTTTACCACACGATAGACAGTCTCCACAAAACACTCCTTCCACGATCACGGGAACGTACATTTCCACTCCCGTCTTCTTGTTGTAGATGACCATCCTGGCACCGGCGGGGGAACTTTCGACGGTAAACACCCGCGTGAACCCGCTGTTGATGGTCCACTCGAAGTCGTTGGCGTATATGCCGTCCCTCCCCACGGACACGAGAGGGTAGGACATGATGCCTCGGTTGTTTTTCTCTGTGCAGAACAGCGGCTCCTGAGTGTAGTCGTCGGTGAAGATGTGCGACCTGTGGGCCCCCCCCGGCCGAGGATTTCTTCTTGACGACCACGTTCACGGGTTTGCAGCACCACGGGCACATCTTGACCGTAAAGGTGTCCAGCAACCGTTTGACCTTGTTTCGTTTGCCCAGACACAGCCGCGGTAGCCGTCTCGCGCGAAGGATGAGTTTACCGGCCAAACACGCCTTGTGAGACTTGACAAGAGACCGAAGAAAATTCCCCACGTGGATATTCTGCACCGGCGTCCCCGCGGCCGATTTCATGTACTCGACCAAACAACGGGTCAACCCCACGGGGTTTTCGTGATACCTCCTGTAAGAAAGGTCGTGGAGGAACCTGATGACATCATCCGAATAAGCCAAGTCTGAGATGTCTAGCACCGGGCTAGGGGTGATCTCCTCGAAAGCCCTGGCATCCGCTACGTGCCCCGATATCTCCATGGATTTCGTGGCGGCCACGGTCTCTACTGAGTTCAAATAATACTTAGAGGCCATTTTCCAAAAGTGAAAACCGGGCGGTTTGTTGACTTTCGCGGGGGTGGTTTTCAAAGTTTTTATGGCTTCGATGAACTCGCCCTCGAATGTCAGCGAGCCCATGGTGGCGTAGTCGAAAGTCACGTCGACGGCTGTCCTGTACTTCTCGGCGTCGTCCGGTATGGCAATACCCAAAGGTTTGAACACGTACTCGTACATGCCCAGCCGAACCAACCTGCAGGAATAATCCCCGTTCCAAAACATCACGGCCCTGACTGGCGATAACCGTCTGTCTTCCATGGCGAAACCAGATCGAATAAACCCGTTCCACAAAACTCTCTCGCGCTAAATACCCGTGGTCCTAACTTCCGCGTTCGTTTTTTTTTTTAAACACAGTAGGTACTAGTTCCTACCCTGTAAAAAAAAACAAATCTTACTCTGTGGATAAAAATAGGGCTATAAAGCGAGGGACATACGCGGGGGGAGTCAACCATTTTACAACCGACAATCACCATGGCTGAGGCTGTACTGGCTATGCCCGACTGCGACGCTAGGGCCGAACTCGTAGAAACCCTGAGACGATACCCGGTGTCAATGCTCTTGCAGGCGACGAAGAACAACCCCTGTATTTCGAGCAACGAGTTTTCTGAGAGGGAGATTTACAAAATCAAGGAGAAAGCGATGCTCAAGAACCGCAGACCCGATTTTTGGGAAGAGGACGAGTCGCGGTTTTCTCTGCTGCCCATCAAACACAAGGACTTGTGGAAAGAGTACAACGAACAAAAGGCTTGTTTCTGGACGGCCGGGGACGTGTCATTCGAGAAGGACGCCTACGCTTCCCTCACCCCCGACCAAAAGCGGGTTATGAAATACATCATGGGGTTCTTCAACGTCGCGGACGCCATTGTGAACGAAAACATCCTCACGAATCTACTTCAGCACATACCCTCCCAGGAGGCCAGGTGCATGTACATGTTCCAGATGACACAGGAAAATATCCATGCGGAGGTTTACGGGCGTATTATCGACGAGTACATCACCGACCCAGAAGAGAAGCGGGCTATGTTCGAAGCGGCCCACGACATGCGCGCCGTGAAGATGAAAGTGGAATGGGCCGAAAAGTGGTTGACGGAGTCTTCCGGTATTTCACAGAGCCTCGTGGCCTTCGCGGTGGTGGAGTGTCAGATGTTCCCCGTTATTTTCGCCATCATCTGGTGGATGATGTCAGCTAAACTGCCGCTGGAGGGGTTCTTCTTTAGCAATGAGTTTATCAGCAGGGATGAGGGTAAACACGGGGACGCCGGCGCGCTTTTGTACCGAGAGTACATACCGGCCGAAGCTAAGCTACCCGAAGACATCGTCAGGGACATGGTGGACGGCGCCGTGAAGTCGGACGGAGAGTTTATCAAGGAGGCCATGAACGGATGCACCTTTCCTGGACTCACCACGGACATGCTCGTGCAGTACTCCCGGTTCCTCGGCGACCAGACTATGATACGGCTAGGGTACAAACCCTTTTATCACGACACGAATCCCTTTAGGTTCATGAAGAGCCTCGGGGTTAGTGGGCGCACGGACTTTTTCGCCAAAAGGGTATCCGAATACCGTTTCGACGCACCTTCCGGGGGCGCCACGGACACTATGCATATCATCGATGAGGAAATGTGATCGACGCAAACATAGTTGTGAGTAGCACACAAAAAAGTTAAAGGGGGAGGCGTGTTGTTTTACACCACGCGAGTTTGTAAAATAAAATAAATTGAAAATACAAATATTTCTTTTCGAGTGTGTGAGTACGCGCCGCGTCAATCGCTGATGGGGGGGGGGTTATGATAATACAGAACCGCATTGGCTAGGTTGCGAAGATTGGATGTATGAGAGAGAGAGAGATGCCGTATATTTGCGGAAGATACATTATACTCATAACCTACCTTGCGGTCCGGTACGAGCTTATTACGACATAATGTGGATTAGCTTGTAAGATTAGATACTACTTTGTATAACAAGAACCTAGTTTGTGATATTGGGTACTACTTCGTACAACTAGATTCTAATTAGAGCCGGGTTTGCAACAAAGGAAATTGGAATAGTATGAAAGTAGAACGAATGGTGGGTAAAATCAGTCCGCATCACAGAGCCGAGCTAGACATGGAGATCTCAACACCAAACAAGCGGCATGTGGTCCGATGATATCCAGTCGGCCATTCCTAAAAGAAAGACACCTCGTAAGCCGCAACTGAACATGTATCCTGGAGGAAAAGGGACTGGTTTCATTTGCGAACCACCCGATATGACCGCAATCGCCATAGAGGACGTTGTTAAAATACACCCGAAGATCATCAAGGCGGTAGCCACACTGGGCGTTCCCGCGTGGGTCACGGTGTACGTCGACAATAGATTACAGCTTTCTTCGGACGCGTTGCGTGGGACTCGTAGAGACAAAAGTTGGCGTTTAGAGGTGAAGTTAAAACATCCGAATTTTAGGAAAAATAACTCCACCTTCCCACTAACCGCTGGGTAATTTCGGACCACTCTCCGGTTGTGCCCGCGGACGTCCTGAAAGAGCTGAATCTGACCCCTGACGAGACAGAGTGAATGCCCATTGTCAACTGGCTGTACGGCTTCCATGGACTAACCAGCGCCATGGGAGAGTTTTTCCTGCTGCTGTCCGTGAACGTGCTCCTCGAGTTGGGGTTCATTCTGACCTCGGACAAGGAGAAGAGAGCGAATCCTATTCTGGACGAACTTGCAGTCATCGACCCAGAGAACATCCGCGGGTACGATGCAGCTACCCCCCGCCTGCTCGACCTACACTCCCTACCGGATGTACCCGGAAGCGTGATATACAACCCTCTGGGGTATACCCCGGCCAGAAACACGGTAATTGCCGTGAAGAACGGATACCTCTTGAAAGCGCTGATCAATTACACCTCCCCGCGGGCTCGTGCGATGAGCGGGCTGCTCGCGAGGCGCTTCGAGTACTTTCTTCAGAAGAAAAGCGCGGCCCACGTCGTAGAAACTGGGGCCAGCAGTGTTCGAGGAAACGGTGGTTAAACCAGCCGAGAAGGGAATCATGGACTATATCTCCCGTCGCGCCATTGATTTTGAGAGGAGCTTCTGAAGACCCAGAACGAGCTCGGACAAAGTCGTCTGGAGACCAAGCGGGAACGTCTTGAGAGGGTGAGGGCAGACATGTGGACGGCGCAAGAGACGGAAAAATGTATTGAGGCGGAGATGGCCTTAGAAGAGGAGAAGAACGTCCACGAGGCCACTGAGCGGAGCGAACGTCTGGCCATACTAGACAAGTTCGAACATCACAAAGCGATCAATCGCTCCGCGCAGACCCATGACGCACTCCGGGGACAACCAGCCACGGGTAGGCTGCGTGGTCCTGAAGGCGACCCAGGCTTCTCCTCAAGAGCAGAGCGCACTGCAGGCGGCGGGGGAGGTATCCCGCGCTGATATCGCCGGGTGGGAGGATGGCACCAGGACGCTGGAGGACATCAACTCGATCTCGGCCGTACTGGTGACTGCTCACATCTCGGACAGGACTAGTTTCAAGGAACGAAGAACGACTCTGGCGCACTGCTACAAAGCGGTGAAAAAACAACCTTGCTCGCCCAGCTACACGCAGACTCGCAAGGCCGTACTGATTCTGCTCGGGGGACACAACGTAATGGCCTACAGGAGCATTTTCAGAGAAGAGATGATGACATTCACCGGCAAGCGTGCTAATACTCTCTTCGCTATACCCGCGGGTAAGTGCGAGGTTGTGGCCGCAGCCATGAAAGCAAGATGCAAGGAGGGTTTCGCCGCAGGGGTGTTCGACGGCCGTACATTGTTTGTCAACGAGAAGATAATGGCTAGCCTACCAGAGGAGGACGCCGCGGCGTGTAGGGACATCCTCAAGAAGCTGACGTCCGAGTAGCGGGTCACTCTGAACCTAAAAACTAATACTCCCACCACGCGAGTGTGGTTGTTACTCTTGGGGGGGGGGGAGATAAAAAAACAACAAATGTGAGGTGGTCCAAATTTATTTTTTTTTCATACAAACAAAAAAGCCGCCAGTGGGGCTATATTATCCTTCACGATCTTAAACACTAGGAACAAAATCTCCTTCGCTGAAGAGCCCTTGAACACGAACACGGCCGCCGCCAGTATCAGCCCCACGATCAACGCCCGCAGAATCTTTGGAATCATTGGCAGTGTATTCCAGTCGTACACGTAGGGGGCAAGAGTCAGCTCTCCGGCGTTCTTGTAAGACGCGCAAAGAACAGCGTCGACGCATTCACCCATAGGGTAAGCGTCGATGATGGCCTTCATGTCCCCGTGGGTCACGATCTTATAATTCCCACCTCCGCAGTGAGAGTAGACACCTCCGTCTAGGACGCTCAACCGGCAAAAGTTTCTGTCCGCGGCGAAATCGGCCTTTATCACTGCCCTTTCGCCGAAAATATCAAACACTTGCTTCACCGGAATCTCCTTCTGGACCATGTTATGGACCTCCGCCGTGTAGACGGAGTGCCCCCCAGCGGTTATCTCATCGAAGGTTATGCGTCCGCCATCCGAGTCGTAAACGACTTTGCTCTTTTTTTTTCTGCGTACCGGGAACATCTTTTTTTGTTCTTGTTGAAGCGAATGCGCCGTTGAAGGCCGACTAATAGGTAATTGAGTTGTGCCTTGAACGTTTTGCTGCGTTTCTCGCAACCCATGGTGTTCCCCAGGGACTTGGTGTATACAAACTTCACTAGATCCGTTACCACCTCCATAACCTGCGGGGTGATCTTGAAACCGTCCAGCAGCCCGTACACTTCCCACAAAAGTGCCGGGTCGGGGTTTTCTGGCATGGCAACGAAGCGAGCTACGAACGCTTCTCCGCAGATGCGATCGTCGGTCCTTTCTTCCGTCTTGCGCCGCTTCATGCTATTGTATGTGACCGGCGACTTCCTCTTCAATGGTACGTCGATGGGTCTCAACGGAGGTTTCGGTGTGGGCGCTAGACGCGGTTTCTCCTTCGTTACCCGCGGCGCTGGCTGGTAAACGGTGGGATTGTACGCCTCGTATATGGATCTGTGGTAGTCCACACCCCCCCACTGGTTGTAATCGATAGGGGAAATCATCTCGGTGGCGGTGTCGTAGACGACGTAATCCGAATTGTCGTCGGGGTTGAGGAGAATGGTCATATCGTCTATACCCAGGGCGTCTTTCATCCACCGCGGGATGTCCAGCAAGGTATTAGCCATTCAGTTTACTCTTGAGGAGGGGACGTCAAAGACACAACAAACTTGATAAACTGTTCGACTCGCTCTCGTGTGCCTCCAGAGGTCTGGTCCACATGAAAGGCGTCCG